>CM028131.1:585924166-587168333 GCA_016271365.2 Neoceratodus forsteri
GAACCCACAAAACAGACAAGAGGGCTACCTTGTTCTGTTCACTGTACACAAATCATATGCTCAGAGGTTGGCACTTTGGAAGTAGAGGGCTGACCAGCTGAGCGAGTTTGTGACAGATTTGGTTGGCAGTGGTGGCATAAAAAGTTTAGTATGTATAAGCGTCATTGTTCAGTGTGTTAGCTCGAAACCGTTCAGCTCACTTGGAAAAAAGAAAGGCAGTGTTTTATTTCAAAAGGAAACAGAACTATATCCCTTGATTTACAGTTAAGTTCCCAGACATTTTATTTTTTTTTCTGAAGTGCCAGTCAGTATAGTATTAGTAGTGAGAGAAGAAGAAAATGGCTTCCGACTACAGCAAGCACACTGTAGATTTCTTAAAGCAGTTGTGTGGGAACAGGGGAGTCCCATTTGGGGTGAAAGCCAGTAAGCAGAACCTCATAGAGGCCCTGATGGTAGCAGATACCCAGGGCTGTGAGTCATCAACCATGACTGAATGGGACCAGACCTTGAGTGTGGCAGAACTAGTGGCCAGTGAGGGGTCCTGAGCCAATAAGGTGGACAGCAGGGCCACTTTCAGTGAAGGGCCACAGCAGCAAGGACAAGTCACCAGTATCCTGAATCCGGAAGTTCTCAGGTTGCAACTTGAGTTGCATAGGATGGAGCTGGAGTCCCACAAGAGGAGAGAAAGGGAACAGTGAGAGGCAGATCGTGAGGCAGAGCAACAACAGAGGGAGGCAGACTGTGAGAAACATGAGTGCCAGTGAGAGGCAGAGGAGAGGAGAGAGGAGCGCCACTGGCAACGTGAACTGGAGAAGCTACGACTCCAACCAGCGGCACCAGGGCAGATAAGTGGTTGCGTTTAACTGGGACTGCAGGACTGGGTTACAAATTGAACTCCAAATTAATAGCAGAGTTTAAAGATAGGGAGGACATGGACACCTTTTTAAATTCTTTTAAAAAAGTTTGTATTCAGGCTAAAATGCCTAGATAGTCCTGGAGCTTCCAGCTATCCCTGCAACTTACCAGAAAAGCTCAGGATGCATTGGGTCAAATGGACAATGAAGATAGCAATGATTACAGCAAGTTAAAAGCTGCACTGTTAAAAAAGTTTAATTTAACTGCTGAATCATACAAAGCTAAATTCTGTAAGCTCAGGAGAAGCCCTGATATGAGCTATGAGGAGCTAGCCACGAAACAACGTCAGTTTTTAAAACGTTGGTGGGAAGGAATTGAGGCAAACACTGTTGATGAAATTGAAAATGTGATTTTATTAGAACAGTTTTATTGGACATGCCCAGCAGAGTTAAAAACCTGGCTAGAGGACTGAGATCCAAAAACAGTGCAAGAAGCTGCTGCTGAACTCTCGGACTGCAATGCCAAGAGCAGACCTGCTCTGAGAGCGAATGGGGCAAGTGTGGCAGCGCAGAAAGGGAAACGTGCACCTTCAGGGCAGCTAAAACCCTCACTGTCTCCACTGAAACAAGTTAGCCCCAGGTTTTAAAGAAAAGATTTCTCTGAGTCTGAAGTAAGAAAGGTTTGTTGGTTATGTAAAGAAACGGGGCACATTCCCAGACAGTGTCAAAGAAGGTCAAGCAATAAGACGCAAAGTAGTACCAGAAAGGAAGTGGGTTGTTTGTGTGTCCCTGGAAGCATGCCAGTGAACATGAGGGAACACATGCATCCAGTCATGGTAAATGGTGTACAAACTCAGGGGTTAAGGGACACAGGGGCATCCCTGACATTGGTAAAGGGGAATCTGGTACAGCCTGGTCAGTTTATACCCAACAAATACATAACTGTACAAGGGTTTACTGGTGAAGAGAAAACATTGCCACTGGCCAGTATTCTCCTGGACAGGGGTGAAACAGGAGGAACTGTGCAACAGGTGACTGTAGCTAACACATTAGCAGTGGATGTGATCCTGGGTAACAATCTCTAGCAGGGGGTGGTATGTGCAGTTACCCGTAGCCAAGTGGCCAAGGAAAATTGTAGTTCCCTGAGCCCCCCAAAAGCCATTGGGGAAGCTACTGAGGGGCTGGTTCCCCAGCCTGTGTCTCCAGAGGGGGAGACTGATAAAAAGGGGGTTGAAATTTCCCCAGTAGCAAGTAACCACATAGCTACAGATGGTTACTCCGAAGAGGGAGAGGTGACCTCTTGTAAGAGAGTTGGGACTGACAGTGATCCTGAGGGCCCTGACGCTAGTGCTAGGGACCCTAGTTTAGAGACTGAAGGGGACCTGTCCCATGCCTTGGGAAGGTGTGAGGGGTTTGCAGCTGCTCAGAGAAATGACCCTAGTTTAGAGAAGCTGAGGGCTTGGGCAGATTCAGATGGTGCGCAGGGAGGTGACAGCAGACATAAGGTTTATTGAGAAAATGGACTTATGTATATGCAGGCAGTACAGACAGAGGGGGGGATGCTAGGCAGGCAGCTTTTCATTCCCCAGGGATATCGTGAGCAGTTGCTCAAGGTTGCCTATGATATTCCCTTGTCTGGTCACCTTGGAATTGTGTGCACAATGCAGCGGTTGGCCCAGAATTTCTACTGGCCTAACTTCACCCAGCAGGTGAAGAAGTATTGCAGGTCTTGTCATGAGTGCCAAGAAATAGGGAAGGCGGGCAAGAAAACCCAAGCTGCACTGATCCCCTTGCCCATAGTGGAGGAGCCATTCTAGAGGGTGGGAATGGATATTGTGGGGCCTTTAAATACACCCAACTTCTCAGGGAAAAGGTTCATCCTGACTGCGGTGGATTATGCCACCCGGTACTCAGAGGCAGTAGTCCTATCCTCTCTGAGGACAGGCAAAGTGGCAGATGCCTTGCTTGGGACTTTGTCCCGTGTTGGGTTTCTGCAGGAGGTAATCACCAATTGAGGGGGTTCCTTCATATCGGACCTAATGAAATGTTTATGGAAGAAGTGTGGGGTGGTGCAGAGATGCACGACACCGTATCACCCACAAGCCAATGGGCTTGTGGAATACTTCAATGGTACCCTAAAGTCAATGCTCCGGCATTTACCGAACAGCATGGGAGGGACTGGGAGAAATACCTTCCCCAGCTGTTGTTCGCATACAGGGAGGTGCCCCAAGAGTTGACAGGATTTTCCCCCTTCAAACTCTTGTATGGACACCGGGTATATGGGCTCCTAGACTTGATCCAGAAGGACTGGGAAGGCAAGCACGCCACCCAGGGAACTCCCATTGTGGAGTACATCCTAAGGTTTAGGGAAAGGCTGAAGAAGCTTATGGGGACAGCCCAGAGCAACCTGCCAGCTGCCCAACAGAAACAAAAGGTATGGTACGACTGCAGAGCCAGAGCTTGCTCGTACATGGTGGGTCAGGAAGTCATGGTCCTTATTCCAGTCTGGAAAGACAAGCTGCAAGCTGAGTGGACAGGACCGTACGAAGTAGTTAGGAAAGTAAATGACGTAAACTACATTGTGGAGTTACCTGACCGTAGGCAGACAGAAAGGATGTACCATGTCAACATGATGAAGCCATAAGCAAATAGGGCTGACATGGTGTTCACAGTGTGTAGTCATGGGGAGGGGACGGATGAAGGAGACCCCTTTCTGGACTTGCTGGAGGAAAGTAAGCAGAAGTCTTCTGTGGAGGCAGTAAAATTGTTTCCCCAGCTGACCACGGGCCAGATCCAGAAAGTGAGGGAGGTTTTAGCAGACTTTTGCCCCCTTGTTTAGCACCAAGCCTGGACTAACCCCCTTAGCAACACATGATGTGGAGACAGGGACACAGATTCCCATACGGTGGACAGCATATCGGGTGTCAGAGTCTGTCCCAAAGGACATTAAGAGGGAAGTGGAGGAGATGTTGGATTTAGGGGTAATCCAGAGATCCCACAGTCCCAGGTCCTCACCTGTAGCCCTTGTACCCAAGCCAGATGGCTCAACTCATTTCTGTGTAGACTATCATGGACTGAATGCGGTCACAAAGTCAGAAACCCACCCGATGCCCCGGACGGATGAACTCCTGGACAGGTTGGATGGGAGACCTAGCTTATGACCATTGACCTGACAAAGGGGTATTGGCAAGTAGAGTTGATGGACAGAGCTAGGGAGAGGTTGGCCTTCATCACTCTGATAGGCTTATCTGAGTTCAAAGTAATGCCTTTCAGAATGAAGAATGCCCCGGCCACTTTCCAAAGATTGGTGAACCAGGTGTTAAGTGGTGCTGAGGAGTACGCCGTGGCATACCTGGATGACATTGCCATCTACAGCTGGGAGGAACACCTGTCACACCTTAGGGAAGTGCTGGGAAGAATACAGAGGGCCGGGCTCACTGTCTAAGCCAAGAAGTGCCAGGTGGCCATGGGAGAAGTGGCATACCTCGGGTATGTGGTAGGCCAGGGACAGCTCCGTCCTAACCAGATAAAAATATAGGTAATACAGGCATGGCCCAGACCAGAAACTCAGAAGCAGGTCAGGAGTTTTCTTTGGACAGCAGGGTACTACAGAAAGTTTGTACCTATTTACAGTGACTTGGCTGCTCCCCTATCTGACCTGACAAAGAAATGGATGCCCAAGAAAATTACCTGGGGTCCAGCCTGTGAGGATGCCTTTACCAAACTGAAGGAGGCACTGTGCAGTGCTCCTGTTTTGACAAGTTTGGACTATAGCAAAACTTTTATAGTTCAGACGGATGCCTCAGATGTGGGTATTGGGGCAGTACTAAGCCAGGCATCCAGCAAAGGGAAGGACCACCCCATAGCCTACCTGAGCTGTAAGCTGCTCCCCAGGGAACAAGCATACTCCACAGTGGAAAAGGAGTGTCTTGCCCTAGTGTGACCCCTAAAGAAATTGGAGTCATACTTGTATGGGCAGCCTTTTGTGGTGCAGACTGACCACATCCCCCTGGTTTGGTTGACACAGATGAGGGAAAAACAATGGCAGACTGCTTAGATGGAGTCTTGCTTTACAAGGGTATGATTTGAAAATCGTACATAGGGCCGGAGCCAAGAATAAGAACTCAGATGGGTTATCCTGTGTGTATGAGGGACGTACTGATTTGGGAAGCTTATCCCATGTAGGGGATAGATCCCCCAAATTCAGTCTAGGTGGGGAGGAATTATCAAACTTGGACCACTGATTCTGATCCCTGTATAAATTTTGTTGTTAATATAAGAAATTAATGTATGATGACTGTGGCAGAGGAAAAGGCTGTCTTACTAGAACTGACACATCAAGACCCCCCAGGGATAGTTCAAAGGACAGGAGGTGATTTGAGTCTGCAGTTATTTAAAAGCCAATTCCTTTGTTCCATTTTCTTTGCAGGCAGGAACCAAAGTATCCACTTTATAATGCCCTCAGGGAGATCCTTCGACTTGCATAGTTGCAAGGAAGGACTTGTGGGGAGGGGTGTCAGAGAGATGCCAGAATGGACATTGAAGAGGTTTGATGTCTGAGCCAGGGAGGATCCAGATGAATTTGGAAGGTCAAATACACATTCCCAGGAAGCCTTGGGAGGACATCACAGAACCTGTTTATGTGTGTGTGTGTGTGTGTGTGTGTGTGTGTGTGGCAGAACAAAAACCAGTTCTGACCAGTTACCCTGAGGAAAGGAAATTGAATATGTCACTTATCATTTTTTTTAAATCTTGTTGGGACATCCTGTGTGGTAACATTTAACTTTTAATACACCAAGGCAGACTTTAATTGTCTCAGAGAGGAGACCGTCTCAGAACTTTTTTATCCAACTGAGCAAGCCTTAGAGACACACAAGACAATATTTCTGACTGAGAAAAGAGAGACCCTAAAAGCACTGAAAGAAAGTAAGCATTAGATTAGACCAGTCTAAATGTATGTCTTGTGGGAACTGTACTTTTTCTTGTTTGTTTTAAGGCTGCGTGTGTTGGGATATATATTTAGTCTGTTTTGATATTTTTAAAGTAAAGAGTTATTTTTACAACGGAACTGTCTGGAGTGCCTTGACATTTTTTTTATTTAAGTGGAGCTTTTAAAGGTTATAAGTAACACTGTGTATGGGCTTATTGTATACCGAGCTGGGAAATGGATAGAGTTCTTTAAAGTCTTGCATAGAGTTCTAAGGGTTCCTTTGAAAGACCTGGTTGGGTGCCCATAGGCAAAGATATCTGGCCCACTGAAGTCAGAATTTTCTGAGCCTGATAATTGGGTACACTAGCAAGAGGTTTTCAGTTTGAATCCCTCCAGAGCTTGAGAGTAAGGTGACTTGAACCCACAAAATAGACAAGAGGGCTAACTTGTTCTGTTCACTGTACACAAATCATACACCGAGAGGTTGGTACTTTGGGAGTAGAGGGCTGACTGGCTGAGCGAGTTTGTGACAGGGACTATTTTTGTTAAATTTTCTTTCCATTATTAACAAGTTCCAGTCAAAGTCAACAAGGCAGGGTCTATGTGATAACGGCGAACGCCTAAAGGAGATTACCATTATCACTCAGTCAGAGTGCCGAAAACATTTTCTGCACTCTGACAACCCCGATGCCTCAGGACAATGGTGTCAGGACACTATTTTACTTCTTTCTTGGACACAATTCTTGTTATGTTCACCTAGTCGAGCCCTGAGGATGCTAGCCATGTCTTTTTTTGGAGGTAAAACACCCCAAAAATATGTTTTTTTAATTTTTTTAAAAGTAGTGTTGTAACGTACTTTTGCAAATGCAAAACTTTCGTGATTTTTTTTGTGAAAGTGTCTTGATTTGTGAAAGTAATTTCCAATACTATGCCCAAAACAATAGGAAATCTTTGTCACCCTGCTGCAAAACAGTAGTTTGGTCTTTTGGCCTGAAATTTGCAGTGAAGAAAGCCAACATCACACACATGTGCCTTTTCATTTTTTAGTGGCAAAATACATCAGGGCTGCAAAGTTACATCACTCCAAAGTTGAACATTTTTCACATAGGATAACATTGCGGCATCCACCACGCCTTTTGGGTTCCATATCTCAAAAATGGTTTGAGATATGGACTTTTTGTCAGAAAAATTCTTACAAAACTAGCCTGGAAAGTTGTAAATAATATGAGATTTTATTTTTTTTTTCTATGTCGTACGGTTGCTAAGATATAAGCAATTTAGTATTCTAAGTGCTCATTTTCCTGTCCGAGGGCCACTATTATGCCCACATTCTTTGTAGTCACTGTGCTTCTGGATGAACCTCTTTCAAACACAAAGCATGTCCATTTGCATTACTGTTACCTTTAACATTTACATTTACGTTTACGCTTGCATTTCCGTTACAGTT
The DNA here is from genome assembly GCA_016271365.2 of Neoceratodus forsteri. Taxonomy (NCBI): domain Eukaryota; kingdom Metazoa; phylum Chordata; order Ceratodontiformes; family Ceratodontidae; genus Neoceratodus; species Neoceratodus forsteri. The sequence goes on from CM028131.1 coordinate 585,931,398, forward strand.
TGTGTTAGCGTTTCCGTTTGTGTCACCATGTGCGTTACAATTTGCATTTGTGTTACTGTTTCTTTTTGCATCACCATTGGTGTTACCGTTTGTGTTTCCATTACTGTTTTCATTAGCATTTCCATTTGCGTCACTGTGTGCGTTACCATTTGTGTTTGCATTTGCGCTTGCATTTACATTACCGTTTGTGTTACTGTTTCTTTTTGCATCACCAATGGCATTACTATTTGTCTCCTTTACCATTTCCGTTAGCATTTGGGTTTGCATCACCGTGTGCATTACCATTTGCGTTTGCGTTTTAACTTGCCTTTGCATTTCTGTTTGGGTTACTGTTTCCTTTCGCGTCACTGTTGCTGTTACTGTTAACATTTGCATTTGCATTTCCATTTGCATTATCATTACTGTTTGTGTTTTCATTACTGTTCGCATTATTATTTGCATTTGCGTTTCCAGTAGCGTTTGCGTTTCCATTGTCACTTGAGTTACTGTTTCCTTGTGTGTTGCCATTGCCGTTACTATTTGCATTTGCATTTCCATTTGTGTTACCATTAGTGTTTGTGTTTACGTTTGCATTTGCATTTCTGTTACCATTTGCATAATCATTTCAGTTTGCATCATCGTGTGCGTTACCGTTTGCGCTTACGTTTGCATTACCGTTAGTGTTGCTGTTTCTTTTTGAGTTACCATCGGAGTTACTGTTTGCATTTCTGGTACCATTTTCATTAGCGTTTTCATTTGCGCCACTGTGTGTGTTTACCGTTTGTGTTTGTATTTGCTCTTGCATTTGCATTTCTGTTTGCATTACCATTACAATTTTCATTTTCATTGCCATTTGCATTACCATCTGTGTTTGTGTTCACATTTGTGCTTGTGTGTCCATTACCATTTGCGTTACCTTTTCCATTTGCTTTTGCACTTGCATTTGCTTTACCATTTGCGTTACTGTTTCCTTTCGCATCACCATTGGCATTACCATTTCCGCTTGTGTTTGCATTACCGTTAGCATTGCTGTTTCCTTTTGAGTCACCATTGTAGTTACCGTTTGCGTTTCCAGTACCGTTTTCATTAGCATTTTCATTTGCATCACCATGTACGTTTATCGTTTGCATTTGTATTTGCACTTGCATTTGCGTTTCCGTTTGCGTTACCATTACTGTTTTCATTTTCATTGCCATTTGCCTTACTATCTGTGTTTGTGTTCACATTTGCACTTGCATTTCCATTACCGTTTGCATTACCATTTCCATTTGCTTTTGCATTTGCGTTACCATTTGCGTTACTGTTCCCTTTCCCGTCACCATTGGCGTTACCATTTCCACTTGATTTTGCATTACCGTTATCAATTGCATTTTCATTACCATTTGTGTTACCATTTGCGTTTGTGTTTCCGTTACCATTACTTTTCTCATTACTGTTACCATTACTACTAGCATTGGCACTACTGTTAGCGTTAATGTTCTCATTAGGGTTATCGTTACCATTACCGTTACTGTTAGTGTCACTGTTACTGTTAGGGTTATTATGCACAAATGGAAAGCATGGTGGGCCCTGTGCTACCACCACCACCTAACATTCACTATTTAGAGTGCACAATCTCAAAAAGAAGGGAAATTCATGGCAAAAATTTCCATTTAATGCATCAGTTAGGGTTGTTCCACAGTGACAAAAGTGAGGAAATTTGGTGTTAGGGTTGCCACCCATTGCACTCCATGCCCACTCTACCCCCCACCAACAGATATCAGGGTGTGCATTGGGGTCATTGGGCCTAACTCTCACTCCATACTCCTATACTGCATGACCTCAGCTTATTTACACATGGAATGGTGTGAAAGTTAGGGCCGATGACCCCAATGTACACCCTGATGCCTGTTGGTGTGGGCAGGGTGGGCTTGGGGCATAAGGGGTGGCAACCCTAACACTGAATTTCTTCACTTTTGTCACTGTGAGCAACCATAACTGATGCATTAAACAGTGTTTTTTGCCATATGTGTGTGTGTATATATATATATTTATATATATATATATATATATATATCTCGATATAAGGAACCTTGAGCAGCTCAATATTTTGTTTCCACCTGGCAGCCAATAACAGTATCCACCTGTGCTTGCTGGACCTGTTTAAGTTAACACATTCTCTGGTGTCCATGGGTACAACCCACCCTCTTACTGCCAGATCCGTGAATAAAAAAATAATTCCCTTGGATGCAGTGGCACCATTGCTGTCTGATTGCCTGTCTCAATAGTAACAATTCTTTTGCTGCAGTATAAGGCCAGTCTGGAACAATGGTATGGAGGGATGAGGTGCTATGTGCCTTATCTCCCACCATATCAGTGACCCACATTCAGGAACATGGTAGGTTGCCAGGGGTCAGAAAACAGACTGAACGTTCATCACATAGCTGTCCTGTCCCTGGGTGGGGAGCATCCAGACTTGGCCCGTGGCTTTCCCCAGGTGAAGGCAGGAACTAAAGAGGGGGAAAATGCAGACAAGGCTAGTGCAGGCTCAATAAAGCCCTACCCAGCCACCTGTGTCCCACTCAATCACCTGAATGACTGGCTCAGTTGTGGATGTAAGTGACTGGTTGTGGGGAAGAGTTTCTCTCCCCTTTCTGGACACCTTATCATGAGGGAAGGAGGCAATTCATGGGAACTTTGGGCTCTGTGGCATGGGACATGGGAGTGATGGACATGGAAGATGGGGACAGGGCTGAGAGCCTGCCTGAGTCAATTGGCAAGGCAAGAAGTTTTATGGAGGGAGGGAAAATGCTGCAGTATATATGACCTTAAAACATACAGTATGCACAACCCTCCCATAATGGATCCAACTGCACTGTGACAGTAAACCTGTCAAGTAGAGTTAATATGCACAGGGTCTCTCACCAGGATACTATGGAGCCAGAGGTAGGATTCATAAAGGGATGATATTTCTTAGACCCGTAAAATAAAATAGAGGAAAGGGGTCACAAAGGATCCTCAGTACTAAGGGAGTTACTACGAATGATAAGACAGGTTAGACATATTGTAATACTTATCTGATGGGGAAGCAGTTCACATCCTGTGAGACCTGTGAAAGTAAAGAGAAGAAGGTAAATAAGGAATAAATACAGTCAATCAATCAATCAATCAAATTCTTTATTTATCCAGGCGAACACCATTGAGCAAGCTCATTTACAAGGTGGGCCTGCATTACACAAGTCAAGTAACAATGCATTTATATACAGATAAATAGACAGTAGATGCAAGAGTACAACAGTATAGGTAGGCCTGCAATAGACAGGATAAGTAAAAATACATTTGGGTTCAGGTAAAAGACTTCCAGTAAGGGTATACATAACAACAGGGTAGCAAGTCAGTAAAAAATTATGCAAGATACAACATACATGGTTTAGAATTCCTGTAAGATAAAGGCATTATAGTCCCACAAAGAGATTAGTTGAAGTGGATGTTACAAGCGAAGAGACATACATAGTCAGTTTAAAAAGACCCAGGCTTATCAAGGAGGAGACATGTGTCTGGAGAAGTGGGCAGCCAGTGGGGGGGGGGGGATCTGGAACTGGGATAATACTAGGAGCGAAGGAATGAGATACTGTGGGTATACAAGGAATAGGTGGGTAAGGGAGAGTGAGATTTAGGGTGGTAGATAAGTAGGTGTCTCAGGGACAAGTTATGCACTGATACAAGAAGGAAGGAGGATGGGAAAAGCAGGGAGGATGTTCCCACAGTAGTGGGAACAATAGAGAGGAAAGAGATAGAAATGAGTATAGTACTGTGAAAGAGGTAAACATATAGCCGTAGAGGGAAAGGTATACAATTAAATGAAGTAAAAAATACAGAGACATGCTTAATTTAAGTATTATGCTAATATCAGTAACTGTTTAACATGAGTGTCAAAAACAAAACACAAAAACACAGAATGATAAACTATGTGTTACCACTGGAAAAAGTGTTCCTGTGTTTTCACCTTGACTTGCATGTTGTTTTTAGTGTGTGGTGTGTATCTCTTTGACAATTTCAGTATAAATTGGATACACATTTCTATTCCTCAGAGCTGCCACCTGAGGAAGGCCCACTGAAAGCTTGAAGCACTGGCTCAAGTTGGTGCATGCCAGGCATCTTGACGGAAAATAAATCTTGCACTTTGCATTTAAAACTGAATCTAGGAGTGCTGAGCATTCTTTTCTTTTGTTATTATAAACTGGCTGCTTTGCTTATGCACCGCCTTTTCCTTTTCTTGTGCACCACTCTACGATACTTACACAACAGCCACAGCACTGATCCCTGACCATCACAGGACTGACCCTCCCACCCCTGACAGTCACAGGACTGTACCCCCTCAGACAGTCACAGGACTGACACTGTCCACTATCAGTCACAGCACTGGGCACCCATGCCTGACAGTCACAGAACTGTGTCCCATTCCCAATGATCACAGCACTACACCCTACCATGACAGCACTGCCCCATATCCCCGACAGTCATATGGATGACACTCTCCACAGACAGTCACAGCAGTAGTCCCCACCTCTACCAGTCACAACACTGTACATCACAGCACTGATAACCAGCCCACAAAGTTGGGACTGCAACCCCCCCCCCCCGAGTAGTCACTTAGTTTGACTCCTTATACAACCTTCCTGCTGCACACCCAACTTCCTGCAAATGCTTCCATCCCTCAAAGTTGTAGAACTGCATACAAGTAGACCTCCCAGAAGTCAGAGGAATGACTCTCACCCTGATAGTCACATAAATGGCACCCTATCCCTGACAGTTACATAACTAACCCTCCTCCTGACAATCACAGGACTGTGCCACTGCTCCAGCAGTTACAGTACTGACACCATTCTCCATCAATCACAGCAATGACCACCCCCCCAACAGTCATAGTACTGGACCATCCCCTCCATAGTCACCAGACTCCCCCCCCCCCAGTCACAGGACTGTTCTGCATACCCTTCACAATCACAGGAATGTACCAGCCCCCATGGTAACAGGACTGTAACACTCCCTCCACCACAGGCATGGGATTGATCCCCAGTCACAGGACTGTATCACCCCATTGACAATCACAGGACTAACAAACTCCACTGACAGTCATGACAATGACCACCCACATTTGTCAGTCACAGCACTGATCCACATCCCTGAGAGTCACAACGTATTCTCAGTATTCTCAATAGTCACAGAACTGCTCTTCTACTGCCCCAACCTGACAGTAACAACAATGACCATACACCCCTGAGTCACAGCACTGATCCTCATCCCTGCGTAGTAACAGCACTAGTCATAACACTGCACCCCATCGTATCTTACATCACTGATCATCAATTCCCAACAGTCACAGGACAGCAGCCAACTCCCCCCCAAAATTCATAGAACTGACGCCCCCTACCATCAGTCACAGAACTAATTCCCATCCCCTGACAATGACAGCACTGACCCACTACTCCTAATGGTCACTACACTGTCCCCCATCCACAATAGCTAAAGCACTTCCTCCTCACCCACAATGGTCACAGGACTGTCACCCCCCCTGACAGTCACAGAACTGTACCGCCCCTTCAATAGTCACAGAACTAACACTTTCCACTGTCAGTCACAGTGGCCACCTACCCAACAGTCACAGTGCTTATCCTCAATCCCCCAACAGTGACAGCACTTACCTGTATCCCCAATGGTCACAGCACTACCCACCACCACAGTCAAAGCACTGTTCCCCTACATCTGTGACAGTCACAGGGCTGATACCCTTTACAGACAGATATAGCAGAAATCCCCACCCCCACAGTCACAACACTTTCCCCCCATTCCTAAAAGTTATAGCCCTGCCACCCACCTTCACGGCACTGGCCACCCACCCCCTGACAATAACTGCACTGGCTCCCCACCCTCAACTGTTAAAGCAACAACACCCCCAACCACAACAATCAAAGTACAGAACCCCCACCATTAACACAACACTGCCTCTGAACCTTCCTCTACAGCCATAGGATTTACCCGCCCCCTTACAGCAATGCACCTGACCATCATAGCTCTGACAACCAGTCACTGGCAGTCCCAGGGTTGACCACACCCCAGTCATTAAATCTTAAAAAAAAGTTGTTTAAGTACTGGCAACCCATCGCAGAAAGTGCAGGGGTCAAAACAGGTACAGGCCAGCAAGCCAAATTCTGTTAGACTTTGTGTTAGACTAGTAAGATTTTCCTTGAACTAGCCCAGTAGGTTTGTACTGTAGAATGCAACCAAAAAGTATATCAGGTGAGCTAGAGGAAGAGTCTGTGGGGCTAGTAAATTTTCCCAGTCTCTGGACTTGCTGACTAGTGGCTGCAAAAGTTAATTTAGAGCCCTGGAGTTGGCCATACCATCCCCAAGATGGTCCTCTAAACATTCCTGCACACAGACCAGAGCAGAGCACCCTACTAGGAGTAGGAAAACCCATATCCCAGACCCCCCCAACAGGACCACTCTTCCAGTACCAGTGCAGCTCTGTATATTAAACTTTACATTGCTTTTTAAACAGGCTTCAGGAATGTATAATTTCTCAGCCAATCACAAAACTAACCCACACCATTAACACAACACTGCCTCTGAACCTTCCTCAGCAGTCATAGAACTTACCTGACCCCTTACAGCAATGCATCCTACAGTCACAACACTGACAACCAGCCACTTGCAGTCCCAGAGCTGACCACATCCCAGTAATTAAATACTAAAAAAGTAGTTTAAGTACTGGCAACTCATCAAAGAGAGTGCAGGGGTCAAACTAGCCAAATTCTGGTAGATTTTGTGTTAGACTAGTAAGAGTTTCCTTGAACTAACCCTGTAGGTTTATACTGTAGAATGTAACCAAGACGTATATCAACTGGGCAAGTGGAAGAGCCTGTGGGGCTAGTAAAATGTCCCAGTCACTAGACCTGCTGGCTAGTGGCTGCAAAACTTAATTTAGAGCCCTGGAGCTGGCCATACCATCCACAAAATGGCCCTCAAGACATTCCTGCCCAGTGACCAGCCCAAAAGCGGAGCACTCTGCTAGGAGTAGGAAAACCCACATCCCAGTTCCCCCCCAACAGGACCACTCTTCCAGTACCAGTGCGAATCTGTATATTAAACTTTACATTGCTTGTTTAGCAGGCTTCTGGAATGTATAATTTCATAGCTGCTTAAGTAAGGGATTCAAAAAAGAAACTTTTACAGTGTCTCAGTTCTAGTGCTGTGTACCCACAAAGAACTATCAACTACAGTCCCTCAGGTCTGTGGCTGGAAGCTAAGAATTTGATGCTTTCAGCTGAGCACCATGCTAGGAGCAGGAAACCCCACATCCCAGCCCCCAATAGGACCACTCTTCCAGTACCAGTACAGCTCTGTATATTAAAGTTTACATTGTTTGTTAAACAGGCTTCTGGACTATATAATGTCACAGCTGCTTAAGTAAGAGATTCAAAGAAAAAGCATGTACAGTCTCTCAGTCCTGGTGCTGTGTACCCACAAAGAACTAGCATCTTGCTTACCTAGATGTGACTTTAAAAATCCTGCAGTTCTTTTTACTTCCTGATAAGTTCCACTTAGTTTGCTGCTCTCTGACAGGTAACTACAAGCCTTTCAGCCCATGAGACTCAAATTCCTCAAGGTCCTAGAGCCAGCCTGATAAGAAACTGACAGCAGAATATGCTTGGAAAGGGTGATCATGTCCTGTGTTTTTAAAAATTGTACAGAACCATTTCTTCAGTGTCCCAGCGGGGGGAGGGGGGGTTGTCAGGTCTGTAGATGTGAGGGCCAGTGGAAAACCAATGCTGAGAACATGACTGCAGCACTGTGGAGGGACACATGGTAGCATTCCTACCCCAATTTCTCTTCTACTTCATAGCAATAAGACAGCATGGCTATGCCCATGCTGCATTAAAATTTAAAGAAGTGGACACCCCACTAACCAAGTTGTTTCCAGCAGTGTTATTTTTTATTTAAACTATATCTCAATTAATTGTAGAAAATATCATGTTTGTTCAACTCACCAACCATGTATGCATATACATTAGTGGTCATTTGATTTTCATCGCTGAGCTTCATTTTTCATTCAGTTTTAGTCCTTAATATGAATATATCAATAAACTTCAAGAATGCACATTCATGTGTATTTTTTCTTTTCTCATAAAAGCAAACCATTAAATTACGAAGTTGCATAATTCAGTCTTTGCATTTTAAGTGGCAGTCACTCATCAGTACAGCATGCTTGAATGTTAGTTTTTTTTTCTTAATTGTATTCTGTTGAAAGAGAGCTACTCTGTTTACTCTAAGTTGCCATATATTTTTTATATAGTATACTGGAGCAGTAGTGCCAGTATAGTTAGGGTTGAGTAATCACCTTAATGTTAAACCTCAAATTTTGCACCTTAATAACTTTGTCACTGTATGATGGAGTTGTCTGAAATTTGCATGCACAGTCTGGCACCATAGATCTCTGGATCTGGCAAGTTGCATTATGGTCGGATCTACGGTTAAGGAGCTGCAGAATGCCAAAAAACGTTAACAAAAAAATTGACTTTTTGTGCATTTCTTTGCTCGTACTCACAGCTGGCATGATTTGTCTGTTTGGTGTGCAATTTTCAGGAAAGATGCCGTCTAGGTCACTGATATGCCTTTTGAAGTTTTGGTGAAAAAATATTAAACCATTCAAAAGTTATTCAAAAAACAAATTTCCCATTATAGTAAAGGGGAACTAAATACATGTGTCACACGAAAGCTGCTGCCAGTACATTTTCCTTTTTGAAATTGCCCTTTCATTTTCATGTGGTGGCCATCTTGTTTTCAGTTAGTGAGACAGAAAAAATGTCTGGCATTTAAATTTGGGACCCCCTAGGAAAACAATGACTGTTGAGTTTATCTAGTCAGGTCCTGAGGATGCCAGCTCTATTTTTTTGGGGGGGTAAACCCCCCCAGAAATGCCATTTTTAAAATCAATGCCCCAGTACTTTTGCAAGTTGCAAAAGAAACTGGCCACAGCATTTTTGCAAATACAACATTGTCATGCTGTTTTTTGTGAAACTTTCACAATTTGCGAAAGTACTTTGCCCGAAAACTGCAAATCATTGCCACCTCTCTGCAGCAAAACAGTTGGGGCTTTTTAGCTGAAATTTGCAAAGTGGCAAATGCTGGTCCCACAGATGTGTCTTTTTGTGATTTAGTGCAAAAACAGTCAATGAGCCCAAAGTTAAGCATTACGAAGTTGAGAAGTTTTCCATTGGATAGCATTGCAGCATCTGTGATGCCTTTCGGCACTCGTATCTTGAAAACAAAGCAAGATACGTAGTTTTCACTAACTGCAGTTCAGATTAGCTATAGGTGATCTAATATCTAATATTTCACGGAAAATACCACCAACAGCTTAATCTGGTTCAAGGTCAGTTGGCATTCATCTGTATCCCCCTCCCCTGGGTCATGCCTGAAAATAAGCAGGATTTGTCTAGTGCACTTACCAGGGTCAACAAAAACTAAACAAAAATAAAAAAAATAAAAACAGTATGCAGAAACAAGTTTGGAAATCATAAATTACCCCAGCAGTGGAATTTCTTCCTACTTGCTACAGTTACAGAGATATTGGCAAATTAGTGTCACAAGGGTTCCAAGTTCATCTTTTCAGCATATTTCGGTGCCCGTATCTTGTAAACCATGCAAGATATAGATTAGGTCATCTATCCATCTGTCTTGGAGGTTATGCTGTCATGATTACAACGACACCTGAATTTTTTGCATAGCTGCTACAGTTGCTGAGATATTGACAAATTAGTGTTACAGGTGTTCCTTGCCCTAAAGGGCTGCTGTATGGCTCCACAGTTATGTGTAAGTGGGAGTGAAGGGCCTACACTCCCACATATGCATACAATTATCTAAAAAATGGGCAATATGAAGGGAACGCAGAGCCTAGAGGGCCCATGCTCCCACTACCACATACCAGTTACCAGTTACATTACACTTTCTCAAAAAGAAGGGAAATTCATTGCAGAAAACTCTGTTAATGCATCAGTTAGGGTTAATAGCACAGTGACAAAAGTTAGGAAATGTGATGTTAGTTTTCAAAACCCAAACTCTACATTCCCCTTCCCCCCCTCCTCCACCCATGCAAGACACATACAAGATTATAAGACACTGTACAAGTCAGTCACATCTGTAAGCATGATAATCACAACACTGTACTCTTTACTCACAACACTATGTAATGAAAAAACAAATACAGTATGATCGACTCTATACTGCCAGCACAGTATGATGACACATTATTGCTGGCATATCTTCTTCATACAATGAAACTTAGTCTGTACCAATGTTTTAAATATTGATTGTTATGTATTATAATTCAACAATTGGCTCACTGCAGGTGTTGCTGCAGGTATTGCTGCTACCATATGGGCATGTGGTAGCAGTAACAATAGAGCAGACACATACATAGTACTTTTAAGATGCTGCTCAGGTATGAAACTAGCACCATCACATGTTGTTATACTGCTGTGTTACCTGGAAATACTCATTATCAGCATGTTATGGTTAGCTTTTGATGTTACAACTAGTTTGATTGAAGATGAAGCACCCACTGCAAAGAAAAGGAACACAGGACACTGATGACAGCTTAAAAGTTAGCTCAGTACTTTATGTAATGATTCACAGCAGATGAACAACAACTGACGTATGTGGTGAGAGTCCACAATAAACCAAAAGGATGCAACAATTGTTGCTTTCACATGTTACTTGTAAATTATACTACAAAGTATTACTTATATTATTACTACCGTTTGTTATTAGGACTGACTCACTCTATCATAAAAAAAATGCAGGAGTCACGTGATGCAGCGCATGGAGTAGCTGCCTTCTCCGAGTGCTCCGTCCTTCCACCCAGTGATTGCAATTTTATGCCCCTTTAAAATTGTACTGCTAAGGTTCTTTTGGTATTGGATGCAGTGGAGAACCAGTGTGCTCATTTTATATGGAGACAGAAATGCGCAAATCTCCTCCTAAGCACATGCCTCTGGCGACTCCGGAGAAGGCCGCCAAGAAATCTAAGGCCTCGGCCTCCTCATCGGCTCAAGGGTTAGGGGATGGTTGTCAGGAGGAAGAACCGCTAATGCTATCTCGGTTCTTAGAAGAGTTTCGCCCATTTAAAAACAGCATTCAGGATATGGCGAACGAGATCAAATGTATTACTACCACCTTGGAAGATCTTGCCCGGAGAGCTGCTGATAATGAAGCGCACATTAAATCTCTGGAGGGGAGCAGAGAGCGACTGGACCCTGTGGTGAATAAACTAAGCCAGAAAATTAGCAAGCTCGAATCAAAGATTGAGGACTTGGAGGGTAGAAGTCGCCGAAATAACGTGGTAGTCATTGGGCTACCGGAAAAGGCTGAAGGGCATGATCCGATTAAATTTGCTCAAAATTGGTGGAAAATAGTGGGACCCTCACCATTTGGACCCTCTTATGTTATCGAGAGGGCGCACCGAGCCTTGCGCCCTTTACCCCCTCCAAATGCGCCTCCTAGAACTTTTATTTTTCGTTTTCTTAACTACCAGGAGAGGCAGCTGTTTATCCTGAAGGCAAAAGAGGATAAAGAATTATACTGGGAAGATTCTAGAATCAGAGTAGCCCAAGATCTGCCATTCTCCATCCGGCAAAAATTGGAGGTGTATCACCCGCTGATTAAGAAGCTGATTGCAGCGGATATTAAATTCGCATGGGCTATCCGTGAAATTCCAGGTATTACTCATGAAAAGTGGAAAGTATTTGATTCTTATGACTCGCGGCAGCATATTTACCTAGCCTTCCCTACTCTTTTTAAAGCTACCTGAAGGGCTGGAAGAATATGGGAGCTGTCAAATAGAGGTCGTGGAATCATTTCTGGATTTGTCCTTGGGAATATGATCCTGGAGTTAAGTGTAACCCAGAAACTTTATTTTCTCTCAGCAAGCAGCTGATGGTTGGAGAACTGATTTAATATAAGTAGTGGAGTGGGAATGTTTCCCCGCTTCACTTTATTTGATGTTATAGTTATTGGCCTAACTATCCTTGATGTATTGTTTCATTAATTTTAATTAGAGCAGCAGAGGTTCTAAATTGCTGTCTTTATGTGGGGTTTCATATTTTTTTTTTTTAGGGTTAAATTTATGTTAATCCTGGGACTGTATCTGGTATCAACTCAGATGATAAAGACTGTCCTACTTTCTTCTATTGCCATAAGAGGCGTCATGAACATCGCTAGGAGGATACCAGACTTTGTAACAAGGGTTGTAAATCAGCTTTGGATCTACCTTTTGAGATGCTGCTCTGGGACTAAATGGACTGAATAAGCTACTTTATATTTTAGCATCGAGTTGATGTGCAGCAACTTGGTTTATAATAAGGGGTTGAGTGGGATCTCTTCCCTATATTTCCGAGTCTGATATTACTCTCTGAAGTTCTCTATCCTTGTTATATTATTTTATTTGATCTACTTTATTGTGGGCAGTAAACGATGTTAATTTTTACTTTTAGGTTAGGCCATACCAAATCCAGGGCTGGACTCATGTTTATTTTGGACACTATCAAATACCAGCTGGGAGGACAAAACCTGCCCTATTTTGTTCGTTGACCACAAGTGGGCGTGATGGAGAGTGTGTTAAGTTTAACATGCTGACATAGAATGAATAACTGATAGTATAGTCCGAGGCTGACTTAGTTATTTAATGGCCTTGTTGAGGTCTCAAATAAGGAGGCATGCCTCCAACTTGCTCTAATCTTTGCCCCGGACTTATTTTGGGAGGTTTTCTTTTTCGATATTTGGTTATGATGTGATCTAAACACTCGCTTCTTTTCTGTTACATTTCTCTCTTTCACTCCTGCCTTATTTAGGCTTGTATTAATTACCGGCTGGGTAAGAATGGGGTATTTGGGATCCTGGGTTTCTTCTCCATTAATTTCCAGATATTGGTTGGAATAAGTAGTGTAATGAGGTCATATGCAAAATCGGGGTTTTATTAGAAGGTTGGGGGGGTGGTAGGGGTGGAGCGCTGGCGGATGAGCTTAGTGGGCTGTTGTCATGGGCCGTGAGATGAGATTAGGCGGGGTTGTGGGATAAGGGCCGCTTTTGGGGGACATGAGCGGAATGGTGGGGCTGGTGGGTATTTGTGGGCTTTAGAGGTTGAAAGTTGGGTTTCAAGGCATCATAAGGGTTAGTTCACTGGTTCTTAGGTTTAGAAATTTTCTTTCCTTTTTGAGTATAGAATTAGGGCGTGCATACTATATTTTGGCCCTTTTTGAATAAGCATGGGGACAGATATACTGGTTAAATTTCTTACGTGGAACGTGAAGGGTGCATGGCTTAAAACTAAGCAATACAGAATCTTGAAACATATTGAAGTTCTCAAGGCAGGGATTGTATTTTTACAGGAAACACATTTACTTCAACTGGAGGCTAATTCCATGAGGAGATTAAAAATTGCAGAGGTTTTCTCCTCTCAGGGTAACACCCAGAGTAGAGGTGTAATGATACTAATACATAGATCTATATCTTTTACTCCAGTACAAGTGGTTCAGGATAAGGAGGGCAGATTTGTATTAGTTAGAGGGAAATTACAGAATACCGAAATTTTAATTGGTTCGATTTATGGCCCCAATGTGGACAGTCAGGATTTTCTGGTGAACCTGTTGAAGGTTCTTTTACCTTTGCTCAAGCTTCCTATGATTCTGGGTGGGGACTTTAATTTAGCCTGGATCCTTTAATGGATAGATCCGTTAAGATCATGTATGCCATACCGCTTCTCGAGCTATAGGAACTTCTAGATCGATTAGAGTTAGCAGATGTCTGGAGTCCTCCACCCAGAGTCTAAGGAATATACTTTCATTTCCCCAGTTCATGGGACAGCATCCCGGCTCGATTATATATTTCTCTCTCGATCTCTTCTTAAAGGGGTTTTAGAATCAGATATCGTTGCAGGCCCTATCTCGGATCATGCGGCGTTGGCTGTATCAATTTCATTTCCATCTTTCCTGAAAAAAGGGAATAGGTGGAAGATGAACAATCAAATTCTAAGGGTACCTACGTTTACCAAATTAGTATCTGAACAAATGAGCAATTTACCCTAAATAATTTAGTTAGGAATGTCCGTCCAGACATTTTGGGGGGCATTCAAGGCTTATCTAAGAGAGTATTAATTAGTATAGCTGTTAAAAGAAAAAGGAAAGGAGCAGACTATGTCTCAGTTGTTAGTCCGCATTAGGTCTTTGGAATCTAAGATTTCCATACATCCACAAGAGGGGATAAAGAGGAGTTGGTCAAAACAAGAGGCGCTTATCTTAGAATTTTAGGAGAGCAGTGAGTTAGCTCTAATCAAGACTAGAGCCAGTAACCCTGGATAAGGGAGAAATCCGAAACTCTTGGCTAGACGTGACGCATAACTTGAATCCTCTCGTCTTATTGAGGGGATCCTATCTGAAGAGGAGGGTCTGTTAAGACTTCCAGATGAAATGGTTCTGGTTTTCGTCAATACTTTGAAACCTTATATAAAAGATGGATCCCTGCCTACTAGCTCAGAAATTTCATCCTTCTTGGAGGTTTGGACCTTCCTATGCTGGATGAATCCGATGGCTATTTCTCCAGCAGATATAACCCAGAGGAAATAGAGCTAGCCATCAAGAGTCTTTCCACAGATAAAACACTGGGCCTTGGCGGTTAGCCCAACTTTTATAAAAAATTTTCCCAGAAACTGGCACCTATGCTTCTTAGGTTATTTCAGTACGTTCTCTCTGGCCAGGAAGTGGATAGAGCTTTCTCAGGCGCTCATAATCTTAATTCTTAAGCCAAATAGAGACCCCTGAAAAACCACTGATTATAGGCCTATCTCATTGTTAAATTGTGATATAAAGATTTTGGCTAAAATATTGGCAGAACGAATTAATAGAGTATTACCTAAATTGATAGGCAACAAACAGTTTGGATTTATGAAGGTGAGGTCCTCGGCCGATCATTTTAGGACTTAACACATGTCTTCTCGGCTTCGAGGTCCAACCTCCGATGGCGCTGGTCTCCTTGGACGCCGAGAAGGCCTTTGATAGGGTCTATTGGGAATTTCTATTTTCAGCTATGAAGAAATTTGGATTCCCTGTGAAGTTCCTAGAATGAATTGGAATACTATACTCAAATCCTTCAGCTAGAGTAGCTTGTAATGGGGCCATCTCTAACCCTTTTCAGTTATATGTGGGTACTAGACAGGGATGCCCCTTATCACCACTCTTATTTAATTTATATTTAGAGCCCCTCATAAGAAGTATAGTCGATAGTAAAGAAATAGAGGGTATTAAAATATGGAGCCAAACTATAAAAGTCACTGCATCATGAATGATCTTTTGGTCTATTTTCTAGTCCTACCAAATCTATTCCAAATTTGCTAAAATTAATAAGGAATTTCAGTCTTGTAGCTAATTATAAATTAAACCAAGATAAAGCGGTGGTTTACCCTCTAATAATAGGATATTTAAACAGAAATTACCGAACTAGGCCTAGGGTGGAACTCTGACTCTCTTAAATATCTTGGTCTCTCTTTGTCAAACAGCCCTGTAAGGATCGTCTGCTAAATTTGGACTCTTGTTCATACTATTGAACTGGACCTCAAGAGGTGGACCCAACTCCCATTTTCACTATGGGGAAGGATAAACATAATTAAAATAAACATATTCCCCAGACTTTTACCCTTGAGTATGTTAAATATTTGGCTTCCTTTATACGTGGTTAAAAAACTCCACAGTATGATTGCGGACTTCATTTGGGGATATAAAAAGCCCAGGTTGGCCTATCAAAAGTTAGCCGCCCCTAAGTTATTGGGAGGGTTAAGATTACCCCATTTTGGCCTTTATTTTTGGTCAGCTCAACTGAGTAAGTATGGCAGATGGGCTGTGCACGATGCTCCGACATTAGTATCAAATTATGTTCCCTTATGGGTTAATTTAGAAATAAACCTAATTAAAAAATGTAGTATTACCCCCGAGGCTCTCTTTTATTTAACCCTAAAGCACTTCCTCTTTGCTGAAAAAATCTCCCATTGGGGTAATGCTTAAAATTCATAATCAGCTTTGTGGTTTTATTAAATATGACCTGACAAAGATTGGGACCAACCGATCTGGGGTAATCCACGTTTTTGATAGGTAATACTACTATCAGGCCTGATTGGTTGAAATTGCCTGTCAACTGTTCTTTGAGGATTTCCTTACCGAGGAGGAATTAGCTCGGCCTTGGGGATGATAGATAGATTTAATCTAGCTACTAAGATATTTTCAAAATATACCAGCTTCGTCATGTACTGCTTCAGAAGTTGGGCAGGAGAAAGTACTGCCTCCTAGAGTCCCATTTTGGCAGATATCTGACCATTGATAGGAACCCACAGGCAATTTCAAGATTTATTCTGTCCTGTTCCAGTGGGCCTATTCTGTCAATCTTGCCCTCTTATTGGGCCTCTGTATTCCCTAATATTAATTTAGATTGGAAGGAGATTTGGCTTACATGTCACAGTTTTATCAGGCATGACCAATTGAGGCTTATACAGTTTAAAGTGCTCATAATATTTATTATTCCCTCAGAAATTAACAGTTTGAATCTGCTAAAGAATCAAATGTTACAGGTGTAATCAGGATTAGGAGACCTCTTGCATATTTTTGGGAATGCCTAAGGTAGTTCCTCTATGGTCAGAAATTAGGGATAAGCTGGACCCCTATTGGGATTGAGGAGATGTTCACGCCTGAGGTGTGTTTGCTGGGGATATGTCCACCTTTTCATTTAGGAATAAAAATATTACATGGCCTTGATTTCACTCACAGTTAAGAAATTGGTTCTCCGTTATTGGAAGGATCAGGTTATGCTCTCTTATTCTGAATGGCTGGCTGAACTTCTCACTTTTCTCAGCATTGAGAAAATGATTGCTACTTTACATAATCAATTACCCCGCTTTGAGAAGATCTGGGCCCTGTTTGATATTATCTATACATTGTGATCTGTGAATTTACCCTATATGACAATGTTTTGAGTCCTATGCCTCAGAGGGGGGAGGGGGAGTATTATTTAGCGGGGAGGGAGTTTTTTTTTTTTTTTTTTTTAGAGTATTGTAGGATTTTAGGGTTAGGGATTATAGCAGAGGAAATGTTCTGTCATTTTTGTAACGTGTTTAATGTATATTGCATTTATTTTTGTAAAATCTTTCTCTCAGTTATGCTGTCCCTGCATAAAATGTGAATAAAATGTTAATGAAAAAAAAAAAATGCAAACATCCAATGACTGTGGTAGGGTTATCCAAACTCTCATTTCCAATATAGCTATCTGTAGATAAGATACTGTGTATTTCATCATTTGTTAACTATTGAAATATAGGCATCTGCTTAAATCTTGTTATTGATATTTGTAACACAAAAATGCTTACTCTGGGCCATTACACATTGTTGCCAGCATGTGTGTGTACTCCCAGGGCACTAAGATGGAAGCAGAACTCATACAGTTGGTGGACCATGATGATGGATGCATCTTGCAATACGTTTAGAGAGTTGTATGTTACTATTGTTACCTGATGCTGGTTGTCTCTGATTGGTTGTGTAGCCTTGGCCCTTCCCCTGCTTGCATGTGTGTGTTGGGGGGGTAGACTGGGGTGGGAGGAATGCGGAGTTAGGGTTTTGAACCCTAACATCACATTTTCAAACTTTTGTCACTGTGCTATTAACCCTAACTGATGCATTAACAGAGTTTTTTTGCAATGAATATATATATATATATTTGTTGCAAAAATCATTGTTAATGCACCAATTAGGGTTAACGTGACAAAAGTAGGGAATATAAGAAAGCTTTCCAACCCTAACATCCCACCCACATCCTGCAGGCAGCAACAGGTGTGGAGTGTGCCTTGGAGTTGTTCAGCCCTAACAATCACCCTATTCCATGAGTAAATAAGCTCAGATGGATACAGTATATGAGAATGGGGTGAGAGTTAGAGTTGACAACCCCAAGACACATCCCATACCTGTTGCTGCCTGCATGGTGGGGGTGGGGTGTTAGGACTGGAAAGCCTAATGCCAGATTTTCCTTCTTTTTTTGCTTTAACCCTAACTAGTGCATTAAAAATGTTTGCAATTAATTACCTTACTTTTTCAGACAGTACTGTATAATGGTATTCTTATTTGCCTGTGGGAGTGCAGGGCCTTCTGGGCTCTGTGCTGCCATCAATCCATAATTTTTGAGACAGTATAATCTTAGGGAGGGGGCAGACCTATGGGCAGACTAGATGAACTGTATGGTGTCCTTTTGCCATCATTTTCTATATTTCTGTATCCTTATTTGCCTCTGGGCCTTGCACTGCTATCCTTCCATATATATATATATATATATATCTATCTATATATATATCTATCTAGATATATATAGATAGATATATATATACATATATATATATATATATATATATGTTGCTGGGCCCTGAGCTTACAATTTTAGGAAACCACAACCAAATTGTGACCATAGCCTTCTTATTACCCCACCTCATTAACCCAGTACTGAAAATGTCCAAATCATAGCCAAAACATGATTCCTCTCCACCTCAACCTCATTCCATGCCATAGGTGAGAAAACACATTTTGGCTAGAATTTGAAAAATGACAGCTGTCACATTCATGAGGTGGTCTAAAAATATGCTTATCTTGAAAATTTGGGATAAAAATATTTAAGGTTACCAGAGTTCCAAGTGAGCATAGCAAAATTTCAATGGATATGCATAAGTTTGCCATTTTTACATATTATGACCACACATTTTAAACAAACCCTTCTTATGATACCATCTTATGAACAAGGGTGGTGAAAATGTTCAAATCTGTCCAGGAAGGTGATTTCATCAAGCAACCACCAAATTGCCTTTCTAGCCGGATTTACGTAATTCCACTGACACTGTTCATGAGATGGGGGTCCCAAAAGTCCATGCAGAAAATTTGGCATCAAAATATGCAAAATTTTCTAAGTTATGCTTCAGAGCTTAAAACCACTTTGAAATACATTGAACCACACTACCTTAGTTTCTCAAATTTCAGTCAGCAGTTCCAGCAGCAAGACGTGTCGTTACCATTTGCATTTCCGTTTGCGTTACCATTACTGCTTGTGTTTATGTTTGCACTTGTGTTTCTGTTACCATTTGCATAATTATTTCTGTTTGCGTCATCATGTGCGTTACTGTTTGCAATCACATTTGCATTACCATTAGCATTGCTGTTTCCTTTTGAGTCACCATTAGAGTTACAGTTTGTGTTTCTGGTACCATTTTCATTAGCGTTTTCATTTGCGTCACTGTGTGTGTTTACTGTTTGTGTTTGTATTTGCTCTTGCATTTGTGTTTCTGTTTGCATTACCACTACAGTTTTCATTTTCATTGCCATTTGAGTTACCATCTGTGTTTGTGTTCATATTTACGCTTGCGTGTCCATTGCCATTTGCATTACCATTTCCATTTGCTTTTTCGCTTGCATTTGCTTTACCATTTACGTTACTGTTTCCTTTCACATTACCATTGGCGTTACCATTTCCACTTGCATTTGCATTACCGTTAGCATTGCTGTTTCCTTTTGAGTCACTATTGAAGTTACCGTTTGCATTTCCAGAACAGTTTTCATTAATGTTTTCATTTGCGTCACCGTGTGCGTTTACCGTTTACATTTGTATTTGCACTTACATTTGCATTTCCGTTTACGTTACCATTACCATTTACATTTTCATTGCTATTGCCTTACCATCTGTGTTTGTGTTCACATTTGCACTTGCGTTTCCGTTACCGTTTGCATTACCGTTTCCATTTGCTTTTGCATTTGTGTTACCATTTGCGTTACTGTTTCCTTTCCCTTCACCATTGGCGTTACCATTTCCACTTGAGTTTGCGTTACCGTTACCATTTGCATTTTCATTACCATTTGCATTTGTGTTTCCATTACCATTACTGTTCTCATTATTGTTACCATTACCACTAGCATTGGCGTTACTGTTAGTCTTAATGTTCCCATTAGGATTACCGTTACCATTGCCATTACCGTTACTGTTAGTGTCACTGTTGCTGTTAGGGTTATTATGCACAAATGGGAAGCATGGTGGGCCCGCGCTGAGACCACCAAATACCATTCACTATTTATAGTGCACATTCTCAAACAGAAGAGAAATTCATAGCAAAAATCTCCATTTAATGCATCAGTTAAGGTTGTTCCACAGTGACAAAAGTGAGGAAATTTGGTGTTAGGGTTACCACCCATTGCACCCCATGCCCACTCCGCCCCCACCAACAGACATCAGGGAGTGAGTTGGGGTTGACGAGCCTAACTCTCACCCCATTCTCTATACTGCACCACCTCAGCTTACGCACATGGAATGGTGTGAGAGTTAGGGGCCGAGATTTACGCACACCCTGGTGCCTGTTGGTATGGGCGGGTGGGCTAGAGTGTGTAAGTGGCAACCCAAATACTGAATTTCCTTACTTTTGCTACTGTGGAGCAATCCTAACTGATGCATTAAATAGTTTATCCATGTGTATATATATATATATATATATATATATATATATATATATATAGATAGATATACACTTACATACACACATAAATATATATATACACATATATCGATATAATGAACCTTGAGCAGTTCAATATTTCATTTCCGTCTGGCAGCCAATAACAGTATCCACCTCTGCTTGTTGGCCCTGTTAAAGTTAACACATTCTCTGGTGTCCATGGGTACAACCCACCCTCTTACTGCCAGGCCCGTGAATAAAAAAAGAATTCCCTGGTGTGCAGTGGCACCATTGTTGTCTGAACGCCTGTCCCAATAGTAACAATTAATTCTTTTGCTGCAGTATAGGGCCAGTCTGGCCCAGTGATATGGAGGGATGAGGTGCTATGTGCCTTATCTCCCACCATATCAGTGACCCGAGATCAGGAGCATGCCAGGTTGCCAGGGGTTGGAAAACAGACTGAATGTTCATCACATAGCTGTCCTGTCCTTGGGTGGGGAGCATCCAGACTCGACCTTTTCCTTCCCCCAGGTGAAGACAGGAACTCATGAGGAGAAAATGCAGACATGGCTAGTGCAGGCTCAATAAAGCCATACCCAGCTACCTGTGTCCCACTCAACCACCTGCATGACTGGCTCAGTTGTGGATGTAAGTGACTGGTTGCGGGGGAGAGTGGCTGTCCCATTTCTTGCCACCCTATCATGGGGGAAGGAGGCAATTCATGGGAACTTTGGGCTCTGTGGTTTGGGACATGGGAGTGATGGACAGGGAAGATGGGGACAGGGCTGAGAACCTGCCTGAGTCAATTGGCAAGGCAAAAAGTTTTATAGAGGGGGCAAAAATGCTGCAGTATGTATGACCTTAAAACATACAGTATTCACAAACCTCCCATAATGGGTCCAACTGCACTGTTACAGTAAACCTATCAAGTGGAGTTAATATGCACAGGGTCTCTTACCAGGATACTATGGAGCCAGAAGTATGATTCATAAAGGGATGATATTTCATAGACCTGTAGAATAAAATAGAGGAAAGGGGTCACAAAGGATCCTCAGTTCTTAGGAAGTTACTAGGAAGGATAAGACAGGTTACACATATTGTAATACTTATCTGATGGGGAAGCAGTTCACATCCTGTGAGACCTGCAAAAGTAAAGAGAAGGTTAATATGGAGTAATACAGTAGTGGGAACAATAGAGAGGAGAGAGATAGAAATGGGTATGGTAATGTGTAAGAGGTAAAAACATAGCTGTAGAGGGAAAGGTATACAATTATATGAAGTAAAAAATACAGAGACATGCTTAATTTAAGTATTATGCTAATATCAGTAACTGTTTAACATGAATGTCAAAAACAAAACACAAAAACACAGAATAATGAACTATGTGTTACCATTGGAAAAAGTGTTCCTGTGTTTTCACCTTGACTTGCATGTTGTTTTTAGTGTGTGGTGTGTATCTCTTTGACAATTTCAGTATAAATTGGATACACATTTCTATTCCTCAGACCTGCCACCTGAGGAAGGCCCACTGAAAGCTGGAAGCACTGGCTCAAGTTGGTGCATGCCAGGCATCTTGACGGAAAATAAATCTTGCACTTTGTATTTAAAACTGAATCTAGGAGAGCTGAGCATTCTTTTCTTTTGTTATTATAAGCTGGCTGCTTTGCTTATGCGCCACCTTTTCCTTTGCTTGTGCACAACTGTACATTACTTACACAATAGCCACAGCACTGATCCCTGACCATCACAGGGCTGACCCTCCCACCCCTGACAGTCACAGGACTGTACCCCCTCAGACAGTCACAGGACTGACACTGTCCACTATCAGTCACAGCACTGGGCACCCATGCCTGACAGTCACAGAACTGTGTCCCATTCCCAATGATCACAGCACTACACCCTACCATGACAGCACTGCCCCATATCCCCGACAGTCATATGGATGACACTCTCCACAGACAGTCACAGTAGAAATCCCCACCCCTACCAGTCACTACACTACATCACAGCACTGATGGCCAGCCCACACAGTCGAGACTGCAACCCCCCTGAACAGTCACTTAGTTTGGCACCTTAGACAACCTTCCTGCTGCACGTACAACTTCCTGCAAATGCTTCCGTCCCTCAAAGTTGTAGACTTGCATAGAAGCAGACCTCCCAGAAGTCAGAGGAATGACTAATACCCTGATAGTCACAAAAATGGCACCCTATCCCTGATAGTTACATAACTGACCCTCCTCCTGACAATCACAGGACTGTGCCAGTGCTCCAGCAATTAAAGTACTGACACCATTCTCCATCAGTCACAGCACTGACCACCCCTGCAACAGTCATAGTACTGGACTATCCCCCCCACAGTCATCAGACTTTCCCCCCCGGCACAGGACTGTTCTACCACCCCTTCACAGTCACAGGAATGTACCAGCCCCCACGGTAACAGGACTGTATCACTCCCTCCACCACAGGCATGGGATTGACCCCCCCCCCCAGTCACAGGACTGTATCACCCAAGTGACAATCACAGGACTAACAATCTCCACTGACAGTCATAACAATGACTACCCACATCTGGCAGTCACATTTGAGAGATACAACGCAGACTTTGGGTCTCCTGGATGACCTGCAGATTGAGCAGTCTTGGCTGTTGGTATCTATGGACATTGAGTCCTTATATACTAACATACCACACCAGGGTGGTCTTCAGGCGATGCGCAACTGGCTGGTTCTCACCCCCAGGTTGGATGTAAGTGAAATAGATTTTTTAATTAAATTATCTGAGTTTGTACTTACATTTAATGTTTTTAATTTCCAAGGGAAATATTATCACCAAATTAAAGGTACTGCGATGGGCGCTACATTTGCTCCTAATTACGCTAACCTCTATTTGGGACAGTGGGAAAGGGAGGTGATTTATGATCGTGAAAAAAATCTTTTTTATGAAAAAATTGATCTGTGGAGACGTTTCATTGACGATGTGCTGATGGTGTGGCGGGGGACTCTGTCCGAAGTGGAAGATTTTGTGGCATATTTACATTCATCAAATGTGCATTTAAAATTCTTGGTAAGGGCGGATGTGGGACACATTGAGTTTCTGGATTTGGACATTATTAAGTTGCAGGATGGTACTATCCGTACATCCATTTTTCGTAAACCAACTGATAGAAACTCTATATTACATGCCTCGAGTTGTCATCCCCGCCACACCATCAGTAATATTCCTAAGTCACAGTTTATGAGAGTCAGACGTAACTGTAGTGATACAGGGGACTTTGAAGCATGCATGTCCGAAATGGCAGGTAGATTTTTGAATAGTGGTTATGCTGCCAGTATATTAGATCAGTCTATGGGTCAGGTACGTCATATGCCTAGAGAAGATTTGCTCAAATATAATACTAGACCTCAGAATGATGTGCAATTAAACTTTATCACAACTTTTGGCCAGAATGCGATGTCGATCAGGGGTATTATTAATAAACATTGGTCTATTCTGAACACGGATGCTTCTTTAAAGGATGCGGTTCAAACCAAACCCAAATTTGTATATAAAAAGGGTAGTAGTATCTCTGATCGACTTGTGCATTCACACCAACCTGTGAGTAGTGTAAGTGCCAGCTGGTTACCCTCACAGCCAGTGGGCTTTTTCCGTTGTGGGCATTGTAAATTTTGTAATATCATGGTTCAAACTAAATGTTTCTCTACGGTTAATGTTGAAAGGCAGTTTGATGTGAGACAGTTTATAAACTGCTCTTCAGTTGGGGTGGTATATCTGGCGACATGTACTTGTGGTGCCTTTTATGTTGGTAAAACCTCAAGGGCACTCAAATTGAGGGTATGTGAACATATTAGTGATATTCGTTGCCATAATGAAAGAAACGCCTTAGTGCAACATCTACAGTGACAATCCTATGATGTTAAACCGCATTCTCTTTTGTGGCATTGAGAGGGTTAAAATAGCCACGAGTGGTGATTTAGAAAATAAAATTCTCGTGAGAATCTTTCTGGATATATACATTAAATGCCTTATTATATCCAGGTTTAAATGATTCTTTTGATATTGCCCCATTTTTGAGGTCTAGAAATATTAAATGAAATATACAAGAGTTCTTGATGTCCTATTATTATATTTAGGTGATACTTGTTTATTTATAAATTTGTTTCCTTTTTTCTTCTCTTTTTTTAGGATGAAGTCCCGCCATTGTCATCATTAATATCATGATTAATTTTCTATTGCAATTTATTGTAATTTATCATAATTTATTTAATATGTATGTGTAATATTTTTGAATATTATTTATCTATTGTGATATTTTGATGCATGCCCGTAAATAGATTACTGTTATTTGTAGCATTTTTTGCTCCTTAATTTAATTTTTTCTATTGTACTAATAGTTTTGGATCTTTTAGTGTTAAGTTGCACTCTTTTGGTATTATATGGGTGTACTGTCACTTCAAATTGTACACTATATATGATTGGGTTGACTGTTGGTTTTGAATGTGTCCCTGAGGAGGCGCTTTTTGGCGCAAAACCGGTCGGGCGTTTTTGTCTTGAGCTTATGTTGCCTTGCATGGCGCTACTGCATTTTACATGTTATGCCATCTCTTCTTTGTAAGTTTTAATACAGCTTTATTTGTGTGAAGTGTTGGTGCCGTGTTTTTCTTTTGCTTGATATACAGTCACAGCACTGATCCACATCCCTGAGAGTCACAACATATTCTCAGTATTCCCAATAGTCACAGAACTGCTCTCCTACTCCCCCAACCTGACAGTAACAACAATGACTATACACCCCTAAGAGTCAATGCACTGATCCCCATCCCTGCATAGTAACAGCATTAGTCATAGCACTGTACCCCATCCCATCTTACATTAATGATCATCAATCCCCAACAGTCACAGCACAGCCACCTCACACCCAAAAGTCACAGAACTGACGCCCCCTACCATCAGTCACAGAACTAATTCCCATCCCCTGACAATGACAGCACTGACCCACTACTCCTAATGGTCACCACACTGTTCCTCATCCACAGTTGCCACAGCACTTCCTCCTTACCCACAATGGTCACAGTACTGCTACCCCACCCCTGACAGTCACAGAACTGTACCAACCCTTCAATAGTCACAGAACTAACACCTTCCACTGTCAGTCACAGTGGCTACCTACCCAACAGTCACAGTGCTTATCCATATCCCCCAACAGTGACAGCACTTACCTGTAACCCAAATGGTCACAGAACTACCCACCACCACAGTCAATGCACTGTTCCCCTACATCCATGACAGTCACAGGGCTGATACCCTCTATAGACAGACACAGCAGAAATCCCCACCCCCACAGTCACAACACTTTCCCCCCACTCTCAAAAGTTACAGCCCTGCCACCCACCTGGCAGTCACGGCACTGGCCACCCACCCTCTGACAATATCTGCACTGGCTCCCCACCCTCAACTGTTAAAGCAACAACACCCCCAACCACAACAATCACAGTACAGAACCCCCACCATTAACACAACACTGCCTCTGAACTTCCCTCTACAGTCATAGGACTTACCCGACCCCTTACAGCAATGCAACTGACAGTCATAGTTGTGACAACCAGCCACTGGCAGTCCCAGAGCTGACCACACCCCAGTCATTAAATCTTAAAGAAAAGTTGTTTAAGTACCGGCAACCCATCGCAGAAAGTGCAGGGGTCGAAACTGGTACAGGCCAGCTGGCCAAATTCTGGTAGATTTTGTGTTAGACTAGTAAGATTTTCCTTGAACTAGCCCTGTAGGTTTGTACAGTAGAATGCAAACAAAAAGTACATCAGGTGAGATAGTGGAAGAGTCTGTGGGGCTAGTAAATTTTCCCAGTCACTGAACTTGCTGCCTAGTGGCTGAAAACTTAATTTAGAGCCCTGGAGTTGGCCATACCATCCACAAGATGGTCCTCTAAAAATTTCTGCCCACTGACCAGAGCAGAGCACCCTACTAGGAGTAGGAAAACCCACCCCCAACAGGACCACTCTTCCAGTACCAGAGCAGCTCTGTATATTAAACTTTACATTGCTTTTTAAACAGGCTTGTGGAATGAATAATTTCTCAGTCAATCATAGTACTGACCCCCATCATTAACACAACACTGCCTCTGAACCTTCCTCAACAGTCATAGAACTTACCTGCCCCCTTACAGCAATGCATTCTACAGTCACATCACTGACAACCAGCCACTTGCAGTCCCAGAGCTGACCACATCCCAGTCATTAAATATTAAAAAAAGTAGTTTAAGTACTGGCAACTCATCACAGAGAGTGCAGGGGTCAAAATTGGTACAGGCCAACTAGTCAAATTCTGGTAGATTTTGTGTTAGGCTAGTAAGATTTTCCTTGAACTAACCCTGTAGGTTTATACTGTAGAATGTAACCAAGACGTACATGAACTGGGCAAGCAAAAGAGTCTTTGGGGTTAGTAAATTTTCCCAGTCACTAGGCCTGCTGGCTAGTGGCTGAAACACTTAATTTAGAGCACTGGAGTTGGCCATATCATCCACAAAATGGCCCTCTAGACATTCCTGCCCAGTGACCAGCCCAAAAGCTGAGCACCCTACTACGAGTAGGAAAACCCACATCCCAGTCCTCCCCCAATGGGGCCACTCATCCAGTACCAGTGCGAATCTGTGTATTAAACTTTACATTGCTTGTTTAACAGGCTTCTGGAGTGTATAATTTCATAGCTGCTTAAGTAAGGAATTCAAAGAAGAAACATTTACAGTCTCTCAGTTCTAGTGCTGTGTACCCGCAAAGAACTAGCTGCTTGCTTACCTAGATGTGACTTTACAAATCCTGCAGTTCTGTTTACTTCCTGATAAGTTCCACATAGTTTGCTGCTCTCTAACAGGTAACTACAAGCCTTTCAGCCCATGAGACTCAAATTCCTCAAGGTCCTAGAGCCAGCCTGAGAAGAAACTGACAGCAGAATATGCTTGGAAAGGGTGATCATATCCTGTGTTTTTAAAAATTGTAGAGAACCATTTCTTCAGTTCCCCAGCTGGAGGGGGAGGAGAGGGGGTTGTCAGGTCTGCAGATGTGAGGTCCAGTGGAAAACCAATGCTGGGAACATGACTGTAGCACTGCAGAGGGACACATGATAGCATTCCTGCCCCATTTTCTCTTCTACTTCATAGCAATAAGACAGCATGGCTATGCCTATGCTGCCTTAAAATTGAAAGAAGTGGACTCCCCCACTAACCAAGTTGTTTCCAGCAGTGTTATTTTTTATTTAAATTGTATCTCAATTTATTGCAGAAAATATCATGTTTGTTCAACTCACCAACCATGTATGCATATACATTAGTAGTCATTTGGTTTTCATCGCTGAGCTTCATTGTTCATTCAGTTTTAGTCCTTAATATGAATATATCAATAAACTTTAAGAATGTACATTCATGTTTATTTTTTCTTTTCTTATAAAAGCAAACCATTAAATTATGAAGATGCATAATTCAGTCTCTGCATTTTAAGTGGCAGTCACTCATTGGTACAGCATGCTCGAATGTTAATTATTTTTTCTTAATTGTATTCTGTTGAAAGAGAGCTACTCAGTTTACTCTAAGTTGCCATATATTATATACAGTATACAGTATACTGGAGCGGTAGTGCCAGTATAGTTAGGGTTGAGTAATCACCTTAATGTTAAACCTCAAATTTTGCACCTTAATAACTTTGTCACTGTATGATAGAGTTGCCTGAAATTTGCATGCACAGTCTGGCACCTTAGATCTCTGGATCTTGCAAGTTGCATTATGGTCAGATCTACGGTTAACGAGCTGCAGAATGCCAAAAAATGTAAACAAAAAAATTGACTTTTGTGCATTTCTTTGCTCACACTCACAGCTCACATGATTTATCTGTTTGGTGTGCAATTTTCAGGAAAGATGCAGTCTGGGTCATTGATGTGTCGTTTGAAGTTTTGGTGAAAAAATATTAAACCATTCAAAAGTTATTAAAAAAAACAAATTTCCCATTATAGTCAAGGGGAAAAAAATACATGTGTCTCATGAAAGCTGCCGCCAGTACATTTTCCTTTTGAAAATGGCCCTTTTACTTTCATGTGGTGGCCATCTTGCTTTCAGTTAGTGAGAGAGAAAAATGCCTGGCATTTAAATTTGGAACCCCCTGGGTAAACACTGACTGTTGGATTTATCTAGTCAGGTCCTGAGGATGCCAGCTCTATTTTTTTGGGGTAAACCCCCAGAAATGCCATTTTAAAATCAATGCCCCAGTACTTTTGCAAGTTGCAAAAGAAACTAGCCACAACATTTTACAAATACAACATTGTCATGCTGTTTTGTGAAACTTTCACAATTTGCGAAAAGTACTTTGCCCGAAAACTGCAAATCTTTGCCACCTCTCTGCAACAAAACAGTTAGGGCTTTTGGGCTGGAATTTGAAAAGTGGCAAACCCTGGTCCCACAGATGTACCTTTTTGTGATTTAGTGCAAAAACATTCAATGAGCCCAAAGTTACAGCATTCCAAAGTTGAGATATTTTCCATTGGATAGAATTGCAGCATCTGTGATGCCTTTTGGCACTCGTATCTTGAAAAGAAAGTAAGATATGTAGTTTTTGATAACTGCAGTTTAGATTAGCTATAGGTGATCTAATATGCAGAAACAAGTTTGGAAATCATAGATTACACCAGCAGTGAAATTTTTTCCTACTTCCTACGGTTATGGAGATATTGGCAAATTAGTGTCACAAGGGTTCCAAGGGCACCTTTTCAGCATATTTCGGTGCCTGTATCTTGTAAACCATGCAAGATATAGATTAGGTCATCTGTCTACCATGTAGGTTATGCTGTCATGATTACAAAGACACCAGAATTTTTTGCATAGCTGCTATGGTTGATGAGATATTGGCAAATTAGTGTTACAAGTGTTCCTTGCCCTAAAGGGCTGCTGTATGGCTCCATAGTTATGTGTAAGTGGGAGTGAAGGGCCTGCACTCCCACATATGCATACCATTATGTAAAAAATGAGCACTATGAAGGGATCACAGAGCCTAGAGGGCCCACGCTCCCACTACCACATACCAGTTACCAGTTACGTTACACTTTCTCAAAAAGAAGGAAAATTCATTGCAGAAAACTTTGCTAATGCATCAGTTAAGGTTAATAGCACAGTGACAAAAGTTAGAAAATATGATGTTAGGGTTTAAAACACTAACTCTGCATTCCCCCATCCCCCCAACCCCACACATGCAAGACACATACAAGAATACAAGACACTATACAAGTCAGTCACAACTGTAAGCACGATAATCACAACACTGTACTCTTTACACACAACACTATGTAACGAAAAAACAAATACAGTATGATTGACTCTATACTGCCAGCACAGTATAATGACACATTATTGCTGGCATAACTTCTTCATACAATGAAACTTAGTCTGTACAAATGTTCTAAATATTAATTGTTATGCGTTATAATTCAACAATTGGCTTGCTGCAGGTGTTGCTGCAGGTATTGCTGCTACCACATGGGCATGTGGTAGCAGTAACGATAGAACTGGCACATACATGGTACATTTAAGATGCTGCTCAGGTTTGAAACAGGCACCATCACATGTTGTTATACTGCTGTGTTACCTGGATATATTCATTATCAGCATGTTATGGTTAGCTTTTGATGTTACAACTAGTATGATTAAAGATGAAGCACCCACTGCAAAGAAAAGGAACACAGGACACTGATGACAGCTTAAAAGTTAGCTCAGTACTTTATGTAATAATTCACAGCAGATGAACAACACCTGACATATGTGGTGAGAGTCCACAATAAACCAAAAGTATGCAACAACTGTTGCTTTCACATGTTACTTGTGAACTATACTACAAAGCGTTACTTTTATTATTACTACCATTTGTTATTAGGACTGACTCGCTATAAAAAAAAATGCAAACATCCAATGACTGTGGTAGGGTTATCCAAACTCTCTTTTCCAATATAGCTATCTGTAGATAACATACTGTGTTGGTTGCCAGCATGCATAAGTACCCCCAAGCCACTAAGATGGCAGCAGAACTCATACAGTTGGTGGACCATGATGATGGATGTGTCTTGTAATATGTTTAGAGAGTTGTATGTTACTCCTGTTACCTGATGCTGGTTGTCTCTGACTGGTTGTGTAGCCTTGGCCCTTCCCCTGCTTGAATGTGTGTGTGCGGGGGTGGGGTGGAGTGGGAGGAATGCACAGTAAGGGTTTTGAACCCTAACATCACATTTTCAAACTTTTGTCACTGTGCTATTAACCCTAACTGACACAGTTACAGAGTTTTGCAATGAAAATATATATATATATATATATATATATATATATATATAATATATATATATTAGTTGCAAAAATGATTGTTAATGCACCAGTTAGGGTTAAAGTGACAAAAGTAGGGAAATGTGGCATTAGGCTTTCCAACCCTAACATCCCACCCACATCCTGCAGGCAGCAGCAGGTGTGGACTGTGCCTTGGAGTTGTTCAGCCCTAACAATCACCCTATTCCATGAGTAAATAAGCTCAGATGGATACAGTATATGAGAATGGGGTGAGAGTTAGAGTTGACAACATCAAGACATACCCCATACCTGTTGCTGCCTGCATGGTGGGGGTGGGGTGTTAGGATTTGAAAACCTAATGCCACATCTTCCTACTTTTTTTGCTTTAACCCTAACTAGTGCATTAAAAATGTTTGCAATTAATTTCCTTACTTTTGAGATAGTACTGTATAAAGGTATTCTTATTTGCCTATGGGATTGCAGGGCCTTCTGGGCTCTGTGCTGCCATCAATCCATAATTTCTGAGGCAGTATAATCTCAGGGAGGGGGTAGGCCTATGGGCAGACTAGATGGACTGTATGGTGTCCTTTTGCCATCATTTTCTATATTTCTATATCCTTATTTGCCTCTGGGCCTTGCACTCCGATCACTCTATTGATGCATATATGTATGTTGCTGGGCCCCTTGCTTACAATTTTAGGAAAACCATAACCAAATTGTGACCATAGCCTTCTTATTACCCCACCTCATGAACCCAGTACTGAAACTTTCCAAATCATAGCCAAAACATGATTCCTCTCCACCTCAACCTCATTCCATGCCACAGGTGTGAAGTGGTCTGAAAATATGCTTATCTTGAAAATTTTGGATACAAATATTTAAAGTTACCAGAGTTCCAAGTGAGCATAGCAACATTTCAATGGATATGCATAAGTTTGCCATTTTTACATATTTTGACCACACATTTTAAACATACCCTTCTTATGACACCATCTCATGAACAAGGATGGTGAAAATGTTCAAATCTGGCCAGGAAGGTGATTTCATCAAGCAACCACCAAATTGCCTTTCCAGCCCTAATTGCATAATTCCACTGACACTGTTCATGAGATGGGGAAAAAGGCCATGCTGAAAATTTGGCATCAAAATATGAAAAATTTGCTAAATTATGCTTCTGCATTAAAAACAACATTGAAATACATTGAACCACACTTACCTTAGTTTTCAGATTTCAGTTCTTCAGTTCCAGCAGCAAGACTGTCTTCAATTGGAGAGTTGATCTCCACCCTGACAACTCTTCAGGTGAGTCCAGGTGGGTGGGGGTGTACTGGAGGGTGCTGAGTGGGAGTTTGGGGTGTGGGGGTCAGTTGGTGAGCGAATGCTTTCTTTTTTAGAAGTAAAAAAACAACAAGGGATTTTTTTTTTATTTCAGGTTGGAATGGCGATCACAGGCTGGGCGGGTCCAATAAACACCAGGGAAAGGCAGAACATTAATGGGACAGTGATCGGTGGGTGGGGGATGCCACTAGTCACCAGGGATAAAGAAAATAATTACAGGGACTGGGATCAGAGGGTGGGGGCTGCCACTAGTCACTAGGGAAATATAAATAACTTTAGGGTAAAGGGATCGGAGGGTTGGGGGGTGCCACTAGACATCAAGAAAATGTACATTCTTCATAGTGACTTTGCTTAGAGGATGAACGGTACCACTAGACACCAGGGAAATAATCATAATTTATGGGGATGGTGATCAGATCCTGGGGGAGTGCTAATAGACACCAGTGAAAAGATGGCGGCAAACAAAAAAGGATTTCCCCTCAGACGAAAAGGAAAAAAGTCATGAATATGACATTTTGGACAGTGACCAACATACATATTGTGCTTATTGGGACTCCCTTAGCTGCATTCTGCACTTAAAGGGACAGTAAACATTGCAGGGGTCACTCAAATTGTGAAAGCCCATGAAAAGATATTTCAGAAGAGGCACTGGACTTCCTTGTAGGTGTCAGGAGTCCTGAGATATAACTAATTAATCTGTAAATCAACACAACGCAGCAGCCATTTTAAAACAGGAAGTGATGTCACTGAGGGGCAAGCTGCATGTTGTTAATTACAGCTTGCCCCTCAGTGACATCACTGTTGGTCTCATGGTTCAATGAAATGGCTGCTACCTTGTTTCGATTTACAGATAATTTAGGTATTCATAACTCAGGACTCCTGACACTTACAGGTAAGCCCAATACCTCATTTGAAATTTCGTTTTATGAACTTTCATAAATTGAGTGCCCCTGCAATGATTACTTTCCCTTTAACAGTTGGAGAAATGCCACTGAAATGTTCTTTTTTAAAGATTTAAAATATTTTTTCATATCACGAGATTTATTATCTTAAAATAATAACATTTCAAGGGCATTTCTCCAACAGTTACATGCATAATCCAGATAATGGGGTCTCGATAAACAAGATGCATGTGTTGGTCACTATCCAGAATGTCATTTTTGTGGCTTTTAAAATCTGAATTTGTAGGAGAAAATGGAAAAGAAGATGAGGCAAATAAAAAAGAATTTTAACCTCACGAAAAAGGATGACATCAAAGTGAAAAAAACATCATTTTTCTTGTTTCATACAGCTATTTTGAAGTGCTTACTGAGCATGATCAGAACCAAATTTTTCTAAAATTTCAAAATTAAATAACTTTAGAATAAATTCATATTTTTTCACAGACAATCTGTGGGCCTGCCCCTTTCTACCCTAAAAGTAACAGGCCAAAATTGCGAACTGCCTAGGTGCTAAAGGTGTAAGGAAAAAAACCTAGCAAAACCAATGGGGAAACACGAAAATTCACTTTTTGCAATATCCAGAACTCGGAATCTGCACATCTTTTTTTCATGAATTCTTTATTGAGGTTTTTAAGAATAAGGTACCTAAGTAATATATATGTTACATCTCAGAACCACAAGTGTAGGATCAACTCCTTACACTACATAATAAAATGTTCATGAAAAAAATGCCAAGTAACAATAGATCAAATGATTCCTGATAATATGCCAATAAATATAACTGCATGCCACCATCATAAGAACACAACTGAGCAAGCACAACTTAACCCCAGAAGGTGCTAGTCTGATGGAAAGCTCCCTCTAAAATAACATGTGACCCAGCACTCATAAGTAAACTACCTTAACTATTAACTCTAAAACAGTAACAACAACAATTCAATTGTACTACAGATAATCACAAGATAAAATAACTATTTAGAGTGGAGGGCGGAGAGGGGATTAGAGGTCTGCCCAAATCCAGCAGCCATACTTCAGTGTTGAAGCATATACTACTATGGTGTCTAGGAGGGAATAACCATGTGCAAACCTTCTACATCCACCACTGCTTCTCAAAAGAGGTCCCATTCCTGCTGGTATGTCCAAGTGTCCCCTGTAGCTTTATAGGCCATATATTCATACCCTGCCAATCTATACATATCCTCTAACCATTTAGTTAGAGTTGTGATGACTGTAGACCTCCAGTGTCATAGAGCAAGTCTCTTGGCTTGAAAAAGAGCTACTGTAAGCCAATCATGCAGTGAGCAGTGAAATACCTTAAGCTGAGTAGTATTACCCAAAACTATAAAAGAGGCTTCTCTTGGTACTTCACTGCCCGTCACTTTCTGAATTAGAGTGAGAACCTGATCCCACCACATCCTCAGTCTAGAACAAAACCAAAGTAGGTGTAGGAGTATACCTTCCTCCTTTTTGTACCACCAGCACTGAGCATGAGGTACAAATTTCATTTTATGTAGGAGCACTGGTGTCTTATAATAATGGTGAAAT
Source organism: Neoceratodus forsteri (assembly GCA_016271365.2). Taxonomy (NCBI): domain Eukaryota; kingdom Metazoa; phylum Chordata; order Ceratodontiformes; family Ceratodontidae; genus Neoceratodus; species Neoceratodus forsteri. Next base: position 585,966,071 of record CM028131.1, read on the forward strand.
ATTTTAAGCTGAATCAGGTGTCCTGAGATATTTCTGGCAGCCCTATAAGCATTAGTCCAGATGTTATGCCATTCCTCGACTGACAACTGGTGACCCAATGAAACTTTATCTGTATAGTGTCAAGGGTATGATCATCTACCAAAACTGTTTACAATACATGACCAATATTAGGAGGAAGATATGTTGCTTTCCCAATATATGGAAAACCTACCAGCTCATCACATTTAGTAGCTACTGGTAACCAAAACTGAGTGCCAATTAGTTGCGATAATAAATGCCTCAGCTGAAAATAGTTCCAGTGATGAGCTTCAGAAAGAGATAACTCCTGCTGAAGCTCCAAAAAAGATTTCAGATACTTAGTATCCTTGGAAAATAAATCCTCAATTCTATTCAAACCTCCTTTAGACCAAGCAGGCCATAAGAAGATTTGGCCCCCAGTTTTCAGATGGCTGTTATTCCATAGTGGCCAACACCTAATTGGGACATCCCAAGCAGGGCCAAGAATTATTTTTATAGTTGACCATACATGAACAGCATATTCCTCGGTTGGGGTACTGTCCAAGCATTTAGACTAATCCCACAATACAGCTTCTAGAGGGGAGTCCCCTGCTAGGCCACACTATGAGTTCATTTAATGAATAAAACCTCTGCTATCCTTTGAGTGTAGCCACAACTATATCTGTCTGAGCACTGCCACTAAATAATACCCCTTAAACCACGGGGATCTAAAACCCCCATTAACATAAGGGGCCAACATGGGCAATGAAGAGATCTGTGGTTTCTACCCCTCCCATAGAAAATTAGACAGCACTTAGGCCAGTTGTTTCCAGATAGTGTCCAGAAGTTTAAGGGGTAAATATCGTATGACATACAAATCCCTTAGCACTGTCATAATCTGTAATGCCTGAATCTTTTGAAAATAGCAGAGACTGGAAGATTGCATCCACGCTGGGCTAGTCGTTCATTCGTACTACTGTTTTCTGCTTTGTTATCTGTTTTATTGACATTTTACTGAATGCTGTTTGCTGCTTCAATTATATTTTATTTTCAGCTTTTTAGAAAGTATGTCTCCGTTATTGCAGTTCTTCTTCGAGTGTGCCCGAGTGTGCTCATTTGTTGGGATTAGGCGTGTGGTCAGGGAGACATGTGGAGGATGTAAGTGAATCCTTGGTTACATTTAACCCTCTAAATCCCTGAGTTTTCGCTGTCCATTTTATTTTTCATTTCATTTGGACTGTGATTTGGACTTCCTAACTTGAATTTTTCACCCCTGGTGGTGCTTTGTTAGGCACCTAGTAGACTGGTCTGGGACTGCTATGGAGATTGAGTGGCCCAGGGCCTGGTGGCTGTTGCTTAGTGTGGGGTTCTGGCTGGTGTGTGTGTTCTCAGGAGTGTGACTTGCAGGACTCCAGGAGGATTATATTGGGCTGTGAACCTAATCGGAAGAGCTATTAGGATAAAATGCTAAGAAGATCCTGCTGCCTTTTTGGAGTGTCTGATGATATTTTGCGCATTTGTGACTAGGTGAACTTGGGCTTGGACCTCAAAACTAGGTTTGCAGGGTTCCTGAGGTGCTTCAGGGTTAGTAAAATTCATTCACAAAACTGGACTGTCTTGTACGGTATGGGATGCACACCCATTGGCTCTTGCTCTGCCAATGGTGTGCAGCCTCGGCTGATCAGTCAGCGGTAGCGGGCGGCAGGCAGGTGGGATGCTGCGCCCAGCTGCCGGGAAGCGGGTGGTGGGGCTTTGTGGGTAGGGACACTAGGCACCAGGGCTATGTTCAGGGGGTGTTTAATTATTCCATCCCGCGATCGGGATTATCGGTCCACTGGACCACCAGGGATGTGTTGGGGGGCACACATTGCTGCCCGTGATTGGACTGGTGGGGGGGATTTAAGCTATGCCCACGATTGGGCTGGTGGGGGGTGGTTGGGGGTATTTTACACTCTTCTGCCCGCGATCGGGCTGCAGGGGGCATCGGCCCCTGATGGCTGCTGCCTGGCAGGGTGCCAGGCACAAGTCCACAGGATCGGCGCACCTGCATGCTAATGGCATGCAAATCGGGCTATAATCAGCTGCAAATGGCCCCCTCGCACCTTGCATGAATTATGGCCCCATTTGCATGTCACCTTTTGAATATCGGGATTTTGCGCATGGCGTAATGATACTTGCACCACCGCAAGTTGAATGCTCCACTCTGTCCACTTGCAGTGGCACAAGTTCCACTGCGCCATGCACAGTGGCTGTGGCCGGGGGATGATATTCAAAGGGGTTGCTCAAGGGCGCAATTCCTTTGAATATCTCTCTGGCCACACCCCTGTGCAACTATTTTGTGCAGCGCAAGGGCTTACTCCACAAAATAGCGCAGTTTGAATATCTGGCCCTATGTGTACTTTTTGTGGAAATTGTGAGGGCAGTGAGAGTGCTCGGTAACAGATGCGAATCCACCTATTTTCTTAGATATATGTGAGAGATATTGTCTGGAGGGTGGTTTTTACAACATTTCTTCAAATCTCTTTTTTGTTTATTATTTTATTATTATTTTGATGTTTATTTGTTTTGTAAATAGCAGTGAGAGTGCTTAGTTAAAGTAGGGCACCAGGTACTGAGAGTACCTGTGTGCTACTGTAAATAATTGTTTTTTTGGTTAGTTTAAATTTTGTAAGCCCCCAGTTAGTAAGAGGAACTGTGGGCTAAATAATGTTTTAGGGATGTTTATGTATTTAGATGGTTTAATTAATATTTTATTTAGTTATTTGTTATTCTAATTTTGAGTGGGAATAGATTACTTATTTGTGAGAAGTGTGAGGAGAAGTTTAGGATAGGGTGAGATTTTGGGGTTTTGCTCGCGGGAGGCGGGGGTTGTGAACAGTGGAGGTTGGAAGAGTGGGGTGCTCCCATTGGGGTTGTTAAGCCCAGAAGACTCCCTGGGATGAAGTGGAGTCTAGAACGTGGGCCATCTTGTCTAGTCTCCATACCCAAGGGCACCACCATTGGGGGTGGGCAGGAGGTCAGGGCAGCCCAGGAACTCTGTCCAACTCGGGAGGTGTTGTGCAATGCCAGATCTGTTAAAAACAAGACTGCAATTATTGCTGTTCTTGTTGGTTCGGCAGATCTGGTGTGCATCACTGAAACCTGGCTGTATGACAATGCGGACCCCATATTAGAGGCTGCAATTCTGGCTGGGTATTCGGTGATATACTGCTCGAGATTGGACCATGGGGGGGTTGCGGCCTGTTTTAAGACCGAATTGGATTTCACTAGTGTTCCAGTTGAGGAACCAGATCATTTGAATGTGCTGTGGTAGCAGGTGTGGGCTATAGGATAGCTCTCATCTACCGTCCACCCAGAGATGGGAAGCAATTCCTTAAGGAAGTGATGACTGGTGTGTGTGTGTTCCTGGATTGCAACTTGCAGGACTCCAGGAGGATTATCTTGGGCTGTGAACCTAATCGGAAGAGTTATTAGGATAAAATGCTAAGAAGATCCCGAACCAGAATGTAGTTGACCTGGCTTTTGAGTCACCCAGGCTGAAGGTACTAGGTGACTTTGATGCCTGGATCGACAATGAACTCTCACAATTTGGACAACACTTCCCCCAGTTGATGAATTCACTGGGCCTCACACAGGTGGTTACCACTGCTACCCATAAACTTGGTCATTCTCTATCAGGAGTAACATCCCATAAAGGGCAGTACTTGACCATCTCCACAGGGGTTGGCCCATGGGGGGGTGCAAAAATTGAATCGCACAGTATAGTGATCAGACCATCTGACGGTTCCACCCCCATGATAGAGGCCTCGATCCCGTGGTCTGATCACCACTGTATGCTTAACTTTGCACCTCCCATGGGCCAACCCCTGTGGAGATGGTCAAGTACTGCCCTTTACGGGATGTTACTCCTGATAGCCTAGCAGTGGTGCTTGATCTATCAGAATTTCCTGTGGCTAGCAGTGAACCGGAGGTTTTGGTTCTGGCCTATAATAAGGCCATTACCTCAGCGCTGGATTCTATTGTTCCAGTCCGTGTGTGTCCTCTCTCCCTTTGCCCTCAGTCTCCGTGGTTTGCTGGAGCCTTGAGGGACTTGCAGCGACTAGGACGAAGGTTAGAATGATGCTGGCAGAAATCCGACTTAGATGCCGATCATCTTAGACTGCTAGAGCATTACCAGCTCTATCAGTCAGAAATTTCCCGTAAGAAGGCAGAGTTCCTGTCAGTGGAAATTGCTACCACTCAGAACTGACCGGCCCAACTCTTCAGAACTGTGGACAGGCTGTGCAACCCAGCCTGTCTGCAGGTCTGAAGAGCTTTTTCACAATTACAATGTGAAGAGCTTGCTCAGTTCTTTGCTGATAAGGTGCCGACATCAGGTTTGAGACTCATGCAACACATTCTATGCGAGTTGTTGACGATCGATGATTGGTCACTATCCCCTCTTTTTCCTGGAGTGCCTTCGACTGGCCAGAAAGCGTGGATGTTACACGGATTGTCCAGGGGATGCGCCCTACATGTAGTAGTTTAGATCCGGGCCCTACATCCCTGATAATGGGTTGTGGTGATTCTATCGGCCCGGTTCTGGCACAGATAGTCTGGTGCTCCCTTGACTCTGGTGAGTATCCCTGCTCTTTGAAAGAAGCAGTGGTGACACCTTTGTTGAAGAAGGCTTCATTGTACCCAGACTCTCTTGCAAACTACAGGCCTATCTCTAACCTTCCCTTTGTGGGGAAGGTGATTGAGAAAGTAGTGGCTGCTTATCTGGAGAACAGTTTGACCATCCATAGCATCTACAAACCTCTCCAATCCAGTTTCTGAAAGAGGCATAGTACCAAGATTGCGCTGGTTCGGGTACTCAATGATCTCCTGATGGTGAGAGACCAGAGAAAATGGTCCATTTTGGTACTTTTAGGTCTGTCATCAGCTTTTGACACCATTGACCATAGGGTTCTGCTTGAGCACCTGAGATTCATCTGTGGGCTCTCTGGTTTGGTCCACAAAGGGGTTACATCTTTCCTCACTGGAAGAACTCAGAGGGTGGTGTCGGCGGTCTTTTCCTCCAACCCTATCTCTCTCTGTCTTGTGGGGTGCCTCAGGGCTCAGTGTTGTCCCCCATGTTGTTTGCGGTGTACATGCTTCCCCTCAGAGACATTGTGAGATGGTATGGGCTGAGGTTTCATTGTTAAGCTGATGATACCCAGCTGTACCTGTCTTTCGCGCCCGACCAGGAAGGAGCACTCTCAGTATTTAATGACTGCCTCATTGAAATCCAGGATTGGATGAAGTCCTGCTGGCTGAAGTTGAACCCTGGGAAGACAGAGATGTTGGTTGTGGATCCAGGTCACCGGATAGGGGGGTTGGGGGCAGGTCAACCCTTAGGATTATTCCTTGGGGACTCTGAGCTTCCTACCTCTGAACAGGTGAGAGACCTAGGGGTGATAATTGATGATGGGTTGACACTTCGGGCGCAGGTGTCGGCTGTCATTAAGTCATCCTTCTGTCATCTGAGACACATCGCTAGGATCAAGCACTTTGTTCCATCCGGTGACCTTCCTAAATTGATCCACACCTTTGTGACCTCACGTCTAGATTATTGCAACTCGCTTTACTTTGGGCTACAGGGGGTTGATATCCGCCGCTTGCAGCTGATGCAGAATTCCGCAGCCTGGTTGCTGATGAGGATTCCTAGATCTTCCCATATCACGCCGGTGCTGCAGGAACTGCACTGGCTGCCTGTTCAGTGGTGGATCACCTTCAAAGTCAGTTTACTGACATATAAAGCCCTACACAGACTGGGCCCTGACTTCCTGAAAGAGCTCCTGGTTTCTTATTGCCCTAAGCGACTGCTCCACTTGGCCGACAAGAGGTGCTAGAGATTCTGAGAGTGTCTTTAAAATCTGCTGGGGCCTGGGCATTTATGTGTGTGGCCCCTACCCCCTCGAAATTCTCTACCCCATCAGATTAGGCAGGATTTGTCTACTGCACTTACCCGGTCAACAAAAGCTAAAATAAAAATAAAAAAAATAAAAATTAGGGAGTGCATGACCGTGGGGGGATTTAAACAGGCCTTAAAAAACTTTCTTTGGAAAAAGGCATACGGTGATGAAGATTGCAGACTTTGACTGTACTGTATATTTTAATGGGATTACTGTATTGTTTTTACTTGTTTTAATTGTACTGTTCCTTGATACCTGAAAGGCACATTAAAAATAAAGCATATTATTATTATTATTATCTTACCCCATAATTTCAAGTGAGTATGTTTCAACATAGACACATCCGCCTTCAATTGTATAAGTAGAGGAGTAAATTTTACAGCAGGCCATTGTTTCAGATCAGGTGATATAAAAATACCCAGATATTTAAAAGGAGAAGTAGTCCATCCAAACTCTATATTGGAAAGTGATAAGCTGTTGCTCACCCTGTTTAAGGAGAGGAACTCACTTTTGCTCCAATTATTACTTAGCCCCAAAGAAAGAAGAACTCCTTCAGGATACGTACTACAGCAGGGATTGCTAAAATGGGATCTCTCACAGTCAATAAAATATCATACACAAAAAGCATAATTTGATTTACCTGCCCCCCACGCTGGATTCATGGGATGTCAGAGGCTTCCTGAATGAATTGGGCCAGGAGTTCAATAGATAAGACAAAGAAGGCCAGAGATAATGGGCAGCCCTGACGGGTGCCTTGGTGCAACTGGAAAAGAGCTGATAAGGTACCATTTGTTAAAATGGTCACCTGGGGAGAGGAATAGATAAGCTGAACCCATTGAATAAATTTATCCCTAAAACCAGATTTGTTAAGGACCACCATTAAGTATGGCCATTTACCTGAGTCAAAACTTTTTCAGTATCTATGGAGATGGCTGCCACTGGTTCTGACATCACTGTAGAAGCCCACATGAAATCCATCAATCTCCAGATAAGATTCGTACCATCTCTGCCCTGCAAGAAACCAGCTTGATCTGGATGGATCAGAGAGGGTAAGACTTTAATAAGTGTATTAGCCAAGACTTTTGCCAGTATCCTATTGTCAACATTTAAGAGTGAGATGAGGCAGTAATTTGAGCACAAGGAGGGATCCTTCCCTATTTAGATAAAATTGTTATAGTGGCCTCATATAGCGATGAAGGAAGATTTCTTAAAGCCCAGGCCTCATTAATGCTGATTGTTAACAATGGAGCCACCAAGTCCCCAATGAATTTCTAAACCTTCACCAGCATTCCTTCAGGACAGAGGGATTTCCCAGTAGGCAACAGGCCTATGACGGATAAAATTTTCTGCTGGGACATAGAGGTTTCCAACCCTCTATGCTGTTCAGCTGTTACCTGAGGGAGGCTAACAGAATTTAAAAACTAATTACCTCTTGAGAGAAGCCAGGAGACATCCTACTGCAATATAGGGCTGAATAAATGCTATGAAAGGCCATGTTTATTCAGGCTGGGTCTGATTCCACCTTGCCCTCTATCTTAATACCTGGGATTTTTTTCTGTGCCTCTATCTGTTTAAGCCTGTAGGCTAACAAACATCCCAATTTGTCACCCCCCCATAGGCTCTCCTCATCTTACACAGAGCAAATTCCACTTGTTGTGTATTTAAGGTGTTAATCTGATGTCTCATCTGGCATAAAATATGAAGGAGGAGGGGGTTATTTTGTTCCCTCTTATGTTGCTGCTCAAGGGTCAACAGTTGTCTTTCCAAAGAATGCAGTCTCCTGGTCCTGTCTTTCTTTTTAATGGATAAATATGCAATAATTCTGCCACATAAAAAGGCCTTAAGGCCCCTCATATTCATCTAGGGGCAACCTCCCCACCTTTATTACAACTTAAATAGTCTTGTACCTCCTGCCTTTGCCATGTTTTAAAGTCCTGGGATTCCATCAAACTAACATTACATCTTCACCACTTAGGTGAGGAGTCTGATGGCAAATGTTATGTAAGAGTAATTGGGGCATCCTCAGAAACCACTATAGATTCAATTGATGGTGCCATGATAGCCCTGACAAAGGAGGAGGAAGCCAAAAATAGATCTATCCTGGTATAACAGTCATACTTAGGAGAATAATAAGTATAGTCCCAAACTGTTGGATTCCCTAGTACTCAAACATCACTCAGCCCATTGCCTGACATGAGATGTCACAAGGCTTTAGCCCTAGTAGTATCTATATGTGAAGGCTTCCCACTGCTAGCCAAGAATACGTCCGGCACCTCATTCATATCACCCCACTAATAAAATCTGGCCCCTCCCAAACTCCACTAGTACTTGTGACAATCTGTGAAAAAAATAATATCCCCTTCATTAGGGCCATATCCTGATCCCAGGCTTATAGTATAACCTTCAAGGGTACCAACCAAAACCAACCAATGCTCCTGAGGATCCCTATATTCTTGCCGTGTCACCAAATTAACCTCTTCAGAAAACAATATCATAGCCCCTCTGCTCATTTTTAAATAAAGGCAGCTAATATCTGACCCCCCCCACACACCTTCTTAAACTTATCCATATCCTTCTTAAGGTAATGGGTTTCTTGTAACATAATGATTTGGCCTTTTAACTTCCTTATATGAGAAAATACCCTGCACCACTTAACTGAGCAATTCAATCCCCAGATGTTCCAAGAGATCACTTTGTAACCCATTTGCAAGTAAACCAACAAACCAGGTTTCTCTGTGCCCCTCTCTACCTAGCAGCATAAAAATATTGTGAAACGTCATCAGGGCTCATAAAAAATAAAACTAACACCATAAAACTAACAACATTTATGGAAAACTGGGCATAACCTAGTTACAGTAAGTCTAGATGTTGTGTCCCATGTGGCATGGAGTGAGGCCTCTAGGCTATGCCCTTGAGAATAAAAACATTACACCAATAAATAGGGGACCCAGCTTCCCTCTCGCCCCCCCCAGCTAGGATAATCTATACACTAGGACCAATAAATAAAACATCTTAAGTTAAGTGAACAAGAAAAATGGTGCAGAAGGAGAATCATTAAGTAGGGGGAAGCCTTAAGCTGAACCTCACTGTAACGCCCCAGGTAATTACTACCATTGTAGATCCAAATAACAAACATACATCTACAAAATCCACATTTTTCTCCCATCACTAGATGCCCAACCACAACATCAGACAGCTCAAAGCATAATAAGATAGAATGTCCTTCCCAGTCAACAAACCCTTTCCCCCCTTCCTGAACAGACCACTTGACAGTCCCAAGCTCCTGATTCCCAACACTCCGGGGGGAAGTAGAAGGCTCAGTGGGAACCTTCATAGAAATGAGACACCAAAATACCCTCCAGCAGATCCCACAAAAACATATCCCACACCAATATAAACCCTTATCTTAGGGACACTGTAAAATATATCAGCAAGTTAGTGATAGAACAGGTTTTCAAAAAGGAAGAACCATGAACATCTATGATCATGTATACTATAACCCATTTTGGGGGGGGTTGGGGGCTGTAGAAATACCGAAACTCAGACTTTCCCAAAATAAAAAAAAAAACTGCTAAGGTTTGCAGTATAAAATAAATGTTAGCATCACCCAGCCAACGTAACCCCGAGTCATTGCCACTACCATCTCTTGATATTATAAAGAAAATGCCTCAGATCACCCAGGTCCCCACCTTCCCTTATCCCAGGAAGGAATAAATTCCCTCATGGTTCAAGGATAGGCTAATACACCATCAGAGCCTAACAGAGAGAAAATCATACTCATACCTGGAATTAGCAAATACCTTTAAACAGCCATTCCAAGGATGGGGCAAGGTGCCATCAGCCCACTGCTTCCACTGAAAATTCCATTTGCTACTCCGATAATTGCTCTATCTTCTCCACCTCTTGAGCACTGTTCCAACAACCACCTGGAGAGTGCTGCCATAGTTTTGATCCCAATCTTTGTGGTTTTGGGTCAATAGATTTAGGGCCTCTCTCAATTGAAGACACATCAACAAAGTTCACCAGATCCAAGAAGAACCGACGGGCTTCATTGGGACAAGCAAAAGTCTCCACTTTGTCCAGAAGAAAATTCTCAAAGTCAGTGGGGGAAGGGAAGCAAGGAAACACTTTAGACTCCTTCCTTCAACCAAGTCCCTTACTCTATAAAAAAGCCTTTTTCTTTTCAATTACCTGCCACGGGTAATCCACTTGAACAGATATCTTAGTGCCTTGACAGTGAAGATTCTTAAGAGATTTAGCTGCCTGCAAGACACTTTTTGAGTCTTAGTATCTCAATAGGTGAAGATCAAGGACCACAGGTGAGCTCCTGGCATAGATGATGGCAGGCCCAAAGGAATCCAGTGAGCTCTAGCAATGTCTATGAGAGAGTCTCCTTTCAATTGCAGCAAATAAATGAGCATTTTATGAAGAAAGGCTATGGTGTACTATCCCTAGACCACCTCTGGCAGCCCAAACACTCGCAAATTGTTATGACAGCCCCGGGTTTCATAGTCATCTATTTGGTCTCAAAGCTGTCAGATCTCCCATTCCACCAGAGCTAACCTTCGCTCAGCAGAATGGGCCCAGTCCTCCAGCTTACTAACTCACTGTTCTGCCTGTTCAATTCCATTCCCCAGTGAGTCCACTGAAAGTTTCAAAGCCATCAGAACTAATATAATATTGTTAAGGTTCAATCGAACTGTACCCATAAACATTTTTATCTCACAGATCTCCCTTGCTATGAAACCTGATTCAGACTCTGTCTCCCAGTGAGCCTCCACCATATTTGAAGGTTCCCAAGACAGGCTATTGGGGGTTAGGTATGATTTCCCAACACACTGAATCCCGCCGCACTATTGTCTGATACCAAAATCCAAAAAAACAGAATGCCGACAGGTTTGAAAACCTGTAATGTTTTCACATTTGTCATGTTGGGTTGTGTCAGGCTAAGTGCAGTGGGATCTGCATGATTAAATTACCTCCTGCTGCTGCAGATCTGTTTCTTGCCTTTACATTCCATGGTTGTAAAAGCCATCTCCCTCCCCACACAGGTGGAGACAGCAGTGGCCGTGACTTGGTTCACTCAGGAGTAATCAACCGAATTAGCATCTACATCAACCCTAAACCCAAGTCCAGAAGCAGCCCAAAACTTAAGATCGAATGGAGATCCCAGTGAAATTACTTGTAAAATTACTGTTGCTGCCTTCACTGTCTACCATTTTGGCTGCCTCTCTTTACCCCTAATGTTTACCTGGTTACCCGTGGTTCTGAGGGGGCAGTTTATTATTGCATATTACTTCAGTGTATTGTCAAACACCCCTCACTGCCGCATGTTTATGCCATCCGGTAAATAGTATTTGCTATTTGCACACTCCCTGCTGTAGTTTCTCTGTAAATATTATAGCTTATTACCTCCAGACAACTATATTTTGCTGAACACCTCTCACTGCATTCAGTAGCCTTATCAGACTCAGCACTTCATACGACACACATTACCGTAAATCACTTGACCGCTCCTGCATTAGTTCTTTGCCTTTCTCCCCAATTGCTTCCATTTCAGTGGTGTGGATTCCGGGGTGAAGACTAGGGATGTAGGTTTTGGTTTACCAGTGCTACTACCCGATAGAAGATGTGTCAGCTATAAGTTATTTGTTATATTCCAGGGGCAAGGTGCAACAGGTGGAACTGTGGCATCCCTTAATGCCTTCATGTGGATATTATGTTGGCTACTATAATGCGGCTCCCTGCAGTGTGAAAGAGGCTCTCCTTAGACTTTAATATTATTATTATTACAATTGACTTTGCATTTTACACATGATTTCAGGAATTGCAGTGGCAAACAGTGTAATGTTTGTCTGTGATGCAGAAGTGTAGTCGGGATTATGACATTCTGGAATTTACATGTAGGGCAGATAATATGCGGGCAAAAAAAAATTAGGAATGCAACCCACTCAGGATTTTGGAGTCAGGCAAATCCATGTTGGGATTTTGACAGTTGGGAGTTAGTAAGGATCCCCTATCTGGAGATGTGAACAATTTATACTTTTTTGCAGCCAGATTTTCAGCTTGTTTGTCCATAGCCATAACCAACCAAATAAAGGGTGCCTCCGATACTCAATAGTAATAGAATAAGCTGTTTTTGGAAGTGGGGAGCCACTTATTTTACCCTAAGAAGAGTGGAGCATTGGGAGCCAAGCTGTTACTCGCTGAGCTGCATCATGTGACCTCCCAGAATCTGCACATCTGACCAGAAAAAAACATTTCACATCCAGAGATTTACCACATGAAATCAAGCATTCAGAATGTCATGCAAATCAGTTGAACAGTCACAAAGCTATTAAAGTGCACAAATTGGAGTTTAACATTAAACTGCCTACCCAACCCTAACTATAGTGGCACTAATATGCCACTGTATATATCAGACCAATGAACCACACAGTGGCTGCGCTATGTGTTGTGCAAGACAGTGCAGAAAAAAGCAGAAACAGAATGTTTTGCACTGCACTACGTAAAAACCATATGTACCAGTGAAATATAAATAGGTAAATAGGTAAATAAATAGATGCACCATTCCACTCCTAGTATACCAAATCTTATCCAAATCTCTTCAACAGTTGCAGAGCAGCATGAGCATAAGACTTCACACGATTGGTGAAAAATACATTTTTGGGTGCTTCATTCTGCAAAACACTAATATGCAAATGGTAACAAAAATCCAAACGGTAACAAAAACACAAACGGTAACAGAAACACAAAGAGAAACGCAAATGGTAACAGCAACAGTGATGTCAAATGAAAATGGGTAAATACACAGAAGTACCATAGTAGACCAGGTATTACAAATGTCACAGACATACACAGAAACGCAAGTGTTAATGCAAACAAAAACGGTTACGCAGCCGGTAAAGTAAACACAAGTGCAAACTTTATCGCAAACACAAATGGTTACGCAAACAGTAATGAAAATGCAAAAACAGAAACAATAACGTAAACGCAAACAGTAATGGCAACAGTGAGGTAAAAGAAAATAGTAATGCTAATGGTAACTCAAACACAAGCACAAATGGTAACACATACAGTGGCACAAATGGAAATGATAATACTAATGATAAGACAAATGCAAGCGCAAACGTAAATGCAAATGGTAATGAAAATGGTAATGCAAATGGTAACAAAAACACAAACGGTAACAGAAACACAAAAAGAAACGCGAATGGTAACAGCAACAGTGACACAGAAGGAAACAGTAACACATTCAACAATGGAAATGTTACCGAAAATGCAAACGCTGACGCCAATGGAAACGCAAACACAAACGGTAATGAACATGACATCGGTAACGCATTTGTAAATGCAAACGGTAATGGTAACACCAATGATGAAGCCAAAGGAAATAGTAACACAAACAGAAATGCAAATGCATGTACAAATGCAAATGGTAATGCACACAGTGCCACAAAAGTAAACACTAACGAAAATGACTATGGAAATGCAAATGGTAACAGTAACGCAAATGCAAGTGCAAACACAAAGGGTAATGCACACGGTGATGTATACAGAAATGCAAATGCAAACGGTGATGTAAACGCAAGTGGAAATGCTAATGCTCACAGTACCGCAAACGCACAGACTTTTTTCCCCCAAAAGGTGCATTCAGAAGCACAGTGAATACAAAGAATGTGTGCATAATAATGGCCCTCGGAGGAGAAAATGAGCACTTGGAATACTAAATTGCTTATACCTCAGAAACCGTATGATATAGAAAAAAAAATAAAATATCATATTATTTATGAATTTCCAGGCTAGTTTTGCACTTAGTCCCCCACTGAGGGACTATTTATTTTTCAATTTATTAAGGGAATCAGATACATCTTTGCACCAGGGGCAACAGAAACACAAATGTTAACGAAAACAGTAACGTAAATAGTAACGCCAATAGAAATGCAAACGGTAAGAAAAATGCAAACGGTAACACAAATGCAAACAGAAATGCAAACTGTTAAGGCAACAGTGCCGCAGAAGGAAACAGTAATGCAATCGACAATGGAAATGCAACCAAAAATGCAAACGCTAAGGGCAACAGAAATGCAAATGGTGACGAAGACACAAACAGTAACGGTAATGCAATAGGAAACACAAACAATTACAATAACAGTAATGATGATGCCAAAGCAAACAGTAACACAAATGGAAACGGAAATGGTAATGCACACGTTCATGGTACCGCAATTGGAAATGTAAATGCTAATGGTAACAGCACGATAAAGCCAAGGAAATACAAACGCAAATGCAAACGGAAGCACGTACGCAAACACAAATGGCAATGCACACGGTGACGCAAAATGAAACGCAAACAGAAACAGTAATGGCAACACAAATGGTAACAGTAACGCAAATGCAAGTGCAAATTAAAATGCAAAAAGGTAATGCACATGGTGGTGCAGATGAGAATGCTAACGCAAATGGTAACGGAAAAGCAAGTGGAAATGCTACATGTAACAGTAACGAAAGCACACACCCTTTTTTCCCCTAAAAGCTGCATTGAGAAACACAGCAAATATAAAGAATGCATGCATAATAATTGGCCTTGGAGCAGAAAATTAGCACTTAGAATACTAAATTGCTTATATCTCAGGAACCGTACGATGTCGAAAAATTTTTTAAATTTCATATAATTTATTACTTTCCTGTCTAGTTTTGCACTTATCCCCCCTTGTGGGGGGCTAAGCATTCTTCCAATGAAAAGTCCATATCTCGAAGCATTCTGAGATACAGGCCCCGAAAGGTGTGGCGGACGAAGTAATGTTAGTCTACAGGAAAAATCACCAACTTTGGAGTACTCTAACTTTGCAGCCCTGTACTATTTTGTCACCAAAACCACCAAAAGGCACATCTGTGGGATGTTGGTTTTTGTCCCTCCAAATATAAGCCCAAAAGACCTAACCGTTCTTTTGCAGCAGGGTGGCAAAGATTTCCTAATCTTTTGTGCATAGTGTCACAAAGTAGTGTCACAAATCACGACACTTTCGTGAAAATAAAAATCATGAAATTGTCGCAAGTGCGACACTACTTTGCAACACTACAGTTTACAAACATTTCAAAAACATATTTCTGGGGTGTTTAACCCCCAATAAAAGACATGGCTAGCATCCTCAGGGCTCGACTCGGCAAACACAAAAAGAATTGTGTCCCTCGAGGGTCCCAAGTTTAAATGGCAAGCATTTCTGTGACGAGTAACTGAAAAAAAAACCGCTGACTCATGACGTTACAGGGGGTCCTTTGTGACACTAAAAACTGCATTTGCACAGTGCCAAACTTTTTGTTAACTTTTCCCATGGACTATAATGGGAAACTTGTTTTTTGAATAACTTTTGAACCATTTAATATTTTTTCATGAAATCTTTGAAAGGCACATCAGGGACCCCAGCAGCATGTTTCCTGAAGGTTTCAGACTGGTCGGACCTGTAGGCACAAGCAAAGAATGCACAAAAAAGCATAAATGCAACTTTCTCTTGTGCTTTATAGCTCCAAAATAGTATATCTGACCTTTACAAAACTTGGTAGATCCAGAGATCTAAGGCACCACTCCATGCCTGCCAAATTTCAGACAAATCTGTCATACGGTGGCAAAGGTATTAAGCTGCAAAAGTTCACACTTTAAACTTAAATGGGGTACTCAACCCTAACTATAGTGGCACTACTGTGCCACTATAATATATATCTATATCTATCTATCTATCTATATATATATATATATATATATATATATATATATAGAGAGAGAGAGAGAGAGATATTATGGTAGCACGGTAGTGCTACCATAGTTAGGGTTCAGGAGCCATTTCCATGTTAAACCCAAAATTTTGCACCTTTAATAACTTTGCAACTGTTTGATGGATTTGCCTGAAATTTGAATGTGATCAAGACCCATAGGCCTTGGGATCTGCCAAGTTTTGTACTGATCGGATATACGGTTGCGGAGTTATTAAGCGTGATTCTATGCGCACGCTTACGCTTTTTTGGAATTCTACAGTCGTGCCTACAGGTCGTACAGTTTATGCGGACCAGCCCAAAATCTTCAGGGAATGTGTGACTGGGTTCCCCAATGTGCCTTTTGAAGATTTGGTGAAAAAATATTTAACGGTTCAAAAGTTATTCAAAAAACAGTTTCCCATTATAAGTCAAAGGGAAAAAGTTAACAAAAAGTTCGACACTTTCGCAAATGCATTTTTACTTTCGCAAATGGGCCTGTTACTTTCGCAAATCGGCCATTTTGTTTTCAGTTGGTGATCAGAAAAATGGTTGGCATTTAAATTTGGGAGCCTCTAGCAACCTAATTTTTTTTGTATTCACCTAGTCGGGCCCTGAGGATGCTTGCCATGTCTTTTTTTTTGTGGTAAAAAACCCCAGAAATATGTTTTTCAAATTTCTGGAAAAAGTACTTTCAAAAATTACTTTCGTGCTCATGAAAGTGTCGCAAAGTTTTGCGAAAGCTTTCACAAATTTCGACAGTAATTTTCTAGTCTGTGGGAAAATGACAGCAATTCTTTGGCACTGCACTGGAAAATAACCGTTGGGAGTTTTGGGCTGAAATTTGGAGGGATCGCAGCCGACATCTCACAGATGTGCCTTTCAGTGTTGTATTGAAAAAATATTACACGGTGGCAAAATTATGGCACTCCAAATTTGACAGTTTTTCCCATAGGATAACATTACGGCGCCTGACACTTAACAGAAATCATTTGGAGCCCTGCTGTAAAATAACGGTTTGGTCTTTTTTCCTGAAATTTGGAAGGAAGACAGCCAACAGCCCACAGATGTGCCTTTCAGTAGTTTGATGGAAAAACATTACAGGGAGGCAAAGTTATGGTGCTCTGAACTTTTCTATTTTTCCCATAGGATAACATTACGGCGTTTGCCGCGCCTTTCAGGCCCCCTATCTCGGAAATGGTGCGCGTTATGGACTTTTCGTCAGAAAAATTCTTAGCCTCCTAATGGGGCTAAGATTCAAATTAGCCAGGACAGTTGTAAATAATATGACTTTTAAATTTTTTTTCTACGTCTTACGGTTCCTGAGATATAATGTATTTAGTATTCCAAGAACTCATTTTCTGCGCCGATAGTCATTATTTTGCATACATTATTTGTACTCACTGTGTTTCTCAATGCAGGTTTTGGGGAAAACAGCCTGTGCGCTTACATTACTGTTACTGTTGCCCTTTCCGCTTGTGGATCCGTACCCGTTTCACTTACCATTGACGTCTGCGCCACCATGTGCGTTATCCTTTGCGTTTTCATTTGCGCTTGTGTTTCTGTCATTTTTTGCCATTTCTGTCTACAGTACTGTTTATCTTACTGTTTCACTTTACATCACCATGCACATTGACATTTCTTTTGCAGGCAGCATGTTACTATGTGACAACACATCACGTGGCAGACCATATTCCGCTCACGCCACCATGTGCTGCCTTTTGTGTTCTCATTCATGCTTGTGTTACCATGTGCACCACTGTTAGCATTTCTGTTTGCGTTGCTGTCCCTGTTAGTATGCCACAACACATCATGGTGGCAGCAAGCCCTTGGGCCCCAAGCGCCCATGCCAATGCATTACATTCACTATTTCTGTTCTCATTCTCAGAAAGAAGGGAAATTAGAGGCAAAAACTCCATTTAGTGCATTAGTTAGGGTTGTTCCACAGCGACAAAAGTGAGGAAATTTGCTGTTAGGGTTGAAAACCCCCCTTGGAACCCCCGCTCACCCCCCAACCGGCATTGGGGTGTGCATTGGGGTCGTGGGTCCTAACTCTCACCCCTTTCTCCTATACTTCTGCTGCTTTACACATGTCATGGGGTGAGGGTTAGGTCTGATGATCCCTATGTAGAGTCCAATGGCAGCATATGCGCAATTGTTTGCATTTTCTTTTTTGTTTGCGTTTCTGTCACTTTTTAGCCATTTGTGTGCACTGTACAGTTTTGCTTTCTGTTTCACTTTGTGTCACCATGCCCATTGACATTAACATTTACAGGCACTATGTTACTTAGTGACAAGGCATCATGTGGCACAGCGTTCCTGTGTATGCCACTGCATGCATTAGGCTTTCTGTTCTAATTCATGGTTGTGGGAGAGTGCTGCATTACATTTACAATTTTTTTTATCTTTCTTAAAAAGAAGGCAAATTAGAGGCAAAAAAGTCTGTTTAATGCATTCGTTAGGGTTGTTCCAGAGCGACAAAAGTGAGGAAATTTGCTGTTAGGGGTGAACACCCACTTGTGCCCCGCTGGCCACTCCCCCAAGTCACACTTTTAGCATGAATGTTTGCAGTGCTGTCAGTTTTATTGTGCCATAACACATCATGTGGTGGTAGCGCATGGACTGTACTGCCCTGCCCATCCCAGCAACCGGCATTGGGGTGTGCATTGGGATCGGGGGTCCTAACTGTCACCCCATTCTCCTATACTTGTGCTGCTTTACACATGTAATGGCGTGAGACTTAGGGCTGATGATCCCGTCTATGCCACCGTGTGTGTTACCCTTTGTGTTGCTGTGTTACTGACTGCATGTCATAGGTACCAAACAAATATATGGAGGTTTACTTGTAGCAGTATTAGTAAACATTTATTTGTATGCTTAAGTCATAGACACTTATTTTTATGTCATGATGGTATTTAAAGTAAGGAGACGACACAGGTGGTTATAGTTTTAAAAAATTTATTGCCAATTTGCCAAATGGTGAAAAGGTCCAATCAAGAGTGAAATTAAATTAACAGAAGCAGTCTCACAATACAATGTTTGTATGTGTGCAATCATTGCCTGTGAAATTTGTAAATGTGTAAGAATAATAAGTGTATCATGCGGATTGGACTAAGTGTGTGATATTATATGAAACTAATCAGATGTTGTGTGTTTTTAGTTGTGCTTCACTACTCGCTTCTGTTTATATGTGTGGAAGTATTTTCTGGCATTTGAATTTTTATTTTAATAGTCAGGCTGAAGCTATTGCTATTGAATGTGAATGTGGTTTGTAAAAAAAATGTAACTTTTTTTAAATGGTTGTATGTTGTAACTATGTGTAGTGCATTAGTTGTCTGCTATGTTAATAAGGTAATGTCAGTTGGTAGTGAAGTGTGATTAGACACAAGATAGACAAGTGTTTTGTTGTAATTGTGTGACTGCTAATGTGCATGTTCCTGGGGTGGGCGAAAAACCATATGCTGATTGTCTAAGTAGTACAGTTTACACAATTGTAAGTTTAGTGACATTTGATTGTTATTATTAAATTATATGTCACTGACTAGGTGCAAATGGAAAATTCCCACCCGGACCCCTCAATTGAGGCGATCATAAATATTGTCAGGAACAGGTATGCAGTTTGTTGTGATCAGCAACAGTGCCTGATTTACAATTGTCAATATTTTGTAGAAACGGTACAGTTAGTTATGTGACAAGTACAAAAATAAATCAATGTTTTACATGAACAAAAAAATGTTATCAATTCTTACATTGCCTTCTATGTTAATTCTTAACTTGTAAATACTAGAACTGTAATGGAATGCATTTATTCACAAGCTTATGCTTAGTTACATGTTGTTAGTATTGTGCAGAGTAATATGTAAGACATTCACTTATACTGTAGTGATACACTGCTATTTGTACTTCATTTATTAAACAAGTTATAAACAACGTACACTTGAACACAAATGTTTCTATTATGTACAAGTAGTTTAAAACAGTTTTAAGAGTCACTAAATTAGATTAAGTAATTGGTTATTAGTAACAGTTGTGTAAGTTAGGTTCTTGCATTATCAATAACGGTAGTTGTTTTACATATGTACAATACTAGTACTACGCCTGAAAGCGTGATAGTTCTACACTGTTGCATGGTGATCTAATGATGTTCTCTATATGTGAAGAGTCACTAGAAGTGTAAAAGACTACTTCTGAGAATGTGGAATGTTTGTTTAATGTAATAAGGGTAGAATCTTTCACAGACATGTAATCATGGTTTCTGTTGTGACTGTAAATATTGTTACCCATTGAAGCCACTACAACAATTTTAATGGAGTCACTGATCTACACAAGATGTAAGATGTCACAGTCTATGTAATGTCTGTATTTTAATTCAATTTTTTGTTGAAATTGTATTGTTTATTAACAGTTGTAAATTGTACAACATAGTAACGAAGTTATGACATTTTTGGGGACAAAGTACTCATGTTAAATGGTACTGTTTGTCCTATTCTTCTGAAATATGAAGGTTGTCATCATTCTTCAATATTAGAATACATGCATTTTTCAGGTGATCTGGGAGTGTCTATTTAAAAGTAGTTGTAGAGTCGTCACACTGTAACCATACAGCTGTGGAGCTTAGTACGGTTTTTAGATGCATTATCTTGTGAAGACATGTAATCATGGTTTCTCTAGTGACTGTAAATATTGTTGGCGCCGATTGAAGCCACTACAACAATTTCCATGTAGTCACTGATCTACACAAGATGTAACATGTCACAGTCTATGTAATATCTGTATTTGAATTCAGTTTTGTTGAAATTGTATAGTTTATTTACAGTAGTAAATTGTACAACATTGTAACGAGTTATGACATTTTGGGGACAAAGTACTCATGTAAAATGCTACATGTTTTGTCCTATTCTTCTGAAATATGAAGGTTGTCATAATTCTTCAATATTAGAAGATATGCATTTTTCAGGTGACGGGAGTCTCTGTTTAAAAGTTGTTGTAGAGTCATCACACTCTAACCATCCAACTGTGCACCTTAGTAATGAGGTGAATGTCCAGAATGCATGGATTGACCATGATGATAGATAATGCTGTGAGTGTCAAACAGTGATTGGTTGAAGACTATTCTACTAGCTGTGTAGTCTGTGATAGGAGTATCAACCTGAGCCTATTGGTGTCAAATCTGTGCAACATAAGCAACAGATATTGAGATGAAGTCCTGAGCCATATGGACTGAGTGCATCTGCCTCCACACCTTACACAGGCATGACTACATTCAGCATTAGTGAACAGCTGTCGAAATTTGACACTTTTGGCTTTAGGAACAAAGAGAGTTATCCACAGCATGTCTTGTGTGGTTTCACGCTGTGAAATGCCACAAGAAACACATACATATTTTGTTACGTATGTTACTGTGAAGTACTGACGGATTGGGGTGCCGTCTTCATCAAGGTTGTTTATGACAGCCATCATAAACTCAGTACTGTCTTGCTGTATGTCGGCAGAAAATGTACTGCATCCAGCATATGTAGATAACACCTGTCATAGTGGTGTTAGTGAGTGTACATTGTTAGACTGGTCAGAAGTCATGTTGATAATCTGCTTCAGAGCCGCTTGATAGGATTGTCTTGTGAAGCAGATATTGCTTGACAAAGTGTGGCATGTGTGAAAACTTGCATAGCTGAGTTAGCATAGCAGTTGACTCTATTGCTGTTGTCAAACAATGGTACAGCAGTTACACCAACTGATTTCTGATGAATTGTTGGTCGTGGATGTTTACTTGAGGTTGTGGCCTTTTCTGAACTGTTTTTGTGTGAATCACTTAGTGAAGCTTGCTGCTGTTTGTTGCTTCGCCTAGCTGTGACTGAATTGTGTGAGACAGACAGATATGTAGGCAGTGGTATTAAAGACATTTGTGGCTGATGTAGAGTACTGTAATCTGTTGTACTCAAGAATACATCGCTTGTCAGCACGATTTTATGAGGTGCCTGTACTAATGATGTGCAATCCAGAAAGGCTTCAGACACGTGAAAGTGCAATGTAGCTCATGCCATCTTTGAATATGTCTGTACCTATGTCTATCATTGCTGAATCCAAACTTAATCCCTGAGATTTGTGAATGGAGACAGCCTGTCGCAACACATAATGGGAACTGTTTCCGTTTTACATAGATATCCTTAAAACCTGGAATTTTATGCATGTTCGATCTATGTGTACAGAGTGTTGCATGTTGTCAAACTGCACTGTCTGCAATAAATGTCTTTTGTACATTATGGATAAAGTCAGTGATGTTTCCCATTGCAACCGCTTTACCATGCCTTGTTCGAACATCTAGATTACGCTTGTAGCATGATACGTGCATTCTTACAAAGTGTGAGAACAGCTTCTAGGCCAGCTGTTCGTGAAACATCTGACTTCAGTTCACTTAGTCGCTCAGTCATCTTGCTACTAGGTTTCGACTAAGAATAACGCTATCAACTGTATCAATTGCATGGAGAGTGACAATCTCTTGGTTCTCTCTTTGTAGCATTA
This sequence comes from Neoceratodus forsteri, assembly GCA_016271365.2. Taxonomy (NCBI): domain Eukaryota; kingdom Metazoa; phylum Chordata; order Ceratodontiformes; family Ceratodontidae; genus Neoceratodus; species Neoceratodus forsteri. The sequence continues at coordinate 585,988,273 of CM028131.1, forward strand.
GATTGTTGAATTCAGTGCATTTCTTTAGTCGTGGCATAAAGACACACTATGTGTCTGGCAGTAGAGTATGTCGCTGAAGACATTACATGCTGTTTCTATGCATGTACTATCTACTGTGATTTTTCGATCATTTAACATACAAACATGTTCTGTTGATAGAGAACCTGTGTGAGCTTCATCTAAAAGTGCTTTGTGTTATTGCCACCACTTTCGCATGTTCTCAGACAACTCAACATAGGTGAATAATTCCCATATGTTATAGCCTGCAATGAAACCGAGGATATTCTTAGCTTGCTTGGCAGTTAGAGTTGTGAATACATGCTCTGCATTGACTGGTGCAAGTTGTAAAAGGTCTCCCAAGACAAGTATACTTTTGCCACCAAATGACACAGCATCGTCAGTACCTAAGATCTGCTGTAGACGTAGATGAATACAGGCTATCATGACATTGGAGACCATGCTGATTTCATCAACGATGAGTAGCTGCATCTTTGTGAACATGGGATGGAGCTGAGATGCAACCTCGAATGACAGTTTACGATATTCTCCAGTTCTCCCATGTTCGACTGGCAACATAAAGAGACAGTGTAATGTTACTCCACCAATGTTGTATGCTGCTAGTCCAGTGGGAGCAGTCACAGCAACAGACATTGAAGAGCCTGTCACATTTCGTATTTCTGAAGTGATAGCTTCAATCAGGAAACTCTTTCCTGTGCCAGCTGAACCACTGACAAACATTAGTAGTGGTTTGTGCTGAGTGCAGTCACACTTTTTTGTTTCATGTAGTATCCCATGTTGGACAGCTTCAACCACTTTGGAGTGTACTGTATGCTGCAGCTGATTTAGTCTTTCTCTTATGTCAGCTGGGTTGACCATAGAGTGTGTGCCATGTTGCATGGCTGTCTCAATTTCTGAGATTAACAGTTCTGGGGCGTTAATGGCAGAGGGTCACCTAGAACACCTTGTCCTTCTGGATCAAGGTTGTCTGTGAACTCACTGGAGTGTCTTGCTGAAGTTGCTTCTCTGCCTCCTTGAGCTGTTCTTTCTCAGCTTTTAGTCTTTCTATGTATGTTTGTGAGTAGTCGGTTTGGAAATTCTCATAAGTGAGATTGAAGTGTTCTCGAATGTGTCAGAGTCACCTTTAATTCAGACTCACCTCCAGGGTCTAAAGAGGAATAGGAGAGCAGAGTAATGTTCTGTGCTCTGATGTGCCTAGATGCAGTTTGCAGTGATCAATGAGCCATGGCTTGTTCCTTTTCACAAGACAGCCATCTAGTCCATTGACCTGTAAATGTGCCGTGTTGAGTCATGTGCTGCACCTGTCTTGTAGTCATGCCACTTAGCCACTCCAAACAGACACATATCATTCATCTCGCTTGTGTCTACGTGGTGTATGTGTTCTATCAGGTTATTCTTCAAGATATGTTTTGAAGAAGGTGTATTGACACAAGCTGCTCAATTTCGCATGAGGAATCAGTACATGTTTCCGCTTTCTTTGTAGTTTACACTGAGGAAGCACAGCCAGACTTCCCGTACACAGATGTGTACCCATTGCTCGGTCACTGGCTTCAGAAGCTCCACATCTCTGTGTGAAAGAGTCTTCAAACCCAATGACCACAGCTGAGATGTCAGGCTTTTGCTTGAACTGGCAATATCTTCCCAAAGATCTTGCAAGCTAGTCTGTTCATGTTTCGTTATGTACGAAGTTACATAGCGAACCAGGGCTAGTGAGTTGTCAGCCACAAACTGAACATCTATGTTTGCTTGCCACATTAGGAGAAGAGTTGGGTTTTAGTCATTGATATACACCTCTTTTTCATCTCTGGGTAACTCATATACCCTCTTGGTTGATTTTGCCTTCAAGTGGTGTCGCATTGCTGAGAAAAGGTCATTCATGCCACCATTCTGACAAACTCTTCTAGGAAATCCAAAGCGACATCACGTGTACCTATTAGATTTGTTCTTTATCTGCTCACGGCAATATTTTGCAAATATGTCGCTGGAACTTTGAACCAACTTCCATAGTGTAGGACTGTCATACTTGTCTGGAATGTGACAAGTGATATATTTTTGATGAATGATAGCACTTGTGCTGCATCATGTTCACCGATTCGTGGCGCATCCTTGATCCATAATAACATATGGATATGAGGGGCGCCTCATGCTTGATATTCTGTCCTCCAAAAGTAGTGTTCTACAATGCCTAGAGGAGGACTGTCCTTTGATAAGATGAAACTGAGAATGTCATGGAAGTGCTTGTGAAAGTGTCTTGTGACAGACACAGGATCAAGTGAACACATTTCTCTGATAGTCATTGATGAGATGCCTTTGACATCGGAATTTGCCCACTTCAACAGTTCAATGAGTTCGTCCCAGGCATATTCTGCACAACTAAGTGTGACAAACCATGTGGCTGTGCCATACTTTCGTAGCATTGTCAATACTTGGAGTTCTCTATACCAATATTCTTTTGGTGCCCCGCAGGCTTGAAAGTATGGAAGACAGATTCACTTGCACACTTTCATCTTTTCTGTTTCAATTCTCCAGAAATTGAGCAGCTGTAATTCCATCTAGTGGAGTTGTTAGCCGAATGGTATGTGTTATAGATGCAGACAGAATGCTAAGCTCACTTTCCCAGAGGAGATGGAACAGGTACTGAATGTTACGCCTGGAATTTGCCATCTTTGCTCAGGATACGGCTGGTGCGGCATCAGCACCCTGTACCCGTGATTTCTCTTTCATCTAGGCATCTGCCTGACCCTTTGGAAATAGGTCTGGAAGCAGCGTAGTTTCTACTGTTATATCCCAAATGCTGACAGGCTCGCTTCTTCCACCTGCTTCATTTGATAGAGATCAATGTTGTCTCCCAATGGATCTCTACCATGTAGTGGGTGAATTGTGTACTGTTCATACACATTGTCACTTGTCCTCGTAGTGACTTTCTCAATGATTGGTTTATTTGTTTCTATTAGATCATGTTGCACAGAGAGGCTGGTCATTTGATTCATGTCAAGGTCTATATAGAAGGAATTGTTGCTCTTTGGCAAGCAATGCTTTTACCTTTGCAGGTTGGACAACATCTGCCAGATGACCTTGGTCCTTTGTAGGCACACCATTTACTAGAATGACCAAGCTATTTTCTGTTGAGATAGCTTGAACATTTTCCTGTAGAGGAAGTGGAAGACATCCACAGAGCCCTTTAGAGATCTAACTAGCTCTTTCTGTGGAATCTTTGTCTTTGTGTTCAGACGTGAGAATCGTTTGGAATGGTTTCATTGTCTGAATTAGAATATGTTCAAACATATTCAATGTTGAAATCTCAGTTGGTGTGACATCTATTTCCATGTTGTTTAGCACTGACCTTGCTGGCAAAGTGTTGTACTTCAGTTTTGAAAACAGTGTTTGCAATAGTATGATGGTTTGTTGTGGATGAAAGTCGATTTCAGAAGCAAGAATGCTGTGAGGCTAACCACACGTCATTGTATTGATGACCAGGTTTCTAGGTTTACTGTGACAGTTTGTTTTGCGTAGCACAAACGATCGCATGACACACATACAGAATCAAACTTCTGATACTTTGCTATCTCAAACTTAGCAATTTCCTTTCCATACTGTTTCAGAATGTCATTTTCTAACACTGAAACAGATTTTTCTGTCGAAGTATGACACTGGAAATTCCCTGTTTCTGGCTCAGAAGGAATGTGTTTCAGTTTTTTCATGAAAGTCATGGCACCGTGCATGTCACCCTACTGCAGTAAGTCATTTAAACAAGTGTCTGATGCACAGCTCGCTGTACTTCATATACTCTGTAGACAAAGTTCCGCATGCCTGTGTGATGCACTGCGAGCATCCGCATGTTGTGAAAAAAACTATCACAAACACCACTATCGAGACATGCAAGCAAGTGACCCATGAGTCCAGTATATGGACGTATTTCACAATGATCGATTTCAGTAAATAGCTTATGTCTCTCTTTTCGATCTGTTATTATGAATAGGTTAACAAACTGTTCTACTTTTTGAAATGATGATTGCCTACGGTTGCAGGTAGCATCACATGACCATGTAAGGCAGTGCCGTTTATCCAAGACTATGGTTGGACCACAGTCATCATCAGTATCTAATTGATTGTCATCAGAGATACTGAGGACATTTGTAAGTTTGCCGGACTCATCGATATTGAATGTCTGTTGTTTCGTAAAGTCATGATAAGTCTCTTCCCAGAAATATGCTTCTGAGTGCTGTGTGTGCATCCACTGTCCTGTGAAGACATGGCAGAAGTTGTCAACAGTCAAACAAGGATACTTGAAGTTTTTTATGCTATATAAGTTTCGAATTGTTCATGACGATGAGACATCTTACGCTATTGACCTTTGTAGTACAAACAGTGCTCTGTTGACAAATGTTTGTACTTTCAGATGGAAATTCATCAGAGAAAGGCTACTCTTGATCTGTTTGCGTGCCGTGCCATTACAGCAGTAATAAGTCTTACGATCTTAGCTTTACTTGCTAGTGATCGAAAATACTTTCTTTTCTAAGTTGTAAGTCACAATTTTCATTTTACGTTGTTGATTTGAGCATCTCTTGATGGTTACACTCAAGATAGTTGTGTTTGCCTACAGATCGACACAACATTTGTGCTGTTATACATTTCTGTTTCTTTTTATGGATTTTGTTTCTTGTGCAGTGACTTGATGTAGGAGTCACTGTTGCAGCAATGCTCTGTCGATTCTCATTTTTGGGTAACTTTACTTTTATTTTGTTGCCCTGATACAACAGTGTAGTACTATTATGCCACCTCGTTTTGAGATACACCTACGCTTGTATAGTTGGCATTTTCAGGTACTCTAGTTGACTAATACAGTAACCAATCTACAGAAGTATCAGGCACCTGTATGAGGAAGAAAAAAAGTTTTAGTATATGCTTGAGTACATTTCTTATAGTAATGTGTATTACTAAAATATCATGTTAATAATGTTGACAATTTGGTGAAAAGAGAAGCAAATGATAGCAGTTATGAATGTGCATTGCACAGCTGCTATGTAACATCAGAAATTTTAACATTCTCAATATTTCTGTGGAGATTTGCATGTTTTTTTCTTCACGTGTGTTCTTACAATTATGATGGATGGTATTTTTTATCTATGTGCTAATATGTGTTTAATGCTGTGTGGCGTGTTATGTGATAGTCAGGTTGATGATAAAGTATATGGTGGAGCAAGAAATTGAGAGTGACAGTGTGCATTATTAAATGTATCACACTTAGTATATTTACAATAATGTGGAGGATATACCTCTATTGCTGTTTGTGTGACTGTGTGTGTGTGTGTGCAGAATTGGTAGATATGGTCTGCATGTTAGCGATCTTTTATGTTGATGCTGCATTGTAGTAACATAGTGTTCTCTTGTGCGGTGTGTATTGTTATTCGATGTGATTTTCACACCATGCCAAAAGAATGTTTTTCTCTATATGTGCTGTGTAATGATGAAGTTTTCTTGCAGAAATAACTGTGTGGAAGACAGTGAGAATTAGTGTGCATGCTTTCTGAACACATAAATTGAATATCTTCCAAAATGTGAGAATTCTAAATATTTCTGATTTCAAGCTTGTGCATTACAGTTCACAGGTACACTACTAACTTTGTGTTGTGTCATACTTTTCAGTTCAGAGTTTACTGTATGGTTTTGAAAATGGGTCTGAAAATCCCAGCCTTCTGATTGGCTATGATACCAATCTCAGTGGTTCGGTATTTATGAATAGATACCCACAAAAAAAAAAGTTAGTATTCGGGCTGCTGCATTACTTGTGTATTTGTAGCAAACCCGAGTCTTAAGCTTTTCACCCGCCATCTTTGTACCACTTGCTAAGCAAATGAGTTAACAAGACCATGATGTCCCCCCCACACACACACACACAGACAGAAAACCCAACAGAAGCACAGTACTCATTCAAAAACCTCTAAAGACTGACATCTACCAGCAAATAGGTAAGAAAAATGCCGTGTATCATAGTCTGTCAAAGACTGGGCAATCCATTATATGGCGAAAGCTTGCAGGATGTGTCCATTCATGGCCACTGTAAGTTATGAAAGTGCTGTGAATGTTGCCTGGCTCTATTCAGAAAATCTATAAAGAAATGCCACAAGTCCCTCTATTGTATTTACTAATCTCGCATGTGTCCCAAACTACTGGCAGGCACAGAGTACCTTCCAAACAAAAAAAAATCTTCAATGAATGGTTACCCAGTAACCCAGATTCAGAGCCCTCCCGTTGTAGCTTTAGTCACAAAGTGCATGCCAACAAAGTGCCCTGTCACATAATGGAGTCCCTCAATAGTTTATATATCAAAACAGCCAGAGGGATTACTTATTCATAAAAGTTGTATAAAGCTCATTTGTATTTTTATATATTTTTAAAATTTCCTTTTTGCTCCATTTTTCTTGCTTTACAGTGCACATTTTCTAAGTGCAATAATACGCTCCAGGGTGGCTGATATAGGGAAATACTGTAGCTTCCAGATCTTATAAGCCCTTCCTCCTGTGTTGTAGGGTCTCATTACGCCTCTGGTTGGTTTGGTTTTTGCCTACACTATCCAGTCTGGAGGGTGTTATTGTTAACTTCAGACAACACTGTTCTGAAAAGTGTAGATTTCATTTGTCGCTTCTGATGATGCTGTGTTTTGTTTATGTGGCGCTTTATGAGTCTATGTGACAAATGACTATTCTGTAGAAATTTAATATATAAGAGTGTAATGTTATGAGCAGAGGTTGTGCAATGCATATGAGAGCGTTGAGTGTAAAAATACAACAAATAAGTGTTTTAAGTAGTGCTACTGCATGCTAATGGGTACGCATTAAGCATTGTAAATCTCAAATCTCTGCACTGCGCTGAGTTTGAGGCAGTCATGTAGCAGATTATGTGTTTTCAATTGATAATTGTCATTTTTCCATAAAATGTGAAACTGTGTCAATATATAGAAAGTTCTTGAAAAGTACTTTCGTGAGCACGAAAGTGTCGAATAAATTACTTTCGTGCATTCGAAAGTGTTGCAAATTGTACTTCGCTGCATTCGACACTATGGGCAAAAGTACTGTCGAGTTCGGCACTCTAGAAAATTGCATTTTCGTATATCAAAAGTAAATGAATGTGCTGCATTCGAAAGTAAAGTAAATGTAATACTTGGGAGTGGCAGAAATATCATTATCAAATCATTCAATAGTCTGTTTGAGTGACGATAGCTTTACCAATGAAATTTAAGATTTGTCAGGGCCACTCTGAGAACCAATCAGTGACGGACAACACTGAAGAAGAAGAAAACAAGATCCATTTTGAAAATAGCAGAGCGAAGCAGTTTAAACTGTAAGTACAGTCTATGTTCACATGATTTTTCTAGTATTTAAAAAATTCTTAGAACATGTACATATCATTAATCAAAACGTTTTGGATGTTTAATCTGATGATGTCAATTGTTATAATGTGGCATGCTATTTTCTGAAGAGAAAATACTTATAGTAAGAAAGAAGTTCAGTACTCACTTGTACAGATACAGCTGCAAATGGAGGGAGATAGGAAGGTGCACGTGGAGTTGTATGATGAAACGCAACCAATCAGACTTCTTTCTGATGTTGTAATTGTTTTAAACTGCCTATGAAAAGCATGCATTTTGTTTAGTTCTCAGTGGTTTTAGATTTTAGCAGAAACATAGTCTAATAATACTGAATGCATGGGCTACATTGGTTCATGAAGCCAGACCAGGAGGGAATGTTTTTTAAATGTGTGTGTTTTGACTGAATGCAGTGAAGCTAGGTTGAAATAAGGAGGAAAATATCAGTTTGATTTTCAGTGCTGTCTGGTCACTGCAGGGTGAACAGTCCCTTTCGTAGTAGCTTTGCAGTTATGGGTGAAAAAACTTAGAATGGCAGAAAATAGAAAAGGATTTGTGGATTATTGAAGTAGTTACATAAGATGCAGCTGAGTTTGCACTCATAGTGATTTTGGAAGGACCTGCAGCTCCGAATTGCTATGTAAAATGGTTTTGTCGTGGTGGGATGAGATGGGAACATCTTATGCCAACCATGCACAGACTTTTGAGAACTCACTCTCCTCCTGACATACTGCTAATCCATCTTGGAGGCAATGATTTGGGCTCAAAACGCTGGGTAGATTTAGTAACAGAGGCAAAATTGGACCTTGCTTCTATTATGTCTATGTTGCCTGCCTGTATTATTATATTTTCAGATATTACAGAGCACAGAGTCTGGCAAGCAGAGCATCATATGTATCTGATTGACAGAGCTCACAGAAAAGTAAATGTACAGATTACTGCTTTTTTACGCATGCATGGAATGCATACTATACGTCACCCCGAAATTAAATTCTGTAATGATTGGCTATTCCTACCAGATGGTGTGCATTTCGCATGCTGGCAATTGTCATTTTCTGGGAGCCCTTCAAGATGGAATCCTGAAAGTCCTTTAAGATTGTGAGACTGTTTGAGGAAATATGATAGTATACACAAAGGTTCTTTTCAGAACCATATTTATGTGGTCAAAAATAGATTTTAAATATGCAGTGGCTTCAGCTGCCATGGTGAACTGAGTGTCTGGTAATTTATCTGAATTGTTTGCTGCACTAATGCTTTAGTGTTTTTCAAGTTTGTCAGGTTGTAGGAGAATATTTCTTACCTGGTTAAATGTTGAAGGATGTTTGCCAGTTGATAACTGTTTGACAATACCTGTACGTGTCACAGTATGATCCTTTCACGGAATGTTAAAGTACATATCTGAATAAATGTAGTTTTTCATTCTGAGAAAACAATCATGATGTGGCAGGCTACAGGTAAGGTATTGTACAAATGGAACTGTGGTAAACATCCTTGAACAGTAGAGTATGAAGGGATATATCTGAACCACACCCTGTAGCATTTTGTGTTAGCTAACTCACCCTCATGAAGTTTCATCTGTAGGACTTTTGGCTTCCCAGGACCATGTAAAAATATTTTATACCCCTTTCTGGTCCTGCTTGATGGATTGACTCACCTACATTACATTTTGGCTACCGTGTCTAATTTATTTACTACGCAGGACAGACACATGATGAGCTACTAGGAGTGCCCCTAAGTTGCTGCCTTTTAAAGCGGCAGGTGGCAATTACTAAAACTGAAGTGTATTTTAGTTGTCAGTGCCCACTTTTTTTGACTCCTGTGGTGCATTCTCATATCATGAGGTCCTGACATCACTTTTTTCTATATAGAGTGCTGTGTTTGGGGCCTAGCAGCCTAATATGTGTGGCAAACTCATAAATCAGAACTGCCTGTCTAAGGGACAGGCCAAGAAAGTAAAACGCCTCTCCCAATGAAAAAGCAGGTTTCTGAGCTGCGTGGAGAGTATGTTATTTCAAGGCCTGTGTACCAGTAATGTATATTTGAGACTTCAATAAAACACAGTTCTGTGATGTGTGTTTCATCTGTGTTTAATAGCACATTACAATGTTATGCAAATATTTCACTGTGGTAGAGATGGATATGTTATGGTATCCCAAATGTGATGTTTGATACAGTTACTCCACGCGTATGAGACTACAGCATAGCATGTTAGTGTACTAGCAGTTGCTTTACTGTCAAGGTGGCTGTATCCTGTTTTTTTTCTATTATGGTACTTGATGTTGTTTGTGCTATCTTGAAGGACAAGTGAAGTGTTTGATGTAATTGAATCACTATTGTATAGAATTTGTTTAAGAAATGATGAATATTGTTACATGAAACTAATGTGCATGTTTTGGGTTTTGTATTACAGAACTAACTAACACTCAGAAACCGAGATGAGGCAGTGGAACTTGCGAGAGGTGTGTGCCTGCTTCAGGCAGTCCAGGCCCGGGTAATGCTAGAGTCTGATGCGCAGTACCAACCGGAAGCTGGATGCAATGTGGAGGCAGTTAATAGTTACCTTTATATCACTCTAAAGGTAAAAATAAGTTAATTGTTCCAATTGAAAAGAAGTGGAAGGTTACGCCAGCGCTTCTAATGCGTTAAAGGAACGAGGTGATACTGACAACGACACGCGGCTGGTGCTACTCGCTCACGAATTGTGGGAGGCTGCTGGGAAGCCAAGTGCGGGGAGGCGCTTACTAAGCGTAAGTAAATCAGCACAAATTGAACTATAGTTGTGAATGTTTTCAGACTTAGTGAAAAACGTCTTATAGTGTGGACCACATATTGAAAAAGGGTTCCTCGATGTGCAACAGGGTTGTGTTTGTGCAAGTTCAACTTTTTACATTTGTGCGACACTGGCAAGAGGCAGTTATGTGATTCACAACAGATTGTGCAAAGATTTATGGAAATGAATGCATGGTTAAGAGGAGGGGAGGAGCGATGGATAAGCTGCCCAACACAATATTCTAGTGGGTAATAGATAGTTGTGCATGCTAATGACCAACATATGGCTGCACAACTTTGAGCCCCCGCAAAACATGAAGTTGATGGTCATCTACAGGTGAGCTGCTGTATTGCAGGTGTACATACATAACAGCTGCCACTACTGGCTGGACTCAGAGTTGGTTCTTGTGCCCCCCACCAGCCCCATTGTGGCATATAGTAACATACCGCCCACCTGCACATCTCTCTGGATGCCCGCCTGCAGGAATAAAGTTACATGCCTCCTATGATCTCCCCACAGTGTGGTCATGAGGACAATAAAGTAACATGACCTCCTTCTCACATCTCCTGAAGCCCAATCATGGCCAGAACATGTATCACCTACCCAGTGTGTGATCATGGGCAGAATCTGGAGCCCTTCTCAACCAAAAATATGTCCCTGGTGGTCCAGTGGCTTGTAATCTGATTGTGGGCAGAATGTTCGTTACTACCACCTCAAAAGTCAGCCTGGTGCCTAGTGCCTCTACAGTCCTGGCGTAGCCTCTACCTGCTCCTCTGTTTGTAGGTGGCGGTAAGCGCATCCCACCCGCATGATGCCGTGCTGGCTGCCGAATAACTGCCTGGTATGACTGCATGACCATTGATGCTGAACTATAGCCAATGGACGTGCAGCCCATAATGTACATGACAGTCCATATTTATGAATGATGTTACTGTATTGCCCGTGATGGGGCGTCGGTAGGTGTGTGGGTGGGGGGTCATGTTACTTTATTGCCTGTGATTGTGCTTAAGGATCTGTCTGGGGGATGGTAAATGTCGACAGAGAGATAGTGTGTGTCATTGGGCTGCAGGGTGCATCGGGTCTCCAACAGCTGCTGTAGTAGGGTGGCGAGGTGCAAATGCTGTGCATCATGGACCTGCATGCTAATGGCATGCAAATGGGGCCATAAAGAGATGTAAATTATCCAACGCTTGTCTTGTATAAACTATTACCTCATTTGCATGCCAGCTTTGAATCTCTGAAATTTGTAAGGCGCAGTGGTACTTCTGCCACTGCAAATTTTGTGCCAACTTGGCAACTTGTAGTCGCGTGTTGCAGTGCGATATGTCCAGTGGCTGTTGCTGGGGTGATAGTGAAAGAAGTTGGACCATAGCACAATTTATTGAATATTACCCTGGAGACACCTCGCAAAATTATTTTGAGCAATGAGGCTATTGTCAGAATGGTGCAGTTATCGGATGTGTGCATGCATTAAATAACCAATAAGACATCAGTAGTGATTATTCAATGTTGTGTAAATGAGTGCTTACTGGTGTAATGTGGTATGAGGCACAGCTGAGTACTACATCAGTTACACAGTGATAAAGTGACCATTGATATATACAGTCAGAGTGCCTTATTTGTATTATCATACCAATATTTTGAAAATAGTATTGAACATTGTTTTGTTTGTCCTTAGTCTCTACATATATGTCAATAAAGCAATAGTGCTCAACAGGGTGTGTGTCGTGCTGCGATAACGTCATGCCTCAGGTGGTTGGGCATGAGGCTGCAGTCCGAGTGTGTCCAACAAGTGAGGCGTAACGTCATCCCAAACAACACACACCCTGGAGGGCATTATTGCTATAATGCAATGTTTCATTGTTATACAGAAACAAAAACATTGATTTTAAGATGTTTTTGTGTGGAAAATATTTTTTAAGAGCAGATGAAACAATGAAGCAAATGATCTAGCATGGTCGCTGATCAGCAGGTTCACAGTAAGGCTGAGACTACACCTGTGATCTTGTACTGATTAACATCACACCTGTTATCTTGTACTGATTAACATCACGGTCCAGCCCAAGACTGACCAATCAGAGCCCAGTATTTTTTATTGCATTGTGTAATCAAAGATTGAATACAGTAATACCATCGTGATAGAAATTAGAAAGTAGTATTTTTAACAATTGTTGCTGTCAGTGTTAAAAAAATGTTGTCTGATTTACACGTAACATTAACATGTATTTTTTTTTATTTATTGTAGAACATCGGAGGCATTCCCCAGCCACGAGTGAGGTAGTGCCAGCAGCGAGCGAACCTGTGGAGGGTGGCCAGTCAGACACTGAGAGTGTCACTGTCATTGAGTCTGATGGTAAGACTTTATTATTACAAAGTTCCTAGGTTGTTTTCAAATAAGAAATGAGGGTTTCTCATGACACAAGTGTGTGATATTGAAATTGTGGCATTGATACACGGAAGGTATTGTGTTGTGCAAATTTGCTGGACAGCTGTATGTATGGGTCAATATTTGAAATGTGACATGAAATGTGGTATTATCATGATTGCAAGATGCAGTGAACATTTGTATGTTGTCATGCTGCAGTTGGGCATTTTGCTGCTCTTGAGCTGAAGGATACATTTAGTAGTTTCCGTAACATTATACAATGGCAAGAAAATCCTGGACTGTGATTGGTCAGTATTGGGTTGGACTCGTGATGTTAATCAGTACAGTATCATGGGTCTAGTCTCAGCCTTACTGTGAACCTGCTGATCAGCATGAGCATGCTGATCATCTGCTTGATGATCATACTGATTATTTGCTTGATTGTTTGCTGCTGTTGTAAACAAAAATATTTTTTGCACACAAAACATCTTTACAATTGTCTTTTCTTCGATAACAATGATCCATTGTATAATAGCAATAATGCCCTCCAGGGTGTGTGTGTTGGTTGATAACGCCACCTTAGCTGTTGAACGACTCGATCGTGGACTTGTGCCCAACCACCTGAGGTGTGACGTTATCCTAGCACAACACACACCCTGTCTGGAATTATTGCTTAATTATGGATGAGATCGGCATTTTGTTGGAGGAGTTCAATGTACAATTACAACACGCGCCGATAGAGTGTGTGTCATCGGGATAACGCCATTGCTCGGTGGTTTCGCACGAGTACGCAAGCTGAGTGTGTCCAACAACTGAGGCGTGACGTTATCCTAAACGACACACACCCTGTTAGGCATTATTTAAGCAATAATGCATGACACGGTGTGGTATATCATTGGATAGCATCACTGGCAGGAGCTTATGCGAGGCCGCAGGACGAAAAGGCCCAATGACCTGAGAAGTTACGATATCCCGATATACCACACCCTGGAGTGCATTATTGATATTATGAACAGGAATACAAGTTTTAGCAGTAAAAAAATAAGAATCTTTTAAATCGTTCTGAAAATGTGTTTTGTTCGTGTTGAGGAGTACCTTTAATAAATAGTTCCTGAGGCTCTGGCCAGCAGGTGGTGCCAGTGTACTTAAAGTTGTTTGATTGAGGAGGTGTAGCTGTGAACATTGTACCCCACCCAAAAAAAATATAGTGTGGTCAGGACACATCCTATTTATGTGGGTGACTTTTTGGGAAAAATATGAAAGTTTCTAGTGCTACCACATATGTGAAAGTATCATTGGAGTCATGAGAGGACTGAAGTAACAGTTTGAAAGGGAGCAGACTGACTAGCGGGGGCACTTTAAGAGTTTCCAATATATCGCTAAGTAGGCAGGAAGATGTTACAAATGTAAGCATTAGTACATGAAGCAAACGAGCAGGCAAGCGCGTGCTTTTGAAAAGAGCGAGGAAGTAAGGGTGAGGTACAGCTGCACGAACGTAGCAACGCTGCCTTTAAAAAAAAAATTACAGCTTTGTCTGTATTAATAAATGTCAGCAGTTTTACTGAGAGTGCCAACAACGACATGGTTTTTAATTATCTTGCTGTGCTCGTCCGTTTGTGACACTCGGTGCTGCTGCTGAAACTGTGATTTCCATCGGAGCGAGTGAAGAGCTGGTCGAAGTGTGACTGTCCATTGCCGTTGGAATGATTTGCTATGGGTAAGGAGGCTGGTGGCTGGAGACTTTTTGAAGCCGTGATGATGTAGCTAGATTTCATCACGGCTTCAAACACTTCTCAGCCATTCAGAATCATCCATTTATGATCACCGGTTCATAATGAGTATTATAACAAGGGTCTGAGAAATACAGCTTTCTGATTGGTTATACACATTGTATCAGCCCTATGTTCATCTTTGATTTACATACATGTACAGCGTAATAATATGCTGAACAAGGTAAAACACTATTTAGAAAGCATTGTTATTATAATAGCAATAAGCACTCTAGGGTTATGTTAATGGTCAGTTAATCACCCTCTAGGGGCATGTAGCACTCGGCTATGCCTCGTACCACATTACACCCCTAGAAGTAATTAATAGACCATTAACATAACCTCTGGTCATGCCTTACTGCTTAAATAGATAACAAATTCTAATGTTGTACTGTTGTAGGTGTGTAGGTGGAATTCAATAGTGTGCTGCTAAATTATCTGGTGCGAATAATGATATGTCTTTAGATTGTATTTAGTTAATATTTATATATGTAATGGCAATGTTTCATTTTTATTATTGTAATAGTTATTAATGTGCATAATAGAATATATTCATGTTTGTTAATGTGTTTTTATACCCCTGTAGGGGTCATATGGTTAATAACACATCCATGGCTGCTACATTCAGCTAGAGGGTCATTGAGTGAGCAGTGACATTATCATTGTGTTTGTGTTGTTTTTATTATAACTGACATTTTTAAACTATTAAAGGGACAGAGTGTCATATTATTAGGTATGCATGTATGTTAATTGAACATACATGTAATGTTTTTAGGATGTTCATGTGTCTCAACCATGCATTATGACAATGTTATAAGTATTGTGATCCATGGTCAGGCACTACTTGTTCTGCACTGAATAAAATATATTTGTGAGTAATGTTTTTGAAAATACGTTATTGAAGAAATTGATGTTTTTAACAAAAACAGTTTGACCTTGATATTTCATCTATTCATGTTTTCTTTTTTCTTGTTTCCTTAATAGAGCCCAGGAAGCTGCTGTTGTGGAGCGTGTGGAGGTGAAGCAGGAAGCCGGCGCCAGCCCACCACGTAAGTGAAAATCTATTGCTGATATTATCTGCATCCTTGAGAAATACCATAGGGTTGTAAACGTTCTGTGGTGATCAATGCTCCTGTTGAGAATTACACATTGCAGTCCTACTGTATGATAGGGGGAGTGTACTGTCCATTGGATACTCACTGCTAATGTTAAATACTTTGGGGTGTGACAAGAGAGCTTTGTTACTAAGTGTAGACCACTTTATTTTGTTTGTTGTGGGTGGGCGAATCACTGTTTACATTACTTAGTTTACGTGTGATGTGACCTTGTAAGGGTGGGAATGCATTGATCACTGCAGATATCCAACCCACAAAACACAAACATGGTGGTAGGGATATTATAGTTACATAAATGTTGTGCACTGCATAAAGTGTACAATAATGTTTAATTTGTTTTTTTCTCAATAGACAAGTTTAAAAGTGTGCCTTATAGTGTACATGTGCCGTTTTCCCCAGTAAAAGTGAATAGCTGTGCAGTGTTTATGTCTTCAGCCTTGCCAGCCTAATGCTTACCTGTACAATGTAGTGCAATGCTGTTCAGTGCACTGGCATATGTGTGTATTTTTCAAAGGTGATCATGTACTGAGGGAATGTTGATAAAAGTAATAATCCAGGTAATGTTGGGACTATTTGCGTTCACTCTATGAATATCGTACATTTCTAAATAACACTATGGAAGTTGTCTCACTACACTTAGAAAATGGGGTATTTGTTTCCTGCATCTGATTGGCTAGTGCCCTTCCCAGGGGTGTACATTAACTTTCAATACATGCCCAGCAAATAAAAAGTATCAGCCCCAGTACCTTCTCACCCACTCAAGTATCCCTCTGCCCATGCAGGTTACTCATTGGGTAAAAACATCTAAATTAATTTAAAGTCACTGCCATTTTTTTTCTGTCACTTAGTCAAAGATATTGGCTCATTTATGACAAGCTGTCTCAAAAAGACACTGCACCACACCACACACACACACACACACACACACACACACACACACACACTGTCACTGTTCCTCAACAAGTTTTGTCAGGCAAATTCATTCGTGCAGAACTGTAAATATATGAATTTTATAAATTGAGGACTTTATGAACTTAAATGCAAACATTTTTACAGTGCTGTGGGCTTGTAATTGTAAAATTAGATTAAGTGTTCCGGTTTTCCTATTCTTTCAACATTTAGAGAAGAATGTAACACATTTTGGGAACAAACACTTAGGACGAGGAGACAGAGTATGACGTACTACAGTGGCAGCTCCTGTGTTGCGTCCTGCAATGCAGCAGATCACTTGTGGTTGGTCCTGAAATTGATCCTTTTCTTTTCTCAAAGTTCTGCAGGCAGAGCTTTGGGGTTGCGCCTGCACAACTCTGCTGAGCTTGACTCGATATCTGGCATGGTTTTGCATCGAATGTTATATTAGTGACTTATTTATTTAAAGTACTGATCTGTGCTGAGATCTTGAAACACGGGTCAAAAGCTGTCCGGTTTAAAAGTATCATTAAACTTATCATGATAGTGTACGAATGAAAACAATTTTATTATACTGCTACTGTCAAGGTACTTTCATTTCACTGAATAGATGACTACACATTATAGGCAGACATGGTGAAGTAAACATTCTCACACTTGATGAGGATGTATTTCCACTCTATGGCATAATAGTGTAAACAATGCTAAAGTATGATATACAGAATAGTTCTGAGTAGTGAAAGAAAATCTAAGGGTATCACTATAAGCCACAGCTAACTATACATTTTTTTATGTTGTGAGCTTCTTAGATAATATAGATAGTCAGGTATGACAGAGAGACAAATTTATATTTTACAACTTATCCCTCCAGGAGTGGATACCTGAGGATTACGCACATGGCTGTGTGATTCGTTCACGAGTCGCAGCCGAGTGACTGAGTCACACCAGTGGTGTTAAATCCTCCAGTGTATCGTAATACACGTCGGAGGATAAATTTTATAATACAATGCAGAATGTTGTTTTTATGTTTTTAACCATGTTATAACTCACTGAGGTCCCTACAGTTCGAAAGAGGAGGTCATTTAGCTAAAAAATTTCTGTGGTGTTTTAGCGAACTGGCAATGGGACAAACTGCAGCAGTTTTGTTTGAAGTGAATGTGACCGTATTAGTATGGTATAAGGTAGGATGGCACTTCTTCCACTGGGTAAACTGGAGGATTTATCATGGTGGTCATTGTGCCAGCCAACCACTCAGGATGCAGGATTCTGAATATCGGATTTACCACATTGTATAATGAATAGTGTAGCATCATAGTTTAAAGTATTATCATAACTTTAAAATGAATGCATTTCTGATATTTTACTAGATTAGAAATATTTGAAGTGAAATATTTTAGAGTTGTAATTGTTCAATTTGTGTTATATATTCACTATTACTGTTTTTTCTTTATCTTTGTAGGGCGCCGGTGACTGCGTAGATGCACAGGCCATTGCCGCTTCTACAGCCGGCTCACTCGCGAGGTTCGCAGTCTGCAGAAGGAGAACGCTGGCATCCTTGAGAGGCTGGACAAAATCCAGTCTCTCTTGGATGCACAGCAGCAGACTGTGAACCTCATCCTTGAGCCGGTCGTAGCAGTGGGTGATGGTGCTGTTGCACATAGCAGTGCTTCACCTCCGCAGCTACCAACTGTTCCTGCAGCTTCCCCTGGGTGAGACTGGCCACCCTTCATAGAGGTCCGGTGTCATCTCCTGACGGCGCAACAGCTTCTACTTCTTTTTGCGCCTCCACATTGCATCCAGCTTACAGCCTGGATTGCCTGATGCAGTGCACACACCTCTCGCAAGTCTTGGACTGTATAAAAAACAAACGGATGATATTTTTATATGTTTATATTAATATTTTAAAAAATATTTTTGTATTTTTTCTATGAAATGTGTTTGAAGTAATACACACCTTTTTTTTGTGTATGTATATATTGTTTTATAAAAATCTATTTTTTTATGTATAAAAAAATTTATTTTTGTTTGTGATTTTTTTATATTTAACATATTTTTATACTAAAGAACTTAAACTATACTCTCTTGTGTTTGGTGTCTTATTCATATTCAAGAGACAAAGTGTGACATTCAAGCTGCAACATTTTTTAGACAATTGTCATAACATATCATCTTAACATTGGGTATATGTGGCAGTATTGTTATCCGTAATATAAAGATAGTTAATAGAAAGGTTCATAGAAATTTTCAAGGAGTGGAGGAGGCCAGACAGTAAAGAATAGGCTATAGCTGTTCCCAGCCAATATCTCTTATGTAGTCATGTTAGCTTCCTTCATAACAATTTCTATACAGCTGAGTTTTAAAAAGCATCTTTGACTTAGGACAAATAGTGGCAGGGGACCTCATTCCAAGGGCCCACCAGTCTCTGTGTGACAAATGCCTTCCTTCTATTAGTATTATACTTTAATGGGCAAGATATTCAAAAGGGTTGCAACATGTGTAAAAGGGTAGTGCCTGTGCAAGTGAAGACTTGCTGCATTCTGCGATATTCAGCAGGAGGCAGTTCCACCACAGAAAACATGCTGAGTAACAGTGCAATGCAAATTAATGCATAATGAACTGCAGGGGGACGAACCATGCATTAACTGCACAGCCTGACATTCAGCAAGGCTGTGTAGAGTTGTGAAGCTGCAACCTGGAACCTGCACCTGCACAACTTTCAGGCCAAAAAAATGCTCAAGTCAACAATCATGCACAGGTAAACTGCTGAATTGCATGGGCCAACACAGCACGTGACAGCTGCAGATCACCCCCAAGCCACTCCATGTCCCATTGTGCAGCCTAATCATGGTCAAAAGAGTGACAATTCCCAACAACACCCCACCACTGGGCCTGTTGTGGGGAACAGCAGAAATGTTCCTCCCCCAGAAGCCTGACCATGGGCTGCTCTAGTTTAGAAACAGACCTCCTGTGAATACATCCCTGGTGGTCCAGTGTACTGAGAAGCTGATTTCAGGGTGTATCAGTGTGAAACACAACCCGCCCTCCTGCCGAACATAGCCCCTGGTGGTGTAGTGGACTGAAAGTCCCATTCACGGGATGTAAACAGTAAAGCTGACCCTCAAACATAAGCCTGGTGGTCTAGTGGAGCAAAACTCCCATTCCTGGGATGTAAGCAGTAAACCCTGTCCGAACATACCCTGGTGGTGCAGTGCACCGAAACTCCCGTTCTTGGGATGTAAGCAGTAACCCCCCCCCCGAAACATTGCCCTGGTGGTCCAGTATATGTATTCAGTACAACAAACCTCTTCCACTGCTGTTCACTGATTGATGGTACGATCAGTTGGTAGTGGAAGCACTCTTGAAATCTCAAGTTATTATAGTAGCATATCCATTTGTTTAGTACATGAACTAATAGTGTCCATGTCATGTCATATTGTCTTTTAGTTATGCACATTTTAAAGTTACATATGTGATCAGAAACAAAATGATTAAGACACTTTAACATTAAAACTACTACATGGAATGAGAATGACAAATGACAGTTAATAAAGTAATTAAGAGAATGACAGTAAGTGCAACCACAACAGTAGAAATATTTCTGATACTGGAAACATTGTTTTATATGTATGTGCACTATTCTTAGGACTATAAATCATGTAGTGCTGAGTGATACTGAAAAAGACAGGATATTCATGGCAAAAACTCCGTTTAATGCATCAGTTAGGGTTGTTCCACAGTGACAAAAGTGAGGAAATTCGCTGTTAGGGTTGAAAACCCTAACTCCGAATTCACCCCCCCCAGCACCACACAGACACAGACACACACACACACACATTCAAGTATGGGGGAGGACCATGTCAACACAAACAATGACAGACATCCAGCAGCAGGTGACAGAAATAACAAACAATTGTCTAAATGTACTACGAGACATCCCACCCACCTGACCAGGTACTGCATGCTCAGTGGAGATCAACAGCAAAACTGAGGTCATGCACCAAACACACACATCCCTGATTGCAGCTGCACACAACGTACCACACTTAGTAGTTGCATGGCCTTTACCTACCGATGCCCCACACTACACCACACCACTTGTGGTGGGCCACCTGAGCAGTAGAGTTAAGCAAAACCAAGGAGTTGTACAGGTATAATATCTCTGATTATAACAAGGGTTTGAGCAACGTAGCTTTCTAATTGACTGTAAACATTGTTACAGCCTTATGTTTAGTTTTAGTAACATACATGTAGAGCCTAACCATATGATGAACATGGTTTAATGTTGTTTAAAAACAGTTTTATTATGATAGCAATAAGCCACTCTCAGGTATTATGTTAATGGTCAGTTTATCGCTGTTAGTGACATGTGGCACTCGGATATGCCTTATTCAACATGAAACCCCTACAGGGTGATTAACAGACCATTTAACAAACTGTTGCTCATGCCTTATTGCTTAATTGTCTTAATGAGTAGATACTCTCCCTCTGCTAGGCACTGCAGCAGCTTTGCAACACAGTGTACCACCCAGTTACACTATACACTGTCTAGTTGCTGGAAAATGGCTGTGAATATGAACTCATGAAGATGAACAGTGTAACTTGATAATTACAGTCATCGAAACTCTAGTGTGATCATAACTGACAGATTCAGTGATAGAGGATAATCCCTGCTGTCTTACTACATTTACCCCATTATGAGTTAAATCAATACTAAAAGGCATTCTGTTTATATCTACACCATACCTACCTGATTCCTGTTGTAGCAGAATTAACATAGTTATCACTTTGATAGCATCAGTGACAGAAGTGTGGCAAACCCAAACACTAGGCATACAGCCTGAGTATGAAACAACTGTTAAAAAAATCACACTGTGTCCATAAGTGGCATAGATCACTCAGCTGAACAATAGCAAATCTATTACTATTTGAATAAGTTAGTTATCACAGATGTAATGAGATTGTCTTTATCAGGTACAACATACTCAGTAAGTGCCTACAGGAAAATCTATCCTATATAAATGTCCGATACAGGTACATCATTGTTGGCTCAGTAGTGCTATGACATTTAGAAGCTGCTTGGCCTGATCCATGCAATTACAATCTTTCTTACAAAGAATACTTACTACATGTTTAATATTGAGACACACTGAAGGTCTATGTATGTACATCAGCAGTACACCTTCATCAGTAAGAATGCATGTGATACTGGCAGTGCCAATTTCACAGCGTTGAACAGGCAATGCTTTTCTATACATTTACATCAGCCTCTCTATGTTGAGTAAACCATTGCAGTAAATGTACTACTATTAAATCACCTACTAAATGTATCACTACTTTTATCTTGAGCATGCTAGTGTCTTGTAGTTAATTTATGTCCTTCTCTTAATTAATGTATACTCAGTAGTGTTAAAACCTTTCTACAACTGTCATCATGCACCTTCAGCATTTATAATGAATAACGGCACAGTACCAGTTGGTGTGGTGTGGTGTGGGGCATCGGTAGGTAAGGCCATGCAACTACTAAGTGTGGTACGTTGTGTGCAGCTGCAATCAGGGATGTGTCGTTTGGTGTACATGGCCTCAGTTTTGCTGTTGATCTCCACTGAGCATGCAGTACCTGGTCAGGTGGGTGGGATGTCTCGAGTACATTTAGACAATTGTTTGTTATTTCTGTCACCTGCTGCTGGATGTCTGTCATTGTTTGTGTTGACTTGGTCCTCCCCATGCTTGAATGTGTGTGTGTGTGTCTGTGTCTGTGGTGCTGGTGGAATTGGAGTTAGGTTTTCAAACCCTAACAGCTTAATTTTCTCACTTTTGTCGCTGTGAACAACCCTAACTGATGCATTAAATGGAGTTTTTGCCATGAATATATATATATATATATATATATATATATATATATATATATATATATATAATTATGGTAGCACGGTAGTGCTACCATATTAGGGTTGAGGAGCCATTTACATGTTAAACCCAAATTTTGCACCTTAATAACTTTGCAACTGTTTGACAGATTTACCTAAAATTTGGAATACATGATCAAGACTGATATGCCTTGGGATGTGCTAAGTTTCGTACTGGTCAGATATACAGATGTGGAGTTATTAAGCTTGATCTGCATGTGCGTTTATGCTTTTTTTGGAATTCTACAGTCGTGCCTACAGGTTGCACTGTTTGCGAGACTGGTCCAAAATCTTCAGGGAAAGTGCAGCCAGGGTCCCCGATGTGCCTTTTGAAGATTTCGTGAAAAATATTAAACAGTTCAAAAGTTATTCAAAAAACAAGTTCCCATTATAAGTCAATGGGAAAAGTTAACAAAAAGTGACAGTGTTGCAAATGCAGTTTTTACTTTCACAAATGGCCATTTTACTGTCGCAAATCAGCCATTTTGTTTTCAGTTGGTGATCAGAAAAATGCTTGGCATTTAAATTTGGGACCCTCTAGCAACCTAATTCTTTTTGTATTCACCTAGTCTGACCCTGAGGATGCTAGCCATGTCTTTATTTTGATAGAAACACCCCAGAAATACGTTTTCAGCATTTCTGAAAAGTACTTTTGCAAAGTACTTTCAGACTTTCGGCGACACTGTCGAATGAATTTGTGAAAGCTTTCAAACTTCAACAGTAGTTTCTAGGCTGTGGGAAAATGACAACAATTATTTGGCACCACGCTGCAAAAGAACAGTTTGGAGTTTTGGGCTGAAATTTGAGGAACACAGCCGACATCCTCAGATGTGCCTTTCAGTGTTTTGTTGGGAAAATATTACACGCTGCAAAGTTACAGTACTCTAAAGTTGATGCTTTTTCTATAGGATAACATTATGACATACAATGCATTGAGCAATCGTTTGCGCCTGCTGCAAAATAACAGTTTGGTCTTTTGGGCTTAAATTTACAGACAAGACAGCCAACATCCCACAGATGTGCCTTTCAGTGGTTTGGTGAAAAAATATTACAGGGAGGCAAAGTTATGGCACTCCAAACTTCTGTTTTTTTCCCTTTGGATAACATTACAGCGTTCACAATGCCTTTCAGGGCCTGTATCTCAGAAACGGTGCGAGATATGGACTTTTCATCAGAAAATTGATTAGCCCCCTGATGGGGGCTAAGTACAAAACTAGCCAGGAAAGTGCTAATTCATATGACTTTTAAATTTTTTTTCTATGTCATACGGTTCCTGAGATATAAGCAATTTACTATTCCAAGTCATTTTCTGTTCCGAGACTCATTATTTTGCATACATTCTTTGTACTCACTGTCTTTCTCTGTGGATCATGCTTAATAACTCCATAGCTGTGTATCTGACGGTACAAAACTTGGCAGATCCCAAGGTGTATGGATCTTGATTGGGTATTCCAAATTTCAGGCAAATCCATCAAATGGTTGCAAACTTATTAAGGTGCAAAATTTTGGGTTTAACATGTAAATGGCTCCTCAACCTAATTCATAGTGGCACTACCGTGCACTATAATTTATATATCTATATATATATACATATATATATATATATATATATATACACACACACACATATATATATATATATATATATATATATACACAGTATATATATATCATGGCAAAAAACTCAGTTTAATGCATCAGTTAGGGCTGTTCCACAGTGACAAAAGCAAGGAAATTTGATGTTAGGGTTGAAAGCCCCCCATTGTACCCCCCACCCCACACCCACAACAGGCATAGGGGTGTGTGTTGGGGTCATCAGCCATAACTCTCACCCCATTCCATGTGTAAACAAGCTGAGGTGGTGAAGTATATGAGAATGAGGTGAGAGTTTGGACCGATGACCCCAATGCACACTCCGATGCCAGTTGGGGGGCAGGGTGGGGGTGCAAGGGGGTGCTTTCAACCATAACATCAAGTTTTCTTGCTTTTGTTGCTGTAGAACAACCCTAACTTATGCATTAAAAGGATTTTTTTTGCCATGAATTTCCCTTCTTTTTGAGAATGAGGACTATAAATAGTGAATGGAATCTAGTGGTGGGAGCGCTGGGTCCACATGATTTTTTATCACATAGTAACAGTAAGTGAAATGCAAACATAAGCGCAAACAGTTATGGACATGTTGACAGAAATTTAAATGGTAATGCAAACAGTAATAGAAATGCAAGGGCAAAGTGATGCCAAAGTGAACAGTGACACAACGGAGACACAAGCACAAGCATGTAGGGAAATGCAATTGGCAACATGCATGGTCATGGTACTGCAATTGGAAATGCAAATGGTAACAGTAACAGTAACAGTGATGCCAAAGAAAACAGAAACGCAAATGCAAGCACATACAGAAATGCAAATCGTAACTTGCACAGTCATGGTACTGCAATTGGAAATGCAAATGGCAATGGAAACAGCAACAGTAATGCCAAAGGAAACAGAAACAGAAATGCAAATGCAAGCACGTATGGAAATGCAAACCGTAATGAGCACAGTCACGGTACCACAATTGAAATGCAAATGGTAATGGTATCAGCAATGATGACTCAAAATGAAAGACAAATGCAAATGGCAATGCGATGGTGAGGCAAATCAAATGCAAACAAAAACAGTAGTGGAGACACAAATGGTAACAAAGTGCTAACGCAAGCGCAAATTAAAATATAAAGGGTAATGCACATGGTGGCATACACGGAATGCTAATGCAAACGGGTATGGAAATGCAAGTGGAAATGCAAAGTGTAACAGTAAGTGGAGCACACACCCTTGTTTTCCCCAACAGCTGCATAGAGAAACACAGTGACTACAAAGAATGTATGCATAATAATGGGCCTTGGACCAGAAAATGAGCACTTGGAATACCAAATTGCTTGCAACTCAGGAACCATATGACATAGAAAAAAATTCATATGATTCATGATTTTCTTGGCCAGTTTTCTGCTTAGCCCCCTAATGGGGGGCTAAGCATTTTTCTGAGTAAAAGTCTGTATCTCGCACCGTTTCCGAGATATGGGCACCGAAAGGTGTGGCAGACGCCGTAATGTTAGTCTATGGAAAAAGCATAAACTTCAGAGTACAGAAACTCCATCCCCACAATATTTTTCTCACCAAGCCACCAAAAGGCACATCTGTGGATGTTAGCTTTCTATCCTCCAAATTTAAGCTAAAAAGACCAAACCGTTCTTTTTGCAGCAAGGTGGCAAACAATTCTTGTTATTTTGGCCATAGTGTTGCAAAGTAGTGTCTGATTTCGCATTTACTTTGTGAAAAAAATCACGAAAGTGTCACAAGTGCGACATTACTTTGCAACACTACAGATTATAAAATTTGAAAACATATTTCTGGGGTATTTAACCCACAAAAAAGACATGGCAAGCATCTTCAGGGCTTGACTAGGTGAACACAAAAGAATTGTGTCCCTAGAGGGTCCCAAATTTAAATGCCAAGCATTTCTGTGACCAGTGACTGAAAAAAAAATGGCTGACTCACGTCACTATAGAGGTCATTTGCAACATTAAAAACTGCATTTGTGACACTGTAGAACTTGTTGTCAACTTTTCTCATTGACTATAATGGGAAACTTCTTTTTTGAATAACTTTTGAACCATTTAATATTTTTTCAAGAAATCTTTGGAAAGCACATCAGGGTCTCCAGCTGCATGTTCCCTAAAGTTTTCAGACCAGTCACACAAACTGTGCAACCTGTAGGCACAAGCAAAAATGCACAAAAATGCATAAATGTGCTACAGAATGTTGCTTAATGACTCCACAACTGTATATCTGACTGGTACAAAACATGGCAGATCATAAGATCTATGCTACTGCTCTGAGCCTGCCAAATTGCACGTAAATCCATCATACAGTGGCAAAGTTATTAAGGTGCAAAGTTTCATCATTTAACCTTAAATGGGGTACTAAACACTAACTATAGTGGCACTACCATGCCACTATAATTCATGTAAGAAAAAAACTCTGTTAATGCATTAGTTAGTGTTGTTCCACAGTGACAAACTGAAGAAATTCAATGTTATCTCCAGCTCCTTGCACCCACTCCACCCTCCCACCAATAGGCATTGGGGTGTGTGTTCGGTCATCTGTCCTAACTCTCACCCCATCCCATGTGCAGACAAGCTGAGGTGATGCAGTATAGGAGAATGGGGTGAGAGTTAGGACCAATGACCCAACACACCCCAATGCCTGTTGGTGGGGCAGGGGTGGGGTGGGGGTGGGAACCCTAACATTGAATTTCCTCACTTTTGTCACTGTGGAACAACCCTAATTGATGCATTAAACAGAGTTTTTGCCATGAATTTCCCTTCTTTTTGAGAATGTGCACAATAAATAGTGAAGTAACAGCAATGCAAATGCAAGCGCAAATGCTAATGCACATGGTGATGCAAACATAAATGATAACGCAAATGGTAATACAAACACAAGCACAAACATTAATGAAAACAGAAATGCAAATGCAAGTGTGTATGGAAACGCAAACGGTAATGCACACGGGCACGGTAATGTAATTGGAATTGCAGACACGGTAACAGCAATGATGACACTAAAGGAAACACAAACAGAAACGCAAGCAGAAATGGAAGTGCGTACACAAATGCAAATGGAAATGCACATGGTGATGCAAAAGGAAACACAAACAAAAACAGTAATGGAAATGCAAATGTTAACAGTTACACAAATGCAAGCACAAACGAAAACGCAAAGAGTAATGCACACAGTGGTGTAGATGGGAATGGTAATAAAAATGCAAATGCAAATGCAAGTATGTAAGGAAACACAAATGGTAATGCACACGGTCATGGTACCACAATAGGAAACATTAATGCTAACAGTAACAGCAATGATGATGATAAAGGAAACACAAATGCAAAGGGAAGTGAGTATGCAAACGCAAATGGTAATGCACACAGTGACGCAAAATGAAACGCAAACAAAATTAGTAATGGAAACGCAAATGTTAACAGTAACGTAAACAAAAACGCAAACAAAAACACAAAGGGTAATGCACATGGTGTCATAGATGGGAATGGTAATGCAAATGGAAATGCAAGTATGTATGGAAACGCAACTGGTGACGCGCACGGTCACGGTACTGCAATAGAAAATGCAAATGCTAATGGTAACAGCACAATGATGCCAAAGAAACACAAATGAAGTGTATGCAAATGCAAATGGTAATGCACATGGTGACACAAAATGAAACACAAACCAAAACAGTAATGGGAATGCAATAGTACAGTAGTAACGCAAGCACAAACAAAAACGTAATGGGTAATGCACACGGTGGTGTAGATGGGAACGGTAATGCAAATGGAAATGCAAGTGCATATGGAAACACAACTGGTAATGCGCACGGTCATGTTACCGCAATGGGAAATACTAATAATAACAGCAATGATGACGCCAAAGAAAATTAAAATGGAAGTGCATACACAAACGCAAATAGTAATGCACATGGTGATACAAAATAAAATACAAAGCAAAACAGTAATGGTAACACAAATGCAAACAGTAATGCAAACGCAAGAGCAAATGAAAATGCAAAGGTTAACACACATGGTGGCGTACACGGCAACAGTAACACAAACAGAAATGAAAGCGCATAGGGAAATGCAAATGGCAATCCGCACGGTCAATGCACCATAATAGGAAATGCAAATGCTAACGGTAACAGCAATGATAATGCCAAAGGAAATGCAAACGCAAATGGAAGTTCATATGCAAATGCAAATAGTAATGCACACGGTGATGCAAAATGAAATGCAAACAGAAACAGTAATGGAAACGCAAATGGTAACAGTAATGCAAATGCAAATGCATACGAAAACGCAATGGGTAACGCACACAGTGGCATTAACATGAACGCTAATGCAAACGGTTACAGAAATGCAAGTGGGAATGCTAACTGTACAGTAACGAAAGCGCACACCCTTTTTGAATGTATGCATAATAATGGGCCTCGGAGCAGAAAATGGGCACTTGGGATACTAAATTGCTTGTACTCAGGAACCATATGACATAGAAAAAAAATGATAATTTCATATAAGTTATGACTTTCCTGGCAAGTCTTGCACTTAGCTCCCACATTTTTCTGATGAAAAGTCTGTATCTCGAAGCATTTCCAAGATACGGGCTCCGAAAAGCATGGCAGATGCTGTAATGTTAGTCTATGGGAGAAAGCATCAACTGCAGAGTGCCACAACTTTGCATCCCTGTAATATTTTGTCACCAAACCACCAAAAGGGACATCTGTTGGATGTTCACTTTCTTCCCTCCAAATTTCAGCCCAAAGGACCAAACCATTCTTTTGCAGCAGTGTGGCAAAGAATTCCTGTTATTTTGTCCATAGTGTTGCAAAAAAATGTCGCAAATCATGACACTTCACAAATAAAATCACAAAAGTGTCGCAGGTGTGACACTACTTTGTGACACTACAGCTTATAAAAATTTCAAAATATATTTCTGGGGTGTTTAACTCCCAAAGAGATATGGCTAACATCCTCATGGTCCAACTAGTTGAACACAAAAGAATTGTGTCCCTAGTGTATCCCAAATTTAAATGGCAAGCATTTCTGTGACCACTACCTGAAAAAAAATGGCTGACCTCACGACACTACAGGGGTCATTTGTGACACTAAAACTGTATTTGCAACACTGTTGAACTTTTTATTAACTTTTCCCATTGACTATAATGGGAAACTTGTTTTGAATAACTTTTGAATTGTTTAATATTTTTCACAAACCCTTCAAAAGGCACATCAGGGACCACCGCTTGTTCCTTGAAGTTTTGGACCAGTTGTGTAAACTGTGTGACCTGTAGGTGCGAGCAAAGAATGTGCAAAAAGTGTAAATGCACTATGGAATGTCACTTTATAACGTTACAACTACTGTGCCACTGTAAGATATATATACTGTACATATATATATATATATATATATATATATATATATATATATAAAACTGTGTTAATGCATAATTTAGGGTTAAAACACAAAAATCAGTAAATTAGACTTTTAATGTTGCCCCTACCCCATGCACCCCATCCTCCCAAGATTGACAGATGTCAGGTGTCATTGGGTTGTGGGAGCCTAAATGTCACCCCATTCTTCTTTACTGAGGCATGTGAACATGATTGCACATGGAATCGGGTGACATTTAGGCCTCACAACCCCAATGACACACTCAGCATCTGTCAATCTTGGGAGGATGGAGGGGTACATGAGGTGGAGTAGGGGAACCCTAAAGGTCTCATTTCTGACGTTTTGTGTTTAACCCTAAATGATGCATTAATGCATTTTATTTCATAGAATTTCTAACTTTTGAGAAAGCATAGAGAAGTACAAACTCATGAAGTTGGTGGAAGCGCCAACTTGTAAATTTCTCACAATATAACAGTACAAGTACTGAATATCATATGTATTGGTGGGAGCGCATAGTGGTGGTAGTGTGGAGCCCCCAGCAGCTTGAAACAAAACAAAGTTTAATTCATTGGAGTGGCATAATTCCGCACCTGTTCATATTTCACACACCTAACAACTGAAAATTACCTCCATCACAATAAGGCAAGCTACCCTATAAATGTCAAGCCACTACCACAATGCAAAACGCTATACTCAAAATGTAAAGTGTGTCACACAATATCTCTGCAGCAAATTAATTTTCCAACACCCAAATACCATAATTCACATGTACAGGACATCCCCTCAACACCCCCCAAATTTCAAGTCGAAAGACCATACTGTTCTTGAGATATTAAATTTTAAATTTTGAGATTTTCATTAGTTGGAGTGGCATAATTCTGCACCTGTTTACATTTTAAGCACCTAACCACTGAAAAGTATGTCCATGGCAGTAAGACTATCTATCCTATAAATTTCAAGTCACTACCACAATGCAGAATGCTCTCCACAAAATGTAAACTGTGCCATGCAATATCTCAGCAACAAATACATTTTCCAACACCTAAACACCACAGTTCACATCTACAGGACATCCCCTCAACACCCTTCAAATATCAAGTTGAAAGACCAAACCGTTTCTGAGAAATTTCATTTTAAAAGTTGTGAAAATCAGGCTATCTGGTCCCTCCAAATCTGGACATCTAGTCCCACCCTCATGAATGAAGATCGCGATCAAAGACTCTCACAATCAAAATCATGACCAAAGAATTTGCAGGCTCATGATCAAAGAATTAAAAAACATGAAAACTCCATTTTTCACAGAATTATATTAAACCACAAGCATGACTCGATAGAATGAAGCCTCCTGAACAAAACCCATCCTAGTTTGAGTGCAGATGTCACCCCTTGGCTGAGATATTTAATTTTTTCCAACCGGAAAATCTGGTCATCTAGTCATGCCCTCAAGAACAAAGATCGCAATCAAAGAATCTTGCGATCAAAGAATTTGCAGGTTCGCGACCAAAGATCAAAGAATAAAAAATTTTAAAACTCAATTTTTTCAGAGAAGTACATTAAATCACAGGCATGACTCGATAGAACAAAGCCCCATAAGCAAAACCCATCCAAGTTTGACTTCATAAGTCACCCCAAGGCTGAGATATTTGATTTTTAAATCTGTCCATCTCATCGCTCCCTCACAATCAAAGATTGCAGTCAAAGAATTTTGCAATCAAAGAATTTGCAGGCTCGCAATCAAAGATCGTTAGCAAGCCGCGATCAAAGAATTTAAAACTTTAAAACTCTATTTTTGACATAATTACAGGAAATCACAGCCATGACTGGATAGAGGGAAGACCCCTGAGCAAAACCTATCATAGTTTTATTTCAGAAGTCACCCCTGAGCTGAGATATTTGTTTTATTTCCAACCGCAAAATGAAAACAAGATGCAGCCGTCATGATCAATGAATTCATCACAATCAATGATTCTTTGATCATGAGACTGAAAATTCTTTGATCGTGAGGAGTGACCAGTTGACCAAAACCCCATTCTTCTTTAGCAAAATAACCATATAAATTTTCCCATTGACTTATAATGGGAGCTAACAAGTTTAATAACATTTGAATGGATAAATATTTTTTCACCAAACAAAAAGTGGTATGTTCCTTGACCCAAGCCCTTTCTACATGCCAAGTCACAAACTAACACACTACACAATGGCCGCACAGCACCATGGACAAATTCAAAAAAACTGCCCACAAGACTGGCGAAAAGTGCATTTTTCAGCATTTTGGTACGCAAAAACTGTAAGTCTGACCAAAACAAAATTAGGCAAATCAAGAGATCTACCATGCCCCACCAAGCATAACAAATTTCATGCAACTCCCTTTAACAGGTCCAAAGTTATTAACGTGCAAAATTTTGAGTTTAACATAGACGTGCCTTCATAACCCTAAATACGTAGTGACTAAATATATATATATATATATATATATATCTTTATATATACACACACATATATTATAGTGGCATGGTAGTGCCATCACAGTTAGGTTTGAGTACTCCATTTAAGGTTAAATCTGAAATTTGGCAGCTTAATAACTTTGTAACTGTATGCCAGAGTTGCCTGAAATTTAGAATGCATGGTTTGGTACCATAGATCTTTGGACTTGTCAAGTTTTGTTATGGTCGGATGTACAGTTGAGGAACTACAGAGTGACAAACACGCATAAATTACAGGTTTTTGAATGTTTCTTTGCTCACACCTACAGGTTGCACAGTTTGTGTGATTGGTCCAAAACCTTCAGAGAATATGCAGCCAAGGTCCCCAATGTGCCTTTCAAAGTTTCTTGAAAAAATATTAAATGATTCAAAAGTTATTCAAAACAAACTGTTCCCCATTAAAGTCTATGGGAAAAGTTAACTAAATATTTGACAGTGTCACAAATACAGTTTTTACTATCGCAAATGACCCTTTTACTTTTGTGATTCAGCCATTTTTTTTTTCAATTGGTGGTCAGAGAAATGCTTGGCATTTAAATTTGGGATCCTCTAGGGACACAGTTGTTGCATTCACCTAGTCGATCCCTGAGGATGCTAGCTATGTCTTTTTGGGGTAAACACCCCAGAAATGTTTTTTTTAATTTCTGTAAACAGTAGTGTCCAAATTACTTTGAATATGCAACACATTCATGATTTTTTGCAAAAGTGTTTTGATTTGGAAAGTAATTTACGACACTATGCACAAATAATAGTAAAATCTTTGCCACTCCTGCAAAACACCAGTTTGTCTTTTGGGCTGAAATTTGTAAGAAGAAAGTCACCATCACACAATGTGCCTTTTGTGGTTTGGTGCTAAAATATTACTGAGCTGAAAAATTTCAGCACTCCAAAGATAACAATTTTTCCCATAGGATAACATTACAGCGTCCACCGCACTTTTCGGGTCCCATAACTCGAAAACAGTTCAAGATACAGATTTTTCGTCACAAAAATACTTAGTCCTCCACTGGGGGGCTATGTGCAAAACTAGTCTGGAAAGTCATAAATAATATAAGATTTTAATTTTTTTTTCTACATCGTACTGAGATATAGGTAATTTAGTATTCCAAGTGCTCATTTTCTGGTTGGGGGGCCATTATTATGCCCACATTCTTTGTATTCACTGTGCTTCTGAATGCAGCTTTTTGGGACACAAAGCGTGTGCGTTTCCGTTACTGTTAGCATTTCCATTTACATTGCTGCTTGCTTCACTGTTACTGTTTGCGTTATCATTTCTGTTTGTGTCAACATGTGCTATACCATTTTCGGTTGCATTTGCAGTTGCATTTCCATTTTCATTTGCATTACTGTTTCCTTTTGTGTCACCATTGGCATTACCATTACCATTTGCATTTGTGTTACCATTTCTATTAACATTACCATTTGTGTTTACATTACCGTTTGTGTTACCATTAGTGTTTGCATTTGTGCTTGCATTTCTGTTATCATTTGCATTACTGTTTTCTTCTGCATCACCATTGCCATTACTGTTACCATTTGAGTTTGCATTACCGTTTGTGTTTTCGTTACTGTTTGTGTTACCATTTGTGTTTTCATTTGTTTGCGCTTGCATTTACATTAATGTTTGCGTGATTGTTTCTGTTTGTGTTTGCACTTGTGTTTGTGTTACCATTTGTGTTGTTTCCTTTTGCATCACTGTTGGCTGCCATATACCATTTGTCTTTCTGTTTGTGTTGCCGTAACTGTTCGTTTTGTTACTGTTTGCATAACCATTTGTGTTTGTGTTTATATTTGCACTCTGCTTACGTAAGCGGTTGTGCAACCATTTTGTTTGTGTTTGCACTTCGTTTCCATTACCGCTTGTGTTAGCATTTCATTTTGCATCTCCATTGGCGTTACTATTTACGTTTCTGTTTACGTTACCATTTGCCTTTCCATTGCCCTTTGTATTACCGTTACCATTTCCATTACTGTTTGCATTAACATTTGCACTTGCATTTCTGTCAATGTTTATCTAACTGTTTCAGCTTGTGTCACCATTACCGTTACCATTTGTGTTTCCACTTGCATTACTGTTTGCATTTGTGCTTCCATTTGCTTTATTATTAACATTTGCATTTTCGTTACCATTTGCGTTTACGTGTGTGCTTGCGTTTCTGTTACCATTTGTGTTATTGTTTCCGTTTGTGTCACCATTGGCGTTACTGTTTGCATTTGTGCTTAAACATCACATTCTTTGTGTAATAATAACTTTACAACTGTTGAATAGATTTGTGTGACATTTGTAATACTTGGTCTACTGTGGTACTTCTGTGAATTTACCAATTTTCATTTAACATCTGTATACATTTTTGCCAATGAAATGCCAAAATTTATTTTTCACTATTCGTGTGTATTTTACACTTGTGCTGCTCTGCAACCGTTGAAGAGATTTGGATAAGATTTGGCATACACGGAGTGGAATGGTACATCTATTTACCAATTTCTATTTCACTGGTACATGCAGTTTTAGTGCAGTGAAGTGAAAAAGCTGTTTTTGCTTTTTGTTTGCACTGCCTTGTGTGCCACATAGTGCAACCACTGTGTAGATCATTAGTCTGAGTCGTGGCATGCAGCCATTGTTCAAGGAAGATGCCAGTTTCTGTTTGGTGAATAAATCTTCTTCCGTTCCAGAGTTATAAGCATTTGAAGCTGCCCCTTCCTTTGTGGTCAGAGATTTTTTGGCCATGAGTTCTGCCATTTTTCCACATTTTCAGCCATGAGTTCCACCATTTTGAGGTGGAAGACTTCTTAAATGTGCACAAACTTTAAAATTGAATATCTCTGCAATGGTTTGGTCTTTTAACATGAAATTTGGATGGTGTTGAATGGGTGTCCTGGAGATGTGAATTATGTTGTTTACATGTCAGGAAAGTAATTTGCTGCAGAGATACTGATTGACACAGTTAACATTTCGCACATATCATTATGCATGGTGCTAGTGGCTTGAAATGTATAGTGTAGGTAGCACTAGTAGTACTGACTTGCCTTGCAGTGGTTTGGTGTTTAAAACTTCAACAGGTGCAAAATTATGCCACTCTGATGAATGAAAATATAGTTTGTTCTGCTTTAATAACTTTTGAATCATGTATCTGATTTGTCTGGCAGTTGAAATAAAGAACGATTTAAAACAGATCTTCGATTGACAATTTTCGGGTTCCTGGCAGTTACGGTTGCTAAATTGTGGCTGCACAGTTGTTTGCTCATGGTGCTGTGCAACTGTTGAATGGATGTTCACACAATTTTGGACACATGGTGTGCTATGGTACATGTCTTCTTTTACCAATTTTTGGTTCCATTGGATATATGATTCTTGTGTAGCAAAGTGGCAAAAATGCTCTTTTTGGCACTCCTGCACAGATTTCCCAGCATGACACTGTGCAATGGCTGAACAGATTCAGATAACATTTGTTATACATGTTCTGGTATGGTACATGTCTTCATTTACCAATTTTCATTTCAGTCACAAATACAGTTTTTGTGCAGTAAAGTGACAAAAATTCAGTTCTTGCTAATTTTGTGCAATGTGTTGCCCATGGTGCTGCACAGCCATTGTGTAGTTAACTGGTCTAAAACTTAGGATATAGAGAGCCCTTTCTTCAAGAAACATGCCACTTTTTGTTTGCTGAATCAATGTTGTTCCGTTACAGAGTTATAAGCAATTGAAGTTGTCCCCCTTCTGTGGTCAGAGATTTTTCAGCTGCGAGTTCTGCTATTTTACCACATTTTCAGCCACGAGTTCCACCATTTTGAGGTGGAAGACTTCTTAAAGGTGCACAAACTTTAAAATTGAATCTCTCCGGAATGGTTTGGTATTTTAACACGACATTTGAGGGTGTTGAGTTGATGTCCTGGAGGTGTGAACTATGCTGTTTACATGTTGGGAAAATAATTTGCTGACAAGATACTGCGTGATGCAGTTAACGTTTTGCTCATAGCGTTATGCATGGTGGTAGTGGCTTGAAATTTATAGTGTATGTAGCCCTAGGGGTATGGAGGTGCCTTTCAGTGGTTTGGGTCACATTAGCCTTTGTGCTGTTATCTCAGAAATGAAGTGAGATACAGACTTTTTGCTATTGTTGGCTCAGATTACCTTTGTGCGTTTTTTCCAGAAACGAGCGAGATGCAGACTTTTGCTACTGTTGGATCACATCACCTTTGTGCCATTATCTTGGAAAGGAAGTAAGACAGACTTTTCACTACTGTTGGCTCAGATCGCCTTTTGCTCTGTTATCTCAGAAATGAAGCGAGATACAGACTTTTTCCTACTGTTGATTCACACATCGCTTTTGTGCCGTTATCTTGGAAACAAAGCAAGATACAGACTTTTTGCTTCTGTTGGCTCAGATCAGCTTTGTACTGTTATTTTGGAAACTGCTTAAATATAGACTTTTCACTACTGTTGGATCACATCACCTTTCCGCCATTATCTCAGAAATGAAGCTAGATACAGACTTTTCATTAATGTTTCCTTACATCAGCTTACTGTTACCATTTGCATTTACGTTTGCGTTTTCCTCACCATTTGCATTACAGTTTGTGCTTGCATTACCATTACCATTTCTGTTTCTATTTAAATTTGCATCACTGTTACTGTTACCATTAGCATTTACGGTAACA
Organism: Neoceratodus forsteri; assembly: GCA_016271365.2. Classification (NCBI taxonomy): domain Eukaryota; kingdom Metazoa; phylum Chordata; order Ceratodontiformes; family Ceratodontidae; genus Neoceratodus; species Neoceratodus forsteri. The sequence continues at coordinate 586,024,614 of CM028131.1, forward strand.
TTACCGCTACCATTACCATTGCATTTTGCTTTTTCATTTGCATCACTGTTACTGTTACTGTTTGAGATACAATTTGCATTACCACTTGCGTTTGCATTGTCATTTGTGTTACCGTAACAGTTACCACTTCTGTTTGCATTCACATTTATGTTGGTGTTACAGTTACCATTAGCATTTGTGTTTCACTCACCATTACTGTTACTGTTAGCATTACTGTTACAGTTCTTACACAGACTTCGGCAGCATGGTGGTAGTGTAGGGCCCGAAGGGCCCCATGCTCCCATCACTGCATTCCATTCACTATTTATATTGCACATTCTCAAAAAGAAGGGAAATTCATAGCAACAAAACTCAGTTTGGGTTGTTCCATAGCAACAAAAGTAAGGAAATTCAGTGTTAGGGTTACCACCTGAACCCCATGCCCACCCAGCCCCCACCAACAGGCATCAGGTGTGCTTGGTTTCATCAGTCCCAAAACTATATATATATATATATATATATATATATCATATTTTCATGGCAAAAATTCAGTTTAATGCATCAGTTAAGGTTCCACACAGTACAAAAGTGAGTAAATTCTGTATTAGAGTTACCAGCCCTTGCACCCCACTCCACCCCACCCCCACCAACAGGCATTGGGGTGTGCGTTGGAGTCATCAGTCCCAACTATCACCCCATTCCATGTGTAAAGAAGCTGAGGTGGTGCAGTATAGGAGAATGGGGTAGAAGTTAGGCATGATAACCCCAATGCACATCCTGATGGCTGTTGGTATTGGTGGGGTTGGGGATGGTAGGGGTGGCAACCCTAATTCTGAATTTCTTCACTTTTGTCCCTGTGGAACAACCCTAACTGATTCATTAAATGGAGTTGTTTGCCATGAATTTTCCTTCTTTTTAAGAATGTGCACTATAAATAGTGAATGGTATGTGATGGTGGGCCCCGCACTCCCACCATGCTTCCCATTTTTTATCATAACCCTTACAGTAACGGTAATGCCAATAGTAATAGTAACAGCAATGGTAATGGTAATCCTGATGGGAATGTTAATGGTAACAGTAACACCAATGCTAACGGTAATGGTAACAGTAACAAGAACAGTAAAGGTAATGAAAATGCAGATGCAAATGGTAACAAAAACAGTAATGAAAATGGAAATGGTAATGGTAACACAAACACAAGCAGACATGGTAATGCCAATGGTGATGTGAAAGGAAACAGTAACACAAATGGTAACACAAATGCAAAGGCAAAGGCAAATGAAATGGTAATGGAAACGGTAAAGGAAATGGAAATGCAAACATGAGCACAAACACAGATGGTAATACAAATGGCAATGAAAACTAAAAAGGTAACAGTAACACAAACGGAAATGCAAATGCAAGCGCAAATAGAAATGCAAATGTTAAACGCACATGGTGATGTAAATGAAAACGGTACCCAAAACATAAATGGTATCAGTAAAGCAAACACAAATGGTAATGCCAATGGTGACTCAAAAGAAAACAGCAATGGTAAAGCAAATATAAGCACAAACGGTAATGCACATGATGATGCAAATAGAAAAGACTATGCAAATGATTATGGAAATGCAAGTGCAAGTGTAAATGCAAACAGTAATGGTACTGCAAACAGTAATGGAAATGAAAATGGTAATGGTAATACAATCTCAAACGCAAATTCAAATGGTAACAGCAATGGCGAGGTACAAGGAAGCAGTAATGCACGCGACAACGTAAACGCAAGCACAAATATAAACGCTAATGATAACGAAAACACAGATGCAATGGTAACACAAACAGTAATGAAAACACCAACAGTAATGGTAATACAAATGGAAATGCAAATGCTAATGGTAATGGCAATGGTGACGTCAAAGGAAACAGTAATGCAAATGGAAATGCAAACACTAACAGTAACAAAAACTCCAACAGTAATGGTAATGCAAATGGAAATGCAAACGCTAACGGTAATGGCAATGGTAATTCCAAAGGTTAACAGTAACACAAATGGAAACACAAACACAAATGAAAATGCAGTCACAAATTGTAACGCACACGGTGATGCAAAAGGAAACGCTAATGCAAACTGTAATGGGAATGCAAGTGGAAATGTGAATGCAAATGCTAATGGTAAAAGTAATGCAAACACACATACATGCTTTGTGTCCCAAAAAGGTGCATTGAGAAGCACAGTGAATAAAAAGAATGTGGGCACAATAATGGCCCACAGACCAGAAAATGAGTACTTGGGATACTACATTGCTTATATCTCAGGAACTGTACGATGTAGAAAAAATATTTAAATCTCATATTATTTATGAATTTCCAGGCTAGTTTTGCTCTTGGAGGGTTAAGAATTTTTGCGATGAAAAGTTTGTATCTCAAACCATTTTCGACATAAGGAACACAAAAGGCTCGGCAGATGCCACAATGTTATCCTATGGGGAAAATTGTCAACTTTGAGTGCCGTAACTTTGCAGCCCTATTATATTTTGGCACTAAACCACCAAAAGGCACATTTGTGTGATGTTGGCTTTCTTCCTACAAATTTCTCCAAAAGACCAAACTGTTTTGCAGCAGGGTGGCAAAGATTTTCTATTATTTTGGGCATAGTGTCCAAAGTACATTCGAAAATCACGACACATTTGCAAAAAAACTCACAAAAGTGTCACATATGTGAAAGTACTTTGCAACACTACTTTTGAAAAAAATTAAAAAACATATTTATAGGGTTTTTTAACCCCCAAAACGACATGGGGAGCATTCTCAGGGCTCGACTAGGTGAACACAACAAGAATTGTGTCCCTAGAGGGTCCCAAATTTAAAGGCTAAGCATTTCACTGACCACCAACTGAAACAAAATGGCTGAACCATGAAAGCAAAAGGGTAATTTGTGACACTAAAAACTGCATTTGCAACACTTTCACATATTTTGTTAACTCTTCACATAGACTATAATGGGATTCAGTGTTTTTTGAATAACTTTTGAACCATTTAATATTTTTTCACAAAATCTTCAAAAGGCACATCAAGGACCCAGCTGCTGCATGTTCCCTGAAGTTTTTGGACTGACCACAAAAATGTGTGGGCTGTAGGAGCAAGCAAAGAAAAGTGCAAAACCCCATAATTTATGTGATTTGTGGTACTCTTTAGCTCCACAACTGTATCTCTGACCATAATGAAACATGGCAGATCCAGAGATCTATGGTACCAGACCATACATTCCAAATTTCATGCAAATCTATCATATAGTGGCAAAGTTATTAAGCTGCCAAATTTCAGATTTAACCATAAATGCGGTACTCAACCCTAACTATAGTGGCACTACTGTGCTACTAGAAAAATATATATATATATTTATATTCATGGCAAAAAATCTGTTTAATGCATCAGGTAGGGTTATTCCACAGCGACAAAAGTGAGGAAATTCAATGTTAGGTTAGCACCCTTGCACCCACTACATAACCTGCCCCCACCAACAGGCATCAGGGTGTGTTGGGGTCATCATTCCTAACTCCTAAAATGGGAACGGAGGCGCCAGATGGAGACGCAAACTGTAACGCGGCAGTCACGGAACCGCAATTGTTAACTCAAATGGTAACGGTAACAGCAACAATAATGCCAATGGAAAGAGAAATGCAAATGCAAGTGAGTACAGAAATGCAAACCATTACACGCATGGTCATGGTACTGCAATTGTAAACGCAAATGGTAACAGTAACAGCAAAAATAATGCCAAAGGAAACAGAAATGAAACAGAAATGCAAGCGTGTATGAAAATGCAAACTGTAGTGCATGTGGATGGTACCGCAACTGCAAATTAAACTGGTAATGGTAGCAGCAATAATAACGCCAAATGACACAGAAACACAAATGCAAGTAAAAACACAAACCATAACGCACATGGTGGCGTAGACGGTAATGGTGCCACAAACGGTAATGGAAACACAAGTGGAAACACTAACTGGCACAGTAACGAAAGGGCACACCCTTCTTTTCCCCAAAAAATACATTGGAAAACATAGTGAAAACAAAGAATGTATACATATCAATGGGCCTCGGAGCAGAAAATGAGGACTTGGAATGTTAAATTGCTTATATCTAAGGAACCATACGACTTAGAAAAAAAATGTAAATTTCATATGAATTATGACTTTCCTGGCTAGTTTAGTACTGAGCCCCAGTAGAGGCTAAGCAATTTAATGACGAAAGTCCGTATCACTTACTGTTTCGTAGATACGGCCCGAAGGTGTGACGGGTGCCAGAATGTTATTCAATAGGAAAAAGCATTAAATTTGGAGTGCCATCACTGTGCCTTCCTGTAATATTTTTTCACCAAACCACCAAAAGGCACATCAGTGGGATATTGGCTTTCTTCCCTCCAAATTTCAGCCCAAAAGAGCAAACCGTTGTTTTGCAGCAGGGCGGCAAAGGATTCCTGTAATGTGGCGGATGCCGTAATGTTATCCAATGGCAAAAAGTGTCAACTTTTGAGTGCTGTGTCTTTGCCACTCTGTAATATTTTTTCACCAAAATACTGAAAGGCACATCTGCGAGATGTTGGCTGCGTTCCCTCCAAATTTCAGCCCAAAAGACCAAACTGTTCTTTTGCAGCAGGGTGGCAAAGAATTGCTGTCATTTTGCCATAGCCTGGAAAAGTAGTGTTGCAATTTATGAAACCTTTCATAAACATTTGCGACACTTTCATGAGTGCTACACTACTTTGCTAAAGTACTTTTTCCAGAAACTTGAAAAACTTATTTCTAGGGTGTTTAACCTCAAAATTAAGACATGCCTAGCATCCTCAGGGTCCGACTAGGTAAACACAAAAAGAATTGTGTTGCTAGAGGGTCCCAAATTTAAATGCCAAGCATTTTTCTGATCAACAACTGAAAACAAAATGGTGGATTTGCCAAAGTAAAAGGGCCATTTGCCAAAGTAAAAACTGAATTTGTGAAAGTGTTGAACATTTTAACTTTTCCCATTGACTTATAATGGGAACTTGTTTTTTGAATAACTTTTGAACTATTCAATATTTTTTCACGAAATCTTCAAAAGGCACATTGGGGACTGAGACTGCATGTGTCCTGAAGTTTTTGGAATGATCGTGCAAACCGTGCAACCTGTAGGCGAGAGCAAAGAAATCACAAAAAAACGTAATTGTGCAATTGGTTGTTGCCAAATAACTCCACAGCCGTATACCCAACTGATACAAAACTTGGCAGATCCCAAGATCTACCATGCCCAATTGAGCATACTAAATTTCAAGCAAATCTGTTGAACAGTGGCAAAGTTATTAAGGTGCAACATTTGACCCTTTAACCTTAAAAGTGCTACTCAATCCTAACTATGGTAGCACTACCTTGCTACCATAATTAGAGGCAAAAAAATCAATTTAATGCATCAGTTAGGGTTGTTCCACAGTGACAAAAGTGATGAAATTTGGTGTTAGGGTTGAAAACCCTAACTCCACATTCACTCCCCACACCCCCAGCACCACACACACATGCAAGTAGGAGGGAGGACCAAGGCAACATGACCAATCACAGACAACCAGCAGCAGGTGACAGAAATAAAATACAACTGTCAAAATATACTGCAAGACATCTCCATCACCCCAGACCAGGTACTGCATACTCAGTGTAGATCCTCAACAAAACTGAGGCCATGTACACCAATGGTATACATCCCTGATTACAGGTGCACACAAGTTACCACATTTAGGGTTGCATGCCTTACCTAATGTTATCCTATGGGAAAAACCGTCAATTTTGGAGTGCCGTAACTTTGCCGCCATGTAATATTTTTCAATATAACACTGAAAGGCACATATGTGAGATGTCGGCTCTGTTCCCTCCAAATTTCAGCCAAAAACTCCCAACAGTTCTTTTGCAGCACAGTGCCAAAGAATCGCTGTCACTTTCCCACAGATGGAAAACTACTGTCCCAATTTGCGAAAGCTTTCGCAAAAAGTTCGACACTTTCGTGAGCATGAAAGTAATTTATGAAAGTACTTTTCCAGAAATTGAAAAACATATTTCTGGGGTGTTTTACCACAAAATAAAAACATGGCAAGCATCCTCAGGGTCCGACTAGGTGAATACAAAAAGAATTAGGTTGCTAGATGGTCCCAAATTTAAATGCCAATCATTTCTCTGATCACCAACTGAAAACAAAATGGCCGATTTGCGAAAGTAACAGGCCCATTTGCAAGGAGGAGCCATTTCTATGTTAAACCCCAAAACTTTGCACCTTAATAACTCTGTAACCGTTTGCCGGATTTCCCTGAAATTTGGAATACATGATCAAGAACCATAGGCCTTGGGATCTGCCAAGCTTCGTACCAGTCGGATATACGGCTGTGGAGTTATTAAGCGTGATCTGTGTGCTCTTTTACGCTTTTTCTGGAATTCTACGGTCTACCTACAGGTCATACGGTTTGCACGACCAGCCTGAAATCTTCAGGGAACATGCAGCCGGGTCCCGATGTGCCTTTTGAAGATTTCGTGAAAAAATATTAAACGATTTAAAGTTATTCAAAAACAGTTTCCCATTATAAGTCAATGGGAAAAGTTAACAAAAAGTTCAACACTTTCACAATGCATTTTACTTTAGCAAAGCAGGCCTGTTACTGTAAATCAGCCATTTGATTTTCAGTTGGTGATCAGAGAAATGGTTGGCATTTAAATTTGGGACCCTCTAGCAACCTAATTCTTTATATATACCTAGTAGGACCCTGAGGATGACGCTATGTCTATTTTATGGTAAAACACCCAAAAATATGTTTTCAAATTTCTGGAAAAAGTACTACAAAATTACTTTCAGGCTCACGGAAAGTGTCGAACTTTCTAGAAAGTTTTCGCAAATGTGCGACAGTAGTTTCCATCTGTGGGAAAGTGACAGCGATTCTTTGGCACTATGCTGCAAAAGAACCGCTGGGAGTTTGGGCTGAAATTGGAGGGGCAGGAGCCAACATCTCTGAAGATGTGCCTAGTATTGTATTGAAAAAATATTACATGGCGACAAAGTTAGGCACTCCAAAGTTGACAGTTTTTCCATGGGATAACATTCGGCACCTGGCGCATTACAGAAATCTTTGGCACCTGCTGCAAAATAACGGTCTGGTCTTTCTTTCCTGAAATTGGAAGAAAGATCGGCAGCCCACAGATGTGTCTTTCCATGGTTTGGTGAAAAAATATTACACGGCTGACAAAGATACGGCACTCAAAAGTTGACATTTTTCCCATAGGATAACATTACAGAGCCCGACACATTACAGAAATCCTTTGGATTCCTGCTGCAAAATAACGGTTTGGTCTTTTTCCTGAAATTTAGAGGAAGACAGCCAACAGCACACAGATGTGCCTTTCAATTGGTTTGGTGAAAAGGCATACAGGAGGCAAGTTATGGTGCTCCGAACTTTTCTTTTTTCCCCCGTAGGATAACATTACGGCGTTCGCCACGCCTTTCAGGGCCCGTATCTTGGAAAGGGTGCGAGATACAGACTTCTCATCAGAAAATCTCTTAGCCCCTAGCAGGTGCTAAGTATCAAATTAGGCAGGACAGCTGTAAATAATATGGCTTTTAAATTTTTTTTCTACGTCGTACGTTTCCTGAGATATAACGTATGTAGTATTCCAAGTTCACATTTTCTGCACCAATACTCATTATTATGCATACATTATTTGTACTCAGTGTCTTTCTCTATGCAGGTTTTGGGGAAAACCATCCTGTGAGCTTACATTACTGTTACTGTTGCCCTTTCCGCTTGCGGTTCCTTACCCGTTTCACTTACCGTTGACGTCTGCACCACCATGTGCGTTATCCTTTGCATTTTCATTTGCGCTTGCGTTTCTGCTATTTTTTGTCATTTCTGTCTACAGTACTGTTTATCTTTCTGTTTCACTTTACGTCACCATGCCCATTGACATTTCTGTTTACAGGCACCATGTTACTATGTGACAACACATCACGTGGCAGACCGTTCCCGTCTATGCCACCATGTGCGTTATCCTTCCTGTTTTCATTCGTGCTTGTGTTACCATGTGTGCCACTGTTAGCATTTCTGTTTGCATTGCTTTCCCTGTTAGTATGCCACAAGACATCATGTGGCTCTGGGCCCCGTGCTCCCGACACTGCATTACATTCACTATTTCTTGTTATCATTCTCAAAAAGAAGGGAAATTAGAGGCAAAAAACTCCATTTAATGCATTAGTTAGGGTTGTTCCACAGCGACAAAAGTGAGAATTAACGTGTTAGGGTTGAAAACCCCTTGGACCCCACTCACCCCCAACTGGCATTGGGGTGTGCATTGGGATCATGGTCTTAACTCTCACCCCATTCTCCCTATACTTCTGCTGCTTTACACATGTCATGGGGTGAGAGTTGGGGCTGATGATCTGTCACGCCTGTGCTAGGTGAGAGGGTGGGCTGAGGGGTCCAAGGCGCTGTCGGCTAACATCTGTCGCTAAATTTTTCACTCTCTAAATAAATTCTACCTATATATATATATATATATATACAGATATATATATATATATACTAATATATATATATACACATATACACACACTAACACATATATATATATATATTTGCAAAAAAGTTGTTAATGAATTAGTTATGGCTGAAGCGACAAATGTAATGAAATAACACATTAGGTTAAGTCCCTAGCACCCCCACCCCCAACCTCTTCCCCTCACCAACCAACCCCACCCGACAACCTCACCCCCCTACTTTCCACAGACAGGCATCAGAGTGTGGCTTGGGACCATCGGGCCTAACTCTCCCTCCATTCGTCTATGCTGTACCATGTCAACTTTCTTACACATAGAATGGAGCTAAGAGTTAAGCCCAATGATGCCAAGGCTTACCCTGACACCTGCTGGTCTACAAAGAGTGGGACTGGAGTGGTAATTTCCCTCCTTTTGTCCCTACTTTTGTTGCTTCAACCCTAATTAATGCATTAACAAAGTTTTTTTTAATTTATTTCCTTATTTTTTGAGATAGTATAATAGTATATTTCCATCCCTCCACAGATTTACATACATATCTAGCTGTGGAAACACAGGGATCTCCATCCCTTGCACTTCCACACATTAAGTTACGAGCACGCATAGCGAAATTGCAACAAATAGTCACACCTGTGCCTTCTTAAATAATTTTCATCTCAAATGTTCAACATAACCTTCTTATCACTTCAGTGCATGTATCCAGTACAGAATATTTTTAAATCCCTATCGAAATGTAATTCTGCGCAACTGTAACTCCATTCTGCACAATAGGTATGGAAAAACATTTTTGGCAGGATTTGAAAAATGACAGCTGTACTCTTCATTAGGTGGGGTGAAAAAATAGCAATGTTGAAAATTTGGAGTGAAAATATGAAAAATTGCCAAAATTATGCATGTGCTTAGAAAAATTCCAATGAGCGTGTATAATTTGGGCATTTTTATGTATTGTTGCACCAAATTTTCAACATGGCCTTTTTCAGACCCCACCTCATGAACACTTACACTGCCATTTTGTCACTCAGTCCCGAAAGGTGATTTTGTGCAGCAACAGTGCCATTTAGTGCCACTGCTGTGTAAACACATCTATGGCAGAAGGTGAGAAATGACACCTGTACTGTTCATGAGGTGGTGTGAAAAATTGGCAATGTTAAAAATTTGGAGTGAAAATATTAAAATTTGCCAAAGTGACACACGTGCATAGCAAAATTTCAGTGACTGAGTGTAACTCAGGCATGTTTGGATATTTTGCACCAGATTTGTAACATAGCCTTTTGGGACTCCATCTCATGAGCAGTGACACTGTTGTTTTGTTAGTCTGTCCCAAAGGTGATTCTGCACAGCAACCAAAAATAACCTTTTGGGACTGAGTAATGAAATGACAGTGACAGCTGTTCATGAGTTGGTGTCCCAAGGAACCCCATGTTGAAAAATTTGGGCCAGAATTCTTAAAAATGCCTTAGATATCAGCATAAGTTGAAAAAACCACTGACTGTCATTATGCAGCACTTACCTTGATTCTTCAGTTTGCAGTTGGGCTTTGAAGAGTGGAGATGTGTCCCGTCCAGAGAAAATGACAATGTGTGATCTCTGATGGTAGGTATAGGGTAAGGGAGGTGTGTGGGGTGATGGGGTGCTCAGTGGAAGGGTCGGGATGGTCAGGTAGTGGGGACAATAAGGGATGGTTTTCTTTTTTCAGGTTTAAAAAACAAAAAAGACATCGGAGGACTGTTTCCTTTTTCAGGGATACATTCGGGGAATGATGGTGCTGGGTCTGACTGCACACAGATGGAGGGAGCAGGAGGGTTATTATTTAAGTTGACACCATGGATCGTAGAATGAGGGTGGTGGGTTGGAATGCACAGAGAGGAGGGAGCAGGAGGGTTCTTTTTAAGCTGACACAGAGACCAGGGAATGAGGGGTGGTGGGTGGGACTGCACAGAGGAGGGAGCAGGAGGAAGTTTTATTACAAAGGGAACAAGGAACAAGGTTTGGTGGGTGGGACTGCACAAAGGGAGTTTTTCTTTTAATCTGACAGTGTGGCCCAGGGAATGAGGGTGGCGGTGGGAATGCACAGGGGAGGGAGCAAGAGGATTATTTTAATGTGACAGCAGGGACCAGGAAAGAGGGTGGCAGGTGGGACTGCACAGAGGGAGGGAGCAGGAGGAATTTTATTACAAAAGTGACTGATGAATGAGGGTGATGGGTGGGACTGCACAGAAGAAGTTTTTATTTTAAATCTGACAGCATGGCCGGGAATGAGGGTGGTGAGTAGGACTGCACCGAGGGAGCAGGAGGGTTATTTTAATGTGACAGCAGGAAAGGGGAATGAGAGTGGAGGGTGGGAGTGCACTGAGGGAGGGTGGTGGGAGCAGTGCAATGCAAGTTCTGCATCCAAAATGGCAGTTTATGCAGAATTCTGCATTGAAAATAACGAGTTGGATGCAGGATTCTGCATAAAATAAAAAAAGATGTCGGGACTGTTTTCTTTTTTTTCAGGAAGAAAAAATAGATTTCAGGACACTGTGGTGGGCTCCCATTGTCTCATACTACTGGGAGTACAGGGATAAAGGGATTGGGCCTCCTGATGTCGGCAAAAAGGTCAGTAACCATTTAAAATCCCTTTTGCAATCCTTTTTGAAAGTGATTTTGTGAAAATGCACCAAGGTCATAATATACGTGCAGCAATAAGCGTGCGACATTATGTGAAACGAACCTGTGTGAACTCTGAGTTGGACCCCCCAGAGTTGGAATCTTTAGTGGGGGTCTGGGGCACTGCCCCCATAACAGGGGGTGGGGCAGAGCTCCCCCAGAACAATAAATAAATAGAAATCGTGCAATGCGATTCTGCCACACGGCATTCTGCTGTGCGACATTATGACCCCATGCCTTGTGAAAAGAGATCAACTGTCATAAAGGGATTGTGAAAATGGATTTTTAAATTTAAAAACTACTTGATGGAGGCAATAACAAAAAAAACAAAGGCATGGGGGGTAGAGGACATCCCTCTAACCAAAACCCATGCCTTGGTTTTTACATAACACCTCACTGGGGCAAGTTAAAAGATTTTGTTTTCTCCCCTCACTAATTGAGAAAACAAATTTGTGGCTGACTAACAGGGATTTAACCCATGAAAAAAGTGATTTTGCGAGATTTCCAAATCCATTTTCACACTCCCTCTTTGTCAACCATTCACGACCAGGAATCCTTGGTTGAAACTGCATCTTTCCCAAAGACTGAACTGAGCATGTTCAGTACCTGAATTTTAAAAATGTAATAACTTTGGAATGGATTAATATTTTTTTTTTCCAAACCAACTCTGGATTGTTCCTTGGGATAAATTCTTTAAACCCTGAAATTTTGTGGCCAAAATTCCAAATGGTATGGGTGCAGCACAATGTTGAAAAAATGACCCTGACATTTGCCAAACAAAAGTGAAAAAATGCACTTATTGGTGCTTTACTACATGAAAACTGCAAAACCAATTGAAAAGCAACTTGGCAAATCAAGAGATCTACCATCTGAGACCAAGTATTCCATATTTCATGCAAATTTGTAGAACAGTGTGAAGATATTAATGTGCCAAATTTGAGGTTTAATATTAAACTGCCTACTCAACCCTAACTAGCACCACACAGACACAGAACACACACACACATTCAAGTATGGGGAGGACCATGTCAACACAAACAATGACAGACATCCAGCAGCAGGTGACAGAAATAACAAACAATTGTCTAAATGTACTACGAGACATCCCCACCCACCTGACCAGGTACTGCATGCTCAGTGGAGATCAACAGCAAAACTGAGGTCATGTACACCAAACACACACATCCCTGATTGCAGCTGCACACAACGTACCACACTTAGTAGTTGCATGGCCTTACCTACCGATGCCCCACACTACACCACACCACTTGTGGTGGGCCACCTGAGCAGTAGAGTTAAGCAAAACCAAGGAGTTGTACAGGTATAATATCTCTGATTATAACAAGGGTTTGAGCAACGCAGCTTTCTAATTGACTGTAAACATTGTTACAGCCTTATGTTTAGTTTTTAGTAACATACATGTAGAGCCTAACCATATGATGAACATGGTTTAATGTTGTTTAAAAACAGTTTTATTATGATAGCAATAAGCCACTCTCAGGTATTATGTTAATGGTCAGTTTATCGCTGTTCTAGTGACATGTGGCACTCGGATATGCCTTATTCAACATGAAACCCCTACAGGGTGATTAACAGACCATTTAACTAAACTGTTGCTCATGCCTTATTGCTTAATTGTCTTAATGAGTAGATACTTCCTCTGCTAGGCACTGCAGCAGCTTTGCAAACAGTGTACCACCCAGTTACACTATACACTGTCTAGTTGCTGGAAAATGGCTGTGAATATGAACTCATGAAGATGAACAGTGTAACTTGATAATTACAGTCATCGAAACTCTAGTGTGATCATAACTGACAGATTCAGTGATAGAGGATAATCCCTGCTGTCTTACTACATTTACCCCATTATGAGTTAAATCAATACTAAAAGGCATTCTGTTTATATCTACACCATACCTACCTGATTCCTGTTGTAGCAGAATTAACATAGTTATCACTTTGATAGCATCAGTGACAGAAGTGTGGCAAACCCAAACACTAGGCATACAGCCTGAGTATGAAACAACTGTTAAAAAAATCACACTGTGTCCATAAGTGGCATAGATCACTCAGCTGAACAATAGCAAATCTATTACTATTTGAATAAGTTAGTTATCACAGATGTAATGAGATTGTCTTTATCAGGTACAACATACTCAGTAAGTGCCTACAGGAAAATCTATCCTATATAAATGTCCGATACAGGTACATCATTGTTGGCTCAGTAGTGCTATGACATTTAGAAGCTGCTTGGCCTGATCCATGCAATTACAATCTTTCTTACAAAGAATACTTACTACATGTTTAATATTGAGACACACTGAAGGTCTATGTATGTACATCAGCAGTACACCTTCATCAGTAAGAATGCATGTGATACTGGCAGTGCCAATTTCTGGCGTTGAACAGGCAATGCTTTTCTATACATTTACATCAGCCTCTCTATGTTGAGTAAACCATTGCAGTAAATGTACTACTATGTAAATCACCTACTAAATGTATCACTACTTTATCTTGAGCATGCTAGTGTCTTGTAGTTAATTTATGTCCTTCTCTTAATTAATGTATACTCAGTAGTGTTAAAACCTTTCTACAACTGTCATCATGCACCTTCAGCATTTATAATGAATAACGGCACAGTACCAGTTGGTGTGGTGTGGTGTGGGGCATCGGTAGGTAAGGCCATGCAACTACTAAGTGTGGTACGCTGTGCAGCTGCAATCAGGGATGTGTCGTTTGGTGTACATGGCCTCAGTTTTGCTGTTGATCTCCACTGAGCATGCAGTACCTGGTCAGGTGGGTGGGATGTCTCAGTACATTTAGACAATTGTTTGTTATTTCTGTCACCTGCTGCTGGATGTCTGTCATTGTTTGTGTTGACTTGGTCCTCCCCATGCTTGAATGTGTGTGTGTGTGTCTGTGTCTGTGTGGTGCTGGGGTGATTGGAGTTAGGTTTTCAACCCTAACAGCTTAATTTTCTCACTTTTGTCGCTGGGAACAACCCTAACTTGATGCATTAAATGGAGTTTTTGCCATGAATATATATATATATATATATATATATATATATATATATATATATATATAATTATGGTAGCACGGTAGTGCTACCATAGTTAGGGTTGAGGAGCCATTTACATGTTAAACCCCAAATTTTGCACCTTAATAACTTTGCAACTGTTTGACAGATTTACCTAAAATTTGGAATACATGATCAAGACTGATATGCCTTGGGATGTGCTAAGTTTCGTACTGGTCAGATATACAGATGTGGAGTTATTAAGCTTGATCTGCATGTGCGTTTATGCTTTTTTTGGAATTCTACAGTCGTGCCTACAGGTTGCACTGTTTGCAGACTGGTCCAAAATCTTCAGGAAAGTGCAGCCAGGGTCCCATGTGCCTTTTGAAGATTTCGTGAAAAATATTAAACGTTCAAAAGTTATTCAAAACAAGTTCCCATTATAAGTCAATGGGAAAAGTTAACAAAAGTGACAGTGTTGCAATGCAGTTTTACTTTTCACAATGGCCATTTACTGTCGCAAATCAGCCATTTTGTTTCAGTTGGTGATCAGAAAAATGCTTGGCATTTAAATTTGGGACCCTCTAGCAACCTAATTCTTTTTGTATTCACCTAGTCTGACCCTGAGGATGCTAGCCATGTCTTTATTTTGGGGTAAAACACCCCAGAAATACGTTTTTCGCATTTCTGGAAAAAGTACTTTTGCAAAGTACTTTCGCACTTGCGACACTGTCGAATGAATTTGTGAAAGCTTTCGCAAACTTCAACAGTAGTTTTCTAGGCTGTGGGAAAATGACAACAATTATTTGGCACCACGCTGCAAAAGAACAGTTTGGAGTTTTGGGCTGAAATTTGGAAGGAACACAGCCGACATCCCACAGATGTGCCTTTCAGTGTTTTGTTGGGAAAATATTACACGGCTGCAAAGTTACAGTACTCTAAAGTTGATGCTTTTTCCTATAGGATAACATTATGACATACAATGCATTGCAGCAATCGTTTTGCGCCCTGCTGCAAAATAACAGTTTGGTCTTTTGGGCTTAAATTTACAGACAAGACAGCCAACATCCCACAGATGTGCCTTTCAGTGGTTTGGTGAAAAAATATTACAGGGAGGCAAAGTTATGGCACTCCAAACTTCTGTTTTTTTCCCTTTGGATAACATTACAGCTCACAATGCCTTTCAGGGCCTGTATCTCAGAAACGTAGAGATATGGACTTTTCATCAGAAAATTGATTAGCCCCCTGATGGGGGCTAAGTACAAAACTAGCCAGGAAAGTGCTAATTCATATGACTTTTAAATTTTTTTTCTATGTCATACGGTTCCTGAGATATAAGCAATTTACTATTCCAAGTCATTTTCTGTTCCGAGACTCATTATTTTGCATACATTCTTTGTACTCACTGTCTTTCTCTATGTGGATCATGCTTAATAACTCCATAGCTGTGTATCTGACCGGTACAAAACTTGGCAGATCCCAAGGTGTATGGATCTTGATTGGGTATTCCAAATTTCAGGCAAATCCATCAAATGGTTGCAAACTTATTAAGGTGCAAAATTTTGGGTTTAACATGTAAATGGCTCCTCAACCTAACTATAGTGGCACTACCGTTACCTATAATTTATATATCTATATATATATACATATATATATATATATATATATATACACACACACACATATATATATATATATATATATATATACACACAGTATATACATATCATGGCAAAATCTCAGTTTAATGCATCAGTTAGGGCTGTTCCACAGTGACAAAAGCAAGGAAATTTGATGTTGGGTTGAAAGCCCCATTGTCCCCACCCCACACCCACAACAGGCATATAGGGTTGTGTGTTAGAGTCATCAATAACTCTCACCCCATTCCATGTAAACAAGCTGAGGTGGTGAAGTATATGAGAATGAGGTGAGAGTTTGGACCGATGACCCCAATGCACACTCCATGCCAGTTGGGGCAGGGTGGGGTGCAAGGGTGCTTTCAACCATAACATCAAGTTTTCTTTGCTTTTGTTGCTGTAGAACAACCCTAACTTATGCATTAAAAGGATTTTTTTTGCCATGAATTTCCCTTCTTTTTGAGAATGAGGACTATAAATAGTGAATGGAATCTAGTGGTGGGAGCGCTGGGTCCACATGATTTTTTATCACATAGTAACAGTAAGTGAAATGCAAACATAAGCGCAAACAGTTATGGACATGTTGACAGAAATTTAAATGGTAATGCAAACAGTAATA
Source organism: Neoceratodus forsteri (assembly GCA_016271365.2). Lineage (NCBI taxonomy): Eukaryota > Metazoa > Chordata > Ceratodontiformes > Ceratodontidae > Neoceratodus > Neoceratodus forsteri. The sequence goes on from CM028131.1 coordinate 586,041,052, forward strand.
GAAATGCAAGGGCAAAGTGATGCCAAAGTGAACAGTGACACAACGGAGACACAAGCACAAGCATGTAGGGAATGCAATTGGCAACATGCATGGTCATGGTACTGCAATTGAAATGCAAATGGTAACAGTAACAGTAACAGTGATGCCAAAGAAAACAGAAACGCAAATGCAAGCACATACAGAAATGCAAATCGTAACTTGCACAGTCATGGTACTGCAATTGGAAATGCAAATGGCAATGGAAACAGCAACAGTAATGCCAAAGGAAACAGAAACAGAAATGCAAATGCAAGCACGTATGGAAATGCAAACCGTAATGAGCACAGTCACGGTACCACAATTGGAAATGCAAATGGTAATGGTATCAGCAATGATGACTCAAAATGAAAGACAAATGCAAATGGCAATGCGCATGGTGAGGCAAATCGAAATGCAAACAAAAACAGTAGTGGAGACACAAATGGTAACAGCAGTGCTAACGCAAGCGCAAATTAAAATATAAAGGGTAATGCACATGGTGGCATACACGGGAATGCTAATGCAAACGGGTATGGAAATGCAAGTGGAAATGCAAAGTGTAACAGTAAGTGGAGCACACACCCTTGTTTTCCCCAACAGCTGCATAGAGAAACACAGTGACTACAAAGAATGTATGCATAATAATGGGCCTTGGACCAGAAAATGAGCACTTGGAATACCAAATTGCTTGCAACTCAGGAACCATATGACATAGAAAAAAATTCATATGATTCATGATTTTCTTGGCCAGTTTTCTGCTTAGCCCCCTAATGGGGGGCTAAGCATTTTTCTGAGTAAAAGTCTGTATCTCGCACCGTTTCCGAGATATGGGCACCGAAAGGTGTGGCAGACGCCGTAATGTTAGTCTATGGGAAAAAGCATAAACTTCAGAGTACCGTAAAACCTCCATCCCCACAATATTTTTTCACCAAGCCACCAAAAGGCACATCTGTGGGATGTTAGCTTTCTATCCTCCAAATTTAAGCTAAAAAGACCAAACCGTTCTTTTGCAGCAAGGTGGCAAACAATTCTTGTTATTTTGGCCATAGTGTTGCAAAGTAGTGTCCTGATTTGCGACACTTTTGTGAAAAAAATCACGAAAGTGTCACAAGTGCGACATTACTTTGCAACACTACAGATTATAAAAATTTGAAAAACATATTTCTGGGGTATTTAACCCACAAAAAAAGACATGGCAAGCATCTTCAGGGCTTGACTAGGTGAACACAAAAAGAATTGTGTCCCTAGAGGGTCCCAAATTTAAATGCCAAGCATTTCTGTGACCAGTGACTGAAAAAAAAATGGCTGACTCACGTCACTATAGAGGTCATTTGCAACATTAAAAACTGCATTTGTGACACTGTAGAACTTGTTGTCAACTTTTCTCATTGACTATAATGGAAACTTCTTTTGAATAACTTTTGAACCATTTAATATTTTTCAAGAAATCTTTGGAAAGCACATCAGGTCTCCAGCTGCATGTTCCTAAAGTTTTCAGACCAGTCACACAAACTGTGCAACCTGTAGGCACAAGCAAAATGCACAAAATGCATAAATGTGCTACAGAATGTTGCTTAATGACTCCACAACTGTATATCTGACTGGTACAAAACATGGCAGATCATAAGATCTATGCTACTGCTCTGAGCCTGCCAAATTGCACGTAAATCCATCATACAGTGGCAAAGTTATTAAGGTGCAAAGTTTCATCATTTAACCTTAAATGGGGTACTAAACACTAACTATAGTGGCACTACCATGCCACTATAATTCATGTAAAGAAAAACTCTGTTTAATGCATTAGTTAGTGTTGTTCCACAGTGACCAAACTGAAGAAATTCAATGTTAGGGTTCCCATCCCCTTGCACCCCACTCCACCCCGGCCCCACCAATAGGCATTGAGGTGTGTGTTGCGGTCATCTGTCCTAACTCTCACCCCATCCCATGTGCAGACAAGCTGAGGTGATGCAGTATAGGAGAATGGAAGTGAGAGTTAGACCAATAACAACACACCCCTAATGCCTGTTGGTGGGGCAGGGGTGAGAGGGGTGGGAACCCTAACATTGAATCTCCCCACTTTTGTCACTGTGAACAACCCTAATTGATCATTAAACAGAGTTTTTCCATGAATTTCCCTTCTTTTGAGAATGTGCACAATAAATAGTGAGGTAACAGCAATGCAAATGCAAGCAAAAATGCTAATGCACATGGTGATGCAAACATAAATGATAATCTAAATGGTAATACAAACACAAGCACAAACATTAATGAAAACAGAAATGCAAATGCAAGTGTATGGAAGCGCAACGTAATGCACACGGCACCGGTAATGTAATTGGAATTGCAGACACGGTAACAGCAATGATGACACTAAAGGAAACACAAACAGAAACGTGCAGAAATGGAAGTGCACAAATGCAAATGGAAATGCACATGGTGATGCAAAAGGAAACACAAACAAAAAACAGTAATGGAAATGCAAATGTTAATAGTTACACAAATGCAAGCACAAACGAAAACGCAAGAGAATGTACACAGTGGTGTAGATGGAATGGTAATAAAATGCAAATGCAAATGAAGTATGTAAGAAACACAAATGGTAATGTACACGGTCATGGTACCACAATAGGAAACATTAATGCTAACAGTAACAGCAATGATGATGATAAAGGAAACACAAATGCAAAGGGAAGTGAGTATGCAAACGCAAATGGTAATGCACACAGTGACGCAAAATGAAACGCAAACAAAATTAGTAATGGAAACGCAAATGTTAACAGTAACGTAAACAAAAACGCAAACAAAAACACAAAGGGTAATGCACATGGTGTCATAGATGGGAATGGTAATGCAAATGGAAATGCAAGTATGTATGGAAACGCAACTGGTGACGCGCACGGTCACGGTACTGCAATAGAAAATGCAAATGCTAATGGTAACAGCAACAATGATGCCAAAGAAAACACAAATGGAAGCGTGTATGCAAATGCAAATGGTAATGCACATGGTGACGCAAAATGAAACACAAACCAAAACAGTAATGGGAATGCAAATGTTAACAGTAATGTAAACGCAAGCACAAACAAAAACGCAATGGGTAATGCACACGGTGGTGTAGATGGGAACGGTAATGCAAATGGAAATGCAAGTGCATATGGAAACACAACTGGTAATGCGCACGGTCATGTTACCGCAATGGGAAATACTAATAATAACAGCAATGATGACGCCAAAGAAAATTAAATGGAGTGCATACACAAACGCAAATAGTAATGCACATGGTGATACAAAATAAAATACAAAGCAAAACAGTAATGGTAACACAAATGCAAACAGTAATGCAAACGTAAGAGCAAATGAAATGCAAAGGTTAATACACATGGTGGCGTACACGCAACAGTAACACAAACAGAAATGAAAGCGATAGGGAAATTCAAATGGTAATGCGCACGGTCAATGCACCATAATAGAAAGCAAATGCTAACGTAACAGCAATGATAATGCCAAGGAAATGCAAACGCAAATGGAAGTTCATATGCAAATGCAAATAGTAATGCACACGGTGATGCAAAATGAAATGCAAACAGAAACAGTAATGGAAACGCAAATGGTAACAGTAATGCAATGCAAATGCATACGAAAACGCAATGGGTAACGCACACAGTGGCATTAACATGAACGCTAATGCAAACGGTTACAGAAATGCAAGTGGGAATGCTAACTGTACAGTAACGAAAGCGCACACCCTTTTTGAATGTATGCATAATAATGGGCCTCGGAGCAGAAAATGGGCACTTGGGATACTAAATTGCTTGTACTCAGGAACCATATGACATAGAAAAAAAATGATAATTTCATATAAGTTATGACTTTCCTGGCAAGTCTTGCACTTAGCTCCCACATTTTTCTGATGAAAAGTCTGTATCTCGAAGCATTTCCAAGATACGGGCTCCGAAAAGCATGGCAGATGCTGTAATGTTAGTCTATGGGAGAAAGCATCAACTGCAGAGTGCCACAACTTTGCATCCCTGTAATATTTTGTCACCAAACCACCAAAAGGGACATCTGTTGGATGTTCACTTTCTTCCCTCCAAATTTCAGCCCAAAGGACCAAACCATTCTTTTGCAGCAGTGTGGCAAAGAATTCCTGTTATTTTGTCCATAGTGTTGCAAAAAAATGTCGCAAATCATGACACTTCACAAATAAAATCACAAAAGTGTCGCAGGTGTGACACTACTTTGTGACACTACAGCTTACAAAAATTTCAAAAACATATTTCTGGGGTGTTTAATCCCCCCAAAAGAGATATGGCTAACATCCTCATGGTCCAACTAGTTGAACACAAAAAGAATTGTGTCCCTAGTGTATCCCAAATTTAAATGGCAAGCATTTCTGTGACCACTACCTGAAAAAAAAATGGCTGACTCACGACACTACAGGGGTCATTTGTGACACTAAAAACTGTATTTGCAACACTGTTGAACTTTTTATTAACTTTTCCCATTGACTATAATGGGAAACTTGTTTTTTGAATAACTTTTGAATTGTTTAATATTTTTTCACAAACCCTTCAAAAGGCACATCAGGGACCCGACCGCTTGTTCCTTGAAGTTTTTGGACCAGTTGTGTAAACTGTGTGACCTGTAGGTGCGAGCAAAGAATGTGCAAAAAAGTGTAAATGCACTATGGAATGTCACTTTATAACGTTACAACTACTGTGCCACTGTAAGATATATATACTGTACATATATATATATATATATATATATATATATATATATGTAAAAACTGTGTTAATGCATAATTTAGGGTTAAAACACAAAAATCAGTAAATTAGACTTTTAATGTTGCCCCTACCCCATGCACCCCATCCTCCCAAGATTGACAGATGTCAGGTGTCATTGGGGTTGTGAGAACCTAAATGTCACCCCATTCTTCTTTACTGAGGCATGTGAACATGATTGCACATGGAATCGGGTGACATTTAGGCCTCACAACCCCAATGACACACTCCAGCATCTGTCAATCTTGGGAGGATGGGAGGGGTACATGAGGTGGAGTAGGGGGAACCCTAAAGGTCTCATTTCCTGACGTTTTGTGTTTAACCCTAAATGATGCATTAATGCATTTTATTTCATAGAATTTCCTAACTTTTTGAGAAAGCATAGAGAAGTACAAACTCGCGCAAGTTGGTGGAAGCGCCAACTTGTAAATTTCTGCCTAACATAACAGTACAAGTACTGAATATCATATGTATTGGTGGGAGCGCATAGTGGTGGTAGTGTGGAGCCCCCAGCAGCTTGAAACAAAACAAAGTTTAATTCATTGGAGTGGCATAATTCCGCACCTGTTCATATTTCACACACCTAACAACTGAAAATTACCTCCATCACAATAAGGCAAGCTACCCTATAAATGTCAAGCCACTACCACAATGCAAAACGCTATACTCAAAATGTAAAGTGTGTCACACAATATCTCTGCAGCAAATTAATTTTCCAACACCCAAATACCATAATTCACATGTACAGGACATCCCTCAACACCTCTAATTTCAAGTCGAAGACCATACTGTTCTTGAGATATTAAATTTTAAATTTTGAGATTTCATTAGTTGGAGTGGCATAATTCTGCACCTGTTTACATTTTAAGCACCTAACCACTGAAAAGTATGTCCATGGCAGTAAGACTATCTATCCTATAAATTTCAAGTCACTACCACAATGCAGAATGCTCTCACAAAATGTAAACTGTGCCATGCAATATCTCAGCAACAAATACATTTTCCAACACCTAAACACCACAGTTCACATCTACAGGACATCCCCTCAACACCCTCCAAATATCAAGTTGAAAGACCAAACCGTTTCTGAGAAATTTCATTTTAAAAGTTGTGAAAATCAGGCTATCTGGTCCCTCCAAATCTGGACATCTAGTCCCACCCTCATGAATGAAGATCGCGATCAAAGACTCTCACAATCAAAATCATGACCAAAGAATTTGCAGGCTCATGATCAAAGAATTAAAAAACATGAAAACTCCATTTTTCACAGAATTATATTAAACCACAAGCATGACTCGATAGAATGAAGCCTCCTGAACAAAACCCATCCTAGTTTGAGTGCAGATGTCACCCCTTGGCTGAGATATTTAATTTTTTCCAACCGAAAAATCTGGTCATCTAGTCATGCCCTCAAGAACAAAGATCGCAATCAAAGAATCTTGCGATCAAAATTTAGGTTCGCCACCAAAGATCAAAGAATAAAAAATTTTAAAACTCAATTTTTTCAGAGAAGTACATTAAATCACAGGCATGACTCGATAGAACAAAGCCCCATAAGCAAAACCCATCCAAGTTTGACTTCATAAGTCACCCCAAGGCTGAGATATTTGATTTTTAAATCTGTCCATCTCATCGCTCCCTCACAATCAAAGATTGCAGTCAAAGAATTTTGCAATCAAAGAATTTGCAGGCTCGCAATCAAAGATCGTTAGCAAGCCGCGATCAAAGAATTTAAAACTTTAAAACTCTATTTTTGACATAATTACAGGAAATCACAGCCATGACTGGATAGAGGGAAGACCCCTGAGCAAAACCTATCATAGTTTTATTTCAGAAGTCACCCCTGAGCTGAGATATTTGTTTTATTTCCAACCGCAAAATGAAAACAAGATGCAGCCGTCATGATCAATGAATTCATCACAATCAATGATTCTTTGATCATGAGACTGAAAATTTTTGATCGTGAGGAGTGACCAGTTGACCAAAACCCCATTCTTCTTTAGCAAAATAACCATATAAATTTTCCCATTGACTTATAATGGAGCTAATAGTTTAATAACATTTGAATGGATAAATATTTTTCACCAAACAAAAGTGGTATGTTCCTTGACCCAAGCCCTTTCTACATGCCAAGTCACAAACTAACACACTACACAATGGCACGACAGCACCATGGACAAATTCAAAAAACTGCCCACAAGACTGGCGAAAAGTGCATTTTTCAGCATTTTGGTACGCAAAAACTGTAAGTCTGACCAAAACAAAATTAGGCAAATCAAGAGATCTACCATGCCCCACCAAGCATAACAAATTTCATGCAACTCCCTTTAACAGGTCCAAAGTTATTAACGTGCAAAATTTTGAGTTTAACATAGACGTGCCTTCATAACCCTAAATACGGGGCGTGACCAAAATATATATATATATATATATATATATCTTTATATATACACACATATATTATAGTGGTATGGTAGTGCCATCACAGTTAGGTTTGAGTACTCCATTTAGGTTAAATCTGAAATTTGGCAGCTTAATAACTTTGTAACTGTATGCCAGAGTTGCCTGAAATTTAGAATGCATGGTTTGGTACCATAGATCTTTGGACTTGTCAAGTTTTGTTATGGTCGGATGTACAGTTGCGGAACTACAGAGTGACAAACACGCATAAATTACAGGTTTTTGAATGTTTCTTTGCTCACACCTACAGGTTGCACAGTTTGTGTGATTGGTCCAAAACCTTCAGAGAATATGCAGCCAAGGTCCCCAATGTGCCTTTCAAAGTTTCTTGAAAAAATATTAAATGATTCAAAAGTTATTCAAAACAAACTGTTCCCCATTAAAGTCTATGGGAAAAGTTAACAAAATATTTGACAGTGTCACAAATACAGTTTTTACTATCGCAAATGACCCTTTTACTTTTGTGATTCAGCCATTTTTTTTTTCAATTGGTGGTCAGAGAAATGCTTGGCATTTAAATTTGGGATCCTCTAGGGACACAGTTGTTGCATTCACCTAGTCGATCCCTGAGGATGCTAGCCATGTCTTTTTTGGGGGTTAAACACCCCAGAAATGTTTTTTTTTTTAATTTCTGTAAACAGTAGTGTCACAAATTACTTTCTAATATGCAACACATTCATGATTTTTTTTGCAAAAGTGTTTTGATTTGTGAAAGTAATTTACGACACTATGCACAAAACAACAGTAAATCTTTGCCACCCTGCAGCAAAACACCAGTTTGGTCTTTTGGGCTGAAATTTGCTAAGAAGAAAGTCACCATCACACAAATGTGCCTTTTTGTGGTTTGGTGCCAAAATATTACTGAGCTGAAAAATTTCAGCACTCCAAAGATAACAATTTTTCCCATAGGATAACATTACAGCGTCCACCGCACTTTTCGGGTCCCATAACTCGAAAACAGTTCAAGATACAGATTTTTCGCCACAAAAATACTTAGTCCTCCACTGGGGCTATGTGCAAAATTAGTCTGGAAAGTCATAAATAATATAAGATTTTAATTTTTTTTTCTACATCGTACTGAGATATAGGTAATTTAGTATTCCAAGTGCTCATTTTCTGGTTGGGGGGCCATTATTATGCCCACATTCTTTGTATTCACTGTGCTTCTGAATGCAGCTTTTTGGGACACAAAGCGTGTGCGTTTCCGTTACTGTTAGCATTTCCATTTACATTGCTGCTTGCTTCACTGTTACTGTTTGCGTTATCATTTCTGTTTGTGTCAACATGTGCTATACCATTTTCGGTTGCATTTGCAGTTGCATTTCCATTTTCATTTGCATTACTGTTTCCTTTTGTGTCACCATTGGCATTACCATTACCATTTGCATTTGTGTTACCATTTCTATTAACATTACCATTTGTGTTTACATTACCGTTTGTGTTACCATTAGTGTTTGCATTGTGGCTTGCATTTCTGTTATCATTTGCATTACTGTTTTCTGCATCACCATTCACACATTGTTACCATTTGAGTTTGCATTACATCGTTTGTGTTTTCGTTGCTGTTTGTGTTACCATTTGTGTTTTCATTTGTTTGCGCTTGCATTTACATTAATGTTTGCGTGATTGTTTCTGTTTGTGTTTGCACTTGTGTTTGTGTTACCATTTGTGTTGTTTCCTTTTGCATCACTGTTGGCGTTACATTACCATTTGTCTTTCTGTTTGTGTTGCCGTAACTGTTGCGTTTTTGTTACTGTTTGCATAACCATTTGTGTTTGTGTTTATATTTGCACTTCTGCTTACGTAAGCGGTTGTGCAACCATTTTTGTTTGTGTTTGCACTTCCGTTTCCATTACCGTTTGTGTTAGCATTTCATTTTGCATCTCCATTGGCGTTACTATTTACGTTTCTGTTTACGTTACCATTTGCCTTTCCATTGCCCTTTGTATTACCGCTACTATTTCCATTACTGTTTGCATTAATATTTGCACTTGCATTTCTGTCAATGTTTATCTAACTGTTTCAGCTTGTGTCACATTACTGCTACTATTTGTGTTTCCACTTGCATTACTGTTTGCATTTTGCTTCCATTTGCTTTATTATTAACATTTGCATTTTCGTTACCATTTGCGTTTACGTGTGTGCTTGCGTTTCTGTTACCATTTGTGTTATTGTTTCCGTTTGTGTCACCATTGGCGTTACTGTTTGCATTTGTGCTTAAACATCACATTCTTTGTGTAATAATAACTTTACAACTGTTGAATAGATTTGTGTGACATTTGTAATACTTGGTCTACTGTGGTACTTCTGTGAATTTACCAATTTTCATTTAACATCTGCATACATTTTTTGCACAATGAAATGCCAAAAATTTATTTTTCACCATTCGTGTGCAATTTTACACTTGTGCTGCTCTGCAACCGTTGAAGAGATTTGGATAAGATTTGGCATACACGGAGTGGAATGGTACATCTATTTACCAATTTCTATTTCACTGGTACATGCAGTTTTAGTGCAGTGAAGTGAAAAAAAGCTGTTTTTGCTTTTTGTTTGCACTGCCTTGTGTGCCACATAGTGCAACCACTGTGTAGATCATTAGTCTGAGTCGTGGCATGCAGAAAGCCCATTGTTCAAGGAAGATGCCAGTTTCTGTTTGGTGAATAAATCTTCTTCCGTTCCAGAGTTATAAGCATTTGAAGCTGCCCCTTCCTTTGTGGTCAGAGATTTTTGCCATGAGTTCTGCCATTTTTCCACATTTTCAGCCATGAGTTCCACCATTTTGAGGTGGAAGACTTCTTAAATGTGCACAAACTTTAAATTGAATATCTCTGCAATGGTTTGGTCTTTTAACATGAAATTTGGATGGTGTTGAATGGGTGTCCTGGAGATGTGAATTATGTTGTTTACATGTCAGGAAAGTAATTTGCTGCAGAGATACTGATTGATACAGTTAACATTTCGCATATCATTATGCATGGTGCTAGTGGCTTGAAATGTATAGTGTAGGTAGCACTAGTAGTACTGACTTGCCTTGCAGTGGTTTGGTGTTTAAAACTTCAACAGGTGCAAAATTATGCCACTCTGATGAATGAAAATATAGTTTGTTCTGCTTTAATAACTTTTGAATCATGTATCTGATTTGTCTGGCAGTTGAAATAAAGAACGATTTAAAACAGATCTTCGATTGACAATTTTCGGGTTCCTGGCAGTTACGGTTGCTAAATTGTGGCTGCACAGTTGTTTGCTCATGGTGCTGTGCAACTGTTGAATGGATGTTCACACAATTTTGGACACATGGTGTGCTATGGTACATGTCTTCTTTTACCAATTTTTGTTCCATTGGATATATGATTCTTGTGTAGCAAAGTGGCAAAATGCTCTTTTGGCACTCCTGCACAGATTTCCCAGCATGACACTGTGCAATGGCTGAACAGATTCAGATAACATTTGTTATACATGTTCTGGTATGGTACATGTCTTCATTTACCAATTTTCATTTCAGTCACAAATACAGTTTTGTGCAGTAAAGTGACAAAATTCAGTTCTTGCTAATTTTGTGCAATGTGTTGCCCATGGAAAGCACAGCCATTGTGTAGTTAACTGGTCTAAAACTTAGGATATAGAGAGCCCTTTCTTCAAGAAACATGCCACTTTTTGTTTGCTGAATCAATGTTGTTCCGTTACAGAGTTATAAGCAATTGAAGTTGTCCCCCTTCTGTGGTCAGAGATTTTTCAGCTGCGAGTTCTGCTATTTTACCACATTTTCAGCCACGAGTTCCACCATTTTGAGGTGGAAGACTTCTTAAAGGTGCACAAACTTTAAAATTGAATCTCTCCGGAATGGTTTGGTATTTTAACACGACATTTGGAGGGTGTTGAGTTGATGTCCTGGAGGTGTGAACTATGCTGTTTACATGTTGGGAAAATAATTTGCTGACAAGATACTGCGTGATGCAGTTAACGTTTTGCTCATAGCGTTATGCATGGTGGTAGTGGCTTGAAATTTATAGTGTATGTAGCCCTAGGGGTATGGAGGTGCCTTTCAGTGGTTTGGGTCACATTAGCCTTTGTGCTGTTATCTCAGAAATGAAGTGAGATACAGACTTTTTGCTATTGTTGGCTCAGATTACCTTTGTGCGTTTTTTCCAGAAACGAAGCGAGATGCAGACTTTTTGCTACTGTTGGATCACATCACCTTTGTGCCATTATCTTGGAAAGGAAGTAAGACAGACTTTTCACTACTGTTGGCTCAGATCGCCTTTGCTCTGTTATCTCAGAAATGAAGCGAGATACAGACTTTTTCCCTACTGTTGATTCACATCGTTTTTGTGCCGTTATCTTGGAAACAAAGCAAGATACAGACTTTTTGCTTCTGTTGGCTCAGATCAGCTTTGTACTGTTATTTTGGAAACTAAGCGAAATATAGACTTTTCACTACTGTTGGATCACATCACCTTTCCGCCATTATCTCAGAAATGAAGCGAGATACAGACTTTTCATTAATGTTTCCTTACATCAGCTTACTGTTACCATTTGCATTTACGTTTGCGTTTTCCTCACCATTTGCATTACAGTTTGTGCTTGCATTACCATTACCATTTCTGTTTCTATTTAAATTTGCATCACTGTTACTGTTACCATTAGCATTTACGGTAACATTACAGCTACCATTACCATTGCATTTTGCTTTTCATTTGCATCACTGTTACTGTTACTGTTTGAGATACAATTTGCATTACCACTTGCTTGCATTGTCATTTGTGTTACCGTAACAGTTACCACTTCTGTTTGCATTCACATTTATGTTGGTGTTACAGTTACCATTAGCATTTGTGTTTCACTCACCATTACTGTTACTGTTAGCATTACTGTTACAGTTCTTACAGACTTAGCAGCATGGTGGTAGTGTAGGCCAAGGGCCCCATGCTCCATCACTGCATTCCATCTACCATTTATATTGCACATTCTCAAAAAGAAGGAAATTACAGCAACAAAACTCAGTTTGGGTTGTTCCATAGCAACAAAAGTAAGGAAATTCAGTGTTAGGGTTACCACCCTTGAACCCCATGCCCACCCAGCCCCCACCAACAGGCATCAGGGTGTGCTTTGGTTTCATCAGTCCCAAAACTATATATATATATATATATATATATATACATATTTTCATGGCAAAAATTCAGTTTAATGCATCAGTTAGGGTTGTCCCACAGTGACAAAAGTGAGTAAATTCTGTATTAGAGTTACCAGCCCTTGCACCCCACTCCACCCCACCCCCACCAACAGGCATTGGGGTGTGCGTTGGAGTCATCAGTCCCAACTATCACCCCATCTCCATGTAAAGAAGCTGAGGTGGTGCAGTATAGGAGAATGGGGTAGAAGTTAGGCATGATAACTCCCAATGCACATCCTGATGGCTGTTGGTATTGGGGTGGGGATGGTAGGGTGGCAACCCTAATTCTGAATTTCTTCACTTTTGTCCCTGTGGAACAACCCTAACTGATTCATTAAATGGAGTTGTTTGCCATGAATTTTCCTTCTTTTTAAGAATGTGCACTATAAATAGTGAATGGTATGTGATGGTGGGCCCCGAACTCCCACCATGCTTCCCATTTTTTATCATAACCCTTACAGTAACGGTAATGCCAATAGTAATAGTAACAGCAATGGTAATGGTAATCCTGATGGGAATGTTAATGGTAACAGTAACACCAATGCTAACGGTAATGGTAACAGTAACAAGAACAGTAAAGTAATGAAAATGCAGATGCAAATGGTAACAAAACAGTAATGAAAATGGAAATGGTAATGGTAACACAAACACAAGCAGACATGGTAATGCCAATGGTGATGTGAAAGGAAACAGTAACACAAATGGTAACACAAATGCAAAGGCAAAGGCAAATGAAATGGTAATGGAAACGGTAAAGGAAATGGAAATGCAAACATGAGCACAAACACAGATGGTAATACAAATGGCAATGAAAACTAAAAAGGTAACAGTAACACAAACGGAAATGCAAATGCAAGCGCAAATAGAAATGCAAATGTTAAACGCACATGGTGATGTAAATGAAAACGGTACCCAAAACATAAATGGTATCAGTAAAGCAAACACAAATGGTAATGCCAATGGTGACTCAAAAGAAAACAGCAATGGTAAAGCAAATATAAGCACAAACGGTAATGCACATGATGATGCAATAGAAAAGACTATGCAAATGATTATGGAAATGCAAGTGCAAGTGTAAATGCAACAGTAATGGTACTGCAAACAGTAATGGAAATGAAAATGGTAATGGTAATACAATCTCAAACGCAAATTAAATGGTAACAGCAATGGGAGGTACAGGAAGCAGTAATGCACGCGACAAACGTAAACGCAAGCACAAATATAAACGCCTAATGATAACGAAAACACAGATGCAATGGTAACACAAACAGTAATGAAAACACCAACAGTAATGGTAATACAAATGGAAATGCAAATGCTAATGGTAATGGCAATGGTGACGCAAGGAAACAGTAATGCAAATGGAAATGCAAACACTAACAGTAACAAAACTCCAACAGTAATGGTAATGCAAATGGAAATGCAAACGCTTAACGGTAATGGCAATGGTAATCCAAAGGTTAACAGTAACACAAATGGAAACACAAACACAAATGAAAATGCAGTCACAAATTGTAACGCACACGGTGATGCAAAGGAAACGCTAATGCAAACTGTAATGGAATGCAAGTGAAATGTGAATGCAAATGCTAATGGTAAAGTAATGCAAACACACATACATGCTTTGTGTCCCAAAAAGGTGCATTGAGAAGCACAGTGAAAAAAGAATGTGGGCACAATAATGGCCTACAGACCAGAAAATGAGTACTTGGGATACTACATTGCTTATATCTCAGGAACTGTACGATGTAGAAAAAATATTTAAATCTCATATTATTTATGAATTTCCAGGCTAGTTTTGCTCTTGGAGGGTTAAGAATTTTTGCGATGAAAAGTTTGTATCTCAAACCATTTTCGACATAAGGAACACAAAAGGCTCGGCAGATGCCACAATGTTATCCTATGGGGAAAATTGTCAACTTTGGAGTGCCGTAACTTTGCAGCCCTATTATATTTTGGCACTAAACCACCAAAAGGCACATTTGTGTGATGTTGGCTTTCTTCCCTACAAATTTCTCCCCAAAAGACCAAACTGTTTTGCAGCAGGGTGGCAAAGATTTTCTATTATTTTGGGCATAGTGTCGCAAAGTACATTCGAAAATCACGACACATTTGCAAAAAAACTCACAAAAGTGTCACATATGTGAAAGTACTTTGCAACACTACTTTTGAAAAAAATTAAAAAACATATTTATAGGGTTTTTTAACCCCCAAAACGACATGGGGAGCATTCTCAGGGCTCGACTAGGTGAACACAACAAGAATTGTGTCCCTAGAGGGTCCCAAATTTAAAGGCTAAGCATTTCACTGACCACCAACTGAAACAAAATGGCTGAACCATGAAAGCAAAAGGGTAATTTGTGACACTAAAAACTGCATTTGCAACACTTTCACATATTTTGTTAACTCTTCACATAGACTATAATGGGATTCAGTGTTTTTTGAATAACTTTTGAACCATTTAATATTTTTTCACAAAATCTTCAAAAGGCACATCAAGGACCCAGCTGCTGCATGTTCCCTGAAGTTTTTGGACTGACCACAAAAATGTGTGGGCTGTAGGAGCAAGCAAAGAAAAGTGCAAAACCCCATAATTTATGTGATTTGTGGTACTCTTTAGCTCCACAACTGTATCTCTGACCATAATGAAACATGGCAGATCCAGAGATCTATGGTACCAGACCATACATTCCAAATTTATCAAATCTATCATATAGTGGCAAAGTTATTAAGCTGCCAAATTTCAGATTTAACCATAAATGCGGTACTCAACCCTAACTATAGTGGCACTACTGTGCTACTAGAAAATATATATATATATTTATATTCATGGCAAAAAAAATCTGTTTAATGCATCAGGTAGGGTTATTCCACAGCGACAAAAGTGAGGAAATTCAATGTTAGGCTTGCCAACCCTTGCACCCCACCCACACCCTGCCCCCACCAACAGGCATCAGGGTGTGTGTTGGGGTCATCATTCCTAACTCCTAAAATGGGAACGGAGGCGCGTATGGAGACGCAAACTGTAACGTGCACGGTCACGGAACCGCAATTGTTAACTCAAATGGTAACGGTAACAGCAACAATAATGCCAATGGAAAGAGAAATGCAAATGCAAGTGAGTACAGAAATGCAAACCATTACACGCATGGTCATGGTACTGCAATTGTAAACGCAAATGGTAACAGTAACAGCAAAAATAATGCCAAAGGAAACAGAAATGAAACAGAAATGCAAGCGTGTATGAAAATGCAAACTGTAGTGCATGTGGATGGTACCGCAACTGCAAATTAAACTGGTAATGGTAGCAGCAATAATAACGCCAAATGACACAGAAACACAAATGCAAGTAAAAACACAAACCATAACGCACATGGTGGCGTAGACGGTAATGGTGCCACAAACGGTAATGGAAACACAAGTGGAAACACTAACTGGCACAGTAACGAAGGGCACACCCTTCTTTTCCCAAAAATACATTGGAAAACATAGTGAAAACAAAGAATGTATACATATCAATGGGCCTCGGAGCAGAAAATGAGGACTTGGAATGTTAAATTGCTTATATCTAAGGAACCATACGACTTAGAAAAAAAATGTAAATTTCATATGAATTATGACTTTCCTGGCTAGTTTAGTACTGAGCCCCAGTAGGGGGCTAAGCAATTTTGTGACGAAAAGTCCGTATCTCGCACTGTTTCCGAGATACGGGCCCGAAAGGTGTGACGGGTGCCGTAATGTTATTCAATAGGAAAAAGCATTAAATTTGGAGTGCCATCACTGTGCCTTCCTGTAATATTTTTTCACCAAACCACCAAAAGGCACATCAGTGGGATATTGGCTTTCTTCCCTCCAAATTTCAGCCCAAAAGAGCAAACCGTTGTTTTGCAGCAGGGCGGCAAAGGATTCCTGTAATGTGGCGGATGCCGTAATGTTATCCAATGGCAAAAAGTGTCAACTTTTGAGTGCTGTGTCTTTGCCACTCTGTAATATTTTTTCACCAAAATACTGAAAGGCACATCTGCGAGATGTTGGCTGCGTTCCTCAAATTTCCAGCCCAAAAGACCAAACTGTTCTTTTGCAGCAGGGTGGCAAAGAATTGCTGTCATTTTGCCATAGCCTGAAAAGTAGTGTTGCAATTTATGAAACCTTTCATAAACATTTGCGACACTTTCATGAGTGCTACTTTCTTATAAAGTACTTTTCCAGAAACTTGAAAAACTTATTTCTAGGGTGTTTAACCTCAAAATTAAGACATGCCTAGCATCCTCAGGGTCCGACTAGGTAAACACAAAAAGAATTGTGTTGCTAGAGGGTCCCAAATTTAAATGCCAAGCATTTTTCTGATCAACAACTGAAAACAAAATGGTGGATTTGCCAAAGTAAAAGGCCATTTGCCAAAGTAAAAACTGAATTTGTGAAAGTGTTGAACATTTTAACTTTTCCCATTGACTTATAATGGGAACTTGTTTTTTGAATAACTTTTGAACTATTCAATATTTTTTCACGAAATCTTCAAAAGGCACATTGGGGACTGAGACTGCATGTGTCCTGAAGTTTTTGGAATGATCGTGCAAACCGTGCAACCTGTAGGCGAGAGCAAAGAAATCACAAAAAAACGTAATTGTGCAATTGGTTGTTGCCAACAACTCCACAGCCGTATACCCAACTGATACAAAACTTGGCAGATCCCAAGATCTACCATGCCCAATTGAGCATACTAAATTTCAAGCAAATCTGTTGAACAGTGGCAAAGTTATTAAGGTGCAACATTTGACCCTTTAACCTTAAAAGTGCTACTCAATCCTAACTATGGTAGCACTACCTTGCTACCATAATTAGAGGCAAAAAAATCAATTTAATGCATCAGTTAGGGTTGTTCCACAGTGACAAAAGTGATGAAATTTGGTGTTAGGGTTGAAAACCCTAACTCCACATTCACTCCCCACACCCCCAGCACCACACACACATGCAAGTAGGAGGGAGGACCAAGGCAACATGACCAATCACAGACAACCAGCAGCAGGTGACAGAAATAAAATACAACTGTCAAAATATACTGCAAGACATCTCCATCACCCCAGACCAGGTACTGCATACTCAGTGTAGATCCTCAACAAAACTGAGGCCATGTACACCAATGGTATACATCCCTGATTACAGGTGCACACAAGTTACCACATTTAGGGGTTGCATGCCTTACCTAATGTTATCCTATGGGAAAAACCGTCAATTTTGGAGTGCCGTAACTTTGCCGCCATGTAATATTTTTCAATATAACACTGAAAGGCACATATGTGAGATGTCGGCTCTGTTCCCTCCAAATTTCAGCAAAAACTCCCAACAGTTCTTTTTGCGGCACAGTGCAAAGAATCGCTGTCCACTTTCCACAGATGGGAAAACTACTGTTTAATTTGGCGAAGCTCATGAAAAGTTCGACACTTTCGGGAGCATGAAAGTAATTTATGAAAGTACTTTTCCAGAAATTGGAAAACATATTTCTGGGTGTTTTACTACAAAATAAAAACATGGCAAGCATCCTCAGGGTCCGACTAGGTGAATACAAAAGAATTAGGTTGCTAGATGGTCCCAAATTTAAATGCCAATCATTTCTCTGATCACCAACTGAAAACAAAATGGCCGATTTGCGAAAGTAACAGGCCCATTTGCGAGGAGGAGCCATTTCTATGTTAAACCCCAAAACTTTGCACCTTAATAACTCTGTAACCGTTTGCCGGATTTCCCTGAAATTTGGAATACATGATCAAGAACCATAGGCCTTGGGATCTGCCAAGCTTCGTACCAGTCGGATATACGGCTGTGGAGTTATTAAGCGTGATCTGTGTGCTCTTTTACGCTTTTTCTGGAATTCTACGGTCGCGCCTACAGGTCGTACGGTTTGCACGACCAGCCTGAAATCTTCAGGGAACATGCAGCCGGGGTCCCCGATGTGCCTTTTGAAGATTTCGTGAAAAAATATTAAACGATTTAAAAGTTATTCAAAAAACAGTTTCCCATTATAAGTCAATGGGAAAAGTTAACAAAAAGTTCAACACTTTCACAAATGCATTTTTACTTTCGCAAACGGGCCTGTTACTTTCGCAAATCAGCCATTTGGTTTTCAGTTGGTGATCAGAGAAATGGTTGGCATTTAAATTTGGGACCCTCTAGCAACCTAATTCTTTTTATATTCACCTAGTAGGACCCTGAGGATGCTTGCCATGTCTATTTTGTGGTAAAACACCCCAAAAATATGTTTTTCAAATTTCTGGAAAAAGTACTTTCGCAAATTACTTTCGTGCTCACGAAAGTGTCGAACTTTTTTGTGAAAGATTTCGCAAATTGCGACAGTAGTTTTCCATCTGTGGGAAAGTGACAGCGATTCTTTGGCACTATGCTGCAAAAGAACCGTTGGGAGTTTGGGGCTGAAATTTGGAGGGAGCGGAGCCAACATCTCACAGATGTGCCTTTCAGTATTGTATTGAAAAAATATTACATGGCGGCAAAGTTACGGCACTCCAAAGTTGACAGTTTTTCCCATAGGATAACATTACGGCACCTGACGCATTACAGAAATCCTTTGGCACCCTGCTGCAAAATAACGGTTTGGTCTTTTTTCCTGAAATTTGGAAGGAAGACAGTCAACAGCCCACAGATGTGTCTTTCCATGGTTTGGTGAAAAAATATTACACGGCGGCAAAGGTACGGCACTCCAAAGTTGACATTTTTTCCCATAGGATAACATTACAGCGCCCGACACATTACAGAAATCCTTTGGATTCCTGCTGCAAAATAACGGTTTGGTCTTTTTTCCTGAAATTTAGAGGGAAGACAGCCAACAGCACACAGATGTGCCTTCAGTGGTTTGGTGAAAAAACATTACAGGAGGCAAAGTTATGGTGCTCCGAACTTTTCTTTTTCCCCGTAGGATAACATTCTACGGTTAGCCGCCTTTCAGGGCCCGTATCTTGAAAAGGGTGCTAGATACAGAGACTCTCATCAGAAAATCTTTAGTTTCTAGCAGGTGCTAAGTATCAAATTAGGGCAGGACAGCTGTAAATAATATGGCTTTTAAATTTTTTTTCACGCAGACGCTTCCTGAGATATAACGATGTAGTATTCCAAGTTCACATTTTCTGCACCAATACTCATTATTATGCATAATTATTTGTACTCAGTGTCTTTCTATGCAGGTTTTGGGGAAACCATCCTGTGAGCTTACATTACTGTTACTGTTGCCCTTTCCGCTTTATGTTCCTTACCTGCTTTCACTTATCAGGACGCTCTGCACCACCATGTGCGTTATCCTTTGCATTTTCATTTGCGCTTGCGTTTCTGCTATTTTTTGTCATTTCTGTCTACAGTACTGTTTATCTTTCTGTTTCACTTTACGTCACCATGCCCATTGACATTTCTGTTTACAGGCACCATGTTACTATGTGACAACACATCACGTGGCAGACCGTTCCCGTCTATGCCACCATGTGCGTTATCCTTCCTGTTTTCATTCGTGCTTGTGTTACCATGTGTGCCACTGTTAGCATTTCTGTTTGCATTGCTTTCCCTGTTAGTATGCCACAAGACATCATGTGGCTCTGGGCCCCGTGCTCCCGCCACTGCATTACATTCACTATTTCTTGTTATCATTCTCAAAAAGAAGGGAAATTAGAGGCAAAAAACCCCATTTAATGCATTAGTTAGGGTTGTTCCACAGCGACAAAAGTGAGGAAATTCGCTGTTAGGGTTGAAAACCCCCTTGGACTCTCACTCACCCCCAACTGGCATTGGGGTGCATTGGGATCATGGGTCTTAACTCTCACCCCATTCTCCTATACTTCTGCTGCTTTACATGTCATGGGGTGAGAGTTAGCTGATGATCCCAATGCGCACCCAATGCTGGTTGGGGGTGGGCAGGGGGGTCCAAGGGGTTTTCAACCCTAACAGCGAATTTCCTCACTTTTGTCGCTGTGGAACAACCCTAACTAATGCATTAAATGGAGTTTTTTGCCTCTAATATATATATATATATATATCTATATATACAGATATATATATATATATATACTGTATATATATATATATACACATATACACACACACTGTAAATATATATATATATATATTTGCAAAAAAAGTTGTTAATGAATTAGTTATGGCTGAAGCGACAAATGTAATGAAATAACACATTAGGTTAAGTCCCTAGCACCCCCACCCCAACCTCTTCCCCTCACCAACCAACCCCACCCGACAACCTCACCCCTACTTTCCACAGACAGGCATCAGAGGTGGCTTAGACCATCGGGCCTAACTCCCTCCATTCGCCTATGCTGTACCATGTCAACTTTCTTCACATAGAATGGAGCTAAGAGTTGCTCCAATGATGCCAAGGCTTACCCTGACACCTGCTGGTCTACAAAGAGGGACTGGAGTGGTAATTTCCTCCTTTTGTCCCTACTTTTGTTGCTTCAACCCTAATTAATGCATTAACAAAGTTTTTTTAATTTATTTCTTATTTTTGAGATAGTATAATAGTATATTTCCATCCCTCCACAGATTTACATACATATCTAGCTGTGGAAACACAGGATCTCCATCCCTTGCATTCCACACATTAAGTTACTTAGCACGCATAGCTTAAATTGCAACAAATAGTCACACCTGTGCCTTCTTAAATAATTTTCATCTCAAATGTTCAACATAACCTTCTTATCACTTCAGTGCATGTATCCAGTACAGAATATTTTTAAATCCCTATCGAAATGTAATTCTGCGCAACTGTAACTCCATTCTGCACAATAGGTATGGAAAAACATTTTTGGCAGGATTTGAAAATGACAGCTGTACTCTTCATTAGGTGGGGTGAAAAATAGCAATGTTGAAAATTTGGAGAAAATATGAAAATTGCCAAAATTATGCATGTGCTTAGAAAAATTCAATGAGCTGTATAATTTGGGCATTTTTATGTATTTTGCACCAAATTTTCAACATGGCCTTTTTCAGACCCCACCTCATGAACACTTACACTGCCATTTTGTCACTCAGTCCCGAAGGTGATTTTGTGCAGCAACAGTGCCATTTAGTGCCACTGCTGTGTAAACACATCTATGGCAGAAGGTGAGAAATGACACCTGTACTGTTCATGAGGTGGTGTGAAAAATTGGCAATGTTAAAAATTTGGAGTGAAAATATTAAAATTTGCCAAAGTGACACACGTGCATAGCAAAATTTCAGTGACTGAGTGTAACTCAGGCATGTTTGGATATTTTTGCACCAGATTTGTAACATAGCCTTTTTGGGACTCCATCTCATGAGCAGTGACACTGTTGTTTTGTTAGTCTGTCCCAAAAGGTGATTCTGCACAGCAACCAAAAAATAACCTTTTGGGACTGAGTAATGAAATGACAGTGACAGCGTTCATGAGTTGGTGTCCCAAGAACCCCATGTTGAAAATTTGGGCCAGAATTCTTAAAAATGCCTTAGATATCAGCATAAGTTGAAAAAAACCACTGACTGTCATTATGCAGCACTTACCTTGATTCTTCAGTTTGCAGTTGGGCTTTGAAGAGTGGAGATGTGTCCCGGTCCAGAGAAAATGACAATGTGTGATCTCTGATGGTAGGTATAGGGTAAGGGAGGTGTGTGGGGTGATGGGGTGCTCAGTGGAAGGTCGGGATGGTCAGGTAGTGGGGACAATAAGGGATGGTTTTCTTTTTTCAGGTTTAAAAAACAAAAAAGACATCGGAGGACTGTTTCCTTTTTCAGGGATACATTCGGGGAATGATGGTGCTGGGTCTGACTGCACACAGATGGAGGGAGCAGGAGGGTTATTATTTAAGTTGACACCATGGATCGTAGAATGAGGGTGGTGGGTTGGAATGCACAGAGAGAGGGAGGGAGCAGGAGGGTTCTTTTTTAAGCTGACACCAGAGACCAGGGAATGAGGGTGGTGGGTGGGACTGCACAGAGGGAGGGAGCAGGAGGAAGTTTTTTATTACAAAGGGGAACAAGGAACAAGGTTTGGTGGGTGGGACTGCACAAAGGGAGTTTTTTCTTTTTAATCTGACAGTGTGGCCCAGGGAATGAGGGTGGCGGGTGGGAATGCACAGGGGGAGGGAGCAAGAGGATTATTTTAATGTGACAGCAGGGACCAGGGAAAGAGGGTGGCAGGTGGGACTGCACAGAGGGAGGGAGCAGGAGGAATTTTATTACAAAAGTGACTGATGAATGAGGGTGATGGGTGGGACTGCACAGAAGAAGTTTTTTATTTTAAATCTGACAGCATGGCCCGGGGAATGAGGGTGGTGAGTAGGACTGCACCGAGGGAGCAGGAGGGTTATTTTAATGTGACAGCAGGGAAAGGGGAATGAGAGTGGAGGGTGGGGAGTGCACTGAGGAGGGTGGGCTGGGAGCAGTGCAATGCAAGTTCTGCATCCAAAATGGCAGTTTTGTAAGAATTCTGCATTGAAAATGGCAGTTGGATGCAGGATTCTGCATAAAATAAAAAAAAAGATGTCGGGGACTGTTTTCTTTTTTTTTCAGGAAGAAAAAATAGATTTCAGGACACTGTGGTGGGCTCCCCATTGTCTCATACTACTGGGGAGTACAGGGATAAAGGGGATTGGGCCTCCTGATGTCAGCAAAAAAGGTCAGTAACCATTTAAAATCCCTTTTTGCAATCCTTTTTGAAAGTCGATTTTGTGAAAATGCACCAGGTCATAATATAGATGCGGCAATAAGCGTGCGACATTATGTGAAACTGAACCTGTGTGAACTCTGAGTTGGACCCCCAGAGTTGGAATCTTTAGTGGGGGTCTGGGGCACTGCCCCCATAATAGGGGTGTGGGGCAGAGCTCCCCCCAGAACAATAAATAAATAGAAATCGTGGCATGCGATTCTGCCACACGGCATTCTGCTGTGCGACATTATGACCCCATGCCTTGTGAAAAGAGATCAACTGTCATAAAGGGATTGTGAAAATGGATTTTTAAATTTAAAAACTACTTGATGGAGGAATAATAAAAACAAAGGCATGGGGGTAGAGGACATCCTCTAACCAAAACCCATGCCTTGGTTTTTACATAACACTCACTAGCGTGTTAAAAGATTTTGTTTTCTCCCCACTAATTGAGAAAACAAATTTGTGGCTGACTAACAGGGATTTAACCCATGAAAAAAGTGATTTTGCGAGATTTCCAAATCCATTTTCACACTCCCTCTTTGTCAACCATTCACGACCAGGAATCCTTGGTTGAAACTGCATCTTTCCCAAAGACTGAACTGAGCATGTTCAGTACCTGAATTTTAAAAATGTAATAACTTTGGAATGGATTAATATTTTTTTTTTCCAAACCAACTCTGGATTGTTCCTTGGGATAAATTCTTTAAACCCTGAAATTTTGTGGCCAAAATTCCAAATGGTATGGGTGCAGCACAATGTTGAAATGACCCTGACATTTGCCAAACACAAAGTGAAAAATGCACTTATTGGTGCTTTACTACATGAAAACTGCAAAACCAATTGAAAAGCAACTTGGCAAATCAAGAGATCTACCATCTGAGACCAAGTATTCCATATTTCATGCAAATTTGTAGAACAGTGTGAAGATATTAATGTGCCAAATTTGAGGTTTAATATTAAACTGCCTACTCAACCCTAACTATAGAGGCGCGACTGTACCTCTATGATATATATACACATATATATATATATATATATATATATATATATATATATATATATATATATATACATATTATAGTGGTGCAGTTGCGCCACTATAGTTAGGGTTCAGTGGTCAGTTACATACTAAAGTCAAAAGTTTTGGCGTTAATAACTTTGGAGCCGTTCAATGGATTGTATGGTAGATCTCTTGATTTGCCAAATTGTGCTTCAGTCAGACTTACGGTCTTCGCATATGAAAGTGCTGAAAAATGCAAAATTATCCATTTTTGGAGGCAGCTTTTGGGATTTTGAGCGTGGCCTGTACGGCCGTTCTATGGCGTGACACTCTGTGAGATGACTCGTTTGAAAGAACTTTGGTGGCTGAACATGACTCTTTTCTTTTCCTTTGGTGAAAAAATATTAAAGAGGGATTCTGGCCAAAATTTCTAGCATCAGTAAATTCAGAATTTGGATCATCATATCCCCAGTCAGCCTCATGCAAAAAATAAGATCTCCAAGTTACTTTGTTTAAAAGTTACAAGTCATTTTGTAACCCTAAATTTACTGCCTGTTCAAAAAAGCCAGTTTCAGTAAAGAGCTACTGATGATGTCACAACCAGATCTCACAGTCTAGTCCTTCTTGTAAACTACCTTACAAAACTTATTTCTCCCACATTACATAAAACTGCAGTTGATTAAACACCTGGAAAAGGAAAGCTGACAATGGGTGAGTCAGGGCATGCATTTCCATAGTGTGCAAATGCAAGGTACAGTACTAAAGAATGTGACAGAGGGGTTGGAATACAGCAGCAAACATGGCTTTAGAATGACAAAAATATGTGCAATTTTTATAATAGTGCCGGGATGAGATTTTGAAATGTCACAAACTGCAACTGTGGAATGCAGCAATGACACAATCTCAGAAAGTAGGTGGGGCACACAATTTTGGAAACTGGCAGGAATACTAACATTCTTAATGTGGTGGTGTCATATAGTTTTGGAATGTGGCAGAGATACACAATTTTAAAATGTGGGAGACCCATAGTTGTGGAAGGTGGTAGGGATATGCAATTTCGTAATGTATCTTGGATGGATTAATTTGGCATGTGGTGTAGTGATACAAAATTTCAAAATGTATTTGGTATGCTTGATTTCAGATTGTGGTGGCAACATTCAATTTCAGAATGTGGCATGGACACGAAATCACAGAAAGCGCAGTGATGCAATTTCAGAATCTGGTAGCCACATGGAATTTCAGAATGAGGCAGGAATGCATAATTTTTGAATGTTACTTGAACATGCAATTTTTGAATGTGGCAGTGACACTCATCTTTAGAATGTGGTGGGGATGTTCAGTTTCAGAATCTGGTGGGAATGCACAATTTCAGAATGTGACAATGACAGGCGATACTGGAGTGTGGAAGTTTACACACAATTTCAGAATGTGGCAGGCAGACACAGTTTCAGAATGAAGAAGAAACATGCTGTTTCAGAATGTGGCAGTGATGCACAATTTCAGAATTTGGCAGTGATGCACAATTTCAGAAAGTGGCAGTGAAGTGCAATTTTGGAATGTGGCGATGATGCACAAATTCAGAACATGGCAATGATGCACAATTTCAGAATGTGGCTAACACGCAGTTTCAGAATGTGGCTGATGCACAATTTCAGAATGTGGCTGATGTGCAATTTCAGAATGTGGCTGATGTGCAATTTCGGAATGTGGTGAAGATGCACAGTTTTGGAATGTGGTGGTGATGCACAGTCATGCAGATCGGAATGTGTCAGTGACACATGACTCCGGAATGCAGTGGTGACACATGACTCTGGAATGCGGCAATGGTGCAAGATTCCAGAATGTGGCAGTGACGCACAACTCCAGAATGCAGCGGCGAGGCATGACTCCAGAATGCAGCAGTGAAGCATGCCTCTGGAATGCAGCAGTGCTGCATACCTCTGGAATGTTGTAGTGACACATGCCTCCGGAATGCGGTGGTGACGCATGACTCCAGAATGTGGCGGTGATGCATGAATCCAGAATGTGGCAGTGATGCACGACTCTGGAATGCAGGCAGTGACATACGACTTCAGAATGTGGCAGTGACACACAATTTCGGAATGTAGCAGTGATGCACAGTTTTGGAATGCGGTGGTGACTCACAGTTTTGGAATGCAGCGGTGATGCTCAGTTTCAGAATGCAGCGGTGGTACTCAGTTTCAGAATGTGGCTGTGATGCACAAGTTTGAAATGTGGTGGTAATACACAGTTTTGGAATGTGGTGGTGACGTACAGTTTCAGAATGTGGCAATGACACAATTTTGGAATGTGATGGTGACAGTTTCAGAATGTGACACTGAAACACAAATTTGGAATGTGGTGTGGATGTGCAATTTTGGAATGTGGTGAGGATGTGCTATTTTGGAATATGGCTGGGACTTACAATGTTGGCTTGTGGTGCGGATGTGATGCAGAATTTTAAAATGCAATGGAATCATACAATTCTGGAATGTGGCGAGGACATGCAATTTCCAAATAAAATGGTGTCTCATGCCATATTCCAACAGTGTACATCCTTACATATATTTCAGAATTGCCAGTCCCCACCAAATTCTTTGCTGTGTGTCCCAGTCACATTCTGAGATTGACTGTCCCACCACACTGTGAGATGGCACATCCTGCCACGTGCCCAGATTACATGCCCCCCACAACATTCTGCAATTGTGCACCACTTTGACAGTCTATACCTTGGTTCAGCGCTGCATTCCAAAACCACCTCCTGATGCATTCTAAAGTACAGCAACATGCATCTGAACATTCTGGAAATGCAAGTACTGCAAGCAACCCTGTGTCAGTTTTGTTTTTTTTGAAATAAATACTACAGTTACAATTTTGATAACTTTGAAGAAATAGGTTCTGTAAGGTTGCTGATAGGGAGGACTAGTCTGTGAGTTCTGGTTGTGACATCATCAATGGCTTTTCATTGAAACTGGGTTTTTTGAACAGGGAGTGAAATCAGCATTACAAAATAGCTCGTAACTTTAAAACAAAGTAATGTAGAAACCTAATTTTTTTTATGAGATTTATTGGGAGTAGGCTGATTCTAATTCTGTAACGTAATACTTTTGACTGAACTCCCTCTTTAAGGCATTCAAAAATTATGCAATTTTTAAGCTTCCTTTATAAGTCAATGGTAACATTTATATGTCTATTTTGCGAACAAAGAATGGGGTTTTGGCCATCTGGTCCCACCTGGTGATCGAAGAACTTGCAGTCTCATGGTTCAAGAATCTTTGTCTCCGAGGTTTTTCAAAATTCTTTGATCGTGAGGTCTGTCATCTTGTTTTGAAATTTTGGATAGTAAAAACACAAATATCTCGGCTCAGGGGTCACTTCTGAAGTAAAACTTGGATGGGTTTTAGTCTGGGGGCCCTGATCTATCCAGTTATTAGCTTTTAAAATCTTCGTTCACAGCTCACTAACGATCTTTGATCGTGAACCTAAAAATTCTTTGATCGCGAGATTCTTTTATTGTGATCGTGCATGGCGAGCAAGGGATGAGATGGCCAGATTTAAAATTGTTCTTTCTGAGCTCAGAGGTGTCCTACAAACTGAAATGAGGGTGGGTTTTGCTCAGGGGGCTTCGTTCTGCCCCATCTGAATAATAATAATAGTAATGTATTAACTATCCCTGGTGGTCTAGTGGCCCCCCCCATCATAATAAAATATGTAGTTATTTGTAATGCCCTGGCAGTCTAGTGCCCCCCAAATGTGTATTTTTTCAAATCCCTGGTAGTCTAGTGGCCCCCTGAGCTGTATAAAATAATAATTAGTGCTCACATCCCTGGTAGTCTAGTGCCCCCCAACCTCAGCCGGTGACTGGCACAGATCACCTCTCCCTCCACAGTCAGCCATTGACTGTGTGCATTATGATCTGTAATGCAAAGAGGCACTCAGAAATATTTTCAGAGTGCCTCTTTGCATTAGTGCTCATAATGCACACAGTCGGCAGCTAGCTGTGGAGGTGAGAGGTGGGCTGTGCCATTCACCAGCTGGGAAAAGGTGGGGGGTGCTGGGTGGGCTGGCACAGCTGGGTGGGGGTTGGGGGCCACTAGACTACCAGGAAATACAAAATAAGTATTTATTTTATTATGCTGGGGGGGCCGCTAGACAATCAGGGATATCTACAAAGAATATAATTTAATAAAGATTGGGAGCCACTAGACTACCAGGGAAATGAGCAATAATAATTATTTGATACAGCTCGGGGGCTACGAGAATACAGCTCGGGTTGGGGCCACTAGACTATCAGGAAATACTACATCATTATTTATTTTACTATGATGGGGGGCGTTAGACTACCAGGGATATGTACAATTAATATTATTTAATACAGATCGGGGGGCCACTAGACTACCAGGGATGTAAATCAATACACATTTGGGGGGCACTAGACTACCAGGGCATTACAAATGACTATATATTTTATTATGATGGGGGGCCTCTAGACTACCAGAGATAGTTAATGCATTATTTTTGTTATTTAGATGGGGCAGAAGGAAGCCCCCTGAGCAAAATCCAGTCTTATTTTACTTTGTAGGGCACCTCTGGACTGAGAAAAAACATTTTAAAATCTGCCCATCTCGTCCCTCACTCTTTGATCACGAGATTGCTATTTCTTTGATCATAAGCCTGCAAATTCTTTGATCGCGAGATTCTTTGATCGCGATTGTGCATCATGAGTGAGAGATGAGATGGCCAGATTACAAAAATCAATTTTCTCAGCCCAGGGGTGTCCTAGGAAGTCAAATGAGGGTGAGTTTTACTCAGGGGGCTTCATTCTGTCAAACCATGGCAGTGGTTTACCACAATTCCTTCAATATATTTATTTATAAGGTTTTTAATTCTTTGTTCATGAGCATGCAAATTCTTTGATTGTGAGCCTGCAAATTCTTTGATAGTTAGATTCTTTGATTGCCATCTTTGATCATGAGGGAGGGACAAGATGGCCTGATTTTTTATAATGGAATAGATAGGGAAATTTTAGTAATCTTTGATATTGAATATCTCGGAAAAGGTTTGGTCTTTTTACTTGTGATTTGGAAGGGAGAAAGGCAACATCCAACAAATGTGCCTTTTGGTAGTTTGGTCAAAAAATATTACAGGGCGGCAAACTTACAGCACTATGAAGTTGACACTTTTTCCTATAGGATAACATTACGGCATCTGCCACATTACAGGAATTGTTTGCCGCCCTGCTGCAAAATAACGGTTTGGTCTTTTGAGCTGAAATTTGGAAGGAAGAAAGCCAACATCCCACAGATGTGCCTTTTGGTGATTTGCTGAAAAAATATTACAGGGTGGCTAAGTGACAGCACTCTGAAGTTGACGCTTTTTCCCATGGGATAACATTATGGAGTCCGTCGCGCCTTTCAGGGCCCGTATCTCAGAAACAGTGCAAGATACAGACTTTTTGTCACAAAAATGCTTAGCCCCCCAAATAGGAACTCAGTACAAAACTGGCCAGGAAAGTCATAATTCATACGAATTTTTCTTTTCTACGAGATATAAACAATTTAGTATTCCAAGTCCTAATTTTGTGCTCTGATGTCCATTGTTATGCATACATTCTTTGTTTTCACTGTGTTTTTAATACACTTTTTTATGAAAAGAAGGGTGTGCCTATTCGTTACTGTGCCAGTTAGCATTTCCAGTTGTGCTTCCATTACAGTTCACGTCACTGTTCCCGTTTACGTCACCATGTGCGATACAGTTTGTGTTTTTGTTTGCACTTGTGTTTCCATTTCTGTTTCGTTTGGCATTATTGTTGCTGTTACCGTTACCATTCACATTTGCAATTGCGGTTCCGTGCCCATGTGCGCTGCAGTTTGCTTTTCCATACGCGCTTGCATTTGTGTTTGCATTTATGTTTCCTTTGGCTTCATTGTTGCTGTTACCATTACCATTTGCATTTACAATTATGGTACCATGACCATGCATGTAACGGTTTGCATTTCTGTATGCACTTGCATTTGCATTTCTCTTTCCTTTGGTGTTATTGTTGCTGTTATTGTTACCATTTGCATTTACAATTTGCGCTTCCATGACTGTGCGCCTTATGGTTTGTGTTTCCATATGTGTTTGTGTTTGCATTTCCATTTCTGTTTCCTTTGCTGTTGTTGTTGCTGATACAG
Source organism: Neoceratodus forsteri (assembly GCA_016271365.2). NCBI lineage: Eukaryota > Metazoa > Chordata > Ceratodontiformes > Ceratodontidae > Neoceratodus > Neoceratodus forsteri. The sequence goes on from CM028131.1 coordinate 586,071,338, forward strand.
TTAGCATTTGTGTTTCCAATTGCGGTACTGTGAATATGCATGTTACCAGTTGCGTTCCGTACGCACTTCCATTTGGGTCTCTGTTTCTGTCACTGTTCGCTTTGGCATCACTTTGCGCTTGCATTTCTATTTCCATTTGTATTACCATGTGCATAACTGTTTGCGCTTGCATTTGCATTGCACTTACTGTTACTATGTCACACAAAATCATGTGGTGGGAGCACGGGGCCCAAAGGTCCTCGTGCTCCCACCTAACTTTCTTTTCTTTCTACTTTTTCTATTCTTTCTTAAAAGTAAAGAATTCTATTCAGAAAACTTCATTAATGCATCAGTTAGGTTCTTCTACTGCAAAAAAGTGAGAATTCAATTTTAGGGTTCCCACCACAACCCACCCCCACCAACAGGCATCAGGGAGTGTGTTGGGGTCATTAGCCCTAACTCTCACCCCATTCTCCTACACTGCACCACCTCAGCTTGTTTACACATGGGATGGGGTAGAGTTAGAGCCAGTGACCGCACGCCCCAATGTCTGTTGGTGGCAGCAGGCTGGGGTGGGGTGCAAGGGGTGGGAACCCTAAAATCGAATTTCCTCACTTTTTTCACTGTAGAAGAACCCTAACTGATGCATTAGTGAAGTTTTTTGCATAGAATATATATATATATATAGTTAGGGCTGAGTAGGCACTTTCATGTTAAACCTCAATTTTTGTGCATTAATACCTTTGCAACCATTCAACGGATTTGCACAAAATGTGGAACGCATGGTCTGGTATGGTAGATGTCTTGACTTACCTAGTTGAATTTTGGTCAGACTTATGGTTTCTGCACAGCAAAATGCTAAAAATACATTTTTTGTCACTTTTGACACTTTTTTTGCCTATGGCACTGTGACCACACCGTGTGTTCTTTTGATCTGAAATGTGCAACACAGAAAGAGGTTGGTTCAAGGAACAATCCAGCATTGGGTTGGTAAAAAATATTAATCCATTCCAAAGTTATTACATTTTTAATTCTTTGGTTCTGCGCATGCTCAGTTCACTCCAAGATTTATATGGTTATTTTACAGACAAAGACTGGCCTCAGGGTCAAGGATTTTGTAGCTCAGGGACTAGGATCCTGGTGCACTAGAAAATTTCTTGTCAACCAGCTGCCATCTTATTTTTCAGTTTTTCCCCAAAAGAAAATGCTGTAGCTTTCCCCATGGGTGACTTTTGGGCCAAATGAGGCATGGGTTTTGTTCAGAGTAACCTCTTCAATAAAGCTATGCCTTTGGTTTGGCTTGTTTTGGTCCAAAACTAGCTTTTTAAAATTCAGAAATTCTTTGACCATGACTCACTAATGATCCTAGTCCATGAGCTGTCAAAATCCTGGTCTGTGAGCTCACGGTCAAGAATTTTGCTACCTCATGGACTAGGATTTTAAAAACTTTACTATTGTATTGCTAATGAATGGTTTGGTCTTTTTACTTGAAATGTTCAGGGTATTGAGTGGATGCCCTACAGGAGTGAATTATGCTATTTAGGTGTTGGGGAAGTAAGTAGTTCCATAGATATGCCATCACAAAGTTCAGATTTTCCCCATAGGATTACACTGTGCCACCCATTGCATTTTTTTGGTGGCCACATGTCAGAAACGATGCAGATATAGATTCAGTTGATTTATGTTGTGGGCAGTGTTCATTGTCATGATTACAACAACACTTTAATTTTTTTTCCTAGCTGCTATGGTTCCCGAGATATTGTCACATTAGTGTTACAAGGGTTCCTTGCCCTATAGGGCTGCTGTATGGCTGCATATCTATGTGTAAGTGGGAGTGCAGGGCCCAGAGGGCCCATGCTCCTGAAGATGCATATTGTTATGCAGAAATGGGCAGCTTCCCTTCACTCCCACCAACACATGCTATTTACTACTTATAGTACACTTTTTCAAAAAGTAAGGAAATGCATGGCAAAAAAAATGCATTCAATGCATCAGTTAGGGTTAATGCAACAAAAGTGAGGAAATGAGACATTAGTGTTGAACCTCTAACCCTCCACACCACAGACCCCCATTCTTCACACATTGACAGATGCTGGGGTGTGCCATGGGATCATGAAGCCTAACTTTCACCCCATTCTCCTTTACTGTAGCATGTCAACCTGTTTACACATGGAAGGGGTGAGAGTTGGGACACACAGCTCCATGGCACACCCTGGCATCTGTTAGTCTGTGAAGAATGGGGGTGTGTGGTGTTGGTGGGCTAGGGGCTCAACCCTAACATCTCATTTCCTCACTTTTTTTTCTCTAACCCTAACTGATGCATTAAATGCAGTTTTTGGCATAGTTATATATATATATATATATATATATATATATATATGTATACATATATATGTACTGTATATAAATGTATATATATATATATATATATATATATATATATATATATATATATATATGTATACAGATGTAGATATATATATAAAATAGTGGTGCGGTAGTGCCACTATTGTTAGGGTAGAGTAAGCACTTTAATGCAAAATCTCTAATTTTGCACCTTAATAGCTTTGCCACCATACAAAGGATTTGCCTGAAATTTTGCATGCTTAGTCTGGTACCATAGATCTCTGGATCTGGCAAGTTGCATTATGGTCAGATGTGCATTTGTGGAGCTACAGAATGCCAAAAAACACAAAAAAGCAGACTTTTCGCACATTTCTTTGCTCGCACCCACAGCCTGCATGGTTGGTCTGTTCAGTCAAAAAACTTCAGGGAAGATGCGGCCTTGGCCACCAATGTGACTTTCAAAGATTTGGTGAAAAACTATTAAACCATTCAAAAGTTATTCAAGAAATGAGGGCATGGTTTGGACACTGAGGAAGATGGCCATCAAAGCCCATAGATCTGTACCTAGCTAAGCCAATCCGTGCTAGTATGCCGGCATCCATGGACGGTTTCAGCACCTGAAGCTATAAAGTGCCTCTGCAATAGCTGAATGATCATTTGGGGTGATTCTTACTGCGTGCGGAAGCTGGCTGATTGTCAATTGGCACCGGTCCCTGTGCAACCCTCTCCAGACCTGCTAGGCTGCTACACCCAGATCTGACCAGAGGAATACCACATTACGATCCTTCTACCTTGGCCGCTGGAATTCACTACCTGTCGCTGCCCGATAGTCAGAAGGACTGCCCTTCTTCTCTAACTTCTGGAAAGTCTTGGGAGCCTGATCCAGTCACCATATGGCATCCCTACTACCATCGCAGAGTGTGCAGGCAGCAGCCGCTACAGACTCTACACACCAGTCACCTCATGTAGGCACCTCTCTCCAGAACATAACAGCCCTCCTAGAGACGTTACTCACCAGAGTGGATTCCACATCAGCCACATTAGCAGGCACAGTGGCCGAAGTCCACACTCTAAACGACAAAATGAACATGGTGGAACAGAGAATGGAGGGCCTAGAGGTGAGCCAGGTGAAAATGATGCAACGCCTGCAGGAACATGATACCAAACTGGCAATACTTTGGTGAAGCGAGGAAGATCAAGAGAACTGAGGGAGAAGAAATAACATCAGACTTCTCGGTGTACCCGAGGGGCTGGAAGGCCTTAACACAGAGAGTTTCCTTAATAAGGAAATCCCCAAAATGCTAGGGGAAAGGTGGCAGGGCCCAATAGATGTGGAGAGAGCACATAGGATTCCGAATGGACCCCAAGCTGCAAACTCACAGCCATTACCTACTATTGTGAATATCCTCAGATACTCCACTAAAGAGCGGGTCCTGCGTGCTGCAAGAGATAAGGGGGAAATCTTTTGTTGAGGGGTGAAAATTTACTTTTTCAGAGACTTTTTCGCCAAAGTGGCGGTCTGCAGGAAAGCCTTTATTCCAATTAAACAATTCCTAGCACAGCAAGGTTTTAAATATGGCTTTTGCCACCTGGCCTACCTGCATGTATCTAGGGAGGAGAGAGAAGAGATAGCTGAAACACCTCAGGAGGTCAAAATGTGGCTTGCCAAATATTGGCCTCAGATGCCCCTTGGAACTTCATCTCCCAGGAAGCTTTGGGGCCCAGATCAGTGTGCATACACAAGGGGGAACCAATTAACTAGCAGCAGTGTTCCTGGGGGCTGAGTTAACAAACGGACTGTCTCACATTTAAATGCTTCCCCCAGGTCTCCCGAATGCATGGCACCATCGGGACCAGTGGATAGTAAGTCCAGCTTACCACCGCAGAGCATGCCTACTGCCTTCCTCCCCAGACCGCAGCAGGAATTGGGTCAAGCAATGTGAATCCATCACCGCTCAAATGGCGATCACACTGCAACCCCTGAAGGCCAGGAGGCAGTGTCACCAGCCAAAAAACAAGGGATAATATCTCCACGCAGGCTGCAGGGGAGTCATTGGACATTCCAGATGATTTACTTATGGAAGCTGTTTCGTCAGGGTCCTGGGCAGATATTCCATCTGAACTAGAAGGCTGCACGGACATTACCACACTGCCTTTCAAGCCTGGCTTGCTTTAATTTGCTGAAGTGCTCTCTAAGGGTCCAGCTAATCCCACAGGCAGTCCCAATTTCATCAGGAGTGACGCTTCACTGGACTGATATGTCTCATAAGTGCATTTTCTCTATATTGTTGTTTTCTGGGGTACCAGGGTTCATACTGATGTCCATTGTGTATGCTGTGGTATATACCATAGTTATGAAGCCCATTACCCCTCATTGTAGCGTTGCAAAACCCTGCTGTTTTGCTCACTTTTGGTTATACTATTCACACCCCTGAATTTTAGAGATTTGGGAAGGACCACGTGGGAACTTATCCCATATATATACTCTTCATGCCTCGGAATCTTCCCTATATGGGCAGTTAAACTGAAGAGCAACTAGCTAGGTCCCCTGTTCTACCTGGCAGTGGGCTACTTAAATGCCTGGGAGGGACCCATCCTTCATGCAGTGTAATGTAGGATCCACCCCAGAGACTAAGCATCACCCTTAATTCTGCTCCCTCAACTTCTCCCCCCCCGGATGCCACAGCCAGCAGTCCCCTTGGCCACGGGTGGTAATTTAGGAGTATTATATCATAGCTGGGGGCAGAGTCTTGGAGCCGATATCGGCTAAAACTCTCAAACCTACCTTACTCTAGGTACCCAGGCAGTGTGACTGTGTACAACCACCTTACTTGGAGGGTAAGTTACACTCACGTGTGTACCTCTGGGTACCTGTAAACTGTTACTTAAGTGAACTAATTTAGGAAGCTGTTTATACGGTTATTATATTTCTCCTCTCTTCTTATTTGGAAGAACAAACCCACCATTGTATAGGTGTTCTCCCTGCTATCTGAGTGTTTGTAACATATTGCTATTTACAATTGTAATTGTTGTTTTCGGGTGTATTGTACTTACTTATATCTATTTGTCTTATTTGCTACCAGGGTGCTGCAGTCCTCCTCTTTTGCCATCAGCCTAAACAGATCTCTGTTTTTGCCTGATTCCCTTAACTGTGTCACAGGCTTCCTTCCTAACTGCTCCCACCTTTTCTTTGCTGGACATTTGGGGTGAGTACCTCCACATTTACTCCACTTGGGTCTGAATATGCCGAACTCTAAGATGGGTGTAAACCTTATCTCATGGAACGTCAAGGAACTGAACCATCCAACCAAAAGGTCAATGGTCCTCAAACACCTACGTACTTTGCAGGCAGATGTTGCACTTATACAAGAGAAGCATCTTTCTGCAAAGAATGTACTGTGGCTCAAAAAACTTGGGTGGGTACGGTCCTAGCCAGCTCAGCACAAACAAAGTCCAAGGGGGTAGCCATCCTTGTCCAGAAGTCATGCCCATGGGTCATTGACAAGGTACTTTCTGATACTCAGAGCCGATGGATAGTAGCCCAGTTCTCTTATCCAGGAGGCCAGGTTTTCTTAGCTAACATTTACGGACCAAATGTGGATTCCCCAGACTTCTTTTTAGACATTAACCAAGCCCTTAAATCACTAGCTATGGGGTACCCCAACATTCCCATCATGTTAGGGGAGGTTTCAATTTAGTGTTAGATGCCTTTCCAGAAAAATCTAAACCAACCCAGCAGACACACCTAAAGGCAGTGCTTACGCTACAGGAGGTCATGAAGGAGTGGGGGCTGACTGATGCATGGCGGAGGGATCACCAAACTGGGTGTGATTTTTCCTTCTTTTCATCGGTACATACCACCTACAGCCATATAGATTTCTGGCTTGCAAATACTGCTGCAGCTCATGACATTACTTCCTCTACAATTGACAACATTTTAATTTCTGACCATGCTCCAGTTTCCTGCGTGTATTCTCCCTCAGAGCAAACTGGCTCCAGCACTAGATGGTGGTGTAATCCTTTACTGATCAAGGAACCTGCATTCCAGGTGATGGTTCAGACCACTGCTCAGGATTACTTTGCCCTTAACAAAGCCTCTGACACCTCAGCAGCTACGGTCTGGGAGGCCTTCAAGGCACTGCTGAGGGGCCGTATCATAGCCTTTGTGGCCCAGAAGAACAAGGCCCGGTGATCAGACTTATGCCATCTTCAAGCTGAATTATCTACTTTGGAGGCACAGTTCAAACTGTCTGCAACAGGAAAACCTGATGCAGCGGTCCTGTGACTTATAGTTTGGCTATGGTACCGCATCAACACAATACTATACCAAAGGCAGAGTGGTTGATGACCTGGGCTAAGCATGCTAATTGGGAGGGGGAAGACAAAAGGGGTAAACTTCTAGCATACCAGTTAAGGAAACAACAGGCTGCTTCATGAATCCATGCACTCAGGAATCATAAAGCAGAGACGATTACTGACCCTAAGCAGATTAGTATATGTATGCAGCAGTTCTACCAAAAACTTTACAAATCACACACCACCCTGGAACAGAGCCAATTGGAAACCCAGCTAAGGGACTTCTGCTCTAAAGACAAAACTCCACAGCTGGCTGAGCATATGAGGGTGGCTCTGGATGAGCCTTTCACCGAGTCAGAAGTCAAAGTGGCATTGTCCCAGCTTGCTAAGGGGAAATCCCCCAGGCCAGATGGTATGACCACTGAGTTATAGCAACTTATAAATTCAGAAATCAGCATCCCACTGCTCTCTGGCCTCCAGGAGGCTCATATCTCTGGGATCCTTCCACCTACCATGTGAGAGACACTTATCACCCTTTTACCAAATAAAACGGATGACCCATTGGACTGTGCCAACTATCGCCCCATATCACTAATATCAGTAGATTGCAAAATAGTAGCCAAGATGCTCACCACTCGAATGATGGATGTTTTTCCCTCTATAGTGCATCCGTCCCAGGTTGAGTTCACTAAAGGGAGAGCTGCTGTACATAACTTACGTTTGCTCCTTAACCTTAAGTTGCTGGCTTTGTATTCCACTACCCTAATGGCATCCATGGCGGTGGACTTTTCAAAAGCCTTTGATTCTGTTTAGTGGTCTTACTTGCATGCTGTACTCCAGCAATATGGCTTCAGCCTGCACTTTCGGCAGTGTATATGAGTGCTATATAATAAGCCCTCAGCCTGTATTCTTACCAACAAAGACATATCTCCACTTTTCCCTCTGCAGTGAGGCGACTGGCAAGGGTGCCCGCTGTCATCATTGTTGTTTCTGGTTGCTCTGGATCCTGTCACCCAGAAGCTGCAGTCCACCAGTGAGATCCAAGGCATCCAGGTAGGGAAGCATGTATACTTAATGGCCTCCCACGCAGATGATCTGCTCATCACGCTGTCACATCCATGGGAATCACTGCGTCCAGCACTAGATGTCTTACATACATTCACTGGCCTTTTTGGTTTGAAAATCAACCAACAGAAAACCAGCGTCACCCCTCTAAATGCAACCTGTTCCCAGGACTGTCTTCAGGATCTAGAACTCACTTGGGCCCCCAGTAACCTCACTTACCTAGGCATCCACATACCATATGATTGGAGACATACTGAATCCAAAAATGTCGCCCCCCTCCTGCAACAATGAACCACTGAAGTATCTTGTTGGCTCTGGCTTAATCTCTCTCTCTCTGTCAGGGAAGGTCGCTGTGATACAAATGCTTTTCCTGCCTAAAGTCACATACCTCCTCAATAATCTCCCTATTGCCCTGTCCAAAAGAACCTTTAGACAGCTGGACATGATAATCTCACAGTTTCTGTGGGAGGGTAAGAGACCGCGATGGAGTGTACATAAGTTGTGAGCCCATTGGTCCAGGGGTGGCCTGAGGCTCCCCTGGCTACAAGGATATCACTGGTCCTTCCTCTCAGCTCAGGCCACTAAATGGTTCCTACCCACACCTTCTCCCCTGGCTTTGTGGGCTTAGCTGGAAGCTCAAGTCTTACGAGAGACTCCCCCCCGGTCTACTTCTGACTGGCCTGCCGGTCCCTCACAGCCTGCTTACACCAGTCATAGCTGAAACCAGAAGGGCCTGGTCCCGTCTCATGACTGCAGCCCAAGCTAAACAATCTGAGGGTTGGATGCCCTTTCCGTATCTCAATCTTTGGAACAACCAGTTACTAGTGATGGATAACAAACCATTCAACTGGGTGCTGTGGGCCAAGAACGGCATACACATAGTTCAGGACCTATATCTACCTGATTCTACCACACTCATGTCTTTTGAGCAACTCAAAGCTTGCTATGCTCTTCCACCCCAACACTTTTGGAAATTTTTGCAGCTCTGAGCTGCAGTTCAGTCTGCTAACTGGTCTCAGACTGCCAACCTGAAATGGCTCTGGATCTCCAATCTACACTTAAAGCCCTCATCTCAGGTCGTTGCGGCTCAGTTCTATAGTACATGGCAGGAGGCACAACCAGACTACACAATGGACTGTAGAATTGCTTGGAACAGAGATCTTGGCTGCCAACTTGCACCAGATAGATGGGCAGCTTGTCTGTATTGATCCCACTCCTCCTACAAGGATGCTAAATGCCAGCTTATACAGCTTAAGATTTTACTTCGCTGGCACCACACACCGGCAGCCCTATATAAATGGGGTATCCTTCCTCACTTGGAGTGCTGGAGGTGCCACAAGAGCCCAGCTCACATTCTGCATATATTATGGCAGTGCCCCACCCTGGTTCCCTTCTGGGCCTCAGTGGAAATGGATTGTTCCGTGGTGTTAGGGCAACCTACTGGCCTCTCTAACCCCATGCTCCTACTAGGAGATGCCACCTCCTTGGAGCAGATCTCATCACAGCAGCAGGAATGGGTCCTAGTAGCTCTGCTAGAAGCTAAATGGATCTTGCTGATGTCCTGGTGACAGCCTCTGCCACCGGCTATCTCCCTCTGGCACTCAGCCCCAGCTAGACTGGTCACCTTTGAGAGGCTCACCTATGCTAGCAGAGGACAACTGTCACTATATCAAAACAAGTGGGAGGCATACCTTCACTCAACCCTCTGTCTCGTACCACCCCCCACCTCCACAAAACCCCCCTGGCTCAGTAGCTTGTGCAACACAGCCCCCCAAGCATTCAGACCCGCAGAGAGGATTTCCATGAAGAGTATGTGTGTGTAGGTAATCCCCCCATACAACATCTTTCCATTTATGCCTCTCTATCTATCCCTGATTTGCTGGATTTGCTTATACTATTCACTGTCTTTACTGCTTGCACCAATGATGGTAGAAAGTAAGCCCCAAATTATTGGTAGCACTTGTTTAGTATGAACAGTGGATTACTGTAAATGCCTGTTTTCCTTCTGTTCTTTTCTTCATTTCTTCAGTTGCCTATAGATAATGTGTCACATGCAGGATTATCCTGCTGTATTTTGTTATGTACATGATTTATTGAAAATGGTGTGGTTTTATTGGAAAACAATAAAAAGTATTCTATGATAAAAAAAAAGTTATTCAAGAAACAAATTTCCCATTATAGTCAATGGGAAAAGTCAACAAAAATCACAAAACTTTCGTGAGAGGCTCTTTTTACTGTCACAAATGGCCCTTTTACTTTTGTGAGTCAGACATCTTGTTTACAGTTAGTGACACCAAAAAATGCCTGGTGTTTAAAATTGGGAACCTCTAGGTAAACACTGATTGTTGTGTTTACCTAGTCAGATCCTGAGGATGCTAGCCTTATCTTTTTTGGGGAGTTAAATCTCCCAGAAATAAGATTTTAAACTTTGTTTTGAAAAATAGTTTGCAAAATACTTTCACAAATGCAAACGTTTTGTGATTTATTTTGTGAAGTGTTTGTGATTTGAGAAAGTATTTTGCGAAAGTGTGCTCAAATTAACTGCAAGTATTTTCCAGCCTCCTGCAATCAAATGATTGGGTCTTTTGGACTGAAATGTGCAGGGTAGCAAGCCCCGGTCCCACAGATGTGCCTTTTGATGATTAGCTGCCAAAACATTCAAGGGGCCCAAAGTTACAGCATTCCAAATTTGAGCAATTTCCCATAGGATAACACTGTGGTACCCGACAAGCCTTTCGACGCCCGTATCTCGAAAATGAAGCGAGATATGGAGTTTTTGCTACTAAAAGATTGGTTCACCTTTAGGTGAACCAATCTGTTGATACAAGTTTGGAAATAGTAAATGACACCGGCAGTGGAATTTTTTTCTTACTTGCTATGGTTACAGAGATATTGGCAAAAATGTTCCAAGGTTCCAAGGGTGGTTTTCCAGTACTTTCCAGTGCCCGTAGCTCATAAACAATGTGAGATACAGGTTCAGTCAATTGTGGTTGTGAGAAGTGCTAGTTTTCATGCTTACAGGGACATTTGAATTTTTTTGGTAGCTCCTATGGTTCCTGAAGTATCAGTAACTTTGTGTTACAAGGGTTCTTTGCCCTATATGGCTGTTGTATGGCTCCATTGTAAAGTGTGAGTTTGTGCACAGGGCCCAGATTGCTTGCGATAACACATGTGCATCTCATTATGCAAAAAATGGATAATGTGAAGGGAGCACAGGGCCTGGAGGGCCCATACTCCCGCTAACACATGCCATTTGCCACTTACATTACACTTTCTTAAAAAGAATGGAACTTCATTGCAAAAAACTCTGTTAATGCATCAGTTAGGGTTATTTCCACAGTGACAAAAGTGTGGAAATTCAGTGTTAGGGTTACCATGCCTCCACCCCACTATGACCCTACCATCCTCCAGAGACCATGAGGCATCAGGGTGGCATTGGAGTGGTCATGCCTAACTCTCACCCCATTCTCCTATACTGCACCACCACAGATTCTTTAGACATGAAATGGGGTGAGAGTTAGGCACCACTACTCCAACGCACACCTCGATGTCTCATGGTGTCTGGAGGATGGTGGGGTGGAGGGGTGGTAACCCTAACACTGAATTTACACACTTTTGTCATTGTGGAAACAACCCTAACTGATGCATTAATGGAGGTTTGTGCAATGTATATATATATATATATGTACCAATATGCTACTCGAGAGACAAAGTGTGACAATCAGGTTCCAAAATTTATTTGGGCCAATTGTCATAACCATATCATATCTACATTGGGTGCATGTGGTAGTATTTCAGTCCCCAACATAAAGATAGTTTGTAGTTCAGAGGTGCTAAAAAATGGGATTAAAAGTTCCCACAAGGGCAACGTAATGTGAGTAACATCGTGTCCTTGACAGCAAATTTTTCATATTATGAGACATATATATTTTGATATTACTATGTCTATGGTATCTATTTAGGTAGCATAATATCCAACTTTTCAGTTTTTTATCATAAACTTAACTTGTGGGTAATTATGCCACAATAAGTTTACTGATCACAGTATGCCCAAATCTGGACATGTTTAAGTTTGGCTACCACATTCATGTCCTTGATTTTCTAGCCCATTGTTTTGTTGCACAACTATATTACCCTCATAGGAAAAAGACAGAAATCTCTTAATTTTCAGAAAGTGAATTATACTTCATTTACAAGGGTTTTTTCCACAGGATGTCACGTGAGTAACTCAGACTACACAGGATGTCACGTGAGTAACACAGACACAACACAAGAAGTCACATGAGTAATATGGACACCAGAACAGTGGCATCAGTATCATACCAAGTGTCTCACTAAGTCATACCAAAAGTTATTGCTAATGTTCAACCAAAAAATGATTGTCATAGTGTGGATATTTGGTATAACATTTTTTTGAACATTCTGAAGATTGTACTGTAGTCACAACATTATATTAACTTAAGATATTCACAAATGTTTTATGTTACAGTGTAGTATGGATTCAATCTCACCTGGTCTGTCTACTACATATACCAGCTGGTCCCAAGCCTACAATAAGAGAGAGGGAAACCAACTATATCTTTATGAGATGAATGGGGATGTTTGGGATTAATGCATGCCCTTGCTGCTTGTGATATTCAAGGCTGAAGGCAAAACACTGAAAGTGTATTAGTGACTTATAACATGGGGTAGATAAAGGCAGGCGAGTGGTAAACAACCATCAAGTGACCATTGCTTACTCTACAATATATAACAGCTAAGTGGTGAACCATCCCTCTGAGAGATCAGCTTGTGTTTCTGTTCTGATCTTGTTATAGTGCAAAATTGAAGTCTGTGGAGCAGCCATTACTATCCCTGCTTAGTGAGTGAGAGCCAAGGACTGCCATGTAGTCCCAGGCAGTGCAGCAACAGTAGCAGTAGTGTTCAAAGTTTGTAGTCTTGCTTCTTACCCAAGCTTGTTCCCATAGTGAAGTGTGTGGTCCCCATGGTCATTTTTCTGTTGCACAGCCAGATTGACAGGTAAATCCCATAGTTGTGGCATAAAGTCAGATGGAACAGTGTGAAGAGAGGGAGACCCCCCAATGATGTCATGATCTGAAAGTGAGCTTTATGCTGGTGGACAGAGAAACAGAGTTCCAGAAAGACCTGCAAGCTCTGAGTCCCATTAGTTGCCATTTCTTAATTGGTAGAATACAGTCTGGTAGACTGTGTGACTGCACTTGGGAAAATGTTTACTTGCTTGCCATGCATTAATGTAACCACAGACAGAGAGACAGAGCAGCTAAGCCAGTGGAGGTATAGACACCATGTCTGTACCACAAGAGGCAACTCCATATTTTGTACTTCAGAGCTACTGTGCTGTCTCAGAAGGCATATCTTGCACAACAAATGTCAGAGAAAGCATAGCAACACTTTCCTTCTGACATCTGTATGTGCATGACAGCCATTTTGTTGGGGACTATTTTTTTAGGCAGCAGAATACAGTAATTTGCTTGTCTTTTTATAAAAGTAGAAAAAACATGTATATTGCTTTCTCCTTGTTTTATAGTGCACCCTCTGTTATACTGTAAATGTAATAACCCACTCCAGGGTGTGCGGTTATTGGGGATTAAACAACACACTGGGTGTTGTGAGGACACTCAGCCAGCAGCCTCGTGCTTCACAATGCACTCGGGGTATTGATTAATCCCTAATAACTGCACACCCTGGAGTGGGTTACTTCCTACTAATAGAACTATGCTCTTGAATGGGTTGCTTCAATCTTAAAATGTGTTTTAAGAAATGAAATTAAAAACTGACTTCAGGGGCCAGATCTTCAAAAGCTTGCCCATGTGCAAAGCCTAGTTTTTCTGCACAAACCCAGATTTGTGCAGATGTCCATATTCCAAAGCCCTGTTATGGGCAAACAAGGTTTGTCTCCAGGAGATTTTCTGAGGTTAGCACAATACAAATGGAAAGTCATTGACCTGAAATCTGGTGAAGTCCTGTAATCACAGAGTGCAAGGTAATTTTACATGGTCCCCTTGTATGATGCAGATATACACAATTATCCCTGTTACTAATGATGCCATCCCCCAGATCACAGCCACAACTGAAGACACAGCCCCTTCCTGTTGTCAAATGGACCCCTCCATGGTACCGTCCACCACTGTGTCCACAGCATGGTCCTAAAGTGCATATGGCAACCAGTGCATTTTGAGAGGGTGCACTTTAGGTTTCTTCAGCTATTGTAGTTAATGTCAGTAATTGTTTGATATGCCATGCTAGGATCTTAGCCTATCATGCAGCACATCGCACACCAAACAATTACTGAGACTCACTGCAACAGCAAAGTAAGCCTAAAAGTGCACAAAAAAAAAAACGAATGAAAAAAAAATACAGAACAAAGGATAACACTTTAACAGTCACTGACAGCAATCATCCCAGTAAGGAAAAAACAGCATTTTTCTTCACTTGTACTGCCATGGAAGCCATTTAAGGCATACCATTTAGCACATAGCTCAGTTACTGAGATACACTGCAACAGCAGCCAAATGAGCCTAAAACTGCACAAAAACAATGAACAGGGTTGATGTTTTTGGTGACTGCAACCCGGTTACCATCAATTACAGTCATTTTACATCCATTTTTGGTGTTTGTGCCCTTTTAGGCTTGTTTTACTGTTGCAGTGAATCTCAGTAATTGTTTAATGTGCCATGCTAGACTCTTGGCCTAACATGCAGCACATGGCACACCTAATGATCACAAAACATATTGCTGAAATGTAAATGGTTCTGTGCTGGCGTTTGGGTGCTCAGTGTTGAGTCGGTGGGTGCAATATGTTTTTTAAAAAGTTGCCATCTTATAGACTCCTGTGGATCTGAGAAATTTGTGGCTTACCCAACACTTCATTTACTGCTGCTGTTATTTGCTTTTCTGCTGCTAAATGGCTTTGATGCACTTGCTCATAAAATATATAAGTACTGTGAGTATGTTTGGAGTGCTGATCATTTTTCTGTTCTACAGAAGTGTTTTTACAAAAATAAATATGATATTAACCAGGATTTCTTTTTAAGTTTAGCAGATAAGCAGGTAGTTTAAAAGTAGTTCTGGTGTTCTGATGCCTCCCACACAATATAAGCCCCTAAAGAGATCAGATCTATACAAACTGAGCATCTGTAGAGACTAGGTCCTATTCATTTACTCCCCAATACAACATGTATTTTATTTCTCATTACAGAACTCTCCAAACTGTAGATATGGTGTTCTGATACCTAATACAAAATGAGCCCCAGCACTAACCAGGTCCAATTGATATACTCCCCAAAACTGCAATTTTTTGCCCAGTACAGAACAAACTATTTAGCAGCAGTAACATTAAAGTTGCCCCTGATAGAGACTAGGATCACACAAAATGCCCCCACAGGGACCAGGCCACACAGAATGATCCCCATGTAGAGACTAGGTCTGTAGAATAGGTAATTATGTATAACCATTTAATCTAGGAAACCTGCAGTTGTTCAACTTTAAAATGCTTTATAATCAACTCTCTCTGCCCCTACCCCACCCTTCATACCCCGAGCTCAGCATCTTGGGACCATGAGGCAAGGTCCGACTACATGTCTCTGTGTTTCCCAAAAGCAAATGTGTACCTTTACAATCTGCAGACATCTGACACACTGGGGAACAAAAGAGCAGCTGAGATGCAAAGAGAATAGCCCACTGTAGTGCCCGTAACGTGCATAACTCCAAACTTCAGGAGGACAACATGTCTTGTCCAGAATGTAGGTGGCAGTACAAAGAATGCAGACCCACCAGGTCCACAGCTTTAAAGAGCCATGAGGTGATGACTGAAGGTGTCAGCATGCATTTCTGGTTCTAAACATTCTGGGCCAGTGGAGGAACCAATAGTAACGTGGGTAACAAAAGGACACGAAAATAACACGCCATGGAAAAAGGGAATTTTCTAAATAAATGAGTTATAACAAACTGCAAGGTTTTGGCAGCATGTCAGTAACAAAAATAAGGTCACCAGACACAATAATGCTTTTGGACCACAGTTCATGCAAATTAAAGGCACAGTCTGCTTAGGATGAGGTACTAGATGGACACTACATGTAATGAATGTTACAGCTGTATAAAATGATTAAATAAAAGGCAAAAACTTTTATTCTGTAAAGGGAGTTCTTGGGGGAGGCTTAAATGAAGTAATTAGATAACACATTAACAACAGTTGGGTTTCTAAGGCACAATAAAGGGATGTATTTAAACACTTAAATTGGGAATGGAAGCAATGTCACAAAATGGAACCCTATTTGAAGGGGTAAATTGATGTTTGTGATAAAACTGAAGGAGCACAGTGGAACCAAACTGGGTCATGTTATGTTTAATATCTCTCCTAATGTGGGACTACAAATTAGGTGTGTCATGTGAACCTTTTAACAATTCAGCAAAAAGTTACAGGGTGTCAATGTGCAGTAGGTATGAGTCTCTCGAATACTGTATTCATGCCTATCTATATATATATATATATATATATATATATATATATATATATATATATATATATATATATATATATATACACATTATAGTGGCACAGTAGTGCCACTATAGTTAGGGTTGAGTACCCCATTTAAGGTTAAAGTGTGAAATTGTCCAGCTTAATAACTTTGCCACCATATGATGGATTTACCTGAACTTTGGCAGGATGGAGCAGTACCATAGATCTCTGGATCTGCCAAGTTTCGTAATGGTCGGATATACGGTTGCAGAGTTATAAAGCTCAATAGAAAATCATATTTACACTTTTTTGTGCATTCTTTGCTCGTGCCTACAGGGTGCACAGTTTATGTGACCAGTCAGGGAACTTGCAGCCAGGGTCCCCGATGTGCCTTTTGAAGATTTCGTGAAAAAATATTAAACGGTTCAAACAGTTCAAAAGGTATTCAAAAAACAAGTTTCCCATTATAGTCAAAGGGAAAAGTTAACAAAAAGTTTGATAGTGTCACAAATGCAGTTTTCAGTGTCACAAATGACCCCTGTAGTGTCATGAGTTAGCCATTTTTTCTTCAGTTACTGGTCACAGATATGCTTGGCATTTAAATTTCAGACCCTCCATGGAAACAATTATTTTTGTGTTCACCTAGTCGAGCCCTGAGGATAGAAACAAAGAAACATAGAATTTGACAGCAGATAAGGACCACTTAGCCCACCCAGTCTGCCCATTTCCCAACCTAATGGATAAGCTGCAGCTTCTAGTTAACCAGCAGCCTACTTCTTTCTACCCCCAACCCCTAGAATTGCCTTATGATTGTCCCATGCATGCATGAGTTCAACCACTGTTTTTGACTCCACAACCTCCTCCGGAAGTCCGTTCCATGCATCCACAACCCTCTCTGTTAAAAAATACTTCCTTACATTTCCTCTGAGCCGCCCTCCCTCTATCTTAAAATTGTGCCCCCCCGTTCTTGCACACCTCTTGTTTTGAAAGATGCTACCCTCTTGGACTTTGTTGATTCCCTTGAGGTACTTGAAAGTTTCTATCATGTCCCCCCTCTCCCTCCTTTCCTCGAGGCTATACATATAAGCTCCTGTAGTCTCTCTTCATATGTCTTCTGCAGCACCTGCACCATTTTAGTTGCCCTCCTCTGACAGCTTTCATCCTGTCTATGTCCTTGCAGAGACTGGGTCGCCAGAACTGCACGCAGTACTCCAGATGGGGTCTCACCAGCTGTCTGTACAGAAGGATAACAACTTCCTGTTTTCTACTTGTGATGCTTCTCCCTATTCATCCCAGTATCCCCCCAGCCCTCCTTACTGCCCTCTCACATTACTTGCCCACCTTTAAGTCATCTGATATGACTACCCCCAGGTCCCTTTCCATTTTTGTTGTTATTAGTATCTCACCCCCCATTGTGTACTCTTCCCCTGGGTTTTTGTTTCCCAGGTGCATTACCTTGCACTTCTTAGCATTGAATCTAAGCTGCCATACATTTGACCATTCCTCTAACCTTGCCAAGTCCATTCTCATCCTTTCCACCCCACCTTGTGCATCAACTCTGTTGCAGATCTTTGTGTCATCTGCAAAGAGACATACTTTTCCTTCCAGTCCCTCTGCAATGTCGCTTATAAAAACATTGAAGAGGACCAGTCCTAGTACTAAACCCTGCAGTACCCCACTAGTTACCCGCTTTCTTCAGAGTGGACTCCATTTACTATTACCCTCTGTGTCCTATTCTCCAGCCACCCTTACCCAGGCTATCATCTTGGGGCCCACCCCAGGCTGGCTAACTTGTATATTAATCTTTTGTGTGGGACTGTGTCAAATGCCTTGCTAAATTCAGGTAAGCCATGTCCACAGCCCCTCCCCGATCTACTACTTTGGTCACCCAGTTAAATAAATCTATTAGATTCATCTGGCATGACCCTCCCGCTGTGAATCCATGCTGCCTTGGGTCCTGCGCCCCTCTGGCCTCTAGGTACTAGACAAATCTTTCCTTCAGAAGTGATTCCATCATTTTCCCTATCACTGAGGTTAAACTAACAGGTCTGTAGTTTCTTGCTTCCGCCCTGCTCCCGCTTTTGTGAAGGGGAATCACATCTGCCCTCCTCCAGTCCTCAGGTACCACCCCATCCTCCGATGATTTGTTAAAGAGGGTAGTCAGTGGTGTCACTAGTTCTACCCTTAGTTCTTTTAGAATTCTGGGATGAATCCCATCAGCCCCATTGCTTTGTCCACCTTCAGTTTTAAGAGTTCTTTCAGAACCCTTCTGTAAATGGGCTGGTATCAACTTCTGTATCCAGAGTGTTTCTATTGTTTGCTTTAGGTACCTCCCCCTCTTCATTTGTAAATACTGAGCAAAAATATTTGTTTAGTATCTCTGCCTTTTCTCCGTCAACCTCTGCCCACCCCCTCCCCTTTATTAAGCCTCACTATCCCTCTCTTGGTCTTCCTTTACTCCCTGATGTGCCTAAAAAAGGTTTTATCCCTCTTCTTAACTGAGTTGTCTATCTTTTCCGCGGTTCAGCCTTTGTTGTTCTGACTGCCTTCCCAGCTTCCTTTTGCTTTAACTGATACAATTCTCTGTCCTGCTCCTTCTGTGATTCCTTGTACTTTCTGAATGCTTTCTTTTTCTCTTGAACCTTCACTGCCACCTCCTTTGAGAACCATAGTGTTTTTTTACATCGTTTTGTTTATTTGCTTCACACAAAGGCTTGTTTCCTCTGTGATGGCAGTTTTTATTATTCCCCATTGTTCTTCCACCCCTCCTTCCTGCCCATTTGCTAGTGCATTCCTTAGGCACTCACCAATTTTGGCAAAGTCAGCCCTCCTGCAGTCCAATACTTTTGCCTTTGTATGGCTTGACTCTATTGCTGTGTTTATTGTGAGCCATACTGTTCGATGGTCATTAGTTCCCAGATGGCTACCCACTCCTACATCTGTGATCCTCTCTCCATCTCCATTTGAGAGAACCAGGTCTAAGATTGCTCCCTCTCAAGTGAGTTCCAGTACTAGTTGTCTAAGGCATGCCCCCTGTAGGGCATCTAGAATAACCCCACTCTTAGAAGTGGCTGCTGCAACTGCACTCCAGTTAACATCTGGCATATTCAGATCACCCATCAGCAATATCTCCCCTTTTTCTGCCATTCTAAGTATACTTTCTATAATTTCCTTGTCCATTTCCTCCCCCTGAGAGGGGGGTCTGTATACAACCCCTGTGCAGATTGTGGTATCATTGCCTGTCTCCAAATTGACCCACAGTGCTTCTTCTCCTCCTCCCTGTTTACCCTTTTGTTCTGTTGCTTTGATTCCTCCCCTTATGTAGAGAGCTACTCCTCCTCCTCTTTTACCCTCCCTGTCCCTCCTGTAGATAGTGTATCTTGGTATGTTTACATCCCAGTCATGGTTCTGTGTGTACCATGTTTCTGTGACTGCCATGGTATCCAGTTGTTCCTCCTCCATCAAGGCCACTAATTCAGGAAGCTTGTTACCCAGACTATGGGCATTGGTACTCATTGCTCTCCATTTTTTGATGGCTTTACCTTCTGTAGCAGCATCCCTCACTGACCTTTCTACCTTAGTCTTTTTCTCATTTAGTACCCTGTTTTGCAGGGGGAGGCTGGGATTTTCCTGCTGCTTATCAGTGCCTCCCCCCTTGACTAGTTTAAAAGCTTGCCAATGAAGCATTTAAACCGATTGCCCAAAAGACTTGTTCTCTTCCTGGACAGATGCACACCATCCTGCCAGTATAGGCTTGTGTCCCTCCAGGTGGAGCCCCAGTCCCCAGTGAAGCCAAACCCCTGTGTTCCACACCATTTTTTCAACTATTCATTAAACTGCATAGTGCAAAGTACCCTCGCCTCACCCATGCCACTGAAAGGCATTACCTCTGAGAAGGATACTGTGTGTGCTACTTGTCTTAGACCCCTCCCAAACTCTATAAAGTCCTTCTGCACTGCTCTAATCTCATGATGAGCCAAGTCATTTGTTCCTAGGTGGACAATGATGTCCAGCTCAGACTCCTGTGCAACTGTTCTCATGATCCTAAAGATGTACTTCCTGTCCCTACAAGCCATGGCACCAGGCAGGCACCTTACTTCAGATTTCCCTGCTCCCCGCCTACCCCCAACTGGCATTGGGGTGCGCATTAGGATCGTGGGTCCTAACTCTCACCCCATTCCTCCCTATACTTCTACTGTGATTCGACATGTCATGGGTGAGTTAGGCTGACGATCCCAACGCGCACTTAATGCCGTTGGGGTGGGCGGGGGTCCAAGCGTTTTCAACCCTAACAGCAAATTTCCTCACTTTTGTCGCTGTGGAACAACCCTAACTAATGCATTAAATGGAGTTTTTTGCCTCTAATATATATATATATATTATACTGGCGCGGTCATGCCAGTATAGTTAGGGTTGAGGAGGCAGTTTAATGTTAAACCACAAATTTTGCATGTTAATAACTTTGCAACCATTCAATGGATTTGCATGTGATTTGGAATGCTTAGTCTCATGTCACAGATCTCTTGATTTGTCAAGTTGTGTTTTGGTCAGACATACAGTTTTTGAGCAATGAAGCACTGAAAAATTTGTTTTTCACCACTTTTAACACCTTTTTTGCCCATCGTGCTGTGACCACACTGTTTGGTCTTTTGATCTGAAACTTTCAGGGTAGAAAGAGTTTGGGTCAACACATAATCCAGCATTGGTTTGTTTAAAAAATATTAATCTGTTCTGACGTTATATAATTGTAATTATTTCTTTCTGAGCATGCTCAATTCACTCCAAGATGTATATATATATTTTGTGAAAGTGGATTGGGCCCACAGTCAAGGATTTTGTCAGCTCAGGAATGGGGATTTAAAAAATCCCAGTCTGTGAGGAAAAATTCCCCTTTCACGAGCCGCCATCTTGTTTTCATTTTTTCCCCAAACAAAATGTCGCAGCTTCCTCCTCGAGTGACTTTTTATTGTGATAAGGCATGGGTTTTGTTCAAGGTGATGCCTTCTACAAACCTATATCTTTGGCTTGCTTCATTTTGGGTGAAAAACGGTCATTTCAAATTTTGAAATTCTTTGTCTGTGACTCGCTTCCGATCTCCTTTCGCGAGCTGACAAAATCCCCATCCACGAGCCAATTCCTTATTGTGAGGTAGCAAAATCCTTGAGTTAGGGACCAGATGGCACTTCTCGTGGATGAGGATTGACTCACAGTCAAGAATTTTGCTGCCTCACGAAAGGGGATTAGCTGACGGATGGGGATTTTGTCAGCTTGCGAAAGAGGATTGGGTTTTTGATTCTCCTTTCATGAGCTGACAAAATCCCCATCTGCAAACAATCCCCTTTCATGAGGTAGCAAAATCCTTGACCATCAATTAAAGACCAAATTGCCAAAATCTGACAGTCAAGGATTTCTCATGGACGGCGATTTTGACAGTTCGCGAATGGGGATTGACCTTGCAGTCAGGGATTTTGTTACCTCATGAACTAGGAATTTGTTATGATCTAATTTGACAACCATGACAATCCTTTTCCCATAGACAGATCCACTCTCAAGTTTCAGTTTGTGAAGGATATCTATGTGACATGTAAGCAGTTTCCACTATGTCTTGCTTATGCTGTGTCCATTCACAAATCACAGGAACTTAGCCTTGATAGTGCCAATGTTGACATAGGAATGGGAATCTTCAAGGATGGCATGGCATATGTTGCTTTGTCATGGTCTGTCATTGAGACAGATTTGAGACTCATGTGTGTCCATAGCAAATTCATTTGCAAACTACTAACAGTATAAGCTGGTATGCCTTTTACTGTCATGTTCTACATAAGTGACCTTGATGTAATTACTAATATGACTGCCATGAGTACAGTCTAAGCAGACTTGAGGGAGCTGGACAGAACTTATGTGACAGCAAGTAAGTAATATCTTGGCACATGTAGTTGAAAGATGCTGATTAATTACATGTCTTTGTCTTTAAGACTGATATGTGTTTCAGAATAATTTCTGTGACTGCTTCTTATCTATCTTCATACAAACAAGGTTCCTGCACTCTACATGACTGACCCTGATGTTTTTACTTACAAGACTGGCATCAGCACAGTCCAAGTAGACTTGAGGGAGCTGGACAGCACATATATGTCAGTAAGGAAGTTATATCTTGGCACATGTAGTTATATGATTATGAACTGTTCTATAGCTTTGTTTTTGATAATGTCATAGGTTCATACTAATATGCAATCCTAACACCATTGTTGGTTGTGTGATATCTTTCTCAAATGGAAATATCATTGATTCACCGGACATGACTGCACAAACCACCAAAATATGACTCAGGGTTGTAAATATGTATATACTTCAGAAACTGTTCTGAGTGGTAACACAGTGATGCTGCTTTCATTTTTATTTTGTTTATTTGAAAAAAAATTGTTCTTATTATGCGTGTTTTGTATGAATATTGTGTTTTGTAAGTATCTGTAGCATTTAATGTCTTTGCATTACATTAAATGCTGTCCAGAGCATTCATGCTGTGAATATATTATAGTGGCACAGTAGTGCTACTATAGTTAGGGTTGAGTACACCATTTAAGGTTAAGTCTGAAATTTGGCAGCTTAATAACTTTGCCACCATATGACAGATTTGCCTGAAATATGGCATGCATCGTCTGGTACCACAGATCTCTGGACCTGCCAAGGTTTGTTACAGTTGGTTGTATGGTTGTGGAGCTACAGAGCACCAAAAAACACACTAATTATTCATTTTTGTGCATTCTTTCCTCATGCCTGTAGGTTGCACAGTTTGTGTGACCAGTCCAAAACCTTTAGAGAACATGCAGCCGGGGTCCCTGATGTGTCTTTTGAAGATTTAGTGAAAAAATATTAAATGGTTCAAAAATTATTCAAACAACAAGTTTCACTTTATAGTCAATGGGAAAAGTTAATGAAATATGCGAAAGTGTTGCAAATGCACTTTTTACTTTCACAAATGACCATTGTAGTGTCACAAATCAGCCATCTTATTTTTAGTTGGTGGTCACAGAAATGCTTGGCATTTAAATTTGGGACACTCTAGGGACACAATTCTTGTTGTGTTCACCTAGTTGAGCCATGAGGATGCTAGCCATGTCTTTTTTTGGGGGTAAAATGCCCCAGAAATGTTTCTTAAATTTTTGTAAAAAGTAGTGTTGCAAAGTACTTTCGCATCATGATTTCATTTTCAAAAGTGTTATCAATTTGCAAAAGTATTTTGAAACACTATGGTCAAAACAATAGGGAATCTTTGCCACCCTGCTGCAAAAGAACAGTTTGGTCTTTTGGGCTAAAATGTGGAGAGAAGATAACTAAGATCCCACAGATGTGCCTTTTGGTTGTTTGGTAACAAAATACTAGAGGGCTCCACAGTTATGGCACTCTGAAGTTGATGATTTTTTCCATAGGCTAACAATACAGCATCCGTATCTCAAAAACGCTTCAAGATACAGACTTTTTGTCAGAAGAATGCTTAGTCCCCCATAGGGGGCTAAGTGAGAAAATGTTGTTCTGTTCCAGAGTTATTGCCATTTGAAGTTGGCCCCCTCAAAGATGCAGATTTTTTGTCTGCCAGGTCCGCAATTTTAGCACATTTTTGGCAGTGATTTCTAGCCTAGAAAGTCATAAATAATATGATATTTTACATTTTTTTCTATGTCTTACGGTTACTGAGATATAAGCAATTTATTATTCCAAGTGCTCATTTTCTGCTCTGAGGGCCATTATTATGCATACATACTTTGTATTCACTGTGTTTCTGAATGCACCTTTTCGGGAAACAAAAGGGTGTGCATTTGTGCTAAAGTTAACGTTTCTGCTTGTGTTTCCATAACCGTTTGTGTTAGCATTTCCGTTTACGTCAGCGTGTGCATTATCCTTTGTGTTTGCTTTTGCACTTGCATTTGCATTACTGGTACCCTTTGCATTTCCGTTACTGTTTTTATATGCATTTACTTTTCCACCTGTGTGTGCGTTACTATCTGTGTTTGCATACGCTCTTACGTTTGTGTTTCTGTTTGCATTTGTGATTTCTTTAGTGTCATCGTTGGTGTTACTGTGTTTGCATTTCCAATTGCATTACCGAGACCATGTGCATTACCATTTGCGTTTGTGTATACGCTTGCATTTTGTGTTTCTGTTTGCATTACTGTTTCATTTGTTGACATCATTGGTGTTACGTAACTGTTTGCATTTCCAATTGCGTTACCATTTGCGTTTCTGTTGGCTTTAGTGTTTGCACTTTCGGTAGTTTTTCCATTGTTGAGTGCATTACTGTTTCCTTCTGCTTTGCTATTGCTGTTACTGTTTCATTTCTATTTGCGTTTGTGTTAGCATTTGTATTTTCATTTCTGTTGCCGTTAGCATTTGTGATACTGTTTGCATTACCATTTCTGTTTTCATTTATGTTTGTGCTTGCATTTGTGTTACCGTTAGCATTACTATTTCCTTTTACAGCACTGTTTCCATCATTGTTTGCATTAATGTTACCATTTGTGTTTTTGCGTTTGCGTAGTGCAGTGCAAAACATTATGTTTTTGCTATTTTTCTGCACTGTCTTCTACGATGCATAGTGCAGCCAGTGTGTGATTGATTGGTCTGAAGCTTGGCATGTAGCAAGACCCTTATTAAGGGAACATGCCAATTTTTGTTTGGTGAAAAAATCGCATTCTATTCCAGAGTTATTGCCATTCAACATGGCCCCACTTCACAGTTACTGATTTTTCAGCTGCCAGGTCCACCATTTTAGCCCATTTTTGGCCTCAATTTCCGACATTTTGTGGTGGAAGACTTCTTAAAGGTGCACAAATGTAAAAATGTTATATTTCTGGAATGGTTTGGTCTTTTCAACATGAAATTTGGAGGGTGTTGAGTGGATATCCTGGGGATGTGAATGATGATGTTTACATGTTGGAAAAATAATTTGCTATGGGGATACTGTGTGACGCTGTTAACATTTTGTGTATAACATTCTGCATGGTGCTACTGGCTTGAATTTTATAGTGTAGATAGCCCTAGTGGTACGGAGGTGCCTTGCAGTGGTTTGCTGTGTAAAACATTAACAGGTGCGGAATTATGCCACTATGACATATGACAATTTGGTTCATTGTGCTTCAATAACATCTGAACCATGTGTCCAATTTGCCTGGCATTTGAAATGTACAAAGATTTATAATACATCTTTGACCTTGACAATTTTTGGGTCACTGGCACTTACGGTTCCTGAATCGTGCATGTTATGTTGTTTGCTCATGGTGCTGTACAACTGTTGAATGGATGTACATACAGTTCTGGACACATGCTATGATACATGTCTTCTTTTAACAATTTTTGGTTCTGTTGTATATATGTTTCTTGTGTAGTGAGGTGGCAAAAATGTTATTTGCTGCACTCCTGTGCAGTTTCATAGTGCACCCAGTGTGTGGTTGATTGTTCTGAAACTTGCCACTTAGAAAGATCTGTGTTCGAGGAACATGCCAATTTTTGTTTGGTGAAAAATTGTTGTTCTGTTCCAGAGTTATTGCCATTTGAAGTTGGCCCCCCTCAAAGATACAGATTTTTTGGCTGCCAGGTCCACAATTTTAGCACATTTTCGGCAGTGATTTCTGCCATTTTGTGGTGTGAGATTCCTTAAAGGTGCAGAAATATCAAAATTGAATATCTCTGGAACAGTTTGGTCTTTTCACATGAAATTTGGAGGGTGTTGAGTGGGTGTCCTGGGGATGCGTGGCACTCTGCGACCATTGAACAGATGTACACACAATTCTGGACACATGGTGTGCTATGGTATATTTCTTCTTTTAACAATTTTTCATTCCATTGGATATATGGTTCTTGTGTAGCAAAGTGGCATAATGTTATTTTTGGCACACCTGCACAGTTCTCCATGTGTGACGCTGTGCAAATGTTGAACAGATTCAGATAGCATTTGTTATACATGTTGTGGTATGGTACATGTCTTCAGTTACCAATTTTCATTTCAGTTTGTCATACAGTTTTTGTGCAGCAAAGTGACAAAAATTCACATGGTGGGATCATGGGGCACCACCACCACATTCCATTCACTATTTATAGTGCACATTCTCAATAAGAAGGAAATTCATGGCAAAAAATTCCACTTACTGCATCAGTTAGGGTTGTTCCACAATGACAAAAGTGAGGAAATTTGGTTTTAGGGTTGCCACCTCTTGCACCCCATGCTCACCCCCCCAACAGGCATCAGGGTGTACATTGGGGTCATTGGTCCTAACTCCCACACCATTCTTCTATACTGCACCACTTCAGCTTATTTACACAAGGAATGGGGTGAGAGTTAGGGCCGATGACCCGAACATACACCCCGATGCCTGTTGGTGGGAGCGGGGTAGGCATGGGGTGCAATGGGTGTTCATAACACTGAATTTCCTCACTTTTGTTGCTGTGGAACAACCCTAACTTATGCATTACACGGAGTTTTTTTGCATGAATATATATATATATATATATATATATATATATATATATATATATATAGTACACACGGAAACATATATGTATAGGCATATATGATGCATATATGTATCTATATGTTGATTTGCACAATTACATAGCTGGCAATGACTGTGGCTACTACTATACTGCCTATTGTTTTACAGAATACTAATTGTGCATGTCTATACCACAATGCAAACAGCTGGTTTATTCCTGCTCTTTCATAGGATTGCCTTTATTGAGAGGTCGGATGAGGAATTTTCCAGTTCAATGACTATTTACTTAAATTCTGCAGGATGTGATTTTGAAACCCCAGCTATATTTGACATATACTGTATACTGTGTGCTGTCAGGTGGTTACATGGACAGTACATTTAGCATAGGATTAAATTTTGCCAATTTACAACATATACTTCACACAGTGTCTGATATAATCACAGTACAGCGATTTCTAGAAGTAATCAGTCACTACAACAACATATGTACACTATACTATTTGCATTCTTGCTATATGTACAAAACAAACATTAATGATTGTATCTGTATTGCACTTTGAAAAGTGCAGAACTTTTCTGCACTCTTTGTTTTGCATGTTTTAATGCAATGTGCCACACCTATTGACATGTATTGCATGACAGCAAAATTAAAACTTAGCTGTGGTTTCAAAAACCTGTCCTTTTTAAAAAGATAGTCTAGCTCTAAAACTTTCAGTAAAATCAAATAAATTTCATACTGTAAAGTACTGTTATGGTAAATAGGCATAACAAACTAACTTCTAAAGAACATATGCATAAATCTAGATTACTATTGTTTTCAGGAAAGTGAGATACATATTTTTTATTACATAAATGTAATGTCACAGAAAAAATAGCATTACTGAAAATATTTATTTTACTAAAATAATACTCAAATTATATATCAAAACAATAATATTGAATCAAATATATATATATATATAGCTCTAATGTTAATGTAATATTGTAATTAAGTCAATGCCAACATAATGTTTTTAAGAGCTATGAATATGTATCCTTGGTATTTCTGTTAGCTTTGAAAATATACTCAGAGCACTTTAGTATAGTTAATGAAGTAGACAAAAGCATATATGTTTTAATTACTTTTTAATATAAAATGATTGTTTAGTCACTACTTTTAGCATTGTGATAATGTCTTCTTTATAATTACAACAAAGATATGTATATAATTATATTGCTAATATCGTTCTTTATTTGTCTTTCATAAAAAAGAAAATTTTTATTTTGTGATGGAAACTATGTGATGTGTGTCGATACAAAATAAATGTAAAAACTACAATCACAAAAATATTTTTATGTAGTGTACAACAGAACTATTTTTTTTTTACCCATCTCAGGAACAATCACCCAGTTTAGCAGCACCAACAGAACTGTTTTTTTTACCCATCCCAGGAACAATCACCCAGTTCAGCAGCACCTACAATGGGATTTCTTAAACACATTTTTTAAAACTTACAGTATGCTCTGTGTCTTGTGTATTATTTCTTCATCAAGTTATGTGCAATATGTATTACATAGACAGTGTATACATCAAAGCAATGCTGTATATAGAGATGCATGTATTTACAAGTGGGGCTGTAACACAGTTCAAAGGTCATGGGAATGTGATTTTATCACTTCAGCAAACAGAGGTAAACAACTGTCTGTTGAGAACAGTACTAAACATGTTATGTTTCCAAATAGAATCATTGCAATGGATGTGGGGAGCCTGAATGCAAGTGGCAGTTAGCTGTAAGTTATGATGATAATGTCAAAAACAGTAGTTTGTCAACTAACTGCATGTTAAATTTTGTAATAGAACACTTTTGCTTGTTGTCACAAAAAAAGGTTTACAGATTTTGAATGTTTTTCTTAAAAAGTAAGGAAATTCATTGCAAAAAAAACCTCTGTTAATGCAACAGTTAGGGTTGTTCCACAGTGACAAAAGTGAGGAAATTCAGCATTAGGATTTTCAGCCCTAAGTCCCCCCCCACACACACACACAACACACATACAAGTGCAGGACGGTACAAGGCAATACAACCAATCAGAAACAGACACCATAAGGTAACAGAAAGAACATACAACTCTGTAAACATACCACAAAAGGCATCCATCATCAGGTTTCAGCAACTGTATCACTTCTGCTGCCATCCCAGTGTCTTTTGGGGTACACCCACATGCTGGGCAAACATGCGGTGAGGTGTTAAGAAGGCTATGTTGAACATTTTACATGAACATTCCTTAATATGGGATGGTTATGACTATTTTGTACTATTTTGCTGCACCTGCTCATAACTTAATGAACTGAAGTTTTGGGGGCCACACTGTACTGCATTTACACAGATATATACATATGTCCATCTGTGGAGGGATAGAAATGTGGGGTCTAAAGCAACCTACAGTGTGACTGTAAAATATAGACACTGTTTTTCTGTGTGAATGGAGGTATGGAAGCACAGGATGTGAAGTAGCATGTGGTTCCACTGTTAGGTATGAACATTTTTCTACTAGCTGCATGTAGAGATGTGACTGAACTGTGAATAACCCCACACTTCAAACCTCATGTATGCAAATGGTTGTAGCATCTAGATGGAAGAATGTTGTTCCCAACATTACATACAGACACTGTTGTATTATGAAAATGTGGGGCTGGAATTGCACTGTCTTTTGTACCATGCTTGCCCATCCATACATTGAGATAGTATGTCAGAATCCATAGAACACACTATTCATATGTCACTGTGGGACCCTGCCCTCCCAGTTCTACATCAGGATTGTGCAACACTATCCAAATGTCACATTGTCCATATGCCATAGTGAAAACACAGGGTCCTTTGGACCATGCACTACCATATGTCTAGTGAAACAATATGACACAATACATGTGTCATGCTATCCATATCTTGCACTATTTTCATTGTGACAGATAGGTTGTGTGACTTATGTATTGTGTTGCAGTATGTTGATGGAGGAATAGGACTGCAGGACAAAAAGTACCATGTACTTTCACTGTGACATATGGATAGTGTGACATATAGATTGTGTTGTACTTATATTTTGATGCAGGGATGGGAGTACAGTGTCTGAACAACAGTGAGGTCACACTGTAACATATGGGCAGAGTGAGACATGAATAGTGTTGTACTATGCTGATACAGGGATGGGAGGGTAGGGTACATAGAACTGTATGGTCCCACAGAGATATATGTACTGTATAGTTCTGTCTCAATGGAAGGATGGAAGAACAGGGTCCAACTCACTGTGCGGTCCTATCATGCCTTATGGGTATTGTTGTGCTGTTTGCATGGAGGTATACAGTTCATGCAGTGGCCATCTTACATGGCTGCACAGCATGTGGGTGTACCTCCACAAAACACTGGGATAGCAGCAGAAGTGATACAGTTGCTGAAACATGATGATGGATGCCTCTTGTGGTATGTTTAGAGTTGTATGTTCTGTCTGTCACCTTATAATGTCTGTTTCTGATTGGTTGTGTTGCCTTGTACAGTCCCGCACTTGTATGTGTGTTGTGTGTGTATGTGTGTGTCAAGCAAAAAAAAAAAAAAGTTTAAGTGATGGCACTAGAGGAGCTAACAGAGGAGCAAATTTACAATGCTGGCAAAACAGGTAGCCAGTGTTGGTGCTGCTGATAGCTGCTCACTCCAACACCACTGTAAGCAAGTCCAAAGAACCCAGTACTTGCATCAAAGGCTGTGAGTACCAAGTACATTTAAAGACAAAAAATTGCAAGTTGCAAGCAAATAAATCAATAAAGTTGTTATTTTTTTTCCTTTCAGCTTGCAATTTTTGCCTTTTAATTTACCTGGTACACACAGTCTTCAATGCGAGAGCAAGTCACAATGTACAAAAACATGCATCACAGACACTAATTAAAATATATCACTTAGCTGTCATGGCATATTGTGGAAGACGGCTGGGGTAAGGTAGGAGTTTACTGTACATGGTTTATGACCATACAGAACAAGCAACTGAGACTATATATATATATATATATATATATATATTTATACTATGGGGGTGAGACCAATTCCAGTGAAATAAACCATGTTATTTTCACTGGAGTGACATAAATCCTGATGACATCAGCAGAGTTAAAATAAATACCATTTATACCTACTCTGCTGACATCACTCACCTGCATCTGAAAACACTAAGAAACACCCCTGTAATTTGTTGAGTTCTAAAACAGGCCCTACACTGAAATTAACACAATTAAGATAGATAATGACAGTCAGCTGCAGCACTCCTTCTAAATGTAACAATCTCCAAATCTATTGTGCTGTATTTCAAAACCCAAGTTTAGTACATTACTGAATCAAACAGATGATGTTTGAAATGTTTAAATAAATCTTAAACAGCCTAACATGAAGACACAAACCTGCAAAAGAAATCATTACCATCTTCCTCATTGTCACAGAACAGAACCTCCCTCAGGCAACCAATTACCAAAACACAGCACACCTAATCAAGACCCACACACACACACCAACCAACAACAGCTCACTACAATAACCCATTCATAAAAGTTCACACACACACACACACACACACACACACACACACACACACACTACCACAGCACCAGCATCATTTAAAGTGACATGATCCTCATAACAACAAACATACCTCTCACACTGAAACTGGTCTCACCTCCATGGTATAAATAGTACACATGATGAGCAGATCATGGAATATGGAAAATATTCTCACTCCTGCATCATGAGCACTGTATATTTCACTCTGCAGGAGTAAGCATATTTTCCATATTCCACTCCTGCTATCATGTATCCCCTATATATTTTGATACTATACATATTATATATATATATATATATACACACACACACACACACACACACACACACACACCATGTACTGTAAAAACTTCTGTTTTTCAGTGACATGCAATATGTTCAATATCCCATTCTTGGACAGCTGTATAATCAAAAATTCTCAGTTCAGGAGGGATAATGATCTTCACTGCAAGCCCACTGGCCACAACACCATTCTCCTTGCTAGTTCCTCCCACCGCATGAGGGACATCCTTACAAGCTAATTTATCAGAGTCATCCACAACTGCAGTACTCATTCTCTAAACAGAACCCAAATTCTGTGATTATGTTAATGATACCCCCATATTAGTGTTCAAACACCCAAGCAACATTGGTGGTGTGTGACACTTCTTATGTTCGGTGGTGAGACTGAACAATTGACTACTGATCTCATCACCAGGCAGCTATAAATGGCATTGATGTAAATACCGTGATGGCATAAACCAACCCCCCCCTTCATAAACCTGATCAACTGTGACATGTTCAGTATCAAAATGTTTATCAACTGCAACTCGATGAACATCATCTATCTTGATTCATGCACCCATTGCTCCTATTATGTAGGGAGAACTAAAAGAAACTTAAAGAGAGAGCTGGTGACCACATAGGGATGATGACTGGCAACAATTCTGATTATGTCAGAGAAAGGCATGCCCACTACCCTATCAGCACTTGTTTGCATTGTTGGTCCTTCACATGTATCAAAAACATATTTGTGGGACCTTGGGGGATCAAAATAACATACTAGCATGCTAAGAATCATTTGAGATTTTTAAATTGATGGCTACTATTCCATCACACCTACATGAAAGGGTAGAAATAGTATCTTTGCTATGAACACAGCAGTTGCAGTATATGCAGTACAGTATGATGAACAGCATGTATCATCTCCAGATTAGCTGTCAATGGTACATAGTGGAAGAGGCCTGTGATGAGGTAGGAGTTTACATGGCTTATTACTTGCTGCACATCTTGACCCTACAACTGTAAAGGTAACACAAATTACCACAATTTGCAAGTCAAGGAAAGCATCAAATTTAACCAGCTTTAAATTTAACATATTAATAAACAGTACATTCACTTTGTTAAATGAAGAAGCAGTTTTCTAAAAAGCCTTTTTCTCTACAGGCATGATTGGATGTTGATTTGAAATTGGCAGTTCTTAATAAATAGTGTCATTTCCCTCTGCATATGTGATGCAAAAAAATAATAGACAAATTACGTATTTCCGGCTGTATTGGACCAATGATGAATAGTAGTATGATATCGATTGCATTTTTATAAAAACAAATAGCAAATCTAAACACTTGTATATATTATCATTGCTAATAACTACATTAAAATTACTGCATAAAGTACATACTGTGGATTGATAATCACTTTCCCATGTCTCCCCTCCACCCAAAGTCACCCCGACCAAACATCTGCAATCAGTGCAACAGACAAAATGTAAACAAACTACTTGAAAGCTAGAAAAACACTGTAAATAAGGCAGAATGCCTTCTAGCATAACATTACATAAAGCAATCTACATTTAAAATCTGAGCTACCTTGCATAGATAATTAGAAAATAGTAAATAAATTAGCACAGTGCATATTTGAACTGAATGACTCAAGTATGTTTTCTCTTCCTAATGACGCAACAGCTTTATCTAAAGAAAGAAACCTAGGTGGGGGGGGGGGTGAAATTAAGAATGCAGCCCAAGGACTTCAGGAGGCACCCATCCTCAAAGAAGAAGATGAAACAAAGCTGAGTTGCCTTAGTAAGGTGAGAGGAAATTACATCAATGTGTATTACAACAGCTAAATCTCTTACCTTTTTAAATAAACTCATTTGACACACTTCGAGTACAACTATGGGGGTGGGGCATTTCAACCCATCGTGGAACTGTTTAAGGTGACTGTAGATGTCATTGTGTCATTCACCTGAGATAGTGATCTTAGGTCCCCTTTTTTTAAACATATAAATTAATCAGGATATTCATACTGAGGGTACCATTTCATTCTCAGTCAGGTCCTACTCCAGGACTACAGCACAAGGGAAATCAAATCATTTGCTAAAGGCATACAGTGAGTTGTCTGTATGTGGCTGTGGTGGGATATGATCTCTTGAACACTGTATATGGGCTCTGAGTTAACCACCACATCATAGTTCCATCCCTTGTTACCATCCACATAGATTCATTCAAAATCATGCCCAAGTAAAAATAAAAAAGAGCTTATTTAACACCCAGAATACTCAGGATACCACCTGTTTAAATAATTAAAAATAAGTACACACTAACTGTAACAATAACCAAAAGCAGACATGACAAAAAGTGTCAGTACAAAAGTTAATATGCTGTCTGTGCCTCCATCCCGACAATAAAGTTTCTTAATTATAAAAGAACCTGAGCTGTTCAGTTGTCCATCTCCACATGAATCACAGTACCATCGAGAAAGACAACTTTCTCAAATACTGTATAATGCCATCTGTTGGTGAATACACCAGTTAAATTAAAAGAAAAGTTGAAGTACACTCTGGGACAGCAATCATAGCTCGTAGTCTGGGCATGAAAACATCTATAAATATAAATGCACAAAGTTTTTATAAAACAGGGTGTGAGAAAAATTGTCAATACATAAAAAACTCTATTATAGTGTCAACATTTCCCAGGGTGGTAGCATGGGTAAAACACTAGCTGGACAACAGGACACAGTGGGTAATAGTAAATGGAGTCCACAGTGAAGAAAGGGGGGTAACCAGTGGGGTACAGCAAGGTTCAGTACTGGTGCCAGTCTTTGTTAATGTCTTTATAGGTGACATTGCAGAGGGACTGGAAGGGAAAGTATGTATCTTTGCAGATGACACAAAGGTCTGCAACAGGGTTGATACACAAGGTGGGGTGGAAAGGATGAAAAAGGACTTGGCAAGGTTGAAGGAATTATCAAATGTATGGCAGCTTAGATTGAACGCAAAGAAGTGCAAAATAATGCACCTGGGAAACAAAAACCCAGGAGAAGAGTACACAATGGGTGGTGAGATACTGACAACAACAAAACTGGAAAGGGACCTGTGGGTAGTCATATCAGATGACCTAAAAGTGGGCCAGCAGTGTGAAAAGGCAGTAAGGAGGGCTGGGGGGATATTGGGATGCATAGGGAGAGGCATCACCAGTAGAAAACAGGAAGTTGTTGGCCCTTTGTACAGACAGTTGGTAAGACCACATCTGGGGTACTGTGTACAGTTCTGGAGACCCCATCTCCACAAGGACATAGACAGGGTGGAGGCTGTCCAGAGGAGGGCAACCAAAATGGTGCAGGGTCTGCACCAGAAGACATATGAAGAAAGACTAAAGGAGTTTAAGATGTATAGCCTTGAGGAAAGAAGGGAGAGAGGGACATGATAAATACTTTCAAATACCTCACGGGAATCAACAAAGTCCAAGAGGGTAGCATCTTTCAAAAAAAGAGATGTGCAAGAACAAGGGGGCGCAATTTGAAGATGGAGGAGGGACAGTTCGGAGGTAATGTGAGGAAGTATTTCTTCACAGAGAGGGTTGTAGATGCATAGAACGGCCTTCCTGAGGAGGTCATAGAGTCAAAAACAGTGGGGGAATTCATGAAGGTGGACAAAACAAAGGGCCTATTTCTCCATTTACCCCTGCCCTTCTCCCTATCAACTTCTCTATCTTGGTGTTTACCTCACTAACTACCCTGTTTTTTTTTTGGGGTGGGCTGGGATTTCCCTTCTCCTTTTCAGTGCCTCCCCCTTGGCTAGTTCAAATGCTTGCCAATGAATCATTTAAATCTATCACCTAGGATCCTGGTCCCCCTCCGGGACAGTTGCAGACCATTGCACCAGTATAGGCCTGTCTACCTCAGTGTGGACCCCCAGTCCCCAATGAAGCCAAAACCTTGAGCTCTGCACCAGATTTTCAGCCATTGATTGCATCCCATAGTGGGGAGCACCCTATCCTAACCCATGCCATAGCTGGCAGCACCTCTGAGAAGGTCACTATGTGTGCTACTTGTCTACAGCCCCTCCCCAACTCCACAGACTCCTTCTGCACTGCTCTGATCCCATTCCCCACCAGGTAATTTGTCCTTAGGTGGGCAATGATGTCCAGCTCCCTTCCCTGAGCAGCTGCTCCCATGATCCTGAGGATTCGCTCCCTGTCCCTTCAAGCTATGGCACTAGGCAGGCACCTTACCTCTCTCTCTCCACTCCCTCCCCTGTTTCTACCCACCTAACAATTGAGTCCCCCACCAGGAGTTGTTTCCTTCCCCTGTGGGGTCCTGTGCCACCTTCATGTAGGTCTCCTTTGTGCAGGTTCCCAGCATCCTCCTTGGTCTCCACTGCAGGTGCCTCTATAAAGGAACCATGCTCTGCCAGAGTGGTGTACAAACTGTAGAGAGGTACAACTGGAGGGATGCACCTCTGTTCCTCCACCCTCACCCTCCCTGAGCCCACTGTTGTCCAACAGCTCCTCTTCCTTGGCAACTTGTGATGTATCGGCATCTGACCTGGTGGTTCCTAGGTGGGAGAGGATGTCTCCTGAATCCTGGTCAACTCAGCCTGAAGACGAGCAACCTTTTCCCTCAGCCCAGAGAGGTGCCTGCAGATGGGACAACACTACATCCTCCAGAATGTCTCCTGGAGACTGCTGCTCCACAGCCACTGCACTACATCACTCTCATCGTGTCTAATTTGTGGGCCCTCTACTGTTGTTTTGTATGCTTACTCTTTCTTCTCTCTGTTTACTTTTTTTGTATTTGTTTTTTCTCCATACTTTCCTACTGCCTCCTCACCTTTACAGTTCCTGCCGTTTCTGTTCTGGGACTGGAAGCTCCTGTATTCCTCAATAGTCTCCTTCTTACAGTACTTGCTCAGAGACAGACCTCCAGAAGCTAGGGGTGAGGGAGAACTATTCTTTTCCTTCTAGGATGGTGAGTCTTTTGTGCCTCTGTCATCACTCTCTTCCTTCTCCCAAACAGGAAATTCCTGTAGTCAGTCAAATCCAGTGACTATAAAAGTGGAACTGGCTAAGGGTGGCGGGAGTTAGGGCTATATAATCCCAGTAGAGGAGTTCTAGCAGTTGCCTCCTTCCTCTTGCTGCTCTCTACCAAAAGCTAACTAGGGAAGTTATAAATACAAACACCTGGCTT
Source organism: Neoceratodus forsteri (assembly GCA_016271365.2). NCBI lineage: Eukaryota > Metazoa > Chordata > Ceratodontiformes > Ceratodontidae > Neoceratodus > Neoceratodus forsteri. The sequence goes on from CM028131.1 coordinate 586,108,015, forward strand.
TCAGTTCCCTGAGCACATCCCCTAATTTACAGCTCTTCTCTTCACCTAGCTAATGGCACAGAAAACAGTTCCCTTCCCCCAACTCAGATAAGCACACCAACTCTTGTTGTTTTTGTTTGTTTTTTACCCTAATTGAAGGTCTCAGTTGTAGAATTCTATTTCTTTAGTCCCACTAGAAGAGTTCTAGAAGCTGCCTCCCTCATCTTGCTGCTCCTTCAGTAGCAAACAGTTGCAGTCTCTGTAGAGCTAAGCACAAGGTTGGTGGTGTCAATTACAAAAAGTTGAGAATCTCACTCACCACTCTTGTCAGCAATGACAGGACAGTCATGATAGTTTATGTTTTGGATATTGCCTCTAATACACTCCCACCCAGACCACCCTCTCATCCTTAGCTTTATTCTTGTTCCCCAGTAAAGGATATCCAAGTCTGGACTGAAAGGATACCATGGTGGAGCAACTTTCTTTTCATCAATCAAAAAGGTTATGAATTAAATAATGGTGTGATCCTACAGTGACACATGACTGCTTAACAAGCAGTCAATCATTTTTGATTATGCAAGCACTTCATCATTTCATTCTTACCCTTTGTGACTGTGGAAGAAAGTGTCCAAATCATTTTAGATTGGGTTATTCTTTACTTGGTACTGGGCATTGATGGGAGGTTGTATAGTGACAAAGGGTTGAGTGAGCAGGATTTTAAATAATATTATGGCACCGTACATGGCTTGTCGGGGGTCATAGCAGAGGATGGACTGGGAGGGAATTTTAAAACTCTTCACAACTACTGCAGTCACTGGAATAAACTATACTAAGGGTGGACTGTGCTATTGTGTGTTAAAACAACATGAAGAAAAAAAAGAATGACACAATAAACAGATTAACACACCAACTTCCCCGTCACATGGACCCTTTCTGTGCTGACTTCCAAAGAAGTGCTTCTCAACTGAAAATCCAAAGTCTGTCACTCCAAACAATGCATCAGTGAAGTTACCCTTACTTTTGTACTGTGTTAGAGCACCATTAGAAAAATAAATTACATTTGCTATCTGTACTCCCTGATTTTTCAAATATTCTGATGCTAGATGCGAGAAGTGATGCACCACATGAAAGTGCATTATGTATTACCATCTCACAGTCTGGTTGTGGACACCTGTAGTAAGCAATGACTGGATGAACTGTGGCTTGACTGTAAGCCCAGTGGGCACTCTGTGCCTCATCTTGGAAATGGCAGTTGTAGTTTTCACAGAAATCCAAGCAATATGCAAGCCATCCATTGGGTGCATTTTTTCTGATATAATCCAACTGTTTGGCCTGCCACTGGGAATTGAAAAGATGCTTTGCAAAGTTTTCCAATTCTTCTTCTAGTTCTTTGACCAGTTCCAAAATGGTTCCAGTATGTTGTTTTAGATGCATCTGTTTATATTCTTTCACATCCCCCTCCTTTCTGTTTGTCACATTCTCCAACTGCCATTTTCACCATGCCACTGTAGAATCAGTATGATCACTTAATAATGGCAACAGTTTTCTTCTAAAGCCATTGATGCCACAGTTGTTACAGTCACTGTCTATGCACTTCAGTTTGTAGAATTCTCCTTCCTTGGGACAAAGTGTAAGTGAAGATGCCTCAAATTTGTTTGTGATGGATGACTTTGGAATTTGAACTGAGTACATTTAGTGGCAATGCTTTTCAACTTCATTTCAATATTTTGGGAATATTCACACAAACAATGAAGCAACTTATGTTTTGACACTGGTCTAATGTTCTTAGCATGCATTTTCACAAATTTGCTGTACCTGATTACCACCTCAGGATGTTCATCTTTGAATTGTTCATATGTTGCTCATAATATTGATTCTATAGCCTTTTTTGGAAGTATTCCTTTTTTACTGGAACATGTGGAATATGACAGTTCTCTTGCTACAACACCCCTTTGATAAAAATTGTATACAGCTGCAATAGTTGACAGTGGTAATGAATCACTTCTTTTTTTCCATTTCATTAAATTGCCTTCATCAAAAATTGAGTTGTCACAGAGTAAGTTCCAGCTAAATCCGAACTCCTGGTGCAGCTGTAATTTTCTAAACTTCTTTTTGATTTGGATGGATTTATGTAACAGTCTTTTCAGTCATATACAGTCCTTCTTCCATGACATTTTGATGGGTTAGAGTAGTGATTTGATTGTAGTTTCTTCACAGAAATGTAAGCATTTCTTTGTTGATCGTGCAAGGATGCCTTTCTCCAACAATGCCTTTTGTCTTTGTGGAGTCCTGGTTGATATTACTGATGATAGAACTTCCACAAACTTGCATGGACTTCTGGGCATGGCTCTCACTGATCATGACACAGCTTTTCTCTTTGCAACCTTCCTGCTATATGGCATTTGTGAGACAATGGTGTCCTGCCTAATGTAATTCAGAGTTGTTGAGGTTGATAGCAAAGAAGATTCAGTGTCAGTGTTGGAGATGTCAGTGCCTATTTGAGTAGATTTAATTATTTTGGTGGTCCCCAATTTCTTCAAAGCATAACGTTCTTGCTGTTGTTCATTGATTCTTCTTCTTTTCCGAACAGTTAATTTTTTCCTGTGTTCTTTTTTTTTTGTTCTCTCCACTGTGCCCTCAGTTTTTCCATTTCTGTAATTGTCTTCCTAGTTTGCTCTTTTCCTTACACGATAGTTTCACATTTGAATCTTTGCTTTTTCTTGTACTGTAATTATTTTTCCTCAGTCATTAACATCTATACTGTGTAATACACTCATTTTTAGCCTGGTGGAACAGTTTATATATGTCAGGATTGGCCTTTATCCATGCCCAGTACCATCTCATGAATTCCTTATTAGATCGTCTTTTTGGACTCTCAAGATCAATAGAATTATTTGCTGATGAAACTGAAGGATTTTACTCCCAATCTAGCACCAACACCACAATCTCCACTTGAAGAAACCACACATTTGTTTTTTGATGGTCATTTCCTTAGGCTAATTCTTAGGAAATCCATTTGAAATGATACAGTGAAATCCATGCTGTTGATGTCAACAAGATACCATCAGAAAAATAGTCTGTATTCTGAGTCAGTCATGACGACAACACTGTATAACCAAGATTTCATGAGAGCGACCCTAGGAGAAGTCACAGATAAGTCTCAAGGGGAGAAATGGTGGTAAACAATTAAGGCAGCCATAGAGAATGAATCAAAACTCTTTGATAAAGAGCTAATCAAAGGAAAGAGAAGAAGGGAGCCACTGTGGTTCTCTGGGGAAGTGGTTAAAAAGGTTAGAGATAAGAGGGTGACCTTCAAGACTTACAAGCAGACTCAGGCAGTAGAAGACAGTGAGAGTTACCAAGTTAGGGAAGACAGGTTACAAAACAGGAGTGAGATCTGGATGTCATCATCTCATAGATCCTGAAGGATAAACAATGTGACAAGGCAGTGGCAAGAGCCAGCGGGATGCGGGGTTGAATAAGTAGGGGTATAACTAACCAAAGGATGGAGGTTATACTCACATTGTATTGATAATTGGTGTGACCTCACCTTGAGTATTGCACTCAGTTCTGGAGAATCCATCTCCAGGGGGACATACACAAAAAGGACTCTGTACAGGAGGGCAAGAAAGATGTTGGGAGACCTACACAATAAACACTATGGAGACAGGCTGAAGGAGCTGAACATGTACTCATTAGAGGAGGGAGGTGGGGGACACAATTGAACCATATACATACATCGCAGGAAGAATGAGTGCAAGTGGATGAACTTTTCAAAAGACAAAATGCTCCAGCACAATAGACCACAACATGAAACCGGAAAGGGGAGGCTAACAGGAAATGTGAGGAAGCACTTTGACATGAAGAGGGTGGTAGATAGATAGGAACAGTCTGTGGGCTGAGGTAGTGGGGCAGAAACTGTTACAGGCTTCTAGGCATTCTACCTTGCAACCACATGCCACATACTTTTGACATGGAGCCATACCAAGGCAAGGCTGAGCCACAGAAAACACACAGTGGTATCACATGTATAATGCCCCTCGGCTACCCTGTGCCAGCTTTTGTGGGGGGGAGATAATGTCAAAAGTACACAGGAACTCACTCCAGGCTCACCACAATGTGCACTACAGGGATGCTGCTGCTGCAGGGTGCTTGTACTGCACATGGAATGCCACCTCTAAACTGATATACAAGTCAAAACAAAATGCCATAGTGCCCATAAACAACCAAAGGTACACCCAGAGACAGATGGATGCTACACAGTGGGCCAGAGCCACATCAGGGGTCATTTTGACATCCCTGCACCCAGGAATGCTGTTTGGAGCAGATACCTGTAGATACGAAGACAGCATGAGACTCACCTGCAACCCTGAGATGACTTTTGGTGGGAAGATGATGCCAAAAGTTTGCAGCATCACTCCAGGCTCACCACCATGTGCATTACAGGGGCACCGTTGCTTCGGAGTTCTTGTACTGCACATGATCCAAGCTCCAAAAAGCCGTGTGCTCAGCCAAAGTAGAGCTGGGTGCAGGACTGAAGGGGTTGCTAATCCCTACTGCATACAAAATCAAAAACCAAAGATAGTCCTGTACTCCAAGTGCAATTGAAGCCAGAGGCAATATCAATTCAATCTAAGGTTTTATTTTGAAAAGGCTTCAATTTTAAAAAGTGTGTTGCTCCTACAATGCGGCAAGCCCACAATCAAGTTATCTCCCCAGCGTTTCGGCCAATAGTATGGTCTTCCTCAGGGGCTAATAACTGGAGCAGCAAGGACCACATGACACCACTTGGCAATCCTGTCACATCTTTTGTGGCTTATATTATGCCAAAATTATGCATGGACCCTCTCTCGCCTCATCACCATGTGCAACACAGGGATGCCGCTGCTGCTGTGTTCTTGTACTGCACATGGAAGTCAGCTCCAAACTGCTATACAAGTCAAAACAATATGCCAAAGTGAGCCATGAACAACCAAAAGTATGGCCAGAGACAGCTGGATGTTACATGGTGGCCCAGAATCACATCGGGGTAATTTTGACATCACTGTGCCTCCGTAGAACCAGACAGAGGTCAGGCCCAACCACAGTTAACACCCAGAAAGTACCCAGGCAAGCTGTTTGGAGCTGACAACTGGAGCTGTGAGGACCGCATGATGCCCCCTGGCAATCCCATCCTGACTTTTGTGACTGAAATGATGCCAAAATTACACATGGACTCTCTCAGGCTTCGCCATTATGTGCATCACAGGGATGCCACTGCTGAGGTGTTCTTGTACTGCACATGGAATGCCACCTCCAAACCACTATACAAGTAAAAATAATATGCCAATGTGCCCCACAAATAACCAAAGACATGGCCAGAGACAGCTGGATGTTAGACGGCAGCTCAGAGCCACATCAGGGGTCATTTTGACATCGCTGTACCTCCGTGGAATCAGATGGAAAGCAGGCCCAGTCACAGTTAACACCCAGTAAACACCCAATCAAGCTGTTTGTAGCTGATAACTGGAGCTCATGATGCCCCATGGCAACCTCATCCCAGCTTTTGTGGCTGAAATGGTGCCAATGTTTCACACAGATCCACTTTGGGCATGCCACCATGTGCATCACAGGGACACTGCTACTGTGGGGTTTTTGTACTGCACATGGAACACACCTCCAAACTGCTCCTTAGGAAGTGTCATAATAAAGAAATCATACTGTTGGATTACTACAACCCCTGATGTACCCCATGACCATATTTCAATACATGCCCCCCCTTTTCTGTGAACTATGCCATAAGCAAACAGTCATTTGAGCTAGGCCCAGGTGCATCACTTTTTTATTTTCACACAGTATCACCAACATTATGCCACCAATGAACGTAACATTTCTAAGCAGCCTTATAATATAAAAACTGAAAAAATACAGCCCCCAGAGCCTACCTCAACATAGTAGATTGCTCATGGCATTGTTCAGAACATGCCGGGGGGGGGGGAGACTTCTGTTGAAATATGGACATGGAGTATATCAGGGTTTATAGTAATCTTGCATAAACATTTTCACACAGTACCACCATCATTATGCCACCACTTATCGTAGTATTTATAAGCAGTCATTAATGATACAAATGTTTATGCAAGATTACTGCAACCCCTGATGTACCATTATGACCGTAATTCACCACATAGCCGCCCCCAGCATGGTCTGAACAATGCCATGAGCAAGCAGCCATTTTGAGCTTGGACCAGGTGCTGCATTTTTTTATTTCATACAGTACCACCATCATTATGCCACCAATGAATGTAACATTTATAAGCAGCCTTATACTACATCAACAATAAAATGTTTTTTTCATGATAACAACAACTCCAGAAGTACACCTATGACCATAATACTACACATGCCCACCCCCTTTGGTGTGAACAATGTCATAAACAAGTGTCCACCTTGAGCTAGGCCCAGGTGCTGCATTCTTTTTCCTTTATCTGTTTACCTCCTCTCCCTCCCAGGTGTCCCCCACTCCTTCGGACTTTCCGCAATCCTCCTCTAACTACCTGCCATCTTCTTCTTGGGTCCCCATCTTTGCAACCTCACATTGCAGCTGACTCCCGAGGGGTATCTCAGTGTATCCCTTCACTGGGTGGGTTCCTCTCTTCTGAGGGGGAAGGAAACAGAGGGGGGGGATACCAGCACACTAAATATTAGGTCCCCTGGGAATGCTGCTGAGGTGAGGAAGGCCCCTTCAGAGGTTCCACTGGTGTCGTGGAGCAGGGAGTCATCATCCAGCAGACACCTGGCATTTTCCAGTTTTCTTGTCCCCTGGTTATTGCGCTGCTCATGCAGTGCTCCCAGTCTTCACTGGCAGCCGCTGCTGTGCGAGGTGGCCCAATCCCCTCACCCCCAAAGATGAGAGCAGTTCTCCGGATGCTCAGTCCTCTTTGTCCCTGCTGACCCCCAATGTCTCAAGTCCATTCCCAAAACTGGGTCACTGGTGTGGGTCATGGTAAGGCACCAGCATCTCAACCCTCTATGCCAGCAGGCTGGCATGCTGCATTTTTTATTTCACACAGTATCACCAACATTATGCCACCAATGAAAGTAGCATTTCTAAGTAGCCTTATAATATAAAATTTGAAAACAGCCCTTGAGCCTACCTCAAAACGATAGATTGCTCATGGCATTTTTCAGAACATGCCAGGGGGGACATGTGTTGAAATATGGACATAGGGGTGCATCAGGGGTTGTAGTAATCTTGCATAAACATTTTCACACAGTACCACCATCATTATGCCACCACTTATTGTAGTATTTATAAGCAGTCATTAATGATAAAAATATTTATGCAAGATTACTGCAATCCTGATGTACCCCTATGACCATATTTCACCACACAGCCCCCACAGCATTGTCTGAACAATGCCGTGAGCAAGTGGCCATCTTGAGCTAGGCTCAGATGCTGCATTTTTTATTTTCACACAGTACCACTAACATTATGCAACCAATGAATGTAACATTTCTAAGCAGCCTTATAATATAAAAACTGGAAAAATACAGCCCCTGAGCCTTCCTCAAAATGATAGATTGCTCACGGCATTGTTCAGAACATGCCAGGGGGGAGGGACTTCTGTTGAAATATGGACATGGAGTACATCAGGGGTTGTAGTAAACTTGCATAAATATTTTCACACAGTACCGCCATCATTATGTCACCACTTATCATAGTATTTATAAGCAGTCATTAATGATAAAAATGTTCATGCAAGATTACTACAACCCATGATGTACCCTTACGACCATATTTCACCATGCGGCCCTCCCCCTCACCCCTCCTGGCATGGTCTGAATAATGCCTTGAGCAAACGGTCATCTTTAACTATGCCCAGGTGCTGCATTTTTTAATTTCACACAGTATCACCATCATTATGCCACCAATGAACATGACATTTTTTTTATTTTATTTAGTTTTTTGTTCACCGGGTAAGGTACGCTAGCCATAGCAATCACTATTTTCAGGCATGACCTGGGAGTTTACAGAAACAAAACATTGTTGAACAAAGACAGTACAATCATAAAACAGTGAATGCGTAGGCAATAGTAATACAGTGCAGGCAGGAGAAAACAATAAGTACAATTGATTCAACAATAATGTATAACATAGAAATTTAAGTGAGCAATACAATAAATAAAGCCATCAGGCAACATTCAGGTAGCGAACAGCGTGAGATTTTACAATGAGAAAATACCATTATAATAGCCATGTAAGATGGATAAAGGAGAGTCAGGAACTTAATGGGAGTAGGGATGCAATGTAAGGGAGGCTGATAGGATAGGATAAGAAATTAAGGCAAGGTAAGGGATGAGGACTAGATATAACAAAAGTAGGGCAAAGAGGTGACTGGAGGAAATTGCAGAGCTTAGCTATTGAGGATACACTCAGAAGGATGTTAGAGGATGCAGAGATCAGGAAGAGATTATGGGCTAAGGGGGTTTGAAGCAGGAGCAGGAATCAGTGAAATGGTCACATAGCAATTTTTTGAAAGAGGCATGGGATGATGCTAGTTGTATAGTTAGTGGGATGGAGTTCCAGAGTAGAGAGGCATGACAGGAGAAGGTGCTAGCACCTTTGGAGGTGTGATCTCTAGGGATGAGGACATGGGCATTTGCAGCTGAGCGTAGACCATAGCTGGATGTCTGGATGAGAAATAGTTCCGCCAAGGGCTTAGGTGTTTGATTCCAGATGATATTATTTATGATCAAGCCGTACACAAAGTCTCTGGAGGCAGCCGGAAAAAGCCATCCTAGTTCAGCATAGAGGATGCAATTGTGTTTCAACTGACATGAGGAGGGCGCTTATCTACAGATACTAGTGTAAGTGACATCCCACTTCTGAAGGCTAGTTTTACCTGCTGACGTATATGCTGCAACCCCATAAGTGAGTGACGGAAGGAGTATGCCACAAGCTATGGCAAGCCTAGCTGAGGGGGTGAGCACATAGCTGGAACAGTAGACCATACCAAGTTTCATGTTGGCCAGCTTGCAGGTCTGCTGGATATGGAGATTAAAAGTAAGAGCCGGATCGAGTGTGAGACCCAGATATTTAAAGGAGTGTACCACCCCAACAGAAGAACCATTTAAGGTAGTGATATTGAAAGTACGTTGAGAGAGTTTGAGTTCGGCATTAGAACCAAATAACATGGCTTGAGTCTTAGATACATTCAAGGCAAGTTTATAGCTGAACAACCACTGCTGAATTTGTTGAAAGTCTTGGGAAAGTCATTGATTGATTTCAGTAATGTTTTTCGCGCAGGACAATATCATCGGCCTATAACAGGGAGGCGGTCTGGAGAACGTTAGAGGTGATATCATTTATAAAAATGGAGAAGAGCAATGGACTGAGAATAGAACCTTGTGGCACACTAATGTTTATGGTAGCATAATCCAACAGGGTGGAGTTGAATTTATCTTGTTGAGTGCGATCCGACAGCTAGCTGTCAAACCACGCAATGACACTCGGTGAGATGCCTAGTGATCTAAGGACAGTTAGGAGGATGGGATAGTTGACAAGGTCAAAAGCTTTAGTCATGTCTATAAAAATTGTCCCCGTTAGGAGACCTGAGTCCATGGCCGCTATGGTATCAGACGTAAATTTGATTAATGCAGTGGTGATGCCGTGACCCTTGCAGAAACCACGCTGTGCAGTCGTAAGAAGGTCATATTTCTGAAGAAAGTCAATGGTTTGAGTGGCTATGAGCTTCTCAAGGATTTTGCTAAGAACAGACAATATGGCAATAGGCCTATAATTGGAGGGATTTTTGTGGTCACCCTTTTTGAAGACAGGGGTAATCCTGGAAGTCTTCCAGTTGACAGGAACATAGCTGTGACACAGGGCGAGGGTAAAGATCTTGGCAAGAGGTGCAGCTATGTATGGGGCAGTGAGTTTTAGGAGCTTAGGTTCTAGATTGTCAGACCCAGCTGCAGTGAAATGAGAGATGTTGTTAAGCAGTCTTTGTACTTCCTGGTGAGTAACAGTCTTAAAAATAAATTTGGGTCTGGAGACATCAGGTTGGGTGTTTACATTCAGTTTAGCCGGGAAGGATGAGGTATAATTGGTAAGGTCTGAAAACTGTGCATTGAAAAAGTTTGTGATTGTAGAGGGATTATTGCAGTGGACCCCATTGAGAGACATATAGGTTCGAGTGGGGGCCAGATTTAATCCTAGAAAGCACTTAATATGGGACCAGAATTGTTTGAAGTCACCATATGATTTAGTTAATAGATCCTTACAGGAGGCACTTTTGGCCCTTTTGATATCCTTTTTGCAGGAATTTCAGAGTACTCTGTAAGAATTTAGGTCAGCTGGAAGCCCCATCTTTTTGCAGTGGAGCCAACATTTGTCATGATGTCGTAGTTTGGAAAGAAGGTCGGACTTAAGCCAGCAGATATGTTTATTTTTTACATGATGGGTAACAAGAGGGCAATGTTTGTCCTGAATCACCAGAAAATGAGTCAGGAATATATTTAAAGTAGTCTGAGGGTCATCAGATTCAAAAAGGGGGTCCAGTCGATAGTGGCAATGTCCAGTAGGAAGGACTGTGGGTCGAGGTGCACATAGTTTTGGAAAGTAATAAAATGAGGCTTTGACAGGGAGGGCCTAGTCTTACCCCATATACAAAAGGTGGGGGAGTGGTCAGTGATGGCATCTGCTAGTATGCCAGAGGAGATAATATTTTCCGGGTGGTTGGTAATTATTCAGTCCAGCAGAGTACTAGAGTTAGAGTGTTGTGCAGTTCTAGTGGGGTCGCTGATCATATAATGGAAGTTGAAACTTTGAACCTTAGACAGTAGTGTGGGCAGAGAGTTGCCTAGCCAATTTAGATTGAGATCACCAAGCATAAGAACCTCATTTCTCCCAGAGAGAAGAGAGGTCTGATCAAGCAACTCATCAAGACCTTTTAAGCCACTAGAAGGGGGGCTGTAGGGATAAAACAATATGTAGTTTTTTGGAGCCAACAGTAAGAAGGACATGAAGCGCTTCACAATGGATTAGGGGAGACAAGCAGATCGTGAAGCAATGGAGGTGATCTTTAAAATAGACAGCTGTACCACCCCCTCTTTTGGGAGCAGGTCTGTCGAATCTCAAGAGATTGTAGGAAGGAAGTGAGCATCGAGAGCCCTGGATGGAAGATTTAAGCCAGGTTTCAGTAAACCAGATGATATCAGGTTTGTAGAGGATGGCTCAGGATTCTAATTCACCAACATTGTGCAGCAGGCTCCTGATGTTGTGGTACACCACAATAAGACCCTTAGCATTAGAAAGGGGACTAAGTGTATTGTTGGCCAGTCCTGGGTTAGAATGAACATCTCCAGAAAGCAATAGGGCCAGTAAGAAGAGATACTAGAGTTTATGTCACAGGAATAGACATACTGTAAGGTATGCGGATTCAAGTATTTTAGGGCATGGTCAACCATCTGGATCCATGGCCTATTTAAAATAAGTTGAGTAGGGTCAGAATGGGGAGAGGACAACAGGAGAAGGACAGAGTATAGGTAGTCATGGGGCAGGTAATGTGGGATAGCTGAGGGGGCTTGAGGAACAATAGGCAAGGATAGGTGGAGCAAAGGAAGTGAGGGCACAAGAAGATACAGTAACTTGAAGAGTTTCATTGTTAATAGACTTGGGTATTGGCTTGTGAAGAAGGTGAAAATTAGGAGCAGCCAGGAGAAATAGAAGTGAGAGATCAGAGCTGACAGTGGAGTAGAAGTATAGATAGTTAAGCAATAAGGCACGACAAGGTGTGTGTTATCATGTAATAACGTCACTCCTGGGGTGGGTTGAAGCACAAGGCAAAGTCGAGTGCTTCCACCACCCCAGAAGTGACGTTATTACACGATAACACACACCTTGGAGTGCCTTATTGCAATTATACAATGGCTCGATGTTATAGAAAATAAAAAATAAAAATAAAAATGTTTTTAATAGATTTTTAGTGAGGCAGTGTATCTTTGTTTCTGAAAAAAAAAAGTGGCTCATAAGGATCATCAGGATCATCCAAAAAATCAATACAGTGATGTTATTGTGTAATAACATCACTGTCTCAGGCACACATTGACCAATCAGAGTCCAGGAAATTTTCTTGCCATTGTATAATTAGATTTATAAGTCTAGAATGAAATGGAGATTTAGAGACCTAGGTTAGCCTGTCATGGGTAGGAAGGAAGAGCGTAGGATGAAGAGAGCCAGTGGGAATGGAGATAACAGAGGAGGTGGAGCAATTGGGTATTTAAAGGAGGCCTGGGTGGGGTGGGGAGGGAGAAAGATTTAGCAGGCTTTAGCAGAAGTTGAAATTAGCAGGAGACAAATCAGTCCAGAAAATCAGTATTAACTCAATACAGAAAGGCGCACGAATTGGAAGGGGCTAGAAGGCAGAACAGACTAATCAAGATCCACTTGCAAAGCGCCACACCAATCAGAGGCCTCGGCACCAACATTTTTGTTTGTGGCAGTACCTGGGGTTGGGATCTGGGGTGGAGGACCGCCAGGGTGGCCAAGAAATAGAGGTGAAGTCGGGAAGTGGTGGTCAGAGGCAGCAAGTGATCTGCCTCTTGATCTGAAGGTGCTGCTTCTGGTGCTGGTCCCTGGGGAGGAAAAGGGGAAACAGATGAATATAGTATCAGTGAGATGAGGGGGCGGGTGGCTGGTGGTAGACCATCAGCAGGGGGTGGGGTGTTAACAGAAATTACAATGACAGAGCTATTAGAAAGAGCAGGGGTGGGGGTAGGAGGAGGAAATAATAGTCAGAGGGAGAGTGGAAAAGCCATGAGGTGATGAGATAGCAGAGATGGGGGTAGGGTTAATGACCTCAGAGAGTAAAAGGAGCCGAGCAAAAGAGATAGTTGGGGGGTGAGATGGCAGAGACAGGAAAAATGCACAGTAGTTTAAAGATTAGGCAGAGAGAGCAGAAGGGGAAAAGATTAGGCAGAGGTTTAGATAAAAGGCAGGGAGTGAGTTGAATGTAGCAAAGCAGGCTGCATAAACTCTTAAATCTTATGATCTAACACAGAGCAGGCAGGGTACATAAGCATTTGTATAGGTAAGCTCTAAATATAACCACTACAGAAATAGGTAACAGATCTAGGCAGCAATACAAGAAATTTAGCAGGCTTTAGCAGAAGTCAAAATTAGCAGGAGACAAATCAGTCCAGAATATCAATGTTAACTTAATACAAAATGGCGTACAAATTGGAAGAGGCTAGAAGGCAGAACAGACCAATCAGGATCCGCTTGCAAAACACCACACCAATCGGAGGCCTTGGTGCTGAAATTTCTGTTTGCGGCAGTACCTGGGGTTGGGATCAGGGGTGGAGGACCACGAGGGTGGACAAGCAGTAGAAGAGGAGTCAGGTGGCTGGAGGCAGCAAGTGATCCACCTCTCGATCTGAAGGTGCCGCGTCTGGCGCTGGTCCCTGGGGTTGGGATCCGGGGTGGAGGGCCGCGAGGGTGGCCAATAAGTAGAAGAGGAGGAGTCTGTGGTCCCTGGGGTTGGGATATAGTACATCAACAATAAAACATTTTTTGCACAATATCTACAACTCCAGATGTACACCTATGACCATATTTCAACACACCCCAACCCCTCCGTATATTCAGAACAATGTCATGAGCACATGGCGATGGTGAGCTAGCCCAGGTGTTGAATTATTATGTTATTTTCACACTGTATCAACATCAATATGCCACCAATGAATGTAACATTTATAAGGAGTCTTATAATAAATAAAAACAAAATACAGCCACTGGGCCCACCACAAAATGTTCGATTGCTCATGGCATTTTTCAGAACATGCGGGTGGGGGCCTGTGTTGAAATATGAACATGAGGTAAAAATGATTTTAACAACTTAAAATATCTCACACTCACTTCAAACAGAGCCACACTATTACACATATTGTTATTTGTTTTGGTAAACATTACCAGCATCACACACACAGGTGCTGTTTTCCTCCCTTAGAACATGTTCAAACAGAGCAACCGTTACATTTCTTAGCAAAAACACTTTATACCGGTGCCGCGATCACATCCCCTGGAGATGCATGCCCCTTAAAAGCACATGCCAGCATAATCACAGAGGTGTGCACCACAGGAAAGATCAGGTACATGTACAGCAGTAGCATACATTTTAATAAAAAAACCAGATCATATCCACAGGAGATGTATGCCCCTTTAAAACATGTGCCAGCATAATTATTTAGTTAAACAACTGTGGCACAAACACATCACAGCACAATTGCTGCACTCCATCTAAACAGTACTAATGGTCTCAGTATTCTGGCCATCCTCCATTTTAGTAGTGCCCCCACCCCTTCCACAAACACGTATTCACTTACTGGCTAAATCATTCATTTGTAAGATAATCCTGCCCTCACAACCTGCCCCCAAACACTTCACAGCACAACTGCTGCACTCCATCTAAACAGAACTGGTCCCATGCAACACATTTCTGTTTCTTATGTATTCTAGCCATCCTGCATTTTAGTGATGCCCACTCCACAAACAACTATTTTCATTTATTTTTCAAATATTCCTGCCCCAAAACACAGCAGAGCACATATGCTGCAACTGAGCTATATGTTTTTTCCAAGTGTGCTGAGATGTAGCTCACCTCTTCTGCAGATCGCGATCACTGTTCTGTTGCTCTGAAGAGGTCCTGACTCTCGTGCAGCACGCTGCTCCCAAAATGGATGACAGTACTTTAAACTCAGTTTCTTGCCACACAATAGGCAGAACCCATGCATTACGGATGAATTTAAATGCATCCCAAGTGGCAGCAACTCCCGCTGGATGTGACCTTTGGATCCCGGCTCTCTGGATGGAACCCTGTGTAACTATCAACATGGGTAAAAGCTGGACACGTCACAGAGGGCAAAAGGGTTTGATACTGTGCCTCCTAACAGGCACTAGATAAGGGCAGTACAGAAATTGCCTGTTTTAAAGGGGCAAATAGCTAAATCAATGGAAATGGGAAGAATAAAAATTAATGAAAGGAACTACACACGATGAAACAAGGTGACCATGCAATGGAATAAGACACCACATGTACTGCACAGGAGCAATTAATTACATGTGGTGTCTAATATATGTTGTACAATATTGGTGAAATCCCTATACATTGTGGGTTAGTTGTACATCTACTCTGCCAAAAATAAGACAGAAACTTATGGCTTGTACTTGCATTTGAGCACTATGAATGCTCCCAAAGATGCATACCACAGCCATGTCACAAAATGGCTGCCTTTTTAACCTCTATTTTCATTTCAAAAAGGGTGCCACCATAAAATAAAAAGACACACACACTTTTTTATCCACACTATCTCTTTATTATGTAAACAAAAAAACAGAGCACAAATTCTGTAATTTTAGCAGTTTATAAGGTAAATGCAGACATATTTTGAATGTGACACCTACGTCTCTAATACTGTCCACACAGCTATATATGTGTGTGTATATATATATATATATATATATATATATATATGTGTATATGTATATATATATATATATATATGTATATATACATATACACATATATATAGACATATACACACACACACACATATATATGTATATGTATATATATATATATATATATATATTATAGTGGCACGGTAGTGCCACTACAGTTAGGTTGAGGAGCCATTTACGTTAAACCCAAACTTTTGCACCTTAATAACTTTGCAACCATTTGACGGATTTACCTGAAAATTGGAATACTCGATCAAGATCTATACGCCTTGGGATCTGCGAAGTCTTGTACTGGTCGCATATACGGCCGCGGAGTTATTAAGCATGATCTGCGTGCTCGTCTACACATTTCTGGAATTTTACTGTCGTCTCTACAGGTCGCGCGGTTTGTGTGACCAGTCCGAAATCTTCAGAGAACGTGCAGCCAGGGTCCCTGATGTGCCTTTTGAAGATTTCGTGAGAAAATATTAAACGGTTCAAACGTTATTTAAAAAACAAGTTCCCATTATAAGTCAATGGGGAAAGTTAACAAAAAGTTCAACAGTGTCGCTAATGCAGTTTGTACTTTTGCAAATGGTCCTTTTACTGTTGCAAATCTGCCATTTTGTTTTCAGTTAGCGATCAGAAAAATGCTTGGCATTTAAAATTGGGACTCTCTAGCAACCTATTTATTTTTGTTTTCACCTAGTCGGACCCTGAGGATGCTAGCTATGTCTTTATTTTGGGGTAAAACACCCCAGAAATATGTTTTTCAAATTTCTGGAAAAAGTACTTTTGCAAAGTACTGTCACACTTGCGACACTGTCAAATGAATTTGCGAAAGCTTTCGCAAACTTCGACAGTACTTTTCTAGGCTGTGGGAAAATGACAGCAATTTTTTGGCACCCTGCTGCAAAAGAACAGTTTGGTGTTTTGGCCTGACATTTGGAGGGAATGCAGCAGACATCTCACAGATGTGCCTTTCAGCATTTCATTGAAAAAATATTACATGGTGGCAAAGTTACGGCACTCCAAAGTTGATGCTTTTTCCCATAGGATAACATTACAGCATTCAACGCATTACAGGAATCCTTTGGTGCACTGCTGCAAAATAACGGTTTGGTCTTTTGGGCTGAAATTTGGAGGGAACACAGCCAACATCCCACAGATGTGCCTTTTTGTGGTTTGGTGAAAAGATATTACAGGGAGCCAAAGATATGGCACTCCAAACTTCTCTTTTTTTCCCATAGGATAACACTACGGCGTTCGCCGCGCCTTTCAGGGCCCGTATCTCAGAAACGGTGCGAGATACGGACTTTTCATCAGAAAAATGCTTAGACCCCTACTGAGAGCTAAGTACAAAACTAGCCAGGAAAGTCATAAGTCATATGACTTAAAAAATTTTTCGCGTCGTACGGTTCCTGAGATATAAGCAATTTAGTATTCCAACTCCTCATTTTTTGCTCTGAGAACCATTATTATGCATACATTCTTTGTACTCACTGTCTTTCTTTATGCAGCTTTTGGGAAAAACCAGCCTGTGTGCTTACATTACTGTTACCATTACCGTTTTCGCTTGCGGTTCTGTTCACATTTCACTTACTGTTCACATCTACGCCACCATGTTCGTTACCCTTTGCGTTTTCATTTGCGCTTGCTTTTTCATTGTTTTTAACATTTCTGTCTACACTATTGTTTCTCTTTCTGTTTCGCTTTGCGTCATCATGTGCATTACTATTTGCATTTGTGGGCACAATGTTACTAAGTGACAAGACATCATGCGGCGAGAGCGCGGGGCCCTCTCGCCGTCGCATTACATTCACTATTTCTCATTATCATTCTCAAAAAGAAGGGAACTTAGAGGCAAAAAACTACATTTAATTCATCAGTTAGGGTTGTTCCACACCGACAAAAGTGAGGAAATTCAGTGTTAGGGTTGAAAACCCCCCTTGGCCCCCTTGCCCACACCCCCAACTGGCATCGGGGTGTTCATTAAGGTTATTGGTCCTAACTCTCACCTTATTCTCCTACACCTCTGCTTCTTTACACATGTGATGGAGTGAGAGTTATGGCCGACAACCGTAATGCGCACCCTGATGCCGTTGAAGTGTGGGCAGGGGGGGTCAAGGGGGGCTTTCAACCCTAACACTAAATTTCATCACTTTTGTCAGTGTGGAACAACCCTAACTAATGCATTAAATGGAGTGTTTTTGTCTCTAATATATATATATATATATATATGGGACTCATGATGGACATGAGTGTGATATGGTAAATATTGTCACTCCTGCAGAGTGAGATATCCAGGGCTCTTGATGCAGGAGTGACAATATTTGCCATAGCACACAATCTGCACATCATGTATTTGATTTATACAGTAGGGCCAGGAGTTTCAGAAGTATTGTTATATTGTTGTGTGTTCTGTTCCTGTTTATGTGTTTGCTCATTCTGTGTGTGAGTTTTTCTGAATGGGCTGACAGTGTTACAAACTCTGGGAAACAGATGAGTGTGTTTTGCAATGCTAAATGAGTTAGTTTTAGGTAGGAGTGAGAAACAGACTATTTTGTAAAGCTGTATTCTTTAGAAATCTGGCTACAGTCAAGCTGAGAGTATCACAGTAATTGTAATGGACTAAGAGGCAGAGTTTGAGAAGCAGGTGAGTGGTTTTTGTGGTAATTGAGTTAGCTTCAGGCAACAGTGAGGAACAGACTGTTCTGTGAAGCTGTACTCTTTAGAATTCTGGCTGCAGTCAAGCTGAGAGTATCACAGTAATTGTAATGGGCTGAGAGGTAGAGTTTGAGGAACAAGTGAGTGTTTTTAGTGGCAATTGAGTTAGCTGCATGCAGCAGTGAGGAACAGACTATTCTGTGAAGCTGTGCGCTTTAGAATTCTGGCTGCAGTCAAGCAGAGAGTATCACAGTAAAGGGCTGGAAGTTAGAGTGTGGAGAATAGGTGATAGTGTTTTGCAATGTTGAATTAGCTGCAAGCAGCAGTGAGACCTCTCGTGTAGTTCTGCATTTGTGTCTATGGTAACAGCACAGGTGTTTTTTGTGTGCTGAGGGAAAATCTGCCTAAACTTTGAGTGATGATATCAGTGACCTTTGTGTGACCTGTTTGGGTAAATGGCTGTTATCATCACAGTAGAGAAGCAGGTAAAAATATCACACTGCAGTGGATGATACACTGTTTTATTTCACTCATTTATCACTCACCCCTATTGTGTATATATATATATATATATATATGTATATATATTGCAAAAAAACTCATTAATGCATCAGTTAGGGTTGGTATTAAAGTGACAAAAGTTGGGAAACATGGTGTTAGGCTTTCCAACCCTAACTACACATACCCCCTAATGCTCGCGCACACACACACACACACACACACACACACACACACACGAAAGCAGGGGAAAGGGCAAGACAACACAACCAATCAGAAATAGCCACCATGAGGTAAGAGAAAGAGGTATCCACTGATTATAGTGACTGCAAATGAGCAACTCTCAAAAGAGCTACTCAATTGCAGTGCTACCCTATTGAGCTACCCTGAAACGGTAGTGACAGAATGCAAAGGCAAGGGATGAGCGAGGGTGGGTTTTGAGGGTGACTGGAGGGGGAGATATAGTGAGAATGGTTTTTGTGGAGTAGTGTGGCCTGCTGCTGCTGAGCTAGCCATGTGGTGTGGTGGTGAGGGTGGCTAGCTTTGGTGCAGCAGGTGCTGAGTTCAGGGCTGGGGATTGGGATACACTTTTTTTGTGACAGTCCCAAATCGTATTTTTCAGATTGTCTTTCCCTCCCCGACATGCCATTAGTAAGCAGCATGTTTCCTCTATGTCTGGCTTATTTCTAAGTGTCATACATGTTGGTTAGGGTCACACAAAGCCACATAAAAGTCATGCAAAGCCACAAAGTCACACAAAATTGGTTTGCCCAGAGTTAAGACTTCCTTTTCTGAGCAGTAATTTGTACTGCGCAAAGTGTTGTGCTAAGTCATACAAAATCATTTTGCACGGTGCTATTCACTCAATATAGCATTACATTGACACATCTCCTCAGTTTGCCTCTTGCATGCATTATAATTTTGCCCAGTGCTAATGCAGTTTGTGCACACTGTTTGACCTTTTGAATATAGTGGACCGGCGCTAATACAGCGCTAAATCTGGGCAAACAATTTGTGTCCAGTGCAAAATTTTGAATGTCTGACCCATAGTGTGCCAATTTGTATTATAATAACACAGCAACAACTGTAGAACCCAGCTGACCTAAGCAGAATGTATGGCAAGAAAGTATTCTTCCATCATAACTTCTACCAAGTTAAGTTCAGTGGCTTGTTGTAGTACCATATCATGTAATGTAGAAAGCTGAATGTCTATGTACATTGTGTGTGATATCATTCTATAGCAAATGTTCTGTATGTGTAATGTCAATGAGAATTGTAATGCAACATATACGTAATAGAACCACATACCTATTTATTCAGTAAGATAGGACAAAAAAAGGCTAAATGCCCATCAAGACTGTCCCCCACACTATGTGGGAAATTACCTAAACCTAACATCAGAGCATATTAATTTGTCTAAACCATGTTTAAATGAATTGCTGATGTTTAAATCAACCAGGCCTTGTAGAACTTGATTCCACTCTCTTACTGTTCTTGTAGTAAATAAATTATCTCTTTTTGTCATGTTGGCCCATGTGACTACCTATTGTTTATTGTTGGTTCTTGGTACTGTTCATCTATTGGAATATTCCAACCCACATTGGGTCATTAACTCCAGTGTTTGAAGCATTTTATGTAAGAGTAGCAAATCACTCCATTTCCTTCTGATTAGTAAAGTAAATAGGCCAGTTTCATTGAGTCTTTCCTGATACTCTTTTGTTGCCAACCTGGGGACCATTTTTGTTATTCACCTTTGTGTCTGTTCTAGTAATAGAATGTCCCCTTTTAAGTATGGGCTCCAAAAGGGCAATCCATAATCAAGGTAAGACCTCATGCAGGACCTGTATAATATGATCAGACATTGTTAATTTTTTTATACAAATGTGCATCTAACACACTGAATTAAATCATTTGTTAGCATAGCAGTTTAAGTGCATTGGTCAGATGCAATTAGTTTATGTCTGACAGATATACCGAGATCACGTTCATTTGTGGATTCATGAATAAGAGTGTTGTTTAGGTAATATTGATATTTAATGTTTTTCTTCCCAAAGTGTATAACAGCACATTTCTGTACATTAAATGTCGTACTGTTTTCTCTTGCCCATTTTTCAATGTTTTCCAAGTCACTTGTAAGGGACATGTACTTAGTTACTATATTAACTTCTCCAATTTTAGTGTCATCTGCAATCTTCATTATAATGTTAGCCTGGCTTATTCTCATGTCACTAATATAAATTCCAAACAGTGTTGGGCCTAGAACCAAGCCCTGTGGTACCCAACTACTAACACTACCAATGCTTGATAGTGTACCATTGATTCATACTCTCTAGGAACTATTGTTTAACCAACTTGCAACCCATCTAATCAAACATGGAGAATAACCCATCCAGAACAGTTTATTTATTAGATTGTGGTGAGGGACAGAGGCAAATGCTCTGCTGTAGTCTAACAAAATAATGTCTGCTGGAATGCCATTATCTAGACTTCGGCTAGTATGTTGTAGAAAGATATTAGGTTGATGACATATGAATATCCCTTTTTAAATCTATGTTGTGTAAGATCGCACAGGTTCAAAGTTTGTGTTTCGAGTTCAAAGTATGATTTAATTATCCTTTCCATTAATTTACCTACTATGGAAGTGAAACTGATAGGTCTATAGTTTTCCACACTAGCCCTACTTCCCTTTTTAAATATTGGTGTAAAAATAGCCTCTAATCAGTCAAATGGTACAACCCCTGCCTCTAATGATTTATTAAATATAATAGCTAGAGGGAGAGCTAGCAAGGATGACATTTCTATTAGAAAACAGGGATGAATGCCAACACATCCCATGTGGGTAGATTTTTTCAGGACACTTAGCACTGTTAGAACATCATTTGCTTGGATAAGGAAATGTTGTGTAGGTGCAGAATTAAGACATAATTTCCTTTTTTGGAGAATACGGAACAAAAACATTTATTGAAAAGATTTGCAGTTTCCTCATCTGTTTCCAGAACTTGTCCCTTTTTTAATATATGCCCAACAGTTTTTGGAGTATTTTTTTATTATTAATATATGAAAATATTTATTTTTGGTTGTCTTTAGAATGTGATAGTTTAAAGTTAATATTACTATACCTTTTGCCCTTTTGATCATTGTCTTTAATGTTTTCGGTTAAGGTCTATGTATTTTATTGTTTTCGTCACATGACATTATTTTTGCCCTTTTGCAGGCCTTCTCCTTAATTTGTATTTGTTTTTTAATACTAGGGATTAGCCAGAGGGGAATTTTACCCTTTCTATTCTATGTTTTTAGTTGGTACATGAATTGCTCCCTCTTTTATCCACCCACTGTGGTGCAGTGGAAAATGGGTGGCTAACAGAGGGTGACAGATAACTGAGGGTGCATTTATATATTGTCTGGCTCTGTGTTGATGTTATTGGTAAACCTATTATTACTTTATTACTGTGCTAATAAACATACAAGGCATAAAGCAACTGGATGAGAATTAAATTTACTTTACTATTTTTAATTTTTGCACTTTATTACTGTATACAATTTAAAAATGCTTTTTAAAGCTTATTAAAAACCTTATTACACTGTGGACTGTATAATTAACAATACAGGTATAGAGAGGTAGCAGAGCAGTATGACAAATATCAATTAGCATAGCACATTACACCAACTTAAAATAATCAGTTATAGTCCTTTACTTTGCTCTAGTGGATGCAAGGTGTTTAATCTCGCTATCAAGTGTTAAACATTTATGTATATCAGACTCCTCTGTGAACTCATATGATTCAAGGGAACTAAGGACTGTGTTAATCATCTCTTTTGCCTTGTGCACAGAGGGGAGTTTTTATTCTGGGGTGTCACCATCATCATCTGGTGTCTCATCCACTGTATCATCTGGTTCCTTTTCATTTTTAACCATACTGACTATGTCCTCATCAGTTAAGTTTTCAAAAAGCTCACAGTCATTTTCAAATGTGACATACAGTAGTAGCCACAGGCATGGTCAGATCTTTCCAGATATTTTGCAAAATTTTTAGAGTTTCTCTGTGCTACCCCTACTATAGAAATGCAGAGAGCAAGAGATTTCTCTAGAACAATCACAGAAATGTCAAGAAATATCTGACCATGTCTTTGGCTGTGACTGTAATCTGTAGCAGAAATTTGAATTTCACATTGAAAGGGCATCACCTACAGTCCTGATCAGGGCAATAAGCTCACTGTCATCCTCCTCATGTGTTGTTAAACCAGCAGAACATGGTATGAAACCAGTGTGGACCCAGCAATTTTTGATTGTGTCTGCAGTTACACAGTGCCAGGCAACCCTGATGAAATGGACTGCATCAATTATCAGTAGAACTTGATCTTTTCCACTTTCTTTGCAGTCAATAAAATGTGCCAGATGTTGCATCCTATAGTACCCTTAAAGGATTGGATGATTCCTGCATCTAGTGACTGCAAATGACTGGTCATAGTGGGTGGGAGGAAGTGGATTTTCACATTATTAAATGCTTTAGGGACAATATGGGTGGGTGCATTATCCATCATTAACAGGATTTTTCTTTTTCTTTTCTCATGACAGTGTTAAGATCTTACAGCCACTAAACAAACATTGCTGAATCCGTCCATGCTTTTCTATTAGATTTATACTTAACATAAAGTGCATGATTAAAGTTACAGAAGCCTCTTGGATTAGCAGACTTCCCAAAAACAAGGGGTTTTAATTTCTCACTGCCATCAGCATTACAACACAGAACCACAGTGATACCGTCCTTGCACCTTTTGATCCCCTTTTTAAAGTCATTGGTGGTCAGTGACCTGTAAGGCAGCACTTTGAAAAAAGGTCAGTCTCATCCATATTGAAGCAATCTGTTTCATCATACTGCTCTGCTATCCTTCTAGCACTCAGCATGCCTTCATTTATCAGTTCTCTATTAACACTGGCTCTTTCTGAGAAATGATATCATAGGCAATATTGTTTCTGCTTTTAAACTTTTGCAGCCACCCACTGGAGTAAGAAAAGTCAGTGACATTAAACTGAGCAACAAAATACATAACTTTTTGCCTTATCAGCTCCTCATTAACCAGGATGTTGTTTGCTCTGGCATTCAAAAACCAAAGAAAGAGTGCCTCCTCCAGTTCTGTGTGCTTTGGTGAGTGTTTGACTTTGTGTCTGGAGAGAGTTCATGCCCCAGATATGCTTTCTTCCTTGCCAGGATGTCATTGATGATCCTTCTAGCCACCACACAGTTCCACAGTGTGGAAAAATGTTCTTCTACATCCTGTTGGCTTGCACTTAGGTTATCTGTGGCAAATTTCAGAATTAGTGCTTTCTGAGCCACTGTCAGGATGAGATGAGTCAGTTTCAGAACCGTCAAGTCTGCCATGTTTCCTCATGCTCCAACTTCCGCATCTGTAGCAGACACCCAGCTCACCATACCTCTGTACAATCCCAACCCCTTTTAATCCATCTCATTCACAGTTCAATACCACTTCACAATTAAATCTTTTTTTTCCCATGTTCAGCAATAATCTTGTCATGTAGATAAATTTTAACACTAACCTGTAATGTTAAAGTGTTTTTTTGGAGCTGGGAGCTGGAGGTACAATTCAGTAATGATAATTCTCAACTCTTCTGCAAAA
Organism: Neoceratodus forsteri; assembly: GCA_016271365.2. Taxonomy (NCBI): domain Eukaryota; kingdom Metazoa; phylum Chordata; order Ceratodontiformes; family Ceratodontidae; genus Neoceratodus; species Neoceratodus forsteri. The sequence continues at coordinate 586,132,277 of CM028131.1, forward strand.
TTCACCTTACTTAACCCCTGCCAATGTATTTAAAGAACCCCTGTGTCAAAAAGAATAAAAATACAGCCAGCCTTTTGAAAAAATAAGTTATTGTGCTCTGCTATATTTCACTGTTTTTCGGGACCATGATTCCATGCAGCACAATTGCAAGAACATTGGGCTGAATCAAGAGTGAGCTCTCCTCACCTATACTACCACATAAGACACCCTGATATCATAGAACAATGCCATGTAAAGAAAAATAATAAAATATAAAAAACATAACCAGGATTACAAAAAGGAAAAAATGTCATCACTGTATTCTGTACCAGGATTCCTTGCAATGAACACTCGTGAGCACTGGGGAGGAACACGAGCAAGCATGACAGCAAACATTGAAACTAAAGGAAAATAATTATTGTAATGAATACTGTAATGATAGTTCAGCACTCAGAAAGGCATAAAATACTTCAATAGTAATTTTTTTTATTTATTCCACACAACATTTCGGCGATCTTCATGCCCATCATGCATGCACGTGAGATGCCAATGACACCAGTAAAGTGGAAAATGGATGGTGAAAGACAAAGGGAGGTTAACATGAGAAGTATACATGCAGTGCAAATAGAAGAGATGGCAGATGGTGGACAAGGAGGGAGGCAGATAAAACAGGGAATTAACATTGTAGAAGATTGGTACAAGAGGTAAGATGGGCAGTAAGGGAGGGTGGCAGTTAATCAAAAGGTGAATAATCGAGGGAGTAGTGTATTTTTCTTCTAGTTACAGCACTATATTTTTTAATGAATCCAATGTAAGATTTACAGGTTGATTTTTTTTTAAATCAACCTCCCAATCTATAATGAATATATCTCCTTAAAGTTAACTTTATCATAGTTCCTGAGAATGGTGTTACATGAAACCAGGCAATAAGATTTTATTGTCTTAAATCCAACAGTGTTACAACCATTATTAACTAAAGGATCTGTAATTTCGATATCTGTTGTGTCTAGATCAATATTTGTGAAAATGAGATCAAGGAGATCTAGGATGTTCTGGGCACTAGTGGGTTTGTCAACCATTTGTTCTAGGCCATGAAGAAGTAGTGTATTGACAAACTGTCTTTCAGTCTCATTGCTTCCTATCATATTATCCCATTTTACGTTTGGAAAATTAAAGCCACCAAGGATGACAACATCTCCTGACTCAGATACTTGAGATATTTCTTTGGTGAGATTTTCAGTATATATTTCATCTGCCAGTGGTGGCCTAAAGCAGTTACTTAAGATTAGTTTGGATTTACCCTTAAATTGGACATTTACCCACAAGCTTTCTATTGGTGTATCAGATGAAGAGGGGATGTGAAGCTCATGCAAATGAATGACATTTGTTATACCTACTCCACCACCTGTTCTTCCTACTAGATTTTTGATATATAATTTATAGTTAGGTATATTTTTAATCCAGTCAGAAGTATCATCTCACCATGTACTCCATAACTCCCTCTCCCATACACCCGTTCATCCTCCCCTCCTCCAACCCTCCTTCCCTACCCATCTGTAGCACTTTAATTGATATTTGACAAGTGCCTATGGCCGCACCCCACTAGTGTGTCTCTCCTCCATACCATTTCAACCCTGTTACCAGACCTTCTTCTGGCATTTTTGCCACTGTATTGCATGTATAAAACTGTATGTAACTGCCTGTAACCTACTGTTATACTGTTATTCAATGTCTTGTTTGAATTGTACCTCAACTGACATGGAACCTCTGTAAAAGAGCCATGACTCAAAGGTACTTGTAATCCTAGATTCAAATGAATAAATAAAAAATGTCTCAGTTACAGCCATGATTCAAGTGCTGTTTTGTAATGCTCTTGCCTAGAGTTCAGCAATCTTAGTCTGATTCAAACTTCTAGCATTAATCATGAGGACCTTGCAATAATTTGAAGTACATGAAGGCTGTTTTTCTTTAGTGGGAACTCTCCCCTTCTCCACCTGGTCAGTCAGTTTTAATGCCTATGTATATAATTTGTGATACTTTTGCCCAAAAGATTGCTAGCTCTTCTGCTTAGATGTTGCTCATCCCAGCAGAACAGTTCATCTCCCTGTGTGTAATATAAGATAAGTTTTGTTTGAGGCCTCATTTTCTGAGCCATTCGTTGATGGTTTTTAATTTTTGGGTTATTGTCGAGGAGGCTCTCGGGACTGGAAGAATCTCTTGCAGGCATATTTCACAACCATACTCAACTAATGCATTAGTAGGGGCAACAAAGCCATGTTTAATTTCTTCCATAGTAGAATTATTAGTGTTACTGGTTCCAACATGTACTATAACTAGTGGGGTATCACCCAGATCATGTAGAATATTTTTTGTCATTGCTGTTGTACCAGATATTTTAGCCCCTCTAAAACTTGAGCAAGTTCTACTTGTTTTATCTGGCTCACATACAACTCTGTCAAGGTGTTAATTAGTGAATCACCCAACACAAAAACCTGTCTACTACTTCGGTGTGGACCAATTTTGGTTTCTATTTCAAGTTCCATATTGACACTTGTATCTGATGAACTGGTTATAACATCTATATCTATTAGGGTATTTCTTGTTGAGGGGGTACCTGACACATCTAAACTCAATATGATATTCCCTGTTTCTGGAGCCATAGTATCCATTAGGTCATGACTAGTGCCTACCCCTATTAACTGCGAGTTTGGTGACTGCCATTAGGGGCACTGAAGTAGATGGCAGCCTGAAGCTACAGCTGTCTAGCCGAGAGGGCCTTATCCGACAGAATCCAACATTTTCATGTACACTATAACTATTCCTTGCCTATAAAGTTGTGCAGCACAGCATAAGGAACTCAAAGGTACCAAAGTGAAGCAACATAGCAAAAAGGTATTTGAAATTATTAAGGACTTACTTATCAGCTGACAAACATGGCCAATAGCTCTGGCATGGAGCAGCCTCCATCTCCAGTAGTTTGGGATCCGGCTTTGGTGGCATGAATGTTTGGGCAGCTGCTATCCCAAATGGCCCAAGTCACGATGGCCATTAATCACATTGCACAGGTCCTGCAGTCTATGGAAGTCTGTCTCTTTCAGAATGAGAACCGTCTGAAGGTGATGGAAGGCCACCTGCAAGATTATAATGCCATACATAGGGAGCACCAGGCTACACTGATTAAGATGCAACAAATAATTGCTAACCTCGAGAACCGTGGAAGGAGAAACAACATCTAGTTCTTGGGTTCCTTGAGAGGGCAGAAGGAAGGAGTATGGAAGCATTCCTGCAGGTGGAACTGGTTGAAATTCCATGACTTGATTCTGGGTGCAAGCTGCAGGTAGAAAGGGCACACCACACTCTCGTACCCATGCCTAAACCTTCTGAGAGACCCAGGCCTATCATCACCCAGTTTCTGGACTACTGGGACAAGGAACCAGTAATTTTCAAAGTTCAAGGAGCTGCGATCTATCATGTGGAGGAACCATTGAATAAACATATACCCAGACTATTCCAAGGCATTATTGGTCTGATGGTGGGCTTTTACAGAGGTCCACCATGTCATGCATCGCATCAGCCTCTCCTTCTCTCTCTGCTACCTGGCCACAATGCAAGTAGAACATAACAGTGTTCTACTGCTTTTCTCATCACTGAAGGCAGTGATGGACTTCTTTGACAGAAACTGGCCAGAAGAATCCCAGATACAAACCCAGTAGCAGTGCTCACTGAAAAGTCAATCAAGAGTGCTGGATCAGCACTCACCACTAAAACATCAGAAGGAGCCCACCAGAGACAGCAGGCCAGATGACTCATGGGAGCTCCCCACCAGAACCAACAGAAAGTGATACACTATCTGGTAACATGGGAGAAGGGACCACCCCACAGAGAGGCCCTGTAGTTCCAGCCCGGTGCTCTGGCTTATGGATACTGCCTCCAGCAACACCCTTGGTGAATTCCCAATGTCTAATCACTATACTGCACTGAGGTTCATCACCACAGAGCCACATATGAAGACTTCAGGGGGCCAGACTTTATCCCCAAACTTGCCTTGCTCCCAGCCATCCACACCAAGCAGATCATGGGTGGACCAGGTTGCATCCCCCAGCAAGACCTCTACCGGGCAGGAACCGCCACCACTTTGCCTACAATCCCCAAAGACATTGGCGGCCCGAAGACAGGAAAATGGGGAGAAGATTTGGCCTGCATTTCCAGAAGGGAATCCCCCCCAGACTTCATAACACTGGACAATCAGATAAGTAGCTCCTGTTACTGTCTTTCAGGGGTATACTGTAGCAGGGGAGGAAGCAGGGGTTCTGGGGGTCTAGATCAGAGTCTACTCACATGGCTATGGACTGAGTAATTTGGAAGCCCCAAGAGTAGGCCACAATTCAGCTGTGTGAACTCGACCTCCCCCGTGCCCTGAGGGGTCCCCTCCTTCAAATCCTTCCCAGACCTCCCCAGGTTCTCCCAGTCAAGGCAAATATCCAAGGGCAACCAGCAATCCAAGCGGGTGACAGGAAAAGGGGAGATGGGTGCCTATAAATATAATGGCATGTAAGGGAATAGCATCTCTCACCCCACTTTCCTTCTTCTGGCTCTCCCTTCCAACATGCTACCCTGGATATATTGCAGGTGGGTCATGGGGTTGAGGGTCTCATGCTCAGAGGGTGCCCCATGCCAAAAAAGCCAGGCTAAATGACTACAAAGACCAGCCATTGAAGAAAGCTAAGCAAGGAGGTGAAAATGGGTGCAAAGTTGAAGGCATCCATCCTTAACCCTGAGGAAGAGGGTGGGGTGGGGTGCACCTGGCAAAATGCAAAGTCTTTGGGAGGGGGCACTGCCCGGCCTCTCAATGCAGATGCCCCCTACCCAGCCTATACTCACTGCCATGCCCTTGTGGAGATAGAAGACTTACTCACAAGAATGGGATAGCTGTGAGCAGGATAAACAGGGGGCAGGGTAAACATGGTGTTAGTGTGATCCTCCCACCAAATAAACTTACTGTGCCAGACTCGCAAACCCCTCCCTGCATCCCAGTACTCAGCGAAGGACTCCCTATGCTCAAACCACACTTACAGGCCTAGGATGCAATTCCAACAGGGGTCCGGACTCCAGAATTCAAAGTATCCCCCCTCCGTGCTTTAGGGACTGGAAGTCCCCCACCCCCTTCTCCTGTATTTCCCCCACTTCAGGATATCCCCTCCCAACCTATGTCACACATCTATTTGCAATTGTTTTATATGATTCTCTCATTTTTCATAGTAATAGCTGAGATACGGCTGGATTTGTTGTACCTTTTCCCTAATCTGTAGACAATAACAGTACTATATAAAACCATTATTATTTGGTTTATGCCAAATGAAGCATATTTATAGAGGAAAGATGGTACATAACAGGACCAGTTCATAGAGTGCACAGTTCTGACAGACTGTCTACTCAACCACAGATAACTACTAGTGACACAGTCAATATTGCATTGCAATTTTTTCTTCTTGTCTTGCATATTTTTTTTTGGTTTTCTGTGTGCGTATGTGGGTGGGGTGGGGGTGGGGTTGAGAGGGAGTTGAGTCATCAACAGAGTGTATTAAAACAGTACCAGACTCATTTTCTGTCTTAGTAGACAAGTCACATGCCTTGCAGTGTCTCATCACGTGAAATGAACTGTTGAAGGGAAATTACTCATAGTATCCAGTAGTAGCAAGGTACAGCATACTTCTGAACAAGTGGCACATGTCCTTGTCAATTGTCTATGTCTTGTGCTACACCAGCAGTGTATAGTAGATACTTCACAGGGCAGTACCGACACAACATATGAGTTGTTGTGGTGTAGAACATTCATGCACCACATCTTCAGTTGTGAGCATAGAGGCACATAACTTGCTGTATACAGTATAATGCCATTGCAGAGCAACAATAAGTTACCACAGCACGCTTAAAGTAACAATAAAAAGACTAAGGTCAGGTAACACACCTGTGAGGCATATTCACAGATGTTACACTTCTGTACTTTGTACAACATCCATATTGCAGAGAATGATTACATATGCATTTTTGAGATTGCTAGACAATATTTCTCTCGTGGTACACACTGTATCGTTGCACTCCACAGATCCACTTCTGAATCTATACCATGTTACATAATGGCCAGACTGTACAGAAGGCCCATGATGGAATATAATAGCATGAGTGTCAAAGTGAGTGCTTCAGAACATGGTTCTGCCAGCAATGAAGTGAGTAATAGGTGTGTCAACTTTCAACCCTTGTGAGTTGAATCGTTGTAGCACAATCATGATATAGGCACTACAGTGAGTGACCCACAAAGAACATACTGTACTTCGTCCACATCTGTAACACACCCAACCAGTTTTTGCATTTCAAAATAATCTGTGGAATTTCACAGATTTTTCATCTGGGATGTCCACAGATATCCATAGCATGTCATTTGTCATTTGTGTCTCTATGTGACCACATGACAAACATGTGTACTTGCAGACATAATTTAGTGTGATGTACTGCCTCAGTGGAATGTCATCATAAGCCAAGATGTTTATGACACCCATCATGAATTCACTAACATCTTGTTGTGCATTGCCACCAAACATTCTCTCTCCAGGATAACTTGCCAGAGTTAAATGCAGAGATGTTAGACTCTGCAAGCTTGGTACTTCTTCTTGACTGCTCCTTATCACTCTGTTCAGTGCCTTAGAAAGAGTTGTTGACTTTGAAACTCTGACATATACAAGAGTGCTTGCACTACAGAATTCGCATAGCAGTTCACTCCAGTGCTACTGTCAAATATTGGTAATCTTTCAAGACCAATAGAGCTTTTTGCAGTTGGTGACCTGACTTCATCACTGAGTGACTGCTTGCCATGAGAAACATATGGAGAAGGCATAGAGCTTCTAGACTTCTTTCTTTTCAATGTCTGTGCTGTGTCCATGGACACATCTTGCTTTGTAATGTTTTTAGGTACAGGAATTAGGCTTTCATTGTACTGATACAGGGTACATAGCCAGTTGTATTCCAGAATGCATTTCAATTTAGCACGAACCTTGCTGTCTGCAAGGTTGACTATGTACAGACTCACAACAGTTCTGACATGCAACAAAGTGACATATGACATGTCATCCTTAAAGATTCCCATTCCTATATCTACTATTGCATTATCAAGACTGGGTTCTTGAGATCTGTGAATGGAGACAGCATAAGCCAGAGTGGGAACTGCTTACGTGTAACAGATTTCCTTCACAATCTGAAACTTCACAGTCCATCTGTCAATGGGAACATGACGGTCATGGCTGTCAAATTTAACAATCACCAGGTCCACAAATGTCTTCTGGATATTGTACTGGAAATCAACAATGCAACCCACCACACCATTAACTAGCCCATGGTCCACATCAAGGTTCCTGTGGAGCATTACCCATGCACTTTTGCATAGTGTTAAAACTGCTTCTTATCCAGCAGTTTGCAACACGTCAGATGTCAATTCTCTCAGTCACTCAACCATCTTTGACACCATAGCAGGTGTTATACTAACACCATACCACTGTGACAATCGGTTGCTGTTCTCTTTCTAGCATGATCTAGTTAAACTCAGCACATTGCTTTAGTCTTGGTAACAAGCATACAATCCGTTGACCATTAGTCTGTAGCTCTGTAAAGAGCTTGCATGCATCAGGCATAGAAGTTTCTTTTCTTGTGACAATATGTGTCTTCAACACTTGCAGATTTGAAGCTGACACATTGCCAATGTGAGCTTCATCAAGTAGTGTTTTGTAAGGCACATCACCTCTCTGCCACATATTCTGGAACAGTTCCACATAACAGAAGAACTCCTAGAGATTAACTCTGCCTAAGCAGCCAATAGTCTTTTCAGCTTCTTCTACTTAAAGAGTTGTGAGGACATGTTGTCCATTTACTGGTACTAGCTGGAGTAGATCTTCAAAAAACAACAATGTTTTTACCACCAAATGGTACATCATCATCACTGCCTGCTATCTCTTGCAGGTGTAGGTGGATGAAAGCAAAAAGAAATTTGGAAACTATGCTGATCTCATAAATTATTAGCAGCTTCATTTTGTTAAACGTTCCTCAGTTCACTTGCAGCCTTAAATGACAATTTCCTGTACTCTCCAATCATGCCATGCTCAACAGGGAGCATAAAGAGTCAGTGCAGAGTGACACTTCCTATGTTGTACACGGCCAGACCAGTTGGTGCAGCTACAATGACAGATGTCAGGGTGCCAGTAAGTCTTTTACCATTACCAGCAGCACCACTGACAAACATCCTAATTGACATGCATTTGTCACAGAAGCATTCCTTCTTGCGGTGCTTTATTCCAAGGTTCACAGCATACATAACTGCAATATAGATGACACACTGGTAAGTATTCAAGTTTGCTTCTATATATTCAGATTCATCTCTAACGTGTGTACCCTACTGCATGGCATTTTCAGTCTCTGACATCAAGACAGCTGGGTCATTTGCAGGCAGAGGAGGACCAAGTGCTCCTTCAGTCTCAGGATCAAGCATTCCCTGTAAGTTCACTGGAGTATCCTCCAGCTGTTGCCTTGCCTTTTCTAGTTGCTCTTTCTCTGGCTCCAGCCTCTTGATATAGTCAGTTAACACTTCACTTTTGAATGACTCAGCTCAAATGGAACTGTTCTTCATAAGTGTCACATTCAACTTTCAGAGTTCCCTCATTTCTCCATGGCTTAAACAGAAAGAAACAAGCAAAGTAGTAGTGCTCTTTCTTTTCTGTAGTTGTCAAGCTAAGCTTGCAGTAGTCAATGAGCCATGGTTTGTATCTCTTCACTAGGGACCTGTCTAGCCCTGTCACCTTGTATTCCTGCTTAGTTGGATCAGAAGGGATTCCCCATTTGTAATCATACCATTGGGGGAACTCAAAGAGATAGACGTCATCCATAGCACTATGATGCTGTGGATAGTAAGTGTCAGTCAGGTTGCTTTTCAGTATGTTGGTTGATCTTGGTCTGCTTGCTGCAAGCTCTTTAATCTCGTCATGATTTCTGAGGACACAATGTCTCTTCTCTTTGAAGTTCACATTTAAGTAATGGATTGATTCAGATTTATCATAGAGGCAGGTGCCAGTAAGACAATTACTTGCTTCATGGGCTCCACATTCTTGATGTGACAGAGTTTTCAATCCAAGTGACCACAGGCTAGAAAAGATTGATCCGTTGCTGTTAAACAGATCTTCCCAGAGCTCTGGGAAACAAGTTTGCTCATGTTTGGTAATGCATGATGTCAAATTCGTCACCAGAGCCATTGAGTTGTCAGCACCGTACTGCACATCAATGTTGGCCTGCCACATCATCAACAGAGCAGGACTGTAGTCATGGATGTATGCATCTGTCACTTTCCTGGGCAAGTTATACACTCATTTTATAGATTTTGCTTTGAGATGATGCTGCATCATTCAGGCATACAATCTGAGAGACCCTCCTAGGGAATCTAAACCGGCATCTTGTGTTCCAGTTTCCACAGTTTTTCACCTTCTTCTGACAGTATTTGCAGCACAAATGCCACTGGAATTTCTGCACCAACTTCCACAGTGTTGGGCTGTCATACATCTCAGGAATCTGGCATGTCATGTACTTCATAATGAAGTTAAGAATGTCAACCTCATCACTGTCACCAATATGTGGAGCATCTTTCACTCACAACAGCATATGTATGTGTGGTGCTACACACACCTGGTATTCCATCCTCCAAAACAGTGCTTGACAATACCAAGAGGTTGGATTGATTTTTGACAGGATGAACTGCAACACTGTCTGGAAGTGGTGATAAGCACATCTTACTCAGAATAATACTGTGTATGCCATCTACGTCAGAGTTTGCCGCTTAAGAAGGTCAGCTAAGTCAACCCAGGTGTACTCTGCACAACTGAGAGTGACATGTTGCTGGTGCAAACTGTCTTAACATGCACATTACCTCAGAGTGTTGTCTGTATCAGTACTCTTTTGTGCCACGCATACTGGATAGAATTGAAGCAAGGTTTGCTTGTAAAGTCTCATCTTTCTTCTCCAGTTTCTTAAACAGCTGTGCAACTATCATATTCTGACAGTCTGTGCTGAGACGCAATGTACAGTATGCACAATGCTAGCAGGCAGAATATTTAGTTCTCTCACACAAAAGATGAAAGATGTACGGTATGTGTCTACGGAATGTGGCATCTAAATGTAACAATCTTGATGCTCAGTACTCAGTTCCAGGAACACGTACCTCATGCTCATCCAGACGTCAACCAGTTCCATGTGGAAAGAGGTCAGGAAAGCTCCATGCCTCCAATGTAGTCTCCCAGGTACTGACTGGTGTGCCTTCTACCTGTTTCGTCTGGTACAAATCAATATTATACACCACTGGGTCCTTACCATGCAATGGATGTGTAGTGTATTGCTCATATATGTTTCCAATGGTAGCAACTTCAACCTTTTCAATCATGGCCTTGGAGGAATCAGCCACTCCAAGCTGATTATGAATATCCACATGTGTGTCTATATCAATATCTTTGTAAAACAAATTGTGTTGTTTTGTGTACTGCAAAGCATACTTTACCTTTTCCACATTCACAATCTGTTGCCAGATTGTTTTCACCTTAGGAGATAGTCTGAACATTCTCATGCAGTGGTAGGGGGAGGTACATAATTAAGCCCTTTAAAGATTTTATGAGCTCTTTCTGTGGCATATTTTTCATCTTAGTGTTCAGCCTCAGAATTGTCTGAGATGGCTTCATTGTCTGAATCAGAATTGGTTCAAACAAGTTCAAGTCAGCAATCACAGCAGGGGTTTTGTGTACCTTCATTTTGCTTAGTACTGACCTAGGAGGAAAAGTGTCCTACTTAATCTTATGGTAACAGTACGTGCACAATGCAACTGATTCCTGTACTTCAAATTCTGTTTTTAATAACAGGTATGCTATCAATCCACCCCACATTTCATTCCATCTTGGAATATTGTGTAGGTCAATATTACCTGTCTGTTCCTTGTAAAATATTTGTTCATAGGACAATCAGATGACATCAACATAGAAACATAGACTTTGATGGCAGATAAGGACCGCTTGGTCCACCTAGTCTGCCCATTTCCCTACCTAGAGGATAAGCTGCAGATCCTATTTAACCAACAGTCTATTTCTTCCCACCCCCCACAAAAATTGCCTTATGTCTGTCCCATGCATTCTTGAATTCTCCCACAGTTTTAGACCCCACAACCTCCTCAGGAAGGCTGTTCCATGTGTCCACCACCCTCTCTGTGAAGAAATACTTCCTCATATTGCCCCTGAGCCGTCTCACCTCTGTCTTCAAATTGTGTCCCTTTGTTCTTGCACATCTCTTTTTCTGAAAGCTGCTAAACTCTTGGACTTTGTTGATTCCACTGAGGTACTTAAATGTTTCTATCATGTCCCCCCCTTCCTCCTTTCCTCAAGGTTATACACATGAAGCTCCTTTAGCCATTCCTCATATGGCTTCTTTTGCAGACCCTGCACTATTTTAGTTGCCCTCCTCTGAACTGCCTTCTTTCTGTCTATGTCCTTGTGGAGATGGGGTCTCCAGAACTGGACGCAGTTATCCAGATGGGGTCACACCAACTGTCTGTACAGGGGGATAACAACTTCCTGTTTTCTGTTGGTGATGCCTCTCCCCATACATCCCAGTATCCACCCAGCCCTCCCTACTGCCTTCTCACATTGCTTGCTAACCTTAAGGTCATCTGATATGATTACCTCCAGGTCCCTTTCCATTTTGTTGTTGTTGCTACCTCCCCCATTGTGTAATCTTCCGCTGGGTTTTGTTTCCCAGGTGCATTACTTTGCACTTCTTTGCATTGAATCCAAGCTGTCATACTTCTGACCATTCCTCCAACCTACCAAGTCCCTTTTATCCTTTCCACGCCTCCTTGTGTATCAACCCTGTTGCAGATCTTTGTGTCATCTGCAAAGAGGCATACTTTTCCTTCCAGTCCCTCTGCAATGTCACTTATAAAGACATTAAAAAGGACTGGACCCAGTACTGAACCCTGCAGTACCCCACTAGTAACCCCTCTTTCTTCAGAGTGGACTCCATTTACAATTACCTTCTGTGTCCTGTTGTTCAGCCAATGTTTTACCCAGGCTACCACCCTGGGACCCATTCCAAGGCTGGTTAATTTTACTACTAATCTTTTGTGTGGGACTGTGTCAAATGCCTTGCTAAGTCTAGGTAGGCCATGTCCACAACCCCTCCCTGGTCTACTACTTTGGCCACCCAGTCAAAGAAATGAATTAGATTCATCTGACATGACCTTCCTGCTGTGAACCCATGCTGCCTTGGGTTCTGTGCCCCACTGGCCTCTAGGTACTCAACAGTTCTTTCCTTCAGAAGTGATTCCATCACTTTCCGTACCACAGAGGTCAAACTTACAGGTCTATAGTTTCCTGCCTCTGTCTTGCTCTCACTTTTGTGAGAAGGGGAATCACATCAGCCTTCTTCCAGTCCTTAGGTACCACACCATCCTCCCATGATTTGTTGTAAAGGGTAGTCAGTGGTGTCACTAGTTCTCTGCTTAATTCTTTTAGAATTCTGGGGTGAATTCCATCTGGTCCCATTGCTTTGTCCACCTTCAGTTTTAGGAGTTCTTTCAGAGCCCTTTCTTCTGTGAAAGGACTGGGATTATGTTAATTGGATTAGGTACCTCCCCCACTTCCTCTTTTGTGAATACTGAACAAAAGTATTTATTCAGTATCCCTGCTTTTTCACTGTCACTCTCTGCCCACCCACCATCCATTGTATTCAGCCTTACTATCCCTCCCTTTGTCTTTCTACGCTCCCTGATATACCTATAAAAGGTTTTATTCCCCTTCTTAACCAAGTTAGCTATCTTTTTCTCAGTTTGTGCCTTTGCTATTCTGACTGCCCTCCCTGCTTCCTTCTGTCTTAACTGGTACTGTTCTCTGTCCTGCTCCTTCTGTGTTTCCTTAAACTTCCTAAATTCTATCTTTTTCTCCCTAACCTTCACCGCCACTTCTTTTGAGAACCATAGTGGCTTTTTCTTTCATTTTGATTTGTTTATTTGCTTCACACAAAGGCTTGTTGTCTCTGTGATGGCAGTCTTGATATTTACCCATTGTTGTTCCACCCCTCCTTCTAGCCTGTTTGCTAGTGCTTTTCTAAGGCACTCTTCCATCTTGCCAAAGTCAGCTCTTCTGAAGTCCAGAACCCTCACTTTTGTATGGCTTGACTCTGTAGCTGGGTTTATCATGAACCACACTGTTTGGTGGTTACTTGTTCCCAAATGGCTACCCACTTCTAGATCTGAGATCCTCTCACTGTCCCCATTTGAGAGTATGAGGTCTAAGATTGCTTCCTCATGAGTAGGTTCCAAAACTAGCTGTCTGAGGCATGCCACCTGAAGGTCATCAAGAATGGCCCTGCTTTTGGATGTGGCTGCAGCAAAGGTGCTCCAGTTAACATCTGGCATATTAAGGTCACCCATCAACAATATCTCCCCTTTCTCTTCCATCCTAAGTATGCCTTCTATCATATCCTTGTCCATTCCCTCCCCCTGACATGGGGGTCTGTATACAACCCCTGTGCAGATTGTGGTGCCATTTCCAGTCTCTAAGGTGACCTACAGTACCTCCTCTCCTCCCTGTTTACTCTTTTGTTCAGTTGCTTTTATCCCTTCCCTTACATAGACAGCTACTCCCCCCTTCTGCCCTCCCTGTCTGTCCTGTAGGTTGTGTATCCTGGTATGTTAACATCCCATTCAGGGTTCTCTGTGTACCATGTTTCTGTGACTGCTATGATATCCAGGCATCCCTCTTCCATCAAGGCCACCAGTTCACAGAGCTTTTTGCCCAGACTACCAGAAGTGGTACTCATTACCCTCCATTTCTTGATGACCATACCCCTTTTTGCCCCATCCCTGTCCTTATTGCATTTGTCACTTTCTCCATTTACCCCAGCGCTTTTCCCTATTGACATCTGTATTTTGGTGTCTACCTCACTTAGTACCCTGATTTTTTGGGGGGCTAGGATTTCCCTGCTCCTTTCCAGTACCTCCCCCTTGGCTAGTTTAAATGCCAGGAGGCACTGGAAAGAGGAAAGCCTAGCCCCCAAAAAATCAGGGTACTAAGTGAAATTTCTATTGCTTACTGATCTCAAATTTGGCAATTTCAGTACTAAATTTTCTTAGCAATTATGGCTCTTGCAGTATGGCAGTGTTTGTAACAGCTGCAATTGTATTGCTCACAACACCATCCCTCAGTTTCTTCTTTAAAAGTATTTCCTTAATAAACTCAATGATACCATCTACGTCTCCATCACTCAGCAAGGAATCAAAAGACGTAAAGTCTCTAATTGTGCATCTAATGCAATACAGTAATTGCATGAATTTGTGTATGCCAGAGTTGTGCTCGGCAATAATGCGAAAGTGATGGAATATACTGCCACATGCTCCAGTCTAAAGACAATCTAGTGACTGCCCCATTAGGCCACTCAAAGGCCTAATGTCACACTTGACAATAGTGTGAAACAACTTGCATCTTCCACATCTCTTTGTGTTAACAAATGAGTTCATGACATTTTCTGTTATATACCTCCCTTATATTGCACATGTTATCACAAGGTCACTTGGTAGAATGTGATTTCTTTTGTGCACTGTCCAATGCATTTTCCTCATCCTCATTAAATACATCATCATCTCAGGAGACAACTAAAATGTTTTGTACTTTGCCAGAGTCATCTACTACTAGAGTGACTTTCCTGTCATGTACATTGTATGCTTTCTCCCAAAAGTATTCCTCTGAATGTGCAGTATGTATCCACTTACCTTCAAACACAAAACAAAGGTTCTCTCTGTTCAGGTGTTCAGAAGTCATGTTTGTCTCTCATGTTTTGAATATTGACACTAAGTTTATCAATGGCTGACATCATTACAGACCACACTGTGACTGTATATTCATATCCATATTAACAAAGTGTCTTGCTCTGAGATGTATTTTCATGACAGAAAGTTCACATTTCACTTTCTTTCATTTACACCTGACAATTGCCAATATCATATGTTCAATCCTTGCAGTATGTACCATACTCCAAACGTAGCGAACTCACTTTGCTCTGTTGTGTACTACCAAAGCTGCTTGTTCCTACATTTCACTGTGCCCCTCAATGAGCTAGCATGAGCAGTTTTATGACCATCCAGTGCTGGTCCTTTGAAGGACACAGACTTTTTTCTTCCATTCTGGAAAGTCAGTTTACCAGGACACACACATTTTTCCTTCTGTATGAACATACAAACATATGAAATTTGGCAGCAGATAAAGGCCTAGAGGTCTATCAAGTCTGCTCGAATGTGCAGCTAGCACCCCTTATTCTGCAGCTGCCTCTCCCTTCCACCCTTCCCCTTCATTGACCCTCCCCCTTGTCCTGTCCCATCCCCTTTTGAAGCAGTCCACTGTTCTAGTGTATGCCACTTCTGCAGGTAACGCATTCCACCCAGCCACCACCCTCTCTGCAAAAAAGTGTCTCCTCATCTCTCTCCTGAACCTTCCTCCCTCCAGTCTCATATCATGGCCCCTGGTGTCCCTCCCCTTCCTTACTTTGAACAGCCCCTCTGTACCTGTCTTGTTTATTCCTTTCATGTACTTAAAGGTTTCAATCATGTCCCCCCTGTCCCTCCTCTCCTCCAGTGAGTACATGTTCAACTCCCTCAGCCTTCTCTCTTATGATAAGTCCCCCAGCCCCTTGATCATCATTGTCACCCTGCACTGCACCCCTCCAGTAACTTAATGTCCATCTTCAGATACGGGTGCCAGTAGTGCATGCAGTACTTCAGGTGCGGTCTAACTAATGACCTATACAATGGCAGAATCACCTCCTCCCTCCTCGAGGATATACCCCTTGCAATACAACCCAGCATTTTGTTGGCCTTAGCAACTACCTTCCTACATTGTGCCGAGTTGTTCATTGACCCTGTAATGAGCACCCCCAGATCCTTCTCCTCCTCTGTCTGGGCTAGCTGCACTCCCCCCAGCTGGTAACTCCTCCCTGGGTTCTTCATCCCAAAATGCAGCACCTTGCACTTTTTGGCATTAAACCCCAGTTGCCAGGTGTCTGACCAGGTTTCAAGCTTTTCTAGATCATCCTGCAACCCCTGCCATCCCCCGTAGGTCATCCACCACTGCTCCTACCTTGGAATCATCAGCAAACAGGCTGATCTTGCTCTTGATGTCCAATGATATGTCTGCAATGAATATGAATATGTACAATGTTTTTGGTTACTGTTCTTTCAGAAGAGTGACACTCAGCTGGCTGTTTAGTTTGAGAAACAATCATTTTTACATTGTGACATGAGAGAGAACCACCAAAATACCTTTTTTTGAAACTGACTTTGACAGTGATGTAATAACCATGTCTTTTGCTCTCTGTTTGGAACTTGATAAGCTTTCAGACTGTGGTGTGAATTTGTAACAGGAACAGAAGTAGAAACAAAATAAGTATCTGAAAAAGACAGCACTCAATAATCTAAATAAAAAGCGACCTTCAATTATTATGAAATATTATACTATCACACAATGACTACATTATCCAGGACATGTTCCAAATACCTATCTAAATGAAGATTGTTTTCATGTAGAAAGTATTGGCTAAATATTACATTGCATTGCTACATAGATTCACATAAGAACGTACCCCCGCCTCGTTGTTGTTTTTTTCTGCTATCATTTATGTGTTTTTCCCAACAAAATAACTGTGTCCGACCTCAGTTTTTGAACACAATTTGTTCCATGTTAAGTAAAGCTACACCAGCATATCAGAAGCTGCATAGAATTCACCCTTTTCATGACTCGCTCATAAACAAAGGAATTCTACAGCTCATCCAAAAAGCCTTTCTGTTTTCCACTCTCTGTAAAATTCTATAACAAATAGCATAGCAAATAAAAAAAAGATTTCAGGTAAGAGTAGATTACATTGTAAGTAAAGAAAAATGAAACATTTATTTGAACAAAAAATGGTAATGTCATGCTAGTCAGTGCTTGTTTCTCACAAGAGCCTCATGAAAAAAGGGTATTTTGCAGGATCACGAAGAGGTTTTTCCATGACCTGCTCAAGTAAAAATTATTGTTCAGCTCTCAAAAAAATGATCCTCTATGTTCCTTTTTCTGACAAAAAGACATATAAAATCATACCAACTGACAAAAAAAAATGTAAGTGAATAGTACATAACAGTGTCATTCCTGTTTTATAAATAAAATCACATCTCCAAAACATAAAAAGTCTCTAAACCACATTAAAAATAAGAGTAAAGCACATTACGACAAACACGAAAGCATTTTCAGTGAAAATATTATCTTGTCACATTAAACAGAACTTGTTTCTCTGGATCCTCTCGAGAAAGAGATTTTGCAAGTTTGCAAAATGGGATCCCTTTCACGACTCACTCGCAAAAAGGGATTTTGTGCTCTCGTGAAAAGGGATCCTTTGTATAATATTTTATAAACAAATTCATCCCAAAAAATCAGAAATATCCCCAAACCACATTCCAGACAATAGTACAACACATTTCGACAAAAAGAAAAACATTTTGACTGAAAAAAAAATCCTGTCACATTAAAGAGACCTAGTTTCTCACAAGACAGTTGCGAAATGGAATTTTGCATGCTTGTGAAAAGGGATCCCTTTTCGCGACTTGCTCACAAAAAGGTATTTTATCCTGTTCATGAAAAGGGATCCTCAATGTGCTGTTTAAAAAATAAATTTACAGGGAAAAAACATGAAATGTCCCCAAACCACATTTCAGATACTAGTACAGCACATTTCAACAAAAAATGAAAACATTTTGACAAAAAAAATAAAATCTTGTCATGTTAAACAGACTTTGTTTCTTGTGAGACTCTCACAGAAAGGGATTTTGTATGCTTGCAGAGAGGGATCCCTTTTCACAACTCGCTTATGAAAAGAGATTTTGTCCACTCATGAAAAGGGATCCTCAGTATGCTGTTTTAAAAATGAATTTGCAGAAAAAACATAAAACATCCCCAAACCACATTACAGACAGTAGCACAGCACATTGCATCAAAAAGTAAAGCATTTAAATGTGAAAAATAAATCCTGTCATGTTAAGCAGATCTCGTTTCTCATGAGACTCTCATAAAAAGAGATTTTGCATGCTCATGAAACAGGATCCCTTTTGGTGACTCACCTGCGAAAAGGGATTTGTACAGCTCACAAAAAGGGATTTGAAACTAAACAGGAAATGCAATTTGTAGACTAATGGGAATGCAGGAAAATGACAGGACATAGGCCATCTTGGGTTTCTGCCTGGAACCAGTGTTGTTTCTGGCAAACCAGTAAGTGATCTTTTAAAACATTAAAATGTTTATGCTGTTTGCATAGATTAATTTACAGAAAAGTAGTATATTATAACACTGGATTTTGTGAGCTTCCTAATGATACTTTTTCCAAATTCTGATTGTCTAACATTTCTAAGAAAAAAAAGCAGTTAATCTTTATCACCTTAAACCTTGTCTCTGTGGTGCAGTTTTTTTACTGTAGCACTGCAGAAAGCAAGACGTTTAAACAGTTATAAAACTAACCTGCCAGATACTAAAGTATATAACTGTATTGTAATAACTGGTTTCTGTCTTTTACCATTGAAGTAGCAGGTTATAATTTGCTGTTATAACTTGCGAGTTATAACGACGAACACGAGCCACCTGCTCCTTCTGTTCCCTCACGCTGCAGCATCAGTGCAATAGACTACTTCTCAAAATCCCCACAGAAGCACCTGCAGCAACACTGACGTGTGTACCAAAAGTATAGTGCCTAGTAGCCACTCACTCCATATGCCTTCATTTCAACTTACGATTTTTTTTTAAATACACACTTTACAGAATAACTAATAGTACCTCTTCAAGTAAAATGCACACAGTCCCTAAACACTAACCTTCTCTTGCTCATCTCCATAGGAACCAAATGGATTTGTCAAGCCTACCTAATTACAATATAGCCATGGAAACCACGATCGAAAAAGAAAAAAAAAGATTCAAAATACTACAGGAAAACTCATTTACAGACTTTAGGTGAGCAAAACAGCACATTTCTACAACAAACTAGCTATGTAGTTGAAGACTATTGTTAAAATAATTGTTTCACGTTCCACATTGCTACCGCTTCCTGTTTCCTTCACAAAACAGTAATGTATATTTAAATAGTTAAATTTAAAGCGCTTTACTTGCCTAAAAGTACATCTTTGCTTAAAATGTTTACTCATTTTATTTATTTATTTATTTTAACATCAGTTTTTTTACAACCTTTGAGCCAGAGGCTCATTTACAAAGATACCTCGTCACAGGCAGGACAGCGACATACAACGACTTACAAGGACAACATACATCCAAGAGAAAAAATTAGCAAAACAGTTTAACAATAAGGCACAGTCAAGTTTCAAGTAACACAGGAGATAACACATGTTACCCGCAATATTAGGATCGAGTGATCATGAGGTAGGGTTGCAAGCGTAAAGGAGAGGCCCTCTGTATGAGGGGATGCAGCTCAGTAAGCATTATCAGAAGGGGAGGAGGAGGGGGAGGTCAGGGGCAACGGCAAGAGTGTGAGTTGAGTAAGTGAGTTTTCAGAAGGTATTTGAAACAAGCAAGTGAGGGAGCATCAGTGATGCCAGTGGGGAAGGAGTTGTACCAGGAGGGGGCTCTATATGGGAATGCCCTTAGACCATGGGTAGTCCGAGCCCTAGGAGCGTCCAGGGCAGCTTTGCGGGAGGCCCGAGTGCGTACCGTGGAGTTAGTTCAGTGAATGGAGTTAGCAAGGCCAGGAGGGGATAGACCATGGAGAGCTTTATAGATAACTTGGCAGGTTAGGAACATGAGGCGCTCATCAAGGTTGAGTAGGGAGGACATGGAGTACAGGAGGCAGGTATGGGTGAGTCTTTGGTCACCAGTAATAAGTCGACAGGCTTTGTTGAGCGTTAGGTGTACCTTATGTAGAGCCGTCTGGTCAGCTGAGCCATATACAGGAAGGCCTTAGTCAATTAGGGAAAGAACTGAGGAGGTGACCGCCATGCGGAGTGCGTTAGAGGGGAGGCTTTTTTTGTGCCGGTAGAGGATGCCCAGCCTTGCGTTGGAGGCAGAGGTCAGGTCCGAGATATGGTCATGAAAGGAGAGAGCAGAATTGAAAATTATGCGAAGGTATTTATAGGAGTGAACAAGTTCAATGGGGTGATTATGAGCGGAGCGAACAGAGAGAGGAAAGTTTTACCAAATGAATTACAAAAAAAAAGTTGCAATGCTTACTTAAATAAAAACATTCTTGCCAACATACTACAGTTTATTTTCTTCCTCTTTCTGGTAAAAAAAAAACCGAAACCAGCAATTACACATAAAAATGTATGGGGGTGAGTGCATAATGGAGAAATTATGTGCACCCTCGGTGTGGGATGCTCATATAAACCCCTCGGACTTCGCCCTCGGGGTTTATGTAGCATCCCACACCTCGGGTGCACATAATTTCTCATTATGCACTTACCCCCATACATTATTGTATATTTTATGAATTATCTTAGTGTTGTAGAATACAAATGTTTGATTGTTTACAGTCTGTACTGTACGTAACATAGCAAAAAATAGCACTGTTTTAAAGATACCAGTACACAGTTCATTAAATCAGTTACTTTACTTTGTCTGATCCTTTCAAATATCAAGTAAAAACAGAAAACCCAATTAATAAAACTGTGGAACAATACTATAGCATGGTAAAGTAGCTTTGTTCACAATTTTTGTTTACCTTTATAACACAGTAAATATTGGTTTGTTATAAGGAAATCTGAAATGGGTGCCTTACCACCTAGAATGTCAGCTCAAAAAGGAGGGAACTCAGACTGTGCAAAGAGTCCCCTGATTGCCTGGGACCAATAGGATTTGTTCATATTGCTATGTTACATAAGGTAACCAATCAAGCATCTACCTTGTCCCACCAAAATAAAAAGAATGTTTAATAAATAAATGACCAATGGCAAACAATCCTATAGACACAACGATAATGAATTACCTGATTGGACATTAGATACAGAAAGTAACCAATGCCATGTATCACTCTATGTGGTGCTGCATGAGTCAGCTATTTTGTGCTCTGACAGTTTAATCCCATAACAATATGGGTCACTTGGCAGAGGACTGTTCAGAAGGAAACACATTTGTGAGATTGATGTCTATACCAGGATGTTTGAAGCTCCAGGGCTTCTGCTTGAATTGTGGGGAGCAGCCTTGTGCAAAGGGTGACTGCATTTACCAGGGTAAATTATTCTGGCAATGACTTGCATCTGCCAAACTGTGATGTATTTTAATTTGGTAAGGGTGGCATGAGATGGGAGCAGCTCATACTAACTATGTGTCGGCTACTGGAGACATACCCTGTGCCAGACATACTCCTCATCCATCTCAGAGGAAATGATTTGGGCCACACTAGGGGAGTAGATTTACTTGAGGCTGCCAAATCTATTTTGAAGACTCTTGCAGAGATGTTACCTGTCTGTAAAATTCTGTATTTAGACATTACAGAGTGGATGATCTGGAGGGGTCAGGAATACAGTCCTGGACTTGAAAGATCATGTCGTAAGGTGAATATCCAAATATCCGGATTCCTCTGCACTATAGGAATGCACTCTGTACGTCACCCCTAAATTAAACATTTTAAACTTTGGCTATATCTAAAAGATGGTGTGCATCTCTCGGATGCTGGCAAAACTGTTTTCCTTGGAGACCTCTGAGAAGGAGTTCTTGCACTGCTCTGAATGTGCAGCTTAGTAAACGTGCAGCACCATGACATCTACAGACCTAAACAGCTCTTTTAAGAGCCATACAAATATCTGGTCAAAAAACAGAAGAACTACACCTACACAAGGCATACACATAAATCTCATATTTTTGGTATTAGTGCAATTTTAATTATCTCACATTGGCAAATGTGAATAGTTATTTTTTTTTTTTAATTCTGCATTAGTAACATACTAAAAGGGAGGTTTTGTGGTAGTAGGAGGTACAAGGGGGAAAAAACAGAATAGAATGGCAGCAAGACACATACCTACTTTTTTTGGGGGGAGGAAGTGGGTACTCTAGCGTAGCATGACACACCATGTGTATATCAAGTGGTGTTTCACAGTAGTACATACTGCTACATAGAAACATAGAAACATAGACTTTGATGGCAGATGAGGACCGCTTGGCCCACCTAGTCTGCCCATTTTCCTACCTACAGGATAGGCCGCAGATCCTAGTTAACAACAGCCTATTTCTTCCTACCCCCCCACAAGAATTGCCTTATGTCTGTCCCATGCATTCTTGAATTCTCCCACAGTTTTAGACCCCACAACCTCCTCAGGAAGGCTGTCCCATGCATCCACTACTCTCTCTGTAAAAAAAATAGTTCCTCACATTGCCCCGGAACTACCCTCCCTCTATCTTTAAATTGTGTCCCCCTTGTTCTAGCACGTCTCTTTTTCTGAAAGATGCTACCCTCTTGGACTTTGTTGATTCCACTGAGGTACTTAAAAGTTTCTATCATGTCCCTCCTCTCCCTTCTTTCCTCAAGGGTATACATATTAAGCTCCTTTAGTCTCTTCTCGTATGGCTTCACTTGCAGACCCTGCACCATTTTAGTTGCCCTCCTCTGGACTGCCTCTATCCTGTCTATGTCCTTGCGGAGATGGGGTCTCCAGAACTGGACGCAGTACTCCAGATGGGGTCTCACCAACTGTCTGTACAGAGGGATTACAACTTTCTGTTTTCTGCTGGTGATGCCTCTCCCTATGCATCCCAGTATACTCCCAGCCCTCCCTTCTGCCTTCACACATTGCTTGCTAACCTTAAGGTCATCTGATATGATTACCCCCCAGGTCCCTTTCCTTTTTTGTTGTTGTTACTACCTCCCCCCCATTGTGTAATCTTCCCCTGGGTTCTTGTTTCCCAGGTGCATTATTTTGCACTTCTTTGCATTGAATCCTAGCTGCCATACTTCAGACCATTCCTCCAACCTTGCCAAGTCCCTTCTCATCCATTCCACGCCTCCTTGTGTATCAACCCTGTTGCAGATCTTTGTGTCATCTGCAAAGAGGCATACTT
Organism: Neoceratodus forsteri; assembly: GCA_016271365.2. Taxonomy (NCBI): domain Eukaryota; kingdom Metazoa; phylum Chordata; order Ceratodontiformes; family Ceratodontidae; genus Neoceratodus; species Neoceratodus forsteri. Next base: position 586,155,394 of record CM028131.1, read on the forward strand.
TTCCTTCCAGTCCCTCTGCAATGTCACTTATAAAGACATTAAAAAGGACTGGACCCAGTTCTGAACCCTGCGGTAGCCCACTAGTAACCCCTCTTTCTTCAGAATGGACTCTATTTACAATTACCTTCTGCGTCCTGTTGTCCAGCCAATGTTTTACGCAGGCTACCACCCTGGGACCCACTCCCAGGCTGGTTAATTTGACTATTAATCTTTTGTGTGGGACTGTGTCAAATGCCTTGCTAAAGTCTAGGTAGGCCATGTCCACAACCCTCCCCGGTCTACTACTTTGGTCACCCAGTCAAAGAAATCTATTAGATTCATCTGACATGACCTTCCCACTGTGAACCCATGCTGCCTTGGGTCCTGTGCCCCACTGGCCTCTAGGTACTCAACTATTCTTTCCTTCAGAAGTGACTCCATCACTTTCCCTACCACAGAGGTCAAACTTCCAGGTCAGTAGTTTCCTGCGTCTGTCTTGGTCCCACTTTTGTGAAGGGGAATCACATCTGCCTTCCTCCAGTCCTTGGGTACCACACCATCCTTACATGATTTATTAAAAAGAGTAGCCAGTGGTTTCACTTGTTCCCCCTTAATTCTTTTAGAATTCTGTGGTGAATTCCATCAGACCCCATTGCTTTGTCCACCTTCAGTTTTAGGAGTTCTTGCAGAACCCTTTCTTTTGTGAAAGGGCTGGGATCAACCCCCCTATCAAGAGTGCTTCTGTTAATTGGATTAGGCATTTCTCCCTCCTCTTTTGTGAATACTGAGCAGAAATATTCTTTCAGTATCCCTGCTTTTTCACTGTCCCCCTCTGCCCACCCACCATTCATTCTATTCAGCCTCACGATCCCTCCCTTTGTCTTTCTACTCTGTCTGATGTACCTATAAAAGTTTTTTCCCCCTTCTTAAATGAGTTGGCTATCTTTTCCTTAATGTGGGAGAAGCTCACTATTAAACTAGTTCACTGTGTTCTACTACAAATATTCTTTTTACTGTTTTTGAGTATGTGGGAAATTGTGTGTGTGTGTGTGTGGGAGGGGTTGCTAACATAGCATTGTAGTCCACGGTCAAAATTTTCCATGTGGTCATGTTAAATGAATAATATGTACCATCACAGTATCTCTCAGATGCTACACTGCAAGGTGTTAACACATCAGACTGCACCGTACTTTTTCCATGTATTCCCATAGTGTTTTATGCAACTACACAGCTCACCACATCCTCTACACCACAATGTCTTTAGGCATGGTAACAGTGTCACATATGTAACCTGTTTTTCTACAGTGTATCAGGTGCCAGCAGTGTGACCCACACACCATGCATTGCAATTCCGTTAGGAGTGACAGCATAGAGTCTTTGCTGGCACAGTCTTTTAGATGTGTGAGTCTTACAGACCAGGTGTGTTTTAATTTTTGACAAAATGACATAAAATATGGGCTAGAATCACTAATCTGTTGTATGGTGTGTTGGATGGAGGTTAGGGGAGGCTCAAAAAGAGAAATCAATTAATTTTTAAACTGTTACACAAAAACGTAACTACAGTACATAACCGTAAATGTTTCTCATTTCTTTCCACACAGAACAGGAGCAAAGTAAAGTGAAAATGCAGAATATGTGGAGTGATGACGATGTATTTGCCCTTGTACATGAAGTAAACAAATATGCAAACTGTGATATCATGATGAGAGCGACCAACCTTATGCTGCAGTGCACCTGGATGAAGGTAAATAGCCAGAAATACCCTTCTGCATTTTAAAGCCCATCATCCAAAAAAAACCTGAAAGAGTCCATCCCATATAGGTAATATGTAGGGATGTAAATTTGTCATTGTTTGTTCATGAAATCATTAGTAAACAGTAGTAAATGTTTTGGCACTGTCATCATTGCTACATTCTGATGACACTAGTGAAAGTAATGTAAGTCCTGAATAAAGATCAAACATCTTGGAATGAATGATGTGTATGACTGCCATGACAAACTTACATCCCTAGATATGTGAGACTTCACAGGCATTGCTGAGATGACATATGATTTGACACATTGGCAACTGAATTAACAGAAAGATTTTTACAAAGGGGTCATCCCAAGGCCACTAATTTACGGTGATTAAAACAATTAAATTCCATTTTCAAGACTTAAGATTCCAGAATTTCACTGGTGATTGTTGCTCTAATTTCCGGATTTTACCGGGATTCTGTTATCATTCTTTTAGTATGTGCATAAATAATCAGAATTAAAGAAAGCTTAATATACAGAGCATTAAATAAAGCAAACTGAAAATAGTACAGGAAGGAATTAAAAGAAAAACACACTTTTTTATAGATTTACTGATCTGATAGAAAATGCCAGATTCCATGAAATCTTTGTTTTTACCGGTTTTCAGGCAGCCCCAATTCTGGAATTTTACCGGATTTTCCGGTAAAAACCGAAAAACAGTGGCCTTGGTCATCACTTACATATATTGTAGAATGCATTACAAAGTTAGTAGCATGGAAAGGCCTATACTTTTGATTTCCAAAAATAATAACAACAGCAGCCCCCAAACTACTGAGTCAGAGTACTCACTTTTTCAACAGAGTTCAGTTCCATAGCAGGTGAGATTGGAACATTAGTTCACAGACTGTGGCCTATCTTAAAAAGTAACTTGTATTCTCGTTTTAGTAGCTCTTCCGGTTAAATGTCCTAAACATTTTTCTGCATTGTCCAAGGGACATCCCCAACTGAAATGAAAACTCACACAATGTATTTGGTTGCTTGAGTGGCAAAATTTATTTAATGGTTAAACATCCAACTTGTTTCTTCTCAACATAAGAAACGCATAATACCACACATAACAATCAATCCCCACTCTCTTCTCGATCCTAGGTGCGTCACGCTGTGCCCTCAGATGCCTTCTCCCATTCTTCTCTGTTCATCTTGTAGCTCAGGTGTCACACTCAATATCCTGTTCTGTTCTTCTCCATCATGTCGTCTACTCCTCAGAAAGTGTCCCCACCTGCCTGAATGAAGACCCAGCCCAGGCCTGCCACTAGTGTCCCCCCCACCTTGATGTATCTCCACTTTCCATTTCTTCCATCCCACTTCCCTATTTCTTCTTTTCTTCTGCTGCCCTCTGCTGGCAACCCATACCCCAATGTCCAGCCCATTGCTCTCTGTTAGCAACCTGTCAACCCGAAACTGTGGCCACCCACTGTTGCCCTCATCTGGCAACCCACTCCCTGATCACTGCACCTTATGCTTCCCAGATCCCGCCTCCTACCGAGGGTGGGAGGATGAGCATCTCAGAAAATCCAGTAGCAAGTGGCAAGACCCTGTCTAACCGCCCCATACCCCCTGGTGGCCACTCCCAGTATTCTGCTAGCCAACTGCGTATCACACAGCCTCCTGATTGGCACACCAGCCCCTCCCCTCCTTGGCTCTCCCTTTTCTTGTCTCTCTCTCTCTCCACCACCATTCCAGGCAGGGATGCCCCTGACAATCTGGGTTGCCCTGCATTAGCAACCCCCTTTGTCAAGGGGACATCCCCACCTGAAATGAAAACTCACACACAATGTATTTGGGTGTTTGATTGCCAAAATTTATTAAATGGGTAAACATCCAACTTGTTTCTTCTCAACATAAGAAACACATAATATCACACATTACAATTAACCCCCATTTTCTTTTCGAACCTGGGTGTGTCACCTGGTGCCTTAAGACACCTTCTCCTATCCTTCTTTATTTGTCTTGTGGCTCAGGTGTCACATCCAATGTCCTGTTCTGTTCTTCTCCATCATGTCGCCTTCTCCTCAGAAGGTGCCCCCCACCCAGCTGGATGTAGACCCAGCCCAGGCCTGCTGCTAGTGTTCCCCCCACCCTTATGTCTCCCTCCTTTCCCTTTCTTCCTTCCACTAGCACACCTCCAGCTCTGTGTTGGACATAGTGCCTTCCCCTAAACCTCTCCTTCCCCCTTCCCGTCCTTCAATTGCTTCATCAGGTTTGTTCATGAACAACGCCATGCCCACATTTGACAAAGTGCACCCCATCCTGTCTATAGTCTCCCGGACTACCATAAACAATGTCATGCTTAATGTATATCCCCCCTCCAGAAGCCTTGATGAATGCCGCCATCCTCTTGTTTACCCTTTTCCTGGCCCTTTCTACCCCTATCAAATTTCTGGCCTGCCTCCACACCCTCCTGGGGATAATATCTGACCATGCAATGCTGACCCCAGGCCACCAAGAGCATATTATTCACATATCATTCTGTATCTCCCTTAACAAATCCACCCATGGCCTTTCTCCCAAATCATTACCCCGCCAAATGAACCATTAATAGGTCTGGTTTTTCTACTCTGATTCTTTGTTCTTGTAAAAATGGCAGTAATTGCCCCATCTCATCCCCGGTATTCCCTTCCAGTACAGCCTGGCTGAATCAACCACCCTCTGCAGCTGCCTGCCACCTGACCTGTTGATGACACCCTTTCTGGCCCAGAAAATAAAGGAGGGCCCTATGATTCAAACCATCATCAGGCACCCCTCACCTGAAATAAAAGAGCAGAGTACTGTCACAAAACCTATTCCCAAACGTATGATTTGTAACTATCTGATTTCCTTCTTCCCCTCTCTTTGATGGCCTCGACCGAGTTGCCCCCCCTGCCACTGCCTCTGATGCAGCCCCTCTGTGGAATAAGTGAGAGTAAAACCTGCCTGGGTCTTCCCCTACAACTGCCATACCCCTTTTGATGATGGTCTCCACCTAATATGCAGACACCGGGATACCATTCCTGTGCACAAAGAAAAGTTCCCCTTCAGAGGGTCTGATTTCCCTGAACTCGTCTAAAGTCCTGCAGATGCTCCCTATCCCATTTATCCTATTCCATAAACAGACCCTTTCTCCCCCTCCCATCTGATCTGTCTTCGATCTTCTAAGGTGTATTACTGCCCCTTCCTTGTCCCAGTATACATCCTCACCCTGCTGCCCTCCTTGCCTCACTCCCTGCTTGCTCACAACTACCTAGCTGACCCTGAAGGCCCGATGCTGCATGACTAAAAATATGGCTCTAAACACCGTTCCTTCATATGCTGACCTGAAAATGATGCCCAAGCTGTGCAGCAGCCTGTGAAACAGCCTGCCATAAATTGGGCACCTCCCATCTCTCGTTTTTCCTTTTAATCTCTGCCATCCCGAGAGCATCCTGCACCCTTACAGGAGCCCCCCATCTCTTCACTTTGCACACTGCACCTATATCTGCTAAGTATGTCCCCATGGTGTAATGCACTAACCCTTCATCCCATTTATGCACCATGAACCTGATGACCTAATGTCTGGACACCTTACCTTCTAACTCCAAACCCATCTTCTGCCAGAAATCCTGGAAAACCTCCCATGCTGTTTCATATGCTCTCAGCTTGTTGTTGGATCTCGACTCATGGTACAAAAGTTTGGATTTCTCCAACCAATCTCCCATAATGGGGGGGGCTGTCATCTTCTTGGCAGCTGCAGTTGGGGCTGCCTCACTGACCCTGTGAAGCTGCAAATGGGAAAAGCTATCAGCTATCTCATTGTGGATCCCTGCATTGTGCTTTGCTTTGAAAGACAAGTTCAACCTTAATCCCTCCAAAACCATCTGCCACATCTCCCTGTTGACTCTACTGGTGGCCCCTTCCTGCCTGTTTAAGACCTCTACCACCCCATGTTATCGCACCAGAAAATAACTTTCTGGTTGCACAACTTCTCACCCCAGACCTTGACTGCCACCCAGATAGGAATTATCTCCAAAAATGTGATATCCTTAAGCAGACCCTCCCTTTCCCATCTGTCTGGCCAAGCTTCTGGGTAACCCATGATATGGGTGTCAACGATTGAGTGTCTACAATAACGGTGACCCAATCCCGGCACATGTCATTGGGGCTACGATAGGAGTAGGGTGGCAGATGGGGGGTCGGCGAACTGTAAGCAATGGGATGTCGTTATATGTTACTGTAGTGCGGGGGATGACCACGCACAGTGAGGGGTGGGAGGGATGTGTGGGGTGGTGCTGCAGTTAGTTGCTGAGTCAACTCCGTGGCATGGTAGGTGGGTTAGTGGTGTTGGTGGGCAGGGTACTGGGTTCGGGTCCGGCCACTGGTGTGTTTCTGTTGCGCCCATCCCAAACCTTTTTTTTTATGTTTTCACCCCGATAAGCACCCTCTGGGTTGAGAATCCTTAACTAGGGGAGTGCGGGGAAAAAGCTCCCACATAAAACATTAAAAAACTAAGTCTTCTGCACCATTTTGCTGTGCTCCGGGGTGTCAGAGTGGCAAAATAAATTTTCGACACTCTGACTTCATGATAACGGCGATCACCTTTAGGCTTTCACCTACATCACATTGAACCAGCTTCCGATATCCACTCCCATTGGAACTAAGCCCCCATCCTGTATGATCCTGCACACATCTGTGTAGAACTGTAGCTATGTGTTGTACACCCAGTCCTCCTGCCAGAAAGTCACCCCATTAAAATCTTTCGGAACTGCTTCCATACTCTCAGGTCCTCTCTCACCCCTGGCTGGATGTTCACCCAATGGTGAGGCAACTTCACCCATCCCATGGCCCTTGCTAGCCTCCATGTGAACACCCTCCCTGGTGCCACAACTCTACAGGCAAAATTGAGGTGGCCTAGGAGTTGCTGAACAACTGATAGCCATACCCGCCTCCTGTTGATTACCAATTTCAACAAACCCTTCAACCTCTTCATCTTATCTACTGGTAGCCTGAACACCCTGATCACTGCATCCACTTCAATCCCTAAAAACTCTAGCTTCCTCACCTGACCCTCTATTTTGTCCTTTGCTAGCAGTAGCCCCCCCCCCAAATTTGGCACATCTCTTGGAACTGTTCCAACATTTGTCTGTTCCCCCGTTCCTCTTCCCTGACTAAAAAAAATCATCCAAAGAATGCACCACCCTCTTGTACCCCCATCTGTGTCCCAAAACCCATTGCAGCCAAGTGCCAAATGTTTCGAAGGTTACACATGCCACCTGGCATGGCTTTGTCAAAATAAAAACTCCCCCTGAATTGAAAACCTAGCAAATCCCAATCCTCTTCCCTCACTGGCAGTAATCGAAAGGTGGACTCAGTGTCCGTCTTTGCTAGACAAGCCCCATCCACTGCCCTGATCAGGGCGATGGCTTGATCCAGTGTTGCGTAAGAAACTGCCCTATCCCTTTCTGAAATTACATCAGTTACCGACTTTCCCTCTGAATATGATAGGTGATGAATGAGCCTATACTCCCCTGGCTTTTTCTTGGGAACCAGCCCCAATGGGGAAACTCTCAGTTCTGCTCACAGTGGTTCTTCGAAGGGCCCTCTACCCTCCCTATCTCTATTTCTTTCTCTATTTTCTGTCTTACCAAACCTTCTCTCCACTTTGTGGATCCCAAATTATTTGCTCTCATCCCTACCCATGGTTCTGTGCACTGCAGGTTAAACCTATCTGTGAAACCTTTCCTAAGTTGCTCCTTTGCCTCCCTGTTCTGGTAGCCCTCTGTTCATTCCCACAAAATCTCACTCCTATTCAGTGTGTATGCCCTCTGGAAACCGCTGTCTCCTGTTCCTCCCCCTTTCTCCCTCTCCTTAATTGTTTCTCCCTGTCCCGACTGCCCCTTCCTATGTAGTCCCTCCCTCTTCCCCCTTGTGCACTGCCACCAGAGCACCCCATCTGCTCCTGCAAAATGGCTTCCCTCTGTATTGCTAAAACCCCATCCACTCCTCCATATTCCTGCATTGGGCTACTGGGTGTGGCCCGAAACACTTTGAGCAGATGTGCAGGAATTTGCAGTTTGCCCAACTGCATGTGGTTTTATTAAATCCCCAGCATGTTTTAATCCCTGCCCCACTGGGGGTCCTTGCCCCTTCAAACAGTCCTGCATTGTTCACTGTGAGAGTGCGGACCCACAGGTCCATATTTGTGATGTCCCATCACGTTCCCCCACTCTGCCATGCTCTGGCAGAACCGCTCATCATAAATGAGCCATCCATAACCCCCTTTGACTTGTATGCATCCCTGATCAAGGCAGAATATATTAGTAAAGAAATGACCAGCTCAAGCTGTTTCTGTAGTAGGACGGCACTGAAGTTCATAAACCCCACTAGCCAGTTATCAAATAATTTTCTCTTTAACCCTTTGTCCTCTATAGACTTGCCCACTAATGCTAGTGCCACCAACATCTCCAATCTCCTCACTGACTCTCTCTCCGCATAATTCTTTCGCTACCTCTTTGTCCGACGGCATGAACATATCTACAGTACATATTCCCTTTTCCAAATCTTCTCTTTATTGTCTGTGGAATATGATCTCCTAGTGTCATACCCGTCAGACCAGTCCCTTGTCCCACCACCCCTTCCTTGCCCCCTGGAAATTTCCCCCTGTCCTTGCAACCCCTTACCTTTTAATTCAATGAACACTTTTTTTATCTCTTCCAAACCTTTCTCCCCTCTTTTCTCTATCAACCCCACCAAATACTCCTTCAAACTCCCATCTTTCATCAAATCAACCTTGTTCTTACCCTCTTCCTGCTGGTGTCTCTCCCCTCACCACCTTCTTTGTTTTTTTCCCAGATCATCCCCTATCTCCATCTTCATCTAGCACCTTCTACTTCTTCGCCCTGAGCTCACCTTCTTGCACCTTGAGAACACTCTCCAGCATGGCTTGTTCCTACCCCATCATCATTGCAGTCTGCTTTGTCAGCTTCTCCATACCTGTCTCCTTCTTGCCTGTGTTCTTCTTGGATGCCATCTGCCATTGCCAAACAAACAAAATTAACATATTATACCATCATCCAGAAATGTCCCCTCCTTGCCCCTTTTATTGCCCTCTATAGCCTGTTAAGAAATTTTTCTTTTGCCCTCCAACATCCCCCCTCCAATAAGGCAGATGTGGCCTGACCCATTCTCTTTAATACTTTTTAAATTTGCTAGTGAAACTCCCTTTTAACACCGTCAGCTTCCTTGCCCCCCCCCATTCTTGAATCTCAAAGACACTTGCCCCTCCAATCAAATGTCCTGTGATTTGCCCTTCTGGAACATGCTGCAGGTCCAAATGTCCCTTTCCCGCAGTGTCAAATATATGATCCTGCCATTTTACAGCTACAGCTGCCACCAAAATACCTTCTGTGTCTGCCCCTTACCTCCAGGGGCAGGGCTGAGTTCTTTTATTTTTATTTATTTTGTTTGGTGGGGGTAAAATGAGCTCCCCATCCCCCTCCAGTGGGGGCAGCTCCCTTGTGCTGGAATTCCCTCCGCCATCGTGAGCCTGCCCTTCCCTGGTGCAGCAGCCAGCTTGTGCTGGACAGCCCACTGCTTCTGTTTTTTTATTTATTTGCCATGTTCATGGTTGCATGGCCGATCCCTGTAGTCTCCAATTTTGTCTCTTATCATATGACCCTTCTTATTCCACAGACTTCTTAATCTGTACATCTGTCTTGCCAGTGAATAGGCTCTAGCTGCCTTGCAGCCGCTCACTGATGAGGGCCACCTCTTAGCTGTGTGACTGATTGCAAAATGGCATTCATCCATCTCATGGCCCCACGAAATGATGAGTGCCACATGTCCCGCACTCTGGCCATGTGCCTTACCCCCCCGACCCTCCGCTGGTCCCTTACTTCATCCGTTGGACAACGGTATGTCCCCAACCAGTCCCCCCATGCACCTCTTCCCATTGTTTTCTTGCTTTTCTCTGTCCAGGAGTGCCGTGAAGTTGTGGCCTGCAGCTGACAGGGAAACTCCTGAGAGTCCCACCCCCAGCCTGATCCTGGGCCTCTCTACTCGAGCCCAGCAATGTCCCTGCCTCTAAACTTCAGCCCGCTCCCCAGAGCCAGTCCTGAAATAACAAACCACCCTAATCACTTCTGCCTGGGTGGCTGCCCACCACTGAGGGACCTATGGGTCAGTCACCCCCCCCAATTAGGAATGGGACCCCCCCAGCTGTCCTGTATGCCCATACAGAACCAGGGGCCTGAAGAGCAATCACCCCCATTCCAGAACATGGCCCCACTATGCCACACCAGAGGTGCCTTCCAAGCGAAGCCACCTGCAACATGCTGTCATGACTGGGCCGTGCGACAGATCCTCACTATTGCTTGATGTGCCGCCCAATGGCTCAATCCCTGCAAAGCACCCACCCTCCCCCTGACCCAGATCATGACCCCTCTCGAGGCCACATCAGAAATACCTCCCCTCGCAGCTACACTAAAACCATTCAGCCACAACTGGGAAGCTCGGGAAGATCCGTGTCACTGCTGTGCCACCAGGTGGCCTAATGCCCACCCTCAGTTCTGCTGTTGGGTGCATTGAAGGCTCCTCCCTAGGCCATCCTCTATCTCAGGCCTGCCACCCATCTCCAGGATCTTACGACCCCCCCCCACCAAAAACTTCCCACCTGAATTCCTGCTCCACTGCGGGATTCACCCACCAGCTTGCCCTGCCCATGAGGTCTCTTGTGCACTTCTTTGTAACTGCCTCTGTCTCCCCAACTGGGCCTCCCAGTGCCTCAGCCCCCCTTGAATTTATCTCTCCTGCTTCTCCATTTATTTCTTTTTTGTTTGTTTGTTTTTGACCATACCCACAGGGAGGGAAGGATCGCTCAACCCTTAACCTCCTTGTGCCCCCCAAACTCCTCTATCTTACTTTGCTCCCTTGATCAAACCCTGTCAATCGATGTGCTGGTTCTCTAGGATCTCAGAAAATCCAGCAGCAAGTGGCAAGACCCTACCTAACCACACCTATACCCCCTGATGTCCACTCCCAGTATTCTGCTAGTAACTGCCTGGTACCCATCCTCCTGATTGGCACACCAGCCTCTCCACTTCTTGGCTCTCCCTTTTCTCCTCCCTCTCTCCCCACCCCCATTGCAGGCAGGGATGCCCCTGACAATCTGGGTCACCCTGCATTGGCAACCCTCTTTCTCATCAGCTCTTTCTTTAATGTCACCCCATCGTATATCCCTCATTTCCAGACAGCCACGTAAGCCAAAGTAAAGGCTGCAGAGCAGCCACATGCAATTGATCCATGAAGCTGGACTGTAGGGTCCACTTTTTTTTTGGTACTGTAAAAGTTAATCTATCATGGTGTCAAATAACTCATCATCAACAGTTTCATACCACATCTTGCCAAAAATTTTAACTGCCCATTTTTTGCTTGTAGTACTGTGCTTGGTCTTTCAAAATGAATTCCATTATGCATAAAGAAGCTGTAGTTATTTATCATTAAATGTCTCTCTAGGGATTGAAAGAAACCTCCACCAGAGACAGGTTCAGAGTCATCTCTGTTTTTTTGTTTTCTTTAAAAGGTTGGTCAAGCCTTGGGTGATGAAGGCATTGAGAAGTGTGCTGATGAATGCCAGAGGATGTGAAGGCATGTCTGACAGGCATTCTATAAGTGTAAGGCTGCTGGACAAATCCACAAGAGGAAACAGAGCTGATATGAGGTGGCCTACCAAATGTTGGAAAAGGCAGGGAAGCCAGATTTTGGGTGACCGACTACATGGCTGTAAGTGTACCACAATACTGTATGTGGTGATATTCTGTTGCACACAGCATTCCATCCCTGTAATATGCCTCTTCAACTATTCTATTGAAATATTATTTTACAGGTGTACTATGCTATACATAACAAAACATGTTGCATGACAAATTTTGCCGATACCACATACTTGCTGCATTCAAACTAATGGTGCATTTCTTTTACTGTTTTTGCATGTCTTGCTGACTATATCCGTCCTTTGAATATGTAACCAACATTCACCCCCCCCCACAACACCCAATTTGTAATATAAATAGAATGAACATATCTTTCTGAAGCAGGCATGGATGTTCATGTGCAATACATATAAGCATTCATACACATATCTGTGTATTTCTTTTAATTTATTTGTAACCTTATGAAAACCAGTACACCTATTGAGGTTTATTGTAGAAAGAATGCATACACACACATGCTTGTTGTGTATGACTGTACGCAGCTATTTATGTATGTTTTGAAAAACTGAGGTATGTTTCTTTTAGCGTAAGAACATTAATGTGTGAAAATACCATATAAATAGGGAGTACACAATGGCTTTACTAAAAATAAGCAATTTATCTTCATGAGTCAGGAAGCAGAACCATAACTCACATGTGGCAGAGCCACATGTGAGTTATGACAGTCTTGCCCCCCTTACAAATGTAGGTAAGTTGTATATTTTGAGTAAGGTCATTGTGTATTTGATTGTTAGAACATCAATTTATAAGTTCTACCTTTTAAATCAGCTGTTCATGCATAGTTAGTTAACTGTTTCTCTTTGATTTCAGCATCTAGCTTCAGAGCAGGACAAATGTATTGTGATGTCATTAGCACTGTGAAAGCCACACTCTGATTGGTCCTTAGGAAAAGGATAGTCATTGTGACAGATCTAACCTCCCAATAAATGTTTATCTGGAAGTAAGACAGTGAGATAAACAAATGTATCAGGGAACATAGATAACTACTGGTGTTGTTTAAATGTATATATTGACACAGCAGTTCAATGCATATATCTTACCGTATTACTGTAAAAGTTCAGCAACATAAGGACTGTGTATGTGTGAATGTTGGGGGGGTGCAGGGGGGGAACTGTACACCAGTGTCACAACAGAGGTACTTGGATCAAGGTAGTGTCATTGCCAAGTGTTCAAGGCACAGGGTAGTGATGTTCCATAAGGGTAGGGGGAAGGAGAGGTTTCACTTACTACCACGTGGAGGAGTTGGTCATGACTTACAAGACAGTTGCTGATCTGCTGCTGGTAAGCAACCTGTGCCCACAGTGGCATCGTTTAGCGGGGGGGGGGTACCATAGGGCTAGGTGACACAGTGGATGGAGCCGAGTATCTACAGGTGCTATCCACATACCCTGATGTGTGCCTAAATGCACAACAAAACCAGTACTGCATCCTGGGCGAGTATCTGATTCATTGTCCAACTGTGTCATGTAGTATACCGTCAGGCACCCTGTGGAGTCCCGATGAAGGGGGTGGGGAGGTGGGGGTCCACAGACAGACACAGTACAGGTACATGCAGTGGTGGATACCACACACCCTCTACCTGTGCAGGGTTTCAAAGCTATGTGAACAGCATAAAGAGCACCATCACACATTTCCCACCCCTTTATGCATAGACACCATTGTTTGCAATGCTTGGCTGTTACATTCTAACTACTAATTTGACACTAATACATGGTAACACACATTTTTCTTTCTCTGTTCTTTCACAACAGAACATGAAGTCTTCCCTGCTGTCCCACCAAAAACGATTTGCCTCATGTCAGTCTCTGGGGATCAGGTGGAAGAGGTTCCCAGGGTTGAGCAGTCAGTTTTGCTCAACTCGGCTGGCGAGTACAAATCAACAACTTTGTTATCTACATAGGAAATAAGTAATTAATTGTAGTAGAACGGCACATTTATCTCCACCTCAGCCTGGTAATTCCCATAACTTTCGAGTGGCAAACCATAACATAGCTACAATTTTTTTAACCATTCATGTTTGTAAACAAATGTATTATTCTACTACAACTTAATATCTATGTGATCTATTCTACATCATATGTGATGTTTTAACTGGTGTTTTACCTTTTCTTAGCTTAAAAGAGACGTTTTTACATTGACAGTTGTCCATCTGGTGATTCCTTCTCACTGTTCTATTTCTACTTTCTGAGCTGAAATGGCATGTTGTAAGTGAAATTAATTGTTTTGTAACTAAAAGATATGGGGCCCGATATTCAAAAGTGCGCCTAGCAATGGTGAGAGTGGTTGTGCAGAGCAAATGAGTTGCACTTGAGCAACAAAGGGATATATTCGAAAGTGATGTGCCATGGCGTATCTTTTCTGAATATAGCAGATAATGCGTATGGCACAAATACAGTGCGCTGGTGCATCTCCCAGACAGGTCTGAATACCAGGACTAGGAATGCTCCAGTGCAACTGTAGTTATGCCATGCGCAATATCCAGATATTCAGACCTGGATATGCAAATGTGCCATTATGCATGCATGGTGAAATGGGGCCATTTGCATGTTATCATGGCCCCATTTGCATGTGTTGTGCAGGGCTGGCCAGCAAAATGCTCCTGGCGCACTGCACAGCAGTGGTTCCTGTACCACTGAACACAGTAGCACCCTCTCCCCAACCCGGAACCCCCAGCACTGTAATATACATAAATAGAGGTCTCCTGATGGTCCAGTGGTCCCCCCCTCCTGTCCCGTACCTGTGATTGCTGTCATCCTATTAAAATAAATTGTCCTGGTGGTCCAGTGGTTCCCCCCCTTCCCATCCTGACCCTCCAATCACTAAAACTAACAATATATATAATCCCTACTAGACCAGTGGTACCCTCTCCCCATTCTAACCCTCTGATCACCAACAATAACAATATCAGTTATCCCTGGTAGTCCAGTGGTACCCCCCTCCCCGCTGAATCCCCAATCACTGCCATAATAGTCAAATACATTTTCCTGATGGTCCAATGAGTCCCCCCACCCATATAGGACCCCCCAGCCCACCCAGCTCCCCTTCCCAGTCATTGGGCAGGCAGCATACCCACCTGCATACTACTGAAGCTGCCCACCAAATGACAGCTTACAGTAGTTGCTGCAAGCTCATATGACCATACTCGCATACTGGACTGCACTAATCTGTATATGATTTGTGTTATTTAATATTAATTTTTAACTATTTCAATTGTTTAGTATAATTCTGTATAATGCTGTTATTATTGTAAAGGCTATCTAGCCAAACAACAAACTTGGCTTGGTTGATTGACTGACATAAGACAGCATTTTTATATTTATGATGGGGGATTCATCTGTTGATATCTCAAGAGTAGCGAAGCTACAAGTGAGATAGCAATAGACCAATACCCTCAAATGAAGATAATAATGATATCTTAAGTCAAGGTATGTCATATTTGATTTATACAATAGGGGCCAGATTCTCGAAGGGGGGGTGCAAGTTTCTGCCGAACGCAACTTGAGCCAACAGCAGCTGCAACATTGACCCTGCGTCCTATTCTAGTAGGGGGATGGTCATTGTAGCTAAGTCCTGCAACTTACAACATGCGGCCAGCTACGTCGAACTGTGGGCATACCTGGCGAGCATGTCACAAGCCACAACAGCAGGGCAGCATGGTCAACCCCCCCACCCATGCCCTGACCCCTAGTCACCAGCCACAAATGCGGCAGATACTTAGGTAGCCCTGGTAGTCTAGTGCCCCCCAACATTGTCACACAGAGGCATACCTACCCTGGTAGTCTAGTGGCCCCCCCCAACAATGTCACACAGAGGTATACCTACACTGGTAGTCTAGTGCCTCCCCCAAACTGTAAAATAATACATAAAGCAATCCCTGTATCCCTGGTAGTTCAGCAGCCCCCCCAAACTGTACAATAATAAATAAAGTGGTCCTTGTATCCCTGATAGTCTAGTGGCCCCCCGAACTGTAAAATAATGAATAAAGTGGTTCCCATATCCCTGGTAGATTAACAGCCCCCTGATCAACATAACATATAGTACACCAATTCCCTGGCAGTCAAATGGATCCCTCGCCCCACCCAGCCATGCCAGCCCACAGAGCACCCCCCGCCCATCCCAAGCTGGCGACTGACAAAGCCCTCCTCTCACCACCATGGCCAGCTGCTGACTGAGTCCAGTATCAGTGTGTACTGAGAAGACATACTCAGATATTAATATCTGAGTGCGTCTTTATGGTACGTGCTAATACTGGACTCAGTTGATGACTGGCTGTGGTGGTGAGAGGTGGGCTGTGCCAGTCATCATCTGAGGATGGGTGGAAAGCTAGTGAGCAGGCACACCGCTGGTGAAACCTGACTGCAGGGAACGGACTGTACAATATGTTATGTTGATTGGAGCTCCACTAGACTACTGGGATATGGGGACCACTTCATTGTGTGCACGGTTCGGGAGGGGCAGCTAGACTACCAGAGATACCGGGACCACTTCATTTATTATTGTACAGTTTGGGGGGCCACTAGACTACCTGGGCTGGCATTTTGCTTCCTATGTGGCCGGCAACTTGCGGTTCGGGGCATGGGTGATGGGATAGCAGCATGTTGGCATGTCTGCCGGTGGGTCAACAGGACCTCCGGGGGGCTGGCCATAGGTTACACTACGATGCTGAGTCTCCTCTGGGAGTTCTTGTCGAATCCCGATATGGGGACTTTGTGGCTGCCCTTCTAGAATGGGGTGCAACTGCTGCAGTAAACCCCACAGTGCCATGTCACAGGGGGTTTATGCAGCGTAACTGCTGTTGAGCACAAGTGTCGTAGGCCACTTTGTAGAATTGAGCATGTCTCAACTGCTGGTGTAAGTTGCTACTTGCACCATTCTACTTGGTGCAACTGCTGTTACGATAGGCCTAACTCTTCTAGAATATTGCCCTTTATGTTTAGTTGGTTTGATAATAGAAATAGTAAAAAGTTACAAAAGAAAAAAACAATGTAAACTACTTAGACTACTACATAGTCAATCAAAAAATAAATGTCATCACACATTGAATGTTTTTACTGAAAGAGTTTATTAGCAAAGGAATAATGAGCCATATAACTGATTTGCAGCGGTGTCCTTTGTCAAAAGTACTCCTGCATGTCTGTGTGAGAGAACATGTCATAGTGCATTGACAGGTAGGTGTCTGAGCATGCTGTACCTGTGACAAAGGGGGCATAAGGGGAGTTTGAGGGGCGATCTACAGTTTTTTCTGCTAAGTAGAGGAATGACATGCTGTATAAGGCTTTGTGCAGAGACTTCTCCTGCAAAAAGTGCCTGGCTATGGCAACACAGTTGCCTTTGTCTGGTATTCAGATAACACAAACCACATCTTCTTGCACCATTGATCCAGTATGATACCAAGAAGTGACATCCAATTCGATGCCAGTCTTCTTCCACTACTATGCCCTGACTGCCCTAGGTAGTCTGTAGGCTGTGGGGGAGGGGGGCAGTTCGTGTACAGCTACCTTTCAGGTATATTAAGTAGCAGACAGTACACAATCTGTATCTGATCACCCGTTCCTGCGTAACACCCAATGTTCATAAATACTTAGAAAGCGTAATTGTGTTGTAAATTAATAAAAAAATATTATAATGTATACAAAATTTAGACAGCTACAGCTCTAAAAATATTTTTCTCATTGGTATTTTACAGAGGAAGATGTCAACAAGGAGGGTGCTGGTGGGGGCGCAGAAGAGGCCACAGAGAGTAGTGAACAACAACAAGTGCAACCCTCTGTGGTGCAGAAAGACACCCCACCAGTGACTGAAGGCTCCTCAAAGACAGGTGAACATGAGGAACCCTGCCCTGGTCCATCTGGATTGCAATCTGCTGCAGTCCACAAGAGGCCTCCAACTGAGCAACATGAGTCCTTTTGTAAACGAGTTTAGTAATCCAGCAAAAAATTAACACATTGTTCTAATTTTAGTATTGCTTGCAATGCTGTTTACATCTTTATATGAAATGTTCTACATAAACGCAGTGTCTATTGGTAATTAAGTAATACGGAACAATTAAAGAAAGTCGCCCTAACAGCCAGGTGTGCTTCTGAGAGCAAAACGACAAGCCAGCAAAGAACTCCAGCACCACCCGCTGCAGACAGAGTCAAATAGACTCACAACAATCATTCAAAACAGGCCAAAAGGCAAGTTTATAACATCATATATTTATTTAGTAAAAAATAGCCATAGAGCACCATAGACCTTCTAAAAACAAGAGCTCACAGTGAGACTCATCAACCTCCTACCGGTTTTGCTTCAGAGCATCATCAGGGAGGTGCTGGAGTTCTTTGCTGGCTTGTAATTAAGCAATGAGACCTGACCAGTGGTTTGAGTAACAGCCTGTTAATCACTCCCTAAGGACATAATGTGACACGAACCATGACATAGTGGCATATTGTCCCTAGGGAGTGATGAACTGATTGTTAATGTAACTCTCAGCAGCGCCTTATTGCTATTCTAACAAAACTATTCCAAAAGAAATGTGCTGAAACTGTTATTTGTGAATATTTTCATCATATAGAGTGGCATTTTAAATGAAAATAGTTCTTTCACCAACAGTTTAACAATGCTGGTTTAATAGCAGAAAGCATTCTTCCAGTCATTCAGCAGTGATAGAGGATGGAATGGGACAAGAACAATCCATGTGGCATGGTAATCAGACTGTACATGACTGCATTAATTGGATTAAAGTGACACTGTTGGAATCCTAACACCCAATCAGATTGCAGGTTTTCTGATTCCTCTCTTCACATAATGATTTTAGGGGTCAGGTTAACATTGTGGAGTGACAACATACTGTGGTGGGTGAGCCTGATGGATGATCGGGGAGCTAGTATAGTTTAACCACAAGACACACATTTATATATATATATATATATATATATATATTTATATATATGTGTATATTAGAGGAATAAACTCCATTTAATGCATCAGTTAGGGTTATTCCACAGTGACAAAAGTGATGAAATTCGGTGTTAGGGTTGAAAACCCCTTACCCTAGTCCACCTCTCCAACTGGCATCAGGGTGTGCATTGGGGTGGTCTAACTCTCACCATCACATGCATGAACAAGCTGAAGCATAGGAGAATTGGCAAGAGTTAGGGACTGATGACCCCAGTGCACACCCTGATGCTGGTTGGGGCGGGCTGAAGGAGTGCAAGGAGGGTTTTCAACCGTAACACTGAATTTCCTCACTTTTGTCACTGTGGAACAACCCTAACTGATGCATTAAACAGAGTGTTTTGCCTCTAATTTCCCTTCTTTTTGAGAATGAGGACTATACATAGTGAATGGAATGCTCCCACCACGTGATTTTTTGTGACAGAGTAACGGTAACAGCAATGCAAACGCAAGCAGTAACGGTTACACATATGGTGACACAGATGTAAATTGTAAAGCAAGAGTTAATAGAAATGCAGGCACAATGTAACACCAACACGAACAGTGATGCAAACGGAGCTGCAAGTGCATATGGAAACACAACTGTTAACATGCACGGTCAGGGTACCGATATTGTAAACACAAATGATAACTGTAACGGCAACAATAATGCAAAAGGAAATAGAAACTCAAATGCAAGCCCACACGGAAACGTAAACCATAACGTGCAAGGTGACAGTACCGCAATTGTAAATGCAAATGGTAATGGTAACAGCAACAATAATGCCAAAGAAAACAGAAACGCAAACCTCAGCACGTATGGAAATGCAAACCATAACACACACCTGCACGGGAACGCAATTGGAAATGCAAATGGTAACAGTAAGAACGATGATGCAAAACCAAAGACAAATGTAAAGTAAAATGGAAGGGTGGCCACCAACAGAAATGGTAATGCACACGGTGACGCTGAGCAAAAGAGAAACACAAACAGTAGTGGAGACACAAATGGTAACAGTAACGCAAATGGAAATGCAAAGGTAATGCACACGGTGACGTATAAGGGAGCGCTAACTCAAAAGGGCATGGAAACACAAGTGTAAAGCCTACATGTAACAGTAACTGGAGCACACACTGTATTTTTCCCCAAAGCTCCATTGAGAAACACAGCAAAAACAAAGAATGTATGCATAAAATTGGGCCTCTGAGCAGAAAACGAACAGTTGAAATACTAAAATGGGAATATCTCAGTAACTGTACAACGTAGAAAACAAATTAAAATTTCACATGATTCATGAGTTTCCTGGCTAGGTTTTCACTGCTGATGAAAATTCCATATCTCACACCTTTTCCAAGATACAAGCCCCGAAAGGTGCGGTGCACGCCACCATGTTAGACTACGGAAAAAAAGTTCAACTTTGGAGTACCATAACTTTGCTTCCATGCAATATTTTTTCAGCAAACCACAAAAAGGCACATCTGTGAGATGTTGGCTGCCAGCCCTCCAAATTTCAGACCAAAAGACCAAACCGTTTTTTTGCAGCAGGGTGGCAAAGAATTCCTGTGATTTTGGCCATAGTCTAGAAAAGTAGTGCCTTGATTTGAGACACCTTTCGCAAAAATTTGTGACAGTGTCGCAAGTGCGACACTACTTTTTCCAGAAATTTGAAAAACATATTTCTGGGGTGTTTAACGCCAAAATAAAGACATGGCTAGCATCCTCAGGGCTCGAATAAGTAAACACAAAAATAATTATGTCCGTAGAAGGTCCCAATTGTAAATGCCAAGCATTTCTGTGATCAGTAACTAAAAACAAAATGGCAGATTTGTAACACTACTAGGGCCACTTGCGACACTAAAAAGTGCATTTGTGAGACTTTTGAACTTTTTGTTAACTTTTCCCATTGACTCATAATGGGAAATTGTTTTTTGAATAACTTTTGAACCGTTTAATATTTTTTCTCGAAATCTTCAAAAGGCACATCTAGGACCCCGGCCGCACGTTCCCTGATGTTTTCAGACCAGTCGTAAAAATCATGCAACCTGTAGGCACGAGCAAAGAATGTACAAAAAAACATAATTGCATGCACGTTTGTTGCTTAATAACTCTGC
This sequence comes from Neoceratodus forsteri, assembly GCA_016271365.2. Lineage (NCBI taxonomy): Eukaryota > Metazoa > Chordata > Ceratodontiformes > Ceratodontidae > Neoceratodus > Neoceratodus forsteri. Next base: position 586,175,919 of record CM028131.1, read on the forward strand.
AGCCGTATATCGAACTGGTACGAACGTTGTCAGATCCCAAGATCTATGGTTACGCCATGTGCCTGCCAAATTTCAGGTAAATCCATTGAACAATGGCAAAGTTATTAAGGTGCAAAGTATCAACATTTACTGTAAGATTAAAAGGGCTACTCAATCCTAACTACCATAATATATATATATATATATATATATATATATATATATATTATAATGGAGTGGTCGCGCCACTATAGGTAGGGTTAGACTGCCAGGGATACGAGAAAAAAGTATTAATAAACACATGTTGGGGCACTAGAGTACCATGGATAAAAACACACATATTAATAAAATACTCATTGGGGGGCCACTAGACTACCAGAGATAGAGTGATCGCTATGGACACTATTTGGATGGGGAGGGAGCCACTAGACTACCAGGGATAATGACAACTAATGTTTTTTAATCAGATGGGGCAGAACGAAGCATCCTGAGCAAAACTCACCCTTATATTACTTTGTAGGGCACCAATGGGCTACAAAAAAACTCTTTTGAAATATGGCCATCTCGTCCCTCACTCTTTGTTTGAGTGCAAGGAATTTCTTTGCTCGCGAGCCTGCAAATTCTTTTGCCGCCAGATTTTTTCATTGCAATCGTGCATCGGGAGCGAGGGACAAGATAGCCAGATGAAAAAATCAATTTTCTCAACTCAGGGGTGTCCTAGGAAGACATGTGAGGGTGGGTTTTACTCAGGGGGCATTGTTCTGATGAACCATGCTGGTGGTTTACCATAATTGTGTAAATGTTGTAAATTACACTACTTTTTATTCTTTGGTTGTGACCATGCAAATTCTTTGATCGCAATCATGCATCGTGAGGGTAGGATGAGATGGCCGGATTAAAAAATCAATTTTCTCAGCCCAGGGGTGCCCTAGGAAGTCAAATGAGGGTGGGTTTTGCTCAGGGGGCTTTGTTCTGTTGAATCATGGTGGTGGTTTACCGCAATTCCTTCAATTTTTTTAATTACAAAAGTTTGTATTCTTTGTATGTGACCCTGCAAATTCTTTGATCATGAGTCTGCAAATTCTTTGATCATGAGATTCTTTGATCACCATCTATGATCGCGAGATAGGGACAAGATGGCCAGATTTTTTATAATGGAATAGATAGGGACATTTTACCAATCTTTAACACTGAATATCTCGGAAACGGTTAGGTCTTTTTACTTGAAATTCAGAGGTTGTTTATGTCAGGTCCTGTAGATGTGAATTCTGGTGCTTATGTGTTGGAGAAATTTTCTTTTGTGGAGATATTGCGTGACACACTTTACATGTTGCGGACAGTGTTTTGCTTGTGGTGGTGGCTTGAAATTGATAGAATACCTAGCCTTAGTGTCATGGATATAGTTTTCAGTCATTGTGTGTGTTAAATGTCAACAGGTGCGGGACTGTGCCAGTCTGACAAATTCAAATCTCATATGTTAAAATGTTATATCTCAGACATGGTTTGGTCTTTTCACTTGAAATTTGGAGGGTGTTGATGGTTTGTCATGTGGATGTAAATGACAGTGTTTCCGTGTCGGAAAATATTTTTGGGTGGAGATATGGTGTGCCACAGTTTACGTTCTGCGGACAGCATTTTGCTTGTGGTGGTGGCTTGAAATTGATAGGGTACCTACCCTTAGTGTCATAAATGTAATTTTCAGTCATTGTGTGTGTTAAATGTCGACAGGTGCAGAACTGTGCCACTTTGACAAATGAAAATTTAAAATTTTTACATGTCGTATCTTGGACACAGTTTAGACTTTTTACTTGAAATTTGGAGGGTGTTGACGGCATGTCCTGTAGATGTTAATAGAGGTGTTTACGTGTCAGACAATATATTTTTTGCGGAGATATTATGAGGTGCAGTTTACATTTTGTGCACAGCGTTTTCTATTGTTCTACTAGATTAACATTTGTTTGGTGGCTGGCCTTGCTGTTGTGAATGTATGCTTTAGTCATTGGGTGTGTAATGTGTCCTGGCACTTACAAGTTGGCGGGCCTCGCGCTCCCACCAACGTACGCAATTTTCTGCTTCTCTATTCTTTTTAAAAAGTAAGGAAATTCTACCCAAAAAAATGTTAATGCATCCATTAGGGTCCTTCTACAGCGAAAAAAGTGAGGAAATTCTATTTTAGGGTTCCCACCTCTTGCACCACACCTCTAACCCGCCCCCACCAACAGGCATCAGGGTGTGCATTGGGGTTGTCAGACCTCTCACCCCATCCCACGTGTAAACAAGCTGAGGTGGTGCAGTGTAGGAGAATGGGGTGAGAGTTAGGGCCAACAACCCCAATGCACACCCCGATGCCTGTTGGTGGGGGAAGGCTGGTGGTGGGGTGCAAGGGGTTGGAACTCTAAAATCGAATTCCCTCACTTTTTGCGCCGTAGAAGAACCCTGACTGATGCATTAACAAAGTTATTTGCATAGAATATATATATATATATATACACATACATATATATATATCATGTTCATTCAGTGGCACAAATATAGTTAACATGAACCAATGGTTTCTATATCGAACTTCTAAAGTTGTGGTTTACAAAAAAAAATTCGAAGTGTGGTGTAAATTGCCTAGAATGCAAACTCTAAATGTATTTAAAGATTTTGGACAACAGCTTCTCTAGTATTTCACAACCATATGTATAAATTTACATGAATGATAGCATGTCACTATCTATGAAAATGTTTTGCAAAACTTCCAAGAACATGAACGGAACTTGCTCACCATAGAAAAAAAGAAATGGCACACTGTTACTCATCAAAAGATTTTTCAAATATAAATTTGTGAGTTTTTCTTTTCTTTCAACAGACCATTCTCCTGTGTGGCAGGAACTGTTGGCTGTTCAAAAAGGTAAGCAATATATTTTATTTTTTTGAGGGAGGGTAAATGGGCTCATTGGTGGATTAAACAAAAGCAGTTATGACCTTTGCGAGCAGGCTCTTTTGCAACACATGTTTGGGGGGATGTGGATGTAGACATTACTCAAGACTCCCAGAAACTATGATATCACTATAGCAGGCAATCAGTACTTCAGCGTGAGAAGAGGTACACGGTGGGAGTGTGTGTGTACTGTAGCAATTAGACACACTGTCCATCCAACCATACAACTACACAGTACACCATCCAGTACCATAGTGACCAACACACCATACAGTACAGCACCTTTACAGGTGCCAACACACCATCTACTGCTACACTATTTTTTGCAGCACTACAATACCCAAACAACATAACATGGAACATCTTTAGAGGTGACCGCACATAGCTTTTAAAGCACAGCAGTCTCTGAACACCCAGCAGAGCAGTACCAAACAGTCCAGGCATTACAGCATCTTTGGGGATGAGAGGCCTGAGTCTTTATAAATCTGCACTGCCACACTATATTATGTAGCTTCACAGTGTCCCGACAGACCACACACAGTTCAGCATGTGAAACTGTGTTACCGGAGATTCCTTTTCAGACTTATTACACACTATAATACGTAACAGTAAAGTGTCCAGCAGCCACCACAGTACAACATGTTCACGGTTGATAACAGATGGTGCATGTAACTAGAGATGGGCGAATTGGCCCCCCAATTCGCTCTGCAAAGCGAATCATGAAATGAAAGTGAATTTGTGGAGTGCTCTGCAATGCAAAGTGGAACACTTTGCGTTATAATGGGTAACACAAAGTCCATTGAAAACAATGACTTTGCGTTACTCTGCCTTCCCAAACCACTACTCCGCCAATTCTTAAGGCCAAGTACATTGAAAACAATGTACTTCACCTCACTTCACCTTGCTTTTAAGCTCCAAAAGCAAATTTTGCAATGATTCATGGGATTTCAGGTCACATGGGCTCTAGATTGTTCTGCACAGCCTCAATTCGGGGTAGTGTGTGTAAGACGCTATAGGAGACAGTCTGCTTTGAGAGCTCTCTGAGATTCAAACCTTCTAAAAGCTATTAAAAAAGCCTGCTTGAGTAATTTATTTTGTTGAAACTTTAGTTTATCGATTGTAGGGAAACCATCCTGTGCTCATGTCATCGAGTGTTTATTGTTTGTGTATGGATTTTGAATGTTAATGTACAACATTCAGTCTATGTACTGAGAGACAGTGGAAGTGTGCTTTGGGGGGCGTATCTGTGGTGTAGGCAGATTAACTTGGAGAAAAAGACAGTTCTTTCTGTTTTGGTGATATTTTTCTTCTATAACTGTATTAATGTACGTACAGTAATATTTTCATTTGCCATTTTTTTGCTGATTGTTGTGGTGCAGCAGTGCATAATTTTAGTTTGTTTAAAATACGTGGTTATATTACTGAAGTTTTCAATTTGCTATGCATTACTTAGTGTGTGTGTGAGTATGTGTATGACACATTTCATCAGATCAGACACCTTTTATGTGCTACACAGTAATTTCAGCAATACGAATCTGCTATCCACTGCAGCTGTGTAATTTCTGTACTTCTTTGTGACATCTTTACTGGTACTAGTACTGGTGACTGTTACTGCAGCAGTGCAGTACACTGCCCCCACCCCGGCGGCCGCCCCAACCAGCAAAGGTATTCTTTTCAGATTAGAATTTCTGATGGCGAGCACTGGTAAGGTGTTATGCCTTTGTGTCTGCATCTCTTCAGTGTGCAGCGCAATCTTAATCTGTCTGTGCATTTGCATCTCTTTATGGCCCAGTCTCAATCTGTAACTTAAGTCACAGTTGTTTCTTTGGCTTCCCTTCAGAGTACTGGACTGGTGTGGTGCATAATTCTGCATGAAAATTGTACTAATTAACATGCGTTTTTAAGTCAGGACCATCATAACGAGTCACTCGTGTTAAAAATCACATTCTTCATCATCACGGTTACAAATGTAGTCACAAATCATGATTCATGATCACATCACGAATCGCAGCATTAATTTTTTTGCTAGTTACTTGGATGTATTGTAAGCCTGTTTTGTAGTATCTCTCCAGGCTTCACCACCCGACCATTGTACTCATCAATAAGTGTTTTTAAATCGTGGAGTTTTGTGCTACAGCTCATAGGGGAAGTACAGTCATAGGCATTCGCGTTCCCAATACAGTTCCATATTGGTTATCTCACACTGTTGACACCGAATTATATTCTCCATCATCACAGTTACAAATGCAGTCACAAATCATGATTCACAATCACATCATGAATCACAACATTAATTTTTTTGCTAGTTACTTGGATGTATTGTAAGCCTGTTTTGTAGTATCTCTCCAGGCTTCACCACCCCACCATAGTACTCATTAATAGAGTTTTTAAACTGGGGAGTTTTATGATACAGGCTCAGCTCATCAGGGAAGTACAGCCATAGGCATTCATGTTCCTTCCTTTACAGCATGTGAGTTACAGTACTGTAAGTAGTGGTGGGTGAAGTGGCCCAATTCACTCCGAGAAGTGATTCACGGAGTAACGTGGAATCTGCTGAGTATTCCACAGTGTGAAGCAGAGTACTTCATTTCATGGTGAGGAACGCAAAGTCCATTGAAACCAATGACTTTGCATTATTCCGCCTTCCCCAAACCACTTCTCCACCAATTTTAAGGCAAAGTTCATTGAAATCAAAGTAATTCACCTTACTTCACCTTGTAATTGAGCTCCAAATGAAATTCTGCAGTGATTCATGGGATTGCAGGTCACATGGGCTCTAGATTATTCTACACAGCCTCAGTTCTGGCCTGGGTAGTGTGTGTGTAGTGGTAGCTGGAGAAAATTTGCACTCAGAGCTCTGAGATTCAAAACCTCTAAAAGCCGTTTAAAATGCCTTTTTGAGTCATTTTTTGTTCAAAATTTAGTACATCGATTGTAGGAAACCCTTCTGTGCTCATATCATCAAGTGTTTATTGTGTGTGGATTTTGAATGTTAATTTAGAAGTCAGTCTGTATACTGTGAAGTGTGCTTTGGGGAGTGGCATATTTGTGGTGTAGGTACATTAACTGAGAGAAAAAGGCAGTCTTTCTGTTTTAGTTATATTTTTCTTATATGACTGTGTTAATGTACACACAGTAATATGTTCAGTAATTCTTGACATTTTTTTGCTGGTTGTTGAGGTGCAGCAACGTATAATTTGTCTGTTTAAAACATTTGGTTATATTACTAAAGGTTTTCAATTTGCTATGCTTTACTTGTAATGTGTGTGTGTGTGTGTGTGTGTGTGTGTGTGTGTGTGTGTGTGTGTGTGTGTGTGCACAATGCATGCCATTAAATCAGACACCTTTTATTGTGCCACAGAGTAATTACAGCAGTGTTACCCTACTATCCACCACACCTACATGAATTTTTATGTTGATTGCGCGCATGTGCAAGAAACATGCTGCGTCAGCTTTCTGCACAAGCAGGTTATGGAGGCGCGGCACTGTTGTGCCCAATGCCCCCACAGCCTGCGAAGGCTTGTCCCCCATCCCCCAATGCTGTGGCACGCTGCTGCTGACACTAGTTCAGCCAGCATGCCACAACCTTCTAAAAAAGTAGCCGCTGCAATCAGTGGCCGCCTCATCATTGCAGCGCAGCCATCCGCTGCAATGAGGGAACGACTCCGATCATCATAGGACAGGATGTGAAATCCCTGATATTGTTTGTGAACATGGCGGTGGGTTGCCACTGTGTTCACAAACAATATAACCCCCTCCCTCCCCACCATGTATACTTGCCGACGGAGTGCCCACTTCCCTTCGGCATTCTGTAACCTCCAGGTGTTGTTCTGCCAACGGGGTGCCCAATCCCCATCTGCATAATTATACCCCCCTTCCGTGTCTATAGCCGATGGGGTGCCCAATCCACCTTGGCTCCTGCAGCTCCCCTCCCCCTGTCCTTGTTTGCCGACAGGAGTGCACAATCCCCCGTCGGCTAATACACGCAACCAGTCACACAGGTAGCACACTGGGAGCCCACCCCAGCATGCCAAAACACCTGTTAAACAAGAAAATGGTCCCCCGATGTTGTATTTTTTTGTTTTCAACCTGTAAAGAAGGAAACGGTCCCTTGGAGCTCTCCCAGGACCCCCTCCCACAACCCACACCCACCCACTGTGCACCCTGCCTCCCCACACCCCCCTCACCCCATACTTACCTCCGGAGTCCAGAGCGATGATCTTCGGTGGACCGGGAACACATCTGCACTCTTCAAAGCCGACCGCGAACTGAGGAAATGCCAGTAAGCTGTATAATATAATAAATAGGGTTTTTTCAACTTTAGTGCATATCTCGGGCATTTTTGGGACTTTTTTCACCAAATTTTCAACATGGGGTTTTTGGGACCCCTCCTCATGAATTCTTGAACTGTCATGGCGTTAATCACCCTGAAAGATGTTTTTTCAGTCACTGTGCAGAATCACCCTTTGGGGCCAATTAATGAAACAACAGTGCCAGTGTTCATAAGGTGGGCTCTCAAAAAGCCTATATTGCAAATTTGGTGGGAAAATCCAAAAAATGACTGTTTTATGAGCGTGCATTGAGCAGTTGCTACGTACGCTCGTAACTTTGTGAATTTACAATATTTTCAGGCCAGATTTTCCTTTTTTTTGTAATTCATATTTTATTAGTAATTTTCTTCTGCTAATACAGGGGACAGAAAATTACCACCTAATCTTATACATAGACTAATACATGGGCTGTCCCCATCCCACCCATACAGCAGCAAGGTACTTGCACAAGTAAGAAATAGAGTATGTTATCACACAATAAAAGACACTGGGTATATAGACTCATTTAGCAACTCTAACCATAATTAGTGCGTGAAGGGGATCCCAAGTGTTCTTGTACCACTGCAACTTATTGTGGAGGCTCGCTATAGCTTCCTCAGTAAGTAAGTTTGCCAAGATTTCATTAACCCATTCCTGGTAAGTTGGGCCTAATGTATCCCTCCAGTGCTGAAGCACAATTTGCTTAACTGATAGTGCAATCATGGAAATATGAAACCTTCTGATTCTAACCTTAACAGAGGATAAGTCCCCCAACAAACATATATCAGGAGTGAAATATTCCTGCAAACCCAGTATGGGGTCTAGGTTATTCTGTATGGTCATCCATAATAACTTTATCTTAGGACATGACCAAAAGACGTGAAGAAGTGTACCTTCTTCTTGACATCCTCTGGTACAGGCCCCCGAGCTTATAAGACCCCATTTCTTTAGCTTCACAGGGGTATAATACATGTTATGCAATATATGAAATTGCATAAGGCGGAGTCTATTCTGAGAAACATATTTATGACAAAACTTCCATAAAGCAGACCAATTAGGAGTATATTGAGGAAAAAAAGAAACCCAGAGCTTAGCAGGGCCTTCTGGTCACCCATATCTCCATTGATATAGGACACAATATATTTTGGAAATAGTGCCTGGTGCTCCCAATAAAGGGGAGAGTTTCGGCACAAACCTAAAAGCAGGGGGACGGGGAGGGACATTACCAAATACTGTAGAAAGTAAATGTTTTAATTGGGCCACCCTGAAGTAAAAAGTTAAGGGAATATCAAACTTGCGCATGATATTGCAGACTGAGAGCCATTCCCCTGCGTCATCCAGAAAAGTAGAGATTATCCCATCCCCTATCTGGGGCAACCATTTATGAGATATCTGCTTTTTATTTATAGAGAAAGATGGGGAATTCCAAATAGACCGAGACAAGTCCATTTCTGGGGAATACCGCAGAAATGAACAAAGCTGCATGTGAACTCTGAGGGACGTTCAGATAATAGGGCAACTAATAGTGTCTGGAAGGGAGGCTAATTTTAGATAAAACAATGTCTGAGGGTCAATGTTCATGGATTGAATAAAGTCTAATTCAATTTTGAGCCAGACCGGTCTTGAATATTCAGGACCCGGATTAACCCACCGCAAATATTTTGCAATATGACTAGCCCAATAATAAATTGCTAGATGGGGATTACGAAGCCCTCCATCTATTTTTTGAGCAGCTAGTTTAGAATATGCTAACCTGGCTGGTTTATTAGACCAGATAAAATTTGTGAAAATTCCAAGCATTTTATGAAACCATGATAACGGTGTAAAGGTGTTAAGAAGCGAGAGGGGATAAAATAAATGAGGAAAAATGTTCATTTTAATTACATTAATATGGCCCCAAAGGGAGAAAGGGAGTTTGCACCATCTATTAAGGTCCTGAACTATTACTTGGGATAGAGGATCCAGGTTTTCCTTAAACCAGGAGGAAGGGTTAAGTGTCAAATTAATGCCAAGATATTTAAGAACATGTGGAGACCAACCAAGACCAAGAGAGGACACATGATATTTAAAAATCTTATGATTAAGAGGGAAAATGGAAGATTTGGCTACATTCAACTTGTAATTCGAGAGAGCGCTGAACTTGGTGATTTCCTTCAACATGGCGGGAATTGAGGTTTTAGGATGGGATAAATGAAGAAGAAGATCATCAGCATAAGCCGTGATCTTCACCACCTGATTGCCAAATGGGATACCACTTTTCTCCGGATTATTGAGAATATTTCGAGTAAGGGGCTCTAAGTATAAATTAAATAAAAGGGGGGAGAGAGAGGGCAGCTCTGCCGAGTACCAGAAAACAAAGGAAAGGGTTTGGAGAATGCTACATTACCAGAAACTCTGGCAGATGGGGTTTGATATAGAGCCCGAATCCATTCTATAAATTTAGCCGGAAAGCCATATACTTTAAGAGCCTGAAACAGGGAATTCCAATTAATACGATCAAACGCCTTCTCCGCGTCGAAGGAGACCAATCCCGCGTGAAAGGCAGCATCCCTGGACACTGAGACTACATGTGACAGGGTATGTAGATGGTCAGCTGATGAACGTCCCTTACTAAATCCTATCTGGGACATACTAATCAGATCAGGGAGAACTCATGTTATTCTATCAGCCAGTATCTTAGAGAGAATTTTTACATCTTGATTCAATAAGGATATTGGTCTGTAACTTTGCACTAATTCTGGGTCCTTACCAGGCTTATGGAGAAGTACTATCAGGGCCTCAAACAAATGCGTACCTGTTTTTGCTCCAGAAAGAATGTAACAATACAACCGGTGAAGGACTGGCGATAATTGTGGTCGAAAAGTTTTATAAAATAAAGTGGAAAACCCCATCTGGGCCTGGGACCTTGTCTGAGGGCAAAGCCCCTATGACCTCTGAAAGTTCCTCTAGGGATATTGGTGAAGATAGAAAATTCCCCTGCGATTCTGACAGAGAAGGTAAAGAGGAATCCCTCAGGTAGGCCTCAAGCTCTTCTAAGGAAGGAGGGTTATCCATATCATACGAACATACGAAATTTGCCAGCAGATAAAGGCCTAGAGGTCTATCAAGTCTGCTCGAATGTGCAGCTAGCACCCCTTATTCTGCAGCTGCCCCTCCCTTCCACCCTTCCCCTTCATTAACCCTCCCCCTTGTCCTGTCCCATCCTCGTTTGAAGCAGTCCACTGTTCTACTGCATACCACTTCAGGAGGTAACACATTCCACCCAGCCACCACCCTCTCTGTAAAAAAAGTGTCTCCTCATCTCCCTCCTGAACCTTCCTCGCTCCAGTCTCATATCATGGCCCCTGGTGTCCCTCCCCTCCCTTACTTTGAACAGCCCCTCTGTACTTGTCTTGTTTATTCCTTTCATGTATTTAAAGGTTTCAATCATGTCACCCCTGTCTCTCCTCTCCTCCAGTGAGTACATGTTCAACTCCTTCAACCTCCTCTCGTATGATAAGTCCCCCAGCCCCTTGATCATCTTTGTCGCTCTGCGCTGCACCCCTCCAGTAACTTAATGTCCCTTTTCAGATACGGACACCAGTACTGCACGCAGTACTCCAGGTGTGTTCTAACTAATGACCTATACAGTGGCAGAATCACCTCCTCCCTTCTCAAGGATATACCCCTTGCAATACAACCCAGCATTTTGTTGGCCTTTGCAGCTGCCTTCCTACATTGTGCCGAGTTGTTCATTGACCCTGTAATGAGCACACCCAGATCCTTCTCCTCCTCTGTCTGGGCTAGCTGCACTCCCCCTAGCTGGTAACTCCTCCTTGGGTTCTTCATCCCAAAATGCAGCACCTTGCACTTTTTGGCATTAAAGCCCAGTTGCCAGGTGTTTGACCAGGTTTCAAGCTTTGCCAGATCATCCTGCAACCCCTGCCATCCCCCTAGGTCATCCACCTCTGCGCCTACCTTGGTATCATCAGCAAACAGACTGATCTTGCTCTTGATGTCCCATGATATGTCTGCAATGAATATCCCAAACAACAGTGGTCCCAACACCGAGCCCTGTGGAACACCACTCGTCACTGCCCTTGGGTGTGAGAGCTCCCCACCCACCACCACCCTCTGTTGCCTTCCCTGCAACCAGTTTCCTACCCATCTCACCAGCTTTGCACCCGCCCCTGTGCCTACTAACTTCCTTCCCAGCCTTCCATGTGGCACTGAGTCAAATGTCTTACTGAAGTCCAGATACAGGACATCCACTGCATGGCCCCGTCCAGTTGCCTAGTTACCCAGTCATGGAACTCGACCAGGTTGGTTTGGCAGGATCTGCGACATATGAAGCCATGCTGTCTTCTGTCCTGTAGTCCTTTGGCCTCTAGGAGGGCCACCAGCCTCTCCTTCAGGATGGTCTCCATTAGCTTACCCACGATGGATGTGAGGCTCACTGGTCTGTAGATTCCCGATTCATCCTTGGGACCACTCTTGTGGAGGGGCACCACATGAGCCATCCTCCAGTCCTGAGGTACACACCCCGAATGTAGTGAGGCATTAAATAGGTCTGCCAAAGGTCCTGCAAGGACCTCTGCCAGCTCCTTCAGTACCCTGGGGTGGATGCCATCTGGGCCTGGCGCCTTGTCCACCCTCAATGCCTTTGAACCCTCTCGAACTCTGCTCACTATGATTTCCCCATCTGTCACCACTTCCCACCCTGCTTCTGCCATTTCTCCCACCTTGGGTGTCACCCCCCCTCTTCTCTTTAGTAAATACTGAGCAGAAGTACTCATTTAGTGCTTCCGCCTTATCGCACCCTGCTTCCACCCAACCCCCCTCCTTCCTAATCCTTACTATGTGGTCCTTACAGCTCCTTTTCTCCCTGATGTACTTAAAGAAGTCCTTCTCCCCCTTCTTAATACCTTGTGCCAGCCTGAGTTCCGTAGATGCTTTGGCTCCCCTTACTGCCCTTGTCACCTCCTTCGATTCTGTCAAGTACTCCTCCCTGTCCTCCCTGTCCCTGTTTTCTTGTACTTCCTAAAGGCAGCTCTTTTCCTCCTTACCTTTTCCATGACCTCTTTGCTCAACCAGATCAGTTTCTTAGCCCTAGCCTTCTTGCTCTGGGCTTTGCAGCAGGTTTTGGTTGCCTCCACTATCCCTGTATAGATCCTCATAATAGGAGGCAAACTCCTGCACAACCTCAGAAGGGGATACCATCAAGGATCCATCTGCCTGGGCCCTAATTGGGGGTTTAAATCTAGCTGATTCTTGCTGCTTTAACCTTAAGGCTAGAAGGCGACCCGCATTTTCTCCCTGATCGGTATAGTTTGCTTTAGTACAAATAATAGCTAATTCTGCTTTTTTCCTTAACAGGTCTAAATATTTATCTTTAGCTACCGAGAGCCTTCTCATATCTTCTTCCAAAGCATTAGAGGATAACCTAGTTTCCAAAGACCTAATTAGAGATAATGAAGCTAATAATTCTGCCTCTCTGTTTTTTTTTCCTTTTACTGGCTAAGCTAATAATGATCCCTCGCATATATGATTTGAAAGCACCCCACAAAATATCAGGAGTCGTGTCCTCAGAGGAGTTAGTGGAGAAAAAGAAATCGATCTGCTCCTTTATTAGGTCACAATATTTAGTATATTTGAGCAATTGACCATTTAATTTCCATCAGGTTTCTTTATGAGGAAGGTTAAGGAAGGCCAACTTAGAAGTTACCAAGGAATGATCAGATACTGGACCTGGCTGGATCGAAGCAGTTAAGATCCCTGGCAGAAGGGCCTGAGAGAGGAAAAAATAATCAATGCGAGACTGGGTTTGAGCTAAAGGTATACACCCTGTACTTTGGGTGTAACACCCGCCACACATCACACAGTCCGCACTGATCCAAAAAGTCCCTGAGGGACCTCTGTCCAGGTGTTAAACCCCTTGACCCAGTACCAGACCTGTCTAGTTCGGGATCAAGAACCAGATTGAAATCCCCGCCTATTATTATACCCATGGGAAGCATAGGAAGGAGTATGGAGATAAGTTTCATGTAAAAACTCAGATCATCTACATTAGGCTCATAAATGCTGCCAAGTAAAATAGGCATATACCAGAGACTCCCTTGAACTAGGACATATCTGCCATCCGGGTCCCTAAAAATTTGTTGAGAAATAAAGGGAATATCTCTATTAATTAGAATCATAACCCCACAGCTATTAATAGCCCCTGAGGTGTTAAAAACCTGCCCAATTTGTTGCCTCCTTAGTTGCAGAGATTCATTTTCCAGTAAATGAGATTCTTGCAGGAATGTAATTGGTATTGTTTAACTTTTTTCCTTATCCCCTTCACATTCCATGTAGCAATGTTTATACTACTGGCCATTTATCCAGAAAAAAGAAAAGAAAAAAAAAAACATTATATTAAATTCAGGAACTATAACAATCAGATATAACTGACCCGGTCCCCTGCTTGCTGCTGTATGCCCTCCCCCAAAATATCAACTGTCCTGCCTCCCACCACCCCCACCCCCAAAATGTTCCGTCTCTTGTCTAACTAACAAATAATATAACAACCCTGAACATGGTGTCACCCTCCCTCCCCAACTGTCCTGAGCAACGTTCAGCACAATACCGTTTCCTTCCTCCCTCCAACCTCCCAGCTGTGTACCCAAAACCCACCAAGACCTGTAAGCCTTCTTATGATATCAATAAGCAATATTATCACTTCAAAAATGAAGAAATGTAAATGATAGTAAGAGAGCACTGGTATCTAGAAATCCAGAACAAAAATGGTAAGAATGAGACAAAGGGAAGAGAGCAACCTCTACAAGGGAGCAATTCAGAAACCCCGAAATCCTGAGAGAAAACAGATAATACCCAATATAGGGCACATTCACCAAATATGTCCTTATAACTGCTGCCATTGAAAAAATTGAAAACTTTCCCCAAGACGTATGAATACTAGCAAACTAAATGCTCCCAAGTAGTGGACCTCCACTTATGTCTTAACCCCCACAGCAATCTATATCCGATGAGAATACATTCCAGAAAGAAATAGATGAAGGGGGTTGAACCACAAAAATGCCCTCTAGTGGTAATATCTAGGAAAAATTGAAATCAACAGGGCACTGTCTCGAGCCATGCCCCAATAATCAAAAATATAAAATTTGAAGGCATTCATAAAATAAACTATATCCTGCAAGACAATCAAGTGTCCCTAGAGACGAGAGACCGGAAAATGTGCTCCATATGAGTAGAAAGAGAATGCTTCCAAACCACAGCAACCCCCCCCCAGAGAAAAAGTCCTGAGATATGAGAATGCTCCAAAACATGAAGACCGAGAAGGAAAACTCGAAGGGTCGAGACTCCGCTGAAGGTAGTCCCCTCCATTGCAAACTTCAAGAGTCCACAAAACCAGATTGGCATTCAGTCATCTCGTGGCACAATAACGTGAAGAAATTCCTCTATCTTCCAAAGCAGGGTAGGGCAAAACCGACCAACGGATCAGGTGTTTCGAAACAAATCAGGCAGAGCAGCTTTCAGTCCCGATAAAGCAATTTCAGGATTCTCATATGTTAACCAGGTACCGTCCACTAGTATCTTACAATCTAGCTGGATACCCCATTCTGAAGCAAAGGCCTGCAGCTATAATTTTTGACACAACTGGATGGAAAGCAGTGTGCTTTGCCCTGACTGACCCCGGTAAATCTTGGGCAATTCTAAGCCTGGTATTTTCCCATTTCACTTCTTGTAACTCTCTCACTTTTCCCAGAAAATGCTGCCTCTCAAGGTAGTTTAAGAAACAACAAATAATGGGACGCTGCGTAGCTCCTGGAGATGGCTTGGGTCACAAGGACCTATGCGCTCTTTCAATAATGTAGTTAGCCCCAAAGGGAGAGGGGCCAGCAATCTTCTCAATCAGCTTCTGCACAAATCCCAACATATTCAGGCCTTCTTCTTCTTCTGGAAGGCCCAAAATGACAACATTATTTCTTCGGCTGTGGCCCTCCAAATCTTCCAGCTTAGCTTCCAGGCTAGAGATCTTTTGCTGCATGGCTACTAGACCAGGGTTGATTTTTTTCCACTTTTTTTCTCAAGAGATAAGATACAGGCTGCATTGTCCGAAGTTTTCATCGTGACCTCCTCGAGTTTCTTAGACAGGGATTTGACTTCTGCTGAAATTTCTTTAATTTCTTCCCGGAAGGGTTTGAATTCCTCCAAAAATCTGCTCAGAGTTACGGGCTCTTGCTCGGAGATCAGGTTCTGGAGCTCAGGCTTATCCACAGTACTCTAGGCCCTTGATTTTTTCGGGGCCTTCTCGGGAGTGACCGGCTGTGTATGCTTCTGTGGAGCCTTTTTCATATACACCTCCATCGTCTCTGACAGCAAGCAAACAAGAGCCCAGGATGTTACGAAGGCAATGATCTATGAACTTTCTGTTTTTTAAGGGAAAATAAGCACCAAAATAGCGATAATTCGTGGTTAGGAGGTTGGAGCTATGCAGAGGAGCTTCTGCTCAGTATCCTGCATCATGTGATCCCCACTTCATGCCAGATTTTAAACATTGGCATTTTCTCACACCTCCATGTGAGCAGTATCACTGTCATTGTTCACATCATGGCCAAAATGTGGTTTCGCAGGTCCGGCACAGAATAGCGCAGTAGCTGTGGGAAAACAGTGTTCAGGACAGATTAAGAAAATGACAGTGACACTGTTCATGAGTAGAGGTCCTAAAATGCCTATGTTGAAAATTTGGTAATGATACTCCATAAAATGACTGTGTTACGAGCGCGCATTGCGTAGTTGGCACGCATGCTCATAACTTCGCGAATTTATAATATTTTCACTCCAGATTTTCAACATTGTCATTTCCCCGACCTACTTATGGACAGTGCAGCTGTCATTTTTCCCATCCTGGCCGAAATATGTTTTTGCACATCCGGCGCAGAATAGAGCTGTTGCTGTGGGAAATCACTGTCCGGGACAGATCAAGAAAATTACAATGATACTGTTCATGAGCAGAGGTCCTAAAATGCCTATGTTGAAAATTTGGTGATGATAGCCCATCAATTGATTGTGTTACAAGTGTGCGTTGAACACTTTCCACCTAGCCTTGTAACTTTGCAGCTTGGTACTATTGTCACACCAGATTTTCAACAGTGCCATTTTTTCACACCTCCTTATAAGCAGTACAGCTGTCATTTTTCACATCCTGACTGAAATGTGTTTTCACAGTTCCGGTGCAGAATAATGTGGTCACTGTGGGAAGTCAGTGTTCAGGACAGATTAAGAAAATGACAGTGGCACTGTTCATGAGCAGAGGTCCTAAAATCCCTATGTTGAAAATTTGGTGACGAAACTCCATAACATGACTGTGTTACAAGCATGCGTTGAACTGTTTCCACGCACCCTTGTAACTTCGAAAATGTGTAATACTGTCATGCCACATTTTCAACAGTGGCATTTTTTCACAACTCCTTATGAACACTACCGCTGTCATTTTTCACAACCTGGCTAAAATATGTTTTTACACTCCTGCCTGACAATAGCAGGGTCACTCTGAGAAATCAGTGTTTGGGACAGATTAAGACTGACCAAGTGATAGCGGGGAGTGAACGAGCTCAACTGAGCTCTGTCGGGACTGCTGCAGATTTGTTTGTGGGCAGACAAAGGCCCCAACAGATGAGCCCACTACAAAAGGGCAGCCTGCAGCACTGGGAGAAACAGAATGAGAGAGCGAGCGGGGGGGGGTGAGCGAACTCACTGAAGCGCTATCAGGACTGCTGCGGATTTCTTTGTGGGCAGAAAAAGGCATCAATACAGGCAGGGGCCCAGTACAAAAAGCCAGCCTGCAGCGCTGGGAGAAACAGTACGAGTGAGTGAGACAAGGGGACTTAGTGAGCTCAACGGAGCTCTATCAGGACTGCTGTAATTTCTTTGTGGGCAGAAAAAGGCACCAATGCAGGCAGGAGCCCCGTACAAAAGGACAGCTTACAGCGCCAGGACAAACCAAATGAGCAATGAGAGAGGGAGACTCAGCAACCTCAACAGAGCTCTGTCGGGACAGCTGTGGATTTCTTTGTGGACAGACAAAGATGCCAATGTAGCCAGGAGCCCCATACAAAAGTGCAGTCTGTGGCGCCAAGAGAAACAGAACGAGTGAGTGACAGAGTGGTACTGAGCGAGCACAACGGAGCTGTAGTGTGACTGCTGCAGATTTCTTTGGGCAGAAAATGCGGCAAAGCAGGCAGGAGCCCAGTACAAAAGGCCAGTTTGGAGCACTGGCAGAAACAGAATGCGAGAGTGATGGGGGTGAGCGAGCTCAGTGGAGCTGTGTCGGGACTGCTTCAGATATATTTCTGGCCAGAAAAAGCCGCCAATGCAGGCAGGAGCCCAGTACAAAAGGGCAGCCTGCAGCACCAGGAGACACAAAACGAGTGAGTGAGGGAGAGGGAGTCAGTGAGCTCAATGTGGCTCTGTTGAGATGGCTGCAGATTTGTTTGTGGGCAGAAAAAGGCAGCAATGCATGCAGGGGCTGAGTACAAAAGAGCAGCCTGCAGTGGCAGGAAAATCAGAATGAGCGAGTGAGTGAGCTCAACAGAGCTATATTCTAACTGCTGCAAATTTCTTTATGGGCATAAGAAGGCAGCAACGCAAGCAGAAGCCCAGTAGAAAAGGGCAGCCTGCAGCACCAGCAGAACAGAATGAGTGAGTGAGAGAAGGGGAGTGAGTGAGCTCAACGCAGCTTTGTCGGGACTGCTGCAGATTTCTCTATGGGCAGAAAAAGGTGCCAACTGAGGCAGGAGCCCAGTACAAAAGGGCAGCCTGCAGCGCCGGGAGAACCAGACTGACTGAGTGAGACAGGGGGAGTGAGAGACCTCAATGGAGCTCTGTCAGGGCAGCTGTGAATTTCTTTGTGGGTACAAAAAGCCACCAACACAGGCAGGAGCCCAGTACAAAAGGGCAGCCTGCAGCACCAGGAGAAACAGATTGAGCGAGTGAGAGAGGGGGAGTGAGCCACCTCAATGGAGCTCTGTCGGGACAGCTGCAGATTTCTTCCTCAGCAGAACAAGGTGCCAATGCAGGCGGCAGCCCAGTACAAAAGAGCAGCCTGCAGCACTGGGACAAACAGACTGAGCCACTGACAGGGCCAAGGAGCAAGCTCAACAGACCAACGCAATCAACATTCGGCATTGGCAAATGCTTGTTTATACTGCTTTGTGGTATCTTTACTGGTAGATGATTGTTACTATCTTGCACTTATTCCCCAACTGGCAAAATATTTTCCTTTCCAGATTTGGATTTGTGACTTGTGAGCACTGGTTAGATGTTGTGCCTTTTTGTATGCATCCTTTGAGTGAACAGCACAATCTTAATCTGGCTGTGCATTTGCAATGCACCATTAATTCTGGGAGACTGCATTTCTTGTTACATAGAAACATAGAAACATAGAATTTGACGGCAGATAAGGACCGCTTGGCCCACCTAGTCTGCCCATTTTCCTACCTAACAGATAAGCTGTAGATCCTAGTTAACCAACAGCTTAATTCCTCCTACCCCCCACTAGGACTGCCCTATGCCTGTCCCATGCATTCTTGAAGTCCCCCACTGTTCTTGACCCCACAACCTCTTCAGGGAGGCTGTTCCATGCATCCACAACCCTCTCAGTGAAAAAATACTTCCTCACATTACCTCTGAGCCATCCCCCTTCTATCTTCAAATTGTGCCCCCTTGTTCTTGCACATCTCTTTTTCTGGAAGATGCTACCCTCTTGTTACACTCTCATTTCACTTCGTCAGCACTGGGGAGTTTTCTGGACACAAGACAGTAACATTTTGGGGATGCACATTAATTCTGGTGACTCTGTGTGTGACCACTGTGCGCATGACTAAGTGCACCAATAATTCTGGGACACTTCGCATTTCTTGTTAGGCTCTCATTTCGCTTCGTCAGCACTGGGGAGTTTTCTGGACACAAGACAGTCGTACTTTGGGGATGCACTTTAATTCTGGTGACTGTGTGGGTGGGGTGTTGCCAGTCTTGTTGTCACTCCACCTTACTTTGTGTTTAAGGTGGAATGATAACACAAAGTAATAATAACAAGGCATAGTGTGCCTTTTCTATGGGACACTCCACGTCGAAAAGTGCCAATGCAAAGTGGCCATTTCGCGTTCACTTCACCGGCAGATTTTAAATTCGCTGCATCTCTACATGTAACAGGAGTGAGGGTGTTAAATAGAGAAAGGAGTTGTAACTAAAATACTCCTCTCACATATCAAAGCCCTACTTGAACAGTCCAGGGCAACACAGGAGACCATCTGCCGGTTGCTGGGAGCTGTGGAGGAAGGCAGGCGTGCTGCTGCTCAGCATACTGCGTCATTGTTGTAAAACCAGAAGCTCATAATACAACAACAAGATGAGATTCTAGTTCTCCTTCAGCAGCATGGTCATGCAGAGCATGCTACACTGGAGGCCGTCTGTAGCATCTGAGATAGCAATCAGGGTCTTTCTCATGCAGTTCATGCTAAACATACTTCTCTCACATATCATAGTGTGGGGAAGGAAGATGTCAGGTGGTTCACAGACAAATTGGTTGAATTGTCTGCCAGATGTATACAAAAAAAAGCACAGCAGGTAAGTAAAACCGAAAAGTACAGTACAATGGCACAGAAGAACAATCAATGTCATTCACCATGGTATGATAAACCACTTGAACCATGTCACTGCAGTTGTAAAGGAGTTTTCTAGTTATTTTTATGTTGCTTGCATGCATGTGCAAGAAACATAGTGCCATCATCTGAGTTTTCGGAGGTTTGGCACCTGTCTTCTAATTCAGTCAGTGTGTTTGCAGGCACGGCCACAGTTCTCCAGTGACTGTTGCAGCTGTCTATGACAGCAGTTGAAAAATGCAGTCCATACAGTTGAAAGGGAGAGCTCTGCTTCAGTGAGCAGAGTTCCCCCCCACATGCACTCACACATGCATATCGTGTGCTGATGCGCTTTCTTCCCCCCACACACAATGTATGGCCAACGGGGGTGCCCAATCCCCCATCGGCTCCACGCCTCCCCCCAACAAAAGCTTTCCAGGTGCCACGCTGGGGAGCCCACCCCAAAGTAATAAGCATATTATGACCGATGGATGCCCAATCCCCGTTAGGCTCCACGGCACGCCCCCCCCAAAAGCTTTCCAAGTACCACGCTGGGAGCCCACCCCAGTGAAGCAAAGCTTGTTATAGCTGACATGGGTGCCCAATCCCCCGTCAGCTCCAGCTCCCCCAAACAGCCTTTCCAGCTGCCATGCTGGGAGCCCACCCCAGCGTGGCAAACGTCCCGTGTCGTCTTTTAAAAAAAAAACAACCTGTAAACAAAAAAAGGTCCCTCGTAGTCTCCGTCTCCCTACCCACCACCCGCACCCATCCACTGCACACCCTGCCTCCCCACACCCCCCTCATCCCATACTTACCTCCGGAGTCTGGTGCGACGATCTTCGGTGGACCAGGAACACATCTGCACTCTTCAAAGCCGACCGCGAATTGATGAAATGCCGTAAGCTGTATAATGGCATAAATAGGCTTTTTCAGCTTTGATGCATATCTCAGGCATTTTGGGAATTTGAGGCCCAAATTTCAACATGGGTTTTTTGGGACCCTCCTCATGAATTCTTGCACTGTCATGGCGTTAATTGGGCCTAAGGGTGATTTTGCTGTCACTGCATGAAATCACCTTTTCGAGACTGATTAATGAAACGACAGTGCCAGTGTTCATAAGGTGGGCTCACAAAAAGCCTATGTTAAAGAATTCAGTGAAAAAATTCCAAAATTTCTGTTTTCACGAGCATGTGTTGCTTCTGTTCTCACCTTATTTCATTAAGTTCCACGAATTTTCAATATGTTCACTCCAAATTTTCAACATTGCCATTTTAACACAATTCCTTATGAGCAGTACAGCTATAATTTCTTATATCTCGCCCAAAATGTGTTTCCACGCATGTAGCGCACAATGGTGCAGTCAGTGTGCGAAATCAATGTTTGGGACAGATTAAGAAAATCACAGTGATACTGTTCATGAGCAGAGGTGTTAAAATGGCTATGTTAAAACTTTGGTGAAAAAAATTCCCCAAAATAACTGTTTTACGAGCATGCATTGCGCTGTTCCTACCAACACTTGTAAGTTCGCAAATTTTTAATATTTGTACTCCAGATTTTCAACATTGCCATTTTACCACACCTCCTTATGAGCAGTACAGTGGTCATTTTTCACGTCACCCAAAATGTGTTTCTGTGCATGTAGCGCACAATGGCGCAGTCGGTGTGTGCAATCAATGTTTGGGACAGATTGAGAAAATCACAGTGACACTGTTCATGAGCAGAGGTCTTAAAATGGCTATGTTGAAAATTTGGTGAAAAAATTCCCTTCAGCCGTTCTGCAATGTTACTAATGAAGATACTGCAGCACCCCACTGGTCATGCCCTCTCCTAGACTGCACCCATTTACCACCATTCTCTGCCTCCTGTCTGTTAGCCAGTTTCTAACCCAGTTTACCACCCTTTCCCCATGCCCAGCATACCCAGCTAGTTTATCAGCCTCCTATGTGGGATGGTGTCAAGGCTTTGCTGAAATCAAGGTAAGCGTTGTCCACTGCCCCACCCTGATTCACTTCCTTTGTCACCCAGTCAAAGAAATCAACCAGATTTGTCTGACATGATGTCCCCCTGTGAATCCATGTTGTCTATGGTCCTGGGCTCTGATGGCTTTTAGATGCCCCACTGTCCTTTCTTTAAACAATGTCTCCATGATCTTCCTCACTACTGAGGTGAGACTGAACGGCCTATTGTTCCCCACCTCCTCCCTGCTGCTGGAGTTGTGAAGAGGGACCACATGTGCCCTCCTCCAATTCACTCGTTTTGAATGACTCAGTGAACATGGCTGCCAGAGTTACTGCTATCTCCCTTCGTAGTTCTCTTAATATCCTTGGGCGTATGCCATCTGGTTCCATCGTTTGTCCAACTTCAATTTAGTGAGCTCCTGCAGGACTCTTTTGCCTTTGAATGGGCTATTGTCCACCTCTTCACCCCCTTGGCAACTGCTGTACTGCTGTGGCCCTTGCCCTTCCCACTCTTCTGTGAATACTGAACGGAAAGACACAGTGGATGTCTTGGGAGAAAGGCATGGAACTATCACTTCCAAATACCTAAACAGCACATACAAGCAAGAAACATTTGGCATTGACAAATGCTTGTTTGTTTTGTGACTGGGGGAAGGGGAGTTAAGTGTGCAAGAAGCCACAGTATGTCATGCTTCAGCACACACCTTAAACATTGTACAGCAGTACATGTTCATGGGTGGGAGCAAAAGGTTATTTCTACCAGACACTACTACATTATGTGAACTCACGGCAGTGGTCCACAGAGCATGTGCTACAGTCAGTAGCCATAGAAGAGCAGTGTCCTTTAGGCACTGTACTACCACAGCATACTACAATGTCTTCATATAAAGAAATGGCTTTGCATGTCTCTGATTGGGTGAAGGGTGTGATGTGGTAATGGTGGCCAAAACCATAGTCCACAGCTAATTTCTACCAGCCAGCCATTAACTGACTGCAAAATGTGCAACAGTAACCCATTATTCAAAGGCTAAGTCCAATCGCAACAATTAACTTTTAAAAAATGTCTTTATTTTTAATTTGTTTTGATTTAAGTTCTAGTACAGTAAGTCACCACATGTCTTGAACAGTACAGCGTGTTCTTTGTTACTCATTACACATGTTGCGCAATATCACCGTTTTTATATCACTCAGTCAACTGAAGCTTTCTATATGAAACCCAAAAAGAATAATGTTATACAATTTTTTTTCTCTCTGATACTAGCCATTTTTGAAAGCAAAGCACAACGAACAACACAGACTTTATAGATAAAATAATCATATGCATCTGTGAGGTAAAAATATTTGCACTTTGTTTTGTCAAATAGCCTCAGAGAAATCCTACTACACTCAAAGCATTCTCAAGAAATATAAAAGTGTGACATTCTAACAATGTACAACTGATGATATAACCATTTTTGTTTCCCTTTGTTTTTTAAAACTACTGTATATTTTTAGAGCAACGATCAACATGAAGGAACAAAGCAGTAAGCCATATGAGACTCATACAAAATGAAACACTGCACTGGTGTGTTGATGCTCTTCTTTATGTAATATAGTATGTCATAGCATTAGAACTTCTACCTGCATGCAAAGGGCCTTGTGGTTGTTCCCTAACCTATCTAACCCCACCCCACCCACTTCAGCACAACTTGCACAATGTAGCTTGCATGCAACATAATAATAATTATGAACATACGAACATATGAAATTTGCCAGCAGATAAAGGCCTAGAGGTCTATCAAGTCTGCTCGAATGTTCAGCTAGCACCCCTTATTCTGCAGCTGCCTCTCCCTTCCACCCTTCCCCTTCATTAACCTTCCCCTTGTCCTGTCCCATTCCCTTTTGAAGCAGTCCACTGTTCTACTGGATACCACTTCTGCAAGTAATACATTCCACTCAGCCGCCACCCTCTCTGTAAAAAAGCGTCTCCTCTTCTCCCTCCTGAATCTTCCTCCCTCCAGTCTCATATCATGGCCCCTGGTGTCCCTCCCCTCCCTTACTTTGAACAGCCCCTCTGTACCAGTCTTGTTTATTCCTTTCATGTACTTAAAGGTTTCAATCATGTCCCCCCAGTCCCTCCTCTCCTCCAGTGAGTACATGTTCAATTCCATCAGCCTCCTCTTGTATGATAAGTCCCCCAGCCCCTTGATCATCTTTGTCGCCCTGCACTACACCCCCCCCAGTAACTTAATGCCCCTCTTCAGATACGGGCGCCAGTACTGCATGCAGTACTCCAGGTGCAGTCTAACTAATGACCTGTACAGTGGCAGAATCACCTCCTCCCTCCTCGAGGATATACCCCTTGCAATACAACCCAGCATTTTGTTGGCCTTTGCAGCTGCCTTCCTACATTGTGCCGAGTTGTTCATTGACCCTGTAATGAGCACCGCCAGATCCTTCTCCTTCTCCATCTGGGCTAGCTGCACTCCCCCCAGCTGCTAACTCATCCTTGGGTTCTTCATCCCAAAATGCAGCACCTTTCACTTTTTGGCATTAAACCCCAGTTGCCAGGTGTCTGACCAGGTTCCAAGCTTTGCCAGATCATCCTGCAAACCCCTGCCATCCCCCTAGGTCATCCATCACCGCTCCTACCTTGGTATCATCAGCAAACAGACTGATCTTGCTCTTGATATCCCATGATATGTCTGCAATGAATATCCCAAATAACACTGGTCCCAATATTGAGCCCTGTGGAACACCACTCATCACTACCCTTAGGTGTGAGAGCTTCCCACCCACCACCACCCTCTGTTGCCTTCCCTGAAGCCAGTTTCCTACCCATCTTACTAGCTTTGCACCCACCCTTGTGCCTATTAGTTTACTTCCCAGCCTTCCATGTGGCACGAGTTGAATGCCTTACTGAAGTCCAGATACAGGACATCCACTGCATGGCCCCTGTCCAGTTGCCTAGTTACCCAGTCATAGAACTCCACCAGGTTGGTTTGGCAGGATCTGCTCCATATGAAGCCATGCTGTCTGCTGTCCTGTAGTCCTTTGGCCTCTAGGAGGGCCACCAGCCTCTCCTTCAGGATAGTCTCCATTAGCTTACCCACGATGGATGTGAGGCTCACCAGTCTGTAGTTTCCCGGTTCATCCTTGGGGCCAATCTTGTGGAGGGGCACCACATGAGCCTTCCTCCAGTCCTGAGGTACACACCCCGAATGTAGTGAGGCATAAAATAGGTCTGCCAAAGGTCCTCCAATGACCTCTGCCTGCTCCTTCAGTACTCTGGGGTGGATGCCATCTGGGCCTAGCGCCTTGTCCACCCTCAGTGCCTTCAAACCCTCCCGAACTCTGCCCTCCATGACTTCTCCATCTGTCACCCCTTCCCCCCGTTTCTTTTTTAATTCAATATATTTTATTTATTTTTACTTGATATCCTTGACAACACACGGATTTTACAGTATTTTGCAACAACACAATGCAAACTGAGTGCGCCGTAGACATTATAACAGCCTTGCTGGCCACATACTACCAATTTCTACTGGACTAAATAGGAACAAGACAAATTAACCAGCCTAATACTATTCTCCTTCCTCCCCCACCCTCCCCCACCTTCCATAGCATCCACACCCTATTTGCTGTGACCCTAGGATTCTGCATAACAGAGGAATCGACAGGAACGCAGTCCATCAGACCACAAAGGGACCCAGTTACTAGGTAGTTTTACTATGCCACGTTGATAGAACTACTCAGCACTCTACAAGGGGTCATCTAAGTGATCCCTACTATTCATTTTAGCAATATGTAACTCAACTTGCAAAGCAAGGACCATCTCTCTGTACCATTCTATAACTGGTGGAGGATTTGGGTCCTTCCAGTGCCTTAAAAGCACCGCCTTTGCTGCCGCCGATATAATGCCCATATACAGTTTATCTCTCTTGGTCATGCTGTCCTGATAGCTATTCAGCAAGCAAATTTCTGGTGTAAACAGGTCGACTATACCGGGAATTTGTGACAGGGAGGTCTCCTTCCTTGATCCCACACCTGCTACATAAGGGTGACATCAACTTACCCATCTTGTAAAGTTTAGCAGGAGTGTAATACAAGTTATGCATTATATTAAATTGCTGTAACTTATATTTGTCTTGCCTAATGCACTTGTGAATGCTGGCCCATATCTGTTTCCAAATGCTCTGTTCCTCCACCATCTCTAATTTTTGCACCCAATAATAACAGACACCAGAAGGGAGACTTTCATCCATATTTTGCAATAGCTTATAAACTCTAGAAATAGAATGGGGCTGGTCAGCTGCCTTGGATAGTAAGGACAATTCAACTCTGTTTTGTACCCATCTTGCCCCTTTAAGGTAGGCCTTTACCTCTCTAACTTGACTAAATTTGAAAACATGACCATTTAACTCTGGAAATTTAGTACAAGCATGCTCATATGATAAAACCTTCCCTTGGGGAGCCAAATCTCCTAATTTTAGCCCTTTTAATGGACCTAAAAAAACAGGTGGAATCAGGGTCTGTTGAATTAGGAAGTGCATATTCTGTGTCACTTTTTGTTCTGATGAATTGCACCAGTCAACCTTAAGGAGCTTTTGAACTTGTTGTAGCACCTTGAGTGACCATCCGATAGGGTGTCCTCAACGATTTAGGAAGAAGTTTAATATTAATGTAGGCAATTGAACTCAGGTCAATCGAATATTTAAGTGCTAGTTCTCTCAATGTTTAACCAGGAAGCACATAAGGACCTAAGGTTGAAGGGAAAGTCGACTTAACGCCATTGTGCTATTTTATTAATGTGCGGCGATGTAGTATTTATAAAAGAGAGGTAGCGCAAAGGCCTCTGACTCTTTGGACTCGTGAGTTTCAAGTAGGCACGCCTGACCGATTTCCCCTTCCATAAGTAAGCATTAATTTCTTTTTGTAAGGCCTCAAACCACGCCTTAGATAGGTAGCATCCCAGCATATTTATAGGGTAGAAGATTCTGGGTAGAATGTTCATTTTAACCATTTGTATTCTGGCCCATAACGATAATGGCATTACATTACATTCCCCCCCGTTTCTGCCATTTCTCCCCCCACCCGGGTGTCACCCCCCTCTTCTCTTTAGTAAATACTGAGCAGAAGTACTCATTTAGTGCTTCTGCCTTATCGCACCCTGCTTCCACCCAACCCCCTCCTCCTAATCCTTACTATGTGGTCCGTACAGCTCCATTTCTCCATGATGTACCTAAGGAAGTCCTTCTCCCCTTTCTTTATTCCTTGTGCCAGCCTGAGTTCCGTAGATGCTTTGGCTCCCCTTACTGCCCTTGTCACCTCCTTTGATTCTGTCAAGTGCTCATCCCTGTCCTCCCGCCTCCCTGTTTTCTTGTACTTCCTAAAGGCAGCTCTTTTCCTCCTTACCTTTTCCATGACCTCCTTGCTCAACCAGCTCAGTTTCTTAGCCCTAGCCTTCTTGCTCTGGGCCTTACAGCAGGTTTTGGTTGCCTCCACTATACCCAGCTTTATGAGCTCCCACCTATGGTTAGTGTCCATACTAGATTGAGTTCTGGCCACATACCCTTTTACCACTTCCCCTATCCTCCCAAAGTCGGCCATCCTGAAGTCCAGCACTCTTGTGCCAGATTCCACTCCTTCCTTGCCCATAACCAATGTGAGCCATACTGAGTGGTGGTCACTCCCTGACAGCGGTTCTTTCACTGTAAGTTCTCTCACAAAGTCCCCTTTTGCCAGCACAAGATCAAGGGTATTCTCTAACCTGGTTGGTTCACTGACCATTTGCAATAGGAAGCTGTCCTGAAAGGCATCCAACATTACCTGCTCCCTTCTGTTCCTGGTTGTTGGGGTACTCCAGTCCACTCCTGGCACTTTGAAGTCCACCACAATCACCACACTACCCTTATCGCAGGTCCTCCTGATCTGTCCCGCTAGTTCCCTGTCTAACTCCTCTGTCTGAGATGGTGGCCTGTATACCACTCCCATTCTAAGAATCCTATTCTTGGAATCCTGGATTTGCATCCAAAGTGACTCCATACTACCCTCCTCTCCTTCTTCCCTTACACACTTCAGTCCTTCCTTCACATATAGTGCCACACCCGCTCCTTTCCCAATCACCCTGTCCCTACAAAATAAACCCTTACCCTGGTACAGACAGGTCCCAGTCATTGTATTGGGTGGCCCATGTTTCTGTGATGGCTGCAATGTCCACCTCTCCCTCTGCCATGAGCACCTGTAACTCTGCAGTTTTCCTCCCAAGGCTCCTAGCATTAAGGGTAACCACCTTCCACCCTCCCCTCCCCAATCCTGCCCTCCTTTACTAGCATCACCAATAGTACTTGCCATTTTTCCTTTGTCACTGTTATGGGGGGGGTAAGCTCATATGGTTTCTCAACCTGTGGTCTCTGCATATCTCTTGCCCAATTGCCACCCCCCTGCTCCTAGTTTAAATTCCCATCTTTCTCTATGTACTCTTCCATCCTCTGTTTCAACACTTTCTTTCCCTCCTCAGTCAAGTATAGTCTGCCCTTGACATAGAGACTACTGTCCTCCCAGGTCCCTCCCCACCCCCCAACAGCCCATACCCTTTAGCACAGCACCAGGTTCTTAGCCATCTGTTAAATTCCTTTATTCTCAGCTTTCATGTTGTGCTTGCCTTTGGCACTGGAAGCATTTCTGAAAAAGTTACTGATCTTCCTGCCCCCTCACATAATTGTGCTAGTTCCTCAAACCTCCTCTGGACTATATCTACTGTCTTATCAGCCAGGTCGTTCGTCCCAAGATGTATAATTAAATGAGGCTTGTCCCTACCCCTTCTAGCATATTTCAGAAAAGATTGTCCCACCCTTTCTGCTGTCATTCCTGGCATGGCCTCCACCCAAATGCGACAATGCCTCTCCCCCTTGCTACCCCACCTGACTCCCCCAGCACTAAGATTCCACCACTCTTACTCCCTGCTTGCTTCCATTCATCTCCCTCTCTCATTTCCAGCTCCTCTTCTTCCTCCTGTACATTATTTCCCCCTTTTGCCCCTGTTGCAATTCTCCCAGCAGAACTTCCCCCCACTCCACTTTGGTCCAGGCATTTATCAATTACTCCTCTAATTTCATCATTTCCCTCCTCCACCTTCTTCCTCTCTAGCAGTGCAAAACAATTTTCTGAAGACCCTTCACAAATGCCAACTCCCTCTCTCTTCATAGCAACCTGTTCTCTCCTTTCCACTCTATGACTTTTGACACTTCTTCGCCGCGTCCCCTCACAAGTCCCTATCTCCTCCTTCCATTTGTCTTTTGTCTCCTGACCTGGTTTCCATGGCAATCGTTCTTCCTGTCCCAGGCCCCTTTGTTTCTGCTTCCCTTCTTCTGACCCTCTCCTCACCACTGTTGGCTTAAGTCACCCTCCCTCATCTCCCCTTCTTCCTCCCTCCAGTATTGGGCTAAACCCACCCCAAATCTGCCTTACCTGTCTTAGTTCCTCCTGCAGACCCTCGATTTCCTTTCTAAGTTTCTCTATGTGGTTGCACACTAAACATCCTCCAACACTCCAGGCAATTTTTAGAAAGATTGGTGCACTGGAGTTGTTACAGCCTACCACCCTACCCATTGCTGTCATTGTCCACCAGCGACCCCCACCTTTCCAGATGCAGGATACCAAACCCCCCCCAAGTGTCCCCTCTCCCCCCATCAGCACAAAACATTATTTTCTTAATTTCCCTTATCCCCTTTGTTGTACATGTTTAGACAGACTGAGCAACTGCTTTTTATACTCCTATCCTTCCTATCCACACTCAAAAAGAGACTTTAAGTAGCTATTGCCCAACCTTCTTCAAACTCCTACTCCTCCTTTCCCCAATGCAATAGCAATGCAAAGAAGTAACAATGAAAGCTCCTATATTTGAAGTTACTTCCCTTCCACTGAGATAGCAGTCACCTCTTCACTTGCTGCTGTTCATTTCCTGGATGTCTACTTCTGCTATGATAGGTGCATATCCTTTACCTGTTTGAGGAATGATGACAGAACCACTGGTATAAAGGAAATAATGGACAAGGGGTGGGTGGGGTGAGGGTTTGGGGATGGGACCAGCCCAAGTCTTCCAGAAACAATCAGGTAGCTGAGGCCCCTGGTCAGACCATTAGCACCCTTCCCCCACTCTGCACTAAACTTTGCAGCTAGTGAAGCCAGCAAAAATGAATCACAATTCTACTCAAAGCCCCCAAAATAGGTTTGCTACCAAAAGAAACAGGACTCCAATTCAAACAGCTTCACCAACAACACATCAAAATAGGCTTGAAATTAGAAGATATACGTCTCCAATTGAAAGAAACAGCCCCAGTTAAATCACACCAAATAGGTTTTAAATCAGAAGAAATAGGCCTCTACAAATGCAGCCTGCTACACAGTGAAACATCAAACAAATGAGCCCACTTACAGCTACCAAAACAGGTTTCAGAATTCCAACAGCCCCAAACAATATCCTGCTATCCCCTTAGAAGTAGTAAGAAAGAAAAGAAATAACCTTCTACCAAGTAGAATACACAAGAAACAATGTAAAAACAAGAAGAAGCTACTGTACTGTAACAGATCTGAGCCTGTCCCCTCCTAGTTCTTTATTTACATAAGTAGCGTATGTCTTTTTCTATCATGCCATAATCCTCCAAAATCAGTTGTTTACCTATGTTCTTGTACAATATTTATCTTCAACTGTGCTATACATATATACTGTATAGGCATATGTCACACATAACCATACAGTTTTGTCAGTGTAGTTAAACACATAAGCAACTGACAGAGCAGCAGTGAGTGAACACTCAACAGGTCAGTTCTGTTAAGATTCATAGTAAGCAAAAGTACTCTGTGACTTAATTAATAGAGCAATGTTATCATATATCATAAGCCTTTATTATTGACTGAAATCAAGTAGAATACAACCATGTTATGCCATCGTTATGACATCACTCTGTTGTTAAGCCTTTTTTACTATGTCATATCAATAGCATGACAAAACAGTAATTGTTCCGTTAAGTAATTCAGCAAAGTAAATAAAAGTAATTCAGTCCACAATTTCACAATCTTGGTAGCCCATACACTATAAGATAGAATGTATGGTGTTTGGTTGACACTTCTCTTCACAATTGTCGTGCATCGACCTCCATGAAAACAATGAACTGTAACTTGTCCTGTAAAAAAAACTAAACTGTCTTTTAAAAGCAGTTCAAATATCGATCCCCAGCATAATCACTGTGTCACAAAACTTAGATGATTTATTTTAAAAACAATTCTTTTTAAAGGTATGAAAAAGTGAATTATTACCATAAGACTGATCACTGGCCTAGCTTGCTTATGTTCAGTTTTCCAAATTGATGTACCTGATTACAGCAGTAACCAAACTACAAAAAACATAAAAAAGGGAGAATAACCAAATATAAATTTGAGTACATTCTTAATGTATTTCACTGTGTCATTTCTCTTTCAGCCCAGCTTAAACAGTCCAGGGCCACAGAGGAGAGCCTCTGTCATTTGCTGGGAGCTGTGGAGGAAGGCAAGCATGCTGCTGCTTGGCACACCGCATCACTGTTGGAGAAATAGAAGCTCATAATACAACAAGATGAGCTTCTGGTTCTCCTTCAGCAGCACGCTAGATCATGTTACACTAGAGGCCATCTGTGGTCTCCGGTATAGCAACCAGGATCTCTCTCGCACAGTTTGTGCTAAACATACTCCTCTCATATATCAAAGTGTGGGGGAAGGAAGTTGCCAGGTGGTTCAAAGACAAACTAACTGTATTGTCTACCAGATGTATACAAAAAAAGCACAGCAGGTAAGTATAATCGAAAAGTACAATACAATGTCACAGAAGGACAATCAGTGTCATTCACCGTAGTATGATAAACCTCTTGCACCATGTCAATGCAGTTAGTAAGAATTTTCTAGCTAATTTTTGGTTTGTGGGGGGGGGGGGGGGGGAACGTTAGCTGTGCAAGAAGCCACTGCATGTCATGCTTCAGCACACACCTAAACACTGTACAGCAGTTCATGTTCATGGGTGGGAGCAAAGGGTTCTTTGTACCAGGAACTACTACATATATCATGTGAACTCACAGCACAGTGATCCACAGAGCATGTGCTACAAATTCAGTAGCCATAGAAGAGCAGTGTCCTTTAGGCACTGCTCTTTCTCTCTCTCTACCCTACTGTACTACCCCCCATCTATACCTCCCAAATGCTTAGATTCTAATGGGAACACTCAAGCTTACCTTGCTTGCATACTAACTGAATAGTTATATGTTTAGCTTATTATTTGTCGTATGTTGTTCTGTAATTAAACAGGAACTGTAAAATTGTCTTCTAACAGGTCATCACATAATATAAGTGACCTCCTGCTTTTTATTATAGTCTCTATTGATTCATTCACGTCCTGAATTCATGCCATTGCCTTCTGTCTACATAGAATTCCTGTATTGCTCTGCATTTTTTTCTTTTGCACTGTGTGGTTGACCCTGAAAAATGGGCTGCAATTGCCTCAGTGGTCTTACCCAGTTACTGAAATTCAAATAAATAAATAAATAAACGGGAATACCACAGCATACTACAATGTCTTCATATAAAGAAACAAGTTTGTTTGTCTTTGATTGGGTGGAGGGTG
The DNA here is from genome assembly GCA_016271365.2 of Neoceratodus forsteri. Lineage (NCBI taxonomy): Eukaryota > Metazoa > Chordata > Ceratodontiformes > Ceratodontidae > Neoceratodus > Neoceratodus forsteri. Next base: position 586,208,342 of record CM028131.1, read on the forward strand.
GGGGTGGGATAATGATGGCCGAAACCATAGTCCACAGCTAATTTCATCCAGCCAGCTATTAATTGACTGCAAAATGTACAATAGTAACCCATTATTAAAAGACTATGTCCAATCACAATTAACTTCTAAAAATTGTCTCTGTTTCTAATTTGTTTTGTTTTAAATTCTAGTACAGTAAGTCACCACATCTTGAGCAGTGCAGCTTATTCTTTGTTACTCATTAGACATGTTGTGCAATATCACAGTGTTTATATTACTCAGTCACCTGAAGCTTTTTATATGAAAGCCAAAAAGGATAATGTCTTGCAATTGTTTTTTTTTCTCTCTGATACTAGCCATTTTTGAAAGCAATACACAACAAACAACACAGACTTTATAGTTAATGATATGTATCTGTGAAGTGAAAATAAGTGCACTTTGTTTTTGTTAGATAGCCGCAGATAAATCCCAGGTCAAATACACTCAAGGCATTCTCAAGAAATATGAATGTGTGACATTCAAACAATGTACTACTGATGATATAACCATTTTTGTTTCCCTTTGTTTTCAAAACTACTGTATATTTTTAGTGCAGTGATCAACATGAAGGAACAAAACAGTAAGCCATATGTGACTCATGCAAAATGAAACACTGCACTGGTGTGTTCATGCTCTTCTTTATGTATTATAGTGTGTCATAGTATTAGAACTTCTACTTGCATGCAATGGGCTTTGTGGTTTTTCCCTACCCTATGTAACCCCCCTTGCATCATCACAACTTGCACAATGTAGCTTGCATGCAATATAGTAATAATTATATGCATAAGTAGTGTGTGTGTCTTTTCCTATTATGCCATAATTCTCCAAAATCAGTTCTTTCTCTATGTTCTTGTACACATTTATCTTCAACCATACTATACATATATATAGGCATATGCCATAGATAACCATACAGTTTTGTGAGTGTAGTTCAACACATAAGAAACTGATAGAGTGGCAGTGAGTGAACACTCAACAGTTCAGTTAAGATTCATAGTAAGCGAAAGTACTCTGTGACTTAATTAATAGAGCAATATTATAATGTATGCTAGAACATTGTTCTAACCTGAAATCATTCCATGCAGAAATGTTGTTCTGCTGCAGTAGTGATGACTGCAGTGCAACAGAATGACTTTTTATTCTGCTTCAGTACAGACATCACACTGGCTTGTCCATGAGCATTGTAGTATCCTTGGCAACCAGGCACAATACAGTGGCAAACAGCTTTCTCACTGTTAAGAAAAATATTTTTAAATTCCCATGCCAGAAGCATCAGCAGCATAAAAAACAAGGCTGATTGATGGGGGTGGAGATGCTGTCATAGTCTACTGAGTGGCGGCTTGTGTAGTAAGTTGATCTGCTCCTCAATGCGCCTTTTACAACTGGTTATCTTGGGGCTGTGAATGATGGCATGCAAGACCATTACTGTTTTGAAGAATCTGCAATGCAGTAAGTTTTTTAAAAGCCTCTTTCCCTTTTTTTATCTTCACAGAGATCAAGATTAGTTGTTGAGTTACCGTTTACCAGTGTGAAAGTGACAAATTAACCAGCTGACTATTTGTTAGGCTGTTGGTGTTTTCCAGTTTCTAATCTGTTTCTTCACTTGTGTCAGACTTAAGTACAGTAAACTGTTTTATTGATCATATGTGTGGTTCTCAAGTTTATAATGTTTTTCTTACTACTTGGAGTATCTATACACTATAAAGAACAGTGTATAGCTTCCTGTTTACAACTAGGCTAATCTTTACCCTTGTGGTTACTATGACGACTGTACGACCTCTTGAGCTTCAGCCTCGATAGTCAACAGTCATCACAGTAACCACTCGGGTAAAGAATAGCCTTGTTGCAAACACAAAGCCATACACTATCCTATATGTATATATATAATATATGGTATGCCTGTATTATTAACTGAAATCAAGTAGAATGTAACCATGTTACTGTATGCCATCGATATTACATCACTTTGTTGTTATGCCTTCTTTACTATGTCATATAAATAGCATGACAAAACAGTAATTGTTCTGTTAAGTAATTCAGTAAAGTAAATAAAACTAATTCAGTTCCCAATTTCACAGTCTTGGTAGCCCAAACACTATAAGACACAATGTATGATGTTTGCTTAGCACTCCTCTTCACCATTTCAGTGCATTGACTTCCATAAAAACAATGAACTGTAACTTGTCCTGTAAAAAAAAAAAAACTGTTTTTTTAAAGCAGTTTAAATATTGATCCCCAGCATAATCACAGTGTCACAAAACTTGGAACACTTACTTTAAAAACAATTCATTTTAAAGGTATGAGAACGTGAATTGTTACCATACGATTGATCACTGACCTAGCCTACTAATATTTAGTTTTCCAAATTGATGTACCTGATTAAAGCAATAACAAAACAACAACAACAAAAAAAGGGAGGGTAACCAAATATAAACATTCTTACAGTGTATTTCTCATTGTCATTTCTCTTTCAGCCCAACTTGAACAGTCCAGAGCCACATAGGAGACCCTCTTCCAGTTTTTGGGAGCTGTGCAGGAAGGCAAGCAACACTTGCTATAGCAACGCTCACTTACGCTTGAATCTCATCTTCTGAAGCCACCAAGTCACTTGCTCACCTCAGTCTATACTCAATGGCTTTAACATGAAAAAATATGAAAAATTAGGATAACTGCTACAAGGGGCAGGATTTCTAAACAAGACACTGCAGTTAGTCTACATTTTCGGCAAATTTTTTTCTCAAACAAACACCGCTTGGTCATGCTACACTAATGGACCCAAGTCAATCATTAATGGGCTACAGAAGGGAAACCAGTTGTCTTGGGCAGTAAGTCTTTGCACCAGTAATTATAAAATATAAAGTCTAGGAAGGTGTGTGTTCATTATGTTTTTTTACACACCCTCAGTGAGTGATCAGCTCACAAACCTCTCGAGCTCTGTTCTTGAAGTTTATGGCTTATCACTCACCTCAGGTGTATAAAAAAACATCTTAACACACCCTGTCTAGCCATTATTCTCAATTTTTTTGTTTATTTTTAAAATGTAGTGCTCCTTTTTTTGTGTGTGAATGTGAACACTGCACTTTTTTTAATTTTTTTGCATATAAATTGTTTATGTATTGTAAAGAAAGAAGTTTATTTTCTTAAAATGTATAGATAATTAAAAAAAGAAAATCAGGACATTTTATTTATTTTTTTAAGTAGAGATTGTCATTATTTTGATTCAAAAGGCCATCTGACACTTTCATCCATATGGTAAACATTGCAAAAGGTTACACGTGCAAATACATAGATAATTAACATTTTTCAAATTGAGACCTATTCACGAATGATTGGGGGGATATGCATGAACTGCACGTATCCCCTGCACAGCTCTGCACCAGCCAGAAATCCACACGGGGACTGTATTCACAAACAGCGGTCCCCGCCTGGCTCTATTACATGGCCCTGCCCCCCCAGTGCACAGCTACTTGAGGGTGGTCCAGTGTGGGGCTGTGGACTCAGCCGAGCAATCAATAGGCTGCCCAGACCAGGACCTGTAGTGGATCCCTTGTGCCCGTCGGTTGCCATCTTTCCAATGAGCATGTAGGCAGACAATGGCCTGTTATGTGGAGGACCCCATTTGACAGTTCCCCACCCTCCCAAATGTGCCCCAATGACAGGGGTGGCCACAATGAGGGGTCCATTGACCCCCACCATCCCCACCGCAAGCAGTGGCAGCTTCCGTGGGGGCACGCAATGGCTACAGCTGCCTTCAGAAGATGTAGTCATCACCCCCCCATGCAAGGCACCCATGCCATCATGCATGTCATGGAGTGCTAACACCCCCCATGCCTGTCCCAAGTCTACCCCCACGCAGTGCTGTGCATTCGGCCATTGTGCCAGGCTTATAGGGGGAGTGTTGCAGGATCCTGACTGCTGTGGTGGGGGCATAGTTTGTGTGGCCAGGTGCAGGTGGGCTATGAGCTGGCTTTACGTGGTGCATAACCAATCCACACCGTTTGTGAATAGGGCCTATTGTCGCTGAAAGTTCTAAGGTCATAGGATCCTACGTAATATATGATAGTCATGCTGTGCACTTCAACTCTCAGTAGTTTCACAGCACTACTTGTGGATGCACATGGGCATGCAAGAAGTACACAACTGCACTGTCTCAACTTGCAACACAAGCAAGCAATGCAACAGTACATAAAAACAGATAGGAACACTTATTAAGGGCACATTAAACCAAGCTGCCAACCACTCAAGGTGTGAAGAAATCTGTTACATGTACATACCCCATACTGTCTTATTGTAGTTATGAAATGGGTATTTTGTGTGTCAAAACTTTCAACAGCTGTGTGATTTAAGCAATCAGTCATGGCTAGGGGTTAGATGAACAGTCTGTTAATCACCCTGTAGGGGTGTAATGTGGCAGGAGGTGGAGATGATTGTCATATTGCCCCTAGGTGATTATTAACTGACTGGTAATCTAACTCCTGGGAGTCTGTTAGTGCATTATAACTTTCAGAGAGAATTTTCAATGTTATAGTCATTTAGACTCAGATCTATAACAAAATAGTTTTCATACCAGAACTTTACAAATGCTGGCATTTCTACTTCCCCAGGCCAGAATGAGATTCAGGCAGCTGCTTGTAAGACTTAGTAATAGTAGACAGGCATCAACTTAATTTATTGTAATATATTCAGAGAGTACCTTTCAGTATAGGTGCTCATTTACAAAGGTTACAGATCAAAGTGCAGATACAAATAGAACAAAAAAAAGACAATTACAACAATCCTAACAGAATGTATTCAGTAAAAAAGAAACATCAAATATAGGGTGCGTAGGGTCCGATTAAGCCAACAGTTTGGCTACCGTATGGGATTTAGGCCTTCAATGCATGACTATGGGTTACTGATGACAAGTACAGTTGTAGATGGGGAAAATGGCAGCACAAAAGTTTTTTTTTATTGGGTAGAGTTTGGTATGCTAAGAATGTAATCAGGTAGATCATTGATCCAGATTGGTGACCACATAGCATGCTCCACTGGTGCTCCAAATGCCCAGTGCGGGTTAATTAGTGGAGATGGTCAATGAACAGCTAGAGAGTTAAATTTGTCAGGATTGAAGCACTCTGTGTCAGTCAACCAGATGATTGACATTACTTGGTGCCTAGTCCCATCAAAGGGTTTCAGTTGTTCATGTTTGATATGCTGGAAGACATTCCCGTGACAGAAGAGGAAATAAAAACAACAAAGGAGTTTGAGGTGGCCATTTTCTTGGCTGGACCTACTGCAGCTCCACTACAAATAAGAATCCAAGTACTTTCCCATTTCTGCAACAGCCAGCAAATTGCATAGCAGTCAAGCTACAGCACTGTGCTCGACAGACCATACAACACAACATTTTTAGGAGTGGAAGCACAGGGTTATTTGGACCCAGCTCTCCAACATCATGTCAAACCTCAGTTCAGTGTCCCACAGATTCTACAGCACAGTGTCTTTAGGGGTGGTTAACAAACCATGTGGCACATCTTTAGGAGTAGGAAGTGCAGGGTCCTTCAGACCCTGAGCTCCCACAGCATATCAGCACACAGCTGTTTATGGTTGGGAGCGCAGGGTACTTCAGATCTTGCACTCCCACAGCATATCAGCCCACAGCACAGTGTCTCACAAATCCTGTGACACAATGTCATTAGGAGGTGGGAGCACAGGGTTCAAATTACCCTGTGCTCCCACAACATATCACCCCACAGCACAGTAGCCCACAGACACCTTTGAGTGGCAATTGGCACAATATCACAGTAACCATAGGGGCAATGGGAAAAATTACAATGCAATTATATTCAAGCCTTAGCAATCTGCAGTGTTGATTAGTATGTCTAAAGGTGAACTAAGCTGTGTTTAGTGAAAAATCCATATCTCGAACTGTTTTCAAGATATAGCCGCCAAAAGGTACTGAGCCCCACCACAATGTTATTGAAAATTTCCAAACTTCATAATCTTACAAGTATGGAAGCAATGTAAATTTTGTCACCAAACTATCAGAAGTCACATATGTGGGGCAATCCCTTTGTGCAATGCAAATTTTATCCCGAAAGTCCTAACTGTTTCTCTGCAGTGAAGTGGCAAAAAAACAGTAACCATTAAGAATCCTTTTTCATGAGGTGTCAAAATCCCTTTTCACAATGAAAAAAGGGATTCTGACAGCTCGCAAAAAGGGAATTCATCTCATGAAAAGAGATGTGCGTTAGGGCCATCTGGTCGGCCAAGCCCTAATCCCTTTTCATTATACGAAAAGGGATTTCATCACCTCACAAAAAGGGAATCAACTCACGAAAAGGGATCTTGACAGCTCACGAGAAAGGAACTGTTCTCATGAAAAGGGATTACCATCAGGGCCATCGGGTTGGCCAACCCCAATCACTTTTCGAGATAAGAAAAGGGATTTTGACACCTCACAAAAAGGGAATCGGCTTCCGAAAAGGGATTTTGAATGGTCATGAAAAGGAATTTAAACTGTCAGACCAGATGGCCTAGCCAGTAATCCCTTTTAGTGAGATGAAAATCCCTTTTCACGAGCTGTCAAAATCCTTTTTCACATTGCAAAAAGGGATTGGAAGCGAGTCGCGAAAATGGATTTTCAAATTTAGAAATAAGCATTCTGAGGCCATATTAAAGTTAAGCAAAGGCATAGGACAGTAAAGAATGTCAACAAGACAAAAATACACACTTGGATGTCTCCAGAAACCATCCATGGGCAAAGTTATAGGGCAGGATTCACAAAGCAGATGCACTGGACACAGATGAGATGTGCCAGTGCAACCTGGATGTGCCGACCCAAGACAGTGTGATTAACAGAAGGATGCGCCGCAAGATGCCCTGTGTACATCCCCACTGTGAATCGCACAGATGCGGAACGGTGCAACTTGAGATGCCCCAGTGCAACAATAAGTACCATGGGCAGCATAACCATGAATATGGAGCAAGTCATCAGGGAATGAAGGAGCAACAGAGGGAACCTGCAGTGGCACAGAGGTTGCAAGGAAATACACCTGCAGGGACCAGCATGAGTGCCAAAGGGCCCGACAGTGGCCACAGCAGAAGAGGTGAACAGACAGAGCACCCACAGAAACACCCAGAAGCACCTTATACACCCCACACAGGAGCCCAGGTGGCACATATGACAAGCATAGGGGTGCCTGTCAAGGTGTGCCACAGCCGCTGGGGACACCATACAGCATGGAGGTGTCCTCACAACATGGCCACCTGCACAGGAACCCAGTGGTGTGGAGAAAGGGGATGGCCACATGGGGCACACCAGTGGACAGGCATGATGGCGGACAGGCCAAGCGCATTGCACCACACAGATGTATGAAGCCAACCAATGTGGACCACATGCAGAGCTGCACAACAATGGGGCAGCAGTACAACAGATGTAGGCCACATGCACCACACACAGAACAGGGACACAGACAAAGACAGTATGGCACAACACCCACCCACATGCCACAGGCAACAAAGATGGCACACAGTGAGGCCGCCACAGCAGCATGTGTTTGCAGTAACACATGTGCATACGTGTGTAAGGCAACAAAGGGCCAGTGCAGAGCAGCAGACAAATACAGAACACATGTACAATGTACAGTGAATGACCACAGACACCAGGTGCTATATAAAATGATTTAGTAACAGCAATGGCATGCAATAAACTTAATACAATAACAGCCAGTAGGAACAGGGAAGATGAGGGTGGGGGACTGTACAGGTACAAAAACAGGCATACAGGAGAGTGAAGGTGTGTGTGTGTGTGTGTGTGTGTGTGTTGGAACAGCGTACAACATCAAACACTGTGGAAGGGAAGGCATGGGAGTCAAAACAGAAAGGGGCCGAACAGAAATGTCCATGTCCCTAATATACAGGACGTGCCACAGCATGGTGCCCATGCCTACGACCCTGGTACATAGCAACCTGATCAGCCTGGTCACTGCCTGCAGCAACTGTCCCTGACACCTGTAGAGTGGCTGCAGTGTTCTCCATATAGACCTCTGGATCTGGAGTCCTGCCAGCTGCAGAAGTTTCTGACGCCTTCAACAAATGGGGACAAGTGGTTGTACACCTCTTAGACCTACAGTGGGGGACACAGACAACAGATACTAAGTGCCATGTTCCACACTGTCCACCCCCCACCTCACCATGAGTGTGCTGGAGGCATCCACCACACAAATGGCCAAGAGCCTACCAGGCACACCGCACACCTTCAGAAGGCTGATCACAGTGCCACACTGTGATCAGCAGTGTAACTCAGGAAGCATGTGGCCCACATATGCATGCAGGGGTGTGAGCAGAGGGGCATGTCACCATGCCCCACACAGCATGTGCACATGCTGTCTGGCAGCACAAGCATGCAGGACCTGTCCACATACCACTGGGTCACCACAGGGTGCCCACAGTGCACATAATATACACACATGGTGGATGTATACACAGGGGCCAGGTGTACTGTGGCCCAGGCACACACCGCCATGCCCACACCCTATATGTGTGTGCAACCAGCAGCACATGGACATGCACAGTGGACCTACAATGGCCAGATGAGGGCACCGTCCATCCACCCTGAACACATAGTGATTGTATAACACAGACACTCACCTGCACCAGCACATCCCCATCCACGGGCACTGACACCGGCCCTAATGCACCTGGCCTCCACCACAGCGACGGCCTGCTGTCTGTATGCCAGCCCTGTGGGGGAAATAAAAGCAGAGAACACTGTGAGGAGATGGGAAGTGTGTCATGCCCACCACCCCCAGCCACAACACCAGTGCCAGCATGCGGTGAAGACAACACCACACAGTGCCCCAGTGATGACACCCCTGGCTGTATGTAGCCACACACAGCACCCCTGCCCATGCCCATCATGTGTGCAGATGTGCACATGCAATACTAATGGTCATGGTAAACCACACAAGCCACAGTGGCCATGCCCCACCTAAGCTCCATGGTGCACACGCCCACTCCCTGTGGCACGCGAGCACTGCCCACGCTGTGTATGGCTCGCGTTGCTCACGTGTGTGTGTGTGAGTGTGTCTGTGTGTGTGTAGTGGTATGCAGTGAGGCCGCCTCCCACACCCCCATGCTGCCCCTGTGCCTGCGTAGTACTGTGACTTACCTGGGTGTGGCACCACACCCCTGTGTGCATGATCCTATAGGCTCCGCAGCCTGTCCAGGTCCCTGCTCTGCAGATCACCTTTGCTCCCCATTGTGGGCAACCCTTGTCCTGCACACCAGCTGCAAAGCAGTCCTGGCCCACACAGTGGACCATGGCTCTGTGAGGTCATCTGCCCCAAACAGCTGCCCCTCAACCTGTAGCACCAGTGCCACAAAGTTGAGGAGCTCCACCTCACCCCAGTTCATTTGCCCTTGGGTCTGTCCTCTGAGCACATGGCATGATCACCTCCAGTGTCAGCAGGGCAGGTGTACACAGACAATGGTGCTGTTCTGCATTGGCACAGTAGTGCTACATGCATGAATAGCAGTCCTGCAATGCACCACGCACAGTGTGGTAATGAGCAATTGCCACCAATAGCACGTCATTGTGTAATGAATGCACACAATGTGACACTGCACCATGACAGTTGCTCCGTATTCAGGAAATGCCCTATGTCCCACTTGCATGCACTGGATATGCACCGTATAGAGATGTGCTCAACACAGCAGATGCACCACACTGACTGGGATGAGCTAGGGGCAAAACATTGCTCCTAAATCAGCTCATTGCCAGACTCAGGGGCATCTCACCTGTTCAGCATCTCATTACAAACACCCCAACCTCATTTGCATGCCCTGAATCATAAATGCTCCTGAATGTGCCTCCACAGAGCTCAAGTGACTGAGAGGAACTGCATCCTTGAAGGTAGGCTTGTTTACAATCTTCCAAAGGCAGTGTGGCAGCACAAGAGGACAGTGTGAGGCCTAGAACATACAGCCATGGTCCACACCTATTCCTGGTCAACATGCATATCCAGGTAAGTGCCCCACAGTGTCCCACTGTCCATACTAGGTCTGGCTTGTGGGGGGAGGGATGTTGCTGGTGGGTGGTGTAGCATGGCACCACAGAAGGTTAACCTTTGTGCTGCAGTCCTGATCACCATCCTGTGGTACATGTCAAGCAAAGCCAGTCACATGTGTAGGACACTGCAGCTACATGTGCCACTGCTACAGGACTGGAAATGCCAATGCCCAGCAGTCCCTGACAGTCCCAGATCCTGGTCCAGAAATGTATGGCAGGCAGGTGTGTGGTCTGCAGACAGGGTGCTATGACCCTGCAGCAGCCAGACACCATGCTTGCATATCTACGGAGCTACTTGTCCTGTGCTAATGGCTGAGTATTCTCACCCACAGAAGCCAACATTTCTGGAAAGGACACAGCTGCTGGACACAGATGTCCAAATTTCACTAGTGATGAGGATAGGGCACTAATCAAGGTATACGTGCTGCTTAAAGACATCCTGTTTGGCAGGGGTGTCAGCAGTCAGCTGTGGGATGAGGGCTGGGAGGCTGTGGCATGGCATGTAAATGCCATCGGGAAATTCAACAGGACACAACAGGAGTGCAGAAAGCACTTGAATGATGAGAAGAAGAAGAAGGTGGCGTACATAGAGGCCACCTTAAATAGGACAGGGGGTGGGACACAGACAGGTGTACACCTCACACTCTCAGAGGAGTTGCTGGTGTGGCTGTGCAGAGTGTTCCTGGAGGGGGCTTCCAGATGGGTGGCAGTCGATCACAGCACTGTGAGTATACATGCCCAGGACATGTGCCTGTCCATGTGTGTGTGCCATGTGTGCCCTGACAGCCCCGCTGTGTGTGAATATATGACCATGTGCCTGTGTGCACCAACCATGGTTCAGTACATCCCATCCATGGACCAAAATGTGCAGTCGTATGACAGGTTGGGCATGTAGTGGTGGAGGGCCACCCATGGTGTTGAGTTCTACTGCATACCAGTGCTGCCATCCCAGTGGGTGGTGGCCAGGGTGTCGTCACATTCCCACATATTAACAAGGGGACATATACAGGCACTGGGCCAGTCTTGCTATAGCCAGTGCATTGCTGCATTGGCAGAATGGGTGTTGACTTTCCTCCACAAGGCATGTCAGGTGCACCACTGGCACATATGTATGTCCAACTGTACATGCCTGTCTGAACACTACTGTCAACCATTTTTGTAACCATGTATCCCTTCTTTCAGTTGCAGCTCCATCACACCTCATGGGTGCTACCATGTCTGGTGCACTGTAGAGTGCCTCTGCAGGGGGTGATGCCAGTCCATCCAACTGGGCAGCGACCGGGTCTGGGGATGGTACTGTCCCAGGCCCATCACAAACCACAGCTGCCCCGGATGCATCACCAGTGGTGGAAGGGCCTTCTGACACCTCGGCAAGTGGTGCCATGACTGGCAAGTGTGACGCCACTTGGCTGGAGGGGTTTCTGGATTTGGCTGATAATGACCCAGGGGACATGGTGGACATCACTGATGCCCAACTGGTGCTGGCATCTGGTACACAGGGGGCATACAGCGATATTGATGATAATAATCTTGAGCCCACACAACTTTGGGGGGACATGGCCAAAAGTGGAGCGAATGATGCACTGGTGCATGCACAGGTGGCACCAGCAGGTGTTGGCAGTCCTGCAGCCCCTGGCACACCCACAGGTCCTGCATAGCCACCCATGGTGGTGGTTGCTGTGGAATCTGTGCTTGGTGCTGCTGTGGTTGCAGGGACCACCAGCATGGGTCAGCAGGGTGCTGTGGTTCCACTGCAGGTTGTGATGGCCCATGATGGAGTTGTCCATGGATGCACAGCAGTTGCAAAAGCCCAGTCCTCACTCATACCCTGGTCTGCTGTGGTGAGTCCAACTACAGTAGATGTGCAGCATCAGGCGGGCAGACCACCTGCCCATCAGCACTGTCTCCGTGAGCCTTCACCTGCCGATGAGATTAAGGGCTATGCACACCTCCTGTGGACCACTGTGGGGGGGGGGCAGGCATCGCTATGGGTGGAGATCAGGGGCCTTCAGATGCTGCTGGCCATTGAACGTGAGTCATCAGCTATGTGGCATGCCAGATTTTGGCAGAGGCATACCTACTATGGGTAGGCATGACCACAACTCTGGAGCGAATTGCATACGCTGCCAAGGCAGCATGTGCAACCAGTGCACAATGTGGCCACCAGGTCTCGAGCTGAACCCCCAAGAGTGCCTCACACACACCAAGGCAGCAGTGTCAGGTGGACCCATTGCTGCTGACACCATCACCACACCTCTCCATTCCCATCATCCCCGTATCTGACATGGATTATGGGGCCAATGCACCAGTGGGCACCCATTTATGGTCTTACTGTAGTACCCTTCCAGGGTTGTTGACTACCCCCCCTTATGGCCAGTGATGCAGCAACAATGATCACCCGTCATGGGCATGGCCACCCAAATCTCCATGGTGGCCATGGTGCCTCCCACTGACACAAGAGTGACAGCTGACATGGCCATGTCACCTGCACCCTTTGTGGCAAACTCACCTGTCTACCTGTGCCTGGGGTGGCATGGGTGGCATGTGCCTGCCCCAGTGAATTGCCTGTGTGGGTCACCTGCAGTGCTACATGCGTGTCTGGGTGCACCTTTAAAGTGCTGGGCAGCATGGGCGTGATGAGTGTGGTCCTGTGTGTCTGCTGTGCATATGTGCCGGCAGCAGTTCACTGACCCATGCCATCCCCAGCACATACACTGTGGCCCCTGGACATGTGGATCCTGCTGTGCTGTGTGTGTGTGTGTGTGTGTGTGTGTGTGTGTGTGTGTGTGCAGCATTGTCGCTCTCACGGGTGCGCTACTTTGCACCACTGTTGAGATAGGGTGCCCTGTAGTGTGTATCTGGGTGTTTGTATGTGTGTGTGTGTGGGGTGCCAGCCATGTATTACCCATCTGTGCTACTCACCTTTGGTCCCTGAAGTGCTTCTCCACAATGGTGTCCCTATGCCACTGGGCCCTGGCAATCAGCCATGGATCTTGACAAGGCAGTGGTGCTCCACCACACTGCCCCTGGACCACTGCATCTTTGTCCCCCTTCTCATCCTTCTTCCAGGAACTGTTACCCTCCCCAGCCTGGACAGCTATTCTATGATCAATGGACATGTTGTGCAGTATTCAACAGGCCAGGAATATGCTACAGGCCTTCTCTGGGATACTCTATAGGGCACCATCTGACCTATCCAGACACTGAAAGTGCATCTTCAGCATGCCAAAGACATGCTCGATGATGGTACGCATAGCAATGTGTGCTTCATTGTATCACTTTTCCACCTCTATTCCAGGTTGGCGGAAGGGTGTCTGTAGCCCTGGTCGGAGGGGGTACACAGCATCACCTGTGGAGAGCAAGGGAAGGCCATTACTCCACTGCATACCTGTGCATCATGCCCTCCACCCTGCACCATGGTGCAATGGTGTGACTGTCAGCTGTACACCCTGCTCTATGTGTCAACCATTCCTGGCTGCCTACATCCCTCTCTTGACTGCTACAGCCTGGCCATGTTGCACACATCTGCCCATATCTGCCCGTGCTCACAGCCATGGTTGCCCGCACATGTTCCCATCTCCATTGTCTGCCTATGGCTGCCTGGCATTCAACCATGCATGGCTGCATGTGGTGTGTTCTGCCCTGCCACGTGTGCAAGCTGTACTGCACTCCACCTCCCATGCTTTGCTGTTCTTTTGCACTGTCCCCCTGTGTGTGTGGTTCCATCACTATCCCCCCCTCCATTGTCCCACCTGTGCACATCCCCCTGTCCATTTTGTATTGTGGCAATTGCACACCTGCTCCCTCTCTCTTCCTGTGCTGTGCCATGGTGGCCTGTTCATGAGCTATTCTGCTTGCCCCACCCACCTACAAGTTGGTTGCTGGGTATGTTCCCAGTCTCAAACCAGTGGCAAAGGGTGGAATGGTGCCACATGAAGGCATCGTGTGTACTTCCAGGTTGTGTGGCGAAGACATTGCTGATGCACCCAGTGGCATTGTATACCACCTGGCAGTTGACTGAGTGGTAGCCCTTGTGGTTGGCATATGTCATGGCATCCTCACCAGGTGGTGCACGGATTGCCACATGGGTGCAGTCAATGGCTCCTATGATGCCTGACATGCATGCCATCCTGTGGAACTGCTGTATGACTTCTGTCTGCTCTGCCTGTGTGCTTGGAAAATGGATGAATTCCGAAGCATACGGAAGTGGTGCTGTGAGGAACTGTGTGAGTAGATGGGATGTGGATGGCTGGGATATGCCAGTGGTGTCTCCGGCTGGCCTTTGGAAGGTTCCCGTGGTGAGCAGGTGCATTACTGTTGTGACCTTGGTCTCCACTGATATGGCATGACCTCTTCCAGTGGGTGCCTTCATTTCATCATGGCACAGCTCACAGAGCTGCCTCAGAATAGCCCTGTTCAGGCAGTATCGGCTGACTGTTTCAGTGTTCGTCAGATGTTCAAATGTCAGTCTAGCATGATACCACCATGGGGCTGGCCACCTAAGGTGCCTTCCACTGCCACGTTGCTGGTTCACCCATCTCCTCATCCCCATTATCATGCCCACCATCAGGAATGGTGCTCCATCCATTTTTTACTTCTGCTGCTGCTATACTCCTGCTTCTTTTATACTTATCTCCACATGGGGCATGTGGTACTTGTGCTGTGGATGCTCCTTATTTGCACATTCATTTTTGCTCTGTGAATGGCTGTGCACTGTATATGCAGTTACATGCTCCCTCATTACTTTTGGTCTCCAGCGCATCCTGTTTGGCGCAGTTTGGTGCAGAGCATCCGGTTTGCAGGAGGGCATCTATGTTGTCTGTGAATGGCTACATGGTGCATTTCTGGGTTGTGCTGATACATCTCATTTGTGCCTGGTGCATCTGTTTTGTAAATTCTGCCCATAATGTTTTGTTTCAGCTGAAAAAACAAAACAAGATGGCAGCTCACGAAAAGGGATTTTTTTCTCATGAAAATTGATTTTATGGATCCCTTTTTGCAAGCTGTCAAAATCCCTTTTCATGAGGACTAAATCACTGTTCGTACCATACAGTTATTCAAAAGAGTGAACTGAGTATGCTCAGAACCTGAAATTTTACAAATTAATAACTTTGGAACGGATTAATATTTTTTCACCAAACTAACACTAGTTTGTTGGTTGGGGTAAGCTCTTTCTACACTGAAAATGTCAGACCAACATTTCAGATGGTGTGGCCACATCATGATGAGGAAAAAACAGCCAATAAAGGTGAATTTTAGCATGTTTTCACTGTGCACAGCATGATACCTGCAAATCCAATTGAAGCAAAACTTGATACATCAAGCGATCTACACTATGGAACAATGCATACCAAATTTCTTGCACATCTGTGGAATGATTGCAAAGTTATTAAAGTGGAAAATTTGACATTTAACCTTAAACTGCCTACTCAATCCTAATTATAGTGGTGCTACTGCTCCACTATAAAATAAATATGTATATGTATATATATATATATATATATATATATATATATTCCATGTATAAGCAAACTGACATGCTTCAGTATAGGAGAATGGGGTGAGAATTAAGACTGAAGACCCCATGGCACACCCCGATGTCTGTTGGTTTGTGCAGGATGGGGGTGTGGGGGATGGGATGGTGAGGTGGTAACCCTAACTTTGAATTTCCACACTTTTGTCACTGTGGAAACAACCCTAACTGACGCATTAATGAAGTTTTTTGCAAAGAATTTAATTTCTTTTTCAAAAAGTGTGATATAAATAGTAAATGCTATGTGTTACTTGAAGCACAGGGCCCAAAAAGCTGCCGATTTGTGCATAATGATATGTGTCTGTGGGAGCACAGGGCCTGGAGAACTCTGCGCTGCCACTTACACAATAAATATGGAGCCATGCAACAGCCCTATAGGGCAAGGAACCCTTTTAACACATATTTGCCAATATCTCAGGAACCGTAGCAGCTAGGAAAAAAAATTAAAGTGTTGTAATCGTGATAGTGAGATGTCCACGCAATACAGATGGCTGAATCTGTAGCTCACATCATTTCTAAGATATGGGCACTGAAAAGCATTGTGAGTGCTAACTCTCAAGGTGTAGTAGTGGCCTACAGACATAAAAAGGAGCAATTGGAATACTAATTTCAAAATATCTCACTAACCATACAAGGTAGAAAAAAATTCTAAATTCATGGTATTAATGGTTTCCAACCTACTTTTTGCATTGAAAAATCCGTATCTCCAACCGTTTTTAAGATACGGGCACTGAAATGCATCAGGGGCACTGCAGTGTTATCCTATGGGAAAATTTCTCAACTTCGGAATGCTGTAACTATGAGCCTGTTCAATATTTTCATACCAAAACCACCAAAAGGCACATCTGTGGGATGAGGGCTTGCCACCCTGCAAATTGCATGCCAAAAGCACAATCCACCTTGCCACAATTAAGTGACAAAGAAAACAACACATTACAAAATGTGTTCATGCAGTATTACCGTGATTGCTTTAATGTTTTCGCGACACCCCTATCTCTATAATGGGAATGTTGTTGTGCACACAAAAATGTTGCTGCGGTTATTTATTTTTTTTACTACGATTGTTTTCACGGCAACAAAAAATGTGGCCGCGATCAGAAGATGGCAAAATGGTGGAAAAAGTTTGAAAAACAAATTTCCAGACCAGCTGGTGAAAAAACTAATGCCAGGGTCATGTTCCTAATGGACCGATTAGGTAAACACAACTGTTGGTGTTTACCAAAGAGAATTATATTTTGTGTTACAATTTTTTCTCTCTCGCTAACTGAAAACAAGATGGCAGCAGCACAAAAACAATTTCAGGGAGCTCGACAAAAAAAAAAGGTGATCTCGAAAATATTTGCAGTGCACCTATAAATTTTCCTATAGGCTATAATGGGACATGAAAAAATGGAATAACTTTTGAACGGAGCAATATTTTTTCACCAAATCTTCAAAAGGCACCAGTTCAACCCAGGCCACATGTAGACAAACAAATTTGAAGCCACTCAAATACATTCTTCAGTCCATTATGGCTTACCCAAAAATGCACAAAAAAGCATGATTTCTCACATTTTGAGTGCCGCACAGTTCTGCAACCATACATCCAACCAGAACCAAGCATTCTAGATGCAGAGATCTATGGCAGGCAGTTGTGCAGTCTAAATGTCAGGCAAATCGGATAAATGGTTGCAAAGTTATTAAAGTCCAGACTTTGAGGTTTAACATAGAACTGACTGTGCAACCCTAACTATGCTGGTATAATATATATATATATATATATCTATATATATCTATATATATATATATATATATATATATATATATATATATATATATATATATATGTCAAGAATGGCCTGCCTTTTTCACAGTTTCTTAGACTTCACAGGTTATGCAGTGAAGAGGATGATTTTGCTGAGCAGACCCAAATAATGCATAGTTTTTTTATCAACAGGGGATACCCTAAAAGCACAGTGGACAGAGCACTCTCCCGGGTCAGTAACATGCCCCGTAACCTTGACCCCCGCAGGAGGGATACTGTCACACAAGAACAACGACAAATTCCACTAGTTCTTCCTTTCCATAAGAGCACACCTTCTCTTCACAGGATCATTACTAGTAACTTTCCCATTTTCCAAACTGACCCTAACATTGGTGCTTCCTTTACAGAACCACCTATTGCCTCCTACCGCTGGCCACCTAACCTGCGGAATCTCCTGGTTAAAAGCAGCCTACCCACTCCTAACAGTTCTTCCCCCCCCAGGTACCAAACCTTGCAACTGGGCTCGCTGCTACACCTGCAAATTTATTTCCAGTGTGACTGAGATTCGGGGGCCTACAGGTGTTTTTCACATCACCAAGGAGTTCTCACGTACCTCCACTAATGTAGTGTACTGTATTCTTTGCAGGAGGTGTTCAGCTATTTACATCGGAGAAACTGGTAGGCATCTTGCTGACCGTTTCAGGGAACATTACAGAGCAGTCAGGAATGGTGAAACTGCTAAACCAATTGAATCCCACTTTATCTCCAGGGACCACAATGTCAATGACCTTTCTGTTTGTGTCCTTCAGCAGGGCTTCCGGGATCCTGACCATAGAAAAAACATGGAAGCCAAGCTGATCATCCGCCTTGGCTCCCAGCAGCCCTCTGGTTTAAATGATAGACTTATTTTCCACTAACATCTTTCAGCCATCCTTTTTTCCCTAAAGTCAATTTGTTTTGTACTCATTTATTTTCATTTTCACCATATGTCTCCATTTCTGTCTCCTTCCCACATTTGTCACCTTTCAGCCTTCTTACAAGGCCCTGAATTAGTCTTCACCTGGGAACTTCCCCAGCTCTTTCTCTCATTATGCTTTAACTTTCCCATCATCACCTTTTTGTTTCTCAGATTCTCTCTTAATCTTATCATTTATCACTTCTTCTCCCTTAGCCTCCCTTCTTCTTTCTCCACATATATCTCTCTCATTTTACCTCTCCTCTACACTAACTTGTTTTTTTTCTCTTTTAGATATTTCCTGAAGAAGACCTAAGGTCAAAACGTAGATTTTAACTCTATTTTCAGCGTGCATTTAATATAACCATTTTGTTTTGCTTTTAGACCACATACTGACGCAGCGCCTTTGTTTTTGTTTTTTACAAATAATATATATATATATATATATATATATATATATATTAGGGCAAAACTCCGTTTAATGCATTAGTTAGGGTTGTTCCACAGCGACAAAAGTGAGGAATTTGCTGTTAGGGTTGAAAACCCTAACTCCGAATTCACCCCAGCACCACACACACACAGACACACACACACACACACACTTGAAGTATGGGGAGGACCAAGTCAACACAATCAATGACAGACATCCAGCAGCAGGTGACAGAAATAACAAACAATTGTCTAAATGTACTACGAGACATCACCACCCACCTGACCAGGTACTGCATGCTCAGTGGAGATCAACAGCAAAACTGAGGCCATGTACACCAAATGTACACATCCCTGATTGCAGCTGCACACAACGTACCACACTTAGTAGTTGCATGGCCTTGCCTACCAATGCCCCACACCAGACCACACCACATGTGGTGGGCCACCTGAGCAATAGAGTTCAGCAAAACCAAGGAGTTGTACAGGTATAATATCTCTGATTATAACAAGGGTTTGAGAAATGCAGTTTAATTGACTGTAAACATTGTAACAGCCTTATGTTTAGTTTTTATTAACATACATGTAGAGCCTAACCATATGATGAACATGGTTTAATGTTGTTTAAAAAACAGTTTTATTATGATAGCAATAAGCCACTCCCAGGTATTATGTTAATGGTCAGTTTATCACTGTATAGCAACATGTGGCACTCGGCTATGCCACATTCAACATTAAACCACTACAGGGTGATTAACAGACCATTTTACATAACTGTTGGTCATACCTTATTGCTTAATTGTCTTTATGAGTAGATACTCTCCCTCTGCTAGGCACTGCAGCAGCTTTGCAACACAGTGTCCCACCCAGTTACACCATACACTGTCTAGTTACTGGAGAATGGCTGTGAATATGAACTCACGAAGATGAACAGTGTAACTTGATCATTACAGTCATCAAAACCTTAGTGTGATTATAACTGACAGAGTCAGTGATAGAGAATAACCCCTGCTGTCCTAGTACACTTACCCCATTGTGAGTTAAATCAATACTAAAAGACATTCTGTTTATATCTACACCACACCTACTTGATTCCTGTTGTACCACAATTAACATAGTTATCACTTTGATAGCATCAATGACAGAAGTGTGGCAAACCCAAACACTAGGCATACAGCATGAGTATGAAACAACTGTAAAAAAAAATTACACTGTGTCCATAAGTGGCATAGATCACTCATTGCAACAATAGTAAATGTATTACTGTTTGAATAAGTTAGTCATCACAGTTGCAATGAGATTGTCTTTATCAGGTACAACATACTCAGTAAGTGCCTACAGGAAAATCTATCCTATATACATCTCCGATACAGGTACGTCATTGTTGGCTCAGTAGTGCTATGATATTTAGAAGTTGCTTGGCCTAATCCATGCAATTACACTGTTTCTTACAAAGAATACTTACTGCATCTTTAGTATTGAAACACACTGAAGGTCTATGTATGTACATCAGCAGTACACCTTCATCAGTAAGAATGCATCTGATACTGGTGTACGAATTTTACAGCGTTGAACAGGCAATGCTTTTCCATCATACATCAGCCTCTATCTTGAGTAAACCATTGCAGTAAATGTACTACTATGTAAATCACATACTAAATGTAACACTACTTTTATCTTGAGCATGCTAGTGTTTTGTAGTTAATTTATGTACTTCTCTAATTAATGTATACTCACTAGTGTTAAAACCTTTCTACAACTGTCATCATGCACTTTCAGCATTTATATTGACTAACGGCACAGTACCAGTTGTGGTGTGGTGGGGCACGGTAGGTAAGGCCATGCAACTACTAAGTGTGGTACACTGTGCAGCTGCAATCAGGGATGTACGCTTGGTGTACATGGCCTCACTTTTGCTGTTGATCTCCACTGAGCATGCAATACCTGGTCAGGTGGGTGGGGATGTCTCGTAGTACATTTAGACAATTGTTTGTTATTTCTGTCACCTGCTGCTGGATGTCTATCATTGGTTGTGTTGACTTGGTCCTCCCCATACTTCTGTGTGTGTGTGTGTGTGTGTGGTGCTGGGGTGAATTCAGAGTTAGGGTTTTCAACCCTAACAGCGAATTTCCTCACTTTTGTAGCTGTGGAACAACCCTAACTAATGCATTAAACGGAGTTTTTTGCCTCTAATTTCTCTTCTTTTTGAGAATGATAACGAGAAATAGTGAATGTAATGTGGCGGCGGGAGCGCGGGACCCTCACATGATGTCTTGTGGCATAGTAACAGGAAGAGCAATGCAAACAGAAGCGCTAACAGTGGCACACAAGATAACGCAAGCACGAATGAGAACAGAAAGGTTAACGAACACAGTGGCGTAGACGGGAACAGTGTGCCACGTGATGTCTTGTCACATAGTAACATGGTGCCTGCAAACGGAAATGTCAATGGGCATGGTGACACAAAGTGAAACAGAAAGAGAAACAGTACAGTAGACACAAATGGCAAAAAATAACAGAAACGCAAGCGCAAATGAAAACGCAAAGGATAACACACATAGGGCCCCACCCCCCTGCACGTAATGCAGCAACGGGAGCACGGGGCCAAAAGGGCCCTGCACTCCCACCACATGATATCTTGTGGCATAGTAACAGGAACAGCAATGCAACAGAAGCACTAACAGTGGCACACAAGATAACGCAAGCATGAATGAGAACAGAAAGGGTAATGAACATGGTGACGTAGAAGGGAACGGTGTGCCACGTGATGTCTTGTCACATAGTAACATGGTGCCTGCAAACGGAAATGTCAATGGGCATGGTGACACAAAGTGAAACAGAAAGAGAAACAATACAGTAGACACAAATGGTAAAAAAATAACAGAAACGCAAGCGCAAATGAAAACGCAAAGGATGACGCACGTGGTGGCGTATACGTCAACGGTAAGTGAAATGGGCATGGAACCTCAAGCAGAAAGGGCAATGGTAACAGTAACGTAAGCACACAGGTTGGTTTTCCCCCAAAAGCTGAATAGAGAAAGACAGTGAGTACAAAGAATGTATGCATAATAATGGGTATCGGAACAGAAAATGAGGACTTGGAATACTAAATAGGTTATATCTCAGGAACCGTATGACATAGAAAAAAAATTTAAAAGTCGTATGATTTATGACTGTCCTGGCTAGTTTTTTACTTAGCCCCAAGGAGGGGGCTAAGAATTTTTCCGATGAAAAGTCCATATCTCGCACCGTTTCCGAGATACGGGCCCTGAAATGCGCGGCGAACGCCGTAATGTTATCCTATGGGAAAAAAAGAGAAGTTCAGAGCACCATAACTTTGCCTCCCTGTAATATTTTTTCACCAAACCACTGAAAGGTACATCTGTGGGCTGTTGGCTGTCTTCCTCCAAATTTCAGGAAAAAGACCACACCGTTATTTTGCAGCAGGGTGCCAAATGATTCCTGTAATGCATCGGGCGCCGTAATGTTATCCTGTGGGAAAACAGTTAACTTTGAGTGCCGAATTTTGCTGCCATGTAATATTTTTCAATACAACACTGAAAGGCACATCTGTGAGATGTCAGCTATGCTCCTCCAAATTTCAGCCCAAAACTCCCAACCGTTCTTTTGCAGTGCAGTGCCAAAGAATTGCTGTCATTTTCCCTCAAACTAGAAAATTACTGTCGCAATTTGCGAAAGCTTTAGCAAACATTTGTGACACTTTCGTGAGCACGAAAGTACTTTACGAAAGTACTTTTTCCAGAAATCTGAAAAACATATTTCTGGGGTGTTTTACCCCAAAATTAAGACATGGCTAGCATCCTCAGGGTCCGACTAGGTGAATACAAAAAGAATTAGGTTTGCTAGAGGGTCCCAAATTTAAATGCCAAGCATTTTTCTAATCACCAACTGAAAACAAAATGGCTGATTTGAGAAAGTAACAGGCCCATTTGTGAAAGTAAAAATGCATTTGCGAAAGTGTTGAACTTTTTGTTAACTTTTCCCATTGACTTATAATGGGAAATTGTTTTTTGAATAACTTTTGAACCGTTTAATATTTTTTCACCAAATCTTCGAAAGGCACATCGGGAACCCCAGCCGCACATTTCCTGAAGACTTCAGGTCGGTTGGCGCGAAACCATGGCGACTTCTACACGCCACACTACAGAATTCCAGAAAAGTGTAAATGTGTTAGTAACCATGCTTAATAACTCCGCAGTTGTGTATCCGACTAGTACAAAACTTGGCAGATGCCAAGGCCTATGATTCTTGATCATAAATTCCAAATTTCAGGCAAATCCATCTAACAGTTGCAAAGTTATTAAGGTGCAAAGTTTTGGGGTTTAACATAGAAATGGCTCTCAATCCTAACTATGGTAGCAGTACTGTGTTACCATAATATATATATATATATATATATATATATATATATATATATATATATATATATATATATATATATATATATGTATATATAGTCATTGCAAAAACTCTGTTAATGCAACAGTTAGGATTGTTCCACATCAAGGAAATTTGGTGTTAGGCTTTTCAACCCTAACTCCACCTCCCCCCCCACACCCAAACCCACACACACACACACACACGTACACATGAAACATAAAAGCGCGGGATGGTACAAGGCAACACAACCAATCAGAAACACACCATAAGGTAACAGAAAGAACATACAACTCTGTAAAGATACCACAAGAGGTATCCATCATCATGTTTTAGCAACTATATTACTTCTGCTGCCATCCCAGTGTATTGGGGGGTACACCCACATGCTGTGCAGCCAGGTAAGATGGCCACTACATAAACTGTATACCTCTATGCAGGCAGAAAGTAGCACACTACCCATAAGTCATGATAGGACTGCATGGTAAATTGGACCCTGTTCTTTTATCCATCCTTTGAGTTGGAAAAACTCTGTATATATGTCTCTGGCAACCACAGTATTACATATACCCAGCCTCCTATTCCTGTAGCAGCATAGCACAACACTATTTATGTGTCAGTAAGCCCATATGTTGCAGTGTGACCTCATGGTTGTTAAGATGCTACACTCCCATCCCTCCATCAAGATATAACTACAACACAGTGTATATGTGACACTATCCATATGTCACAGTGAGAGTACAGGGTGATTATATCATGCAGTGCCATTCCTACATTGACATAGTGCAACACAATACATACTGCAAGTCACACCAACTATAGGTCACAATTAGAATAGTGCCACATATGTAAAGCATGACTCATGTATTGTGTTGTACTGTGTCAACAGACATATGGTAGTGCATTGTCCAAAACACCTTTTCTTTAACTGTGACATATGGACAATGACAGATGTGAACAGTGTAGCACTATCCTGATATAGAACTGAGATGGCAGGGTTACATAGAGGATAATGCCTGATGTACAGTTGATAAAAATGGTGTCATCACTCGACTGGTTGCTAGGGCATCAGTAAACCTTGAGAGCATAGCTCGAGAGGTTATCCATTGCCCTAACAAGCACAAGAGGTGATTACAATGTGGTTATCACCTGTACATCCGGCATTGTCATTTATAGTGTATGGGACTCGACATGACAGCTTACCCCCTTCCCCCGAACACAAGTAATATAGACTTACTTTATTAACTAATCTGCACTATGGCCATATGACCATGTAGGATACATGGACTAAATGACAGCGGGCTTAAATAACACCAGAGTTAAAATCTTTGTCAGACATGGTGATCACTAGATTCAGTAACGGTAAACTGTGACAACTGCAATGTTATTTGACTACTATACTGAGACTGACAATCATGTTCTGGGTGTGTAGAATACTGAATTACACTGGCATTCCATTTTGTTAATCCACTGCCATGACATAGATGAGAGGGGTTTATAAGATTCTGATATCATGATAGTGGGATAACATGGTTGTAAACATCTTATTTTCAGTGGATAATGAGGGCTACTCATACATTCTACAGTGACATATGACTAGAGTGTTCTATGCATTCTGACATACTATCTCAATGTATGGATAAGAGTGCATGGTACACAACACAGTGCACTACCACTCCCACATTGACATAGCACAACAGAGTCTATATGTAATGCTGGGAACAACATTCCTCCATCCAGATACTACAACAGTGGAACACCCTGCCAGAGGAAGTGGTGGGGGCTGAAACAATCACAGGATTTAAGAATGCATGGGATAGACATAAAGGAATTCTGGAAGTCAGGGGTAAGGGGCAACAGACTTCTAGGAAAACATAAACTGAACTTACAAGCTCAAATGGGCAGACTGGGTGGGCCACAGGCCCTTATCTGCCAACACTGTCTATGTATCTATGTAACAGTTTGCATACATGGATTTAGTGTTTTTTCCTCCTCCCCTGTTATACAGAGAACTCAGTAAGTAGGACTACAACTATATGAAGTTCTGGAACTATTTCTTTAATAGACTGAATGTTGGATAGTTAAAATTTTAGAGCCAAGAGAGTGAGAGCCTCTTTGGTTCTTAAATTAATTGGACTGTGGAGGTGAGAGCTCCCCAGTATATATTATGACATTCTGGAAATTTTTCTTCTGAATTTTTGGACTTTAAAAACTTTCTGGGACTCAAACTTAGTAAACTCTCTTTGTTTGTCTGGGAAATTTCTGGAGATACTGAAATTATTAAATATTTAATTGTGTGCTGTGTGAAAGTTGTTTTGGTGAAAGGGGTGTGAAAGAAGTGTGGTTAAGTAATATAGAAGGTGTACTGTTGCGGGTGGTGTGGATGTGTTATTTGAGAAGTTTAAATTATTGAGTGGGTTGTTTTTGTTTTTAGAAATGTGTTGGGGTTTGGGGCCCGTAAGGCGCAGCTGCTCAGATGATGATCTCTGGGGCTTTCGTCCCTTCGAGCTTCCAGTAATGTCATGGGAAGTCTACTCTAGATGTACGGCTTTAGAGATAGCTCAGGGGGACCCAGCAGGATGTGCCCCTAGTGGCTGTTGAAGTGTCTGGGATTCGGGTGGTGAAGTCAAGGAGATGCCCTGGGGTGAAATGGGGTTTGCATTGTCTTGTCCCAATACCCAAGGGCTCCACCTTAGAGGGTGGGCAGATGACTGGACCAACTGCTTCACCTCATTCTACTTGGGTTGTGATGAGCAATGCCAGATCAATAAGGAACAAGACTGCTATAATGGCAGACTTGATATCCTCTGTTGATCTGGCTTGCATCACGGAGACCTGGCTGGCTGAAAATGTCACCCCAATTTTAGAGGCGGGGGTGCCCGCTGGATACTCCATGATACACATCCCGAGGAAGGATCGTAGGGGCAGGGGGGTGGCCATTTGTTTTAAGTCTAGCCTGAACCTGACGGTGCTGCCTATGGGTCCTATAAGGTCCCTTGAATGTGTGGCTGCCCGACAGGGTATGAGTGCAGGCGTTAGTGTCCTCTTGCTCTATCATCCCCCAGGTAGCCATGGGGATTTTTTGTGAGAGGTTGAGGAGCTCATCATGGGCCTGGTATTGGAGTCCCCCAGGTAGTTGATCATGGGGGATTTCAATGCCTGGGTCAATGGGGGGGCTATCAAAATTTAGGATAGACCTTCTCAGGAGCATGGGGGCACTGGGCCTGATACAAAAGGTAATGACAGCAACACACTTGGGCAGCCACATACTGGATTCGTTTTTTTTCTTCTGAGTTGGAGACTGTGGACCTTAGAGTAGTTCCAGTGGTTTGGTCAGATTATAGCACCATGTGGTTCATGTTTAGGGCCCCTCCCAGATGGTAGTGCCCCAATGGAGATGGTCCAGTACTGGTCATTAAGGGGAGTACCCCCAGAGGACCTTTTAGCGGTGCTGGACTTATCGGGTGTTGGGACAGCTTGTGCGATTGGGTCGGAGGAGGCAGTAGCAGCCTATAATGGGGCGGTTGGTGAAGCCTTTGACTCAATCACACCCTTGCATGTCCGACCACTGTCTACTCACCGGTGATCTCCCTGGTATGATGAGAATCTCCGAGGTTTAAAGACATGGGGTCAGAGGTTAGAGAGGCATTGAAGGAGCTCTGGTCTGGTGGAGGACAAATTGGCCCTGCGGTCACATTATGTGGACTATCAGGAGACAATTTCCCCATAAAATGGCAGAATTTCTGTCTAGGGAAATTGCTACAGAGAGAAATAGACTAGCTCAGCTCTTCCGCACAGTGGACAGGCTTTTACACTCTGCCTGTCTGTGTGTTGAAGGGGTAGGTTTGAGCACAAGGTGAGAGGAGCTGGCTCTCTTTTTCGCTGACAAGGTGTCTTCCATCAGGGCTGCGGTCTCATCAAACATCTCTCGAAAGGGCTGCAGGGTCTGGCCTGAGTTGAGTCAGAGCACTTCTCCTGTGTGGGATGAGTTTGATCTGATTGTGGTTGGGGAGGTGGTAGAGATAATCTCTAAGTTATGGCCGACCCACTGTGATTTAGATCCAGGCACAACACGCCTTTTGGGGAAATGTTTGGACCTGATTGGTCCTGTGATTGCTGGGGTAGTCTGGAGTTCATTAAGGAGTGAGATCTTTCCTTTAGCCTTGAAAGAGGCTTTGGTTAGACCTCTTTTGAAAGAAACATCTTTGGACCTGGACTGCCTCAGCAATTACAGACCTGTTTTGAACCTCTCAATTTTAAAGAAGGTTGTCGAAAAGGTGGTGGTCTTTCAGCTGGAGAGACATCTTGCTGCTTCCTCCAACTATGAAACTTTCCAGTCTGGATTCCATGCGGGGTATAGTACAAAGACAGCCCTGGTGAGGGTGCTTAATGACCTCCTGATTGTGAGGGATAGAAGGGAATGTACTATCTTGGTCCTTCTAGACTTTTCTGTGGCGTTTGACACCATGGACCATGAGGTGTTACTTGACTGACTGCGGTTTTGGTGAGGCCTGTCTGGAAATTTTATCAACTAGTTCCAGTCATACCTGACAAACAGAGTGCAGAGGGTGACCATGTGAATTTTCTCATCAAATCCGAAGCCGCTGTGCTGTGGTGTTCCACAGGGGTTGGTCTTGTCACCTCTGTTGTTCACGGTGTACATGCTGCCACGGGGGGATATTTTCCAGTGGTATGGGTTGGGTTTTAACTGCTATGCAGATGATACCCAGCTGTACCTGTCCTGTTCCCCCAATAGCCAGGTGTCAGACTCTGTATTTAACAGCTGCCTCAAGGAAATCCAGACATGGATGACTCACAATTGGCTTAAACTTAACCCAGACAAGACTGAGGTATGGTGGTAGAGCCGGGTTGGCAGGGCAGAGGGGGGGCATGACATTAACCCTTGACCTTGTGCTACGGGGTGTGTCTTTAGCCCCCTCTAGGCAGGTGAAGAATTTAGGAGTAATCCTGGACGGTGGTCTGACACTTGATGCACAGGTGTCGGCCATGGTGAGAACCGGGTTTTATCATCTCAGGAATATTGCCAGATTCGAGTCTTGATCCCACCTGATGATCTGCCCACACTGGCACATGCTTTTGTCACTACCAGGTTGGATTATTGCAATGCCCTGAACCTAGGAATATCTGGAGGCAAACTACACAGACTGCAGCTGGTGCAGAAAGTGGCGGCTAGATTATTGTTGGGGATGAAAAGACATGAACATATCACCCCAGCACTCTGCAAATTGCACTGGCTGCCAGTCCAGTGGAGGGTTGTCTTCAAGATAGGGCTGTTGACCTATAAGACCCTGTACAAGAGGGTCCCAGTCTATCTGCAAGAGTTCCTTATGCTCTACTGCCCAACCCAGGCTCTCCGTTCTGCCAGGGGTGGCCTCTTTGAAGTTCACAGGGTTAGGCTGCGGCATTCGAGTGATAGAGCATTTGTGGCAGCTGTGCCTACCCTGTGGAACTCTTTACCTTATTACCTTATGGAGGCTCCCTCAGTGGAAGCCTTTAAGAAGCGCCTCAAATCATACTTATTTAATGAAGTTTTTAATTGAAGGTGATTTACAATAATAGTATATTTTATGTTGGTTAGTTAAGCTGTTGCTCCCAGCTATATTTTGTATGTTGTTGCTGCTTGCTTCAAATTTGTTTTATTGTATTTTTAAGATGTTTTTGTATGTTATGTGTGTTATATTGTGCAGTACCCAGATTCTTCAGAGATGGATGCTATATAAAGAAAATATCTATCTATCTATCTATCTATCTATCTATCTATCTATCTATCTATCTATCTATCTATCTATATGAGGTTTAAAGTGTGAAGTTATTGAAAGGTAAGTAACATCTCTACATGGAGCTAGTGGAAGACTGTACATAACTAACAGTGGAAGCACCTAATACTTCATGTCATGTGCTTCTATACCTCCATCCACACAAAAAAACAATGTCTATGTGTTACAGTCACACTGTACATTCTTTACACCCTGTGTTCCGATCCCTCAATAGATTGGGATACAAATCTGTATAAATACTGTAGAGCATGACACCTATATTTCAGTTCTTTAAGTAATGAGCAGAAACATAGAATTTGACGGCAGATAAGGACCGCTTGGCCCACCCAGTCTGCCCATTTCCCTACCTAATGGATAAGCTGCAGATCCTAGTTAACCAGCAGCCTACTTCTTCCTACCCCCACCCCACAGAATTGCCTTATGACTGTCCCATGCATGCTTGAATTCCACCACTGTTTTTGACTCCACAACCTCCTCCGGAAGGCCGTTCCATGCATCCACAACCCTCTCTGTGAAAAAATACTTCCTTAAATTACCTCTGAGCTGCCCCCTCTATCTTCAAATTGTGCCCCTTGTTCTTGCACACCTCTTTTTTTGAAAGATGCTACCCTCTTGGACTTTGTTGATTCCCTTGAGGTACTTGAAAGTTTCTATCATGTCCCCCCTCTCCCTCCTTTCCTCAAGGTTATACATATTAAGCTCCTTAAGTCTCTCTTCATATGTCTTCCGGTGCAGACCATGCACCATTTTAGTTGCCCTCCTCTGGACAGCTTCCATCCTGTCTATGTCTTTGCGGAGATTGGGTCTCCAGAACTGCACACAGTACTCCAGATGGGGTCTCACCAGCTGTCTGTACAGGGGGATAATAACTTCCTGTTTTCTACTGGTGATGCCTCTCTCTATGCATCCCAGTATCCCTTAGCCCTCCTTGCTGCCCTCTAACATTGCTTGCCCACCTTTAGGTCATCTGATATGACTACCCCCAGGTCCCTTTCCATTTTTGTTGTTGTTAGTATCTCACCCCCCATTGTGTACTCTTACCCTGGGTTTTTGTTTCCCAGGTGCATTACCTTGCACTTCTTAGCATTGAATCTAAGCTGCCATACATTTGACCATTCCTCTAACCTTGCCAAGTCCCTTCTCATCCTTTCCATCCCACTTTGTGCATCAATTCTGTTGCAGATCTTTGTGTCATCTGCAAAGAGACATACCTTTCCTTCCAGTCCCACTGCAATGTCACTTATAAAGACATTGAAGAGGACTGGTCCTAATACTGAACCCTGCGGTACCCCACTAATAACCCCCCTTTCTTCAGAGTGGACTCCATTTACTATTACTTTCTGTGTCCTATTCTCCAGCCAATTCTGTACCCAGGCTGTCATCTTGTGACCCACTCCCAGGCTGGCTAACTTGTATATTCATCTTTTGTGTGGGACTGTGTCAAATGCCTTGCTAAAGTCTTGCAAGCCTTGCTTGCAGGTGTAGCAAAATAGCATGAAACAGTCATAACCATACTATATTGAACAATTTTCTTGAAAAATGTTTTATGTAGCATTCTTAACACCTCACCACATGTCTGCACAGCAACTGAGTGTACCCCCCCAAGACACTGGGATGGCAGCAGAAGTGATACAGTTCCTGAAAGATGATGATGGATGCCTCTTGCGGTATGGTTACAGAGTTGCATGTTCTTTCTCTTACCTTATGGTGTGTTTCTGATTGGTTGTGTTGCCTTGTACCATCCCACACTTGCATATGTCTTGTGTTTGTGTATCTGTGTATGGGTGTGGATGTGAGGGGACGGAGTTAGAATTGAAAACCCTAACACCAAATTTCCTCACTTTTATTGCTGTTGAACAACCTTAACCTTTGCATTAACAGAGTTCATTTTAATGAATTTCCTTACTTTTTGAGAAAGACATGTAAAATATTTAAACCTTTATTGTGTGTGTGTGTGTGTGTGTGTGTGTGCCCTAAAGAAAAAGTGTTCCATCATAAAATTTCACATGTGGTAAATTGTTAAACTACTATTTTTGAGATTATTATCACAACTCATGGCTGACTGCCACTTGGCTTTGCCCCCACCCCAACCCGCTGCAATGACTCTCTTTAGAAATATAACATGTGTGCCACTGATCTCAGCAGACAGCTGTTTACCTCTGTTTGCTGAAGTGATACAATCACATCCCCATCATCTTCAAACTCTGTCACAACCCCAGTTATGAATGCATATATCCCTAAATACACTATTGCTTTGATGTATACATTGTCAACATGATACATATTGTACAGAACATCATGAAGAAATAATACACAGGACACAGAGGATACGTTTTTAAAAAATTATTTAAGAAATTCAAATGTAGGTGTTGCCGAATTGGGTGGTTGTTCCTGAGATGGGCAAAAAAACAGTTCTGTTGTACACTATATAAAACAATTGCTGTGATTTTGGTCTTTGATTTTGTTTTCCATGACACTAAACACATACGTTACATTAAAAAAAATAAAAATGTTATTTTTTATTAAAGACAAATAAAGAACAATACTAGCAGCATAGTCACATCAGTATGTTAGTTGTAATGTTAAGCAAGGTATTAAATAATGGTAAAACTAGTGACCTATTTATCATTTAGTATTTAAAAGCGACTTAAAGAAATATGGTTTTGACTACTTCATTTACTATAGTGAAGTCTAACTATATTTTCAAAGGTAACAGAAATACTAAGGCTAAATTAAAGCGAGCGGTACAGCGCCGCACCTTTTCAGCAAAAGGAGTGTCCCCTGCATCCTCCATACTTCTGGGTTTCAGACTTTTGTAAATTAAAATACACTAAGTCACGGCATGAAAAAATGCCACTCTTGCTGTTAATAGCTAAACCGGATGGTAAGCTTTTTGGGGGCAGGAGGCTACATTTTGTATAGCTTTCCTTTAAAATGTAAGCATTGCATGGAAAACAGTGAGGATTACAGTCTCATACTCCCACAGCAGTGTTGAAAACTATGTAGAGATGGTAGCAGGCTGCGCAGTTTCTTTACAGTTCACCTTCAATATTTAATTTATCTTTTTTGTATATTGCATAATTGTACATATGTAAATCTTGTTAAAAGCAAAGGTTGAATGTTTTTCAGTTAATAATTTTATAATGTAAATAGTTTTCATAATTTAGTCAAGATAACTGTGTTTTTTATATTTGATATTTTAAATACATATACAAACTATTGATTTCAGTTAAACCTTTCCCATTTTATTGTAATAATATTTTTCTTTATCACCCTACCCCACCCCATGTGAACATAACACATTTGTTTGTTTTATTTTCTGCATATCAATATGTTTATGTAATGAAATGTATTTGTTTTTATTAAAAGAAGAGTTAATTTTATATAAAATTCATAAAGCTTTTAATTTTACAAAAGATAACATTTTTCAGCATAAAAACCATGTCTCCTGTCTATTCTTTCAAAATCTCAGAAAATTAAGCTAAATGGACAGTATCAACCATGTGTGAGACAGAGGGATAGAGGCAGTACATGCAAGGCAGGAAGACAAGAAACTATATGTTACTGTGTGTGACAGGCCCAAGCATAACATCTCTTGGGTGGTAGGAGAAGGGATAGATGCCAGGCTGTTCCATGACATCATGAGACCCGACTCTCACCCCATTCTATGTGTAAAAAGGTTGACATGGTATAGTAAAGGAGAATGGGGTGAGAGTTATGCCTCATGACCCCATAGCACACCCCATCATTTCTCGTTCTGAGGAGGATGGAGGCAGGGAGGTGCTGCGGTGGTGGAGGGTGGCTATGGACTCAACCCTGGCATCTCATTTCCCCACTTTTATTGCTTTAACACTAGCTAATGCATTAAACTAAGTATTTAGCAATGAATTTCCTTACTTTTTTTGAAAAAAGTGTACCATAACTAGTAAATACGAGAGTCAGCGAATATGATGAAGGAAAACAAAGGCTGTTACACCACAGACATTATTTACTGTAAGTAAGCAAATGTGCAGAAACAGTGTGTGGCTGTGTGTGGAAGGCCCAAAGCATGATGCCTCTTTGTGGGGGAGAGATGAGACCTCCACATGAGATACAATCAACCAAATCTGTATCTCACATTCTTCACAAGATATGGGAATGAAAATCGTGTCATCTCTTTTGGGGAGAGGGTAGCAGAAGGGACAGATGCTGGGCTGTGTCATGGGCTCATAATACCTAAGTCTCATCCCATTCCATGTGTAAACAGCTTGACATGGTACAGTAAAGGAGAATGGGCTGAGAGTTACACCTCATGTCCCCATAGCACACCCTATCATCTCTCAGTCTGTGGAAGATGAAGGTGGGGGTGTTGTGATGCTGGAGGGTGGTTACAGACTCAACCATGACTTCTAATTTCCCCATTTTTACTGCTTTAACCCTAGTTGAAGCATTAAATAAGTAGTTAGCAATGAATGTCCTTACTTTTTTTGAAAAAGTGTATCATAACTAGTAAATATAAGAGGCAGTGCATGTGATGCAGGAAGACAAGGGCTGTCACACCACAGACATTATTTACTGTAAGTAAGCAGTTGTGCAGAAACAGTGTGTGGTTGTGTATGAGTGTATGAGATGCCCAAAGCTTGATGTCACTTGAGGAACGGTGGGGTACGAGACCTTCACATGAATTACAATCAACCAAATCCATATCTCACATTCTTCACAAGATATGGGCTCCCAAAAACCACTGGATAGGCATTCTTGGAATCCTTGTGACACTCATTTGCCAATATCTCAGGAATCATTTAACCTAGGAAGAAAATTCTACTGCAGGTGTAATCTATAGTTTCCAATCTTCTTTCTGTGGCTACTGATCTAAGCTGCAAGTAGCAAAAAATCTATATCTCACTTTGTTTTCAAGATACGAGCGTCAAAAGTCACAATGGGCGCCACTGTGTTATCCTATGGGAAAAATCTTAACTTCATAATGGCATATCTACGGAACCGCTTATCGTCCCAACACCTAAATAACATAACTCATATCTCTAGGGCATCCCCTTAATAGTCTGCAAATTTCAGGTCAAAAGACCAAACCATTAGTTTACAATGCATTGGCAAGGTGTTTAAACACTCCTAGTTTGTGAGACAGCAAATTCCCCAACTTTCAGTTCAATCCCTGTTCATGAGCTGTCAAAACAGCCATCCACAAAAAATCCTTGACCATCAGATTTTGGCCACCTGTCCCTAAGTGATGGTCAAGGATTTTGTTACCTCGTGAAAGAGGATCGGGTAGTGGACTAGGATTTTGACAGCTCGCAGACTGCGATTTTGTCAACTAACAAAAAGAGGATTCAAAAAACCAATCCCCTTAGCGAGCTGACAAAATCCCAGTCCATCACCTGATTCCCTTTCACAAAGCAGCAAAATCCTTGATTCACAAGTCAATCCTCATCCATGAGAATGGCCATCTAGTCACAAAGTGATGCTCAAGGATTTTGCAGCCTCCCAAAAGGGGATCAACTTGTGGACTGGGATTTTGCCAACTCATGAAAGAGGATCGTAAGCAAGTCATGTACAAAGAATTTTAAAATTTGAAACATCCATTTTTTGGACAGAACAAAGTGAACCAAAGGTATGGGTTTGTAGAGGGCGTCACCCTGAACAAAACCAATGCCTTATTACAACAAGAAGTCACCCATGTAAGAAGCTATGACATTTTCTTTGTGGGACAAAA
This sequence comes from Neoceratodus forsteri, assembly GCA_016271365.2. NCBI lineage: Eukaryota > Metazoa > Chordata > Ceratodontiformes > Ceratodontidae > Neoceratodus > Neoceratodus forsteri. Next base: position 586,242,978 of record CM028131.1, read on the forward strand.
TGAAAACAAGATGGTGGCTTGCGGACAAGGAATTTTCCTGACAGATGAGGATTTTTTTAAAATCCTCATTCAAGAGCTGACAAAATCCTTGACAATGAGTCCAATCCTCTTTCACAAAACATACATATAAATCTTGGTGTGAACTGAGCATGCTCAGAATCCCAAAATTAAAAATTAAATAACTTTGGAACAGATTAATATTTGCTGGAGTGTTCTTTGTTCCAAACTCTTTCTATATTTCAAATTTCATACCAAAACATCAAACAGTGTGGTTGCAGCTCCATGGGCAAAAAACATGTCAAACGTGGCAAAAAATGTGTTTGCAGTGCTTTGCTGCACAAAAACCATAAGTCTGACCAAAATGCAACTTAGTAAATCAAGAAAGCTATCAAGCAAGAACGCGTATTCAAAATTTTGTGACAATCCATTGAACGGTTGCAAAGTTATTAACGTGCAAAAATTGGAGTTTAACATTAAACTGCCAACTCAACCCTAACTGTAGGCACAGCCACATCCCTATAATATATATATATATATATATATATATATATATATATATATTTATTTGTACATCGGTTTATAACCTTTGAGCCAGAGGCTCATTTCCAAAGGTACCTCGTCACATTGAGGACAAACAGAACAATTTTAGGTTACAGCATAAGAGTCACATACTTAGCGTATCACATAGTGGTTTCATACATTTATACAATTTAGTAGCAATTACAATGAAACAGCTGAGCACATGCTGGAAATAAAAGAGGCAATATGCAATGGGGGAGAGGTTGTGGGGGATGAGGTGGAGTGCCACCCAGTGGGTGTTGTCAAGTGTGGAGAGATCTAGGCCACATTTAGAGACAGGAGCAGCTGCGTGTGTTAAACAGTTGACTCTGAAGGGCGGTTTTGAAGTTGGAGATTGTGGGGGCATTGGAGATGGGAGCAGGGAGAGAGTTAAACCAGGATGGAGCTCTGTAGCAGAAGGACCTCTGTCAATGGGTGGTCCTGGATCTAGGGATCAGTAGAGTGGTCTTTCCAGAGGTTTGGATTGCGATAGAGGGTTGAGTGTGGCGGATGGAGGCTGTTGCTCCAGGAGGGGGTAGCCCAAGTAGATTTTTTTTAGTGAGGAGGCAGGTTTGATAGCATAGCCATTCATCAAGGTTAAGCAGTTTTGCCTCATCATAGAGTTGACAAGTATGTGTGAGCATGGGGGCACCAGTAATCAGCCTGCAGGCCTTATTTAGGGTGAGACGAATTTTATTGAAGACAGTAGAGTCAGCAGCACCAAATACTGGCAGGCCATAGTCAACAAGGGACAGTACTGAAGACGTAACCACAAGTCAGAGGGCATCGGGGGAGGCAGTTTTTATAGTGGTAGAGGATGCCAAACTGTGTATTAGTGGTGGATGCAAGGGCATTAATGTGGGTGTGGTAGGTGAGGGCTGAATCGAAAGAAACCCCAAGGTACTTGTAGGAGCAGTCTTTTTCGAGTGGTTGTTTGGTACTAGGAAGGATATGGAGTGGGAAGTTGCTAGCTTTGTTTTGGGGTGGGCAAAAAGCATTGTTTTGGTTTTTTTGAGATTAACGACGAGTCTGTGCTCTTTAAACCAGGCTTCAGCATCATTGTAGGATTGTTATAGGGTGTCCTGGAGGGAGATGGGATTGTGGTGGGTGGCAAAAATGACAGCATTGTCTGCATACAGAAGAATTTTGCCAGAACATGCATTGGGCAGGGTGTTTAGATAGTGTGAGAAGAGTAGGGGGCCCAGAATGGAGCTCTGAGGTACCCCTGAGTGGATGGGATGAGTTTCAGAAAGTGTCCCATTGATTTTTATACATTGGGAGTGAGCAGATAGATAGCTAGTGCACCAGGCAAGAGGGCCAGCAGAGAAACCAGTGTGGCCGAGGGCATCCAGCAGAAGAGGGTGGGAAACAGTGTTGAAGGCCTTTGAGAGGTCAACGAACACTGCACCAGCTAGGGAGCTGGCATCCAGGGAGGAGTGTAGGAAATTGGAGAACTCAACTAGTGCAGTGCCGGTACTGTGACCAGCACGGAAGCCATGCTGCTCTGGGCATAAGATGCTGTGCTTAGTCAGATATTCGGTGAGTTGAATAGCCACCAAGGACTTTGGAGAGGAGAGGGAGGATGGAGATAGGTCGGTAGTTCCCAGCAGAGGACCTGTCACCTCCTTTATGAATGGGTGAGACTATGGCTGTTTTCCATGCAGCGGGGAATTGCCTCTGGCAGAGGGATTGGTTTAGTAGGCTGGTGAGTGGGGCAAGAACTTCATCCAGCACCAGCCGGAGAATACTGGGGTCCAGGGAGTCACTGCCGGGACTATTGCTATTTAATGCTTTGATCAGGATAGGTCTGGCTTCCTGGGCAGATGCCCTATGTAGGTGGAAGCTGGGGCATTGGAGGACCTGGGAAGGTAGGGTAGGGGGAGGGTCAAAGAAATTATTGGGGAGGAGAGAGCTATGGTCAGTAAAGGAGGTGTTAAGGTAGTTAGCGTCTATAGCTCACTCCCTACTTCAAGTCAGAATGCTCTGTTGTGACATCACAATCTGTTGCCATGAGAGTTGCCATGAGAGAGAGTATATATATATATATATATATATATATATATATACAGTATATATATGGTTTTAAACTTTGTTTATTGGCAAGCATACATATATTACAGGGGTGCGGTAGTGCCCCTATAGCTAGGGTTGTACCTACACTTCAATGTTGAATTCAACATTTTGAACCTTAAAGAGCAGCTGACAACTTCAGGAGAACTTTAACAAAACATAATATTTAGATAAAATTCAGCTTGTATTTCACATTAGTTCTTTATTCTTCCTCCCCATTATTTATTGCTGAGGTCAACTACATGAAAGCAGGAATTTTGCTCCTAAAGTATTCATCTATTTCTGTTGTTGTCTCTCTATCTGAGGTCATAATGCACTGCTTGAGACATCACAGTTACTCTCATGGCAACAGACTGTGATGTCACAACAGGGCATTCTGACTTGAACTAGGGAGTGAGCAATAGAGGCAGATTAACTTTAAAGTTACTTTAAGGGATACAAATCAGTATTCATGCCCATTTCCTCAACAATAAATAATTGGGAGGAGAAATCTAGATTATATATGGAATACAAGTAGAATTTTACCTACTTATTATGTTTTTCAAAGTGTTCTTTCAGGCATCAGTAGCTCTTTAATAACTTTGGCATTAATTGATAAAATAGCCCAAAATTTGGCATGCACAGTCATTTTGCCAGTGTCAAAGACGTGGTCAGTTTCATGAAGGCATCTTGCATGGTTTTTGACACATGGAGTAGAGATGTGCCGAAGTAAAATTCCACCTCTGAAATGGACGTGAAGCGACCTCTTTGCGTTAGTATTCCGCTACACAAAGTGCTCATTTTAGACCCTCACTTTGCCACTTCATGTTGTGATTATGACTTTGCATTGTGCACTCCACCTTATTCCGCTTTAAGGTGGAGTGAGAATTCCCAGGCAGTCTACACATATCACATGGCTTACACAGTGTAGGTCACATGCTTCAGGCAGGCAGGCAGGAGGTTGGGGCAAAAACACTCTCCAACGTGGGAAGACTTACACATTTTGCACAGGGTGTGACAAATGACTCTGCTCTGTGAATAGCCTGGGGTGGGGTGTGGTCATGTGATGAAGAGGGGTGCACAGGTGACAAGTACACAAATGAAGTTATTTTCCCCATTTGACATACAGGTGTTGATGTACCACTTGCACTAGATATACTGCATTGACCACCACCACCACAACTGCTACTCTGACCACCACTTGACAAGATTTCTAATTTATAATCCTCTCCCTCATCATGCCTGTAGTAATCCTCTGGTGTTATTTCATTGCTACTGCAGGCATTCCTACTTGGTCTTACACTCATGGAAGGGGATAACATGCTCAGTAAGGTTGATGACTAGGGTGATTGCCCCACTATGGCATTAGCTGCTGTCTGGTGCCAGGTCCACAGTGCCATGTGCCTGTTCTTAAGATGTGTATGCTGGTCCCCTGTCCCCTTTTTACCTCAACTCACTTGTGCATGGCAAAACTGGCATATTGCAACTGACTCATCATTTGCATCTTGGACAACAAAATCCCAGACAAGGGACTATGATCCTTTACTTTTAACATGTCCCTGATGCTGCTTATTGGACTCCATTTTTTTAACCCATGAAATGGGGGTGTGCTACATGATTTTTCAGGCTGGACACACTTGGACTCCAACTGACCACCATGACTACCTATGATTATTACTGGGTCATCATCATTATCATCAACAGAAACATCTAAATCACAACTTTTTGAGGAGGGGGGATTTAACGCCAAGAGACCCAGACACAGCCATCCTGACTTTCTCTTCTCCAGTTCCCGACAGGAATCACTGACATCATCTTCATATTCATCAACATCATCTGCATCCACAATTTTCTGCTTTGATGCTGTCATGTGGAAAACATGTTCCAACCACAGCATCATCATCATCACCAGATATTTTTACACCACATTTTGAATCACTGGATGGGAAAGGCATGACTTCAACAGCACTGGAAGAAATGTGACATTGTGAGTTATCGTCGTCAGGATCAGAATCATGTTCAACTACCATGGGGATGTTAATGGGGAGTATGACATCATCTACACTGTCAGTTGCTGCTTTAGACTCAACTATATTTTTTGAAATGGTTAACTGGTCAGAAGTGGAACTTGAAACAGCAATACTTATGCCAGCAGAAACTGCATTTACACCACCAGCTGGGACAACATCATCTCCTCCAACTATGAGTGAAGCTACAGACTGCACTGTAAAAAACATTGATGGAGAATTCTCTTTACCCGACACCAGCTATGCACTTCTGCATACTACCACGCCCATGGACAATTTGCCACTAGCAGCAGTTCCATGGCCAGAAACAGCTTTGCTTGCACATCTCTTTGCAGGCATTTTGGGGATCACCAAGAAAATTCGAAACACATTTAGATTTCTGAACTTTCAGTCTGGAACGGTGGATGTGAAGCCCAAAAAAACTAACTGTGGCTTGTAGATGGAGACTGGGCACTAAACAGATGCAAAAGCACAGACAGATTAAAGATTGCACTGTGCAATCAAGAAGAGATGCAGATGCAAAGTCACAACAACACCTTAACCAGTGCTCCAAAGTCATGATGCAATCTGGAAAAGAAAACCTTTTGCCGGTTGGGGGGTGGGTGCAGTCACTGCAGTAACAGTCCAAAACCAAGATAGAACAAAGCAGTACAAAATCATGCAGGTGCAGTGGATAGCAGTTTCACACTGCTGCAATTACTCTGTGGCACAATAAAACATGTCTGATTTGATGGCACGTGTCATGCACACACTCACACACACACTACAAGTAATGCGTAGCAAATTGAAAACATCAGTAATATAACCAAATCTTTTAAACAAGCTGAAATTATGCACTGCTGCACCACAACAATCAACAAAAAAGTGTCATGAATTGCTGAAAATATTACTGTGTGTACATTAACACAGTTATACTAGAAACATAACCAAAACAGAAGAACTGCCTTTTTATCCTAGTTAATCTGCCTCCAACACAGATACACCCCTCCCCAAAGCACACTTCAAGTGTCTATCAGTACACCGACTGAATGTTCTAAATTAACATTTAAAATCCACACACAAACAATGATATGTGTACAGGAAGGTTTCCTACAATCAATGTACTAAACTGTGAGCAAAAAAAAAAGACTCAAAAAGGCTTTTTTAACAGCTTTTAGAGGGTTTGAATCACAGAGCTGTGAGAGCAAACTGTCTTCAGCTACCACTACATATACACTACACAGAACTGAGGCTGTACAGAGCAATCTAGAGCCCATGTGAGCTGCAGTCCCATGAATAACTGTAAAATTCACCTCGGAGCTCAATAACAAGGTGAAGTGATGCAAAGTATATTGATTTCATTGTACTTTGCATCAAAATTGGTGCAGAAGTGGTTGGGGAAGGCAGAGTAACTCGAAGTCATAGTTATCAATGGACTTCATGTTCCTCATTATGACCCGAAGTACTCCACTTCACGTTGCGGATTACTTTGCAGATTCTGCATTACTCCGCAAATTGCTTCACAGAGCAAAATTTGGCCACTTCGACCACCTCTAATATGGAGTGGTAAAAAAAACAGAAAAATAAACACTTTTTTCCTATTGGATGACATGATATTTTTTGCCCTTATCTACAGCCCAGATGGAATGAAACTTTGTCTTGAAATTTTCATGGATGATGAGGTCTATGCCAAGGGTGTGCCTTTAGATAGTGTGGTGAGAAGATATCTCACCATTTTTGAATTATAACGTTTTTTGTGATAGCCACTAGACAAGCAGGTACTGTAAATGAAAACCATTCAAACTGTTAATTGTTAATGATTTACTCAGAGAAATACGGTTTGTGCTGTCCACCATCTTGGTTTTTTTTTTCCATCTTAAAAATTTATTTCTGAAGAAATGCTACTCTGTAAGGAGTGACCAAGACCTGTATTTAGCTGTCAATGAAATGCTTAGCTCATTTATTGTATTATTATTTAAAAAGTTTGATGGCAAGTATGTCTTTTTGGGGTGAGAATCATATTGTCCCTCACTTGCTTAGTTAAGGATCAGTAGATCCGTAAATAACCATTTGCAGTTCTTAACAGTTCAAACTTTATTGTTCAAAATTAAAAAAATCTGCAAACAGTAAAGGTCCAAGACAGTTCAAAGTGTTATAGTTCCCTGGTATCAAGTGACACGCCCAACTGTCGATTTCCTTTTCCTGAAGATAAAATAATGTGTCCCTGCTAGTCTAGTGGTCCCTCCTCTCTTCCCCATTCTCTGATCGCTGTCCTCAAAGTACAAATTATATTCTCTGGTAGTCCAGTGGTCCCTCTTCCCTCCCCCATTCTCTGATTGCCATCCCATGTAAATGTTTTAGTTATTCCCTGATAGCCTAGTGCCCCCCATAGTTCTCTGATTGCCATCCCTGTGTAAATATTTTATTTATTTTCTGATAGTCCAGTGCCCCCCCCAGTTCTCTGATCACCATCCCTGAGTACATGTTTTATTTATTTCCACACAAAAATATTTTTCTTTACAGTCCTGTATCAATTCCCTCTGCATCTTTCCTGGACTTGTGAACACCTCTAACACAGTCTGGCCACTCATTATGCAGTAGGAGGATAGGAGACTATTACAGCATGAGCATCTGCCATTCTTTTGGGGTTCATAATGCCCAGAAAGTATGCATCAAGAGTAGATCAAGGATTTGAAACAAAACAAGGTTGTGTGTAATTTCACCATTCAAGTGCATTCCATTTCTACTAAAAAATGAAACAGATAAATCAACCAGCAACATCTATGAATTTTAGAAATGTTAAGCAATCATAAAATTAGAATTTTCAACTAGATATAGTATGATGCGAAAAGGGTTGACATTGTCCCTTTAAAGACATATGAGATACTGGTTGTCATACAGTAGCTCACAGATTTATATAGAAACACGAATTCAGCTTATCTCTAGCAACACTTCTGTGCTACTATAATTAAGTCAAGTACTGTGACTGAAAATTATAATAGGCACATTTATTCAAATGAAATAGATATTCAGCTTCTGTTCCTGCATGTGTATCTCTACAATTTTTGTAGACAGAGTATTAGCATTACCATTAGTATTAACATATCAATACAAATTTGGGAACATTATTACCTCTAACATGTTTTAAAAGTATTTTATAATTAAAGTAATAGCCTAGAATTTGTTTGCAGTTAAGGTCTGCAATCCCAGCACATCTCAGAGTGCTGAATGTTTGTGGAATACAGAGACAAAAAAAAGACTGCAGCTCAAATTGTCATATTTTAATAAATTGAATTTTATACTATTCCTTGTTTAAAATGGGGCCTTGGACTAGCTGGCTGGCTCACTTTGGCCTTTCAATCCTTTTGCATAATCGTAGAATTCCAATTGGTGACTGCAGAACATATGTATGCAATCCAATTTTATTAGGGGATATTTACCATTGAGCCAAGCTCATTTATAGTGATGTTCCTTTGTATAAAACTCACTATATACAGTAAGCAGATTATGAAAAAAGAGTGGCAAGTGAAAAAAGCAACATCACAAGCCATAATGCTTTTATTAACCCATACACCAGGGATAAGTTAAATATTCTATGTATGTCTTTCTGTCTGCTGTAGCTACTTATCCATTTAAACTGTGGCCTAATTCTTATGCAAGTCACATTACTGCTGCCCTTTGCAAAAAGGTACTGTATGCTTCACACTGCATGTCAAAAAACTGTTTCTTATAAGATATTGCATTATTCTCTATTTTCCCACCAGACTGAAGTCTTTTCATTAGATATTAAAAGACTGTATCCACATGGAATTTCATAATCTATGAGATGGAAATTATGTTCATCTATTTTGCCTGAGGTAAGAAATGTTCTTTGATTGCTACTGCTTGGCAGCACCGTCCTTGATATCAAGTCATCTTTGCAGACTGTTCTGCTAATCAGAAAACAAAGAAGGAATCATACCAAGACAGTGTTTAAACACCTTGTTGTAGAACACTCATGAGAAAGCAAGACTGAATATGCACATTCATAAATTATGCATTCACAAACATGGTAATGCAAAAATATATTGTGTATGTTAACTAATGTGTAGTGACATCCAAAACTGAAGTAGCTTTCTCCGTAAGGTAGATTTAGGGCATATGGAACACACAACAGGGATTAATGGTACATAAATTTATTATTTGGTACAATATTTTATGTTAAATAGTCCTCTGAGCTACATAATGATATACAAGTGTAGCTCTGAAAGGTAGTAACATTACACAAAGTTAGTGGCGTATGGTAATCTGAAGCATAAAATCTTATGTATGTAAGTCTTATGCAGCATCTGCATCCATAATTTACTACAAGGCTAAGTGCCATCAACATACAAAAGGAGATTTCAGCAAAAATGGAAAATGCTAACCCCTCCCCAGCCATACTGCAGTGTAGGCATGCATAAGATTTTGCTGATACAAAATACCTGCTGGCCAAAACCATTACAATGTCAGAAGCCATTTGAAATCCCTTATGACTGAACCCTCATGATTGCTGTGCTGTCAGAAGCTTAGCAATCATGTCACATTAAAGTGAAAACTAATGTTAAATTGCTATTTTAACGTAAAAGCAAATCACTATTCATATCTTCTAATGTGTTTAGCTCAGTGTGTTAACGTGCAGTTTACTTTCAGTACTCAAACAGATAGACTCTGTCAATTTCATACTTAAAGCCATATTTAGTTTACACATATCAAAGGTGGGATTTTTCACATGACACCACCATTCTAGCTATAGTTCCTTTAACATATTTTAAGTAGGTCTGCAAATCACCATTGAGACTCCTCTATTTAGTGTTGGATGAACAAAACCATTGCCATGTATAAAATTAACTATCATGATATGATAAAGCTAATGTCATTTAAAAACATGCATAGACAGCAACAAAAAGTGTAAAAAACGTCGGTGTAAATAGTATATATATATATAATTTGTATGTTAAATTAGAAGCACAAGTAGGACAATAGAGCATAAAGGCAACATGAGTTGAGAAAGAGGTATTTAAAGAAATAGACCCATAGGCTGGGTCAAACAGTTCTTGCTACTACCTACATGAGGAGTTAGTTAAGATAGAAGCATCTATTCCTTTGTAACATATAACATAGTAAGCTAAGGTTGTAAGTGACTCTAGGCCAATACTGTCTGCTCTCGACATTTATAGGCAAGTACAGCATGAATAAATATGCTGGTTGGCTGCTGTATCCCACTTTCTGTTCAACCTCCTCTATTTGTTGATGTTCTTCACTTTCTCTTCTAGTTTTTATTTACGTCCTTCTTCTTTTGCAGGAGGCAGTGTGGTCTAGTGGTTAGGGCAATGTCTGGGGTGCAGCAGCATCACAGGTTCAAACCTCACTAGACAAAAATATTCAGTTTATGATCTATGGAAAGTCAGTCAATCTCCAAGTGCTCCACTCTATCCACATGCAAAAATGGGGAGCTGCAGGTTCACACTGAAAATGAGGGATTGGTTTTCAGCCACAATTTAGCAGGCATAACCTCCAATGCTTTATAAATACCCCAAGTCATTTGAATGCTTTTTTTCAAATATTTTGCCACATTTATGACACTTTCCATCACTTTGTGTTCAAATGAGCACATATATGTCAAATATCAACACATGCATCATTAGAGAGCTCCTGATTTGCTGTATGTCATGGCAGATGAGCACATAAGTTAGACCACCATTTAGGTGGTGAGATATATTGTCACAGTAGGTGCGGATGAGACATGATTGTGCTGCATGTCCTTAGTGCAGTTTTGACAATCCATCTTGGGAAGTTTCATCTCAGCTGGGCTATCATAAAAAATATATTTGCAGTTTTAGAGTTTGTGCACCTCAGTCTCCCTGTGAGATGACATTGTGATTGCTTTCCATGTGACTCTCACTTTATCCTCCTTATCCTTACCAATAGCTTAGTTCTCAGCGTGTCCTTTTGAGCTACACATATGTTTCTGTGCATGCAGCAGAGGAAATGCACTGTATGTGTTGGAGTGATTTGAGGCATAGCCATATCTCTCAACTGTTCCTAATTTTCAGTGACATTCCTGATTTTGCCTTAACTTTTCATCTGTCCCTACTAAAACTTGTGTTTCTGTGACGGAACAGTGAGGATTCTAAGCGTAAAATAATGTCAAGTATTAGATTTACAGAACTGGTCTTTTTCATAATATGTATTTTACACTGTGCCCCTTTTTCTACCAGATTTCTGAATGGAAATCACCAGTTTTTAAGCTGTGTCCTGATTTTGGTCCTTTGACCCTTATTTTTAAGCCTTGTATAAGCCATTCCACACCCATGTGAGGCTTACCTTGTGGGGCTATGGGCCCGCGGTGTTCCAACAGGTGGCTCTGGGGGGCATCCACATTGTCTCCCAAGCTATGGTCACCAGTGATCTCCTGCTTCTTGGCCCCAACCACAGATAGTGGGGCTGAGGTTCTAGAATGTTTCTGCACCTCTGGGCACTGTAGGGAAGTTTGTTCAGTTCAGGGATAGCAGAACAAGGGGACCGAATGTAAATAAAAAATATGACCATCATGCACCGTATGTGTATGCGTGGCTGAGAGGGCTTAAAGCAGCTACAGCTCCAGAAATGTGTTTGGCCATGTAGCCATAATTTAAAAGAATCACCGGATCCAGGGCAGGCAGTGAAGCCTGAAGTCAGCAGCAAAACACGGGGGATATGGTTTTCGGCTGCTGTAACATGTAAAGTGACTGCATTATTGGGACTGAACATAAACAAATATGGCAGTCCCCATAGGATCCTTGCAGCAGGCAGGCTACTGGGAAATGTGAAATGTGAAAAGGCACCAGAAAATGCCTGGGAGTTCAACAGCCAATCAGACGGGGACTTTCAAAAAGCTACAAAAGGAACTGGCAGCTTGCTAAAAGAAGAGATTCCTGAGATATTCAAGAGGGGGCAGGCAAGAGAGACTGCTGTGTGTTTCCTAGCCAAAAGGCCTGCTTGGTTGTCCAGTGACCTTTCTGGCCTCCAAGCTGATCAATAAGCAGTGCACCTGTGTGAAAAGCAGAGGAGACAGGGAAAAGAACTGAACTGCTAACAGAGTCAGCCAGACTTCAACCTATGACAGTGATGTTTTGTCTGGTGATTAGCAGTCTGAAGCTACAGACTGTGCATTTGCGGCAGAGAAAAAAGAGAATTTGCAGCTGAGAATAAAGAGATTTTGCAGCAAAAAGAAAGAGACTTTGTCATCACGAATGAGAAAGACTGAGCAAGCTGTGCTCCCCTGGAGGGAAAAGAGTGTGAATGCTGTGTAATTGCTTCTAGTAAGAGAAGTAGTAGGTGCTGAGGCTAGAGATTGAGCCAAAGCCCAGCCACCAATGTGCTTACAGAGATTGCTGCCGAGCAGAAAAAAAAGTCCAAGGGACACCTAGCCTGGCCTAATCCCCAAGATCACTGAAGAGATAATTGGAGAGGAAAGCATCGAAAGATCTGTCAGGTGAACACCGCAGTCAAAGGCTTCAGTGTTGAAGATTTAAAAGGCCTGACAGGTGACGACCAGCATTTTTCATTTCTTCAGCCAGCTGCTGATTTCCTGCAAACTTCTGCAGTGGTGCACCACCAATGACCCCTTATACCAGCACAGTACCATTTGAAATCATTTGTTTGCTGAACCCCTTTGATCACCAGACTATAAGTACCTCAGGGCTGCGGCTCCAGGGAGTCTTCTACTTTAGCTAGTAAGCTAGTTAATAAAGGGGGTTAATACCTGGGTGGGACTCTGCAAGTGCCAAGATAAAAAAAAGCATAAAAAAGTTAAAGTTTGCATCTGTTTACAAGTTATTGGGACACAACAAAATTTACTGTTTCTAATGGCCATTTGGGGGGAAATTCGGGTGTACCCATAAGTGGGAGGTGGGGGAGACATTGTTGGGTATAGTTGTTTTTGCCATTTATCATTGTTGTGCTATTTTCTCCCCTGTTCACCCCCTCCCTATAATAAAAAGTGAAGTTGGTTTATGGTAAAATTTAATATTGCTGGTTATTGGAAAATGTATGCATTTACTGTGTGGGGAAGGTACTGTGAGGGCAGTTATTGTATTTTCCTGGGTTGTGGCAACCTGGAATTTATAACACAGGTATCCCATATCACCACCCCAGGTGGAAGCACTACACCATGCTACTCCGGTATAACGTCCATTTGTGAACCCAGGCAGGCCCCCTCAGGGAAGTGTGCAGTGTGGACCGAGGGCCCTAGAACAACCAAGGTGAGTCAAGGGGGCTGTTACACTTGTCCCTGAACTATGAGACAGGAGTGTGAGAGCTATGGGTGTGGCTATATAAAAAGATGCAGGTTCTGTAAATAATTCAGTTAGTGTATAAGAATAATACATTTATCTCATATGTTTAAGAATGGACAACGGATGTTCTTTATACATAGCATCTACCAGATACAATTGATACATTTCAGAAAACTACTGTCAAAGCCATCCAAAACTCTGATGAATGTCTTGTTCATGGTCCAGATTTGTAATCCATGAAATGTTAATGTAGTCACTGAGACACTGTACCCAGTCAATTGTACCTCCATGCTAATGATCCTTCATATTCATTTGAGGTTGCATGGAATCTTTTTTTCTGCTTCCACAACAAACAACATCCATATGTAGCATACTGGAACATTCATGGAAATCCAAAATTCCCCAGCTGTTTTCCATATTCTACATGTCATGTTTGCAAATAAATTGAGTAGGTGGATTCTTTTAATGAATTTCACGAATCAACAGAAAAAATGCATCACTACTGGATGCAGCATTTATTCTGTGGGATTTTTCAGCAAGGGAGAAGATACTCTCTGCTCAGAAAAATGTCACACCCTCCCCATTGTACTATAATATTATGCTTCTCAAGTATCTCCCATCCATATACTGCACTAGGTTTATGGGGGTGAGCTTTACGATTTGTGTGTTGTTCCTTCCTGTTCCATGTCATCTACTGTAGTGAAAGGCCTGCCCTCTCTAAATTTCAATCTGGCAATACTACTCTGTTAACTGTGCCATGGTCTATTATTGTATAGCATTTAGTGGAACTATTATCTTAGCTGATTGATCCCACACCCTCTGGAGCACCAATCAGTATGCTCCACTAAAAAGCAGGAAGCAGTTTCAGGGTTTTTAAACCCCTGATGTCGATGGAGTTGTGGAACACACACTGCAGGAGCGGAACTACAAGGATGGTCACTGGATTCAGAGGCCCTCTGTCATTCCCTCAAAAAAGAGTTGCAGAGATGATTTTTTACCAGATCTCCAGCCAGAAACACCGGAGCTAACAGAGCCAATCAGAAGAGGCTGACTCACCCCATACCCTCTGTAGTATTAGTCAGCATGCTTCACTAGAAACCAGGAAGTGACTTCAGGGTGTTTAAATGTCTGAAGCTGACAGAGTTGCAGACCACACACTGTGAGAGCAGAGCTACAAGGAGGGTCGCCTGATCCACCAGCTCTCCATTGTCTCCCCCAGAAAGTGCTGCAGAGATTATTTTTTAACAGATCTCTGGCCAGAAACACCTGCGCTAACAGAGGACTTGGCAGGAGCCAATAAGAAGAGGCTTACACTCACAACATCCTCTGGAGCACCAATCAGAATGCTCCACTAGAAACCAGGAAGCAGTTCCAGGGTTTTTAAATCCCTGATGCTGACAGAGCTGTGGAACCCACACCATGGGAGTGGAGCTACAAGAAGGGTCTTCCCACCGGAGTCAGCTCAATAAGGCAGGTCACTCTGCACCTTAAAAGTAAGTAAAACAGGGGAATAGGGTTCAGTGCCGGCAGGCAGCCAGGGAAGGAATAGAGAATAAGGGAGTCTGCAAGTTAGAGATGAAAGAAAGGGGAGGACTAGAAGTGGGAGTGGGTGACACACCCTATCTAGGATAGGGGTATAAAAGGGTTTTTGGTTGAAAAAAAGGGAAAAATAATCTTAATAGGGAAAAAGGGGGACACTAGCTAGAAACCTATTGAGGTCAGAATGCTGGACTAGGGGAGGTATAAGTGAAGGGGACATAGTAAGGAAAGAAGGTAATAAAGGAAGGAAAACAAATCTACAGAGTACTACTAGCTGGGTGTACTCTAGCAGGAGGAAAGGGACCAAGTATTTGTAGGGTAGCAAATAGGGTAAACAGAGTGGTATGTATGTTGGCAGTAGTACAGTGGAAAGGCTGTGGGGTGGCAGTTTTCATGGAAACTTTCTAGAGGCTGCAGTGCTGCCCAATCTGCATGTTCCTCTCTGGACTGAGGGGGTAGATTACTCGTCTACAGGTTGAGCTGGATAGGATCTGAGTGGTCTCCTCCTCCACCTTGGGACAACAGAGTCTGCCACCGCTTCCTTAAAAGTTGGCAAGTAGTAGTGGTGGCTGGACTATGGTGGGCTCAGGAAGGGTGAGGGTAGCGGGTCAGAGGCACAACCCCCAGATGGTACCACTAAACAATTCCTATGCTGCCTGGCAGGGCAGGACTACCCCATGGAAGCACCTGCAATAGTGGCCATGGAGGATGTGGGAGCCCTCCATAGTGGAAACCTCAAGGAGGAAGGCAGAGTACCCCAGAGAAGGAGGAAGCAACTCCTGGTGAGGGACACCATATTGAGGGGGGTAGATCTTGGGACAGGAAGGGAGGTGAAGAGTGTGGTTAGGTGCCTACTTGGCACCCTGGCTCAAAGGGAAAGGAAGCAGATCCTCAGAATCGCTAGGAGAGCAAGAAAGGAGAGGGAACTGGATGTCATTGTCCACCTAGGGACTAATGAACTGGCTAGGGATGAGGCTAGAAGAGTGCAGGATGAGTTCGGGGAGTTGGGGAGGGGTCTTAGGTAGCACACTCAGTGGCCTTTTCTGAAGTGCAGCTGGTCTATGATGGGGGGCGGATAGGGTACTCCATACCAGGATCTTCAACCAATGGTTGAAGGAGTGGTACAGAGGGGAAGGGTTGAGCTACATTTTGGATTGGGGTCCCACTTGGATGGATAAGGGACAATACAAGGGTGCTGGCCTGCAGCAATCTGGGAGAGGAACCTCAGTCCTCAGTGGACGGTTTAAATGTTATATTGGTGAGCATTCAAACTAGCCAAGGGAGGTTGTGGATGGAAGCAGGGAGACAAACCATCCTCCCCCACAAGCTGATGAAGTCAGTAGGGAGAACCCTAGGGGGAGAAATCCCCAAGAGTAACAAATAACAACAAAAAAAAATGTACAAATTAAGAAAGATAGGAATGAGACCAGAGAGAGAAAGGGAAGAAGACAAAAGGGAAACCGGAGGTCTGAGAAGTAGGGTGGTAGCAGAATCTGGAAGCTAAATGCGCAAAGGCTCAAAGTTTGGGAAATGAAATCCTGGACCCAGAGGCCATTATGGCAGAGGCTAACCTGGACATTATTGACATTACTGAGTCATGGTAAAATGAAAATCATGATTGGGAAATAGCCATCCCAGGCTATACTCTGAAAGATAGGGTGGCTTTTTATGTGAGGAATACCATAAAGGCAACAGAGATTCAGGGAATACATGGAGGAGTGGGGGTACTGTGGGACACCCTAAAAATGGGGAATGGAGCCGCAGTTCACACTGGCGTGATCTACAAACCTCTGTCATGGGGGGAAGGGGGGAGTTCAACAATGATCTGGTGGAAAGCATCCAAAAGATGGCAAATAAGTGGGATGTGCTGCTGGTGGGGGGCTTCAATCTGCTGGATGTAGATTGGAGCATCCCAGCCATAGCTTCAGCTATGAGCAGGGACATCCTGGACTCCCTGTAGGGGGCTTTCCTCAGGCAACTAGTAAAACAGTCTGCTCATGTAGAGGCAGTACTGGACCTCATACTCACCAACGGGGACAGTATTATACACATCACAGTAGGTGGCCACCTTTGGACTAGTGATTACAGTACAGCGTGGTTCAATATATGCATATGCATGGGGGCAGAGTCAAGCCACACAAAGGAAAAGTTTCTGAACTTCAGGAGGGCCAATTTTAAAAAGATGGGTGAATGTCCCAGGAAAGCACTGGCTGGGGTGGGTGGGGGACTTGGTTGGAGTGGAAGAAAAGTGGGCAAAACAAACACATGGGATAGTGAAGCCGACAAACCTCTGTCTCAGGCTGGTAAGCAAAAGCAAGAGGAAAAAAAGAACCACTATGGTTTTCAAAGGAGGTGGACAAGAAGGTGAAGGCAAAAACATTAGCATTCCTGAGGTATTAGGAGACACAGAGGGAGAATGATAGGGAGGTGTATCATAAACAAAACAGAAGAAGGCAGGAAAAGCAGTTAGGAACACAAAGGCACAAACAGAGGAGAAAATAACCTAGGCAGTAAAATAAAGGGACAAGACATTTTTCAGATATGTAAACAAAAAGAGAAGGATGGTTAGTAAGGCTTAGGAGGAAAGGTGGGGAGTGTGTGGAGGGGGACCATGAAAAAGTGAACATCCTGAACAAATACTTTTGTTCGATGTTCACAGGGGAAGGGGAAGGTGATGGACCAAAGATAAGTTCCAAGAGCATTGAAGGAAGGGAGGTAGATATTAGTCCATTTACAGAGCAATGAGTTCTGAAGAAACTTGCAAGTCTGAAAGTGGACTATGCAATGGGGCTAGACAGGGTGCATCCAAGGATAATGAGGGAGCTCAGAGAGGAGCTGTCTGCACCTCTGACAGCCCTGTTCAACCACTCAATGGAGACAAGAGTGGTTCCGGAAGACTGGAGGATGGCAAATGTAGTCCCACTTCACAAAAGTGGGAGCAGGGAGGAGGCTGGAAATTACAGGCCAGTTAGCCTGACTTCAGTAATGGGAAAGTTAATGGAATCACTGCTCAAGGAAAGGATTGTGGGATATCTTGACTCCAGTGGCTTACAAGACCTGTGGCAGCATAGATTCAATGGGGGGAGATCAAGTCAAACAAATCTGATAGATGTCTTTGACTGGGTGACCAGGGAAGTTGATCAGGGTGTAGTGGTAGATATGGCCTATCTAGATTTCAGTCAGGTTTTTGACACCATTCCAAATAGTTGACTCTTAAATGAGCTAGGCAGCAGAGGAATGGACCTAAGGTGGTAAACTGGGTAAGGAATTGGTTAAGGGACAGGAGACAGAGAATGGTGATAAATGGAGTTCACTTCGAGGAAGAGATGGTGACCAGCAGGGTGCTACAAGGATCAGTACTGAGACCGGTCCTCTTTAATGTCTTCATTGGCAACTTTGCAGAGGGACTAGAAGGGAAGGTATGCCTTTTTGTAGATGACACTAAAATCTGCAATAGGGTAGACACTCATGGGGGGCTGATGATTAGAGATCTAAGAAAGCTAGAAGAATGGTCAAGGGTGACTTGGGGCACAGAAACCCATGGGCAAAGTACAAAATGGGGGTGTATATTAATGACCAATAAGCAGGAAAGATACCTGGGGGTAAACATATCTGATGACCTAAAGGTGGCCAGACAGTGTGACAAAGCAGTTGGGAGAGCTAGTGGGATGCTAAGGTGCATAGGAAGGGGTATCACCAGCAAAAAGAGGGCAGTGGTGTTACTGTTGTATAGATAACTGGTGAGACTTCACCTAGAGTAGTGTGTTCAGCTCTAGAGACCACATCTCCAGAAGGACATAGACAGAGTAGAGGTGGTCCAGAAAAGGGAAACTAAAATGGGACAGGTTCTGCATCAAAAGCCCTATGAGGAGAGAGAATAGAGAGGGGGGGATATGATAGAAACCTTCAAATACCTCACAAGTATAAATAAGATTCGACAGGGAAGCATTTTTTAGAAAAAAGATGCTCAAGAACAAGGGGACATGCCATGAAGCTGGAGTGGGGTAGACTCAAAGGAGATGTGAGAAATTTGTTCTTCAAAGAAAGAGTGGTGGATGCCTGGAAGGGCCTCCCAGTGGAGGTGGGGGTAAAAATGATAACATGGAAACATAGAAGTTGTCATCAGATAAGGACTTCTTGGTCCACTTAGTCTGCCCAGTTTTCCCTACCTACTGTGCCACCGCAGACTCTATTCAATCTCTGGTCATTTCTGTCTCTTGCCTTACTTCCAAGGTCCCCTTGTATCTATCCCATGCATGCTTGAATGCTGTAACTGTTTTGGCACCCACCACCTCTGCTGGGAACCCGTTCCAGGCTTCCCCCACCCTCTCTGTGAAGTCGTACTTCCTCTCATTTCCTCTAAGTCTCTCCCTCCCCCAGCTTCATAGCATGTGACCCCTTGTCCTTGAGCTTCTTTTTCTATGGAAAATGCTACCTTTCTGTACCTTATTAATACTGCTTAGGTATTTGAAGGTTTTTATCATATCCCCCCTTTCTCTCCTTTCCTCTGGAGAGTACTCAAGAAGGGATTCAAGAAGGCATGTGATAGGCATAAGGGAACCATAGTGGAAAGGGGGTGGGGTGGAGATCAAGTAGGAGCTGTTGTGTTACAGTAGGTAAGGTAAATGGGCAAGTTGCACATACACAGCACTTGGGCAACACAGACAATCAACAGCAGAGTCTCAAGGTATAAACAATATTTCATATGAAATATTGCTTATACCTTGAGACTCTGCTGTTGATTGTCCCTGTTGCCCGAGTGCTGTGTATGTGCAACTTGTCTTGCTCTTGGGGTTGTCACCCTTTACACAGCACTGGCCCCCTTCATTGTATCACAGCAGCTCCTTTTGAGGGTAAATGGGCAGACTGGGTGGACCAAGTGGTCCTTATCTGATGTCAAATTCTATGTTTCTATGCTTCACACTTTGTATGAGATTTCTGTCATACTGTTGTCTACTGTTTGATTTTTCTTCGGCACATAGTTCTGTTATGTTTTTCTTGTGTTGGAATTGATTCCCTGCAGCCATTTTGAAGGCTTCTGCCATCCTCTGAGACTACTCTTTTAGGTCACACAATTCTTCTGCTGAAGATTGAGTTCTGTTTTTCACCTAAACCCTTAATCTCCCACATACACTGACAGTTTGACAAGTATTTCTAATTCCATAGCTCATCCCTTTTCATGATTGTGGTCTATACAGCTAAATATTTCCTTTGGCTACAGTATGCTACCACCAGCTATGGACACAGTATAATCTCAGTTGTTTAATATGCTCTTGTCTTTTACATCAGTGCTAGTTTCTAATATATTTTAATTACGTAATCTATTATTATTACTGCCTTTTGACTGGATCATAGGAGCATATGATCTGTAAGACAAAATCAGACCAATGATCTATCCAGTTTGTTCCATTCTCTCCTTGCTCACTTCTTAATTGTTAAAATTATATATGAAGTATTACTGTACTTTATAATAAACTCATCTAGCAACAATTTATTCCACTGGCTTACCAACCTTTTAGAGAAAAACATATCCTTATTGATGCTTCCCTTATCCTACTCCCTAGGATAACTAGAATTTGTACTTTTGCAACTATGCAGCACATGCTTTTGAAGTTCAGCAGTGGTAAATTCAGAGGTAAAATTAGGAGGCCCTTTTTTTCTTAGAGGATGGTAAATATATGAAACAGCCTACTAACAGAGACAGTGGTGAAGACAGTACTGACATTTAAGGAAAGCCTGGACAAATTATTATTTACCTAGGGAATCATTGAATGCCCAGGGTAATAGAGTCGGTAGGACATCCATAAAAATTTGCATGTGTTCGCACATCATGCTTTTTTCACCCCTACTCATGAAGCAAGGAGAGAGCAGAGATGCGGGATCTAGAACCCCTTTTGACTTTAAATTACCACAGTATTGAGATGGCCAGGTACATACTGGTAGCACTTCCTCTTAAAACTCCAGCAACCTGAGTTTGGGAATGAAACATAGAATTTGTCATCAGAAAGGGACCAACTGCCTAGTACCACACCCTGAACCCTAATTGGTCACTACTATCTCTCCCTCCTCCCCTTCCTTTACTTACTATGCCCATGTGCATATCCCACATGCTTGAAGCTTTCCATTATCTTCACCCCTACCACCTATTCTGGCAAGCTGTTCCAGGCCTCCAACATCCTTTCTGTGAAAAAATATTTCCTCACAACCCTCTTAAGCTTCTCCCCCCTCAAGCTTTGTTGCATGCCTTCATGTTCTGGAGCTCCTTCCCTGTAAAACAGACTACCCTGTGGTACCTTGTTCACATCCATGAAGTACTTACAGGTCTCAGTCCTTTCTCCTCTCATGCTCATCTCCTCCATGGAGTATATATTGAGCTCCTGCAGCCTTTCCTCATGTGGTTTCTCATGCAAATCCCTGTACCATTTTGATCCCTTTCATGTAGACAGTTTCTACCCTGCTGATGTCCTTGTGGAGGTGTGGCCGCCACAACCAGATACAGTACTTTAGGTGGAGTCTCACTAGTAAGTGATGCAGTAGCAACACCACCTCCCTTCTGGAAATCCCTTCCCTATCCACCACAGCATCCCATTAGCCTTGCCTACTGCCTTGTCACACTGCTCTGCCACCTTTAGATCAGCAGATATGATTATCACAAGGTCCCTCTCCTGCTTGGTAACAGTAAGTGCCTCCCCCAACTTATACACTGCCCCTGGGTTACCTCACCCCAGGTGCATGACTTTCCACTTTTTGGCATTGAAACCCAGCTGCCACACCTTACAATACTACTTTAGTTTCCTCAGAACCCTTTGCATTCTCTCCACCCCTTCCTGCGATTCCATGGTGCTGCAGATTTTTGTGCCATATGTAAAGAGACACACCTTCCCTTCCAGTTCCTTAGCAATTTCACTTATGAAAACACTGAAGAGGATAAGGCCCAGTACTGATCCCTGTGGCACTCCACTGGTCACTCTCCAATCCCTGAGTGACTGCCATTTACCACCACTCTCTGCCTCCTATCCTTCAACCAGTTTGATACACAGATTACCATTTTCATCCCAACCACCAGGTTACTACGTTTCTTCATTAGCCTCCTGTGTGGCACAGTGTCAAAGGCCTTACTGAAGTCCAGAGAGGCCACATTCTCTGCCATCCCCTGATCCACATCCTAGTCACTCAGTCAACAAAATCTATGAGATTTGTTTGATATGACCTCCTCTTGTAAAACTGTGCTGCTGGTGGTCCTGCAGCCTATTTACCTCCAGGTACTCCATCAGTCTCTCCTTCAGCAAGATTTCCATGAATTTCCCCACCACTTATGTGAGACTGACTGGCTTGTAATTGCTAGCCTCTTTCTTGTTACAGCTGTTGTGCAGAAGGACCACATCAGCCATCCTCTAGTCCTCTGGAATCACCCCGTCTCCAATGAGATGTTGAATAGTGTTGCAAGACAGGCAATGTTCTCAGTTCTTTTAGAACCCTTGGGTAAATCCTGTTCTGTTTCATCACCTCTTTTTCCTTCAGAGCTTTCAAACCATTTGGACTCTGTCCTCAGAAAATGGACTTGTGTCCACTCCTCCCCCCGTTGCCTGCTGATACATGTGATCTGTCCCACTGCCCTCCAATATGAAGACCCAGCAGAAGTGCTAGTTTAGGATTTTAGCTTTCTCTTCATCTTCTTCTGCACAGTCCCCCCCCCCCAGACTCCAATAATTGGGAGCTGAACAGTGGAGAAGCAATCAGCATCCCACAAGAAGGCTCTCTTCCTTTGGGGATTGGGATTCCATCCTCCTCTGTTTGTCTGCCACACCAAGGAGTCTGGGTGGTAGTGCAGCAGTGGCCAACGAGGGGTAAGGGATGATGCTGGATGCCAACCCATGCTCAAATGCATGCAGGCATATGCATCTTTTCATGCTGGCAAACTCCAAGGCATGAACCATAGTGGAAAAACTCCAGATGGCAAGATAACAACAAACTCTCTTGCAGGCCCCACTCCGATGACCAGGCACCTGCCTCCTAGACTGAATCCTAAGCCTGTATGGGGATCGTGCACCCTTGGGACCCTACCATAGGGACATACAATAGGGAAAAATAGGAGGCTGGGATAAGTACCTGAGGAAGGCAAGTGATGGGGTTTGAAAGCAGCTCAGATTGGGGCTTCCTAGTAGAAAGGAGATAAACATGGGGTTAAAACAATTACATCAGTATGTTGCTATGTAAGCTGAAAAAGTACCATCAGCAGCTTTATCTGGTTCAGCTTCAGCTGGTTTGCATCTGCATCCAACCTGGACAAGGCTGAAAATAGACAGTGCTGTCTAGCCCTAATTTCTGGTCAACAAAAACTGAATAAAATAAGTAAAATCTGAAATACTTTCCAGTGTACAAAATCGATCTCCTTCAATATTTTGAGTACTGCTATCATTTTTATTTATTTATTTGTATTTTGGATGATATCTTTTGAGCCAAGGGCTCTTTTACAAAGGTTCCACGTCAAGGCAATAAGGACAATAAGGTACAAAATGCATCATGCAGACTTACTTTTCCTTTCCCAGTGTAAACATATCCAAATGCATTTATCTCTTGTCATAGTTCATCCCCTCAAGCCATACTGTATAGTTAATGTCACTGCACCATGCTGTATACTTCCTATCTCTGTTATACAGTATCTTATTGGTACTTTGGTGACTAAAACCATATGCAGTGTTCTAAATTCAGCCTCACTTGTCTTCTTTAC
Source organism: Neoceratodus forsteri (assembly GCA_016271365.2). Classification (NCBI taxonomy): domain Eukaryota; kingdom Metazoa; phylum Chordata; order Ceratodontiformes; family Ceratodontidae; genus Neoceratodus; species Neoceratodus forsteri. Next base: position 586,266,158 of record CM028131.1, read on the forward strand.
AATGGAAATATTGTACTACTTTACAACATTTTCAATTTGACCACTAATATCTTGCCTTCCTACTAACTGCTTCTTTTTTTATATGGCCCAACAAGTGGTTAGACTTCTTACTTATAACCACACATTTTTATGTTTGCTTGCACGCATGTGCAAGAAACATAGTGCCATCCTCCGAGTTTTCGTAGGTGTGGCACCCTGTCTTCCAGTTCAGTCAGTGTGTTTGCAGGCGCGGCCACAGTTCACCAATGAATGCTGCAGCTGTCTATGAATGCAGTGCCATACAGTTGAAAGGCAGAGCTCCGCTTCAGTGAGCAGCGATAAGATATGCTGATTAGAATATTGTGTCTTGCATTACCCCCACCCCACACACATGCATATTGCGTGCTCATACGCTCCCCCCATGCACGCACTGTATGGCCGACGGGTGCCTAATCCTCCGCTTGGCTCTGCTGTGCTCCCCCCCCAACAGAGTTCCAGGTACCATGCTGAGAGTCCATCCCAGCATGGCAACAGTCCGTATGGCCAATGGGGGTGCCCAATCCCCTGTCGGCTCCACTGCCCCCAAACAGCCTTCCAGCTGCCACGCCTGGAGCCCACCCCAGTGTGGCACAACTCCCGCATAGTCTACAAAATAAAAATAACCTGCAAGAGAAAACGTTCCCTCTCTGACTGTCCTGACCCCCCCCCACCCGTGCCCACCCTCTGCACACCCTGCCTCTCAAACCCTCACCTCATCCCATACTTACCTCTGGAGTCCGTGAGATGATCTTCGGTGGACCGAGAACCAGTCTGCACTCTTCAAAGCCGACCGCAAACTGAGGAAATGCCGGTAAGCTGTATAATGGAATAAATAGGTTTTTTTCAACTTTGATGCATATCTCAGGCATTTTGGGGAATTTTTTCACCAAATTTTCAACATGGGGTGTTTGGGATCCCATCTCGTAAATTCTGTCACTGTCATTTTGTTAATCGGCCCCGAAAGGTGATTTCGCAGTTACTGCATGGAACCACCTTTCAAAACCGATTTACAAACTGACAGTGTCACAGTTCATGAGGTAGGCCCCCAAAAACCTTATGTTGAAAAGTTTGTGAAAAAATTCCCAAAAATGACTGCTTTACAAGCATGAGTTGCGCTGTTCCTACACACGCTTGTAAGTTCGCAAATTTTCAATATTTTCAATCCAGATTTTCAACATTGCCATTTTACCACACCTCCTTATGAGCAGTGCAGCTGTTATTTTTCACATCTTACCAAAAATGTGTTTCTGCACATGTAGCGCACAACGGCACAGTCGGTGTGCAAAATTAATGTTCGGGACAGATGAAGAAAATCACAGTGATACTGTTCATGAGCAGAGGTGTTAAAATGGCTGTGTTAAAAATTTGGTGAAAAAATTCCATAAAATGACTGTTTTACGAGCATGCATTGCGCTGCTTCTACGCATGCTTATAAGTTTACGAATTTTCAATATTTTCACTCCAGATTTTCAACATTGCCATTTTACCTCAACTCCTTATGAGCAGTATAGCTGTCATTTTTCACATCTTGCCCAAAATGTGTTTGCACGCATGTAGAGCACAATGGCGCAGTCGGTGTGCAAAATCAACGTTCGGGACAGATTAAGAAAATCACAGTGACACTGTTCATGAGCAGAGGTGTTAAAATGGCTATGTTAAAAATTTGGTAAAAAAAGTTCATAAAATGACTGTGTTACGAGTGACCATTGAGCAGTTTCCATGCACCCTCGTAAGTTCATGCATTTCTCATATTTTCAGTCCAGATTTTCACCACTGGCATTTTTCCACGCTTCCTTATGAACAGTACAACTGTCATTTTTCACGCCATGGCCAAAATGTGTTTTCACACTTCCAGTGCAGAAATGAGTGGTTGCTGTGGGAAATCACTGTTCGGGACAGATTAAGAAAATCACAGTGACACCATTCATGAGTGGAGGTTCAGAAATGCCTGTGTTGACAATCTGCTGTAAAAAATCCCCAAACTAATTGCATTAAAGGTGTGCATTGCACAGTTTCTACGCACACTTGTGACTTCACCAGTTTTTTTAATATTTTCACTGCAGATTTTCAACATTGCCATTATTTGCACCTCCCCATGAACAGTACAGCTGTCATTTTTCACATCCTGTTCGAAATGTGTTTTCGCACCTGTGGTGCCAAATGGCATAGTCGCTGTGCAAAATCAGCTTTCCGCTAATGAACTGATATTGCCGCTGTTCATAAGGTGGGGGTCATAAAAAACACATGTTGAAAATTTGGAGTGAAAATGCCAATGAACGCCTAAGGCGTTAGGGTTTCCAACCTTAACGCCCCACCCTGTAGAGATTGACAGGCATCAGTGGTGTGACTTGGGATTCTCGCTTGTAATGCTCATACCATCCCACACCCTGCAGCCAGCAAGAGGCATCGAGGTGTGCCTTGGACTCTTCAGCCCCAAGTTTCACCCCATTCTCCTATACAGCACCCATCTCACCATATTTCCTGATAGAATGGGGTGAGCATAAGTGCAAAAGATCCCAAGGCACATCGTGACACTTGTCGGTGTCTGCAGGGTAGGGTGTGGTGAAATGGCGTGGCCGTTATGCCTGATGACCCAAAGGCACACCCCAATGTCTGTCAGTCTCTGCAGAGGGGTGGTGGGGGGGTTGGCTTCAGTTCAATACTTCACTGCCATTCCTGTTAAGCAGCTCTCTAACTCCTACACTACCAATGCCAATGCCAGCAAACAAACATTCGGCATTGACAAATGCTTGTTGCGAATACTTTCATTTCTCATAAATGATCACTCCCAAGTCTGTTTCCTGGTCTGTTACTGCTACAGTGGATCTTTACCCTTCATCTAATACTGTACTGAAGACCCTTCTACTTTGCACCTACCGTACAGTATGTATAACAGTGTGTACATTTCCAAATTAAATTTTAATTTGCCATCTGTCTGCCAAACCACTCAGTATGTGAAACTCCTCTTGTGGCATGCACCCTGACAACTAAATTCTGCTACTCTTAATATCTTTGTGACAACCGTAGACTTTTTTAATCAATGTATCTCCCCGGCCTCCTCACTTCTCCTACCTTTTTTTCAGTATCTCTGTCCTGCCTGCCCCTTTTGCATGCTTACTCGAACTGCAGATGTCTCCAGCTCTGATCCCTGTCTGCCTCAGAAGTCCTACAGCTTGACCCCAATAGTAAGGCCCAATACATATGGTCCTGCAATGATGCACCCACTGGGAGACCCATCTAATCAATCAGAATACCAAGTAGTCAGTCCATGACTCCAAGGTGGAAGAAGAAGAAGGAGGAGGAGGAGGAGCAACATCGTGCATCATGGGTGGGATTTTTCCTCCTTTGGAGCCACCCACAACCCAATAGCTGAAGAAGAGGTACCTGTAGTGAGCCTCTATTGTCAGCCAGAATGCAAACTTTACATGGTACACACACTATCAATACCATAGTCCAACCTGTTTTCTGGGTCACTGACACAGCCTTTACTCATCTGTTCCAGGGCCAGTTCACATTACCTCTGTACTGTATCCTCATTATTCTGGTCCAGAGTTTGAGTCAGGACTGGGTAACAAACCTGGGTCTCCCACAAGACAGGGCAGTGCCCTACCAGCCAGGGCCATCATGTCAGGTGGTTCTTTGTAACCCTTTATCCATGTCATTGATAAAGATTTCAGACCTATTGTAAGTGGTTCCATAACCGACTAATGTGGTAAACCACTAGCGATCCTCCTCCACCAAGGTGGCTCCCTGGACCATCACATTCTGCTTCCTATTCCTTTGCTAGATTCTGCTCCACATTTCAGTGTCTCCCCAATGCATGCCCTCTTACTTTGTGTTACAGCTTCTTGTGAGTTACTGTGTCAGTGATAGATAAATAATTTATTGCTGACAAAATGTCATTACAATATAAACATGACAGGACAACATAATAAAATATACAATAACTTACAGAGACAAATACATTAATACAATTAAAAATCCAGACCCACAAGGTGCTGTCTAACATTTATAAAATGTTTACAGATTTTATAAATTTCAATGCACATTTATAGAACAGGCAGCAATTTATTTCTTCCTGTGTTGAGATGCTTGTAATAAATACAACAGTTTCCCCAAAATATGAATTTCCTCTGAGTTGAATAATAAATCTAAAATATATCGAGTGGGTACTGTGTCAATGGCCCTGCAAGAGCCCAGCTATGTAATATCCATTGATTTTCATTTGTTGTTGCTCCTTGGTTGCTATTTTGTTTCAAATAAGCATATTAAAGAGCTAGTGTACTGCTTGGAATTAATAGTAATTTCAGATGCAGTCAGCTATCACTTCCAATATCTGAAGTATTTTTTCATTTTCTGTTTGCTAATTAGAACATTTTCTACCTGACAGTACTCGGGTGAAGTGTGAAGTAGCATTCTGCATGGAGGGAAAAAAAAGTTAGTTCTGTTCCTCTCACTACATTGTCAGAAATGAGACCAAACACCTTGAGGCACCACAATCCTTGCAGCCTGAGCAGTGATTTTCACAAACTACCAATCAAAATGCAGGAAATTGTGACATCACTAGTAACCAGGGAAAGCCAGTCCCTACTGCTTCATGTGAAAGTGAAACCTGGCAGTAAGAAATGGTTCTCATTGGTTACTAGTGATGTTATAGTCAGTATGGTTTCAGTGTTGACGTAGTGGGAGAAACAGAACTGGCTTTTTTTCCCTCCAGACAGAGTGCTGCTCCACACACCACTCTAGTACTGCCAGGTGGAAATATTTTAATTAGCAAACAGAAATAAATAAATAAAACTTGAGATATAAGAAGTGACAGCTAACTACATCTGAACGTTACAATTAATTGCAGGCAGTTTTCAGGCAGTACACTAGCTCTTTAAATTCTTTTTAGATCATCTCCACTGTGAATCTATGCTGCTGATTTCTTTTGAAACTAAAATTTTCTTTGTTCTGTAATTTTTCTCAATTATCTCAGAAAATGTTGTTCTGTACTTTTTTCTCAGTTATCTCAGAAAATATAAGAAATTCATGGTCAGACTCACTGGCCTGTAGATTCTGGTGTCATTTTTACTTCCTTTTGTTTTTGTACTTTTTATTTTCCATCCTTACCTAGTAAGTCATGCTCTATATTTGCCTACCAACAAGCCCATGGAGTGGTCACCACTGCCCCAAATATCCACTGCCTGTTTCCTAATTCATCACCTCAAAGTTAACAATTCTTAGTGGGGATGGCCAGAAGTAAAACTGCCAGATATTTCCCAATAGGTTGGGGGTCATACTGATACGAAAGAACTGTGCACTCCAAACCATCACTTAAAGTGCTACCATTGAAGTACTTGCACAAAAACAACAAAGATATATACACACACACATTATGCTAGCACGGTAGTGCTACCATAGCTAGGGTTGAGGAGCCATTTACATGTTAAACCCAAAATTTTGCACCTTAATAACTTGCAACCATTTGATGGATTTACCTGAAATTTGGAATACATGATCAAGTGCCATGGGCCTTGGGATCTGCCAAGGTTCGTACCGGTCGGATATACGGCTGCGGAGTTATTAAGCGTGATCTGTGTGTGCATTTACGCTTTTTCTGGAATTTTACAGTCGCGCCTACAGGTCACACGGTTTAGGTGGACCAGCCCAAAATCTTCATGGAATATGTACAGTCCCTAATGTGCCTTTTTGAAGATTTCATGAAAAATATTAAATGGTTCAAAAGTTATTCAAAAAAAAATTTCCCATTATAAGTCAATGGGAAAAGTTAAAAAGTTCGACAGTGTCACAAGTGCACTTTTTACTGTCACAAATGGCCCTGTTACTGTCGCAAATCCGCCATTTTGTTTTCAGTTAGTGATCAGAAAAACGCTTGGCATTTAAAATTGAGACCCTTTAGCAACCTAATTCTTTTTGTATTCACCTAGTCAGGCCTTGAGGATGCTAGCCATGTCTTTATTTTGGGGTAAAACACCCCAGAAATATGTTTTTCAGATTTCTGGAAAAAGTGCTTTCTCAAGTAGTGTCGCTCACGAAATGTAGCAAATTTTTGTGAAAGCTTTCGTAAATTACGACACTACTTTGCGACACTATGCCCAAAATAACAGTAATTCTTTGGCACTCCGCTGCAAAAGAACGGTTTGGAGTTTTGGGTTGAAATTTGGAGGGTACGCAGCCGACATCTCACAGATGTGCCTTTCAGTATTTCCTTGAAAAAATATTACACGGCGGCAAAGATACGGTACTCCAAATTTGACACTTTTTCCCATAGAATAACATTACGGCGTACGACGCATTGCAGCAATCATTTGGCGCCCTGCTGCAACATAACAGTTTGGTCTTTTGGGCTGAAATTTGCAGAGAAGACAGCCAACATCCCACAGATGTGCCTTTCAGTGGTTTGGTGAAAAAATATTACAGGGAGGCAAAGTTATGGCAGTCTGAACTTCTGTTTTTTTCCCATTGGATAACATTACAGCGTTCGCCGCGCCTTTCAGGGCCCATATCTCGAAAACGGTGCAAGATACGGACTTTTTGTCAAAAAACTGTTAAGTACACAACTAGCCAAGAAAGTGATAATTCATATGACTTTTAAATTTTTTTTCTGTGTCATACGATTACTGAGATATAAGCAATTTACTATTCCAAGTCCTCATTTTTGTGTTCCGAGAGTCATTATTTTGCATACATTCTTTGTACTCACTGTCTTTCTCTATACAGCTTTTGGGTAAAACCAGCCTGTGCACTTACATTACTGTTATCATTACCTATTTCTGCTTGCGGTTCCGCACCCGTTTCACTTACTGTTCCGCTTACGCCACCATGTGCGTTACCCTTTCGTGTTTATTTTGGGTTATGCGTTATGCGTTATTTTTAACATTTCTGTCTACAGTACTGTTTCTCTTTCTGTTTTGCTTTGCATCACCATGCCGAATACGATTTTCATTTGCGGGCACAATGTTACTATGTGACAAGACATCACGTGGCGGGAGCGTGGGCCCCGCGCTCCCGCTGCTACATTACATTCACTATTTCTCATTATCATTCTCAAAAAGAAGGGAAATTAGAGGCAAAAAACTCCATTTAATGCATCAGTTAGGGTTGTTCCACAGTGACAAAAGCAAGGAAATTTGATGTTAGGGTTGAAACCCCCTTTGCACCCCTCCAGCCCACCCCCCCAAATGGAATTGGGGAGTGCATTGGGGTCATCGGTCCTAACTGTCACCCCATTCTCCTATTCCTCAGCTTCTTTCCACATGTGATGGGGTGACACTTAGGTCCGATGACCTCAATGTGCACCCCAATTCCATTTGGGGTGGGCTGAGGGGTGCAAAGGGGTTTCAACCCTAACATCAAATTTCCTTATTTTTGTCGCTGTGGAACAACCCTAACTGATGCATTAAACTGAGTTTTTGCCTCTAATATATATATATATATATATATATATATATATATAGGTGTTTGAAGGTTTGCCCAGAATAAATCTCTAAAGCCAGCTGTGGTGTGTACACCATTTTTCTGTTTGTTGTTTTAGGTTGGAGACATGGCAGGATCTTCTTACTGATTGCCACCAATGTTTCCTACTGCTTTTCTTCTCCCCTTTATTCCACCCAACCTCAACTGGACATAATATAAAATGAGAGATATGGAGAGTCAATTTCTGTAGCACCAAGCTCCTTATTCCCACCTACCAGTTCTATACCCATTATGTTACTTTCTCCCCAATATCCAAGTCCTAAAATGTCTTCATTGGTCTTTTTTTAACTCTATTTGGTCTCCCAGACTATGGGCGGGGGATATATCCCTTATAGAGTGCTATAATGCACACAGTAGTGGGCTTTCCATCTGCACACTCTTTCTATGCTCTATATAAACAAGTGAGTCCTTACACAATTATTTTTAGAGCATATATATTTCCTTTATTTTCTTAATTTTTTACACCTCTGTGCTTTAAAGCATTCGTATTTCAATCCTCTTAAGTATTCAGTTTTTTTAATCACATATGGTTGAGTTCAGTACTTTACCCCATTCATCAAATGTTTGTTCTGAGTTTCCATTTTGTTTTCAAGGTTCCATTGCCTAATCCAAATAAGTCTCTGGGGTGTTGCCTTTTTTAAGCTGGCCATTTCTTTTCCTCCTCTTTTATTCTTTTGCCTGGTATTGATACCACCGTCTGCCTGCAGATTGGAGCATTCATTTTATTTCTCTGTGCCCTTCATGCAGAACTCTGATGATGGAGACTTGATCTCTAAAATGTCAGCACGTAATCATGGAAGCTGACCACCTGACTAAGTACAGAGGAACACGGGGCTGTTTAAAGCAGAAAAGGAAAAAGAAACGCAACTCCGCATGGAGGGAAGAGAGAAATAAAATGAATGCTCCTATCTGAGGGCCATGAAAACAAAATGGACACTCAGAAACAACATTTGATGAACGGGGTAAAGTATTGAACTCAGCCATGTGTGGTGGTAAAAACTGAATAATTAAGAGGATTGAAATACAAACGCTTTTAAAGCATTGAGGTGTAAAAAATTAAGAAAATCATGGAAATGTAGATGCTCTAAAAAATAATTGTGTAAGGACTCACTTGTTTATACAGAGCATAGAAAGAGTGTGCAGATGGAAAGCCCACTACTGGGTGTACCTACAGCATTGATCTCCCTGCCATTGATGCACCACATAGTCCTTTAGCTCATACAAGAGGGCGAGCAGCACTACTTTCTTTTTGTAAATTTGACACCTTATACAGTGCCTGGACCACCATCCCAGCATCCCGCACCAGGCCACTAGACTGGGAGGCTCATAGCTTGCCTCCTACAGTCGGGCTCCCCTTGGGGGTTGGGGGAGAGACACTGAAATCCACCAGAGGTCCCAGCTGATGCTTACACCTGGGGCATCATTTTGGAGGTGGTCCAGGTGTGTCAATAACCTGTGTGACCAGGGTTTTTTTTTCTTGCTTGGTTCCCCAGGAGATGTGGATGTATAATGATGTGAGTGAAGGATGGGAGCATTCCCACACCCATACCACAGATGTACACTGATGTTTCCACAGTGACAGCTGGCCCCAGTTTCTGGAGACCCAGTCTCCACTGGGTGTCACTAGCATGCCAGGAAACCATAACCCACCCCTCTGGAGGTGGAGAGCTATCCATGGGATGCATATTAAACCTCCCCCTGGTCAACCCTCTGATGCCCAGTGCTCACTTCAGAACAAGGGTCATCAACGCTGCAGGCATTAGCACTACCACTGCACTGGTGGGCCGTCTTTCTTTATTGGTCTCTTGTGAGGAACAGAGTCAAAGGCCTTGCTGAAGTTAAGAGGCAGAATGTCAAGTGCTTGGCCCTTGTCCACCATTTGGGAAATGACATTGAATAATTCTACATTGTTCATCTGACAGGACCAAGCCTTCAGAAACCCATGTTAGTATTAAGTTGTAACTGTGGATGATTACACAGTGATATCTGGTTCATTTCCTTCAACTTCAGTCCCACAAATCAATTGAAAAATAATAATACAGAAGGAGTAAACTTTCATTTGTGTGAAGTATTCTCAGCTACATTATTAGAGAACACCAGTTCTCTCATTCCATTACTGAGGTCGCAAAGAAACTGAAACTTCTTGTGTAAAGTAAATACAAATACTGAGTGAAATTAAATTTAGTGGTCCTAGTTGCTGTTCAATAGGCAGGTGGTTTGAGTTAGTTATGAGGTTATTACTGTGTCCTGCTACAGTGCAGGCACCAGGCAGTGGAGTATGTGGTCTGTTTTGCCATTAGCATTTCTCTGAATGCAGCCCATACACATTCTGCAGAGAAGGTTAATTTACCTTGTGCTGCCAGTAACTACTGGGGGAGGGGAGGGAGGAACTGGAGGAGTAAAAGTGCTGCATGGCAGCTGGAAGATCCAGCATTGCCAGTTATTGGTGTTCAGTGGAGGAGTACTGGGAGGGGGAAAAAGCACAGTGCTGGTGCATCAAACTTTGGTAACTGCTCTGGGGAATAGGGTGAAATGAAGTGTAATATTGCCTTATCAATAACTGATATTAACACACATCATTATAGCAGTTTAAATGATAAACTTACTAGCTCAGTGGCCCCCAAATTAGTAGCAAATATATGATGCATGTGGTGCACTAGCAGTTATTGAACTCAGATGAGAAACAGTGGATCAAACTGAGATGGCACACAGTAGGAACTACCTAAACTGACATGTAGGGCATTTCATTGCTTTTGAAGAGGGTATGTTATAAGTTTATTTTTGTCTTTTTTGCTAGTGCCAAGCAGGGATCTACATGAGATAGTTCAGGGAGTCAGCTTTTTTAATTTTTGAGTAGGTTTGGTAGGTTTAGTGTATGTGACCCTCTTGCCAGTAATTGTGGAGATTGTCACCATTTCCCCATCCCATCCCTCAAGCAAAAATTAATTTAAAATGTTTTCATCTGTGCCCATCATTTTCATTGGGAGCGGTAAAACCACAGGTTTTGGGAATATACCTTCTGCATCCAGTGGACCACCTGCAATGGCATCAACCAAAAGTCTGATCTGCACAAAGCTGTGGCACAAAGGAGGAAAGTTCAGGATCCTCTAGAGTGTAGCCTTTCATCTCAAACCATAGGTTCAGCAGTGAAGTCCGTGTCTCATATTCCATTGGCTGAGGAAGTGAGGAGATGGGTTAATTCTTTGGCAATGTCCATTACAGTGCCACTGTGAGAGCAGTGCTTGTTTCAGCTGTGTGAGTTTGCCTCTGCAACCTTTCTTCTAGTGCTGTGGTGAGAGAGCGGTGTTTTTTCTGGGACAAACATGAAAAATATGATGGCTGGGGACCCTCATCTGTTGAGAGAGGACTGGGTGAAAACACAGCCACATCATCATTTCTGACCTGGAGAGGATAGACTGCTCCGCTCTAGAAAGCCTCAGCTATGAGTTACAGGCATTTTGCCTCACAACAAGGTGGCAGCAGCTGAAGAGTTCACTCACCTTACAAAGTGATATTTAGACCGTTCTTGACTCTATATTAAGTAAGCAATAAGACACAATGGGGTATGCACTAGGCACTTCTAACGCATGGCCAGGAGTGTAGCAAGGGCCCCTGGCCATGTGTTACTAGTGCACAACCCCGGAGTGTCTTATTGCACTTATAAAATGAGAATCTGTACTGTATAGGGTTTAAAAAAAAAATTGTAGGTAAAAATAGTAAAAAAAAATCTTTGATATTTTTTTTGTTTCATCTTTTTATTAGATTGTCCAAGAATAAGTACAGTACATACCAAGAAACAATCAAGCAGTTTGTAATGTCAGATACCATATACATAAAACAATGGTTATATCTCATACTTAGTCTATAGGTATCGTTTAAGATGTCAAATTAATAAGCAGTAAAATAAACTGATAAAATTAGTTCACAGAAAACAAAAGAAAGTAAAATATTAACTATCAGTAAACCCCTTCCCCAACCCCCTATCCATAGACAAAGGTAATGATACTCTCAAACTAACAGAGACACAACAATAAAACTGATTACATTCCCCACCAGACACAGGGATGGAGCCATACTACCATCACACCAGGTGTCTACCCACCCACCACCCTTGTGGGGGGATGTGCCCCCACGCCCTCCATACTTAGGATTCTAACTCCAGGGGGTGGACCTTGGGGAGGGGGGATGACTTGGGGATTTGGCGCCCTAATGACTGGTGCACAATGGACGGTGCTCCGTGGGTCTGCAGTGCTACCAGCCATTAGCCCCAATTTCAATAGGCACTGCATCTCCCACACAATGCCTTGCCTGAGTAGGGTTATTTCTGCCCCTGATAATGAATCCAGGTATTTTCCCCATCCACAAAGGAACAGCTCTTCCCTACTCCACAGTAAGTAAGTCAGCCACTCCAGGGCCAAAATCTGTAAGAACATTTGCTATTATTTAATGTAAAATAATTCCTCCACCTGCATAAGATGTCCCAGTTTCTTTTTTGAGTTGAGGAATTTTTACCTTCTATGGCCACTGTAGCTTTTTGTTGCTATGGGTTATTGCCATGCTATGACTACCCCCAACCCCAAACATCACCACACATACTCTGGCCACAAGTTTATATGCTGTGGACTTCTGTCACTATATCTTAGTTCTATTTTATATTTAAAGTGCTACTAATGCTGCAGCATACATAGTAAAAGGCACAATTGAGGAATGACGAGTACGAGCGCATATGTTTCAATGTCTGTATGATGTTGCCACTGGCTGGATTATTGATGTCCCAATGTGATTTCAGAGGCTGTCTGAAGTGTCATCAGAGGCTGTCTGGGATTACAAATATCAGTAAGATTTGAAATAAATAAGTGCAAGGTAACAAGAGGTTCAACATGTATGAGAGACTAAGAGGTTGTGAGCTAGTGAGCGGCAGGCGGCGGACGAGTGGGCAGACAGGCAGATCAGTCCTAATTGAAAACAAAAATGTTACAGAAGTATTCATTGTTTGCTGATCAGTGTGTGTGTGTGTGTGTGTGTGTGTGTGTGTATATGTGTGATAAAAGCAGTTTATGTACTCCCAACGAAAAGAGTTAGGATGTGAACACTGACTTACAGAGGGGAAATGGAAGCTATTACATATATTAAAATTCCAGAGCAGAATTATTTCTATCAAGCCATGCATGCAGGCTGTCAGTCCTTGATTTTAGTCATGTGCTAGACACTTCTAGAGCACAGATAATTACCAATCAGGAGGTGGCATTTTTTCCTTCCCATTTTATAAACACAAATACTAATCTAATTCACAGAATTTCATCTTAACTAAAACGTGACATCCTTCTACTGACGGACAAAGAATCTATTTATTTTTCTATTTATTTGTTACTATTGGGAGTGTGTGTGTGTTGAGGGTGACTTGGAGATATATTATTCTGCTGTATGTGAGTGAGAGAAGTGAGTGTTGGGGAGGGCAGAGGAGTTTCTTTCTTTCTTTTCTTTCTTTCTTTCTTTCTTTCTTTCTTTCTTTCTTTCTTTCTTTCTTTCTTTCTTTCCTTCCTTCCTTCCTTCCTTTCTTTTTTATAAGGTAGTGGAGAACAGTTGTTTGGGGGGGAGTGTTGTGTTGGCTGTTTTTAGGCTCCTGTTTTCTTTGTGTTTTATAACACAAGCTCCTATGCACATCTCACTGGAACTGCTTTGCCTGCTGTCTCCCTTCTGGACTGCCTAAATACTGACTGAAGTTCTGCAGTGCAGCAGGGATTTGGGGATCCTGAGGAGATGGGGTAAGAGGGGTATGACTGATTCAGAAGTAGACATGGCTAAGCTGTGGATCGGTGACCAAAAATCACTTCACTTTTTAAGAAAGCCTCTAAAACGAAGTCTCTAAAGGATGAGATGTTTATAGGCTTAGTGAGAGCATTTAATCTAAGCTAGAACAGCATTTCTCATCAGAGCTCAAACAGTGTCTAGTACATTACCCTGATATTACAGTTACAGCACAATAGTAGCAGAAAATAAAATATTAAACAACAAACTAGTGCAGCAACAACTGTTCTAGGCTATTCACCTCTTCACTCGCAGACACACTTCCAGATATACACATTCTGTACAAAAAAAGAAACATACACACACACACACACACACACACACACACACAAACACACTGTATTATATAAAGTATCAAAGATAAATTATGGCTTACTGTTCAACATGAAGCCCAGCTTTGTTTTTATTTTACAGTATATTTACCCAGGACCGCACAACTGAGATTCAATACCTCATTTTCAGTTGTCCCATTTATTGTGCTAGATGGCTTGAATGGAAGCATTGAGAGTTGAAACAGTTTACTCAGGTTCACACAGCAAGTGGTTCTTGTAGAGTACAGTATGTACTTGCTCTTCTGGTTTGGAAGCCTGTACCCTATCACCTATTAACATTTCCAATTATGTACACACACACACACACAAACACACACACACACACACACACACACACACACACACACACACACACACACACACACTCATGCTGATCTTTATACAAAAGGAGAACTAATCCATTTTGAAATTAAATTACACCACTGAAACATTGCCTGCTTTAGCTGTAATACTGATATAATCACAGTTTCATATATACCCTAAGTGTCCATTATTGTACTATATAGTGAAAACAAAACAATTGCAAAAATGGTTTAACATTCGATATACTTATGAAATTTAACATAACCTGTATCTCGCAGATAGAGATACATATACCTATTGATCAGAGTGACTGCAAGATGTACACAAGATGGATGGAAGGGAAAGGATAAAGGATGATAAAGCTTGTCAAACCACGGACCCAGATGAATTGCACCTAAGGGTACTAAGGGAACTAGGGCAGGTCCTGACAGCCAGATGATTTTATTGCTCAACAGCTCTGTAGAATCAGAAATGGTGCTAGAGGACTGGAAAAGGATGAATGTTGTCCCTCCACACAAGAATGTCAGCAGAGATGAGCCAGGAATTAGACATCAGTGAGAGTGACATCCCTGTTGAATGACAGAGTAGTTGAATTTCTGGAATCTCATGGATTACTGGACAGTAGGCAACATAGGTTTACCGGGGGGAGTTGGGCCAGATTAATCTGATAGAATTTTTTGACTGGGTGACAAGGAAGGAAGGAAGGAAGGCATTGCATGAGCTGTTGATGTGACCTATTTGAATTTTGGTAATGCCTTCAGCACTGTGCTGCATGGGCGGTGTCCACAGAAATTAAGAGGCCTAGGGGTTGGGGACATAATAACCCAATGCATGGGAAGTTGGTTATGGAGCACAACACAGAGGATAATACTAAATGGAGAATTCTTTAGGGAGATGGAGGTCAGGATTGGTGAACCCCAGGTGTTCGTACTGAGCCCTGTTCTCATCAGTTTATTTACTGTGGACATAGAGGTGGGGCTAGAAAGAAAGTTATGTGTATTTGCAGATAACAACAAGATCTGCAATATAGTGAACATAACAATGGCAGTAGAGGCCATGCGGATGGACCTTGGAAGTCCAGATGAGAAGTTCAAAATTTGAAAGGGAATTTAGTGCCAAAACATTGGACACAAAAATAAAAACAGAGTTAAGTACAGGATGGGCGGGTTGGTCATGACATGTATCTCAGAGGAAACAAACCTCAAGAGTTTCTGGGAACCAGACTACCTGAAATAGCCCTTACATTCATATGCTCCTGATCACCTTCATTGCCCCACAGTGAATGGCCTTCTGTGGTCCCCAGGCCTCATTTATAATGATCTGGGGAGCATAGCTTTGCGAAAGTGGAATGTCCTCCCCCATCAGCTGAGAGAGGCCATGTCAGTGGAACAATTTAGGAAGGGCTTAAAACCCTATTTTTTAGACTAGTTTTCACCTACTGATTGTGTTCTGTGTCTTGTAGGTTTGCTTGTTTTAGAAATTGTGCAATATATTTGATTTGATATGATTTTATATTTATCATAATTTTATTTATGTACTCTTAGTCAAGATAATGAGTTGTTATATTAAAATATGTATAAAATATGCTAGATTTCATACTACTTATTTTGATTGTTAATAATATGTAAGACACCCTGAGCCTGTGGGATATGGTGCCAAGCAAATAAAATTTTGCTTGCTTACTTGTCATTACAGAGGGCCTGAAAGTAATGGTTCAGAGTACAAGGACAGTGGGGAGACCAAACAAAATGATGTGCTGCATGGGGAGGTGGATTGCAAACAGAAAAAGGGAGGTTATACTCCCTTGTGCAAGACATTGGTTACCCCTAGCTTGAGTACTGTGTGCAATTCCTGGAGCACTCCCCTAAGAAAGGATTTTGAAATAGTGGAGGTTGTTCAGAGGATGGCAACCAAAATGATACAGAGGCAACAAGAGAAAAACTATGAGGAAAAGCTGATGGGACAAAATATATATTCCTTAGAAGCAGAACAGCCAGGGGACATAACTGAGACCTTTAAATACCTCCAGGGGATAAACAGGGCAGAGTTTGGGGAGAATTTTAGATTGAGCACTAACATGGTTTGAACATGAAACACAATGAAGTAAGTTAGGGGAAGATTCAAGAGGGAGATAAAGATGTTGCCTAGAGAGGTGGTGAGGGAAGAGACATTGATGGGAATTCAAGAATGCATTGTATAGACACATGGGTATTGTTAAAAAAAAGAATTACATGGAGAAGGGGAGGCCAAGGCCTGTATAGGGTCCCATGCCAATACATAAGGTACGTAGGGTTAGGGCAGATTAGATGGGCATTGAGTTCGTTTTCTGGGGCAAAATCTATGTTTCTATTTTAAGCAGTTCTCATCTTTGTATTTACAACCATGTTTAGAACAGGTGAACAGTAGAGGGATTCCTGTACTTAGTGAGCCCGCTAACCAATTGGCCTGTTGCACAGCCAATTACAGTGTTTGAAAGCCTGACTGACCAATTTGGTATGCTACAGCATGAGCAGCGAGCCCTCCCACTGGTTTGGAGTAACAGAAAGGCACTTTATCATTTTCCCGCAGTCTGACTAGCTGCTAATGGTTACATGCTCTGTATAAAATGTATTTAATCTCTGTTTCAGGTGATGCTTTGACTGCGGCTCTGTTTTTGGGGCTTTGAGCTGTATAGAATTGCATAATGCACTGTTCATAGCCTTGGTGACTCTATGTATATATTTTGTTCCTATTCTTACTGTGTTTACTGACTCATTGTGTTATGTTCATCTGGTTCTACCTGATTCTGTGTAATGCCTAATTGATATCATGTTGTCCTCTGTATGAACTTGTCTTTCATTGTACTCTCCCAGGTCATACCTGAAAATAGTCCAAATGTCTTGTCTAATGTACTGACCTGGTCAACAAAAGATAAATAAAAAAATAAACATTCCATAGAAGTGGGATTTGCTGTATGTGCAGATTAGCAGATGTCAGCAATGATCATACTTCCACCTCTACAAGAATTAGAGATAAAAAAAAAATACTACCACACAAAATGGTTTTCAAAAGCCATTTATTGCCATTCCAAAACATAATTGTTAACACTTCACACAAAACACATTATGAACTTATTGCTAGTAATGCAGTGGAAGCTGAATAGTAGGGACACCTAACTATCCCCTAACTTACATGGTGAGGAGGACTAACTCTTTATTTATACAATGGGTTCTGAGAACTCTGAAATTCTGTGATATACCAATGGGAAAAGGTGCCAGTCTCCAGTCAGCCACATCAGAAATGACCCCTGAAATCACTGCAAGCATGACAATGCCAGGACTCACAAAGATGGCAAATCGGGAACTGATGGCGAGACACAGAACTCAGTTGTCAAACGGGCAGCTGTACTGTATCCCCCCCCCCCAGTCAGCTCACCAGAAAGTACCTGGCATAAAAAAAAAAAAGATTTCACTTGTATTTTTTTTTTAAGTCAGTCTGTACTGTACCTCTTCATCCCCGTCATCTTGATGCCTTCATCCTCCGGTTCCAGGAATGCCAAACAATGGGTACTGTTAGGACAGCACACAACAAATGCTCCATACTCCAGACTTGTGGCCATTAGTGGTCAGCACCCTCTGAACGTGGACCCTCTCCGGTATTCTGGAAGGCTGGGGCACATCACAAACAAAACAAAAACTGCTACATTGCCCGAATGAGAAAGGTTGTCCATTTAGCCTCAGGATGGGGGTGGAGGATGCACATCAGTACCTCCTGTTTCCCAATGCTCTGTTTGATAAAACACACAAACAGTGGACACACTCATTTAAAACACACACACTGATGCCATGCTGTCTTTGCTTCAGTCCCTCCAGTCTGCATTAAAATAAAAAAAATCTCTCATCTCCCAGATTAACAAAAAAATGTCTGCTCCTCATTCAGCTCTAGGGGAAATACATACTAAATAATGCTGACAGCCAACCTGCCTGTCTCTCTCTCTCTCTCTCTCTCTCTCCCCCATTTCACACATTGCTTTCCCACACATCTTTTCATTGTGACTTTTTTCCTCAGCTGTCACTTGTAAAATAAAATTCCTGTCATCATATGTTTCAGTTGGGGGGGGGGGGAGTATTCAATATTGTACCTAGCAACAAGGAACTACATTTTGTGGCATAAAAATAGATTAAAAAATAATCAAAACTGCCAAAAAAAATTTGTTTTCCCTTTTTTCTTTTTACAAAAAAAATACAGAGGGACACTGTATAATCTCATTAAACCACTGCAGGGTGTGGGTTATGCTGGGATTTACCCACGACTGACCTGGTTCGGCCACTCAGGCTGTGGCCTCAAGGCCAAACTATGCCAGCCATAAGTAAATCCCAGCATAACCCACACTCTGTTGTGGTTTATTGCTTAAATACACTTTCCTGAATACTTATGGCTCAGCCAAGCCCCATTTCTGTTAAATTGATACCATATATGTTTGCTTTGCTTTTGGTAAGTTAACATAACAAGTGCATTTCCTCACATTTGTTTTTACAACAGACACAGCTGGTGTTTTGTGGAGGTTTTATTAATTAACTAATATATTTCTTTATTCGTATTTGTTAACCTGGTAAGAAGCACCAGACCAATGGTTCTTTTTCAGGCTCGACCCAGGCCAAATGCGTATAAGCTTAATACATTACAAAACAATAACATACAAGAAGTGTTACAGATACATAGTTTATTGCAACTTTGAGCTTCAAGCAAATGATGACACAATCTAAGTTTAAATAAACCGAATGAAGTGATAGAATGAAGCAGAACAAGCAGGGTGCTCCAAAGACCAGGAGTAGGCATAGAAAAAGGCCTTGGAGCCCATTTTGGTTCTACTCATGAGAGTAAATAAACACATTCTGAGGATCGCAAGGTAGTTTTGAATTCAAAATATATACCAAGTCCTCAAGAGGGGATGATACAGATGAATAAATTGCCTTATGAACTAAAAAAAAACAACAATATTTAATTTGAGACATTGGAGAAAGCCAATTCAATTGAGAATAGAGCAAACAATGGTGAATAGAAGAAGGAACAAGAAGAAGAAAGCTACAAATGTTATTATAAACTACCCAAAGGTTTTGAAAGGCCTGTTTGTCCAATACTAAGGAACAAAACAGATGCAAAATGAAAAAGTGGAAGAAGAGATCCCAGGGCAATGGCTTTATGTTTAGTCAATGAAAAATAACTTCTAATTCTGTAGACTGCTTCGAGACTTTGGTTAATGCCCATACATAACCTCCCAAGATGCTTAGAATAAGTTAAGGAGGGTTCTAGTTGGACTTCCTAATACTTAAAGAGATGAATTTGCTCAATTTGAGTACCATCCAAATCATGGAAAAGTAATGGTGAACTGTTTCAGGGAAATGGGAGCAGAACAGCATAGACTTTCTTTCTGAAAAATATAAAACTAAATTATTTTTAAACCAAGTACTAACTGCATAAAAATCAGAATTTGAAAATTTAGAAATCTCAAGACAACACTTGAAGCTTTTAAAAATAATCCGATCATCTGCAAATAAAAGAGTCTCACAATGTGTGCAAACCTGTGGGATTGAATTTATAAATAAACAAAACAAAAGGGGGCTCAAAATGGACCCCTGAGAATCCCCACAGGTAACAGACTTAGGAGAAGACGTTATTGGCTCAATGCCAACTGACTAGGCATGGTTTGAAAGAAAATTAAAATTGCAAGACCCAGCATTTGGTGAGATTCCCAGGGTTTCCAATTTACAACAAAGCAATATATGATCAATACGATCAAATGTCTTGGTCAGGTCCACAAACACATTCCCCATCATGTTGATCTTGGAGTTTAAGAATTTGATGACAGAACAAGTTGAAAAAAAAACATATCAAGCACATTATAAACCAGACATTTAATAAATAAATTCAATCAATGATGTACATAAGTATCAGTTCAATAAACTCAGCCAGTCTCATTGATGCTACATAGTATGGCAGTGAGGAAAGGAGTTACATTTTAAGATGAACCTACAGAGTAAGTTTATGGAAGGGTGGGCACCTTCCTAATAATGTTTCCTGAATACAGGGCAAAAATATTCAGAATCCCTTCCCAAATAGTAACCATTATTTGGGAGAAGTATTTGATGAGATTTTGAATTCTCGTGGAGCATTCTTGGTCACTCAGAGACTATCTCTAGAGCTCACAGAAGGCACTGTCACTAAGCCTTGCATTTCCTGAGATCCAAATCTTACCTAAGAGATGTATTTGCTTAACAGGTTTTTGGGGTTAGATTTTTGTCTCATCATTGTAGGCAAGTCAGGCTTGGCTTACTGACTGCAGTTCCTGAACTCAGCTTGCAGAGACCAAGGAGAGCAGTCCGCTGTCCTCCCTCCCCCTTGGCTGAATGCTGTCAAAGCTCTGGTGTGTGTGTCATAAACACAGCAAATGCAATGAGGAAGTGAATAAAAATCAGGAAATAAACCTGTTTATTTGCAGTGATGACATTCCTGCAGTGTAAATTGATCATTTATTTACACTCCAGGTGCATCATCAGCCATTTATTTCCACTGCAGCCACATCATTAAGAACACTGAGAGTGGCACAAGGCTAAGGCAAAGCCCATACATAGCCGGACCTAATTTGGAATGTCCGTTTTTCTATGCACAAGCTTTCCCTTTGCCTCACACATGGAACTATCCCTCATGACCATCTGTATCTAGCAATACTGCAAAACTGAAAAAACAGCTTGACATACAGTACATAAAAACAGACCTGGTTCTTCTAATGCCCTCTTGTATCTGCCCTCTCATATCTGTAGCTTATCCCAGCCATTGTTGAAAACCAATACTACCCATGAATGTCAAAAATTATGAACATTTATCCATGGTACAAAACATTTGTATTGCTGCCTACTTCCCCAATGGTACAATAAACTATCTTATCTACTGTTCTTAAAAAAAAAAAAAGACAGAATACCTTCACTGTGCTTCTGTTCATTCTGCACAGAAAGGCCTCAGATAAGCACAGAGTCCAAAGCTGCCCACAATGGAGCCAGCAGTTGGGCTTCGCAGCACAGCACCATGGCCCTTGTACCTTGCTGATGTTAATGTCACTTCATCACAGCCTATAATAATTATGCACATTTGTCAACAGTCGCACACATCACAACTGTGGACAAACTGTGCCTTATTTGTCAACAAATAAATAATAATAATCTTATGCCATAAGGAAAACATACAAATTTAATTAATACTTTACTAAACAACCAACAGTTTGCTCATCCAGAAGTTTGTTAGTTAGAAGTGAATATGGCATGGGTGTGTGATAATAAACAATTTATTTTTTGCTTCAGGTTTTGACCTCTATAGACCAGACTCATTGCTTCACCACTCGTGAGGTCAATAGAGGTCAAAACCTGAAGCAAAAAATAAATAGTTTATGCTCACGCTGCCCATGCCATATCCCCTATATCTGCACAGAGGCACAACCACCCTCAGCATTGCTGATTAAAAAATTAATTCTCCTTACTGCTGCATGTACCCATAGCTGCATATGCCTTTACTTGTGCAAAACTGCATCTCATGTGTAAAATCAGCACTCTGGCAGTAGCACAAGTCATGTCACACTTTAGTTGAGGAGGTTAGGAAACAAGATCATGTGGCTGTAAAATAATTTATTTAGGACATGGTGATATAAATAATTCTGAAACACTAAAAATAGCTGATAAGTGGTATGCTCCTTTCTGCATCAAACTCTCAATACAAAGACTGATAAAATCAGTTTCAAACCATGAAAACCCACTAAAAACCAACGTTCCAATGACCCTTCTCATCCGAACATGCTGTCCAGCTGATTGTGTAGGCTAACATTTCAAAGTCAAACAGGACATCTTCTTCTGAGCAATCAGAGCAACCCATGACCATGCCTTATAAAGACATCTCTTAAAAAGAAGCATGCAATACCTTCAATAAACTGAACAAAAAGGCTCAATGAACTAATTAAAAATAAGTGAATTTAAACTAAAGTTCACTCCACTGCATAACAAAAATTGATTTAAACAATGGAAAAAATTGTCAAGTTGTAGAGGAAGTTAGTTAAAAATTATTCAAGTCATAAATTACAATATGAAAGCAGATTCTCTAATAGGAGTTAATAGCTCCTCAATTAGATATTTATAGCTCCTCAATTAGATGTAATGCAGGTCAAGGAAAATCACCACATAATCAAAATTCACAGAACGAGGGCAAGTAAACTAAGCAGGGTAAGTTTATTCAAAGTTACAGTCCAATGGACCTTCTTTTTGCTGCAATTATTTACTCTGTCTCCTCCTTTGATGCTGGCAGTACAGCCTAGAGGTTAGAGTAACAAGCTGTGAATGAGCTTGGTATATCCAGCAGACCTAGATTTGATTCCAGCAACCTCCATTTGCATACTGAGTGACTCTGAGCAAGTCACTTAACCTCCGCAGTGCTCCCAGGTCTCCCCTGAAAACAGGCACATGTGCCTAGTCAGCCTTACCCGGTTATCAAAGACAAAAAAAAATTTCCACTTTCTCTATTTCATCTATGCAAGCAATAATGCCCGACAGGGTGGGCGGTATTGGGCAATACCGGACTGCCCAGGGGTGTAATGAGGTTATAGCCCCTGGGCGGTCCAGTATTGCCCATACTGCCCACCCTGGAAGGCATTATTGAGCTTAGAAAATGTTGTTGTTTTGAAAAAAATAGACAGTGTCAGGCTTTGCAATTTAAATAATATATACTTTGTATTTTTTTAACTTAATAACTTGAACTGTGTCAAACAAAAAAATTGTCCCTTTTTGGGATACTTGAAATAAACGTAAATGGTGTTGAAGCACTTTTTTTTTTAAACTTTTAACCTCAGGGTGTGGAGAAAATAAGAAATTGGTGAGGGTTTAATTAATTTCTGGTAGGTTATGAATTGGGATTGGGCTGTTAAAAGTGCAGTTGGAGGGCTGAACTACGTTGTGTGCTCCTATCGCTGAACTGTCTGTAGGTGGCAGGCTGCTGCAATTGGTCTCGTTTGACTGCTGATTTCTTTCCTGTTCTGGTGTTTCTTTAGGATTTCCATTTGCTGCTGTTAGGATAGAGCTCCAGGCTTTCCAATCAGACGTGGATGGTGCCCAGTACGTTGCGAGACTTTGTTCAGATCGATGGCTGGTAACTGCAACAATTTCCTTACTACTGAGTCCATCTCGTGAGAGAAGCTGCACTGCCGTGGCGCATATACTATGTTTAATATAGAGCTGAGAAAGATTTGCTTCCTCGCTTAGTTTTGGCATCAAGGATCCCAAGTAATTCTTTCCCATTTCTTCTTTGGCATACCAATAGAGCTGCTGGTTCAGTTTTTCTTGTGGGAGCCGTTTCAGGTGCAGATAGAAACTTTTTGCATCAGGTGGACACTTGTCAAGGTATTTGAGGAATGAGCTTACAGGGCACAGTGAGTTGTTTTTCTGTTCGAAGATGAAACCTCTTGTGTTTTCTTTATTTATTTCTTGAGGGTTTTTATGGTTTTTTGTTTCCTGGTTGTGGCTTAAAGTGATGTAGAGATTGCCTGCTTCATCTTATTTGATTACAAAACTGTCCCTTGTTAGCTCTCTGAGTCCTTCCCTGCCGCGCCTGGCCATTTGTAGTTGTACATCAAACCACACTTTTTTTACAATGCCAGGCGTGGTTTTGAGATCCAGTGCAGAGCTGCTCCGAAACTTTTGGAGGTCTGCTTCAGTTATTGCAGGGTAGTGTGTGGAGGTATCTTTATGTTGCTTCCATTAATGTTTCAGTACAGCTTGCAGGACGTTGTTGGAGGACATAAATATTGAGTCCCTGATGATGCTTACAGGCCTCCTGCCCTCCATGGTGCCCAAGTGGTGGTTTATTTCTGCTCGGAGAGCACAGTAGCTGGCCACAGAATACTCGGTGCCACCTGTGGTGTGGACCTCAGCGTAGAAGCGCCTGAGGTATTCATTTAACATTTCAAAATGAATTGTTTGCCAATCGATTTGTATTTTGTTGTGTTTTGCCCATTCCTCAAAAATGGAAATGGCCCACTTTGTGTTTTTAACAGTATTTGCTCTTGACATTCATTTTCTATGCTGTCTAACTGTTGTTGACCGAGCACTAGGAAAAGGTCACTTACTTGCAGTTTTTCTTTTACAGCTCAGCTTATTTTGGCTTCTGTTTGACATTCCTCATCATTGGTAAGTACCCTGTGTCTTTTTAATATGTTTATGATGTCAAAATTGACTGGGAACTGGTCTGGCATTTTGCCCTGACAGGTAATTTTTCCCTTGCCTCACCAGGCTTAAAAAAACTGACGTTGAGGCACTTTGATATGCCAGCTGGTGTTTAGGTCAGGTGGCCATGAGTTTTTCCTTGCTGGTCATCTATTGAAAGTTAATGTACCCCTTTGTCAGGGGTGCTGGCCAATCAGATGACAGCAAGGAAAAAACCCATTTTCTAAAACAAAATATCCCTTTCCCAAGATAGGGAATATAGTATAACCAAAATGAGTCATTGGTAGTTCAGGCAGGTTCTTCTCTCCTGTCTGCTTGCAGCATGGCCTTTATCTCCTGAAGAGAGACTTCTGTGCACTTCTTTTTGCTCGAGGGAGAGGCTTTGGACCAAGCATCTTTTTGTAGGGACCTCATATCCCTGGCATCTGACGTTTCCATCGACTCCACCAGGGGAAACAGTTGCCTGTTAGCCAACTCCCTGTAGCCAACTCTGACTCGTCAAAGACCTTAGTATCAACAGGAAAATGGATACGAATCCTAGCAGGATATGTGGTAGAAATCTTTATTTTATGAGCCCGAAAGGTTTTAATAATTGGTGCATATGTTCATCATTTTGACTGCAGGATTGTGGAGTAATCATTGTCAAAGTACACTTTGACTCCCTTGTAAGTTACTGGGCCACTACACCAGGCCCTTTGCATAACTTCTTGTTTAGTGGCACAATTATAAAACCATAGCTTGATTGGGCAAGGTCACTGGTCAGAAGAAGATAGTTTAGTGGGCCCCTTCTGTTCAATGCCTACGTATCTGACATAAGGACAGGAATCAGGAGTGAGATGAGTCTCTTTGCAGATGACTCAAAACTGGGGGTGGTGGTGGATGGGGAGGAGGGGAGGGTGGCCCTGCAGGGGGACCTGGAGGCTCTGGAAAGATGGTCTAGAAAGTGGAAGCTGAGGTTTAATGCAGGGAAATGCAAGGTACTCCACCTGGGGCCAGAAACCCAGGCCAAGTGTACACCCTGGGAAATACTACAAGTCTCAATGGCTGAGAGGGACCTGGGGTGGTGGTGGATGTCAAGATGAACAACTCTGAGACTTGTAGGAGGGCAGCAGCCAAGGCCAACAGGATGCTGGGATGCATCGCTGGGGGATCACCTCCAGAAGGAGGAAGTGATACTCCCTCTGTATAACTGCTTGGTGAGGCAGCACCTGGAGTACTGCGGCAGTTTTGGAGGCCGCGACTTAAAGAGGGACATTAACCTCCTGGGAGGGTCCAGAGGAGGGCAACTAAAATGATTTGGGGCTTGGGGACAGGACCTATGAGGAGAGGCTTGAAGAGCTAAATATGTACACTTTGAAGAGAAAAGGGACCGGGGACATGATAGAGGTCTTCAAGTACATGAAGAGGGTAAATAGGGAGGAACAGTGAGGGTGCTTCAGGAAGGAGGAGGGGCCACTAGAGGGCATGGGTGGAAGCTGGAGGGGGAAGATTCAGGGAGAAAGGAGGAGGTGCTATTACTGAGAGGGTGGTAGAGCCATGGAATGCACTACCTAGGGGCTGTGGAGGCAGAGACAGTGGAGGGGTTCAAGAGGGGGTTGGACAGGTACAGGGGAAGGGTTCAGGAAGCAAAATCCAATGCAGCAAGAATATCCGGAACTGGGAAGGGAGAAGCCAGAGAAGGCGAGGGGGACAGCAAGGTCAGCACCCAGGGTGGGGGCTGACCAAACGAGCAGACACGAAAGACCATTAGGCCTATTCTGCTGGCATTTTAGTATGATAGCATGTTATGACCCAAGGCCCTGTGTGCCCACTCAATCGGGAGTAGAGTAAGATCAACTATTTCCAAAACTGAGGGCACAAAATCATGGAGGAAGGATATCATACTCCCTGATCCCTCGGCCCCTTCTGGAACCCCATAAATATGCAAATTATTACTTCTGGAGCAGTTGTCCAGGTCTTCACAACACTCCAACAGTACTTGACAGTCTAGCAGCAATCTTCCCAGGACATGTTCAACTCAATCTAGCTGAGAATCTGACTCAGAGGCATGGCTGGTTAGCTTCGAGACTTTAGCCTCCAAGGAGTTTATTGAAGTCTGGAGCCCCTCAAAGACTGAGCAGGTCTCCAGCCGAAAATCTTTTAATTCCTGCAGGTTAGCCAGAATATTGGGGTCAGAGGCAGGTGTCTGCGCTGAATTTGATTCCGCCATGGCGGCCTGAGGATTCTTTAATTGAGACGCAGGTGCTGATTCAGTGTCAGCGCCAGCTTGGATGAGTAATTTCTCCTTCTTCGATTTACCCATGTACCACTACAATGCCTTGTAACCAAATAGATAAAAAGCTAAATTATACAATAGCAAGTTAAATCCTGGCTTCTGATTGGCTGGCTGCCACGATTTACAACATGTAAATCCTGCTATCATCCCAGGGGTAAAAGTGCCAGCCAGTATAATCAAATGCCCACCGAGTATCACTCTGACCCATCCAACAGCAGATCTACTTGCCACTGTACTGGTGCCCGTACCTCAGATTCCTTCTTGAACATCTGTCTCCATCAGCAGTCTGTCGCCAGCACACAACAAAAATGAAATTCATCCTCAAGCTCTCCCCCAAACAAACGCCACCACATCACATTCAGAAATTCAACCCATTATAACAAGCACTTTTTTTTAACGTGAGACGACCCCACCCCCTAAACCGTACCTTGCTTTTTATGTTTCCCAGCCCTGCTGTTAGTCGCACTCTTTGCAGCATCTCAATAACAGGTGACTCGAATGCAAAGCTGCCTCCCAAAAAACTCTGCTTGCTCTCCATTCTCACATCCTGCACAACTTCCTCTAATAAAAGTAGAAAATGGTAATAAATGTCTTACATACATTACTGGGCTCGGTGCTTTCACAACAGCTCGCCCAGTACTATTTACAGTATTGCGGAAGAATATGTTTATTAAACTACAAAAGAAAAAAAGTAAATACTTAATTACATTTATTTTTTATTACATTTCCCAATTGTATAATAGCAATGTCCCATTCAAGACTGTGGGTAATGCCAGGATTTTCCCAATTCTGGTATGTTGTTGGTAACTCAGCTGCATCTAGTGACCGAACAACACATGAGGCGTGGGTAGATCCTGGCATCACCCGCAGCCTCTTCTGGTATATTGCTTAAATAGAAAACCAACAAGTGAGGCAAAATCCGATGGCACACCTCTGAGCGATGCAATCAGGCAGCCATACCCAACAGGAGTGGAACCGGAAGTCCTACAACTCACCTTCTCAATGCCGGTGAATTGTACTTTGTGGTGGACATTAGGAGTTTGTGTAATATGTTCAGCAATTGCATTTCTAATGTCACCACGTTGTATGGCTTATGTGTTCATCCATTCTGATTCTAAAGGCACAGGTAGTATGACTTACATCAACCTACATAGAAATTCCCACAACTAAAGGTGAGCAAATCTATCTCTCCAGTGGTGGTATAAGAAATTAAATCTTTAATTACTACACTTTCCCCAGTGTAGGGATTAATAAAGCTCTTACTCTGCCATTGTGGCGACAGCAGGCACCCCCGCTGGGTGCCACAGCACTCCCCCTCTTGCTCGCTGTTGCCACAACACCTCCTAGGTATAGTTAACAATAGGTTTGCTGATTATAGGCTACCAATATCGATTGCATATAATATCAGCTTTTAAAATGTAATGATTTTCCAGCCACACGATAGCTACATATATGTTTGCCATACTTACTGTACAAAGGAATATGCTATTCCTTATATCCACGCACATAATGAACCTAAGCTTCCAAACATTTACCAGCCACTGTCCTGGGGCACCCTCATGACCATTCTATTCCAGACCCATCCTGACATGCATGTTTCACCTCCCAAAACCATCCTGGTCCCTGCATTGTAGTCCTGGGGGGGGGGGTCAGATCCCTGTGATAATTCCCACAGGTGCGCTGATTATTTGGCACTAGCCTGCAGGTGTAGCAACTTCTGGGTTTTTGATACAGAGACCCCTGATTTTTCAGAGCTGAGTGCAGCCTCCCTGACATACCCAGAATTCACCACAGCCCTAGATCACCACAGATTGTGGCAATCTAAGGGCTCTTTGAAAATTGAGCCCATGGTCTCCAGAACTGGACACAACTCCAGGTGGGGGTATTACCAATGATCAACACAAAGGCAACACCACCTCCATCTTTCTGATGATAATACCCCTCCCTATGCACCCCAGCATTCCACTAGACCTTCCAACTGCTTTGTCACACTTCCCAGCCACCTCTACGTCATCTGATATGATTACCCCCAGGTCTCTTTTCTCCTTGGTGGTCATCAATACCACTCCACCCATTTTGTACTGTACCCCTGGGTTTTTGTGCCCAAATTCATTATTTTGCACTTTGTTTGCATTTAAACCCAGCTGCCATACCCTTGATAACTCTAGCTCTAGTTTTCTCAGGTTTCTACTCATCTTTTCTACCACCTGGAGTGTTGACTCTGTTGAAGATTTTGGTGTCACCCACAAGGAGGCACACCATTCCTTCCAGCTCCGTCCTCTGCAATTTCACTTATAAAGACATTGAAGAGGACTGGTCCCAGCAGTGATCTCTGAGGCTCCCTGCTGATCATCCTCCCTTCCTCATAGTGAACTCCATTTACCACCACCCTCTGTTGCCTATCCACTAACCAATTTCTTATCTAGTTTACCATCTTTGGACCCACCCCTAAGCTACCCAGCTTGCTTACTAGTCTCCTGTGTGGAACTGTGTCAAAAGCCTTACTGAAATCTAGCTAAGCCATATCCACCGCTCCACCCTGAGCTAGTTCCTTGGTCATCCACTCAAAGAAATCTATCAGATTGCTTTGACATGTCCTCCCTTCTGTGAAACCATGTTGCCTCAGCTCTTGTAACCCACCGGATTCAAGATACTCTACAATCCTTTCCTTCAGCAGTGATTCCATTAACTTTTACACCACCAATGCCAGGCTGACTGGCCTATGATTGCCAGAATCCTCCTTGCTACCACTTTTGTGTTGTGGTACTACACCCACCTTCCTCTAGTCCCCTGGCACCACTCCTGTTTACAGTGAGCTGTTAAATCGAACTGTCAGAGGTGCAGCCAGTATTTCCCTGCGTTCTCTCAATGCCTCTGCATGCATCCCATATGGCCCCATTGCTTTGTTCACCTTCAGATTATCAAGCCCTATTCAGGACTCTCACCTCCAAGAAAGGACTAGTATCCACCTCCTCCTCCTTCCCTCCAAAGCTTTAGTTACTTTACGGCCCCATCCCTTCTCTTTCCTCTGTGAACACTGAAAAAAGTATTTGCTCAGAGTGTCTGCCTTTTTCTGGTCCCCTCTTCACAGTCCCCCTTCCCTTTTTAACATTACAATCCCACCTCTGGTCTTCCTCTTTTTACTAACACACCTAAAAAATGTCTTGTCCCTATTCATTATGTTCTGGGCTATTCTCTCTTCAGTTTGCGCCTTTGTGCTCCTTACCACTTTCCTTCCTTCCCTCTGTTTACCCTGATACTCCTCCCTATCAGGGGATCTCTTGGAGCAAGGCTCCACAGGACCCTCTCTTGTCTGGCACTACTGCCAGCCCCAATCCTCAGCAATTCAGGGGATCTCTGGACACAAGGCTCCACAGGACCCTCTCTTGTCTGGCACTGCTGCCAGCACCAATCCCCAGCAATTCAGCAGATCTCTGGACGCAAGGCTTCACAGGACCCTCTCTTGTCTGGCACTGCCGCCAGCCCCAATCCCCAGCAGTTCTGGGGGATCTCCAGGTGCAAGGCTCCACAGGACCCTCTCTTGTCTGGCACTGCTGCCAGCCCTGATCCCCAACAATTCAGGGGATCTCCGGGCACAAGGCTCCACAGGACCCTCTCTTGTCTGGCATTGCTGCCAGCCCCAATCCTCAGCAATTCAGGTATGGCACACTTGGAAAATTTTAATTTTGGCACCATCCTGCTGTGACTTCAACTCCGTGCACAGCAGCCTAGCTGAAGTGGGAACTAGTTCACACAGTACTGCAGTTTAAGCCACTGCATTTGCAGAACTGTCTTTGCCCAAGAAAGCAAGGTTTCTAAGCCTTTTAGCCTTGGCTGCCCCAACCTGCATCCTCACTTTGGACAAAATTCGAGGACAAATATAAAGAAAGCTTCTTATAGCCAACCAATGATTTTATTTGTGGGGTAGAATGCTTCTAATAGTCACAGATTCCAAAGAGCTGTGAAAGCTCCATTCTGCAGGCACAGAGTTCAACTATCACAGTGGGGCTAGTTATTTCTCTGTTTGTTAGTCTGACTGCCTGCTTTTAAATGTAACTCTAGCCTGCTAAATGGCAAATACTGCTGGAGGGTTAATTCATAATGAGATGTATTAGTATCCTGTTTCTAACTTAATTTACCTCTGTGTGGCTACATGATTTTCCTCCAGTTCGCCGACTGTCTGCTTACTTGGAATCTTTAATTTGTGTAGATGTTATTTCAGCTTTAATTTAATTGTGGGGACTGAGAGAATTTTGTAAGTGAACTGACAGGGGCTGATGAATTAATTCTGGACTCTGCCCCTGCTAATTACACTGAAACCCCTGCCACTCCCATAGTGGCCGTTTCCCCCAACCCTTAGCACCCCCTCCCACAGATCAAGCTTGTCCCACCTCTGCCTTTTGTCCCCTTTGTCCCATAGCTACCTCCCTTTTCTGGGGGCTGCTTCTTAATTTTTCTCTTTGTCCCTCTCCCCTCAGGGGATCTCTGGGCACAAGGCTCCACAGGACCCTGTCTTGTCTGGCACTGCCTCCAGCCCTGATCCCCAACAATTTGGGTATGGCACACTGGAAAAATTTGAATTTTGATGCCATACTGCTGTGACTTCAGCACCCTGCATAGCAGTCTAGCTGAAGCAGGGACTAGCTCACACAGTACCACAGTTTAAGCCACTGCATTTGAGGAACTGTCTTTTCCCAGGAAGCAAAGTTTCTAAGCCTTTTAGCCTTGGCTGGCCCAACCTGCAACCTCACTTTTGGCAAAATGTAGGCCCTACCACCCACCCCATCCCTAAGCCCTTATGAAATGCTCTAACCTACCCTGACCTCCCCCAAAAAAAAAAAATCAGGCCAAGGCTACCTCTTAAAGGGGCATGCACCAGATAATGGCTTAAAGCTACACCAGTATTTCTTTCTTTTTTTTTTTTTACTCTGGCTTTAAGGCTCCTGTAATCTTTTCATTCCTTCTGATTGGGTGTATATTCCTCCTTACCACTGACTCTTCTAGACCATTGTCTTCCCTACCCCAAGATGAAATTACTTAGCTCCATTTGTACAGTGTTGCTGCTTCTCCTGCTTGCTGTAGGTCCAGAAGAACAGCTAAATGTCCCTCCACCCACTGGTTCCATAACACCAAGCCCAGCCTCAGATGGACAGTTGAAGGTGCAAGTCATTACTTCCTTGTCTGGATGCTGCCTAAATATGCATGCTTTGCAGATATCATCTGAGCTCATTAAACAAGCATCCACCCTGGGCGAAATCCCCCTCTACCTGTTCCCACCCATTAGGCTGAATAAACTCTTGCCCAACATGGGCAGACAAAAGCTCAGGAGGGTAACAACCTTACTGGCCATAAGAATAACTATGAGAAAAGCTATCCTGATGTTACTATTCCTGTCTGGTAACATGCACCCAAATCCTGGACCTCTAACTACCAAAAGTGCGAGAGGCACCAAGACCAGTGTTCTAAAAATTGCAACCTTGAATATTTGCAGCCTTCTCCCAAAAATGGCTGAACTCCAGGCCTGGGAGGCCCTTCACTGCCCGGACATTATTTGTCTCACTGAGACTTGGCAATCCTCCCGTGCAAAGGACAATGAAATTGCTATGTCTGGTTACCAAACTTTTAGGTGAGACAGAAAAACCAAAAGGGGTGGTGGTTGTCTTATTTACATTAAGAATACAGTGCAAGGGTCATCCTCTCTATAACAGGCTGGGCAGATAACTACAAACTAATTGGGGTAAATCTCCTTTTTGGTCCCAACCACAAATCCCTGGTCATTGCGACAGTGTACCTCCCACCAAAAAAGGCAGCAGAGGGACTTAGTAAAGTCCTTGAGGCCATTGCCAGCCTTAAAAAGGATTTTGAGCTCATTATCACCAGTGAATTTAACATAAACTGGCTCAGTAAGGAGGAAACCCCACAAAAGGACATTGTGGTAAGTTCATACCTAACACAGCTAGTAATGGAACCCACCAGGAGGAACTACAAAATGGGAAACAACACACTGCTTGACTGGCTCCTTTTCAGCTCTCCTGGTAGGATATATGAGGTTAGTGTGCTAACCAATATCCTGAGTGACCACTCTCCTGTCACTTGCTGGTGGTCCAAACAATTTAAGAAAGCCCCCCACCCATCACTGTAGAAAGCAGAGTCCTAAAAAAAGGACAGCTTAACTCTCTCAAAGAAGCACCTGCCCAAATTGACTGGTCACCCATTGATGCTATGTTAAATATTGATCAAGCACTAAGATTCTTTACAGAAAAATTTAACAGTGTCTGTGATACATTTGCCCCAATAAGGAAATGGAAGATCTGTGGCAACAATAATGGGTGGATAACTAGTGATCTTCTGGATCTCATGACAGAAAGGACAACCTCTGGTGTAGAGCCAGATCTACAGGGGGGGAAATGACTATCAGAACTACAGGGCTGCCAGAAACAGATGCACATGGCTCATTAAACTGGCAAAGGCTAATTTCTGTAGGGAGAAATTGGAAATAAACTGGGGTGATGGAAGACATTTTTGGGATAACATTTAGGATCTTCTTGGGAATGGTAACAGGAAACCACACTCCATGCTCAACGTCAATGGTACAAACTCCATGGATCCTCACACTACAGCTGAGTCATTCAATAGTGCCTTCATGGCTCTAAGCTCAGTCCTCCCCCCAGACTTCTTATGAAATTGGAGAGGTACGAAGGGAACCAGGACAGTAAGACTAGTGAGAATGTGTACCCCAACTTCAACTTCCAATGTGTAACAGTTAAGGAGACCATGGCTTATGTCAAAAGTCCTGAGGAAAACCAAGATAGGAAGTGACAACATTGATATGAAACTTGTTGCCCCTGCCATTGACATACTGATCTTCCCCATCACTAAAATCTTTAATAAATTGCTCTCATTGGTTGCTTTCCCCAGTATCTGGAAGCAAGCCCTGGTGACACCTGTCCACAAGAGTGAAGACAAGACCTGCACTGCAAACTACCGGCTCATTTCCATCCTTTACTTTCTATCCAAAGCACTGGAGAAGATTGTTGCTAACTAATTCACTGACTACCTACAAAAATAACAATTGCAGTGTCACCAACAGCATGGATTTTGGAGAAATCACTGCATGGCCTCTGCCCTGGTAGACTTCACTTGAATATGTACACCGAGTGGCGGATGAAGGGGAAATAGTGGGTTTGATCTTCATGACCTAACAAAGGCCTTTGACATGGTCAACCACCCACTCCTCCTGAAACAACTACAGTCCCTGGAAATGGTCTCCTGTACTGTTCACTGATTCACAGATTTCCTTTCCAACAGATCTCAAAGACTTAAAGTAGATCCAGCTGTCTCTGGCTCCAATCAAGTCACCCTAGGAGTACCCCAGGGTTCAATAGTTGGACCACTGCAGTTTAGTCTGTTCCTGAATAATCTCCCTGAGGCCTGCAACAGCAAATTCATCCTCTATGCAGATGATGCTGTCATCCTCAGCAGTAACTCTTGTATCAAGCTGCTACAGGATGAATTACAGTCCACGTTCTACCAAATGGAGGGATGGTTCAGCTTGCAAAAACCCTTGCTTAACTAAAAAAATGAAAGCAATGTTTCTCTCTAGCCTGGAACTTAAGAGGAGATACCCCACTTTAATGATCACCAATGACAAGTTGATAACTGCTAGAGCAGGTGCATTCTTTCAAGTACCTTGGGGTCACAATAGATGTGCCCTCTCATTTGCTCAGCACATTGACTTGGTCATGAGGGCAGCCAGTACAAAGCTTGGGGTTCTGTATAGGCACAGGAACAGCCTCACACCCATCGCATTTAGGCTGTCAGTCTCCAGCTCCACACTATCTGTAATTGATTATGGGCTGGTTGTTTATGGAGCTGCCAAAGGCACAACACTAAAAAGAGTTGTAATAACCCTAAATAAGGCATGCAGACTTGCCCTTGGTACCAACCGTTTCATGCACACTTGCTCACTTTATGAGCAAACAAATTGGCTCACCCTCCAAAACAGAATTAAGTACCAAACCTGCCTCCTTGGTAAGAAGGCCCTGCTTGGATGTACTCCTCCTTGCATCTCAGAAACATTATCCTCTGCTGAAAACAAGTAAGACACCAGAGGAAAAATGCAGTGCTAACTCAGAGTTCCATTTCACAGAACAGCACTAGGACAACATTCATTCTCCCTCAGAGCCCCACTTTTGATTAATGAGGTCCCGGTCATTTCACCCAATACTTGAACTTGTTCACCTTCAGAACAGAACTAAATCAGTACCTTGTTAGCATGAGCACGTGCAAGTGTCATTAAGGATCTCGTTGCACAGTGTTGACTCCTTTTATCCCTTTTGCTGTGCTGTCTCACCAACTGTCACATGCTAGTTTCCCCCCCAGCCCCTTTTAACTCTATTGAATTACGGTTGTCCACCCTGCCTACCTTTTCTCCTCCCCACTTATCCTCACCTCCTCTTAACTATCTGTACTGTTACATCCTAATTCCATAGACTTTCACCTAGGTTCAGCTTCCACCTCTCCCCTTCCCACCCTCCTTTTTACTGCCCCAACCTCCGTATTGCAAACTCTCTGTCAGTATACCTCATTAGATGCAGCCTGAGCCCAGCCTTCTAGCCCTCCCCTCTCACATACATGACAATGTCTCCACATGGCTGCTACTGGTAACACCTTACACTGGGAATCTCTGCCAGTCTAACCATATGATATGTAATCTGCAATATTAAGGAACAAATTCAGACTGTTGTTTTAATTTCCTTTTCTCAATAGTATATACCTGTGATATGTAATTGCATATTTCTCTTGTTGAATGTCTGTACTGTATTTTAAGATGTGGAACCCCTGTAAATGAGCTTTTGCTCAAAGGTTTTCCAAGTAAATAAACTAAACTATCCTCCTCCTTCTGCATATACTTATACCTTCTGAATGCTACTCTTTTAACTTTACCTTTTCAGCCACCTTTTTTGGAGAATAGTGGTCTCTTTTTTTTTCTCATGCTTTTGCTCACTTGTTTGATGCAGTCTGTTGACTTTACTATGCTCCCTTTTATCTTCTCCCACTGTTCCTTCACCCCACCCAGGCCATCACCAGCATGCCCACCAGGTCATCCTTGAGGCATTCACCAATCTTTAGAAAATCTGCCTGCCTGAAGTCCATGACCCTCACCCTTGTGTGGTTCAATTCCACAGCTGTCCTTATATTGAACCAAATTGTATGGTGATAACTAGTCTCCAAGCGGCCTCCCACCTTCAAATCTGCAACACTGTCCCTGTTAGTGAGAACCAGGTCCAGTATTGCCCCATCATGAGTGAGTTCACTGATTAGTTGCCTGAGGAACACCCCTGCACACATAGTCCAGGATGTCCCTGCTCCTAGCTTAAGCTGCTGCTGGGAGGCTCCAATCTACAGCTGGCAAGTTGAAGTCTCCCACAAGCAGCACCTCTTCCTTTTCTCCCATTTTGCCAATGGCTTCCACCTGTATCTTACCTAATTCTTCCCCTGTGCTGGAGGCCTGGAGGTCACATCAGTGCAAATAGTGACTCCATTCCCCATCTTCAGGATGAACCACAGTACCTCTGCCTCCCCTTGTATTCCCCTGCATCTCTGTCACTTTTATTCTTTTCCTCAGATAAAGCACCACATCCTTTCCTTCTCACCCAGCCCTTCCTGAAGAGAGTATAGCCTGGTATGGCCATGTCCCAGTCATGGTTTTAGTGCACAATGACTCTGTACTGGCCAAAATATCCAGGTAGGTCTCTGCCATGATGGCTTCTAGGTCCAGAATCTTATTTCCTAGACTTCCAGCATTCGCACAGATGGCCTTCCAGATTTTATTTCCACTCTGCATGTTGCCTCCTTTTTCCTTTTTGCCCTTCCTCCTTCCCCCTCTCTTTTTAATAATAATAATAAACTTTATTTATAAGAACAATATCTAAAACCAAAGTGCTGTACAAACAATAACCAATAAAACAGTAACCAGTTGATTTAAAATAAGACTATAAAATCAAACAGGAAGGAGATACTATATTAAGTCACCAAAAGCCTGGTAGAATAAATAAGTCTTCAGCACTGTATTTTAATGCACCTGTTTCTTTTCCCAGTCATCTCTACCACCTTTCATTCTTTGTTAATTTGCACCCAGGGGGATTCCTCTCCCCTTGGGTCCTCCTCACTCTCTACTTCAGCATGTGGGTGGGGAAGGCAGTTTCTGACTCCCTGATTCCTTCCTCCACCCACCTTAACTAGTTTAAATGTTAATTAAAGTAACACTCAAGCCGTCCACTGAGGATTACAGTTCCCATCACAGATGGATACAGGCTATAGTCCCTGTATATGCCCTTATCATCTCAGATGGGTCTCCAGTCTCCAGTGTAGCTGAACCCTTCCTCTCTGCACCATTTCATCAGCCATGAGTTGAAGCTCCTGGTGTGGAGATCCCTTTCCTGTCCCCTGTCATAGACAGGTAGCACCTCAGTGAAAGCCACCTGTCTAATAGACTTCCCCAGTTTAAACTCCCCCCTGCACTGTCCCATCCCCATCCCTAGTCAGGTCATTAGTCCCCAGGTGGACAATGATATCCAGCTCTCCCTCCAGTCCTGCTGCCTTAGTGACCCTCAGGATCCACTTCCCATCCCTCTGGGCCATGATGCCAGGAAGGCACCTCTCCTGCTCCTCTTTCCTATTTACAAATCTATCCCCTCACGGTCAAGTTCCCCACCAAAGGTTGCTTCCTCATCCTCTAGAGTCCTCTATCACCCTCCTTGGTATCTTCACTATGGAGGGTCCCCAAATCCTCTCTGGTCATTACTGTGGGTGCCTCCTCCTAGTAGTCCTGCCCCACCAGAGTGGCACAGGAATTAAGTATTGGTACTATTTGAGGAACTCACCTCTGTCTCACTACCCCCACCCTTCCAGAGCTCACCATAGTCCAGCTGTTCCTCCTCCCTGCCATCCTCTGAGATAACAGTGGCCCATGGGTGGGGGAAGAGGTCCCGTGGATCCTAGCCAACTCAGTTTAGAGTCTTGCAACCTCCTCCCTCAACCCAGAGAGGTGTGGGAAGATGGGGAAGCACTGCAGTCTCCAGAAAGTCTCTCTGAAAACAGCCGCCCCACAGCCACTGCACTGCGTCACTCCCAGTATTCTCAGCTTCTATTCTCCCCATGTTACCTGGAAATACTTTGTACCCTTACCCCTGATTGGGTGTTTCTAATTTTCTCCTTTCTTGTTCTTTTCTATTTGTGCTCCCCCATGCCTTGTTTAAATGTTTTTATACTCCTACCCTAGATTGGTGTTGCTTCTATTCCCAGTTTTGGCCTATCTTTGACCTTCCACCATTCCCAGCAGTGACTGTTACACAGTAGTGAACAGGTGTCTTGCCTTAGCTGACTGCGAGAGTCCCCCACTTCTCTTCTCCCTTCTGCTGATGCCTGCCGATGCCTATGATTCCAGTCACCCTTTCCACTCCTTCACTGTTCCATTCACTCACTGGACAGACACATGTGGGACATGTTGGCAATGGCTGCTTTTATACAAAACCTGCTCCCTTCCTGGAGGCACACTATTGACTGTGGAAGGTCAGTTATCAACTAGCAGAAGCCCCAGGCCAGACAGGTAGCACCCTCCCCCCCAAACTACAGGGCTAGACAGTTCTTTTAATATGGCCCCTTAATGTGGGTTACTCTGGCTAGTCTCAAGTATACCCTTCACTCAATAATAAATGCATTAAGTCAAACAAGTTTCACCACAATCTGCCCTACCTGTGTTGCCTCCAAAAATAAGCCTTTTTTGTGCCTCCTGTGGCAAATATAGGCAGACTCATTTCTAATAGGTGCTTAGCTAGTGCATTGTCCCTGTCATCACCTCTGATAGAACTTAAATGTTCCCTATATGGATTTTAAAGGCCCTAGTAGTTTTGCTTACATGAAAGGGCCTGCCAAGGATGGTTTGTAAAAGGGGTCAAAATCTTTATAATTGGTCCACCAGAGGTCATGGCTGCACTGAGCAAGCCCTGAATCCTACCCCAGGCAGCGGAGAGCAGTCCTGTAGACACTTCATCCTCTCCCTCCCCTGCCAATCCCCGATGGTCTGGATCTATTCCTGAACCCAGGTTGCCAGCATGGCACTAGGTGTGGAGTCCAGCGCCTTAACCCTCAGCACCACTGGGCTGGCTATGTTTCCTGGTCTTAATGATAATTTGGATTTAGTCCCATTTTCAATGAAAGAAAACAGGTTATTAGTCATATTGCATACGAACATATGAAATTGCCAGCAGATACAAGCCATTCGGTCTATCTAGTCTGCTTGAGTGTGTAGCACTTCAGTCCATTAGACTGCAGCTGTCCCCCTCATATGCCCACCCTTCTGAGGCCCCCACCTGGTTTGCACCCTTCCCTTGAATCTGTCCCACACCCTCTTGAAGCCCCCAGCACTCTGCAGTAATACGACTTCATCTGGCACAGTGTTCCACCCTGCCACCACTCTTTCTGTGAAATACTGCCTCCTCCATGCCCTCTTGAAACTGCCCTTTCCAATTCCATAGAGTGTCCCCTGGTTTCCCTTCTGCCCTTCAGACTGAACATACACCTGGTGTCTAAATTGTTCAAACCCTTCAGGTACTTGAAGGTCTCAATCATATCCCCTCTCTCCCTTTTTTCCTCCAGGGTATACATATTGAGCTCTCTCAGTCTATCCTCATATAGTCTGTCCCCCCAACCCTAGGATCATTTTTGTTGCCCTGTGTTGTACCCCCTCCAGTAGTTTGATGTCTCTTTTCAAGTAGGGGTGCCAGAATTGCACATAGTACTCTAGGTACAGTCTCAACAGGGTCCTGTACAGGGACAAGATGACCTCCCCACTTCTGGAAGTAATTCCCCTTACTATGCAACCTAGCATCCTGTTTGCCTTCCTGCACTGAGCAGAGTGGTTCATCTCCCCAGTTACCAGCACTCCCAGATTCTTCTCCTCCTTGGGTTTCGTTAATGGGGCACCCTCCAGCCAGTAATTGTGCCCTGGGTTCTTGCCTCCTAAATGCATCACTTTGCACTTCTTGGCATTGAAACCAAGCTGCCAAGTTTGAAATCATTCCTCCAGTTTTGCCAAATCCTCCTGATGTACTTTTGCTCCCTCCCCCCATCTACCTCAGCACAGATCTTTGTGCCATCTGTGAAGAGACTGATCTTGCTCTTAATCCCTTCTGCAATGTCGGCTATGAAACTGTTAAACAGAACCGGACCCAGCACTGAGCCCTGTGGTATTGTACACCACTTGTTAGAGCCCTGGGTTCAGATGCCTTCCCCCTCACTACTATATTCTGCTGTCTACCCTGCAGCCAGTTCTTGACCCATCTGACCAGTTTCTTCCTTGTTCCCAGACTCTTCAACTTGCAGGTCAGCCTACTATGTGGCACCAAGTCAAAGGCCTTGCTGAAATCCAGGTAGAAGATATCCACCTCATGTCCCCTGTCCAGTGCCTTCATAACCCATTGGTAAAAATCAACCAAGTTCATCTGGCAGGATCTGCCTGAGACAAACCCATGCTGCCTGCTGTCCTGGAGGTTGTTATCCTCAATAAATTGCACTAGCCTTTCCTTGAGGATTGTCTCCATCAGTTTTCCCACAATTGCCATAAAGCTCATCTGTCTGTAGTTCCCCAGTTCATCCTTGGGCCCACTCTTATGGAGAGGTACCACATGTGCTTCCTTCCTGTTCCTGGGCATGCACCCCGAGTACAAATATGTATGGAACAGGTCCACCAGTGGCCCTGCCAGTACCTCTGCCAACTCTCTCAGCACCCTGGGGTGAACTCCATCTGGGCCAGATGCCTTTTCCACCTTCAGGGATTTAAAGCCCTCCCTCATCCTTTCCACTGTGATTTCCCCATCCATGGTTGCTTCTCCCCCACTCTATCCCACCTTGCCCTTCCTCTCAGGTATGGGTCCATCCCTCTCCTTGGTGAAGGCTGAACAGAAGTATTCATTAAGTACTTCTGCCTGCTCAGCTCCCTTTTCTACCCACCCACTTCCCCTTCTGATTCTAACAATTTGATCCTTGCTAATCCTCTTCTCTCTGATACATCTGAAGAAATCCTTTTCCCCTCCTTTGATCCCCTGCATTAACCTCCATTCCCTAGCCACCTTTGCTGCCCTTACCACTCTGCTCATTTCTCTGGATTTCTTCACATATTCTTCTTTGTCTTCTGTCCTGTTGGATTGCTTGTAGGTTCCAAATGCATTCTTCTTTTCCCTCAGCTTCTCCACTATCTCTTTACTCATCCAACTGGATTTCTTGTTCCTGGCTTTCTTGCTCTGGCTCTTCACACAAGTTGTAGTGGCTTCAGCCAGTCCTGTCTTGATGGCTGCCCATTTTTGTTCTGTGTCCATTTCTGGGTGGATGCTTGCCATATGACTTTCCAGTATGTTTTCCATCCTGCCAAAGTTCACCCTTTTGAAGTCCAGGGCCCTAGTTTTTATAGTGGCTACTTCTCTACCCAGGCTGACTGAAAATCACACTGTGCGGTGGTCATTGCTTGCAGAGCTTCCTCCACCCTTATATCCCTGACCTGTTCCTCATCTTCCAGTTCCAGGTCTAGTATATTCCCCTTCCTCATTGGGTCCATTACTCTCTGGTAAGGAAGCCATCCTGGAATGCTTCTAGGAGGATCTTCTCCCTTGCACAGTTGGTTGTTGGGTGCTTCAGTCCACCCCTGGTAGATTAAATTCCCTCTCCACCACCACTGTGTTCCCTTTGCCACTATGCCTCCATACCTGCTCCCCCAGTTCCCTGTCAATGTCCTCCTTCTGAGCTGGAGGTCTATAAACAACCCTCAGACAGATCTTGGTCCATTTCTTGCTGTGTAGTTGCAGCCACATTACTTCCGACTTGCCCTCCTCTCCTTCCTCCCTATTACATCTGCTCTCTTCCCTTACGTAAATTGCAAACCCCTTCCCTTTATCTCTATCCCTCTGGAAAAGATTTTACCCTGGGATGGTTAGGTCCAAGTCATAGAATTTGGTTGCCCACATCCCAGTAATGGCAGCTATGTCCACCTCTCCCTCTGCCATCAATGCCTGCAACTCTGCCAACTTGTTCCCCAGGCTCCTAGCATTTAGTAAAACCATTCTCCATGCTGCACCTATCCTTCCTGCTTCCTTTCCTTTCACTCCAACCCCTATTTCACCTAAGGTCGCATCTATCCCTGTGGTGGGGGAGGTCCACAGGCCCCCCTCTCCCGGTGATTTCCAGCTCCAATGCCTCTACTACCTAGTTTAAATGATACCTCTCATTGATGAAATCCCCCATCTTCTGCTTCAACACCTGTGAACCCCTCCCTTCTGAGGTGTAACCTATACTCTGCATAAAGATCTGTGTTATCCCATGTGCTACCCCAGTCCCCCACCAATCCATTCCCCTTGGTCCCACACCATTCCCTCAGCCACTTGATGAAGTCGCTGATTCTTCTCTTCCTGTCTGTACTAGCCCTTGGCACTGGCAGAACTTCTGAGAAGGCTACCATTGTTCCCTCTTTGCTGCATAGTTTTCCTACTTTCCTGAAGCTGCCTTGTACCTCCTCTATCCTTCTCCCGTCTGGATCATTTGAATAATATTTTTGCTTGAGCCATGTAGTTTAATCTTTTTGGGTCTCTGCACTTTTATGTTACACTTACACTTTAAATTGTTACTTTATAGGTGAACTGTTGATTTCAGACTGGCCTCAATGAAGAAGCACACTTAAGTGAAGCCAGTTGTGGCTTTTTGTGGCATTTTTTGGCATTTTGGCATTTTTTTAGGGCACAGTTTCATGTAAGTTACAATAATAAAAGTAAAATATTCTTTGCAACTTTATGCAGTTGATAGTGACAGTTTTATTTGTGCTTGTATGTTTTTTGAGCCAGTACACATCAACATCAGACTGGCCTTTGTTGTTTTTCATCTTTTAAATCCAACCTGAAGTGAGTTTTGTGGGGTCAACATTAGTCATGAGTGAAGCAAGAAATGAGCAATAACTTACTTTGTGCTTGGTCCCGTGTGAATTAGTGATTCATAACTTTATTTTTACAAAACCCTGCACAAAGTTGCAGATAAGTACAGTAGTAGAGGAGTCATACCTATGTTAATTGTTTAAGAACTTAAAATATTTTGCTTGTATGACTTTAATTAACATAGAAATAGAGACATTATTGGCAAATGAAGACCAAGGATGTAACCAGTATTCCCAGAAAAATGTCATACTTACAGAGATAGACGAATCTGGGAAATTTTGCTCAGTGAATTAATCTGCACATTTTGTGCAATTTGCAGAATAATTTGCTGCCATGAAGTGCAAAGCTCCATCCACAAAGTGCAGAATTTCACCTGTGAACAGCAGAATTCCATCACAAACAGTGGAATTTTACCATTTGTGGGTGAAATTCCACCATTTGTGGGTGAAATTCTGCCCTTCACGTGCAAAATACTGCACTTCGCAGCAAAATTCTACAAAAAAAATTTCTCATAGACAAATTTGGAGCCTAATAACAAAATTAGTAGATTGCTCTGTGGAGGTGAATTTGCCAACTTCGCCAGCAAATTTAAACTTGACAAAATCTCTATTTTCCTATCCCCTTAATTACTGCCTTACAAGGGTAATAAGCCCTGATGCCTACCCTAGATAACCCTTTAAGCCTCCAGCTACAGTACCTAACTCCTCCCTTTCAAAATACCTGTCCCACTCATTTCTGAACCTATTTATATTCCTTCCTCACACCAGTTTCACTGGTAATCTGATCCAGGGCCCCACCACGCTATTGGTAAAGAAGAACTTCCTCACATCCCTCGTGAAGTTCCAAGTTGCAAGCCTCTCATTACTGCACTGACATTTCTAGTGAGCAGGTCCTCACTGCTTTCTCTGTTATTTCTCATCAGGAACTTGTGTATCTGTACCATGTTTCTAGTCTTCCTTCTGGCCTCCAGTGTGTACATGTTAAGGGCCTGCAGATGTTTCTCATCACAACTGTCTGTTGACCTTGGATCATCCTGGGGACCCAGCACTGTACAGCCTCCAGCCTATGCCTGTCATTTTTCAGGTGCAGATTCCAGAATTTGGCACAGTACTCCAGGAGGAGCCTCACTTGGTACATGTACCAGGTCAA
Source organism: Neoceratodus forsteri (assembly GCA_016271365.2). Taxonomy (NCBI): domain Eukaryota; kingdom Metazoa; phylum Chordata; order Ceratodontiformes; family Ceratodontidae; genus Neoceratodus; species Neoceratodus forsteri. Next base: position 586,309,734 of record CM028131.1, read on the forward strand.
TATCACCCACTTCCTCAGACTAGCAAACCCTCTCCCAACACATCCCACCATATTTGTTGCTTTGCTGTATTCTTTGTTGCACTGACTGGATTGTATGAGAGAATCACTAATGATGACATTAGCGATCATCAGGTTCCATTTCCCATCCCTCCGGGCCATGGTGCTGGGAAGGCACCTCTCACTCCCCCCCTTTCCTATTACCCAATCTGTCCCCCTCACAATTGAGTCTCCCACCAGAAGTTGCTTCCTCATCCTCTGGGCTCCTCTACTACCCTCCTTGGGATCTCCACTAAGGAAGGCCCCCACATCCTCCCTGGTCATTACCGTGGGGGGCTCCTCCCAGTAGTCCTGCCCCACCAGAGTGGCATAGAAATTAAGTAATGGCACCAGCTGAGGAATGTACCTCTGTCCTACACCCCTTTCCTAAGACATTGTGACCAAGCCACCCACCTTATCTAGTACTCTTTACAGGGACTATTTTCTCAATGTGCATCATGTCTCATTTTTTGGATTTGAATCTCAAGTGCCATATTTTTTACCATATTTCCAGCTTCTCCAAGTCCCTCATTAACTTCCTACCCCTCCTCACTGTCTACTGTGCTGCACAGTTTTGTGCCATCTTGCCCTAGTTGCCATTTACTATGTCATTAATGAACATAATGAATTGCAGTACACAATGTGAAGACTGATAATGCTCTCGAGCGTTTTTCATGCTTTAGAGCTTTTAACATTTTGTTCATGTGGAACTTAGTACATTTTCATGACAGTTATTATAATCCAGGTGCTTCTTCATCTCCCTCACCCTCTCTTCTCTTCATTTTTGTTTTAAACTTGACTTTTTTTTTAAACCGAGCTCAATCATTTCATTGACTTTTTAGTTCCCATAACCCTTTTCCCCTGGAAAAATACCCACCACACTATTCATACTGAAAGTGGATGCAGCCATATGTTTATTAACCAACATATTACACTATCAGAGTGATGTGAGTAGCTCTAGGAGTCTCAGCAAGTCAACCTCTGCTCCATAGCACCCCTTCCTGTTAAGGGACTTACCTATGTGCAGACCAAGGGAATGATGTACCTTTTTGTGTTGGAACCCAAACCTCAGAGAATGGGGAGCTCATATAGCTGGGGGTAATGTGACCACCCATGTCTCGTGGTACTGCACCCACAAGTATGCCCATGACATTGTCTGTGATCCCCCCCAAACTGGGAACAACATTGTGAATGTATCCCCTTGACTCATGGTAACTAAACAAAAAGAGTTCTTCAGAAGAATCTGACCCCTTCCCCCTTGTACTATCACCCTGAGAGACTCTCAAGTTGCTCTCGGTTACAATGACTTCAACAAAATACTGCTACCCCACTCTCGATTAGCACTTTGAAGGAGGTGGAAAACCTGGAAAAATCCCTCTACATTGATAACCCAGGAAAACTCCTCCCCAACCCCTAGTGCAGTCACCCATAAGAGGGTAAGGGTTCCATAGTCTAACTTGGCCAACTCAGAACCCTGTTTTTATGAGGCCAGAGACTGGTAAATCTTCAGCTGAGAGGGAAGAGTGACAGGGAGCTAGAGGTTACTAATTTTTAAACACCTCACTCTCGTCCCCCAGCCAGATGCCCCAACCCTGTGGGCAGCCCCAGTGGTTCCCTATCAGGGGGTGGTGCCAGGGCACCTTACCACCCCTGTGAGTGGAACCCTACCATCCTACCTAGAGGACAGGTGTCAGGGAAGAGGTCAAAGACAATGGGTCATCTATGTGTCACAAGAAAGTTGACCCCACACAAGGGTGGAGGATCATGTATTCTGACACCATGGCCATTATATCCCACTCCAACACCCCCAGAGCTTGGAGGGTGCACTAGCATCCCACACCTCCTTGATAGGTCTTGTTCCTGTGGAGCCTTATGAACATGCCCTCTGGTGTCACTGCTACTTCTTCATCCTTCAGACCTACGTGTCCCCAGGTTTGGCCAGCTCCACCATCTCCAAAACCAAAAAAAGTCCTGCAGATGGCCAGCAAAAACACAGTCTTGAAAAAATGGTGATCGTTACATCTTCTTCTTCTTTTTTCTTTCAGATCTCTGTTTATGCCCCCATCAGCATCATTGCCTCAATTGTCCCTCAGGGTCCCCAAGGTATTTGGTTCAGCTGAACCCCAAACCCCTCCATTTTCCTACCTATATGATGCTCCAGTTTCAGACCCCCTGGTGGGGAAGGAAGGAGGACCCCTGCTACTTGAACGGTCTTCCACAGGCTGGAACTGAGAGTTTCTGGGTTGGTCCATCTTCAGTCTACTGGGGCAATCATCAGTCTCAGTGGAGAGGATTGTTCCTCTGTTTCTCCTAGCCCCAGGGACATAGGCATGCATGTGAAGTCCAAGGTGCATGTGCATGCATTGCTTGCTTCAGATCCAGACTCCTGGCCTTCATCCCTCCCACCCACCCACTGTACCCTTGACTGCACTACCATCTGTGGTCACCATAGTGGCAGTATTGCAGTGAGGACAGTGACCCACCCACCCCAGAGGAGGAGAGTGTTCCCTGGGATGTTCAATACTCCTCCCCACAGCTTGTCCTCAATGACCCAAACTTGTTCCCAAACTTAAGTCACCAGTATCGTGAGTGGTAGTGCTACCACTGCATCAGTGGGCCAGCATCACCATGGCACAGACACGGCCCTTATCTGGCTCATGTCTGATGTCCTCAAGGCAATGGACAATGGCTCTCTGACAGGAGCCCTGTTTATTGACCTGTCCAAAGCCTTTGATCGTGTATCCCATCGACTTCTTCTCTCCAAACTCCACCTCCTTGGACTAGATAGGCTATCACGCTCCTGGTATAAGAGCTACTTGCTCAATTGAAGCCAAAAAGTTGTCTGGAAAGGTCTCCAATCTGGTATCTGATCAGTGGTCTCTGGGGTACGCAACCACAGAGTGTCTTATTGCACTTATAAAATGAGAATCTATACTGTATAGGGTTTAAAAACAAATTGTAGGTTAAAATAGTAAAAAATACATCTTTGCTATTTTTTTGGTTTCATCTTTTTATTACATTGTCCAAGAATAAGTACAGTACATACCAAGAAACAATCAAGCAGTTTGTAATGGCAGACACCATGTACATAAAACAACGGTTATATCTCATACTTAGTCTATAGGTATTGTTTAAGATGTCAAATTAATAAGCAGTAAAATAAACTGATAAAATTAGTTCACAGAAAACAAAAGAAGGTAAAATATTAACTATCAGTAAACCCCTTCCCCACCCCCCTATCCATAGACAAAAGTAATGATACTCTCAAACTAACAGAGACACAACAATAAAACTGATTACATTCCCCACCAGACACAGGGATGGAGCCACACTACCATCACACCAGGTGTCTACCCACCCACCACCCTTGTGGGGGGCTGTGCCCCCACACCCTCCATACTTAGGATTCTAACTTCAGGGGGTGGACCTCAGGGAGGGGGGATGACTTGGGGGTTTGGCGCCCTAATGACTAGCACACAATGGACAGTGCTCCGGTGGTCGTCAGTGCTACCAGCCATTAGCCCCAATTTCAATGGGCACTGCATCTCCCACACAATGCCTTGCCTGAGTAGGGTTATTTCTGCCCCAATAATGAATCCAGATATTTTCCCCATCCACAAAGGAACAGCTGTTCCCTGCCCCACAGTAGGTAAGTCAGCCACTCCAGGGCCAAAATCTGTTAGAACATTTGATATTATTTAATGTAAAATAATTCTTCCACCTGCATAAGATGTCCCAGTTTCTTTTTTGAGTTGAGGAATTTTTACCTTCTATGGCCACTGTAGCTTTTTGGTGCTATGGGTTATTTCCATGCTATGACTACCCCCACCCCAAAACATCACCACACATACTCTGGCCACAAGTTTATATGCTGTGGACTTCTGTCACAATATCTTAGTTTTATTTTATATTTAAAGTGCTACTGATGCTGCGGCATACATAGTAACAAGCACAATTGAGAAATGACGAGTACAAGCGCATGTGTTTTAATGTCTGTACGATGTTGCCACTGGCTGGATTATTGATGTCCCAATATGCATTCAGAGGCTGTCTGAAGTGTCATCAGAGGCTGTCTGGGATTACAAATATCAGTAAGATTTAAAATAAATAAGTGCAAGTTAACAAGAGGTTCAACATGTGTGAGAGACCAAGAGGTTGTGAGCTAGTGAGTGGCAGGTGGCAGGCGAGTGGGTAGACAGGCAGATCAGTCCTAACTGAAAAAAAAAAAATTACAGAAGTATTCATTGTTTGCTGATCAATATGTGTGTGTGTGTGTGTGTGTGTGTGTATGTGAGATAAAAGCAGTTTATGTACTCCTAACGAAAAGAGTTAGGATGTGAACACTGACTTAGAGGGGGAATGGAAGCTATTACATTTATTAAAATTCCAGAGCAGAATTATTTCTATCATGCCAAGCATTCAGGCTGTCAGTCCTTGATTATAGTCATGCGCTAGACACTTCTAGAGCACAGATAATTGCCAATCAGGAGGTGGCATTTTTTCCTTCCCATTTTATAAACACAAATACTAATCTACTTCAAGGAATTTCAACTTAACTAAAACGAGACATCCTTCTACTGTCGAACCAAGAATCTATTTATTTTTCTATTTATTTGTTACTATTGGGAGTGTGTGTGTGTGGAGGGTGGCTTGGAGATATATTATTCTGCTGTATGTGAGTGAGAGAAGTGAGTGTTGGGGAGGGCGGAGGAATTTCTTTCTTTCTTTCTTTCTTTCTTTCTTTCTTTCTTTCTTTCTTTCTTTCTTTCTTTCTTTCTTTCTTTCTTTCTTCCTTCCTTCCTTCCTTCCTTTCTTCCTTTCTTCCTTTCTTTCTTTCTTTTTCTTTCCTTCCTTCCTTCCTTAATTTTTTTATAAGGTTGTGGAGAACAGTTGTTTTTTTTTTGGGGGGGGGGTTGTGTTGGCTGTTTTTAGGCTCCTGTTTTCTTTGTGTTTTATAACACAAGCTCCTATGCACATCTCACTGGAACTGCTTTGCCAGCTGTCTCCCTTCTGGACTCCCTAAATACTGACTGAAGTTCTGCAGTGCAGCAGGGATTTGGGGATCCTGAGGAGATGGGGCAACAGGGGTATGACTGATTCAGAAGTAGACATGGCTAAGATGTGGATCAATGACCAAAAATCACTTCACTTTTTAAGAAAGTCTCTAAAGGATAAGATGTTTATAGGCTTAGTGACAGCATTTAATCTAAGCTAGAACAGCCTTTCTCATCAGAGCTCAAACAGTGTCTAGTGCATTACCCTGATATCACAGTTACAGCACAATAGTAGCAGAAAATAAAATATTAAACAACAAACTAATGCAGCAACAACTGTTGTTGGCTATTCAACTCTTCACTCACAGACACAGTTCCACAGATATACACATTCTGTACATAAAAAGAAACATACACACACACACACACACTATATTATACAAACTATCAAAGATAAATTATGGCTTACTGTTCAACATGAAGCCCAGCTTTGTTTTTATTTTACAGTATATTTACCCAGCATTGCCCATCTGAGATTCAATACCTCATTTTCAGTTGTCCCATTTTTTGTGCTAGATGGTTGAATGGAAGCATTGAGAGTTGAAACAGTTTGCTCAGGTTCGCACAGCAAGTGGTTCTTGTAGAGTACAGTATGTACCTGCTCTTCTGGTTTGGAAGCCTGTACCCTATAAGCTATTAACATTTCCAGTTATGTACACACACACACACACACGCGCGCGCGCACACACGCACACACACACACACACACACACACACACACACACACTCATGTTGGTTTTTATACAAAAGGAGAACTAATCCATTTTGAAATTAAATTACACCACTGAAACATTGCCTGCTTTAGCTATAATACTGATATAATCACAGTTTCGTATATACCCTAAGTGTCCATTATTGTACTGTATAGTGAAAACAAAACAATTACACAAATGGTTTAACATTCGATATACTTATGAAATTTAACATAACTTGTATCTCGCTGATAGAGATACATATACCTATTTATCAGAGTGACTGCAAGATGTACACAGGCTGGATGGAAGGGAAAGGATAAAGGAAGATAAAGCTTGTCAAACCATGGATTCTGATGAAATGCACCTAAGGGTGCTAGGGGAACTAGGGGAGGTCCTGACAGCCAGATGTCTTTATTGCTCAACAGCTCTTTAGAATCAGAAGTAGTGCTAGAGGACTGGAAAAGGATGGATGTTGTCCCTCCACACAAGAATGTCAGCAGAGATGAGCCAGGAATTAGACGTCAGTGAGAGTGTCATCCCTGATGAATGACAGAGTAGTTGAATTTCTGGAATCTCATAGATTACTGGACAGTAGGCAACATAGGTTTACCGTGGGGAGTTGGGCCAGATTAATCTGATAGAATTTTTTGACTGGGTGACAAGGAAGGAAGGAAGACATTGCATGAGCTGTTAATGTGACCTATTTGAACTTTGGTAATGCCTTCAGCACTATGCTGCATGGGAGGTGTCCACAGAAATTAAGAGGCCTAGGGGTTGGGGACAAAATAATCCAATGCATGGGAAGCTGGTTATGGAGCACAACACAGAAGATAATACTAAATGGGGAATTCTTGAGGGAGATGGAGGTCAGGATTGGTGAACCCCAGGTGTTCGTACTGAGCCCTGTTCTCATCAGTATATTTACTGGAGACATAGAGGTGGGGCTAGAAATAAAGTTATGTGTATTTGCAGATAACAACAAGATCTGTAATATAGTGAACATAACAATGGCAGTAGAGGCCATGTGGATGGACCTTGGAAGTCCAGAAGAGAAGTCTAAAATTTGACTGGGAATTTAATGCCAAAACATTGGACACAAAAATAAAAACAGAGTTAAGTACAGGATGGGCGGGTTGGTCATGACATGTATCTCAGAGGAAACAAACCTCAAGAGTTTCTGGGAACCAGACAACCTGAAATAGCCCTTACATTCATATGCTCCTGATCACCTTCTTTGCCCCACAGAGAATGGCCTTCTGTGGTCCCCAGGCCTCATTTATAATGATCTGGGGAGCATAGCTTTGCGAAAGTGGAATGTCCTCCCCCGTCAGCTGAGAGAGACCATGTCAGTGGAGCAATTTAGGAGGGGCTTAAAACCCTATTTTTTTATACTAGTTTTCACCAACTGATTGTGTTCTGTGTCTTGCAGGTTTGCTTGTTTTAGAAATTGTGCAACATATTTGATTTGATATGATTTTATATTTATCATAATTTTATTTATGTACTCTTAGTCAAGATAACGAGTTGTTATATTACAGTATGTATAAAAAGATGCTAGATTTCATACTGCTTGTTTTGAATGTTAATAGTATGTAAGACACCCTGAGCCTGTGGGATATGGTGCCAAGCAAATAAAATTTTACTTGCTTATTTGTCATTACAGAGGATTGTCATTTGTCATTACAGTAATGGTTCAGAGTACAAGGACAGTGGGGAGAGCAAACAAAATGATGTGCTACATGGGGAGGTGGATTGCAAACAGAAAAAGGGAGGTTATAATCCCCTGTGCAAGACATTTGTTACCCCCAGCTTGAGTACTGTGAGCAATTCCTGAAGCCCTTCCCTAAGAAAGGTTTTGAAAAAGTGGAGGCTGTTCAGAGGATGGCAACCAAAATGATACAGAGGCACCAAGAGAAAAACTATGAGGAAAAGCTGATCTGACTAAATATATATTCCTTAGAAACCGAAGAGCCAGGGGACATAACTGAGACCTTTAAATACTTCAGGGGATAAACATGGCAGAGTGTGGGGAGAATTTTAGGTTGAGCACTAACATGGTTTCAAGATGAAACACAATGAAGTAAGTGAGGGGAAGATTCAAGAGGGAGATAAAAATGTTGCCTAGAGAGGTGGTGAGGGCAGAGACATTGATGGGAATTCAAGAATGCATTGTACAAGCACATAGGTATTGTTAAAAAAAGAATTACATAGAGAAGGGGAGGCCAAGGCCTGTATAGGGTCCCATGCCACCACATAGGGTACGTAGGGATAGGGCAGATTAGATGGGCATTGAGTTCGTTTTCTGGGGCAAAATCTATGTTTCTGTTTTAAGCAGTTCTCATCTTTGTATTTACAACCATGTTTAGAACAGGTGAACAGTAGAGGGATTCCTGTACTTGGAGAGCCCCACTAACCAATTGGTCTGCTGTACAGCGAATTACAGTGTTTGAAAGCCTGACTGACCAATTTGGTATGCTATAGCATGAGCAGCGAGCCCTCCCACTGGTTTGGAGTAACAGAAAGGCACTTTATCATTTTCCCGCAGTCTGACTAGCTGCTAATGGCTACATGCTCTGTATAAAATGTATTTACTCTCTGTTTCAGGTGATGCTTTGACTGCGGCTCTGTTTTTGGGGCTCTGAGTTGTATAGAATTTTATAATGCACTGTTCATAGCCTCGGTGACTCTATGTATATATTTTGTTCCTAGTCTTACTGTGTTTACTGACTCCTTGTGTTATGTTCATCTTTCTACCTGATTTGTGTAATGCCTAATTGATATCATGTTGTCCTCTGTATGAACTTGTTTTTCACTGTACTCTCCCCGGTCATACCTGAAAATAGGCAAATGTCTTGTCTAGTGTACTGACCTGGTCAACAGAAGATAAATACATAAATAAATAAATAAATAAATAAACATTCCATAGGAGTGGGATTTGCTGTATGTGCAAATTAGCAGATGTCAGCAATGACCATTCTTCCACCTGTGCAAGAACTAGAGATAAAAAAAATACTACCGCACAAAATGGTTTTCAAAAGCCATTTATCGCCATTCCAAAACATAATTGTTTCCACCTCACACAAAACATATTATGAACTTATTGCTAGTAATGCAATGGAAGCTGAATATTAGGGACACCTAACTATCCCCTAACTTACATGGTGAGGATGACTAAACCTTTATTTATACAATGGGTTCCGAGAACTCAGAAATCCTGTGATATACCAATGGGAAAAGGCGCCAGCTACCAGTCAGCCACATCAGAAGTGACCCCTGGAATCACTGCAAGCACAACAATGCCAGCACTCACAAAGATGGCAAATTGGGAACTGATGGTGAGATACAGAACTCAGTTGTTAAACGAGCAGCTGTACTGTATCCCCCCCGCCCGCCCGTCAGCTCACCAGAAAGTACCTGGCTTAAAAAAAAAGATTTAACTTGTATTTTTTTTTTAAAGTCAGTCTGTACTGTACCTCTTCATCCCCGTCATCTTGATGCCTTCATCCTCAGGTCCTGGGAATGCCAAACAATGGGTACTGTTAGGACAGCACACAACAAATACTCCATACTCTAGACCTGTGGCCATTAGTGGTCAGCAGCCTCTGAACGTGGACCCTCTCCGGTATTCTGGAAGGCTGGGGCACATCACAAACAAAACAAAAACTGCTACATTGCCCGAATGAGAAAGGTTGTCCATTTAGCTTCAGGGCGGGGGTTGGGGAAGCACATCAGTAGCTCCTTCTGTTTCCCAATGCTCTGTTTGATAAAACACACAAACAGTGGACACACTCATTTAAAACACACACCCACACACTGATGCCACGCTGTCTTTGCTTCAGTCCCTCCAGTGTGCATAAAAATAAAAAAAAAATCTCTCATCTTCCAGATTAACAAAAAAATGTCTGCTCCAAATTCAGCACTAGGGGAAATACATACTAAATTATGCTGATTGCCAACCTGCCTGTCTCTCTTTCTCTCTCTCTCTCTCTCTCCCCCGCCCATTTCACACATTGCTTTCCCACACATATTTTCATTGTGACTTTTTTCCTCAGCTGTCACTTGTAAAATAAAATTCCTGCCATCATATGTTTCAGTTGGGGGGGGGGTGTTCAATATTGTACCTAGTAGCAAGGAACTACATTTTGTGGCATAAAAATAGATTAAAAAAATAATGGAAACTGCCAAAAAACTCTGTTTTCCCTTATTTCTTTTTACAAAAAAAATACAGAGGGACATTGTATAATCTCAATAAACCACTCCAGGGTGTGGGTTATGCTAGGATTTACCCACGACTGACCTGGTTCGACCACTCAGCCTGTGGCCTCATGGCCAAACTATGCCAGCCATAAGTAAATCTCAGCATAACCCACACTCTGTTATGGTTTATTGCTTAAATACACTTCCCTGAATACTTATGGCTCAGCCAAGCCCTCATTTCTGTTAAATTGATACCATGTATGTTTGCTTTGCTTTTGGTAAGTTAGCATAAAAATTACATTTCCTCATATTTGTTTTTACAACAGACACAGCTGGTGTTTTGTGGAGGTTTTATTAATTAATTAATATATTTCTTTATTTGTATTTGTTAACCTGGTAAGAAGCACCGGACCAATGGTTCTTTTTCAGGCTCAATCCAGGCCAAATGCGTATAAGCTTAATACATTACAAAACAATAACATACAAGAAGTGTTATAGATACAGTATATGGTTTATTGCAACTTTGAGCTTCAAGCAAATGATGACACAATCCAAGTTTAAATAAACTGAATGAAGTGATAGAATGGAGCAGAACAAGCAGGGTGCTCCAAAGACCTGGAGCAGGCATAGAAAAAGGCATTGGAGCCCATTTTGGTTTTACACATGAGAGTAAATAATTAAACACATTCTGAGGATCGCAAGGTAGTTTTGAATTCAAAATATTTACCAAGTCCTCAAGAGGGGATGATACAGATGAATAAATTGCCTTATGAATTAAAAAACAACAACAATATTTAATTTGAGACATTGGAGAAAGCCAATTCAATTGAGAATAGAGCAACCAATGGTGAATAGAATAGGAACAAGAAGAAGAAAGCTACAAATTATATTATAAGCTACCCAAAGGTTTTGAAAGGCCTGTTCGTCCAATATTAAGAAACAAAACAGATACAAAATGAAAAAGTGGAAGAAGAGATCCCAGAGCAATAGCTATATGTTTAATCAATGAAAAATAACTTCTGAATCTGTAGACTGCTCTGAGTCTTTGGTTAATGCCCATACATAACCTCCCAAGATGCTTAGAATAAGTTAAGGAGGGTTCTAGTTGGACTCCCCAATACTTAAAGAGATGAATTTGCTCAATTTGAGTACCATCCAAACCATGGACAAGTAATGGTGAACTGTTTCAGGGAAATGGGAGCAGAACAGCATAGACTTTCTTTCTGAAAAATGAAAAACTAAATTATTTTTAAACCGAATACTAACTGCACAAAAATCAGAATTTGAAAATTCAGTAATCTCAAGACAACACTTGAAGCTTTTAAAAATAATCAGATTATCTGCATATAAAATAGTCTCACAATGTGTGCAAACCTGTGGGATTGAATTTATAAATAAACAAAACAAAAGGGGGCCCAAAATTGACCCCTGAGAATCCCCACAGGTAACAGACTTAGGAGAAGACGTTATTGGCCCAATGCCAACTGACTAGGCACGGTTCAAAAGAAAATTAAAATTGCAAGACCCAGCATTTGGTGAGATTCCCAGGGTTTCCAATTTACAACAAAGCAATTTATGATCAATACGATCAAATGCCTTGGTCAGGTCCACAAACACATTCCCCATCATGTTGATCTTGGAGTTTAAGAATTTGATGACAGAACAAGTTGAAAAAAACATATCAAGCACATTATAAACCAGACATTTAATAAATAAATTCAATCAATGATGTACATAAGTATCAGTTCAATAAACTCAGCCAGTCTCATTGATGCTACATAATATGGTAGTGAGGAAAGGAGTTACACTTTATGATGAACCTACAGAACAAGTTTATGGAAGGGTGGGCACCTTCCTAATAATGTTTCCTGAATACAGGACAAAAATATTCAGAATCCCTTCCCAAACAGTAACCATTATTTGGGAGAAGTATTTGATGAGATTTTGAATTCTCGTGGAGCATTCTTGGTCACTCAGAGACTATCTCTTGAGCTCACAGAAGGCGCTGTCACTAAGCCTTGCATTTCCTGAGATCCAAGTATTACCTAAGAGATGTATTTGCTTAATAAGTTTTTGGGGTTAGATTTTTGTCTCATCATTGTAGGCAAGTCAGGCTTGGCTTACTGACTGCAGTTTTTGGGTCCACTGTTCCTGAGCTCAAGTTGCAGAGACCAAGGATATCAGTCCATTGTCCTCCCTCCCCCTTTGCCAAATGCTCTCAAAGCTCTGGTGTGTGTGTCATAAACACAGCAAATGCAATGAGGAAGTGAATAAAAATCAGGAAATAAACCTTTTTATTTGCAGTGATGACATTCCTGCAGTGTAAATTGATCATTTATTTACACTCCAGGTGCATCATCAGCCATTTATTTCCACTGCAGCCACATCATTAAGAAAACTGAGAGTGGCACAAGGCTAAGGCAAAGCCCATACATAGCCGGACCTAATTTGGAATGTCCGTTTTTCTATGCACAAGCTTTCCCTTTGCGTCACACATGGAACTATCCCTCATGACCATCTGTATCTAGCAATACTGCAAAACTGAAAAAAACAGCTTGACATACAATACATAAAAACAGACCTGGTTCTTCTAATGCCCACTTGTATCTGCCTTATCTTATCTCACACCCTCTTGTGTTTGCCCTCTCATATATGTAGCATATCCCAACCATTGCTGAAAACCAACACTACCCATGAATATCAAAAATTATGAAAATGTATCCATGGTACAAAACATTTCTATTGCTGCATACTTCCCCAATGGTACAATAAACTATCTGGTCTACTGTTCTTAAAAAAAAAAAAAAAAACAGACAGAATACATTCTCTGTGCTTCTATTCATTCTGCACAGAAAGGCCTCAGATAAGCACAGAGTCCAAAGCTGCCCACAACGGAGCCAGCAGTTGGACTTCGCAGCACAGCACCATGGCCCTTGTACCTTGCTGATGTTAATGTCACTTCATCACAGCCTATAATAATTATGCACATTTGTCAACAGTCGCACACATCACAACTGTGGCCAAACTGTGCCTTATTTGTCAACAAAATAAACAATAATAATCCTTATGCTATAAGGAAAAACATGCAACTTTAATTAATACCTCACTAAACAATCAACAGTTTGCTCATCCAGAAGTCTGTTAGTCGTATAAGTGGAAAATGGCATGGGCTGTGTGATAATAAACTATTTATTTTTTTGCTTCAGCTTTTGACCTCTATAGACCAAACTCATTGCTTCACCACTCGTGAGGTCAATAGAAATCAAAACCTGAAGCAAAAAATAAATAGTTTATGCTCACACTGCCCATGCCATATCCCCTATATCTGCACAGAGGCACAACCACCCTCAGCATTGCTGATTTAAAAATTAATTCTCCTTACTGCTGCATGTACCCATAGCTGCATATGCCTTTACTTGTGCAAAACTGCATCTCATGTGTAAAACCAGCACTCTGTTTGGCAGTAGCACAAGTCACGTCACACTTTAGTTGAGGAGGTTAGGAAAACAAAATCACGTGGCTGTAAAATAATTTATTTAGGACATGGTGATAGAAATAATTCTGATACACTAAAAATAGCTGATAAGTGGTATGCTCCTTTCTGCATCAAACTCTCAATACAAAGACTGTTAAAATCAGTTTCAAACCATGAAAACCCACTAAAAACCAACATTCCAATGACCCTTCTCATCCAAACATGCTGTTCAGCTGATTGTGTAGGCTAACATTTCAAAGTCAAATAGGACATCTTCTTCTAAGCAATCAGAGCAACCCATGACCATGCCTTATAAAGATATCTCTTAAAGAGAAGCATGCAATACCTTCAATAAACTGAACAAAAAGACCAAATGAACTAATTAAAAATAAGTGAATTTAAACTAAAGTTCACTCCACTGCATAATAAAAAATGATTTAAACAGTGGAAAAAATTGTCATGTTGTAGAGGAAGTTAGTTAAAAATTATTCAAGTCATAAATTACAATATGAAAGCAGATTCTCTAATAGGAGTTAATAGCTCCTCAATTAGATATTTATAGCTCCTCAATTAGATGTAATGCAGGTCAAGAAAAATCACCACATAATTAAAATTCAAAGAAAGAAGTAAAAAAAGGCAAGTAAACTAAGCAGGGTAAGTTTATTCAAAGTTACAATCCAATGGACCTTCTTTTGGTGCAATTCTTTTTCTCTGTCTCCTGCTTTGATGCTGGCAGTACAGCCTAGAGGTTAGAGTAACAAGCTGTGAATGAGCTTGGTATATCCAGCAGACCTGGATTTGATTCCAACAACCTCCATTTGCATACTGTGTGACTCTGAGCAAGTCACTTAACCTCCGCAGTGCTCCCAGGTCTCCCCTGAAAACAGGCACATGTGCCTAGTCACCCTTACCTGGTTACCAAAGACAAAAAAAAAATGTCCACTTTCTCTATTTCAGCATAGAAAGCTGTGGTTGGTGATCCATCACCTGCTTTGCTAAAGTGACATGTCATCCAGTAATCCATATTTCCAGTTCTGATGGCTGTCTTATGTTCCTCCATGCATGTTTAAAGGAGTTGTTTCATTTACACAACATATACCATGCCACACATTCACATGAGAATATTAGCAATCCTGGTACTGCTGCAATTGATTAATTGGTTGATCTTGAAAAATGTTCTACATCTGGGATGCAGAAACATGCTGGTGTTCTTAGTACTCAAGCAATGCACACACAGTCTGCATTTTAAGGTTTGGGAAGCCACACATTGTTTACAACAGAATTGTGTGTCATTGTCACATTCCAAAATTGTGCTTTACAGGCACATTCCGAAAGTGTGCATCACCGCCACTTCAGAAACCGGGTGCCACCACCACATTCTGAACCAGTGCAGCACTACTACATTCCAAAATTGTGTTTCATAACGATATTCTGAAATTATGCATAACTGCCACATTGCGAGATTGTGCATCATTGCCACATTCCAAAACTGTGCATCACCACCACATTCTGAAATTGTGCATCACTGAAAAAGTTTGAACTTGTAATTCTTTTCTATTCTCAAATTGCATGTATTTGCAGAAAAAGTGGATGTCCATTGGGGCAGCCATGGACCTGAGATATGCTATTATATGCATCTCTAACTGGGAAAAATAATTTTATTTTTGGGGATAGAAACATCTTTTTAGACAAAATTGATGTTTATAAGCACTACATATATGATTTTTTTCTCATTTGGAAGGGCACTGTAACAGAACTGCATCAATGTGTGAAGTATTTGGAGTCAACTAATGAAAATCTGAGTTTTGAGGTAACCTTTGACATTGAGCATGTCAATTTTCTTGATCTCACAATTAAAAAAGGTGAAAATAACAGTATAGTAACACAACTCTACAGAAAAAGGACAGACAGGAAATCTCTCTTACATTGTGAAAGCTGTCAACCAAAACATGTGACCAGTAACATTTCTTCACCCTCCCCACTCTCTAACTCCATAAAACCCACTCTCTCTCTCTCTCTCTCTATCTCTTTCTCTCTCTCTCTCACTCACCTCCAAATTTTACTGTCTGGTCCTGTCCTCGTAGTAGGGTTTATGTGCATCCTGAAGGAGGTTCTTGGACCAGGCTCCCTATCTCCCTATCGCTCCCCCCTTCCATCCCCCCCACTCCTTCTCTAAGTTTTCACTAGCACTTACAAACAGCTTGCTGCCAAAGCACCCCTGCACTTCACTAGTTCTATTACCACCTGGCCTCTGGTCTTTGGCACTGGGTGGTAACATGTAATTCCCAGCTGCTGGTCTGCTCAACTTGGCCATATGGCTAATGTGATATTGTGCTGTAGTCCTCCACTCTATGACATAATATTCAGTACCTGCCTTGTTTTCTTTTGTACTATGTTTATGTTATGCTTTAATTGTCTCCCATCCATTGCACCCCCTCCCCCAGGACACTTCTGGAAATGAGCTGTTCCTCAGCTCATGTTGTCTTTCCTGGTGAAACATTTTGTAAATATTAAAAATAAATAATAAATAATATAGGCCAGTTTGTGAGAACTAAACATAACTGTATGAAAGAACAAGATTACCAGATGCAAGCAACTGTATTGGCCAATAGATTTTTAGAGAGAAGATACAACGTGGATGTCATTGAGAAGGCAAAAAAAAAAGTAGATGACATGGATAAAGACACCCTTCTTACCTCCAGTGCAAGAATAAGGCATCAGAGAACCAATATGAATCATATGCCTGATTTTATTACCACATTCAGTCCTCAGACACAGCTTGTAAGGGACATCATTTACCATAACTGGTACAACTTGAGTACTGATAACAAGTTATGCCATGTTATGAAAAACACTCCACACATGATGCCCTATGCACGAATGGGCAGCAAATGAGCGCAAATGCAATGTATACATGGTGCGTAGGTGTGCGGCAAGCAGGACCAGGGAACAATGCAACATGCACAAAGTGAACTGTGCATCATGCAGTGGCAGTGGGCAGATCCGTGGATCGTGTGGAGCACAGTGTGTAGGCAGCAGAGGCTATCCCCAGTGACACATCCCCACCCCTTGACCCCGCCATAAATGGGCAAAAACACCATCCACTCTGCAGACATGGAAGTGAATGTGGACCAAAGTGCAGTCAAAGAGAGGATGGCAGAACCCAGTACACCCACAGAGATGGGTGAGCGCAGCCAGGCAGTGCCCAAAAACAACTGGCAGGCAGCAGGAAAGGCACTGGAGGTGCATGCAGTGGCAGCACAGTATGCTCCTGCTCATCAAACTTCAAAGGGGCAAGGGTGACGGCCATGGTGAGCAAGGTAAGTACCAACCATGCACAGCTATACGGTGCACTAGCACCATCAACCCCCACAAAGGTGAAGGTGCAGCTATGAATGGAGATCCAGGCAGCTGTGAATGCTGCAGGGCTGGATGCCCAAATCCTGACAGCAATTAAACATAAATGGAGGAACCTCAGAAAGACCATGAAGTGGAAGATGGCAATGGGAGCATGGACACAGAGGGGCATGGAAGGTGGATCACCCACCCCAGACAGCTAGCTGACCCCTTTGGACTGTATGGTGGTGGACACCCTCAGCACTGCCAATATACATGGGGAGGCAGAGGGCATAGACACATTGGCTGGTAAGTATTGCACACACACACACACACACACACACACACACACACACACACACACACACACACACACCATGCCCAGACACACTAGCACCTGAACGTGGTATGGGCTATGAGTATTGCATTGTGCAGACAGAGCACACCAGGGATGCCAGGCACAGTGGAAGTGTGCTGGCAGGGTGTCAGCCACACACAACCACTGACACATGGCATAAACAGGTGAGGGATGAAGACAGAGCAGGTGAGCATGGGGAGATGCACAGCGGGGATGCAGGCAAGGCACCTGCCGCAGTACACTAATCAATCCCACCTTGCCCCCCCTTCCCACAGGTCCATCACAGGCAGTGGAAGGTGGGTAGCAGGAGTCAGCTGATGACATAACCCTCTGTGTCGAGAGCGACAATGGGGACACAGTGGCAGAGGCGCTGCCAATTGACATGGATGAAGATGCATGCACCCACCACAGAGTGGACAACCATCACTACAGGTCCATAATGTGGGCACCATGAGCTGCATCAAGGAAGTCTCGCTCAAGGTGCTGAATGCATGGAGACTGACAGCAATGACAAGGGTCTGTCCAGCAGACCCACCATCTGCTGAACAGCATCACTCATCACCGTCATACCGGACACACTGTATGGGGAGCTGCGACAACTGGAGCTTGACAGGATGGAGGCACAGTGGAGACACATGGAGGTGAGAGCATGGCTCTCCGGTGTCATTTGCACCATGGATCGAGACATGGCATGGATGGTACATGTGCAGGAACGTGCCATGGAGTTTCTGACTGGCTGAGAAGCACCGCCATGGTTCGACACCACGGGAACACTGTGAGAGTGCAGGGCAGGCACACAGGGGCACACCGACGGTGGGACAGCTGATCACGGGGTCACACCTATAGATGCCGACCAGCAGACTGAGGATGGCATGGTGGTGCAGGACATGGCCGATGACGGCAGCATGCTGGAGGCAATCGCCAGAACAGACACACAGGTAACAAGCACCCAGGAAGTTCAGCCTGAGGACATGCATGGTGCTGGGACACAGACAAATGTGGCTGCAGATGTCCTCCCAGCACCAGGAACAGCAATGTTGCAGGGCCCCCAGTGCAGGGGCAGAGGCCACAGGGCCCTGGGACCAGCATGGTGATGGGAGATGCAGTCAATGGCGAGGGAGCAGGCAGCCTCATTTGATTAGCCACTGCTGTGATGGACATGATAGATGCACGGCATGGCAATGGCATGGCACCAGAGCATGAGGGCGGCACACACAAACACAAACACAGACAGACACACTGACAGACACACAGAGGTTTCATGGGTGCACAGGGTGGTACACAGCATTGCCACAGTGGCCTGTGGTGGTGTAGACAGGGTGGACAGGAGAATGGCAGTGTGGGTGGACCCCTGTCCAGCTGGCTACCTTGCCATGGTACAGGGGCTTAACACAGTGGCATGAGTGCCCTGTCACCAAATACCAGCCATGGGAAGCTGCATGTGTGCACTCAAAGCACAGTGGCACCACAGCATGCATGTGCCCTCAGTCGTACATCATCATGGGGTGTATGCAGGCCAATGCGGACAATCCCTGTGATAGGAGCCATTCATTGAAGCACACACTGTTGCTGGAGGCACACCCATCACTCACATCGTGCAACAACGGGTATGGCACCAAGTGGCTATCTCCTGAATGTCCCGTTCATGACAGCAGCACAGGCCACATGGACAGCAGCCATCTCCTGACCATGGCACTGTTCATTGCCCTGATGCCCTGGTGGCATGTCCAGTGGGTGGTATTCCATCATCGGTAGCCCTCGATGCATGGTCATATTGTGCAGCATCATGCACACGGTGAAGACATGACATGTGCGTGATGCCACAAGCATGATAGCACTCCCAGTGTGGTCAAGGCTGAGGAAGCACATTTACAGGATACCAATGCTCCTTTCCATGATGGACCGTGTCCACCAGTGTGCAGTGTTTTATGCCTCCTCAGCCGCTGTTGCTGGTGCCAGGAAGGGTGTCAACAGGTATGACTGAAGTGGATATTCGCTGTCACCTGAGAGGAAAAGGAGACAGGTCAGTCAGTGCATGCCAGTGTGATGGACACCCCCACATGTCCACACCTTACCTACCCAAAAGTCATCCATCCATGCATCCAGCATGGAGCATGGCAACCAAGCCCCGAGGCATCAAGGATGTAGACATCATGGCATGACTCCAGCAACCTGGCACGCACGTCGGTGAACATGCCATCCGTGTTGCACACCACCTGGCAGTTCATGCTATGGAACCCCTTTCTGTTACAGTATGCCTCCTCAGACATGGATGGTGTAATGAACACAATGTGAGTGCCATCCAATGCCCTGAGTACATTGGACATGCCGTGTAGGGCTTAGACTGCATGTTTAGTGGCTTGGACCTCAGAGTCGGTGTTTGGAAGGGATATGTGGTCCCTTGTGTGCTCCAGCAGTGTGTCATTGACATGTGCCAAGGCACATGACACCATCGACTGGCTGACACTGATGCCATCACCCACCAGGTGCTGGAATGACCCTGACGTGTAGTATGCCTGGGCACACATGACCTTGGTCTCCATGGTCTTGCCATAGAGCATCGCATCCGTGGGGCTATGTGGTCATGGATGAGATCACATAGCTGCATAATCATGTGCCATGGCAAGGGGAACTGTTCGATGCAGTGTGTGTCCTGGAGCTTGCTGCTGGACATGAGTGGCTGGAACACACACTCCTTGGATGTGGTTGCCTGCCCCTGACATGACCTGCATTCTCCAGGTAAACACTGAATAGTAGTCCAGGACACATCCCTCTGTCACCCAGCAGTCAGCCTGTCCATGGAACAATGCTCGTTTACGACATCAACCATCTTATGCCACGTGCATGGGGGCTGCTGTGGGTGTGTGCATTGCACTCTGCAGTGCAGCATGTGTGCTGTGAGTGGCACATGGCTGTGTGCAGCCATGCAATGGTGTTGCCTCCCAGCCATGGCACTGTTGCAGGTGCGATGGCCAAAAGGGTCCCAGCACGTGTCCCCGACTGTGTACACACTCTCTCGTACACCACTGCAATATGAACAGGTTCCATGTGATGTACTGTTCCCCACGCACCACCCAGTGCCCATGCTATCAGATGTTCAGTGCCTGGACAGCCTGCCCCGAAAGAGGCCAGACCCTTATTGCGATGAGGTGCACTGGTGTGCCCGGGCTGAGGCCACAGGTACACTGGTGGCTGAATTCAGCATTGGCTTCTCCCTGCCACAAGTTCAGCATTACACACACACACACTCTCACACTCCCTGTAACCATAGAGGTGTGTGGCATATGATTCCACTGTCCGCGGTCATGGAACATGGGTCAGACACGTACATGCAACCCGTTGATTGTTGTGGCAGGACACAGCTACAGCCAAGCGTGGCATGTGGCACATGTCACAACATGCCATGGTGTGTGGCACGTGTCACGAACTGCCATGGTGGGTGGCAAGTGTTACACCATGTGGCACGTGCATGACTTGACCTACTGTGCTATATAAGATCATGGACACGAACGTGCAGATCCTGCAGGCATCATGGAGAGGTTCCAGCAACAGCTCTGGCAGGTGGCCGAGGGGGAGTACTCAAACAGCAGAGGGTATGGGATGGTGTGCATGGCACAGACCCATCAGCCAGTAAGTAGCACCCTCAGGGTGTGTGTGTGTGTGTGTGTGTGTGTGTGTGTGTTGCGGGGTCTTGCTTGCAATGGTGTGCCAATGGTCTGTTTCTTCTTGTGTCCCCCCTTCCCCATGCAGGATGCCACAGGAATGCTGCAACTCCTCAACTTGACACAACAAGTGCAGCTGGACAGGGCTGCTGTTCATGTTGTTCACCCTAGGGGGCTGTACCACTGGTGTTGGTGGTGGCCAATGCTCCTCTACCTCTGGCAGGTTGTGAGGGATGGAGAAACACACTACGAGGTAGAGACCGATGTGGATGAGCCAGGACACTATGGCGGGTGACAGTACTAACTAGGGTGAATGTTTGTCATCTGTTCTGTGCAGTGGCCTTTTGCTGTTTCTGTATTTTGGGGGGGGGCCGTGAGGGAGGCCATGATGACCGGTGGTGGAGTGCTCCACGGGCATTGGCTGGTGTGTCCTGTTGGCCGTGGCAGACACAGAGGCAGCAGCGTGTCAGCAATGGTGGGGCAGAACATGTTGGACATTCAGAGCATAGCTCTGGGATTGTCTGTGCCTTGTCCACCTACCCTGCCATTCATGAGCAGTGGAGGGTGGGGCTCCCACGTACTGCATCATGATGGAACACAATGGCATGTGCTTGCCAGGCCTTGCTGAGGGTGCAGCACATGGCTGCCCACATGTTAGGCTGCAGTATGGTACAGTGTCATGGCACTGGCTCCAGGCCGTGGTGAGCCCAACTCGGACCTGTGGTTCACCACATGTTTCCGGGTAGGGGCATGTGATTGTGGCACCGTCATTTGTTGCAGTGGCACATGTCTGTGATGCATACATGTGCCCTCGTGTATGTACTACCACTTCAGGCAGATCACATGATGCCATCTGCATCACATGGTAGCCAGAGCCTCACAGCCATTGGCTGGCACCATGTATGGTGGGTTCCATGGCAGCATGTCCCATGTCATGCCTTGCACAGTGGACAGTGACAACAGTGTGGCCATCAGCATCACTGCCATCTGCATGTGTATGCAGGGTGGTTCCGCAACACATGGGGTGGGCACTGGACACCATACATTGTGTCAGGCCATTACTGGTGGGGGGGCTGCTTGGCCAGTCCCTCAGTTCTGACTGTATCCTTTCTTTCCACAGTGATACAGGGGTCCTGTCAGCAGGATGGTGCTGTGGAAGGTGGATCAGCCTTGGGAGTAGGAGCCTGATGCACCAAGCAGCAGCAGCAGTGACGATGAGGTCTGGCCCTGGCAGAAGAGGCAGCAGGTGCAGCCCAAGGAGGAGGGTGATACACCCCAGACAGGGGCCACAGTACCCAATACTGCTACTTGAGGGCAGGTGGGTGCAGCTGTGCTGGGAGGGGGGCTGTTGTGGGTGGGGTATTGGGGGCTGTTGCAGGTGGGGTGTGTGTGTGTCAACTTTGGGGGGGTCATGGGTATTTGTTTTGGCCATTCATTTCAGACACATGCCTTGTACTGTTGTCGTGCCTTTCAGTAGTAAAGATTGTTTTTCTGTATCCACTATCTGATCATTGTCATATGTGTGTGTGTGTGTCAGTGGATGGGGGGCCATGAGGTGGCATAGGCCATGGGGGTTGGGGGAGTTGTCCTGATCCTGTCCTGTCTGCCGTTCCAGTGGGCATGGGCATGCCAAGGGAATGCCTGCAAGCCTGATTGCCTGTGGCTGCTTGTGTGGTGTCAGGCCATTGGGTATGTGTGCTGGCACATGGGGGTGCATGGTGTATGTGTACACCATTGAGGGTTATCATGGCATGGTATCATGGCATTGCGGGTGCCCACGGCTGCAGCAACACCATCATATTGTGAAGCTGTTAGTGCACTGCACATGTGTGTCTGCCGGTGTGTGATGTGTCTGCCTGTGTGCTGCCTGCTCACACCTCTGCAGTGCTGGCATGCATGACACATGTGGGGATGTGTTGTGGTCGTGGTACACTGTGGTCTTGTGGATGCTGTGCCCCACACAGTGCAGGGGCACCACCGGCTCACCACTTACAGGCGGTGCTCTGCCCCATTGGCATCGTTTGGCCTGCTGGTGATTTCCATGCCTTATGCAGCAGTTTACAGCAGCCCGTGGCCATGCTTATGTGTGTGCACCGTGTGGCCTCCATATGCGTGCCACACACACATTCCTGCATACTCTGAGTGGGTCTCTACTTGCATGTTACTCGGCCACACCCCCATACATACATGGCGTGCTGGTGGCCAGCAGCTAGCCACGCATCATGTCCATGTACATTCACAACATGAATGCTGCTGCTGGGTTGTGTGTGTGCACATGGTGCATATACGCACCAGTGCAATACATTCCTGCACTATGCACACCATGCAGGCTTCAAGCATAGGGCCCCATGGTGTTTAAAAGAAGTGTTAACCTCAATGATCAGTAAGTACACAGTACATATTGGGACAAAACCATTGATAGAAAGACATTTGCAGATTTACCTGGAGGTACATATAAGTGTGGCAATTGCCACTTCTGTCAGTACATTACTGTAGGAAAAATATTTAAAGATCCAATAACTGGGACTGAGTACAACATAAAAGACTTTGCAACTTGTAGTACTATAAATGTCATTTATCTAGCAAAATGCAAAGAATGTGCTTCTTTTTATATTGGAAAAACAAAAAAAAGTTAAATTGCTGCATTGGACAATACATTAGAAGTATACAAAAATTGAATGGGGTTAGTGTGGTGGTGCAACATGTCAGCAGAAGAGGTATGGCACATAATTTTCATTTTCACGTTATAGAAAAATATATGAAGCAGTGAGAGGTGGGGACCTTGATAGAAGATTACTCCAGAGGGAGACTTTCTGACAGTATAAGTTGAAATCATATGAGTATCCTGGTTTGAATTTTATTTATTTTTATTAGGATTACAAATACCTTTGAATCAAGGGTTCTTTTACAAAGGTTCTGCCTCAGCAATGGGTGCAAGCAAAAACAGTGGTAAGATACAAAACAAGGTCAGGAGGTTAACATAGAAATAAGCAGGGGTAAGATACAATACAGGTCAGGAGGTTAACTTAGTAGCAAAAGACGGTACATGTGTATAGACTAGCACATTAGCAAACAGTCAGTGGCAAATAATGCACAATTAACAATATGGGTATGTATATATAGCAATACACAGATACAAATGAAAACCATCCTGGGGTGACATAAGTGGAGCAAGGGGTGGGGATAAGAGGGAGGGTGGGGAAAGGGGGTAGGCAGTCAAAGATTTGACATTGTCATAAGTGCAAGAACAGAAAGATAAGTGCTGGGTAGTCTGGGGTGGAGCACCAAGACATAGGGGTGATAGGAAGAGGGAGACGGGATGAGGAGCGGGAGAGGGGTGGAATGGTAGGTGGGAGATGAGAGGAGGTAGAATGGTAGGTGGGGTGGGAGGGAAACCAGGAGTAGCAGGGGATGGAGGGGCAGAGAGAAGTGGGGAGGGTAGTAAGGAAGGAGGAGGGAGAGGTGAAACAAAGCTGCAAACCTAGGCAGAGCGGTCACAACTGCTGAGGTCAGTGAGGTGCTGGCGGAGTTTATGTTTGAATGGTCCAAGCTTGTTTTCAGCTGCTGTTTCAGGGGGAAGGTAGTTTAGCAGCAGGGGGCCCTGGTGTGAAAAGCACGTTGAGCCTGGTTGGTATGGCAGAATGGAATGATAAATGTTGGCTTGAGGGAACTGCGCATAAAATGTGCAGTGACTGCGGGCAACATTAAGGCATGAGTTGCAGGGGGTGTGAGGTTAAGACAATTTTTCTTAGCCAGTATGCAGGTCTGGTAGGCAAGTCTACTATTTTCATTGAGCCAGTTGGATTGCTTGTAGAGATCACAGGTATGCGTATGCTTCACTGCACCAGTGAGAACTCTACAGCATTTGTTAAGGTCTGTCTTGACCTGTTTTAGGGTGGTATCAATGGCAGCCCAATAGAAGACAAGCCCGTAATCAATGATGGGTAGGACTGAGGCAGCTATGGCTGCACGCATTGCTTCTTTGGTAAGACAGCGAAGGTGGTGGTAGAGGACCCCAATTCTTGAGTTGACTAATTTTGAGATGTTTTGAACATGTAAGCTGAAAGACATTGTGCAATCAAGGGTAATACCAAGGTATTTAAACTCCTGCACTTGCTCAAGTGGCTGTTCAAGTTCATTATGTATGGTGAAGTTTATATTTCTGTATTTACTGTGAGAGCTATGGAACAGCATGGACTTTGTTTTTTTTGTAATTCATCAACAGCTTATGTTGGAGAAGCCAGGTTTCAACTAGGCTGAAGTTTGTCTATAGCACCTTGGAGAGTGAGATGGGGTCAGTATGGGAGGAATAGAGGACTGCATTATTGCAAGCTTCAGGAAAAATATTGATGAAAAGGCTGAAAAGTAGAGGGCCAAGGATGGAACCCTAGGGTACACCAGAGCGGACAGGAAGGGCAGTTGAGAGACAGTCAACGATTTTGGCTTTTTGGCTCCTTGCCGAGAGGTAGCTTTCAAACCATTTTGTTACATCATTAGATAGTCCAAGGGAGGAAAGTGAGTGAAGCAGGAGCTGGTGGTTCACAGTGTCAAATGCCTTGGTCAAATCAATGAACACCGCACCCAGTAGATGGCCAGTGTCAATCGCCTTATGAATATGGCTGGTGAAGTCAAGCAGGGCAGTGATAGTACTATGGGCTTTTCTAAAGCCATGTTGTTGAGGGCAGAGTATGTTATATTTGTTGAGGTGTTCAGACAACTGGTCAGCTACAATTCATTCCAATGCCTTGGAGAGTGGTGGCAGGATAGAGATAGGGTGGAATGAATATTTTCACCTGTCCCCATATTTGTAAATGAATATATTTTCTTGCTACCATTTGTTATTTGTTGCTATATCATTCATGAATTATCCTGTATTTATATATTGATATTAACCAATCAGTGGGTTTTTTATCCTTGGTAACATGCTACTGATGAATTTACTTTGATTCTTCCTTTCTTCACTTCCATTGCTGACCACCACCCCACTTCCCAGTCCCTGCTCCTGGTGTTTTTATTCACATGTCTTTATTGGCGTCTTTATTATCTGTTTTCTATTGAGAGTGTTGTGCTTGGTATATATTTTTTTAGTGCATATGCAGTGAGTTTCTCATCATGTTGTATTGTGTTTTTAATGCACTGTCACTTTAACATTGTCTGCATAAATGGGGCTCACTAACTGCACTATCCAAGCAAGACAAAGCGCAAGTAATGTGCAAAAATGTTCAGGTGTTTTTGAGGGAAGGGCTTGGTGAACCTTGCTGCTGGCATCACAATAAAGATTGTTTGTTATCCTGACACAATGCTGCTGTGGATTTTGTAGTGAATGGAGACTGGGAAGCCGTACCTGCCTGCTTCAGTGTATACTCTTCTATTGCTTTGTGGCTCTTGTCTTTTATTTTTTAGCCACCTTTGTGAATGTTGTGTGTGACATTATGAATTTTAGTGTCCCTGCCACATTCCAAAATTGTGTGTCCCAGCTACTTTCTGAGATTGTTTCTTTTTGCATTCCACAATTGCAACCTGGTGGCATTTTGAAATCTCATATCTGCAGTGTTCTAAAAATTGCACACAAGTTTGTCATTCTAAAGTCATGTTTGCTGCTGCATTCCAAGTTCCTGTCACATTCTGAAGTACTGTACATTGCATCTGCACATTATGGAAATGCATGCGATGACCCAACCAGTGTCAGCTTTCCTTTCTCAAATGTTTACTACACAAGCAGTTTCATATAATGTTGGAGAAATAAATCACATAAGGCAGCCTGCATGGAGAACTGTTCTGTGAGTTCTGGTTATGACATCATCAGTAGCTCTTCACTGAAGCAGACTTTTTTGAACAGACAGTGAATTTAGGGTTACAAAATGACTTGTAACTTTTAAACAAATTATCTTAGAGATCTAATTTTTGGCATGAGGCTGATTGGAGGTGTGCTGATCCAAATTCTGAATTCACTGATGCCAGAAATTTCAGCCAGATTTCCTTTTCAAATGCTTGTATTATAGTGTGTGCAGAGTATTGTATCTCCAAAAAATGATCTGCCATATCCTATTATCATGAAATATAGTTCATGGGCTTGAAATCCATTTTTGGCATCACTAATACAGTCCTGAGTTGGCTCTGCTTATACAACAACTTACTGGCAGAGCTCAAACAATCTGCATAAATTGTTGTACCTCATTACCTAAATCAATGGCAGTTGGTGTTCCATAAGGCTGTTTCTTGGTGCCACTCTTTCTGTCCTATACAGACTCCCTTGGCAGACATTATTAGTGCTCATGGTCTATCTTACCATAGCTATGCCAACACTCTGATTTACACCCCAGTTACCAAAACTGTCCAAGCTACCCTTGTTTCCATCTTGTATCCATCTTAAGCTCAGAAATTACTGCAACCTTGGTCCACAGATTTATTTTCTCACAGTTGTACTATTGCAACTTCCTCTTGTCTGGCCTCCCAGTACAAACATTGTATCATTTTTAGCTCATTCACAATTCTGCTGCTCATATTCTCTCTGGCTCCCAAGAAGTTTAATCATGTCTAACCTCTCCTTGCCAAACTTCATTGGCTTTTTTTTTTAATTGAGCAAAGAGAAGGTCAAATTCAAACAGCCAACAGCAAGATACATCCCAAATCTTGGTAAGTTAATTTTTAAAATGACAAAAAGAAATACAATCTCTTGAATAAGTATTAAAGCATCAGAAAGGCTTTGTAATCAACAAATAAAGGCCAATAGCCTGTAGAAGTAATCATAGATAAAAGAAGGGACTGCACAACTGAGTCAAGAAACATTATATGTCAAAGCAATATTCATGAAGGGATCCCATGTAGCATGAACAATGTGTACTTTATCATTTATGAAAGAATGAATTCACTCCAGACAGTATAAGTCCACCATCAAGTTAAACCAGATCCTTAAATCTGGAGCACTGGTATCATTTCAGACCATCAAGATAAATTTCTTAGCAAGTAAAAATGGTAACAAAATGAGTTTATATTGAGGATTGAAAGCCTTATGGTGGTTAACTTTATGGCCTAAAAGACTTATAGAGGAATCCTTTTTTTTAGTTTTATACTGGTGGCACATTCTAAAACCTCAAACATAAAGTCCAAAACTTTTGCTTGTTTTTTACACATAAGAAACATGTAAATAAGAGAACCCTGATTGCATTGACATCTAGGACACCTATCCTCCATTTTTGGATTACATTTATGTAGTCTCACTGGTGTTAAGTATGTTCTGTATAAAATATTGCATTGAATCTGTTGAAGTTTAGTTGAATAGAATTCATGGTGGTGGTAAAAAGTAACACTATCCCAATCCTGTAGAGTGAAATCCACACCAAGATGTTGTTCCCATTTTACTTTTAACCCATTCAGATTAAAAGATGTTGAGTCAGGTAATAATTTATTGGTAGCAAATAATGGTTTGAAGTTAGGGTTTTGGGTTAATAAAATATTCTCTACCGGTGAGGCTACATAAGAAAAATTGGTCATTATGATCTCAAATTTGTAAATATTGAAGGAAATGGTGGGCCAGTAGATTATATTTATCATGGGTTTAATTAAAGGACATCATGTTTTTATCCTCAAGTAGGTCTTGAATTTTTTGGGTGCCCAGTTCTTCCCGGAGTCAAAAAAACAGGATCAGAAACTGATGGATGAAATCCAAATTTAAAATAGGTGGGGTTATAGTATGAAAGGGGTTCCTTCCAGCCAATAATGCCATGGATTTGTGTCCAGCAATGCCAAGTGGTATGTGACGTTAGTAATCTAGAACGGAGGGGCGTACCATTAGTGTAGTATTGTGCATGCAAAATATTTTAGGGGTTGTATGTTTCTGTAAGTATTGTTCAGTGTATTGATTGTTAGGGGATTTGCCTTGAAATCAGTCTACAGTCTGGGATATTTGCGAGGCGAGATAATACTTTTTGAAATTAGGGCGTGTTAGGCCTCCATGTGTATTAGATAGCTTATGTTTCTGTAAACTGAGCCTGGGTTTCTTTTCCCTCCAAATAAATTGAGAAATCAACTGATCCAAATCATTAAAACATTTTTCAGGAATAAGTATCAGAAGAGCTTGAAAAAGAAGAAACAAATGGATTTGTATGTTCATTTTAATTACATTGCAGTGGCCAGTCAATGTGAGGGAGACCGTCGTCCACCTTTCCTGGTCATTTTGGATTGTACAGTATGTAGCATTGGTGGGAGATTACATTCAATATAATTGTGCTATTTGTTTAGGCATAGTCAACCTGAGGTACTGTATTTTATCTTGTTTGTTTTTTTGTTCCAATATTGTAAGGATATTGGAAAGTCTGGTGCTGTATTTAGATGTGGGGCTTCAGTTTTAGTCATGAATATCTTATAGGGACAGACAGAGAAGGTACAGGACTCTCCACCAGGGAACGGTCCACAAGGTTTCCAAAACACAGACAAAGTTCCACTTGGACTCCAGAGAAAGGAGCATAACCTCCAACAAAGTTTTTCCAAAATGAAGATAAGCAGTTTCTTAAAGAAATCCACACATTTATTAGCTCGATTAATAACCAAGGCATTGCAGTAATTACCAGATGGATACAAACATACCATGATCAAATCACTGTTTGTTCAGGTGCCCTGGAGCTTCGTCAAGTAAGGCTTCATCAAGGGGCAGCTACCTTATCAAGGACACCTCCTTATATATCCCACATAGTCAATGACAACATTTTTACATCACAATTCAGTCAAAGTAAAAAACTTATGTAGAAATGAAACTTAAAGTAAATAAAGGGTACAAACAAAAGAGGGAACAGTGTGTGTGTGTGTGTGTGTGTGTGTGTGTGTGTATGTTATATATATATATATATATATATATATATATATATATATGGAATACATGATAGGCAGGAGTGGGATATAGAAAATATTCTCAGTCCTGCAGGTGAGCTATGTATTCTCACGAGTGCCAGAAGGCAAAGTGCAGCAAGACTCACAGGCAGAGTGAGAATATTTTCCTATGCCATGATCTGCCCATCATGTGTGTGATTTATACCACATGGGGTGAGAGCTGCAGGAACATTTTTTCTGAGTCTGTGTGTTTCCTGTTCATTCTATGTGTGCTGTCAGTGTGTGTGTGTGTGTGTGTGTGTGTGTGTGTGTGTGTGTGTGTGTGTTCTGAATGGACTGGGAGTCAGAAACACAGGTGAGTGTGTTTTGCAAAGCTAATTGAGTGAGTCAGAGACTCAGTGAGAAAGACAAACTGCTGCAGGTAGTGCTGAGAAACAGAACCTGCTTTGTAAAAGACTCATTTAGAATTCAGGTTGTTTTGAAGCTGAGATCAGCACAGTAATGGGCTAGCAATGTTAAAAACACAATGGGACATAGGTGAGAGTCTTTTGCAAAGCTAATTGAGTAAGTTGCAGCATCAGTGAGAAAGAGAAACTTTTTTCTGAAGCAGTTTCCTTTAGAATGCAAGCTGCAGTGCATTTATCCTCACTCTGGTGACATTAGCAGAGTATGGATAAATGTCTATATCCTCACTCTGCTGATGTCATCAGAATGTATCCTCACTGCAGTGGAAATAACACAGGTTATCCAACTAAGAAAGCTTTCACCCCTGTGGTATATATATATATATATATATATATATATATATATACACACACATCCTTTGCAAAAGACTTCATTACTGCATCAGTTAGGGTGACTACCATTGAGACAAAAGCAGGGAAATAAGGCATTAAGGATTCCAACCCTCATGCCCCAACCCCTGGGTTCCTACCCCTACCACTGCACCCCTATCCCCTCACCCTCCACACACCAATGTAAAGGATGGGGGTGGGGTGATAGGGGTTGGAACTATGGGAGTGGGGTGTTAGAGTTGCAAACCCTAACACCTCATTTTCCTGCTTTTGTCACTGTGGTACTCACCCTAACTGATGCATTAGTGAAGATTTTTGCAAAGAATTTCCATTCTTTTTCAGAAAGTATAATTGTATCTTCATTTTACTTTGGGAACATAGGGTCCATCCCTCCATCCAGATAATACAACAGTTTCTATATGTCACAGTGGGAGCACAGGGTCCCTTCCCTCCATCCAGATAGTATAACAGTGTCAAAATGTCACAATGGAGTGCAGAGTCCTTAGGATCCTGCGCTCCCATCCCACCATTGAGATAGTACAACAGTATCCATATGTCATGGTGGAAGGGCAGGGTCCAACACCATGCAGATAATACAACAGTGTCCATAATAGCAATGTTAAAATTCAGGAGTGAAAATATGAAAATTGACAAATTTAAGGGCGTGCACAGAAACTGTGCAACTCACACTAGTAACCCGGTCAGTTTTGATTTTTTTCAACAAATTTTCAACATCATCATTTTGGGACCTCCCCCATGAACAGTACAACTCTGATTTTGTTAATCCAGCCCAAAAGTTGATTTCATTCAGCAACCATGCCATTCTGCGCCACAGATGTGAAAATACGTTTTGGGCAAGATGTGCAAAATGACTGTTGTAATGTTTATAAGGAGGTGTGAAGAAATGGTAATGTTGAAAATCTGAAGTGAAAACATTAAAAATTGGTGAATTTATGAGCATGTATAGAAACTGTGCAATGCACGCTCATAACATAATAATTTGTTTTGACTTTTTTCACCAAATTAGCAACATGGACTTTTTGGGTCCCCACCTTATAAACAGTGGCAGTATCATTTTGTTTCTCAGTCCCAAAAGGTGATTCTGTGCAGCGACTGCAAAATTACCTTTCAAGACTGAGAAACAAAACAACAGTTTCAGTGTATATGAGGTGGGGTCCCAGGAACCACATGTTGAAAATTTGGTGCAAAACTTCCTAAAATTGCCCAAGATATCAACATAAGTTGAACCCCCATTTAGTCCCATTATACAGTGCTTACCCAATTCCTCAGTTCACAGTTTGGCTTTGAAGAGCGCAGATGTGTCCCAGTCCAGAGAAGATTGTGGCTCCTGATCTCCAGAGGGTAAGTATGAGTGAGGGAGTGTGGTGAGGTGGGTGCACAGAGGAAGGGTGGAGATGGGGGTGGGGGAAATAACGATGGACCATTTTCTTCATTACAGGTCCAAAAAAATAAAAAATTAAAAAGACTTCAGGGGATGGTTTTCTTCATTTACAGGAAGAAAAAATTATAAAACAATTTGGGCACACTGGGGTTGGGGGGCATACATGATGCTGACAGGGGGATTGGGCACCCCTGTCGGCAATGATAGATGATGGGGGAGAGACATCTGACACCGGGAGTGGGCATCCCAGTGTCAGAAATCGAAAAGTAAGTTATCTGTGTGCATTGGGGTGGGCTCCTAGTGTGCCAGAATAGTGGGGATGGGGATACAGTACAGTAGTAATGTGCGCATAATGCTGACAAGGGGATTTGGCATCCCATGTCATAAAGCATTGTGCAGCACATTACAGTACATTGAAAATTTCAATTCAGGATTCTGCATCAAAGAAAAGACCTTGGGGATGGTTTTCTTCCTTTCACAGGTTTTTATGAATAAATTATACATTTGGGCACACTGGGATGGGATCCCAGTATGCCCAGTACACACTATGTAATGTGCACACAGAGTGGGTCTTCCTTGACTCTGCAGCTGGCAGCACAAGATCCAGCTGCAGCTGCAGAAGTCAAGAAAATACTGCTCTTCTTATACAGAGAATGGACTCCAAGCAGTTCTCTGTATAAGCATAAGCAGGCACCAGAGAAAAAAACCTTTTGGGGTCCAGCTTAAAACACTAAATAACCCATCAGAAAACACCTAAAGAGGTTCTCTTCAGCTGTTTTCTGATTTTTTTGTGTTTAAAACCTTCAGTACTTCAACATCCTTGCTAAGCGACAAAAGACAGCGGCCACAGTACAGCTCAATCGATCACAGGAATGTGAACTGTGCAAAAAACACCAGCATTATTTGTGAAATGAAGCTGGTATTTTTTGCACACTACTCCTATCATTCGAAAATAAGCTGGTATTTTTCTCACAATACTCCTGTTGTGCAAAAAATATATTTTTTGTGCCTGACATATAAATTTTCCCTTAGGAAATAATAGGAACATTTAAAATGTCATAACATTTGAACGGATCAATATTTTTTCACCAAACCTTCAAAAGGCACACCTGTGACTCAAAGACTTTCTATGCTGAAGATTTCAGACCACAACATAAAGACATTCCTGAGAAACAGGTGAGCAAAGAAATGTTAAAAAAACTGATTGTTCTGTTTGTTAAACACTTTATATCTCAGTAAACACTTGACAGATCCCCACAACACTTGCAGGTTGGGACACCTACCCCTAGAGATTATGCATGCCACATTTCATGCAAATCCATTGAAGGGCTCTGAAGTTATTAAGACTCAAAGTTTGGACTTTAACATAGAACTACCATTTCACCCCAACTATACTGGCACAATTGTTGAGTCCAAATGAGGATGAAACACGTGTATGTGTCTGCTGATCTTAGCCTTTGCTGATTGCACTGCGAGGCCTTTTGGCACCATGCAGCATGCTTTCTCCTATGGGGCCCCCCTTTGGATAAATGAACTCCCAATGAAATTACAAACAAACAACAGCCTGTCTCAATTCAAAGTAGGCCTCAAACAGCACCTAATGTCTAACTCAAAATGCACCTGCTTCTCAGGCCCCACTTGATAGACAAGGATATTTTACCCAAACTGGAATTTGTTCTGTGGAATTTGAATTTGATTGCTGGGCTGTGGCAGAGGAGTTAGATCTAGAAGGGTTGTCCTCACAAATCAGTGTCTCAGCTTCCTTTGGGTCAACAAAGTAATGCATTGACCCTGCCAACAAAAACATAGCTTAGCAGGGGAAAGAAGAGCATACTTGATTTTTCTCATAATATGTTCATTACTGGGTTAAATGCTTTTCTATCAGATAGTGTTTCTAAGCTAAATCTGGAAAAACTTGGAATCGCAACCCTTTGGCATACAGGCCTTTTTCAGTACAGGCTTTTCATAGTAAGAACTCTGTGTCTTGGAAATAATGGGACTTTATTTAAACAAAGTATGGGTAATAAGAACTGTCAGATTTCCTTGCAGCAGAGCTTCTGTGGGCATGATCCAGCTGTATTTTCTGGTCAGGGTAGACTCATCCAGCAACAGTAGTTCAAAGTTCCTCAAAGAAAGGTATCAAATCTGTAGTACCTTCCACAGCTTCAGGAATACAGCCAAGTTTAAGGTTAGCATTCTGGAAATAGTCCTCGTTCTTGAACTTTTTTGGTAAGAGAGGCCAGTTGCACTGTATGAACAAAAATGTTTGTTTTTTTTTTGCATGGGTTTAATCCCATCTTCTATGACCTCAACACATGTTTCAACATCTGCTATATAAATGGTCAGGGTTTCAAGCTTGGAATTAATACCTGCAACTGCATTTGAAAGCTGTCCCAATGTTTTTTGAATGGAACTGATGCCTGTGAGAACCTCCTTTTCAAAAGAGGAATGGTTATGCCCCACCCCAGAGCTTGTGAAAGCACTCCCAAAGGAAAAAGAAGTAAAATGTATAGCTGACCCCATAATAGCAGAGGAGGAAGACACAGATCCTTGTTCAGGCTCCTTAGGAACATTAGAATGCTGAATAGTGGCCATATTTGACTCAATGAGTGTGTTAGTTTTGGTGTCTGAACCCCTGAGGGACACTTGAAGAAAGCTAGTCATTATGCCAAGTCATGTAGTCATCAAGTAGAAAGTGGTAGTCACTTCTGCTGTAAAGGGTATAAATGAATGATCCTGAGAGCTGCCAGCAATCTGCTGTGCTGCAGTGTAAATAGAAGGTGAGCTGATACGTTTTTGTGTAGCCACTTCCGCCCATATACTGTGGCCAGTAACCATGATAGAGCATATAGGAAATACAATTGTAGAGTATTTTTCTTTAGTTTGGGCATGAGTAGTGGGCAATACAGTTTCTGTGGTAGAGTCTAAAATAGATGAAGTAGTGGAGGCACTGTGATTAATAGAAACACATTCCCCCAAGTTAGACTTTGAGCCATCTGACTTAGAGAGGCTTATCTCCTTACATATGAGGGTTGAGAAAGCATCAGTAAGCCCTGAGACTTGTGATCTTCTGACCGAGTCTCTGACAATGCTGCTGTAGTAGGAGAGATCTGGCTCTTCAGTGTCCCTGCTGGGGCAAGAATTCTGATACGCCATCTGTCACATTCTGCCAGAAGCCATAATGTATGCAGGCTGGACAGGAGAAGAAGCCAATGCCAAAATAGTAGTCTCCATCATGATGCCCATAGCAACTGAAGTACGGTGTAATATTTCCTCCAACTGATCTAAATGGCCGGGCAGTGTGGCTTGCTGCAGTGGTATTTGTGGTGAAGGTGGGAGGGGAGAAATTGCTATGGGAAGATGAACAAGCTGCATAACTCTAAGGTTGGCAGCCGTTGGGACCATAGAGCTGACAGGTATTGGAGCCGTAGAAGCTTGCTCCCCATTTACTGTCACCGCTGCTACAGGGGACTTGGAGGTCTTGTGGAGGGTGGACCAAATTGCATTACATAGGTATTGATGTTCTTGTCTTTTTTTACCTCAAGTCAGGGGCTTGTCAGAGGTGTGGGCCATCAAAAAGTCTTTCATACGGGGCCGTCTCTGCATAGCCATCCAAAGATTGATGCACTAGGAAAGCACTGTGGGGGATGGAGGTAGAGAATGGCTAGGCCACAGTAATGGTGGGAAAGTGGGGATGTTGTCTGGGGCCCCTGAGCTGAGGAGGGGCCCAGTTGAGGAGCTGGCATTACCCCTGGCATTAGCTGGTCTGGGAAATAGGGGCCCATTTCAAGTGACTTGTCCTGGACCCCAAAATTCATAGCTGCAGCCCTGGAGAATGGTGTCCTGCCAACCCTCATGAAGTTAATTCTAAATAGAGGTCAGTTTACAATGCTCTGCAGTGGGAGAAAAGGCAGCTTGAAATCTGAAAAATCAGGCAAAGAATATTTTGGGTGAAGAAGCAGTCCTTTACACGAGTTAGTCAAATCTCAGGGGAGACTGGGTGCTCACACACTCACATGTCTCCTCGGGCAGCTATCGTGCATCAACTTCACTGGCTTTCAACCAAATACAGAATCAACTATAAAACACTTCTGCTCATATTCAAGTGCATAACTAGACTTGCTCCCTCTCATCTATTGAAACTCCTTCACCTACATCTTCCACCTCATCATGTTTGCTCTTCTGATGCTTATCTCTACAACATTACAATCAACAACTTGGCAACCTCTGATGATCGTGCCTTCTCAGTCCATGGCCCTTGACTTTGGAATAAGGTACCACTGGAAATTCAAGGCAAGGCAAGGCAAAGCAAGGGAAATTTTATTTAAAAAAGATGCCTATCCTGGAGGCTCTGTGCACCAAATAAATTCAAATCACATACAAAATAAAACCAACAATATAATAGACCTGATAATAAATACACTACACTAAAACTCATTATCATAAAATTTATAAATAATTAACTCAAAATAAATACCGAAAATTAAATATATAACCAGGTACAGAAATTAAAGTACAGAAGTCAGGCATAGAATAGGATTATAAAACAAAGTCCCGGAAGACCTGATTATATAGGAAGGCCTTAAGGTGGACTTTCAAAACCTCAACTGAAGGGGCCTCTCTTACAGCTGGTGGTAGTGAATTCCACAGGATGGGGCCGGCGACACTAAACACTCTGTCGCCAGTCATTTTTAACCTCATCCTGGGAATCACGAGAAGGCCCCTGGAGGAGGAGTGAAGGGAGTGGACCAAGACGGCATGTGTAAAGAAGATCCTTCAGGTAAATTCAGGCATGTAACGATCTAGAATTATTTAAAAATAAACTAAAACCCATTTTCTTTGTTTAGCTTTTAACACTCTCTGACCATTCATGTCCTGACTAAGTTCATGTGATTTTACAGAACCTTGGAAATCTTTTTAGATGCACATTAAAAATTGCATTTATTATTATTTAATTTCCATACATTGGGCTTCAAAATCTTTTTGTAGGATACATTCACTAAAAAAAAAATGCCAACAGCTTAATCTGGTTCAAGGTCAGTTGGCATTCATCTGTATCTCCCTCTCCCGGGTCGTGACTGAAAATAGGCAGGATTTGTCTAGTGCACTTACCCAGTCAACAAAAACTAAATAGAACAATAAATTAAAAAATATCATCTTATCCTTCAGAAATGTGCCTTTTGGGACATTGTGTACCAAATAGGGAGGGTGGCAGCCGTTTCTCATCAGTGGTGTGTTTACTAATATGGGTTTCCTATGCCATCTCGGTAGTAACCATGTACGGCGACACCAACACAGCGAAATACTCTCCTGTTGGCAAAATCAACACTTTGCTGACAGGTCACTGTGTTAATGTGCCTGAGACAGGGGCACACTGTCTCTCAGTCCTGTACCCCTGCCCTGAATCAACTCTGACTGGAGTTGAGAATCTTAACGACAGGGAGGTCGGGGGCAGGGCACCCCACATGGAGGGTTCAGGGGGCCAAACCCCACCCATAAAAAAAAAAAAAAGGACCAGGAGACACACAGGAATCATTTAAACTGCAACTTGTGGTTAACATGATTCCTGTCAGCAAGATGCCGGTCAACAAAAGGGTTGTCAAACCAGCATCGTAGAGCCTATAATCTCATATGTAGGGCATTACCTTCCTTAAATATGCATAGATCCAGAAAGCATACTTCACTTTCATTGCATTCAAAAATGAATTTTACATAACTATTTGTAGAAATATGCATTTCAAGAACCCCTTAAGTTTGATTTCAGTGACAGATCACACTACTGTACAAGCATGTCATCTATAAAGCATTGCCACATCTTCACATGTTTTACAAATTAATTTGCTGATTTTATTGAAAAAAATGTTTCTTCCCATTCACTAACATACAGTTGAGCAAATGCTATGGTCCAATATTTCCTGATATTTCACAATATTTTTAAAGTGATTGTCTCTGTTGGCCCTACAGGGATACGGCAGGTAGGCTAGAATTTTCTCTAGATTTATCACAGAAATTTCAAGAAATACCTGGCCATGTCTATTGCTTCAACTGTAAATATTGGCCAAATTCAGTCAAAAGTAGAGACCATTAATGTTCCATTACGTTTCATATAGTATCTGTCCTTGAATATAAAATAGTTAGCTTCCAAGACACTGAGGGCATAACTGATTAGGAATTTTATAGGTGACATAATCCCCTCTGGTCTTGACAAAATAAGGCATTTTGTAAAGATTCCCATCAACCCTCATGTGGAATTTCAGAATACAGGCTTCCACTTCTATTGCTGTAAGGGGATCCTTTTCTACTACCGCAGTTGGCTGAAGCAACCTGATGGCATCATTTGTATCTTTAACATAAGCACTAATAATTGAGATACTTTTTTTTAATATAGCTGTCCACAAATTCTGACATACTGTAGGTTCAGTAATAGATGTGTCAGAGGAAATAGTCAGTCTGCTTGGTTCAGGATTTTAGTTTTTATGGAACTTTGGTGGAAGATAAAGAGCTGGTTTGTGAGGCAATTTGACTCTTAAATGTTAAGACTACTTTTTGGGCATGCGGACAGAATGTCGCGGTACAAATAGGTGCGATTAAATCGGAGCGGTCTCTATGTCGAAAAGACATGCAGCCACCGGATTTTTGGTCACGGACATTTCGGCACATATATTCTGAATTGTCCCGTGATGGCAAACAACAATTACACTGCGGCCCTCTTTTGCATAGCTTCTGATTGTCTGTGCCACTCTTTACACTCTTTAATAGCCCAACTCTGGCTTGCCCCAGCTCACCCTGCCATAGCCCAGTACTTTTTCAATTACACATCCTCAGCATGACTTCTTCTATAGATTTAATGTCAGCATGCCATACCAGAAACACAAACAGGAGAATAGGTAGCTAGGAGAGTATGTATAGCATATAAAGGCATGCAAGCAATACCTACAACAGTGATGCTGAAAAGTCGAGTAATCATGTTTGGCAAACTAACCATGGGTTTGTATGAGCACCCAATCCTATCGGTGACAGTAGTCATATGGAAACATTGGGCCAAAATGACCCATTGGTCTCTGATTAATTTCCCTGGCTTCCCCCTCTGCGGCAACAAGAGGCATACAATAAGCAAGAGACAAACAGAGGAAAAGGACATACCTCAGGACATACCTCAGCTGAACTACCTGGTAGATCTGTTGACCGGACATGAAAAATCCTTTGGCCAGCAGTAGAACAAGTTTTTATAGTACTAGGCAAGTAGAAACTCTAGTGAGCTCAAATGGATATTACATCCGCCCAGAGGAGATTCTGCTACAAGTACTCAAATTTAAAACAGATGGATCTTTAGGGCCCTACTCATTGCAAAGAGGATAATCGTCAGACACTGGAAGGCATAAACAGCATCTAATAGTTTAATTAGTGAAAAGTGCCATGAGCCTGAGGAAACGGGCACTGAAATTATCATCTAAAGTTTGCTTTCTTTCAGTATAGTGGCACTGACTAAATAAATAGAATGGCTGCTGTTGTTGCTGTTGGGGCAACAGAAGAAGAAGGGCGACTATTTGTCCATTTTTCTGCATTTCTAAATTCACCTTTTATAGGTCATGACCACATAAAATATCAACATTTAGTCTGCCGTCATTTAGTCCACGTGACCAGTAGTCCACTCTGTATTATCCACGGTGATTTGTACGGCGGCAATACAATGCTCATGACTTTTTGTGCTAGCCAGCCTGACATTAAAGCCATACTGATTAGCTTATCAGCTTGTACTGTATCAGGATCTCCTCTGTTGAATCATAATCAATTCCTCTAGAAGACAATTTGATGTTTTTTGGTGCAGTAGGTCACATTATTTCTTTATCTGTATAATTTTTGGGACAAATTCTTCTGTAGGATTTATTGTCAGAAAGCTGCATCTGCAAGATAGTCAGTTCTACCTC
Source organism: Neoceratodus forsteri (assembly GCA_016271365.2). Taxonomy (NCBI): domain Eukaryota; kingdom Metazoa; phylum Chordata; order Ceratodontiformes; family Ceratodontidae; genus Neoceratodus; species Neoceratodus forsteri. The sequence goes on from CM028131.1 coordinate 586,349,497, forward strand.
ACACAACTATCACTGTGCCTTTATCACTGAGTTTAAACACCACATTTTCCAAGGCATCAAACTCTTCGAGTGCTAAACATTCTGCATTTCTTGATATTAAACTCTGTGGTAGTGAGTTTATGGTATACTGTTGTTACAGCGACACTGGCACACCGAACACTCCACTGCAACCCCCCCGACCATGCCTTTATCAGCAGTGACGGGGGTTTCACTTTGATTGACTGTTCAGTGATGGGGATTAATATCTAACTCCATTCTCTGTGCAACACGGAGTTAGATATCTATAGAAGGAGGGGGAGTGGAGGGGAACAGCCCCCCCCCCGCATTGAGCATCATTGTGTTGTCATTTGTTCCAGGGACACATCGGGGTCAGGCGTGTCGATGAGTTCTGGGTGCGGTCAAGAACATTAGTGTATTTGTCGTCATGCCAGTGTCATGGATCCAAGTGGGCAGAAAGTGGATGGCACAGAAATATTTGTTGGTTCTCTCTCTTTGATGCTTCTATATTCTCATCACTAAAGTTATTTTCAAAATCTCAGATTGAAGAATTTGTTTAAAAAATCTGAAGAAATCTATTTCAATCTACTTCAGAATCCTGTGCCAGAGAATCTGCAGATTTGCTGCAGTGCCCCCTTCAGGGAACATCATTATCAGGTCCTTCAATTCCTAACCTGGCCCACCTTAGAAGGCAGACTAAAATATCCAGCTCCCTACCTAGCATATATGCTCAGGCAGGCCAGTGCCCCCCAAGTCTGGCTGAGTTGCTGACAACTAAAAAGAACAGCAGGTCACTGAGGTTATCCAGTAGACAGCACCTTATTGTACTCATCCCTCGTCCCTCCCCTCTGTAACATGCTTCCAACAAATCTCAAGTGTAACTCATTAGGGGGACTCAAAAGGGAACTTAAGGCCCACCTGCTTGAGCTAAACCAATGAACTTGTCACCGTTGATATTCAACTTGTATTTCATAATGCATATAAACAGGTCAGTGAGTGGTTGTAATCACAAATGTATTTAAGTGTATTAACAAGTGTTGCAAATTGTTGTGCATTGTTAAATGTTTAACCTACCTTGTTATCTGTAAAATACTGCCTCTGTACCCTTGTACATGTTATATTTTGCAGAATTCTGTAATTAATTCTGGGTCACCCTTGAAAAAGGGACTGTTACTGGACTCAGTGGGCCTACCCAGTTAAAAAATTAAATAAATAAATCTTAAATGAATTTGATCTATTGGTGGGGACACATGTCAATCCTTTCACAAACATAAGCACAGGCAAAATCAACTGAGCTAATATCGGCCCATCTGCATGAAAGGGTGGAAAGTATGTGCCAAAGGTGCGTACCCCAAACTTGCAGATCTGCACCCGCAGACAGGTGTGCATCAGTCAGTATTCACTGTCACTGGCCACCTGTCTGTGGCCCCAGCCCCACCAGCACACAGCCATACATTGCTGGTTCAGGTCTGCATAGGGCAGAGTGTGGGACGCAGCCTGGAATCAAATCAGATACCTGCCTTGGGTCCCAGAGTGGATAACTTACTTGTGCCTGCAGGGGATCCTGGGAAAGTGTGGAACCCATGGACTTAGTGAGACACCAGCTGCTCCTGTTATGGGTACTAGAGGACTTATGGTTATAGGACCAGCAGGGTGGAGGACAATAGTGACATACTGTATGGGTGTGTGACCCCAAACCCATAGCTCCGGTATGCTGGGTGAGTCTGGAATAGCACATGCCACACTATACCAGTGATACCACAATGACACTGGGCATATGTACTTATCATGGCCACTGGGCATGCATGGACAACCAGCCCAATATGCATGGGTGTGCTTTCCCCTTCGCATGTTGACCTACTGTATATTATCCAACCCTAGGGATGGTCGGTCTTCCACCTGGCTAGTGACCCATGCTACTGAGGCATAATGCTCCACCTCCAGCAGTGAACATCAGGAACAGGGCACATAATCTTTGAGGACCAATGGCCATGCTCAGGGATACATGTGCAAAACATGCTATTAGTGGCCCCAGATGCTGTGAACAGAACTAAAACAAAAGGAGCAGTGGTGCAGGACACACAGATATGGAGTTGAAAAAAAAGCACTGCAGAGTAGGGCAAGGGCACGGCTCCACGTCGAAGACACAGATGCACTCCACTGCTAGGAGATGATTAAAAATCACATTTATTGTAATAAAAGTGTCAGTGTGATGAGAAACATTGACAATGATTTTTGGGGGGTGCTACCTGTTCTTTTATTACAATAAAGTTGACTTTTATTTGTCTTCTAGCAGTGGAGTGCATCTGTGTATTCGATGTGGAGCCATACTGTTGTCCTACTCTGCTGTGTACAAACACACCTGGTTGTACATGGTCGTATCCTATTGCGACCTGGATTGTACATCAGATGGCTGCCACACTGTGTTATGGACATCTATACTCTTCAGTAGCATTGACAGAGTAGGTGGTCAGAGGACAGTCTCCACAGTGTGTATTGTGTCCTCCCCCCAAAATAATATTTGGACTGTTTGGTGTATTTTTTGATCCTGGGACAGCAAGAGTCCTGCTCTGAAACAGCAGCCACTGCAGGAGAGAGAGAGAAAGAGAGAGAGAGAGAGAGAGAGAGAGAGAGAGAGAGGAGCTGCGTCACACAAAGGGACAGTATTTCAATTCAGAAAAAGGCACCAGTTTCAAGTGCTGGGCAACCCTGAAATTTGCAGCTGAGTGTCCTGGTTATCTGCGAGCCGCAGATGGAGAGACAGAGTAGGGGGTCAGAAGATAGTCTCCGCAGTGTGTTTTGTGTCCTCCTCCCAAAATAACTTGGAGACTGGTGCATTTTTCAATCCTGGGACAGCAGAAGTCCCACTCTTAAATGGCAGCCACCGCAGGAGAGAGAGGGAGTGGAGCACAACCACACAAAGGGACAATATTCATGTTTCCTTCCTGCTTGCCCAACCATCCTCCCGCTCATGGACATGTCTCATTTTATATGCTAAAGTTAATTGTCAGCAGGTGTGCCATCAGGGAGGCATCGATGAACATCAAAACAGTGACTTATTTGTGTATTTATTTGATTAGTTAAGTGTATTTCTTAGTTGATTAGTTAAGCAGAGTCAATAAAATATGAGACAGATGATTCAAAAACGGGCAAACCAGTGCATGATAAAAGGTTAATGTTAAATCAGGGACAAACAATTCCATCAGAGAACATCTAAAATAATTATTATTTCTATTTTATTTCTGTTGGTATGGAGCATTAAAGAATGCTAAGGCAGAGAGGACTGAAACAGGGGCCAAATTGTGCATGTTAAATGTCAAATGTGAATCAGGGACAAGGCAGAGAAATCAATCAGAAGCTGCATAGTAGTTCTATTTTATTTTTATTGTTTTGATTGATATTGCCTGTGGAGTTGTTTACTAGGGAAAAGAGAGATAAAAAAAAGCAGAAGTGGTCCACCCTACCACATATGTTCAGCAGAGGAGGTGGTGGGATAGCAGGTGGATGGTTTGGCATTGCATAGAAACAAAGGGAGAATTGTAAACTGTAATTGATGTGGTGCAGAAACGTTTTAATAATAATAATAATCTTTATTTGTAGAGCACAATTCATAAAACCAAAGCACTTTAACAATAATTAACAAATAAAACCTTAAAACCAAATGAGTAAAAAATTCATTCAATGTTCTGCGCAACCAGTATAGTGTTATGCTTGTGCAACTGTGCTAATTTGGTTTTGGATGTTAGCACTCTCTATTCCAAAGGAATTACCACCCTTAAGGGGTACCAAAGGCAAGGAACCCTCAGAGATAGTTCAACCCCTAGAGGTGCTACGGGATGATTTCCATGGCTAAAGATACCTTAGGAATGATCCTAAGGAGAGAAGTGCTGCCGCTGGAGGAGGAGGGGAGGATGGTGGGGCAAAGAAAAAGTGCTTCACAATGAGGCTGAGAGGAACTGCTTATATAGCTCAGGAAGTGGGAGTGGCTTGCTGCTTGGCCATCGAACTCCAGGCAAAGACTTTCCAATTCAATGTCCTGTGCAGCCAGTATAGTGTTATGCTTGTACAACTGTGTTAGTTTGGTTTTGGACGTACCTGCTCTCTATTCCAGAGGAATTACCACCCTGTAGGGGTACCAAAGGCAAGGAGCCCTCAAAGAGGGTTCCACCTCTAGAGGTGCCATGGGATGATTCCCATGGCTAAAGGTACTTCAGGAATCACAAAAAGAAATGTAGTAAAAGCATATCTCAAAAGAATGAGGTGACATGAAGCATATAAGGAAGCAGTAATTGTGACATAGTAGCAGTAACTGGGACGTAGCAGCAGAGAAGCATAGACAGTTTGATAACATAATGGGATGCTCAGTTTGATGACATAATGAAATGCCCAGGTTGTGTAGCATGATACTGATGGTTTATATTGAGAACTAGGGGGATCCTCTAAGGAGAGAGAGAGAACGGCAGGGGACACCATCCACCTCCATCCAACAGCGGAACCTACCTAAAGAAACTAGGGACACTACTATGCTAACTAGCAGTTATAACCTGAGGCAATGGAGGAGAGAAAAAAACACTTTTGAGGAGGAAATCTCTGGGGATCCAAGGCCTAGGTCGCATTCCTCCCAGGCTTGGGACATTTTTATTTTGTGATGGCTCTGCAGCTGCAATTTGAAAAACCCAATTAAAGGGAGGTGGAAAATATTCCAATTTAGAGGAAGGCTCTCACTCAAACCCTCTACTGGGAACACCGTGAAAGGTTGTGAGAAAACTCTGCAACAATAAGTGCAACCAAGGTGACAGGAGGAGAGCAACGACTGCTGAGGCACTCATTGGGCCTATCTGCCCTAAACTTAAACCAGGTGAACCAGAGACAGTTGTAGGGAGAATGCGGTGAAGGTGCCTTGCTAGGGAAACCACTAAAGCTAATGGAAATCTGTTATAGTGGAACACTAGAGCCAAAGGAGGTAACTCTTTCCACCCTTCACCACTAGTCTTAAATTCTACACCTGGAGCTGCTGTCGCATAGCAGGCAGCTAAAGCCAAGCCAGGGGTGAGAACATTCTCAGCTATGGGCCAGGAGAGAGGGATCCCGCCCCAGTTGGACACACTTGAGATGCAGACTAAATGCAAAGCAAGACCTTCGGCTGCAGGAACCCTGAACCAGAAAAGAATGGCTGCCATGCCCCAGAACAGACTGAGAGCTGCAAAGCTGGTGAGCTGATTGAGCACTGTGTGCTGAGATTGTAATGAGCATTGAGTGCTGAGACCTTGCAAGGTCGAATGCAGAATTGAGTGCAGCAGAATCCCGGAGGCTGAAGCCAAGGGGATGGCAGTAGGCAGGAAGGCAGGCAGGCCGGGGTACAGTATAGATGAGGGGGATGGGGAGCAGAAACTGAGAGACTCTACAGGGGTTAGGTGTACTACAGAGAACAGATTTGAGGTACTGGCAGGTTTGGTGGACCATGAGAGATAAGGGGAGGAAGGCAATAAAATAAACCTGTTAGAGGATGACATACAAATTAAATCAGTAGGGGAACAACAGAAAAGGAGGGAGAAGGGGAAAAATGGTCAGAAGGGTGGAGTAGCACAAGGTGATGGGGGGATGAGGATGAGGCAGAGGGAAGAAGAGTGAATGAAGGGTTACAGGAGAGAAGTAGGGTACAGAAGAAAGTGAGGAAGGACCACAGTGAGGGAGGCCACTCAGGAGGACACAGAGTGGACTGTGAAACAGGCAAGGATGAGAAAGGAAAAAATGGGCAGAAGGGCAGAATAGTATGGGGGATAGTGAGGATAAGGATGAAGCAGAGGAAAGGAGAAGAGCATGTGGGAAGAAAGAGCAATGGTCTTCAGGGACTCTATTATTAAAGGGATTCACTGGGGATGGAAGTGGGATCTAAAATGGAGACGAGTGGTCATCTGTGTTCCTGGGATAGAGCGGGGGGATCTTGAATATGTCAGACAGCAAAAGGGGTAGGGGGTAGACCGAATATGATTATACATCTGGGGACTATTGATTTGGTGGGAAATAAAGTGGGGGTGGTCCAGCAGAGGTTCAGAAAATTGGCAGAGTGCTGTAGGATGATAGTAAGCTCCTTGGCATTGTCTGAGGTCCTTCTGGTTCCCAGTGCCAGCACAGTAAGGAAAAGGAGAATTGAAGAAGTCAATGCATGGCTACAGGGATGGTGCAGGACAGAGGGCTAAGTGTGCCTAGGAAAATGGGGAAACAGGTGGTTAGCCAAAGGGTTCTATGCAAAGGATAGAATGCATTTAAACGATGAAGGGTCTAGAGTCCAAAGTGAAAAATTGAGAGGGTACGTGGACAAGGAACTAAGGTTAAACTGTTAAGGGGGGAGTATGAATTTAGGAGGGTGGAGAAGACAGAACAGCAAGGGGAAAACATAGCTAGCACTCCCTTGCAAATGGGGACGAGGACAAATAGGAGAGACAGTGATAAGGGAGGGTTATGGAGGGCCATGTGTGTAAATTCCCACAGCTTGGGTAACAATTTAGCAGACGTAGGGGCTGTTATTGAGGAGTGGGGATAGAATGCAGTGGCAGTCACAGAAATCTGGTGCAAGGAGCACTAGGACTGGGATTTGGTCTTTCCAGGCTTTAATCTGTTTCAAAGGGATATAATAGATGGGGAGGGTAGCCCTTTATGAGAGGGACTGCATAAAGGCTTCAGAACTGCTGGGAAGTTAGGAGTGTGTAGAGACACTGTGGGTGGTTTTGGAAAACAGAAAGGGATCTATTATGAGACTTGGGGCCGAATATAGACCTCTAATGCAGGAGGAGGAATGTGACAGGGAGATACTACCAAACATTCAAAAGATGGCTGACCAGGGCAAGCTGTTGCTGATGGGGGACTTCAGTCTTCCAGATGTTGATTGGAGTCACCCTACTGTGACAACTTCAAGGAGTAGGGACTTCCTGAACTCACTGCATGGGGTGTGTCACAGGCAGCTTGTAAAGGAATGGGCTAGAGAGGGTTCTGTGTTGGACCTAATACTGGCAAATTGGGACAGTGGTAAAATGCGGGGGTATTGGACCATTGGGGCTCCAAAGATCACAGAATGGTTAGATTCAACATTAAAACTGGTACAATTTCAAATGACACAAAAATGAGGGTCTTGACTTTCAGACGGCTGACTTTGGGAAAATGAGGGGGTGCATGAGGGATGCTCCTGCAGAGATGGGGGACCTGAGGGAAGTAGAGCAGCAGTGGGTGGCGATAAAGCAGGCAATAAAAAAGGGTAACAGGAATTATATAAAATTCATCAGCAAACTTAGTAGTAGGAGGAGGAGACTGCTCTGGTTCACCAGGGAGGTAGGAGCTCAGGTAAGGGATAAGGGATAAGAGACAAGCCTTTTTTCACTACAAGAAATCTCAGAGGGAAGATGACAGGGCACTGTATCTGGAGAAGCAAAAGGAGGTGGGGAGGGTAGTAAGAACGGAGAAGGCTTTAGTGGAGGAACAATTAGCCAGGTCTATAGAGGACAGAAATAAAGTATTCTTTACATATATAGGGGAGTGGAAGAAAAATAAGGGTGGGATAATCAGGTTAAAAGGGAAGTTGGGTCCCAGTGGAGGATGAGCTTAGGTAGGCAGAATTGCTAAAAACATTCTTTTGCTCAGTCTTCATGGAGGAGGAGATTAGAAGGGGCAGAACTAAAGGACAGGACCTTGGAGGAGGAAGATGTGGACACCAGCTCTTTCTCGGTAGATTGGGTCCTAAAGGAGCTCAAAAACACAAGGGTAGACCAGGCGATGGGACTACATGGGGTGCATCACAGAGTATTAAGAAAAGTCATGGAGGAGCTAGCTGTGCCTCTAATGGTATTATTTAACATATCATAGGGAGGTACCTAGTGATTGGAAGAGAGAGAAAGAACATGGTTCCAGTCCACAAAGGTGGGGATAAGGAGGAGGTTGGTAACTACAGACTAGTTAGCCCAACGTCAGTGGTGGGTAACCTCTGGCCTGCAGCATCCTGGGCAGATTGGTTTCACGAGGGGGAGGTCTTGCCAGACCGACATGATTGAGTTTTTTGATTGGGTGACCAGGGTAGTAGACCAGGGAAGAGCAGTGGATGTGGCCTACTGGGACTTGAGGAAGGCTTTCAATATCATCCCTCACAGAAGATTATTGAACAAACTAGGAAGCCTAGAGTAGGTCATAAGATAGTATCATAGGTTGGAAACTGGCTAACTGACAGGAGCTAAAGATTGCTGGTAAATGGAATACAGTCGGCCATGGGAAGAGTGAGGAGTGGGGTGCCAAAGGGCTCAGTGCTGGGACGAGTCCTCTTTAATGTCTTCATCAGAGACATTATAGAGGGGGAAGGCATGCTTAATCATGGACAGTTCCAAAACATGCAATATACTGGATGAGCTAGGAGGGGTTGAAAGAATGAGGAGGGACCTAAAAAGGTTATAGGAATGGTCTAAAACTTGGCAACTTGGGTTCAATGTGAAAAAATGTAAGATTATGCACATGAGAAGCAAAAATCTGAGGGCGACATATGAAATGGGAGGAGTAACACTAACATTCACAAAGCAAGAGAGGGAACTAGGAGTGTTTACTATGGATGACATAAAGGTGGCTAGGCAATATGAAGCTGCGGTGAGGAAGACTAGCCATTTGAGTGGATGCATAGGGAGGGGTATTACCAGCAGAAAGAGGGAGGTTCTATTGCCACTTTACAAGACATTGGCGAGGCCTCATTTAGAGTACAGCATTCAGTTTTGGTGGCCTCATCTAAGGAAGGATTTAGACAGAATGGAGGGGGGTACAAAGGAGGGCTACAAAGATGATGAGGGGTTTGCAGTGGATGTCCTATGAGGAGAGGCTAGGGGAGTGGAATATGGATTCTCTGGAGGCAAGGCAGGAGAGGGGCGACATGACTGAGACCTTCAAATACCTCAAGGACTTAAACAGGGTACAAGGATGGAGTGTTTTTCAAAAGAAAATTTACCAAAGAATGAGGGGTCATGACTGGAAGCTGGAGGAGGACATTTTGGGGGAAAAGTGAGAAGGCGTTTTTTCATGGAGAGGATGCTGGAGGATTGGAATAATCTACCAGGGAGGTGGTGGGGGCAGACATGGTTACTAGCTTCAAGAATGTGTGGGATCAACACAAGAGGATACTGCTATTCAGAGGAGGGTATATAGTGTAGGAGTTAGTCTGGGGGTCTCTGGGTAGGGGGCTATATTCTTGGGCAGAATAGGTGGGCTTGGTGGGCCTTCTCTGCCAGCATACTGAATATTGTATATACTGTAGATGCTACATATGAGAGGAGTTGAGGATATTTCCGAGGTACTCTCAGGGACATCCCTAGTACTCAGGGACAGTTGGGTGGCATGCACTGTGGTGCCTGTAGGCAGGTACCAGTACCAGCCTGTAACCAATGGCCAAGCCATTTGTGGCATTCTGTGTGTGCATGGATGGGATGGGATGTGTAACACAGTTATGGCAGGGTCCTGCACCCCAGTGCATAGCACTCTGCGCAGTTCCGCACTTTTGTAAATCCCGTGGAGTGCAGACACAACCCTGGCCTGCCCCACTGTGGAGTGGCTTGTTCGGCTGGGGGATCTGGAGTGCAGCTTGTTGGCACAACTATAGTGGGTGTTGCCAGTCCACCACTAGGTGGCATTCATATATAGGGTTGCCTATTCACCTCAGATATGCAGCACATAGGCTTAGTGCATAAGGCCCATAGTCCTCTTGATTAATTAGTGAATAAGTGATGGTGTTTAGTTTGGAATTAGCTTGTACATTCATTCTGTCAATGTACAAATTGAAGTGCAAGTTAAGATTCAGCCAGAGATCAGAATACTTAAATTCAGTCACATTGTGCAGTTGTTTTTCATCATGATTCACTAATCCTGCTCAAGGCAGAAGATGAGTCTGAGATGGATGCTCAGCAATCTCTCTGCTGTCGATGTGGAACAACCCTGGCTTGGGATTCAGAACCATGTTATCAGCATAATAAGTTACTCTACTTACTTTCAGGAAAGACCGCTGGAATTCTCTGGCTTCATGGCCACAGAGTGTTCTTCAGAATTTGTATCATGCACAGAATATATGTACTGCCTAGGGTCCCCGTAGCAGAAACCAGGACTGAAGTTCCGCAGAGAAGTAGGGGCCTTAATTTTAGGCCATCACGTGACATTCTATTCTCATTCTTAAACAAAGGAATAACATTGGGCATCCATTGCCTACAGAATTACTCCCCCCCCCCCACATATACACACTCCAAGCAATATCTTTATGATTTCTGCTAGTATTTCTACTAGCTCACTGTGATACTCAGATATCCTGGGGTGAGACCTTGCCGCTGTGATTTGTTTGTTCATTATAATTTTTCCCTAACTCCTCACTATCACAGCAGCTCTATTCTTCAGCACCTTTACATACTTCCAAAATTTAAGACATGCTCCCTGCCTCCTCCCTGGTGAATACCAGGGACATACAGGAGCTGAATATTATTTCCCAAATATCATGAATAGGGCTTCCGAATATCTGGGAGCTCTTCCTTAGTAGGGGACTTTGTTGTATTAGGGCAACAACATTTGGCCATCTGCAATACTTAACAAAACAAACAAAAAAACATGCCCCACCCTCCTCTCCAGCCCAAATCCTGTTACATGCAACCCCTGCTCACCACCAGTTTGTTTTCAGTCCAAGTCCACCTTCCTCCCCTGTAGAACTGCAAGCTGGCTAGATAAAATGATAAATTCCTTGACATTCAACCAGCACAACCTGCCCACTTCCACGGCCAGCCGTCATCTTTCCACTTGTAAAAAGCACTTGTCTGCACAAAAAATAAATATTGTCTTAGTCCCCCTACCCCAACCCCAACCCTCACCATGTCAGCACCAGTTCACACCTTCCTACCCCAGCACCCAATTCTATGTTAGAAAGCAACTGGCACAACTCACCCTTCCCCATGTCTGGCTCTCTTCTGATGAATGAAAGTGCTCACATGCTTGTTTGCTCTGTATAGGAAAACTAGCTGATCCCATTATTGTCTCATTTTTCTATACAGAGAAAATAAGTGAGCAAGCACTTTCCTTCATCATAAGGTGACCTACTGTGGAGGAGACTGGGTTGTGCTGGTTGCCTTCTATCATATAATTGGATATTATAGGGTGGAAGCAAGGTGCTGACAGGGTAGGGGGAGGATAAAGTTGGTATTTACTGTTTGTACCAAAAGGTGCTATTTGTGAGTGTAAAGATGAGAATGGCCGTGAAAGTGGGCAGGTTGTGCTGGTCGCCCATTGTGGGATTTAACATTTAATCATTTTATAAAGGTATATGTGGTTCAGTGGAGGGTTGGGTGGGTTGGACTGCTGACAGAGGCTAGGGGCAAGCAGGTTGCATGTAAAATTATTTGTGCTAGGAAGGAGGGGGAGGGATTTTTTTTTATATATCACTGAATACTCGAATACTGATTACCAAGTTTATCGGCTGCCAAATATCAAATATTCCAATGAATATTTGGGAAAATATATTTACGCAACCCTAGTAAATACAGTGCAAAGGGAAAGGGGAAATTGTTTACCCAGGAGTAGAGATGCAGCGAGTTTAAAATCCTCACTTGAAGTGAATGTGAAGTGGTCACTTCGCGTTAGTCCAATGCTACGCGAAGTGGCCATTGAGGAGTACTCACTTCGCCTTGTGAATATGACTTGACTTCTCATTGTTATTACGCCTTAATGTGAAGTAAGGCAGAATGACAACAATAGGCACTTTGGGCAGCCCCCCCACACACACATCACATGGCTTACAGTACTGTAAGTCACATGCTTTAGCCAGGCAGGAAGGAAATGAGTCATACCAGCAGATACTTTCACTTTCTCCTTTGCAGAGGTAGAAGGAGGAAGGATAGTGTAGGAGAGGAGTGTGTATTTGTTGCATTACTTGCTTTTTTTAATGTCATAAAAACCAACAGCATTTTTAAAAGCTAATTCTTTAGTTTTTGTTGTACTGTTTTGTGAGTTCTTTTTTTGTGACTGATTTATTTGTTTTATAAGTTTTGTTTTGTGTAAGTGTGTGTGTGTCTGTGTGTGACTGTGTGTGTATGAGTGTGTGAGTTGGTCTTCGTCGCGTGACACGTTGGAGTGGAGAGGGAAAGAGAGTTATGGAACTCAGACAGTCTGTGGCCCGTGTTGGCCAGAGGGGAGTGCTGACACATGGGGGTCAGCGTGGGTGGGTGTCACTGGACTGCTCCAGATTGTTTGCTCCAGCCCCCCCCACAGAAGCAGCAGCACCACCAGTACCACCGCCACATCCAGCAAGTCCACTGCTGCCACCACCACCACCACCACCATCTGTACCAGCTGCAGAGGTCCAGCAGCACCACCTCCCACTCCACAGCAGGAGGTGGAGCCCCCCCCAGGTGTGTGATGACAGTGCTGCTGGCAATACATCTGCCCCTGTTGTGCATGGTCCCTCCTGCAGCTCGATAGTCTGGCAGTTCCTCAACTGTGTCGGGGGGACAGGAGCATTGTGGTGTGCCTGCTTTGTGGTGTGCAGGTGCACCGAGGCCCCCCCAGGGACACATCTGGGGACTGGGGGCCAGAGGACACACATGATTAACCACCACAAGGTGAAGTGGCAGGCTGCCACAGAACAGACCAGGCCTCCACCTGCTGGCCCTTCTGTGGCAGTGGCAGCGGGTGCTGCTGCTGTGCATCGCCAGAGCAGGAGGGCGGCTACAGCAGCAGCAGCTGCTGCTCCACCTCTACCCTCACCACTGCCACCAGCACCACCCTCACCAGCACCACTACTTGCCTTTCCTCCTGCAGCAGTGGACCCTGCCACGATGCCTGCAATGCAGTCAGAAATAGCACTGCTGTGGGCTGTGATGGAGAAAAATAATCAGAGGATGGGTGCTGTCCAGCAGCAGATGGAGCAGATTGAGCAACAGCAGCTGCAAATTGTGTTGATGCTTCATCTGCTGCTGAAACATCATGGGATCGAGCATTAGGTTTTGTTTTATGCACACCTTCCCCCTCCCCACACTGCTGTACTGTTTTGTATTTTGTTTGTTTAATACCAGACAGAGAGACGGCCACAGCATTAGTTTAAAGGGAAGCAGTCAGCAACAGGAGTGCCTGCATCCTGCCCCCTGCAAGGCTTACCCTCCGGTTAAGCCTTTTAACTATGTTGCGGCATTTTTCTCACACCACAACATACTTTATTACACTAAAGAAACGTCAGTGATCCGGAAGTATGGCAGATGCTATGGGGGCTACATTATGTGGAAAGGTGCAACGTCGACGCATGATGCACTTCAATACAAAAGTATTTGAAGTGCATGGTGCATCTCCGCAGCACCTTTCCTTTACACATAATGGGCCCCCACTGCTCAACGCCATCGCTCTGGAGTTGCTGACGCTTTCTTTCTTAAAATAAAATGTTGCAGCCGCGAAAAACACTGCAACATACTTAAAAGGCGTAACCGGAGGGTGAGCCTTGCACTGGGCAGGACGCAGGAGCTCCTGTTGCTGACTGCTTCCCTTTAAATATATACATGCACATATAGTCATACATTCTCCTTACATGGGTGTCTTACCTCCAGGGTAATCTTTCTTGATCCACATGTCCTTATATTCCATAGTGCAATACTTTTCTGGCAAAAACGCTCATAATTTCAGTAAACCGGGGCCCGGCGGACTTCCTGTTCTGAAGATCCGCTCAAGTTCCGTCACCTTGCTCAACAATGTTATGACGTGATGCCAGGGAGAACATGGGGGCATGCTTTATTATAGTGAATGGCTGGAAGCTTTCTGAATGTTTCTTTATGTTATAATGGTCAGTTTATGGTGAAATTTGGGCACATTTTGACTAACAAGACACTTGTTAGTTGAAATGTGCCCATGATTCATCGCAACGTTACTGAGTGCCGGGGTGGAACTTGGGCTGCTCTTCAGAAAGGGAAGTCCTCCAGGACCTGGTTTACCAAAATTATGAACATTTTTGCCAGAAAAGTATTGCACTATTTAAGGACATGTGGAGCAACAAAGATTCCCCTGGAGGTTAGGCGCCCATATATTGGGTACAATACCATCCATAACTATGTAACTTGGCGAATCTCCTTAAAGCAGCAGTGCAACAATCTGTTGAAAATTTTTGACCTATACTTTTTTATGCTATTTTACATTGCCACTTTACTTACATCCTGACTTGTATGATACTATTCTTTCCAGTATTTGAGTCTGCTTTAGTACTTTTTTTCATGTGTGAGATAACAAAAGGAGTACTCCTTTTAATATGGTGCAGATCAGGTCTTCGTCAGTATTTTGCGCTGTTTTTCTCCATCAGTTGTTATATATTACTTCTGTTATCAAATTAACAATTATGCAGCAGGCAGTGTTTTATAACATCATAGAACAATAGTTGCTCAAAAACAGCTGCAAATAGTGATAAGAACCTGGCCAGAACAATATTAAATGGCGTGTTCCTTTTTATTTTCAGACATGAGAAAAAGTAGTAAAGCAGACACAAATTGTGTAAAGAAGGGTATCATACAAGTCATGAGGTGACTAGTGGCTGGCAACAGTGGCAATGTAAAATGACATAAAAAACTATAGGTCAAAATTGTCAGCACATTGTTGCAATGCTGCTTTAATTTATAATTTAAGTATGACCTTATGTGCTCACAATCACAACACACAAAATGCATCCGCCTTGGGTCCAGAAAATTGACAAGTGGTACAAAGTGAAATGGGACTGTTTCAGCACATACAAAGTCCCCCAGAATGTATTGCACAGTGACTCATGTGCGCAGTGGTCACACAGAGTTCCCAGATATTTTCTGCATGCCCAAATTGCATCCGCCTTGTGTCCAGAAAATTGACAAGTGGTAATAAAGTGAAATGGGATTGTTTTGGCACATACAAAGTCCCCCAGAATTAATGGCGCATTCAGTCATGCATGCAGTGGTGGCACAGAGTCCCCAGATTTTTTCTGCATGCCCAAAATGCATCTGCCTTGTGTCCAGAAAATTGACAAGTGGTAATAAAGTGAAATGGGATTGTTTCAGCACATACAAAGTCCCCCAGAATTAATGGCGCATTCAGTCATGCGCAGTGCCCCAGAATAAAATGATGACCATGAGCGAACTGTTGCTGGTCCAATGTGTGCTGCTATTCGAGCAAATGCAATGTGATCAACTCAACTGGATGGAAGGGTGCCCATTGTCTGTACACTAATAGCAGCCTTGGTGAGTTGATATATATAGATATACATTTCTGTATTTTGTAGGTGAGGGGGGTTGACATGAACATGTACTGTACACATGGTATTGTTCTGTATCACAGGTCACAGATACTGTTGGTGTGCACATTACAGTGCTTGATGAGAACGTTTTTCATAGAAATTTGCAATGGGTAACTCTCAAGCACATGAAGGTAAGTATTTTTATTTTTGGGTGGGGGGAAGCATATTTGCAGGTTTGTCTGTAATGGTTTCTTATTTTGTTACTTCTTCCCAGATTTCATCTGCATCCTTCTTGAGTCTGTTAATGATGGTCATAGTCATCTAATGAAACAACTTCTGCATGTTGATGTGAGCCCCAGCCCGGGGGCTGATTTTGAAGAACGCGTTTGGATAAGGCCACTTTGTCAGAACAACAAAGCATCTGCAAGTTTCCTAAAAAAAGAAATGAATGACTTTTTACAACTTAATTGTTATGTGTCCCTCCTTGGTTCTCAAATCTCAATCCCTAAAGTCAAGTTACATTTCAAAGCCACATCTTGTCAACTAACACAACCTGTGTGCAATATTTGCTGCAGTCTTTACAAAACAATGGAATGGATGAAATAAAATCTTCATACTTACCAGAATGGACTTCACATGGATATTACATCGCTTCCTCTCTGTACGGTACAGTTACAGTACCATTCCCAACGAGTTTTAGCAAAGAAGCCTTTTTTTGTTACTCTGTAAAAGAAAAAAAGAAGTGTATTGTATGTGTTTTATCATTGCGGCTCTGAAAAGCTACAGAAAACAAAACATACAACTAAAGGAAGTGAAGCAGCATAACAAACATGGGTACACATACTCACTTTATGGTTTAAATATTAAGAAGCTTTGTATCTCTGGCTGATGGATGTGGTGGTCCAGACAGACTCATAGTGGCAGTGGCTAACATCAGTCCTGGTGATGGTGGTCCAGGGGGAGCATACCGCCTTTTAAAAACTTCAGTTAAAACCTGCCAACATTAACCACATCATCATCCTCATAAAGAAAGCTGCCCTCACAGTCATCAATGTCTGAAGTCTGACCACTGGGAAATTCTTTCTCCATTGTGTCATCATCTATGTCAGTGGTGGGCCCTTTCAGGCAGCCACTGCCAGTGCCACCAGGATGCTCAATTTCCACATCAGCAAGACCACCATGACTAGGCCGGGGTACAAATACCGAGGTTGCAGTCTCTGCCGGTATGTGCCTCTCATTCATTTTAATGAATGTTAGCAAACTAACATTTGCAGGAGACAGGCTTGTCTTACGATCCCTGACTATTGCACCTGCTGAACTGAATATCCTCTTTACACTTACACTGGAGGGTGGGCATGTGAGGTACTTCAGTGCCACTGCAGTCAGCTCTGGCCATTCATTGACCTTTCCACTCCAGTACAAAAGAGTATCTTCAGTTATTGTTAGATGCCTGTTTACAAACAAATAAGACTCAACCATTCTCTGTGCCACACTAAGTCCAACTGTTGATGCATCATCCTGTTCTCCCGAATCATTTGTTTCACAAATACCCACTTGGGACAAATCCTCCTAAAGTGGGTTGATGCCAGCCACTTTGGATGACTGACCACCTGGAACTGAAGTTCCCTTCCCTTTGCAGGATATGCTTGATGGTCCTACAGGTACACCTTCAGCCGGATTATGCTGCTGAGGTTTGCTGACCTTGGCACGTGACTTCTGTGGCCCATGAACCATGCTCACCAGTTGACCACTGATATTTTTTACCTGTTCAGGCCCTCCCTCCAGTACTGATGCAATTTCACATTTGTATTGTGGGTCCAGCATTGTTGCTATGGCAAAGTTGTCACTACGCTGAATGCTCACAACATGACGATTCTGGTTGAATACTGTCAGCATGTGTTGCAGCAATATACTGCTACCACCGTCTCCGGCAACATCAGGGCTATGCTATACATTCACCAATGTCTGCCTAAGCACACACAGCAATGGAATTGATTGGCTAATGGAGGCAGACTCACCACTCACTGCCTGTATGGCATGTTCAAAAGGCTGCAAAATTGTTATTACAGAGTCCATGAGGCGCCACTGTTCAGTCGTCATAGACATGGAGTCCCCGGAACTGTCACGGCTAGTGTGCATAACAAGATATTCTGAGATGGCTTTGTATTGCTCATACAGCCTCTCTGCCATGTATAATGTGGAGTTCCAACAGGTGACAACTTGCAGCTTCAAGCGGTGCTGAAGCAGGCTGTTTTGTATCTGCAACTGCTGCAGTTGGTCACAGGCCTTTCCAGATCTTGAAAAGTGAGAGCAAATACATTGTGCAACGGTCAGCATTTCCTTTATATCAGGGTGCTACAGAAACTCCTGAACCACAAGATTTAAACAGTGGGCCATGCATGGAACACAAAAAAAACCACCATTCATGATGCACTTCACCACAATTGACCCATTATCACTTGCTATGAACCCAGCTCTCAGGGACAGAGGGTTTAGCCATCTGTCAATTTCAGTCAGTACCATGTTCAACATGTTCTCACCAGTGTGTGAACAGGTCACACTGTGCATAGCAATTGTTGCATGCTGTTGAATTCCAGGAAGATTGCTACCATGACAATCCACCTTACTGAACTGATTATTCACACTACCAACATCACAAACAACCCCCGGCACCTGCGCCCAGTGTGCAGTTATACACAAATATGAACTACCCGCTGTTTTGCTTCTTGTCCACATATCCCTACTTAAATGGATAAATGGAGAGGAGGAATGTTGAAGGGCATATCTTACTGAGTCGGACACAGTGTGGAACAACTCGGGGACAGCACAGGTCGAAAAGTATGTCCTGGATGGGACTTTCCATTTTGGACAGGCATATGCAGCAAACCGCTGGAACCAAGAATTCTCCACAAAGGAGAAGGGCAAAAGATCAATTGCCAGCATTTCCGCTACAGCAGCATTGAGTTCACATGACACTGTATGATTCGGTGGGTACTTCAGCTTATGCGCAAAAACACTCTGTAACGGGGGCTGTCTTAAACGTTTTATACGGGGTGTATTGATCACAAATGGTTGTGCTCTGTGATGAATGGCATTGGCAGGGCATGGAGTGTGGACATTTGATGAAGGCGGTCGCACAGGTGATGATGAAAAACCCAGAAATGCTGTTATTTTGCCAGATTTGCCAACTTGGGTTGATGTACCACTTGCACTAGACATACTGCATTCACCACCACCACCACAAAAACTGCTACTCTCACCAGCACTGGACAACATTTCAAAGTCATTATGGTCCTCCACCTCATCATGCCTGTAGTAATCCTCTGCTCTTATTACCGCACTACTGCACATGTTTAATTTCCTACTGGGCTTAACAGTCCTGGAAGGGGATAACATGCTGACTATGGAAGCCGGTGATGTGGGTGAATGCCCCACTGTGGTATTAGCTGCCAGCTTTTGCTGGGTCCACAGTGCCAAGTCCCTATTCTTAAGATGCATATGCTGTCCTCCTGTGCCCAGATGGCCCCCCTTTTTTGCCTCAACTCACACGCACATGGCAAACCTGGCAGATTGCAACTGAATCATCATTTGCATCTTGAACAAAAAAGTCCCAAACAAGGTATTGTGATGCTCTGCTTTTAACATGTCCATGATGTGGCTTATTTAAGTCTGTTATTTTAAGCACTGAATTGGGGGGGGGGCACGTGATGTTTCAGGCACTGCACACCTGGACTGCAACTGACCACCATGACTACCTATCTTATTGATTACTGGGTCATCATCATCATCAACTAAAACCAGTAGATCACAAGTTTTTATGGGAAGGGGGATTCCTGCACACAGACTCAGACGCAGCCACTTTTAATTTATTTTTCTCCCGGTTCCCGACTGGGGTCAATTACATCATCGTCATAGTCATCAGAGTCACACACATCCACATCTTCTGCTTGGATGCTAGCATGTGGACTGCATGTTGCAACAACAGCAACATCATCATCATCATCACATTCATCATCAGCATCTACACTACCAGCACCTGATATTTTTTAACCACACTGTGAATCACTGCATGGAAAATGCATGATGTTAAGTGCCATGGTGGACGGAATATCACATTGTATGCTATCATTGACATGATCATCAGAATCCTCTGGTTCAGTTACTGGGATGTTACTGGGAAGTATGACATCATCTACACTGCCACTCACTTGCACTGCTTCACACTCAATATTTTTGGAAATGGTACACTGGTCGAAATTAGAACTTGACGCAATAATACTAATACTACCTCCACCACCACTAACACCACCAGCTGGGAAAACATCATCTCCTCCAACTATGAGTGAAACTACTGATTGGGCTGTAAAAAACATTGCAGGAGAAATACCTTTCCTAACATCAGCAATGCACTTCTGCATCTGCGTACTACTACCACGCCCACAGACCATCTTAATGCCAACATTGCCATGGCGAAGAAACAGCTTTGCTTGCACATCTCTTTGCAGGCATTTTGGAGAATCAACCACAAATATAACCAAATTCAGATTCTGATACATTCAGTCTCTGATTGGAGGGACGTTGGATGTGAAGCCAAATAAAAAACTGTGGCTTCAGCAACAGATAAGAGACTACTCTGAGACTGTCATGAAATTAAAACAACTTCAGTAACCAGTGGTGCTGATGAGGTCAAACAAACAATCCAATTTAGTAAAAAATACCTTTTGAATGTGGGGGTGGGGGAAGCACTGAATACAGATAGTGCTGATTTTTACAGCACTACAAGCAGCAAAACTAAGAACAGATACCACGATCGCAGTACAAAATCACACAGCTGCAGTGGAGAGCAGGTTCACACTGCTACGCTTGCAATTATACTAGTCTGTGGCACAATAAGAGGTGTATTATTTGATGCACGCAACACTGCACACACACACACACACACACACACACACACACACACACACACACACAGAACAGTTTGTGTACAATACTGAATGAGGAATGCACTGCAAATGTAAAAGTTCAGTACTATGCCATGTTACGTATTGTAAATTTGTAATGTAAATAACCTGAACTTATGAACTGCTGCACCACATCCACACAACAAACAGCAAGAAAATTTCTACTATTACTGACAATATTAATGAGTATACATTAACACAGTCAATTATATAACAAAAATATAACCAAAAAAAAGAAATCACTATTTCTCCATCTTAAATCTACCTAAACCACAGATACACCCCTCCCCCAAAGCACACTTTCACCACACACTCAGGGCCAGATATTTAAAACTTTCTCGCGGGGCTAAATTAGCACTGCCCGGTGGGCAAACTTAGCCTGGAGCACAAAGCAAGCCATATTCAAAAGGAATAGCCCAGGGCAAACAGCCTCTGACTATAGCATGGGAATGAGGCTGGGAAAACTGGGCTGGGAGTACAGGGCAGTCTTAGCCCTGGAATAAGACAGCTCTGAATATGGCAACCAGGAAGTGCAAAGCATAACAGCAACACAGTGCACAGCGATGTGAAGGTAGGTAGAGTTGAACTATGTGGCAAATGTGTGTTCCAGCAAATGCGTGGACTCAGTACAGCTGTAGGCAGCAATGTATGTGAAAGTAAAGTGTGCAAAACTGTAAAATATTCCCCAAACTGTTTGCGCAGTGCTAACACATTTGTGTGGGTTTAGCGCAGGGCTAAACCATTAGCCCGGTGCAAGCATGTTTGCCCAGCGCTAAACTTTGCCACATTCAAAAGTGACATGCAAATGAGCCTACTTAGGTAGTCTGCTGGCAAACTTCCAGATTAGCATCTCATTATGCCCTGATTTGCATGCAGTTTGCGCCGGGCTAACTGTTTAGCCCTGCGCTAAACCCATGCAAACGTGTTAGCGCTTCGCAAACAGCTTGTGGAATATTATACAGTTTGAACACTACTTCCCACATCGCCTGCAGCTGTGCAGGATCTACACAGCATAGGCACAGATGGTGGTGGTGCTGCATGCAACTGCCACACTGTAGGTCATGATCTTACTGCCATTATCTGTATAATGCTTGCCATTATTTTTTGTTGTTTCTACTCATTGTATTTTTGTAGCACTGCTGTACTGTTCCTTTATTTGTATTGTTGTACCCATGTTGCTGTTGTTCAACTGTTCTCTTTTTGTTGTACTCTCCTGGGTCGTGCCTGAAAATAGTCATTTTATGGCTAGTGCACCTACCCGGTTAACAAAAACTAAATAAATAAATAAATGCTACAATGCACAGAAGACACTACAGTAAGCAAGGGGGCCAGTAGTGTGTGGACACAGCAATGCCTGTGATGTGTAGGGCAGTGATGATGACTGCACTATACACAGTGAGAGGCCCAACCTACAGGTGTTTACTGACAGTGGACATTTCTGTTACGCTGTTGTGTGACCCACAGATGCTGCACCTCTGGCATGGGATGCTCACAGTGACATATACATGTCCAACTTTGTGTGCTGTGGCAGTTGTACAGCTGTGTGGTATGTGGCCAGGGGGGCATATATCATCCGGAAGGCACACTGGTGTTGGGGTATTCCCAATACTGGCCCATGTGCACTGCATGATGTGCCCCAGCCTTGTGGCCACATCTGGTCTGTGGCACAGCTTGGCCACCCATACACTCTCCCCTCAACATCCTCCATGCCCACAGTGATGCATGTGTGTGCTGGCATCTGTTGGTGTCCACAGAAGTGTGGTCCACAGGTGTGTGCTGCATGGCCACACTGCCATGCTGTCCACTGGCAGCAGGGTCACCACTTACTGCCTGGCATGGCTGGGACTGGTGGCAGATGATGGCATCATTGTGACACCATCAGTTAGCTGCATGCTTCTTCTAAGTTTGGCTTTGTCTATGTGTCATATTTATTTGTTATGGTTGCGAAAAACCCACACAAACACCGCGCAAAGCCATAGTGTCACGCAAAGCTGATTGCCCAGGGTTAAGACAAGCTTTTCCTGGGTGGTAATGTGCACCACGCTAAGTGTCATGCCAAGTCACGCAAAACCACTTTGCGCAGCGCTAGTCGCTGAATATATCATTAAGCCTGTATTCATGTCAGTTTGCCCCTTGCATACATTATGAGTTTGCCCAGCACTAATGCAGTTTGCCCATGCTATTTGGCCTTTTGAATATGGCAGACCTGCGCTAATCCCACACTAAACCTGTGCAAATAAAATAATTTCTGTATCAGTACAAATTTCAGGTAAGGTATTAACAAATAAAGAGAACAACAAGGGTCCTACATGAGACAAGGAACCTCCAATAGACCTTCTCTGTGTTCTATCACTCAAGTAATGTCCTAACCACCAAATAACGTCCTCTGAAAAATTAACCCTTAACATCATTCTCATCAAAATATCATGGTCAACAAGATCAAATGCCTTGGTGAGGTCCACAAATGCAGTGGCCACCATACCGCTACCATCAATGGCAGTACGGGAGCGGCCAGTGAACCTCATCAAGGCAGTCTCAGTATCATGACCAACCCTGAATCCACGCTGGGCAGGGGTCCAAAGATTATATTTTCTCATATACTCATTGATTTGATCACTAATAATTCTTTCCAATACTTTGGACAGGGGAGCAAGAAGTAATATGGGACGATGGTTATTCATGTCCATTTTTACACCCATTTTAAAAATAGGTTTAACTGTAGCACACTTCCATACAGATGGAAAAACACCTTGGCAAACAGAAAAGTTAAAAAATTTTGTAATCAAAGGGATAATAGAAATAGTAACTTTTTTAAGAATCCGAAAGTCAACAGAATTAGAACCAAGATGAGAACGGGGATTCATTTTAACCAAATAATTAAATACATCTTCGGACATTAAAGCACAAAAATAGAATTTAGGAACAAGACATCCCTCACCCTGACCCAATCCATGTTCATCAGTGATACCTGTATCAAGTGGATCCACCTGTTCTATACTTGTCCAAACAAGAAAAGTGTAAATTGAACAGCTGAGCCACTTGTAGGGAATCACTAACTGTGCAACCTCCAGATTCAATAATAATGGGATCAATCTTTTTACCCCTGCCCAACAATGAATTCAAGATATTCCATGTAGCTTTCGAATTTCCTTGTTCGGAACTTAATTTGACCCTATAATAATTAATTTTAGTTTTACAAACTTCCTTCTTGCATTGATTACACATACATTTATAGGCCTGGAGGTTATCAATAGTTTTATTTTTACAATATTTAGACCATAGCTTATTCCTGTTTCTGAACATCTTCAAGAGATTGGGAGTAATCCATTTTTTAGTATCACACATAAATCTCATCTTCTTAAGGGGTAAGAGCTCATCACAAATTGCTATAAATTGAGTACAAAAAGATTTAAAAGCAATATCAGTATCCTTTATATTATCCAAAAAAAAAAAAACCAATCACCAGCTTCAATAGCTGAATCAAATGCCTGAACGTCCATTTCCCTAACCTTATGAAAATTAAGCATTCTAGGTAGACACTTATTAATTTTAGTTGACCAATGACAAAAATGGCACTGTGATCACTAAGACTGTCAGGTAACACACCTGAAACACCAACATGAGTTGGTTCATTAGTTAGGAGCCAATCAAACATTGACTCATAATTTGTGTGATAATTAACACGAGTTGTTTCAGTGATCATTTGAAAAAGCCCTAGCTCAGTGATTATGTTTTTAGCATCAATTGCTTGATTGGATTCCCAATTAAGATTAAAATATCATAGAATTAACCTCTCCCTATTTCCAGGCAAGTGACCCCAATTAGAAAGAAAGGACTCAAGTCCAGTTTTTTTGATTACCTGGAGATATATATACATCACTGATAGTAATCAGCTTATTTCCACCCAATTCAATATCAATAGACAGTGATTCAAAGGAAGGGTCATTAACTTTTAGTGGATGGTGTAGATATCTTAAGTAATCACTTACATAAAACATACAACCACCCCCCTTTTTCCAACTCTATCCTTCCTTAATTCGAAACATCCAGGTATAAAAAGTTCACCATTACTTATTTTATCATTTAACCAAGTCTCAGTTAGGGCTATAATATCAAACTTATTTTCAAAAACCAGCTTTCCGCCCAGTGCTCCCATTTCACCCCTGAAAACAGGCACTTGTGCCTAGTGGACCTTACATGGTTACCAAAGACTAAAATAAAAAAACAAAAATAAAAAAATTACAGCAGAAGCACCCTTACACCAGGTTGCAAGGGGGCTTGTGCCATGGAGAGGCTGTACCATCCCATTTTTCAGAATTTTAGAAGCTCCACCATAGATGCAACAGGAGGCTCAGTTTAGTTCACCCAGGAGGTGATCTAAGGGACATGCACTATTGCTGGATGGGGAAGAGATTGGGGGGACCTGCAAATAGGGAACTGGGGGCAGAAGGAGCAAGGGGTGTCCTGGGGGTGGCAGGGACATGGCAGCAATGTCAGAGTGCTGAGGTGGCACCCAGTGGGGGTGCCATGGGCAATGGCAGAGAGTCAATCAGCCTAGGTAGAGGGGGATTTACAGGGATGGACAATAACCTGGCCCCAGGTAGGCACAGCCCTGGCATCTGCCTCATAGGAGCCAGAATCCCCAACTCTGTGGGTAGGAAACAGCCTGCCACCATGTGGGGTCTGGGTACCAGGGGACTGTTGCTGTGCTTATGGAATGTTCACCTCCACCACAGGCACCCTAGAACCTGCAGTAACTGATTCCTGCCTAAAGCATTGGGGACTTGGGCACCTATGGGACAGGTGCCAAGGCTGTGCCACTTGGGGTGGGTCAAAATCTGCCCCTTCCAACCCCCTCTACCCAGGCTGATTGACTGTATGCCATTGCATATGGCACCCCTGTTGGGTGCCAACTCATCACCCAGACATTGCCAATGTGTCTCCAACACCTTCTAGGGCACCCCCTGTGCTCTTTCTGTCCCAAGTCTCCTACTTGCTGGCAAATTCACCCTCCCCACCTTTGTGGCCCCTCTGGAGTTGTGCTGGGTTGGGGCATTGGTGACTACCTGTGTCAAACCCCACAGGTGCCCCAAATGCTTTGCACAACCCTGCAGCTGCAGCAATTCTGTGGTCTTTGGTGCAGGAACCCCCTGCTTCATAAAATAGGGTTCAGTGTCCCTGACACACCTGGCATTTTTTGCAGCCATAGATAAACACAAATTGTATTGCTCTAATGGTTCTTTGAAAATCCAGCCTCTAGGCTTTTTCTGGCCTTACTCTTCTTCTATATGTGGATGACACAGTCCTTTTCACAAGTCATCCAGATCCCTCCTGCCTCACCAATGAATTGCGGCACAGTTTTGCATGTGTTGAGTCTTGGTTCACCCAGCACATGCTGATCTTAAATTACAAAAAGACCAAAGTAATGCTGTTTTCAAACACCCATAACAGGTATAAATCTGGCCAACTTATGATTCTAAACAACAGAAGTGAACCTCTGGAACAAGTTACTAACTTCAAATACCTTGGTATCACCCTAGACAGCTCCCTGTCTTATAATGATCACATTCACCTCATCTCCAAGGCTATTAATTCCAGGCTTGGTATCCTTTTAAGGCACTGTCACAGTCTTGCCCCTGAAGCCCTCAGCACAGCAGTCACTAGTTTGGTCCTCTCCTTGCTAGACTCTGGTCTTGTCATTTATGGAGCTGCATCATATTCTTCCCTCAAACATATCAGAGTTGCCCTCAATACTGCCTGCTACCTAGTATTGGGTGCCCACAGATACACTCACTCCTGTAATCTCTTCTCACAAACCAACTGGCTTAATCTCCAGGGTAGGTTAATGTATCAGACTCGACTCCTGAGTAAAACAATTTGCCTTAGCCTTACCCCACCATCTAATCAACACCTTCTTGCACCTGCATCTAACCCTCATGGCACAAGAAGTACAGCAAAATTCATCTTTCAAGTTCCTTTCTGTCATACCTCACAAGCTCAGTGTGCATTCCTGTATCATGCTCCCTTCTGGCTATCTGGTCATCCCTAGGACATTCTCAATGTACTCACACTTGGTTAGTTTAAATCCAATCCTAGGCACCACCTTCTAAAACTAAGCACATATGACTGTCCCAAATAACTGCAGTTCTCCTGCATTTGATACCCTCCCCTTCTTTATGCTAACAGATCTCCCTAACCTGTTCTCCCTCTCTGTGTCACTCCTTGACCCTCCCTCCTCCTTCCCACTCCTCTCCTTGTGTGCCCATAATACCCTGGTCTGACTCTCACAAATCTCCCCTCTGTTCCTACCTCTCATTGTTGCCCCTCCTATTATCTTACACTTACTCTTGGTCCCTCCTTTCCCCTAGCTGCCTTCCACTGTCTGTCCTCCTACTTCTCATTCTCCCCCTCCCTACTGTACTGTAATACATCCTGTTCCTACTGCAGCTCTCTGGCAGTCACTATCGATCCTAATCTGTCTTTTGCTGCTTAAATTTGAATTTCTGTGTGATGTTATTGTACCAATACCTAAATTATTTTAATCATGAACCATTTTTATCTACACTTGACTATGTCTATTTTAATAGGCTGCTCCTGTTTTTTGTAATCTGGAACCATTATTCTCTGCACTTGGCAATGTCTGTTTTTAATAGACTGCTCCTGTTAATTAAATAGCTATTTTCTTCTCTCATGTTATTATTGTTGTATCCTATAAACTATTACCCACCACCTCTTGCAATGCTGAACACTTTTTTGTTTTCTCGTGAGATGTTTATCTATCTAATTCAATTTGCAAATTTGAATTTTGCACCTGCTTTTTTGTATTGTTATCCCCTTTACTTCCTTGGACTTGGAACCTTTGTAAACAAGTCTCTGACTCAAAGGTATAATTTCTGAGATATAAATAACATAAATATGTTTTTAAGTAGTCATTCAGCCTTTCTGCAACTGTTATATCCGTGACTACCACAACCCTACCTGTCTCTATGGATAATCACCTTACCTTGTTATCCTGCATACTGCTTGCTAAGGTACTTATTTGTTTGATTTACTTTAACTACTGTATTTTAACACAGAAGACGCACTGGCTGAAAAGCAACTTATTTCCAGATGTATGCTCGGGGCAGAAACAAAAACTGAAAAAGACATGGGGAAATCAATAATGTCATATTACAAAAGAAGCATGTAGATCATAATGACAAAAATAAAGCAAAACAAGGATTACACGTTGCACTATACAGAAGGTGGGTTATGCAACTTGGAAGGTAACAAGATTATAAAGGCTAGAAAAAAAGCTGTGCTCTTCTAGAGCTGGGTGATCCTTACCAGCTGGAGTATACCAATTAGGTAGCTAAATAGAAAAAAACAGGTAATGATGAACTCTACCAGCTAGTAAAAGCAAATTCTGATTTCACATAATGTTCATGAAATGTTCTGAAAATGTTCAGAATTCTTTAATTGGTCTTAACACTGTCAGTTTTTTAGCTAATGTTCTGAAATGTGGCATGCATTTTGTGTGCAAAGGGCTCAAACAAGATGCAAGTGTCATGACATTTGGATCTGGGGTAGGGAAGTTATCAAGGCTCAAACCTGGCAATGTATTATTAATGTGAATAACCCTAAAAATATTTATTTGCTTACAACCTAGCCACGTTTGGAGATAGATAATTACATTTATATGTATACAGTACTTTCTTGAAAGAGTCACAGAGAGTTGTATAAATTGTAAGTTACAGGACTTCAAAATTTCACAATGTATTTGTTACATTGTGTGACAATTTTCAAAATATTTGGATGTTTATAGCTCTACTGTTATTGCAGGTATACACTCAAGGCTGGCTTACATACCAAAGTAAATATGCATTTGAATCTAATTAAGGTGGATAAATGTGGCTTAGTATGTTAAATTTTGGGGGGATTCTTTAGAACTTATGAACTATCAAAATGTGCTCATAAATTCATGGACACATATTAAGTAATACCACTAGAATTCCACTCCTGGAATTAACTTTCACAAAGTGTTTATCACCACTGAATCACCTTACCTACACTAGCATCAAGGTCCTGCAATACTCCATCAACATTCCAGCAACGTAGTGCCCAGCATCGTGCTCCATCATGATTAAAGAAATCCAGATATTTTTGTCATGTTGGTCGAAGCCACAACTACAGTAGTTGCAAGACTTGAGGCTTGGCATCAGCTGGTGCCACTGTTTTGAAATAATAAAAATATACATTATCTACGTGATCGTTAAAGAGTCAGCAGGTGGCACTGTACAGAATGAATGTTGAACATGCATGTTCTTCCACAAGTCATTAAGTCAGTGAGCTCTAGAGGTTATCTGGCATTTTGTAAGTATTCAGGCTAGTGCATAGTGATATCCATCACTATTCTTCATGGTTCATCACTCAAGATAGTGACCTGACTCTTGCCAACCATATACTTTACTATGGAGCCTCCTATGAACACTACCTTATTGCCACTTTACTCAGTTTTTACCTTCTTCTACAATGGCAACTCAAGTGCATGACTGAGCAAAATATATGGATATGGCTTTGTACTAAGGTTCATACTAAGGTACAAGGAGTTGAGAAGGCAGTTGGCCCATTAGCGCTCCTGCTGATTTATCCATAATAAGATAAATTGTTTCTCTCTAATATAAACTTGCTAATCTGTTTTTGAATTGTTGTTTATCCTTGTTAGTTATAATCTCTATGGGTAGTTTATTTCATGGATTGATAACTCTCTGAGTGAAAGGGCTTTCCTTGTATTTGTGGAAAATGTCCTAGGTCTTAGTTGTAATGGGTGTCCTCTTGTTCCCTTTGTTCATTTTTGAATTCCAGATTTAATTCATGTGTCAGACAGTCATCACATATGATATCATAGCACAACAGTAAATTCCCTCATATTTGTCTGGTCTCTAATATTGTTAGGTTCAGATTAGGCAAACGTTCACTGTAGGGCAATTTTTTTATGTTATATACAAATTTTGTTACTTGCTTTTGAACTCTCTCAGTTTTGTCAGTAACCCTTTAGTAATAGGTCCCCATACAGTGCTTCCATTGTCCAATATTAGCCTAATCTATGACCTAGACAAAGGCATTGTCAATTGTTCACTTCTACTTTTAACACTTATTTTAATTGTCCACAATAATCTTTTAGCGTGGGTTATCTACCTTTCACAATATGATTTTTCAGTCAGGTTTTTATTTATCATAATCCCTAAGTCTCTCTCCTCTTGTATTTTTCTTAGGGTTGATTCTTCCAGTAAGTATGTAGCTCTTTTATATTGTTTACCTACGTGCATAACACAACACTTATCCGTATTAAAACTCATTCCACATTCTTTAGTCCATTTGAATATATTGTCTAAGTCATTTTACAATTTTGCTTTGTCTTCATCAGAGTTTACAATATTTGTGATTTTTGTGTCTTCTGCATATTTACTAACCCAATTGGTCATATGTCTACCCATGTCTACTGTAAATATTTGAAACAACACTGATCCCAGCATGGAGCCCTGAGGCACTCCACTAGTCACCAATCTTGAATTTGAGAAACACCCATTTGTGCACACCCTCTGGGTTTTGTCCCTCAGCCATGTTTGTATCCATTTTGTGTCTCTGTAGTCTAATTTTAAATGCATTAGTTCTGAATTAGTGTTCTGTGGAGCACCGTGTTGAAGACCTTCAAAAAATCCAAATACGTGCTATCCACTGCATGGCCTGTATTCATAGCTGCTGTTATGTTTTCATAGAAGCACAAGAGATTAATTGTACATGATCTGCCCACCACAAAAATCACGCTGTTCCTCTTCCTGTATTTCTAGCTGTATTTGGTGACTCACAATCATATCCTTAAAAATACTGTCTATGATTTTCTCTGGAACTGATGTCAGACTAGTTAATCTGTAGTTTACACAGTTTGCCCTATATTCCTTTTTAAGCAGCATGGGCATAGCCATGCTGTCTTATTGCTATGAAGTAGAAGAGGAAAGGGGGCAGGAATACTATCATGTGTCCTTCCACAGTGCTAAAGTCATGTTCCCAGCATTAGCTTTCCACTGGCCCTCCCATCCGCAGACCTGGCAACCCCCTCTCCTCCCCTTCCTGCTGAGGCACTGAAGAAATAGTTTTCTAGAGTTTTTAAAAACACAGGATTTGATCAACCTTTCCAAGCATATTCTGCTTCATTTTCTTATCAGGCTGGCACTAGAACCTTAAGGAATTTGAGTATCATGGGCTGAATGGATTGTACTTCCTGAGTCAAAGTGCAACAGCCTATGTGGAACTTAACAGAAAGTAAACAGAACTGCAGAATTTTTAAAAACACATTTAGGCAAGCAAAGCTGCTGTTGCTAGACAGCACCTGAGAGACTGTAAATGATTCTTCTTTAAAACCCCTTAGTTAAACAGGTGTCACATTATACATTCCAGAAGCCTGTTTAACAAACAATTTAAGATCAATGACAAATGGTTTGTAGTGATTTGCTGTAACTGTGCATTTTTCCAGTTTTGTTCCTGGTATCTAGCAGTACTGCAGTTTTTTTGGGCACTGATTTTATTGTGAACACTTTTTATTTTCTCCTCCTGGAGTTTTAGCCTCTGAAAAAGAAACCAAAAGGAAGTCTATTTTATGTTCAGTGTCTTTCTGCCTGGTCATTTGACAGTACTGTAAGGACATCATAGGGGTGTTACCATTTCTCCCCCACAGGAAGTCTGAGTAGCATTCCAGCAGGTTAGTTCAGTAAACAACAAAGTATGCCTGCAGCTTGTTCAGAGCTGAACAGCACCATAACTGCCACATGTCCAGACAAGCACACCAAAGGTTAAACAGTTATCATCCCCCTCATACAATACTAGTACACTATGACCATGTAGCAGAACCCTTCTGAGCTGTTCAGCAGCTAGATACAGGCTCCCAGAATGATACAGCAAATGACATCATTAGTACAGTAGCCTTAGACTGCAGAACAATTGAGATGACCAGACACAGTGCTTTGGGTAAACTCACAATAATAGGTGGCTAACTATTATTTCAAAACCAGTTTTAATAAAACAAAACAAGTGCCATGTGGAACTATGTGATTAATGCAGCAGATTCAGAAGCATGTTTTTAAATTGCAGACATTTAATTATTTATTTATTTATTAGAATTTCGGAAACAACCTTTGAGCTAGAACAATTTTACAAAGGGTCCACCTCTATTAATCAGTACAAAGACAGGTACCATTGAATTCACAGTACAAATACAGACATAGTTCAATTGTCAGTACATAATTCACAGAACAAAATACAAACATAGTTGAATTATCAGTACAGCAAGTAACAAAAGAATATAAAACAGCTAAGTTTCTTATGAGTTTCATTAAGGGTATACTAAGTGCTGTATGGCATAATGAAGTATATGAGAGAGAGGAAAATGGAAGATAGGGAGAGAGTGATGTCGGGATAGAGTAGCCCAGTAGGAGCCTTGTCACACTGCATTACAGATTTAGAGCTGAGGAATTGGGGATGGTGCATTTGAGATAGTGTGGTAAGGTGGGAGAAGGTGGTTAGAGAGAGAGAGAGAGAGAGGGGAGGGATGGGGATAGAGGTGAAGGAGGTAGAGACCAAGCAGTAGTACCCTGGTGAGAGACCCTGTACACATTACCTATACTTGATACGTTTACTGTAACAGTGCAGCTGCACCTTATGTATTCTCTATGTGTTAAGGTAATACATACTGCAGCATTTTCCCCCCTCCATAAAACATTTTGCTTTGCCAGTTGACTCGAGCAGGCTCTCAGTCCTATCCCTACCTACCCTGTCCAACAGGATCTACTACAGTTGGCCGGAAGGCATTGGCCTGACACTCACAATCCCAACGCCTGGTGCCTGACACACAGTTGCACGACATCAGGATTTTACCTGCGGCAAGTGTATTGGGAGACTTTGCCCCCTGAACCCCCCAATGTGGAGGGCTCTGCCTCCACACACCCTGTACCTAAGGATTTTAACTCCACCATGGGTAAGATCCCAATGTCGGGCAACTAGGTGTTGGGCACCCAGCGTGGGGATTGCGAGCGTTATGCCGATTCCTTTTGGCCAGTGAAATGACTCTCATCCATCACTCCCCTGTCCCAAACCACAGAGAACAAAGTTCCCATGGATTGCCTCCCTCACCCATGATAGGGTGGCCAGAAAAGAGAGAGCAATCCTTATCCCCACCCAGTCACTTACATCAACAACTGAGCTAGTCATCCATGTGGTCATGTGGGACAGAGGTAGCTGGGTTGGGCATTATGGAACCTATGTTAGCCATTTCTCCCTTTATTGAGTTCCTGCCTTCACCTGGGGGAAACCTAAGGTCAAGTCAGCATACCTTTCCATGCAGGGACAGGACAGCTATGTGATGAATGTTCAGTCTGCTTTCCAACCCCTGGCAATCTGATAGATTGATGAACTTGAGTCACTGATTTGGCGGGCAGTAAGGCACCTAGCACCTCATCCCTCCATACCACTCGACCAGACAGGCCTTATCCTGCAGCAAAAGAATTATGTGTTACTACTGGGACTGGCAATTGGACAACAGTGGTGCCACAGCCCACCAGTAAATGATTTTTTTTTTTATTAACAGGCCCGGTGGTGAGAGTGGGTGGTACATGTGGACACCAGAGAATGTGTTAACTTTAACTGGGCCAGCAATCACTGTTACTGACTGCCAGTTTTAAACAAGATATTGAGCTGCTTGAGGTTTTATATATATATATATATATATATATATGTATGGCACATATGGGGGGGCTGCCTGTGGGATAAAAATATTATTTATACAATAGCCTGTGATCTTGAGCAACCTCACGAGTGGCCACAGGCTACTGTACAAATAATTTGGTTATCCCACAGGTGCCCCATGCATATTTGATTCATGCAACAGGATTTTTGAGGTTCAATTTTCTTATATTTTATTTTTTTCTTACGTTCCTTTCCATGTTTTTTCTCTCTCCCTGGTTGCCATGTTTGGCTTGCAGAGTTGCTGTGCTGGGAAAGAGGAAGAAATGGCTCTTTGTTCTTAAGAGTGTTTTCGTTTAAAATGTGGTTCTGTATTTTTTTTTTAAAGAGGGGTGGATTTGAATAGAGTGTGCATTCTGTGAGTCTTTGGGACTATGATAGCATGGGTTGTAAAGAGCATTGTGCAAATGTGAAAGTGAAACTGGCAGTCAGTACTGCTGAGCAGGCAGCACAGGTGGTGGTGGTTAGTGATGTAGTCACTATGTGGATAAATGGGCGATGATGTAATCACTATGTGAATAAACTGAAGTTATCCACATAGTGATTACATCACCACCCATTTATCCACACAGTGACTCAGATAACTGAAGTTGTGTCCTGACACCTGCTGCACATATATATATATATATCCTTGTAGAGTGCTCCTAACCCCTGTAAAATGTATTTATTTTCTTGATGAATTTTGTTGACCAGGTGGAACCACTGAAACAAGAAGTCCCTTTTTCAGGGGTGACCAGGGTTGGGTACAGATGGTATCTAACTGAAACTGAACCTGATTAAGCTCTTGGTGGTAGTTTATTGAATGGGTGAAACTGGCCAGAACACTAGGGAAATGCCCCTATACTTTTCAAGAAGTGCCATAGGATCTTTTAACGCCCACCTGAATAACCACCAGACCATGCAGAAGGTGCTTTGGTTTAACATCTCATCTGAAAGACAGCACCTCAGGAGTGCAGCAAACCCCTCATGCTGTACTATAGTGCCAGTATTTGGATTTAACCCAAGTACCTGGTGTGGGGATAAAACCTACAGCCTTCTTTGCTCTTCTAGCCTCAGAGGCGAGTATGTAACCTGCTGAGCCACTGACACTGAAAATAGCAATATGCTGCCTTGTTGGCTCTGACCAGAGTTTGTTATGTACTGGCTCCACAGTGGCTGTTAACCAATCTGATGGGACTATGTTATTTTGTACTGATGATTAATAAAGTATTTTTAGGGAATTTGATATATCCGAAGCCAATAGCTTTAATATTATAGGAGATATATTGTCTGGCCCTGCTGAGCGTGTGCTTTTGACCTGTTTTATTTTTCTCCCTCTTCATCTTTGCTTATTTCCAGTTTAGATGTGTTGTGGGGTTTGAAGTTACCTATATATAGGTCTTCATTTGATAAAACTGATGCAAAACGTGTATTAAACACTTATCCCATCTCTGATGGGTCATTTATAATTTTATTTTCTAGGGATACTGAGGTTAGGCTATTGTTGCATTTCCATAGAGTTGTCATACCTGTAAAATCCCTTTATGTTATCTTTGTTTTCTTTATTTGATAAATTAATCTCCATTTTTTGTTTATTTCTTTCGATTTTTGTTTTACATGTTTTTAGGATTTCTTTATATTTGAGCAAATTTACTGCTGTTCTTTCTTTGATGTACAGTAGGTGTTACAGAGACTGTATTTCTTTTTTAGTACTTTTTGTAAACCTTTCTGTAGCCATTTTGGTTTCTTTCCTCTGCTCTTATATATTTTCTTCTTTTGTATGTGTATATCACATATTTTAAATATATGGGCCCAGATATTCAAACTGCGCCCGGCTGTGGCGCAAGCTTGGGCGCAGCTCAATTTGGCTGCTCAGGAGTGTGGACTAAGCAATATTCAAAGGAGCTGCGCCATGGCTCAGCAGCTTTGAATATCACACCCTGGCCACCCCCAGTGTGCATGGCGCAGTGGCACTGCACCAGCACAAGTGGCCAGAGTGGAGCATGGAGATGCGTTAGTGCAAGTTCCATTGCGCCATGCACAGCAACCGCGATATTCAAAAGTTGACATACAAATGGGGCCATAATGTATTCAAGGTGCACATGGGGCCATTTGCATGTCATTATGACCCCATTTTCATACAGGTGTGCCGATCCCCAATGACTTGTGCCTGGCGCCCTGCCAGGCAGCAGCCATCTGGGACTGATGCCCCCTGCAGCCCGATCGCGGGCATTAGTAGTACACAGAAAACTATTTCATCCTCTATCTCTGGTGGTCCAGTGGACCGCTATCTGCCCGATCACGGGCATCTGAAATAAAAATAGATATAAGTCCTATATCCCTGGTGGTCCAGTGGACCGCTATCTGCCCGATCGCGGCATTTGTAACAGAAATAGATATAAGTCCTATATCCTGGTGGTCCAGTGGACCCCTGTCTGCCTGATTGCAGCATTTATAACAGAAATAGATATAAGTCCTATATCCCTGGTGGTCCAGTGGACCCCTGTCTGCCCAATCGTGGCATTTGTAACAGAAATAGATGTAAGTCCTATATCCCTGGTGGCCCAGTGGACCTATCTGCCCGATTGCGGCATTTGTAAAAGTAAACTAATTCCAGATCCCTGGTGGTCTAGTGGTGCCCCCACCCACCCATTGAGCCCCACCACTCACTCGCCCCCCATCAGCCGCGGGAGGCAGCACACCACACCCGCCTGCCACCCGCTGCCCACCGACTGACACCTGTAGGGCTGCATGCTCATTGGTTCACAGCGTGAGCCAATGGGTGTGTGTCTTATTGCATTACATATTCCAGATATGTGAATGATTCATTCACATATCTGAATAATGTGTAGAGGAGAGGGGTTGCAATCTACTGGCTCACACTCAGAACCAAGTGGGCGTGCAGCCCACCGAGGTGTCAGTTGGCAGGCGTGCAGGGCAGCGGTGGGTGCTGCCGCCCATCATTGGACAGGGGAGCGTGGCAGGGGGCCCAGTGGGTGGGTGGGTACCACTAGAACACAAGGGATATTGGAATTAGTTTACTTTTACAAATGCCGCAATCGGGCAGATAGGTCCACTGGGCCACCAGGGATATAGGACTTACATCTATTTCTGTTACAAATGCTGCAATTGGGCAGACAGGGGTCCACTGGACCACCAGGGATATAGGACTTATATCTATTTTTGTTACAGATGCCCACGATCGAGCAGATAGGTTCCACTGGACCACCAGGGATATTGGATGGAATTCTAATTATTTTTTATACAGATGCCCACGATCAGGCATGGGGGGGCACCAGGTGCAGCAGGAGCTCAGGTGGCCACTCACAGGTGGCAGCTGCCATGTTGCGCCTTGCAATGCAGCAGCTCACCTGTGGGAGGCCATCCATTGTTCCTTTTTTTTTGGCTTAACTTTGTGTTGGCACAGGTAGGGGTTACACATGCATGGCTCTGCACATCCCAGGCTGAATATCGGGCTGTGCAGGTTATGCATGGGCACGCCTACCTGTGCCTGCATACATTACTGATGTGTTCAAGATCGGGATTTATGCCGCAGACTTTTCCCTTTGAATATCGTGCCGAGGCGCAACCCTTTTGAATATCTGGGCCATGCTGTGTAATGTTTTCCCACATTTCCCTCGTTGTTTTGTTTTTAAGTTCTACCTCCCAGTTGATTTTTTTTTTAATCTTTAATATTAACATGATTTGCTGTGTTGTAGTCATAAATCTCTCTGCATCCTTTTATTTTAGGGGTGCTGTCCTCTTAAGAAAAATAAATACTATTGTGGTCACTGTTACTGAGTGGTGCTTGCTTTTCACAGTTTGTGACATTTATTTCATTATTACATAATGCTACATCTAAGATGTCTACTCCCCATGTGGAATGTTTTACCTGTTGTATTAGGCCGAGTTGTTCAATGTTTTTAGAAACTCTTTACTTTATTTGTTTGTCCCAGTTGTTGTTTCCCAATTTATGCCATTTAGATTCAGATCTCTGAAAAACAATTACTCTTCCCAGTTCCCTTGCTTGTTTAGGTTCCAAAATTATTTCTTCTAAGTATTTCACTATTTCCATTAGGTGGTCTGTAGCACAGACCAACTATTATGTGGCTTCCATTATTACTTTGAATTCTTATCCATAAAGTCTCAGTTCTACCCCCATCTTTATTTTGTCAGATACACCAGCTGACTGCATGTTTTCAGAGATATATGCTTCTACCCCCTCCTCCTTTTTTTCTGATTCTGTCTAGTCTGTGGAGTCTGTAGCTATTTATATTTTTTCCCCTAGTGTCCTTTGATCTCCGCCATGTCTTGGTAATGAATGCCATATTGACTTTTACACTTGATTTTAGTAATGTTCCTAATTCTTCTACTTTGTTATTCAGACTTCTGACATTTCTGCCGGTGCATGGAAAGGGGTGTGCCTCAATACCCAAAACCTGTGAAACAAAATTAGCAAACTGTAGGCAATAATGTCAGACACCTGTGTGGACCTAGTAGCCATCACAGAAACATGGTTCATGGAGAACAATGACTAGGATCTCTCAGTCTCTGGGTATACACTCTATAGGTAGGATAGAAAGGGAGCCGGTGGAGGGGATGCCCTATATTTTTGAGAGGGAATCATAGCAACCTCTTTTGATGCCATTAAAAGGGACGGTGTAGAATCCCTGTGGGTGCACCTCAGGGTGCTTTCAGGTAAAAAAGATCTACTTAGGGGTGATATATAGACCACCAGGTCAAATCGAGGAGAGGGATTCAGCACTCCTAGAGGAAATCAGAGATACAGTAAAAATAGAGGAAACTGTGGTGATCAGAGACTTGAACATGCCAGACATAGACTGGGATGTTCAAATTGCAAAATCCATAATAAACCAGACAGTGGTAGATGTCTTATAGAACTGTCTGCTCAACCAGATGGTCAGCTCTCCGACCAAGTCAAATGCAATCCTCGATGTGGTACTCACAAACTTAGAGATAGTTGGATTGGTGAGGGTTGGAGATCCACTGGCAAGCAGTGACCACAGCTCAGTCTGGTTAGAGTTGTTCCCAGGGGATGTAAAATCTCAATCCCATGAACAGGTATTGACATTTAAAGGTGCAAACTTAAAAATGATGAAAACAATACTCATGGGCAAACTACCCAGGATCCAGGAAAAAATGGAGGTGGAGGATATCTGGGGGGTAGTTAAACAGACCATAACTGAGGCTACAAAAATCTGTGTTAAATCAGTGACAAAGAGCAAACAAAAAAATTGATATGGCTCACAGACCAGATCAAGAGTGCAATTAGAGTGAAAAGAAAGGCATTCTGCAACCACAAGGAGCTAGAGAACAATGATAGTTGAGTGGCTCAGCAAGTAGCACACTCATCTCTAAGGCCGGGAGATCAGAAGGCAGTGGGTTCTATCCTGACACCAGTCACTTGGGTTAATATCCTAATACTGACACTGTAGTGCATCATGAGGGGGGTGCTGCATTCCTGAGGTGCCATCTTTTGGATGAGACTTAAACCGATGTCCGATCTGCCAGTTCTGGTGGTAGTTCAAGTGGATGTTAAAGATCCCACGGCACTTCTCAAAAAGAGTAGGGGAATTTTTATTGAAAAAGAAATAAACATTACACCATTTCATAATTATACAACAAAATCAAATTTCAAACAAAAT
Organism: Neoceratodus forsteri; assembly: GCA_016271365.2. Taxonomy (NCBI): domain Eukaryota; kingdom Metazoa; phylum Chordata; order Ceratodontiformes; family Ceratodontidae; genus Neoceratodus; species Neoceratodus forsteri. The sequence continues at coordinate 586,388,100 of CM028131.1, forward strand.
TAAACATGTCCAAAACAAATGCATGAGAGAAAAAAATTAGGTCATGAACCAAAAAACACTCATTTGACATCTCCTATATACAAGGAACAACAAATACTAAAGTATTATATTAATTACAGTTCAAACTATATATCCCAAATTTTTTTCATAAATATTATTTTATCTACAGTAAATTTCTGTTTATCCTGTTCTTTAATTGTCAAAATGGCTGTTTCAATTTGTGTTATCAAGATGTCAGTCCTTTGTTGAATTTGTTGGAATACATATTGACATCTACACTGCCACATGTAGTATTTTATAACTACAAAAATAACATGTAGTGTACTAGCATGGAAATGTTTCCATATCCCTGAATAGTCCCCCAGAATTAAGGTGTTATACGTTATTCTAGACATAAATGGCCATTTCCACTTGTAAGCTAGTTCTGATCAAAATTTTATACTTTCTGGACATAATAAAAAAAAGATTCATAGTTTCTTCACAGGTTGTGCACGATAATTTTGGACAATATATCTCTTGTAAAGCCTTATGCTTCAAATTTCCCTTTACCCCTAACTTCCCTTGACAACACAACCAGGACACATCCCACATATTCTGTGGGATCCTATTATTTGTTAGGCCTGCCGGAGCCTGAGGCATTCTGGTGGGTGCACATTCAGGGAATATCAATACTACTTTTTGTAACTGATACACTATATGGCTATATAGTTGTCGTCTGTTTAATGTGAAAACATTATTTTTTCTATCTTCCACTGCATAATCTTTTTTAAATAGGAGCGTGCATAGCTTGGTATTTTGTATTGGGGTAAAATTTTTGGAGGGGCCTGATCCTATTTCCCCAAATATGTCTGAAACGCATGTATCAGCCATTTCTGCCACATACATTTTGCAACATTCCTACAACTTCCCAGTGTGTTATATAAAGAAAATGTGTTGTAGAATACCACAGGGTTCACATGTTAACCCCCTTCTTTATATGGGAGGTATGTGATCTGTCCTTTAACTGGATTGAGGTGACTGCCCCATACCATTTGGAAGAAACAACTCAGGATTCTTGTTTCCAGTTGTATTGGAGGAGGATACATATAACTTAAAAATGTAAACATAGTTAATAAAAACTTTTTTTATACTCAGAATTCTTTTTTTCCTTCCCAGCTTCCAATGTTTCCATATCCAAACTTTTGCATCACAAATCCCTAACTGTTTTCCCCTATTTAAAAGAGCTGCATCATCTGTGTGAAGCCAAGTCCCTAAACTTTTATGAGGGGAACTGTCTATTCTAATTCCTACGTTTTGAACATCTATTTCTATTATCCCTATGGGGATTGCTACACTTTTGTCTTTATCTCTGCTCCTGATTTGGCTGTAAAGTTTTGAAATACTTGCACTGCTCTCATCCCTGATTCTGTTGTATCAGAAAGAATACACACATCATCTGCATACACTGTAATTACTTCTGGTGATAAACTAGGTTGTGGGAAAAGTCCTATGATTTTATTATCCCACTTAATTTGGCTAATAATAGTATCTATAGTGAATGTATATAATAGAGGACTCAGGGGACATCCTTGTCTGACTCTTCTCTGCAACATAATATCCCCACCAAGATATTCATTTACTGAGGGAATAAAACATGCCTTGGTATATAGTCTTTTCCTCCACCTTATCAAAATCTGAGGGATCCCTTATGTAGCTAATACCTCAAACAGATATTGATGTTCCACCCAGACGAAGGCTTTAGTTTGATCTAATGCCAATATGTATCATGCCTTGCTTCTCTGCTACTTTCAAGCAGTTCCCTAAGTAAATACAAGTTATATCGAATCTTTCTGTGTGGTATAGCACATGTTTGCGCTATCTCTATCAGTTCCCCTGATATTTGTTGCAGCCTTTTACATATTATTCTCATTAATAATTTATAGTCACAATATAATAAACTCATAGGTCTCCAATTTCTGATGTCATGTTTGTCCTCTTTCTTATATGTGTAGCTAATTATTGCTCTCCCAAAGTCTGGTGTACCGTCTTCTTGGTCTGCATTGTGTAATATATAATTAAATATGGGATCCAAAATTATGCTAAGTTCAGAAATATATTTTTTATATAAATCATTAGGTAGCTCATCTATGCCTTGGGAAGTTCCATTTTTTTAAGGTTTTAATTGTGTTATGAATCTCCTTCTGAGTAATTGGTCTACCTAGTATTTCCCCATTTCCTGTATTGGCCTGTGGTAAAGAAGCCATGAGAATGTCTGTTAATGTTTCTGTATTATTATGACTAGTAGAGAATTCCTTACTTAGATGTTCTTTTACCTTTTGTAACACACCTAAATCTGAAGTGATCAAAGTCCCATATGCTGTATATAGGCCTATCATTGTGGTTTGTGCCAGTCTTTGTTTGCATGCTATGTAGGGGTCTGATGCTGATAGCTTAACCATGCCATATCTCATTTCAGCTTCCAGTGGTAGCTAAACATTACTATTTTTATATCTAACATTTGTGTTTTATATTGACCCTGATCTTACAAAGCTGGTTTCTGTACTCTAGGTATTTAATGTAGTGCGAGTTAGATGTCTCTTTACCATAAGACATAAAGCATTTTCTTAAATCATTTTTCATGTCTGACCACCAGTCCTACAAATTCTCATACATACATAGTGTTGTTAATCTACTTGCAAAAAGTAGTTCTATTTTTTCCTGTGTCTCTCTCCTATCTAAAACTGATGAATTCAGTTTCCAATGTAATGGCTGTGATAAAGGTGGAGCTGTTGCTAAGCTAAAGTTGCTTATGAGGATACAATGATCAGAAAACTCTTTGGGCCATACCTGGATTTTGATTGGTTTACCGTGTTTGGATGAAAATAAAAAATCTATTCTTGTGGCATATCTATTTGTATGATATGAATATCCTGGGTCAGTCCTTAAATTTTTATAGACATCTGTTAGACCTGCATCCACTATGTTTTTGAGTGCATGTGACTCACAGCATACCTTCTTTGCAATATCTCCAGAAGCTGTAATACCTATACTGCAATTAAAATCTCCTTCCCAAATCAGATGTTTTCTAGTGTATAGGTAAGGTCAGATGGCCTCAAACAGCTCTATTCTAGCTACCTTAGTTTGAGGAGCATATATGTTGATAACTCTAAAATTTAAATCCCTGTGTTTGCAATCAATTATCAAAGCCCTTTCTGGCATTACATCAATTACCATATTCACTGAGAAGGATGTGCTCTTAAACATAATACCAATACTATCTGCGGTATCAGTACCAAAAGTTCAAAAGGAGGGACCCCACAGCTAGCTTCTTCTTACCTGCTCTATTTCAGAAAGGGAAGATAGTTTGGTTTCTTGAAGAAACACTACATCTTTTCCCAAAGTTTGAATAAAATTTAAAATAGAGATCCTTTTCTTATAGTTCTTTATACTACACACGTTAAAGGAGGCTATGCTTAAAGTGGTCATGATGCAGTCTAGTTAATCTTAAATTACTGTACATCAATCATTCTCCTCCTGTGAGGCCTTATTTTTCCTTTTTTCCCCTTCTTTTTTTTTCGTGATGTTCACTCCTCTTTTACCTCCATCCTCCATTTCTGATACTACTTCTGATTTGTTTGAAATGTCTGATTCATGTTCAGAATCTTCACCCTCCCCCTGTAATGGAGCATAAGGATTCTGCGTATTTGCACAGAATGGGACTTGAGATAAATTAGTTACTGCTCTAGTTACCCTCCCACTTTTTGGAGCTATTTGTCCTATGGGGGGCATAGTGTGTGATCTACCGGTAGTGTCTTCTTCCTGTTCTTGTCTGTCTACCTCCTTATTCTCTGTTTGTGCTTTTCCATGCCTTTCTGTGGGAAGAGGGGTGGCCTGGTCCATTTCTTGACCTACATCCTCCCTATTTCCTGTATTTGGGTGCCTCTCATCTTCCCGAATGTCTTTCACTATCTGCGTTTCAGCTGCTTTTGACTGTGTGGCTGTAGGGTTAAAAGATGGCCCTCTTCTCTTTTCCTGAGCATGCTGGACTAGGTTGTCCTGATCCCAACCCTCATTTCTGTTGTGTCTAGCCCAGGGGCATTGATGAAAAGCATGCCATTTTTCATCACGTAAGTTACACTGGAAAATGTTTTCACATAGTGAACTTGGATGTCCATAACCCCCACACATGGAACATTTTAACAAATCAAAAGTACTGCTTAAATGCATTCTCACCCCACATTTATAACAGGCTCTGGGTTGTCTGCTTCCCCCGCCCCCCAAAAAACTATTGGGTATATAGAGCACCTGTGAATTAACTTGGAAAATTTTCACCTTAAATTTCCACCTTCCCATTAATATAGCTTCTGTGTCTATTATTGCTTTTGGGGGGCCCAAGACATCACACCTATTTTGTAACCAGTGGTATATGTCACTTACATTTACTCCCCCATTGTGAAACAGTATAGTTACCAATATTATCATGGGCTTAGTTAGAGGTATTGCATAAAATGGGGTCCAAAGTGGGGTTTGCTTCACATTATTATATTTCCACCAGAATCATTCTAATCCTGAGTTAGTTTTAAAACTTACATCAAAAGTATCCTCACCAGATACATGTATTAGTGCATAAATATCACTGGGGGGAAACTGGAGTGAGAATTTTAATAACTGCTTTGCAACATAATATCTGTCTGGATGTTCATGGAGGCCTCCCCTATATATGAGCCTAACTGCATTTTTCCTAGGTGCTTGTTCAAGTTTATTTTTAAATAAATCAGACAAAGTACCCTTTCCAGTATTTCTGGATTCATTTCCTCCTTGTCTAGTAAAATTCTAAGCTCTGCTTTTATTATTATTAGTGCTGGTTTAAGAATTTGTGTTAGTTTCAATTGGGGTAGCCCTTTTGTCCTGTGCTGAGTTTTTCAGTATGCTGTTACCCTTCTCAGAGTGCATTTCCTTTTCTGATATGTCTTTTGAGGTACTAGGCTGTTCCGAGTCATGATTACAGTCTTTTACAGCATTTGTTACCTTTTGCAAGTCCGCTACAGTGGATTTCGTTCCTTTAAATCCGGAGCTCCAATTTTGTGCTGTTTCTTCCCATTGTGGTGATGCAGGCCTGTTAGGTAAAACCTCTTCTCTCTCTTCATCCCACATCAGGTCAGGAATCCAGTGATCATTTTCATGCTGGGTCCAGCCTGCCTTTTTTAACGCCACCTCCGCCAACCAGTCCATGATTCTTGGCTCATTTTCACTTTGTAAGCCAAACTGCTGTCTTATCAGCTGAGATGCTGATGCTTCCTCTCTAGGTCCTGAAACATCCACGTCATCTCCCACATGTTGCTTTGTACTAGCAACTGACTCAGTCACCCACTGTACCTCACCAGAGGGTGGGTCATCTATTTCAGATCCTGGAAGAGAGACAGCGGCAATCTCCAGGCGCTGCTTAGCCGGTGTAGAAATGCCAGCATCAGCAGTGTCCATTGTTTGTACTCCCTTTCTGATATCAGATACACTCACATCTCACTGTTCCTCATACACCATCGCTCCTGCTGTCTCCTGAGAATCATTAGCTTGCTCAGAGATTTCCATCTCATTCTCCACATCTACAGGTACATCCATCTCCTCTAACTGTTCCAACATAGTGCCCATCTTGCAACTCCCAGCCAAGAGCCCCTCTACTGGCTAGTAGGGGAATTTTATTGAAAATTGGATTTCATTACAGTACATTCATAAATCAAAATTCAAAAGAAAAGTACACAAATAACATTCAGAATAAACAAGACAGAATTCCTATATATATATATATATAAACATGAGAATCAGTGTTGAAAAAAAATGGAAAGAAAACCTGATAACATATCTTATTAATATACATAGTCACACCATTCCATACAATTGGCCCACAAATGTTTTACTTTTTTAGGTGGAAATCTATTTATATCATATTGCATGGTTCTCCTGAGAGCATTTATAATATTCTGTAGCATTTCCGCATGTGATACCTTTTTTTGCTGTAAAATCCATAAGCACCATGATTGCCAGATGAAATATTTTATAAGTACAAATAGAATGTAAATAGTATCTGCATGGTATCTACTAAATGAGTTATCTGATGGGCCATAGACTATAGTGGGATAATCTAAAGATGAAAACTTTAGTTCCTTTAAATGTACTGCTAGTGCTGTCCAAAAAGGTTTTATATATGGGCAGGTTACAAACAAATGTTCCTGCATTTCTGTCACCTGATAGCATAATTCCCTAGGGCAGTTCCTTTCTTCTATCTGCTTATACTTAATATTTCCTTTCACACTCAATCTTCCAAAATTGCACAGCCAGGTACAGTCCCATGCATAAGGTGGGATTCTAATATTTGTTAACTGTTGTACTACTTTATTTAATTGTGAAGCAGGACAGTCGGGGAAAATTATCTCTGATTTACTTTCAGCTTGTGGTATCAAGTTGTAAACTGCTTTCATATCATGTACTAATACTTGATGGGGGGAAATCCTCCATTTTAGAAGACTCCTGATAATTTCCAAATCATACTGAGTCTATTCAGGCCTCTCATCTGATTATTTTCCTATAGGGGAAGACAAGGCCTTAACCAGGATTCTATTAATACTTTCCATGACAGTGATCCAGGTTTCATGGCCTGACTAAAATTACAAGAAACAAAAATACTTATGTAAAAAGGAAAAGGGTTTCCCATCCCAACCCATCCTTTACTGACTGGGAGGTATGTGAATTCCCTCTTAATAGGGTTTAGGCGTGACCCCCAGAATGCTTGAAAAAAGATACTAAGTAAACTTGTGAACCTGCTCTGTGGGGGTGGATAAATGTAGCTAAGGGCCCAGATATTCAAACTGCGCCAGGCTGTGGCGCAAGCTTGTGGGCAGCTCAGCTTGGCTGCGCAGGGGTGTGGACTGAGCGATATTCAACAGAGCTGCACCATGGCTCAGCAGCTTTGAATATCACACCCTGGCCACCACCAGTGTGCATGGCGCAGTGGCACTGCACCTGCGCAAGTGGCCAGAGTGGGGCATGGAGATGCGCTAGAGCAAGTTCCATTGTGCCATGCACAGCAACTGCGATATTCAAAAGTTGACATGCAAATAGGGCCATAATGTATGCAAGGTGCACATGGGGCCATTTGCATGTCATTATGACCCAATTTGCATACATTTGCGCCGATCCCTGATGACTTGCACCTGGCGCCCTGCCCTGCAGCAGCCGTCGGGGACCGATGCCCCCTGCAGCCCGATCATGGGCATTTGTTTAAAAAAAGATCCCTGTCCAATATCCCTGGTGGTCCAGTGGACCCCTATCTGCCTGATCATGGGCATTTGTGTAAAATACAATAATTCATCCTATATCCCTGAGGGTCCAGTGGACCATTCTCTGCCCGATTTAGGACATCTGTGAAAAAAAATGTCCTATATCCCTGGTGGTCCAGTGGACCGCTCTCTACCGATCGCGGGCATCTGTAAAAAGTCCTATATCCTGGTGGTCTAGGGTGACCCCCTCCCCACCGCCACTGAGCCCTGCCCCTCTCCCCCATTCAGGCGGTGGTAGCACCCCAGCCTGCCACTCCGCCACCCACTGACTGACACCTTGGTGGGCTGCACCCATTGGTTCTGGCGTGAGCCAATGGGCGTGCAACCCCTACCGATATATAAATTCAGATATGTGAATGATTCATTCACATATCTGGAATGTGTAGTATAGTAGGGGTTGCACGCCCATTGGCTCACGCCAGAACTAATGGTGTGCAGCCCTACTGAGGTTTCAGTCGGTGGGCGGCGGGTGGCAGGCGGGAGGGTGTGCTGCTGCCTGCCGCTGACCTGGGGGAGGCGCGGTGGGGCTCAGTGGCGGTGGGAGGGGGTACCTTATGTTTTGGAATTCCAAAGGATTTTAAAACCAAAAATAGAAATTCATGAGACAGCCTGACAAAGGCTTTTTCCTGGTCTAATGCTAACAAAAACCCTTTCAAAGTACCCTCTTCCCCTTTATTAAAAATGTCCCTTAGGACTATCAGATTGTCCTTTTTTTCCCCCAGGAACTGCTCACGTCTGTCTAGGACTTACTAAGTAATTTGCCACCTTCAATAGTCTCTCTAGAAGAATTTTACGAAGTATTTTCAGGTCTGTGTTTAATAAACTTAGTGGGTGCCAATTACGCATATTATTTTTTTCTCCTGTCTTATATAGCAAGATCATGATTGCATCCTGCATAGAGTAACCATATGTGGATATTTTCAAAACAGTATTAAAAAGGTATACCAGTATGGGAGCCAAATCAGTATAAAAGGTCCTGTAAAACCCAATTCCTATTCCGTCCATCCCTGGTGCTGTATTAGGGGCCAGGTTTGAGATGGCCCATTTAACTTCCTCTAATGTTACTTCAGTAATCAGTAGTTCTGCATTTATCTGTTTAACCTGTGGTAAGCATTGGGAGTGCAATATAGTTTGTGCATTCTCAACAACCTGATGGCTTCCAAATTGTTCAGCTGCATAGGACTGAACTCTAAGAAGAAGATCTAACATACTAGACACCAGCAGAGTAGGCCTATTGGTCTATCAAGTCTGCTCATGCTTCAACACCCTGATTGGGTACTATAGCCCTCTATCTGTCTCCTTCCACTGTTACTCCTTTAGGGGAATAAACCAATGCCCTATCTGGGGAAATTAATTCTAAAATAATTTTGTTCGCTAATCTTTTCGGACATTCTTTGGATCTAATGAGCCTTTTGACATCCTAGTTCCAAATTTCATCTCTTGATTCAGAGACTGGACTCTGTCATACTGTATTGCTGCCATTTTTTGTTTAGTGATTTTTATTTGTGCACTATAGTCCCGATTAGACTGTGAAGCTTGTGAAATGAGGCGCTGCAAATGGTGTCTTAACTGTAAATAAGATATACAGTTCTTTTGAGCTACATATTGAGCTCTTTTTTGAAAAAACTCCTGCCAATTCTTTTTTGTGTCCTCCCACCAGTCTATAATATTCTCAAATACATCTAGTACAGAAAGATGAGCTGACCATTCCCTTTTCCATTTTTTTAGAGGCATGGATCATCTAATAGCGATTCATTAAGCCTCCATTGGTTCTTTTTACATCTGGGAATATCATCCCATGTGATTTGTGCCATTACTAAAGCATGGTCCGAGAATTCAGTGGGATGGATTTTTGGTTGATTGATTCCTAGAGAGCGGGAAGCAAAAATGAAGTCTATCCGAGTTTTTAATGTACCTTTATGATACGTATAACCTTTATTAGAGCAGCAAATTCTGTAAGCATCTTTTAAATTAGCAGTTTGGAGCATTTGCTTCAATATTTGTGTATCACAGAACAGCTTATTTGCACTTAAACATCTATCTTGAATGGACAGCCCACAATTAAAATCACCCACCCAAAGCAATATTCTAGATGTATGTGGAAAGGTTTGAGTTTCTTTAAATAAGGCTACTCTTTGGGCTTTTGTCTGGGGGGGGCATAAAGAACAATTAAACAAAATCTTTCTGAAAAATAGGAGATATCCAATAGTAGTGCATGACCAGGATGAATTTCTAGTAACCTAGAAACCTTGAGAAAGGAATTAGAAAAGAGTATACCCACCCCATCACATATGTCCAGACCTGTAGACCAAAATGAGGGACCAAGAGTCCAGGGTCATGAAGCTTGCTGGAGCTCAAATGGTGTTTTTAATCTAGCATCTTGCAAACATAATATATCATATTGATTCTCTTGTAAAGAGAATAATGCCCGTATGTGCTTCCTATCGCTTTTGATACTGTTTATGTTCAATGTCACAATTGTGAGGGAGTGCATAGTCATAGGTTGTTATTGAAAAGGGGTACCATTTCTCATAAGTTGTCAGATTTTTTTTAATTTTTCCTTTGTCTGGTTCTTTTTGCTATAGGATGTTTCCCTTCCCCTTCCGTGTCTGTAGTGGAAGCCACTGAGGATGAATCAGTGACCTCCCCTTCAGAATCACCATCCATACCTTCTGAAACTAAAATTGTGAATTTATTGCTAGTTGGGATGGGTCCTGCTACTGAATCAATTGTAGGAACAGTTTTCCCCTGCCTATTTCTCTTCTTTGGGGGTACTTTTCTGAAAGGTGAATCCTTGCCTCCTGGCGGGGGAGGCATACCTGTATCCATAGACTCTGATATGGATGTTCGGTCAGACACAGCTGGAGCCTCAACTATTTGGGGTTCTGAGACTGTTTCCGCCTCTTCAGATCTATGAGGCTGTCTGTCTGGGCCTTCCTGGTGAGGTACTGGGACCTGGTTGTCCATATGTCTAGTATCCCTTTCAGCAACCTTTTTTGCCTGTTGGTGCTGCGCTGCATTGATCAAACCCTCATGAGAAGAGCAATCATCATGTTGCAGGAGGCCCATGGGCATCTCCCATAAGCGTGGCTTGTTTGCTCGCATAAGTTACATTTAAACAAATTAAGATATGCTGATGCTTTATGCCCAAAATCTAAACAGTGATTACATCTTGAAGAATCACAAGCAGAACTTAGGTGAGATCTTGACCCACATTTAAAACAGGACTTAGGTTAGCCTATATAAAAAATATCACCCAGTCTTTCCCTAGATAGAAGGAGCTTGGAAGATGCACTGGGCCTGTATTTGTGGTGAACAACTTTACCTTAATCCGCCAACTCCCATCCCAGATCTGCTCACTATCTAGGTTAGGAAAGGGTTTCCCCATAATTTCACACCTTGTCATAACCAAAACATGATATCCTCTATATTTGCCCCTTCATTTTTGAAGAGGACTGTGATGGTTTTAATCAGGGGTTTGGTTAATGGGATTACATGAAAGGGTATCCATTCTGGCTTGTTTGTTGAGAGTCTGGTATTGGGCCCAGAATCAGTCAAGACTGGACACAGCTTTAAAACTAATACCATAGTTCCCGTTGCCTAGCTCAATTAATGCAAACATTTCAGAAAAAAACTCATAGATACCTTCAGTAAAGTTTTGGCTACCTAAAGCCTATCTAGGGGGGTTTCTAATCCACCTCTATACAATAAACAAACCGCATTGCATCTAGGGGCAGACTCATCCTTATTTGTAATTAGGTCCGAGAGTTTAAACATTGGCAGCAGAGAGGGCCCTGCAGGGTTGTCATTTAAAACATTTTCACTAGGCCCTAAATGCATAAAATCTGCCCCATCTCCATCTGCCACATTATCAATAACCCCCTCTGTAACTGTCACAGTGTTAATATTTGCAACTTCACATGTCACTGGAATATCATTAACAACAGTTATATTTTTAGAAATGTCAATGTTATTACCCCAGGGTGAGTTGGAGCTTGGTGGAGTATTCTAGTTGGTAGCCACTCCTGTTGAGGAAGAGCAAGGTTGGGTCTGAGAAACAGGGACCCATGGGTCCGGGATCCACTGACATGTATGTTCCTTTGTCCATCCTGCTTGGGCTAATGCATTTTCAGGTGTCCAAGAATCAAAGTTAATATTAGAGTCCAAATCCATTCTGGTGCCCCAATCTTTATTTGCTTGTCTCTCCGTGAAAGGAAAAGCTTTTTTTTCCAGTTCCAGGCATTGCAACTGTGCCACTGGCTTTCCCGACCCCTAATCAATGTTTACTTGGTCTGTCTTTCAGCTCCTCTGTGCCTGGGCATGTGTGCAAAGTTTCCGGTGGCTTTCAGCATGGGTATGGAATTACCCTCTCACTGCCAGCCACTGCAGAGGCTGTTTTTGAACTTTTGACAGGCTCCCTGGAAATGTTCGGCTGCTGTTTTATCTCTGGATGACTCATTAGCTGTTTGACAGCTGTCTGCAAGTTTCTGACAGTTTCTCCTCTTTTGAGCTGATGCAGTTATCTGTCCAGCTCCAATGCCTGAGCAAGCAGCTTCTCTCTTTGCAACGACAAAGTATTTTTTACATCAAGTACCTGATTTTGAGATTGACTGACCAGAGGCTTTGGCATTTTCCAAATAGTTACTTTTTTCTTTCAAAATCCCTGTCTCAGGATCTATCTGACTGGAGTTCAGATCTTCAGATTCAAAGGAGTCCAAAACTAGTTCAGCATCTGGGAGTTCCTGAGATGACAAAGCAGGCCTAGAATCAGGGCCTTCAGCTTGCAGCACATCCTGCTCTTCTGCTGCCTCCTCCATTCTGGCTAGCTAGGGAAAGCCAGCCAAGGGGTCCTCCTACTGGCTGGTAGGGGAATTTCCCTGCTGCCCAGGCCAAATTCCCCTCCATTCACTAAAAATGTCATCAACAGCTTAATCTAATTCAAGGTCAGTTGGCATTCATTGGTATCCCCCTCCCTCGGGTCATGCCTGAAAATAGGCAGAATATGTTTAGTGCACTTACCCAGTCAACAAAAACTAAAATAAAAAAATTAAAAATTCACCCAGAACAGCAGGGATGCTAAGAAGATTGTGAGGCTAGCAAAGGCAGAGGCAGAACTTAGGATTGCTGAGGGGATCAAATCTGGTAAAAATTAATTATTTTAATAATCAGGGAAAAAGGAAGAAGGAAGGTGGTAGTCAGACTCATAGATGGTGGTAGGAGCATAGAGGATGATGGGAAAAAGCCACCATTCTGAACAGCTATTTCTGCTCGTTGTTCACAAAAGAACACAAGGGGCCTCTGCCTGAGAGCGGCATTAAAGCTATAGATGGAGGAAAACCATGTATGAGAGCTCCATCAATCACCAAGGACAGAGTTTGAGATGAACCGATGAATCAAAAAACAGACAAGACCCGGGACCTGATGGGATGCACCCGAGGGTACTGAGGGAGCTTGCGGAGGAGCTGGAAGTCCCCTTGACACACATATTCAATCAGTCACTTCAAACAGAAGTGGTGCCAAGGAACTGGTGAAGAGTGGACGTGGTCCCCTTGCACAAAGGGGGAAATTCAGAGGAGGCTGGAGTCTACAGGCGGGTTAGCCTCATGTCGGAGGTGGGGAAACTTATGGAGACCTTACTTAAACAAGATGTAGTAGAATATCTTGAAAGGAATGGCCTCCAAGATATGAAGCAGCATGGGTTCATGGCAGGCAGGTCATGCCAGACAAATCTTATTGTGTTCTTTGATTGGGTGACCAAGGATATTTATTTATCTATTTTTTTGATAACCGGGTAGGTGTGCTAGACATGAAAGTGACTATTTTCAGGCACGACCCGCGGGAGGTCAACAACATAGGGAGATAACAGTTACATAGAATACAGTGTCAGAAGCTGTGCAATACATTTCAGGCATGACCTGGTTGGTTAACAACATAGAGAGATAACAGTTAACATAGAATACAGTGTCAGGAGCCGTGCAATACATCGCAAGCATAAGGTGAGACAAAGTTAGGGCAAATAACGATACAAGGCATAACTGGTTTAAAATTATACAATTGGAGATAAGTGCCCAAGTCTGGATTATCATAGTAATAACACAAAATATGAGGTACAGAGAGAAGAAATATACTGAACGGCGGCATTATAACAACTTACTGAGAGTGAGAGGGTGTTGGTTTGGAAGGGGCAGGGGAGAGAGGTGAAGTTGGGATGGGTGTAATGGGGGCTGAGGGGGCAAGGTGTAATTTCACACTGTAGAAGGTGTAACCAAGGTGGCCAGGGCAGGGTAAGTCTAGACCTATGGATGGTTGAAGCAGGTACATTGAGCACAAGTAGTAAGGAGGGAGCGGTGCAATTTCTTAAACATGGCATGGTTAGGTGCAAGGCGGACATCTAGGGGCAGCGAGTTCCAGTAGGAGGGGCCCACATGCGAGAAACCTTATTTCCCTTTGGTAGTTCTACATCTGGGAATGCAAAGCAAGGAAAGGTCAGTAGATCGAAGACCATAAGAGATGGGCTTAGGGATTAGCAGGGAGGCTAGGTAGGTGGGCATAGTAGATCGGAAGTACACTGTCCAACAGGTTCCCAAGAGAGAGGAGATGTTGTGCAGTAAGAGAAGGCCAATTGAGATCAGAGTACAGCAAGCAGTGATGTTTTAGCCTGGAGGAAGCAGAGGCTTAGCGGCATATATTGTTGTAAGTAGTGTCCCACCTATGAAGATTAGCTTTAGATGTATTTGTATAGATTACGGATCCGTAAGAAAGTGATGGAAGAAGGATTCCTCTAGCAATGGCAGTCCTAGCAGTGGGGGTAAGAATATAGCTTGTTTTGTAGGCTAAGTCCAGTTTGGCATTCACAGCCTTACAGGTGGAGGTTATATGGACATCATAGGTGAGGGATTCATGGAGTAAGACCCCCAGATAATTAAAAGAAGTTACCATCTCCAGAGGGGAGCTGTCTGCCCAGGTGACCTGGAAAGATTTACGGTGTTGTTTTAATTTAATAGAGGAACCGAAGAGCATGGCCTTGGTCTTTGCAACATTTAGGACAAGTTTATTATTGGTAATCCAGGATTGAATATTTTGTAGATCCAAGGAGAGCTTATGATTAATAGAGTGGACATTATCTGACTTTGTATAAAAGACAAGATCATCGGCATAAAGCAGCGATGAACAGGAGGATACCACTTGAGGAATGTTGTTGACAAACATCGAGAAAAGCAGGGGTCCGAGGATAGAACCCTGAGGTACATCAATATTGATGAGTGCTTTTTCTGAGGTGGCTGAATTGAATTTCACGGTTTGATACCTGTTCGATAGGTAGCTATGGAACCAAGTTACAACATTAGGCGAGAAACCCAGGAAGAGATTGGTAAGCAAAAGAGGGTGGTTGACTAGATCGAAGGCTTTTGTAAAATCGATAAAAACTGCACCAGTTAGGTGACCCTGGTCCATAGTTTGAAGAATTTCATTTGTCAGCTGCAGAAGAGCGGTTTGAGTACTATGACCTTTTCGGATATGGATAAGGGATGCCCAGTAGACCTCTTATATTTTGGCTTTAGCAAGGCCTTCAACTCTGTGCCACACAACCGTCTGTTAAAAATGTTAGAGAACCTTGGCACTGTCCAGACCATACTCAAGTGGGTAGAAAGTTGGCTCAGGGATAGGAGTCAAAGAGTGGTAGTCAACAGGGTGAGGTCAGATGAGGGGGAAGTTACTAGTGGAGTGCCCCAGGGCTCGGTCTAGGGGCCCAGTCCTGTTTAATATGTTTATCAGCAACATTGGGGTAGGTATTAAAAGCAACATCGAATTCTTTGTGGATGACATAAAACTAGGTGGTAGACTTGACAGCGGGGAGACAGTCAGGGAACTGCAGGAAGACCTACAGAGACTAAAAAGATGATCCAATATTTGGCAGCTCAGGTTCAATGCAAAGAAGTGCAAGGTGTTGCACCTACAATAGGTAAAGGAAATTCCAGAATGGAATACTGGCTCAGTGGGATCCAACTCACCACTTCACATGAGGAGAGAGACTGGGGGTCATCATAAATTACTACCCGGAATCAGCTGAGCAAATGCAATAAAGCTTACAGCAAAGCAAGCAGCATGATGGGGTGCATAGGAAGAGGAACTGACAGTAGGAACAAGGAGGTGATCCTCCCACTCTACAGGTCCTTAGTGAGGCACCACCTGGAATGCTGTGTCCAGTTCAGGCAACTGCACCATAGGAAGGACAGGGACAGGCTGGAGACCATGCAAAGAAGAGCAGCAAAGATGGTACAGGGCCTCCAAGGATTCTTGTGTGAGGAATGCCTGCAAGCACTAAACATGTACTCACTGGAGACTAGAAGCGAGAGTGGAGATATGACAGACTTTTTCAAATTCTTGAAAGGTATCAATAAAGTTCCCTACTCAGAATTATTTAACAGGGTAGATGGCTCGACCACTAGGAGCATGAGTGGAAGCTAAGGGGGGAACTTCAGGAGGGATATAAAGAAATACTACTTTACAGACAGAGTCATGGGTCCATGGAATAGTGTGCTGCCCAAAGTGGTGGGAGCACAGACCATGGGAGCATTTAAATAGGGGTGGGATAGAGCAAGGGCTCAAATAGTAGCAAACAGGGCAGGAACTATCAAATGTCGGGTTGGGGCTAGATCCAAAGATCTGTAGTGTATCTCGAAAACCTGGGCAAACTAGATAGACTATCAGTCTCCTTCTGCCGTCAACTTCTATGTTTCTATTGCTTAGTAAGTAATGAACAGTATTTGGTTTCTGGTGGTTATTTTTGGGTGTTTAGTTTGAGATTTTATTTTGTTAGGTATGAAGCAATCCTCCTGCCCCCCCATACACAGCTTAGTTTAAATGTTCTGTGAGTAGCTTTATTCATCAGCTGTGTTAAAGTTTTAGCCTTTCTAAAATATGCCTCCCATGAATCAATGAAAGCCACTTCTATGTTTATGTATCTGTTTTTCAATTTGATGTTTATTTCTGCTGAATGGTATTGTTCTTCTCTGGATGTTCTTTTAGTATTGGAAAAATACTGGATACCACTGCCCTTTGTTTTTTATTAGTTCACATAGCTTCATAATGTCTTCTTCTGTAATGTATTTCTCATGGTCACGTCCAACATTATCAATCCCCATGTGAACCACCACAGTCTGTGTATCTATGTCACTACTTGTCATGTTTGGCAGTATGGTTTTTATGCCACTTGTCCTGGCACCAGGCAGACTATTCACTTCCCTTTTTTCTTTGACCTTTCCAGAACTTAGAGTATCTGTCCTATGCAAAACTGAGTCAGCTATCACAAGTACCTTTTCAGTTTTGTTCAGGCTATAGTTATCCTTGTTTATATTTATAGGCTCATATTTGTTTGATAGTGGTACAATATATCTGTGTTTGTTTCTAGTGTGGTTCCATTTCCAAAAGCTCTCCTAGCCTTCTTTCTGGGATTTTTTTGTTATATTGAACCACTCTGTTATTTCTAAATCAGTTTACTCCATGGAACATGTTTCAGAATCTGTATCTGAGACATCTATATAATTCTTAGTGTTTTATTGCTCTTTCTTTTTTCTTTGGAGCAATATTTACTGAATGCATTGCTCTCTCTCTCTCTATCTATCTCTAGCTTGTTCCTTTAAGATTTTAATTTCCAATACTAATTTTCCCATTTCTATAAATTTGGAGTAGATATAACAGCTAGTGTTGGATTCAGTGGCATTTGTCACACACATATGGCAACTGCAGCATCTAAAGGTAGTACCATTGTGACATAATGTGGTTAAGAAATCTTCAGATGAGTCATAGGCCTCCATTATATTGTTTAATGATATTGGGTTATACACTTAATATTTCAGTATGGAGGAACTAGTTCAATATTATATGTTATCAAAGGTCCTGGATTCTTAATGCTCTCACAGTTTTACAAATGCTGGTACCGTGTTTCTTAGATACTTACTAAATATCTTTTCAGGTTAGAGACCTGCCCTCTTCCCTGCATCCATGCAGAACATGCAAGACATGCGCTGAAGCAAATGTCTTTGCACATGTCTTCATGTGCTTGACACGCTCACTCCAGGCAATCCCCTTTGTAGTCATGGATCTGGTAGTCATGTGACTACACTTTGCAAAGTTACTGTTTTAAATTAAAACTTCTTTTTTTGTGCTGTTATGCACGGAGCCTCCATACAGTTATTTCACAATGATGTACTGATTGTTCCCAAAATAAAGTATTTATTTGGTTGTAGTCTGTTTAGCCCTGCATGGACGACAGTTTGCCCTTCTTCCTGGTTCCTTACAGGGACCTCCACCTCTCACTCACTGTCTAGCCTAGGTATACTTGTAAGGTAGTAAATAGTAATAAAAATAGTAATAGAAATGAAATGCACACATAACAAAAAAAAACAAATCATTAAAGTAAAGGTTGCTGTCTCACAGCCTCTCCCCTGTCTCACAGCTCACTTTAAAGTGGCCTGCTCACTCCGAACTATCACCTTTGTAGTCATGGACCTGGAAGTCATGTGGCTACACTCTGCAAAGTTACCATGTTAAAAGAAAACTTATTTTTGTGTGCTGTTAAGCATGGAGCCTCCCTACAGTTATTTCATAATGATGTACTGATTGTGCCCAAAATTAAGTATTTATTTATTTGGTTGTAGTCTGTTTAGCCCTGCATGGACTACTATTTGCCCTTCTTCCTGGTTTCGTAAAGGAGCCTCCACCTTTCACTCACTGTCTAGGCCGGATATACTTGTAAGGAAGTAAACAGTAATGAAAATAGTAATAGAAATGAAATGCACACACAACAAAAAAAATCAGACCATTAAAGTAAAGGTTGCTGTCTCACACCCTCTCCGCTGTCTCACAGCTCAGTTTTAAGGTTTAACAAAAGTATTACAATATTATGTAATTTCACAAAAGCTCATGAAATTTAACTTTAATTACTGATGAGTTTTTTGACGGGAATTTTGGCTGCTTATAACTGGGCCAGCCTTTGAGCAAAAAATTACAGAGTTGATACATACAGACTCTTTTTTTCCATATTGGTTATTCTTCCTGCGGGCAGCTCATCTCTCAGGAATATACCCTCCTTACGGGATTATACCCTGATCAGGCTGAAGTCAGCCATCATTGGGTTGGCTACCAATCTTTTCTCCAACATTCATTCCCTCCCATCTCCCCTGCTAGGGGTGGTGCCATTGTCAGCCTCACACAGCCACCACTTTTCCTTTGGCAGGTGCAAGCTCCTTGGCCTAGCAGCAGGGGTTGCTGTGTTGGTGGATCCCACTGCCAACCATCTCCAACCAAGATGAACTGCCAAGTGGTAGCTGTCTTGGCTATGGCCTGCTTCTGGATGTGACTTCTTGGGCTCACTTCTGTACCCAGGTTGTCAACACGGCAGTGCAATGCTCTGCTGCTGGACCATGGGGTGGCTTCAAAGCCTAATACTTAGGGTCAGTGAACTTAACAAAACTGATAATATTCTAGTTTGAAAGTTATAGGGGCTTAAAATTCTGCAGTTTACATAACTAAAAATATAATTTTAACATTTCTGGAAGTCTACACACATATATCTCAGTGACCTTTAAAGATAGAGACCTGACACTTTTGTACACTTCTGTATGGGCCATGGTAAAGTCCTCATACCAAATCTGGTGCAGTTTGGTCAAACATGTTTAATTTACATAATTATGAAATGTAACTTTAAAATTTCTGAATATTTGGAGGCTTATAACTCAGTATTCTTTAATGATGAAGATATGAAATGTGCTACACGTCTGTATGGTCCTTGGCAAAGTCATCCTACCAAGGAGGTATAATTTGGACAAATAGGCCCAGATATTCAAACTGCACCCAAAAAGTGAGCAACAGCAGGAGCATGCTCAAGTCTACTGTGCCCATGCGAAAGAAGCACGATATTCAAAAACTGCGCAGGCCAAGATACGCCTACGGCCGACGACTGAATATTGCACCACCTGCACCATAGCGCAACTAGGGAGGTGAAGCTGAGCATATCTGATGCACCATAGCGCAACAAGGGATGTTCAGCTGAGCAGTCCAGATGCGCCATAGTGCAACCAGGGATGCCCCCCAGCAGCAGGGCAGCAATGCAACAGCACAACCAGGGATGCAGGGGCCCACCACCCATGCCACAGATGGGCAGAGGAACACACAGCAGAACAGACATCGTCCCCCCACACCCCATGCACTGCACAACTGGGGGAGGGCTGGAATAACCACTAGCCCATGGAGACCAGCAACCAACCCACAGCCGGGCCATGGTGCCCCATCACACCCCCTGGCAAGCTGTGACCGGCACACAAGGATGGCCAACCACCCCGTACCACACCATCCCACAAATGCAGAGCACACCCTGCACCATGATCCCCATACACCGTGCCGAGGAGTAGCATCCAACAGTGCAGGACACCCCATGTATGCCACCACCCCACTGTGACAATGCAACCCTGTGCACCATGGAGCCATGCAAGGCAGCCCCACCATGGACACCCTGCAGCAGGTGGCAGCAGACAGTGATGCAACAGATGCATACACAGTGCCGCCATGCACGTCCCCCCCAAAGTACAGCTGAGAGACTGACCATGCGTCAGCACGTGAGGTACCTCACATGTGACAGGGCATGCCCTGGACCTCACCTCCAGTGGTACAGCACCATGCACACCCTCCCAAGGACACATCGCATCCCAGCACTGGCCACAACAGCCACCACTGACACACCAGCAGACCGTGCATATCACAGACATGCAAGGGTGTCAGTTGCACAGGCCATGGATGGTCTGACAGGGGTGCCATGCACACAGTGCAGGCCCCATGGACCACTGCACACAGGCATCCAGTGCACAGAGTACAACATACAAACCACAGACAGTGACTGATCCCCCTGCCCACACCATAGGTGGTTCATCTCTGCACACACACACACACACACACACACGCCCATGCGTGCACCACCCCTGATGCCATGCACACCACTGCTGCAGCTGAGCACCTGTAGCCCGCTACAAATCAGAGACCACTACAGTTGTTATAACAAAATGTATGTATTAAAAAATAACAACTCTCAAACATATGTACAATGTATACAAGGGTGGGGGGAAAGGGCCACAAACCAGGTGGAGGCGAGCATGGGGCAGTGTTGTACAAATGGGAGAGGGAAGAAGGGGTGTGAGGGTGGGTCCAGGGGGTTATGGTTGTCAGGGGGTCATGGAGGGCCTATTCTGTGCCCCGCTGTCCACTCCTGTGGTGGCTCCAGGTTCTTCTCCTCCGGACCCCATACTGCACCATGCACTCCAACACTGCCAGGGACACCCATGCCAGCTGCAGAAGCTCTTGTATGCCCCGTTCCAGGGCCATCCAGTGTTGTCCACCTAGGACAAGGGAGCAGAGTCAATACATGTGACTGTCCAGCCCCCTGCAGCAAACCCATTGTGCATGGCATACAGCCATGTGCCACGTCCCTGTGATGGTGTGTGACCACCCACAGTGAATATGTCCACAAGACCTGCCTACCCAGGCAGCCACAGCCATGTGACCACACTGCACACCCACCGCCCATGTCCTGCACAGCACCACCGTGGCCATACAGTAACTTGGCTATGAGGTGTGAAGGCAGGGTGGCACAGCCATGTGCCTGGTGCATGCATGGACCACCATTGACGCACTCCCAGACATGCAGTGCCACTGGACAGTGCTGACTGTAACAAGTTGGCGTGGCAGAGTGGTGTCACTGGATGGTGGCCATGCCCTGCTGCCCGCCTCTGTTACACAGCATGCAACAGTAATCATTGATGAGGCACTCACCATCATCAGGCTGGTCCCTGCGCCTCTACGGACCTTCACCCCTCCTGGCCTGCTGGTCCTCCTGGAGACACCTCCTCTCTCTCACCAGCCTGTGTTCTTCTGGGCCTAAGGTGCAAACATGGAGAGAGGAACATCAGTACAATTCTGTAGCAAAGTCCCCCTGCCCCCATGTGTGTGCAATCCCACACAGCCAGACCCACCCACCCCACACCCCAATAACACCACCACGGCCAACACCGGATGGCTCCCCATATGCCGGACACATGCAACCATGATACCCATATGGACGATAAAAGTGTATGGATGTTGCACCTACCTGGCCATGGCACCGTGCCCCTCCTGACACATGCCCTCAGGCGGGCAAGCAGGTCCGGGTCCCTCCGCCTCAGGTCCCCATATCAGTGGCGGCACTGCTCTGCCATCCGCCCCATACCAGTGGCCTCGTCCAGGCTGTTGGCCACCTCCTGCCACACCTGACTCCTGGCTCTGTCCAGGGGTGCCTCCCCAAATAAAGGCCCAACATGTGGCTCCACAATGGCAACAAGGTTTGCCAGCTCCACCTGGCGCCACTGCACAGCACGCCTCTGCACCATCTCTGCTGCTCAGTTCAGTCAAAATGGCACTCTGCAGTGCGGTCCTGCGACATGCAGATGCTGTGCGGTACAGCGCTGCTATTCCCTATTGCACTGTCACCGAACAGCGCGATAGTGGTGCACCCATGCCTGATGCATGGTGCCTAGGGGGCAAAGGTTGGGCACAGGGTCAAGGGTCTCTGGTGTACGGACAGCCACAGCGCGATTGGAACCCAATGCATGTAGTACGATTGGGTGCCTGTGTGCCACCTCCTGTAGCGGCCTACCGCGCTGTTGCCCCAGTGCACCTACAACGCCCCAGTGCCACAGTGCCATATAGGTGAACAGCGCTGTAGCATCACTGGCACAATGGTGGCTGTGCCCTGCATTAGCTTCTGTGCACAGCACATCAGCAGCACGGCAGGTGCATCAACCCGGGCATGCGCAGTTAGGTGTGTACTGTGCTTTTCACAGAACTGCGCCCTTGGCTCAGCACTTTCAACACAATTACGCAAAGCGCAACAGCGCGATATTCAGCCAGCATATGCAAATCAACTAATCAGCCATTCAATGGTGCAGTCACTGCATTTGCATCCACTTAAAGATGCGACTCACCTCATTTGCATGGGTTGCGCTATAAAAGTGTGACATTGGGCTGCACTGGCCATAGTCAGTTACTGCAGTCTATTGCAGTGAGTTGCATGCTGTTTGGGAGTGTGGACTGTGGATTTTGGGACATGTATGGGACTGCACAGTCACAGGTAACACCTGTCATTCTCACAGGCAGAATCATGACCAAGTGTGTTGTGGAGGAAGAGGTACAGAGTCGTGGGAGGAAGAGGAGGCCAAATTTCACTAAGGCCGAGATGGATGCCCTGTTTGAGGCCTACCTAGACCAGGAGACGCTTCTCAGTGGATGCCAGGGAACACCACAGGCCCATGCTGCTGCATGGGAGGAGGTGGCACGTGCTGTAAACCTGCATGGCAGCCACCAGCATTCCGTGCAGGAGTGCAAGAAAAAGATGGGCACAGACAGGTGGAGGATTAAGGAGAAGGTGGCTGCCATCAGGGCAGCATGGTCTGCGACAGGTGGGGGACAGCCGGAGGTGCTACTCCTGACCCTACAGGAGGAGCGGGTTGCTGGCAGCATGCAGCATTGCGCCATTGAGGGTGTTGTGGGTGGTGGATTCCAGACTGGCGGTAGCCCATCACTGCATGGTAGGTTATGGTCTGTCTATTGGGGGGGAACAGGGTAGGTGACTTGTTTTCCCTTACAGATCCTGAATGTCTGCATGGGTCAGTGGCGGTGGGCTTCTCCACTGAGGCCGGTCACATGGAGATGGAGGAGGGCCCATCCATCTCCACAGGAATACGCGGCTCAGGGCTACAGTGGGCCTGCCTGGATGTCCAGACTGATGTTGGTGGAGCAGGTGCGGAGGAGGCCCTGCCCATGTCCCAGTGCACCAGTGTCCATGGATGCCAGCATGCTGAGACTCAGGCTGGTGCCGGATCCGTCACCGATGATGATGTTGCTAACGTCATGGACAGTGATACGCATGTGCCAGAGGATGGCCACACAGCAGGTTACATCGCATCCATGGCTGTGGGTGGTGCCACTGTGGAGGCCTGCGTGTCATCACAGTCCCAGCCTGTGCCTGTTAGCACTGGTGGAGCAGCACTGGCATGTGTACAGGACAGTGGGACTGTTGCGGCCACTGCAGCGGCACCATTGAGCCCTGGGGAGTGGCAGCCAGAGGGGCAGCATCAGCAGTCGGCCAATAGGCATGGGGGTACAGTGTCAGGGCATGGCATCAGTGCACCACCTGTGGACATGCCCAGGCCTGGCCCTGGTGTGCAGCGCCCACCCTCAAGGGGTGATGAGCATCAGGGCCGTGAACACCCCCAATCAGGCAGATGACCTCTTGGATGAGCACACCTGCATACTGCAAGCATCAGTCAATCAGCAGATGCAGCTTGTGATGGTGGTGGATGCACTGTGTGCGGCTCTGCGCCAGACAGAGGAGCATCGCAGCAGAGACACCGCTCTGCTCCTGGCAGGGATGGACTGGATGCGGGAGGATGTGACCCCTGCCATTGACAGGCTGACACAGACAATCACAGCTGCCATGGTCACAGTGGACACACAGATATTTGCCCATGCGTTGCAGACACTGTGCAGTGCAATGTCCACCCCCCATTCCTGGCGTCATGCGACACCATCCTTGTCGACATCGGGTTCAGCTGTGGGCATCGCGAGCACACCTGGTGCAGGCATGTTTGGTGTGTTGCAGACCCCTGCACAAGCACGGTTGCATTCACACAGTGGAATCCATGGGGGACCGTCAGTGCCGCCCCATGAGGCCAGTGGTCAGCCTGTCACTTCTGGCGGGTCTCGGCAGGGCTGCCCATGCATCCGTGGTGGCCGTGACACTGTGGTGTGTGACTGACCTGTCTTCCAGCATGGCTACTGTCTGATGCTGCCCTGTGTGCATTGTGTCATTCAGCAGGCAATGCATGGGTGGGTACCTGGCCCTGCATGC
The DNA here is from genome assembly GCA_016271365.2 of Neoceratodus forsteri. Taxonomy (NCBI): domain Eukaryota; kingdom Metazoa; phylum Chordata; order Ceratodontiformes; family Ceratodontidae; genus Neoceratodus; species Neoceratodus forsteri. The sequence continues at coordinate 586,412,346 of CM028131.1, forward strand.
ACACACACTGTCCATCTGCACACCCTCCCAGCTGCTGTCCACAGTTGCGTGTGCATGATGATGCCTGCATTGCACTGTACGCCACTGTGCAATGGTGCCCAGCATCTGACACATGCACAATGACAGGCAGTGGGTGTGGGGGTCTGTGGACATGTGTGTGGCTAGGGGTGGTGTTCTGGGTCGTCGTGCCTCCTACCCTTTGTGCATGTCTGGTGAGTTGTGTGTGTGTGTGTGTGTCTGACCGCGTGCCATGTTAGACCTCGCCCATTCCTGGTGGTGTGTGTGGTTCCATACCTGGCCACTTTCCTTGATGGCATGCACCCTTGGTGTGTGTCCATGCATGTTTGTGGGTTGTGCGTTTGCCACTGGTGGTTGCACATGGCTCCATGACTTACCTGGGTTGGCTGAAGTGCTCCTCTGTGATGGTGTCCTGGTGCAGCTGTGCCAGCCGGAGCAGTCGGGGGTCCCGTCGACCAAGGGTGGGCTGCCCATCACCATTGTCACCAGAGTCCTCATCGTCCCCATCGCTGTCCCCCTCTTCGACCTGTACAGCTATCCCACATTCATTGGCCATGTTGTGCAGGATGCAACAGGCCAGGAATAGCCCGCAGGCCCTTGAGGGGCTGTACTGTAGGGCACCGCTGGAGGTGTCCAGGCAATGGAAACATTCCTTCAGCATACCGAACACCCGCTCAATGACATTACGTGTGGTGGCATGTGCCTCATTGTAGCATTGCTGCGATGGGGTCGCGGGCCACCGGTATGGTGTAAGCAGCCAGGGATGGAGTGAGTATCCACTATCACCTGTGTGTAGAGGGTGGAGGTTAGTTTGGTGATCAGCATCGCCCTTCCCTGGGCCATGTAGGACACTACCCATGTCACCTCTGACCATGCCCCTCCCAAGCCCTAAGTTTGTCCATGTGGTTTGCATACTCACCCACTAAGTGGCCAGTGGGGATGTCCCCACTCTCGAATCTGTGGCACAGTGCCGACTGGTGCCAGATGAAGGCATTGTGTGCTCCCCCAGGGTGCGTGGCACAGACATTGATTATGCGCGCCCTGGCATCACACACCACCTGGCAGTTGATGCTAGCATAGCCCTTCTGATTAATATATGCGGCCCCCTTGGGGCCAGGTGGTGTGCGGATGGCCACATGTATGCAGTCTATTGCTCCTAGCACACCAGGCATACGTGCTACCCTGTGGAACTCCTGTATGTTTGCTGTGCGCTCCACCGGTGTGCTGGGGAAATGGATGTACTCTGTGGCATGTGGCAGCAGTGCGCTGAGGAATTGGGTGAGGTGGCGTGACGCGGCTGACTGGGTTATGCCTGTGGTGTCCCCTGTTGGTCTCTGGAAGGTACCCATGGTGAGTAAGCACATGCAAGCTGTCACTTTAGTCTCCACTGACAGAGCATGGCTCCGTCATGTGGGTGCCTGCATCACATCACTGCACAGCTCACAGATCTGCCTCAGAATTGCCTGATTCAGGTGGTACCGGCCCATGATCTCAGTATCGCTGTACAGCTAGAAGCTGGTGTGGGCTCGGTACTGCCTGTTGGGGGCATACCACCAATGGGCCCTTCCATGGCTGCACCCCCCTGCTGCCCACTTCTCACCCCCCTCATTACTGCCTCCATCTGGATGGTGGCACTGGCCATGTCCCTGGCTTGTGTTCACCCCCCCAGCAGCTGTTTCTGTGTTCCCCCCGCCGTCCTGGTTGCTACGTCCCCTGCACCGGGAACACCTAAATGTGGTGGCCTCTGTGCTGTGTGGCACTTCCCCTTCTGCACTGGCTGTGTCTCACCATACCTTCCCTGTGCCTCTCTGTTCAGGGTGCCCTTTCCCTGGCCTGCCCTGTGTGTCCCTCCTGCTCTCTTTGTGCAGCTATGGTTCAGCCTCATGTGCCTTCCCTGTAGCGTTCTTGCACCTCTCCCTTGTTCCTTTTTATTTTGGCTCATTTCCGCTATCGCGCAACTTCCGCTTGCTCCCTTATTGCACATGGCGCATGTTGTTGAATATCGCTCTTGGGGGGCACAACTGCCTCCCGCTGAATATCGCAGAATGGAGCATTTTCGGGCTTGTGCTGGCACAACCCTATTGCTCATGGAAAACCCTTTTGAATATCTGGACCACAGTTTTTAACAAACTGAAATAAATGAAATAACTATTTTGGCAAAATTTCATGACATTTTCACAGACATTTTGCAACATTTTACGAAGCAAACTGTAATTTTGTCAGAGTTTTGCTGGTGGAACATACATTTTGCCAAGCCCTAATGCCATACACGTGCAACTGTGTGCATAGTGAAATTTAAGCAGTTCATATATTGTAAATGAAAGATTCTGCAGTTCTGCTTTTATGGTGAAGTTTGTTCCACAACTTTGGGGGCCAGTATGCAAAGGAAACCAAGTCTATAGGTCTGAAGAACCTAGGTTTCTGCATGCTGCCTGGCACTAAAATATAAACCATAGAAGAATAAGGACTGATTAAGATCACACCCCAGGTACCAGAATGGGCACGAAGACCCAAATCTGGGAACAGAAGGGGCAGCTGCCACAGGTCTGTGGCAGGGGACAGTTTGCCCACATAGGGCACTGTCCCACAACTGCTGAGGTGCCTGTGTGCTACCCCTGAAGATTGGCTGCTGTGCCAGTCCCCTGCCAACCCTTGTAGTATAGTACCCTCTCCAAATGACAATTACCCCCAGTCTTCAGTATTGAATTTGATGAATGAAACCCCATTCCCTGTTTGTCCCCCCCATCTCTGATCTCCTGGAAAGAGGACACAAATAAATAAAATGCCAGTTCTACTCTGTGGTGGTCTAGTGACCCCCCTTCCTCTCCACCCTAACAGTCAGCAGTCAACCACCTCATTTACCCCCATCCCTGACATGCTTCTGTGACTGGCACTCCCTAAACTCAACACCACAGCCAGTCTCAGTATGCGATCACATGAAGCACATACTGAACATTATGCTATACACTGTACAATACCAGCTGGTTGCATTCTGCGGCTGGCTGTGGAGGGGAGCAGAGGGAGTGCCAGTTGCAGAAGCATGGCAGGGACAGAGGAGAGCATGGTAGTTGACTGCTGCCTGTTGGAGTGTGGAGGGAGGGGGGCCACTAGACCACCATGGAGTAGGACCGACATTTTATTTATTTGTGTTGTCTTTCCAGAAGTTCGAGGATGGGGGTTGACAAACTGGGACCAGTGTTTCTTTTGTTGAACTGAGTAATGAGGATCAGGGCTAATTGTCAGTTGAGGGGGGACACTATACCATCAGGGCTGAGACTTACACATTGGGAATATGGGGGGGGGGTCACACTACCAGGGAAAACATTGCAATAGTTCTGGAAGGATGGTGTTTCACTTTTCATCAGGGAGGATTGCCACATCAATAGGGGTGAGGGACAACTGTGCCCTGACACCCACCATGGCTCCTCCCATGCCCTTACTGCACCCCAATGTCCACTACTCACACAAGTTCACTTGGCGCAACCACTTAGACCACCTCTTGGCTGGTCTAACTGGCGGACCCTCCTGCATCTATGGTGGGGCTTCCAAAATCCTATAAAAGGGAATGTGGACGCCTTGCCATTGTGCAATCCCACTTGCAACCTGGCACCTTGGGCTGTTGAATCCAACCCTGGTGAAAGTTGGCTTGGACACAGGTGTGTCTGGCACAGATGCAAGCTGTATTAGAAAATCCCATTTGACACAAGCTGTGATGCAAATCACAACTTGCATCAAACACCTTTGCCACAACTCCCTTGCATAAGAATCAGGTCCCAGGTGCCCTCAAACTGTGACCCATACAGTGACAGCATTACCTACCTCCCTCCCTCCCATGACTGGTGAAGGCCCCCTCCCCTATATGCATCTTAATATCCTAATATCCTGTTTGACTTCCCATACTGTATGCTTTAGTGCATTGGGAACAGTTGTTTTTAGATTATTGCAAATTATCACCCCCAGGTCCCTCACCTCCAATGAGTGTGCCACCCCTATCCCATTGATGCAATAATCTGGATTAGAATTTCTGCTACTGTACTAATGTACATTACTTTACATTTCCTGGCATTGCATTTCAGTTATTAGTTATATTACTAGACCACTTTACCAGCCTCGCTACATCCTTGTTCACGCTGGTAATTCCATCTTTACAATCCACTCTCCCACAGAGTTTTTATATCATTTGAAAACAGGCTCACTTTGTACTGCAATCCCACTACTGTATCACTTATGTCCATGTTAAAGAGTAACTTTTCCCTGCAACCCCACCACTGGTATCACTTATGTACAAGTTGTAAAGTAGCAGCCTCAGGAGAGACCCTTTAGCCACTCAAATAGTTATCTCCCACAAATCAGAAAACTTTCTATTCAGGACCACTCTCTGAGTCCAGTCTTTAAACTCACAGTCCATCTGGTTAACCACTCCTCTAGTCCTAGATCTCCAGATCTTGATTTTCAAAGGGCTCTTTGGACTGACACAAGCGGCAGCAAGCATCAGCTTGTGTTGAAGCCTGGTGCACCAGGGACCCTGCACCAGATTTTGGTACAGGAGAAGTCCTGGGGCTAAACCTCCTAAAGATGCCACAACTGATCACATGTATCAAAGAAACATCACATGACAGGGGACTGGTGGAGGCAACTGGCAATTGGCATAACAAGCATGTGCAGTCCCCAGGATTATGTTGTTGGAGTGCCCCTTTCGTGAGCCGATCACCTTTTCCGAGCTGACAAAATCCTTGATCATGATTTCCAGCCCAGATGGTCCTATCTTGTCAACAAGAATTGGCTCACAAACAGGGATTTTATCACCTCACTAAAGGGTATTGGCTCGTGAAAGGGGATTTTGACAGCTTGCGAAAGGGGATTTTTTTTTAATCCCCTTTCCCGACCTGACAAATCCTTGTTCGTGAGATCAGAACCAGATGGCCAAAATCTGACGAGCAAGGAATTCTCATGAATGAGAATTTTGATAGCTCACAAATGGGGATTCACCTCACGAATGGGGATTTTGACACCTCACAAGCAAGAAATTTATAAACTTTCCCAGTTCACTGCAAATAAATTGTTTGGTCTTTTGGCTTGAGATTGCAGGGTACAATGGTGGTGTCCCATAGATGTGAATTATGTTGCTTAGGTGCAAAAAGTATCATTGGTACCATAGCTATGCCATTACGATGCTTTGATATTTTCCCATAGAATAGCATTGTGGCACCCGCAGTGCCTTTTGGTGCCCATAGCTCAGAAATGATTCGAGATGCAGATTTTTTGCTCAAGCACACGTGGAGGTTTCGAAGTCATGATTACAGCTGCAGTGGATTTATTTCATAGCTGCTATGGTTATTCAGATATTAGTAAATTAGTGTTACAAGGGTTCTTTTTCAGCTCTATAGGGGTGCTGCATGGCTCCGTAGTTATGTGTAAGTGGGAGCTCAGGACTCAGAGGGCCCGCGTTCCCACATACGCATATCATTATGCAAAAATGGGCAGCTTGAAGGGAGTGCAGGGCAGGAGGGCCTATGCTCCCTCCAACAAATACCAGCTACCAGTTACATTATACTTTCTCAAAAAGTAAGGACATTCATTGCAAAAAACTTTGTTAATGCATTAGTCAGGGTTAAAGTGACAAAAGTGGGGAAATGAGACATTAGGGTTGACACCCCACCACACCCCCACACCCTACCACTCCACCCAACCCACCAAATATGAACAGGTGACGGGGTGTGCCTTGGGGTTGTTGGGCCTAACTCTCACCCCATTCTCCTGTACTGTATCATGTGAACTTTGTTTCACATGGAATGGGGTGAGGGTTAGTGCCAATGACCCCAAGGCACACCCCGTCACCTGTTGGTCTGTGGTGGATGGGGGTGGGGTGGTAGGATGTGGAGGGGGTGTTGGGGTGTCAACATTAATCCCTCATTTCCCCACTTTTGTTGCTTCAACCCTAACTGATGCATTAACAAAGTTTTTTTGCAATGAATATATATTATTGGGGCGCAGTCCCCCCCCCCCATACAGATAGGGTTCAATGATCACTTCTATGTTAAACCCAAAATTACACACTTTAATAAGTTTGCTACCATTCAACTGATTTGCGTGAAAGTCTGCATGTGCTTTTGGGGAACAAAGTTCTCTTTACGTGGTAAGTTTTGTCCCAGTCAGTTGTGTTTGTGTGTGCAGAGATGTGGGGTGTCAAAAAATCTGAAAATTTCCATTTTTGTGTAAATTTTTTGTCACGCTGTTTCTCAGAAACTGTGTGGAGTTGTGGTCTGCAATTTACAAGGTATACAGGTCCTGCTCCACAGATGTGCCATTTGAAGGTTTGGTGAAAAAAATATTAATCTGTTCTAAAGTTATTAAAGTTTCAATATTCCCAATATTTTCTATGGGAAAAATTAGATGTGCCATGCGAAACAACTGTTTTTTGCCATGAAAGCGGTATTTATTGTGCAAAGGTGGAATGTTCTATCGAGATTCTGCCATCTGGTTTTTAGTTAGCAAGGCAAAACAATTTAAATATTTCAAAAAATACTGAGAGACTGTAAACATCAACAGTTGTGTTTATCTAATTGGGGCCTGAGGAAACTGATTCTGGGGTTAGTTTGCTCTAAAAAGGGACAGAAATATGTTTATTTTATCCTTGGAGTTTTAACTGCTGCAAATTGCTGCACTATTTCTGTGAAACAAGAGGGGGTTGGCCACAAATTGTGGCAAAAGGACACAGTGTGTGGCAAAACACCATTCCTTTTGACACAGTTTGTGGCACATAATAAATTTGGCATTTTTTGAGATTTTGATTTATATATAGAGATATTGCTCTGGCTTCCCCAAAACACAGCACACCACTGGTGCATGATCATATAATTACAACTACACAAATGGCAATAAAACAAAATGCAGATAATGTTGCCACTCATGTCAAAACATTAATGTGCGCCATATCATTGAAGTGTCTCCAGGCAGCAATATGCACACACATGAGTAAAAAGTGCCAGAGTAGCCAGGAGGAAGTAGGTCTCCACCCTCCAAATTGTGTATCCTTTGTCTGCTTTGTCTCCAGTTCTAGCCACTGCCAGCCTCCATTCCTTATTCCTCATCCCACCCTTACCTTAGCAGGGGTTAAATTGTGCAGGTGCCCACAGGACCTCCGCACCACCACCTCTTAAAAATAGTATAACGGGGGGTCACATGATGGCATCCTGAGCGATAGTCGCACTCTCCCGGAGCTCCGCCGATCGACCGCTGAATTTTCTATTTTCACGGCGATTTAGCGTTTAAATAGCTGCTTCATTTAGTCAGGCGACGAGTCTTTCACGCGATTGCTGCTTTACGGACTCGGCGATGGAAAGCTACGTTAAAAAATCGCGACCAAAGCACTCGCCTCCACAAATGCCCGAGAAGTTACAGGCCGCAAAGAGAGCTAAGCAGCAGGCCGCTAGCCTGTCACAGCTCCCCATAGTTGACTTCCCGCTCATGGAGGCTAAGTTCCTGGAGACTAGGAAACCCCTGCAAGCCTCCATCTCTATCTTGGCTGGGGATATTCAGGAGATTAAACAAGCTGTGGATTCCTTATCAAGAAGGATTGGGGATGCAGAGAGCAACATATCCTCGATTGAAGGCAGTCAAAATGGAGCAGATTCAGAGATTGTGTTGGCAAAAAGGAGAATCTAGAAGTTAGAAGACAAACTAGAGGATTTGGAGGGATGCAGCAGAAGGAACAATTTGGTTGTTATTGGCATACCTGAAAAAGAGGAAGGTAATGCCCCAACTACATTTATGCAAAAATTCTGCCTTAAAATTGCAGGTTCTCCTCCTGGAGGGGGAGATTATATAATAGAAAGGGCACATAGAGCCCTGCTCCCTCCCCCTGTACAGGGTCAACCCCCCAGACCTCTGATTCTCCAGTTTCTCAATTTGCTGGACAAACAACACATCCTGGCTAAAGTTAGAGGGACGAAGGAGCTTTTATGGGAGGGCAAGAGAATCCAGATTGTACAGGATTTGCCTCATTCTGTAAGGATTAGAAGACAAGAGCTACATCCTTTAGTCTCCAAGCTTATTGCTGCGTTGAAGCTTTTTAAGGTGAAATATCCTGCCATATTAATGGTTACTCATGAGGGGAAATGGTTGTCCTTCGAGTCACAGCAGCAGGCACAACAGGAGCTACAGCGGATTCTACCAGACCTGTTTAAGTGAACTTTCGCCTTACTCATCTGCTGGAGTGGGACTCCCATTCACCTGTTTATGATGGATGCATGACTTGTGATATTCTGGACATATATTTTTTTTTTTTTTTTTTTTTCTTTTCTTCTCCCTCTGGAATGACCTGCTCGGACTAGTTTTTTCTTTTAGGGATATGGTTGGACTACCGAGTTTACAACTGGCATGGTCCGTGCTGACTCGCAGTAATGACATCTTATTGGGCCCTCATTCCGTGTAGTCGAAGAAATATCATAAAAGCAAAAGGAAGAAGAACAAGGAGTGAGAAGAATAACAGTGGATACTAAGAATGAAAGAAGACCCTGGGGGGTCCGCACCCCCTTTTTTTTTTAAGAGGGGAAAAGAAAGAGAAGAGAAAAAGGAAAAAAAAGAGAAAAGACTAATTTAATTTACTATGGTGTTGAACATTTATTGATGATTATGGGGCACATATATGGTCTTTTGGTCTGCTGTGGGACAGTTTCCCATGAGGTGGGGTAGTAGGGCTCCGGGTAGGGAAGTGGGTGATAATTAGCTCTGGGCTGTTTTGGATGTATATCATGTGGCAGTTTAGTTTTAGGAGTGCAGTTTTGGGAACTGGGGTTACGACTATAAAGGGCAGGAGGAACTTAGGAAACTTTATTATAAGGGGTGGGGAAGGAGGGTGGGGTGGGGAGCTAGCTGGAGGGAGGGTGGGGGAAATCATGGTCTAGGGTACATAAATAGGGGAGGTCTGTTGTTCTTTTAGGTGCTTGTAATTATTCAGCTTGTGGCCTACATTATAATACCCCATACGATCCTTTTGAGAGCTCCATATTATACTTTGCCAGGTCCATGACATTACCATATAAAATTGTCAGTTGGAAATACAAAAGGAGCCAAGGATAGGGTCAAGAGGCAGGTGGTCTTAAAACATCTTCTACATTTAGGGACACAAATTGCGTTCCTTCAGGAAACCCATTTAAAGAGAGCTGACCTTCACTATTTTAAAAGAATGTGGGTAGCTCAAGTCTTTGGTGCGGGAGCTTCATCTAAGAGAGCTGGGGTGGCCATCCTAATTGCAAGAGGGGTTCCATTTAAATTGGTACAGGAATGTTGGGACCCAGAAGGGCGTTTTGTGTTTGTGAAAGCCATATTAGCATCTCAACCTGTGGTTTTAGGCTCGATTTATGGTCCCAATTGTGAATCACCTTCATTTTTCAGGGACCTTTCCCACAAAATGGGCCTAGAGGCTCATAATATCACTATTCTTGGAGGAGACTGGAACTTGGTACTTCAAAATGATTTAGACAGGTCTCATAATAGGCATAGGGGCCTTACCCCATCTCAAAGAGCCCTGAAAGATTTTATCAATAAATCAGCCTTAGTCGACATATGGTGCCTATTCTTCCCCGAAAGGAGACAGTACTCCTTTTTCTCCCCAGTACATCATACTTATTCGAGAATAGATTATATTTTAGTTAGCTCATCTGCGGTTCTCAACATGTCTCAGGCAGAGATTTTGGCAAGGGTGATTTCAGATCATGTTCGTCTGTGTAAGATACACGCCTTTCCGGAGGTGCGAGATCTACACAATGGAGATTAAATACCCAAATTATAAAAGAAGAATGCTCCCTAAGGAGCATTAGGGATTTTATTGTACACTTTATGGCAGACAATAGTGACTCTATAACTCAAAAAGACATGATATGGGCCGCCTTAAAATGCTCTTTAAGAGGGGAGTTGATTAAGATTGCATCTAAGAAGAAACGGGAACAGAGAGGGAGGCTGAGTACTGTGTTATCTGCTATCCAATCGATGGAACATAGTTTATCCCGTACCTCAACCGAGTCAGAATGGGTCAAGTTACACCAATTACAAGCCCAGTACTCGGAAATAATCTTTCAACAAGCAGAACTTGCTGTCTCTCGAACCAAGATGCAGTACTTAGATATAGCGGAAAAAGCGAGCAAACTCCTTGCTTGGCGAGTAAAACAAATAGACTCAGCTCAATATATAGTGGGTGTTCAAGTAGGTCAAGAGGATCGGATCTGTACAGACCCGAGAGAAATCTCAAAATATTTGGGAGTACTTCCAGAAATTATATGCACAGAACCTGATTCTAGATCTTCCTGTCCTGAAATTACAGAATACTTAAATGAAGCGAACTTGCCAAAATTATCAGAAGCCGACTCCAAAATCTTAGAAGCACCAATTGTAATCTCTGAGATACACCAAGTTATCCAACAGCTGCCTCCTGATAAATCTCCTGGCCCCACTGTTTCTCTAGTAATTTTATAAAGCTTTTCTCCCAGATATCTCACCAATTCTACTAGACACTTTTATGTTCTGGTATAATTTGGTATTTCTGACTTGGGTTTCCTGGAGGCCACAATTTCTAATCCTAAAACCGGGTAAGATCCTCTAGTTTGGACAGTTACCGGCCAATATCTCTTCTTAATACCGACATTAAAATACTTGCAAAAATTTTGGCTAATAGATTATCTAAAGTCATGGATCGGCTAGTGTGCAGGGAACAAGTGGGCTTCATGAAAGGGAGATTATCCCATGATCATATGAGGAAACTTATGCATCTTATTGCAGTAGCTAAAGATTCTAAAATCCCAGCAGCACTTCTATCACTCGATGCCGAAAAGGCCTTTGATCGAGTATCCTGGCCTTTTTTATTTGCCACTCTCTCGGCCTTCAGTATACCCTCCAATTTTTTAAGGTGGATTAGAATCTTATATTCATGTCCATCGGCAAGGGTGAAATGTAATGGCTTTTTGTCACCGGCCTTCAAGTTGGAGCGTGGTACTAGGCAGGGCTGCCCCTTGTACCCTTTATTATTTAACCTGTATTTAGAGCCACTGCTGTGTAGGCTTATGAAGAATTCTTCTATCAAAGGTATACAAATAGGGGATTCTGGGTATGTTTGTTCTGCATGTGCAGATGACGTGCTATTACACATAGAAAACCCAGAGACTTCGATTCCACCTATATTAAAAGAGATTAATAGGTTCTCCGGAGTATCTTCATACAAATTGAACTGTGCTAAAACCAAAGTTTTCCCTTTAAATCACTTTACGAGAAAAGCAGGTTTGCAGGATTTAGGCGTCGCATGGGAAACCAAATCCATCACATTCTTAGGTATGAACATCAATGCGAGTTTTACTCAGATGATCAGAGATAATCTGGGCTCTTTAGTGCAAGAGATCTCGGAAGATCTTAAGAGATGGGGCACAGTCTCCTTATCCTTATGGGGCAGGTTGAATCTTTTAAAGATGATGGCTCTTCCAAGGGTTCTTTATCCTCTAGATATGCTAGGAGTCTATCTGCCAAAGAACTGGTTCATTAAACTACAGAAATTATTCAATTATTTTTTATGGCAAAGCAAAACAACCCGTCGATCATATTTTAAATTTACGGCTCCCAAACTTAAAGGTGGCTTAGCTGCTCCTTTCCTTTTTATGTATTATTTGGCCCAACATGTAGGTAAATTGGCCCTTTGGGATTGGGATCAGACTAGAGCAACTTATACACCTCTCTGGTTGGACATTGAACAGGATCTTGCGAAGGGGGCTAAATGCTCTTTATATGCATTGCTATTTGTCCCCGGCCAGTCTACCAAGTCTCTCAAAATAACCCTATGGGATGGTCTTTCAGGGCTTTTCACCAGCTACAACGTTATTTAGGTGTTCACTGGTGGTTATGTGGTTCCCAACCCATTGTTGACAATCCACAAATCAAAATTGATGGCTCTTCTATTCCTGTAGCCTTTTGGCCTCAGATAAGCAAATTAACTGTAGCTGATTTTTGGGATCAGGATAGGCCGTATGCATTTGAGGTCCTGAAAAAAAACTTGAGCCTCATGGACCTGGATTTTTATAAATGGCTGCAGCTTAGTAAAGCTTTGACTCAGGTCTTCTCTTCGGCTTGTAGGGCTGACGAGGGAGGTGTAAATGTCCACACTCTCTTAAGGACTGCGCAGCAGCCACACGCAGTGGCCAAGGTTCGCAGACTTCTCCAAGAATGGGATCACAGACTCCTTCCGGAATCTATTATTGGGTGGAGGCTTTGAATATAAGTGCCTCCCCGAAAGTCTGGGCTACACTTTGAGTACTACGTATAGGTTTATTAAGCAAGACAGGCTAAGATTGATACAATTCAACATTATGCATCATTTGTACTTGACTCCTACCCATCTATTCAGAAGGGTGTGTTTAGTTCACTCTCTGTGGGAAGTGTAAAAGGAAGATGGAACCTTATACCACCTATTATGGTTGTGCCCTCAGATTCAAAGTTTTGGAAAACTGTGGGTACCCTGCTCGCCCTATCCTTGGCTCTCTCAGAATGGACACCCAGATTTGTTTATTGGGTGCTTTCCTGACACACTCCTAAAGCCTGGAGAGCATGTATCTCTTTGGTTTCAGTGGTAACGAAGTTGTTAATCCTCAGATATTGGGCGTCAGACAAGGTTCCAACATTGGTGGAGTGGCACAAGGAATGTGCTTTGGCTATACAACTTGAAAAACACATAGCAGGTATACGGGGTAAACGAGAGTACTTTGTATCATTATGGGGTTCGTTGGAGCATTTTCTCTTGACCTGGAATCCGCTAAACTAAGAAGTTTTGGATTTTCATGCTAGCACCTTTCACCTATTGCTATCCTGTACCTGACCTCTTATAGGTCATAGTAGAGGGTGAGGGGGGAGGGGTTATAGGTTTTGGGCCTTTTATGGTAGACTGTTGTTATTCCCGTGGAAAGTGCGATGTTCCAAATCTTTATGTTAGAATCAAGATTTCAGGCTTTCTGTGTAATACCAATATAACTATGTGTTGGCAATTGTGGTTGTCGAGAAAACAATAAAAATTTTAATTATAAAAAAAAAAAAAAATAGTATAACAAATCCACCACCTCTATCATCTCTTGCCATTGAATATTATGGGAGAGTTTCACCAATTAGAAATAACAGCTAGCTGTACCACCTAGACATTTATGGGTAGAAGTGAGAGTTCTCCTACAAAGAACATTTCAATGTAACCACTGGAACCAGTTCACCTATCAGACAGCAGTCCCTGAATCTGTTTCCACTGCAGTGCAGGAGAACACATCTGAGGTTCAATCCATTCTCCAGAAAAAGTTCTCCAAGCCTTGCAGCTCACGTTGTCTCTCATAGACCAATCAGAACAATGTTATGGGTTGCGAAACAGACAGCGGCAGCTGACTTAAGAATTATTACATCACAAACAAGCTTTACAACCCCTCAATCTGCAGTATAAATGTATACATCATAGACAGGGCCCCGATTTTTCTGCGGCACATCGGAGCAAAGTTCTGCGGCAGGGTTCTCATTTGCCACAGAACTTCTGCGGCACTCAACACCAATTTCTGCGGCAATTCTGCCGCACATTTTTACCCTTAATTTTTTTCCTTTTTTTGTTTTTTTTGCCATATCTGACACAATGCACGCTCGTAACACAGTCATTTTATGGGTGTTTGTCACCAAATTTTCAACAAAGCCAGTTTAAGACCTCTGCTCATGAACAGTGTCACTGTGATTTTCTTAATTTGTCCCTGACATTGATTTCAAGATAACGACTCGCCATTCTGCGCTACAAGGTGGAAACACATTTTGGGTGAGATGTGAAAATGACAGCTGTACTACTCATAAGACAGTGTGGTGAAATGGCAATGTTGAAACTCTGGAGTGAAAATATTGAAATTTTATGAACTTACGAGCTCATGAGGAACTGCGTGAATCTATCGCCGTTAAACAGTCATTTTTTTGAATTTTGGCACCAAATTTTCAACATGGGGGTTTTGGGCCCCCTTATCATGAATGATGTCACTGTCATGGCGGTATTCAGTCCCAAAGGGTGGTTTCGCAGTCACTGCGCGAAATCACTCTTCGAGCCCAAATAACGCCATGACAGTGACATCATTCATGAGAAGGGGCCCCCAAAACCCCATGTTGAAAATTTGGTGCAAAAATTCCCAAAAATGCCTGAGATATGCAATAAAGTTGAACCCCTCCTATCTAGCCCATTATACAGCTTACCGGCATTTCCTCAGTTCGCGGTCGTGCCTCATCAGAATGTATAATCATATGGGACATAAAATACTGGGTGACAATAGCACTTTAGTGAGTGCTGCAGCTTGAGAAATAGACTTCTCGACCAGAACAAATTTTACAGAGTGGATGAGGTGAATGCCATGAAATACTTTTTCTTTTCAACATTTCATTAATATCCTGTTCATTGTTATCTTTTTCTAATAGTTTGTCTCGAGGAATTGCAGGTACTTACACTAGAATAGTATTTAACTGTTATGTTTTCCATTAAAGCTCAACATGTAAATTATAACAGAATGTGCTATTTACTCATTGCAGTGCTGTGTTATGTTAGTCTATATTAAAAATAGTCATGTTGCAGATGGTGTTACAACCAGACTTTATTTATTTATTTATTTATATATTAAAACGTTTTACCAGGAAGCCACAAGAGCAGAGTACTGCTCGATTCCAGGAGTGTCATTGGGGATAGGGACAGTGGAGAATAGACATGTCATATAAACAGAATACAAATTTGAACAGACCATGAATATAACAGAGGTCAGTGGTACAAAAATTGGCAGAATAATTAAGCAAGTACATTACCACACATGTAGTGCTGTGGCAAGGTAACATGAGGATAAGCAAAATATCTAACCATCAGACCAAAATACTGAACTAGTCCACAGTGTGTAAACGGACTCCTCTAGCCGCAGGTACAGGTGGACGAGAAATGCGCATTGATGAGGGACCTGAGGTGCAGTGTTGAAGGCATGTTCCAAAAATCCACTGGGAGGGAGTTCCACAATTTGGGCATGTGGTGTCTGAAGGCTGCTTGCCCAGCCACGGAGGACATGTACAGCACAGCCAGGAGATGGGTGTTGAAATTCCTGAGAGAGTACACCGGAGGGGCATGCGCTGTTAGAGCAGAGGCAAGATATGTTGGCAGAGACTGAGACCAGAACTTGGCCATGAGCCTAGCACAGTGGGACTCTCTGCAGTCCTGAAGGGAGGGGAGGTTGAGAGACCGGTATAGGATGCAGTGATGAGTGGTGGGCGGGCAATCAAGGGTGAAGTAGCAGAAAGAGTGGAAAAGGGGGTCGAGTCTGGCCAGGGTGGACTTTGGAGCAGAACTGTAGACTATGTCCCTGTAATCGAAAATAGGAAGAATCATTTTCTGTACTAGTACATGGTGAGCTGACAGCAGGATTCTTCCATGGTTGCAATACAGGGCACCCAACTTGGGGTGGAGTTTTTTGTGGATGGCATCAACATGTGCAGAAAAGTTGAGGTGCTGATCAAGCCAGACCCCAAGGTATCTAAAGGATTAGCAAGCCTCCAGAGTGGTACCATCCATGGTGAGGAAGGAGGAAGTGGTGGGGAGCAGAAAGATTCTCTACCTCATGCCAAAGGTTACTGAGATTGTCTTCTTCGCATTGAGAAAAAGCTGATTGGTGTGAAACCAGAGCTGAAAATCATTGAAGTCCTGCTGTAACCAAGTCGCCACATCAGCGGTCAAGGGGCCTGATGTATACAGTACCAAGTCATCCGCATACATGTGTGTGGAGGTGTGTAGTAGGTGGTAGGCAGGTCATTTAGAAAGATGAAGAATAGGAGTGGGCTGAGGACCGAGCCTTGGGGGACACATGTGGTGACTGGAAGGGAAGTGCAAGTGGACTCTGATTTTAACAGATTGAGACCTACCTACCAGGTAGGAGTGGAACCAGTTGGTGGCCATGGAACAGAGCCCTGAAAGGGAGAGCTTGTCCAGGAGGAGAGTGTGGGAGACAGTGTCGAATGCCTTTGCCAGCCCAACAAAAATCACTGAGGTGATGTGTCCTTTGTCCATGTCATCATGGATGGAGTCTGTGAACCACAGAAGTTCATGATCTTAAAAGAAGCAGCACAATGACAGCTGAATGTGTACCGGAAGCTAAATGATTTAGTGCACCTTTCACCTGTTAGCCTTACCTACCTTTGATAACACTGAAATATGCTACAAAAATCAGTCAACACTCAGCATTATGAGCACACTTTTTATTCAACATCTCTTTTAGAGGTGGCAGATGTTTAAAGCTCAAAGGGAAAAGTAAAGAAACAATAATATATTCCACCAAACTGTTGGTGCTACAATCCTATCATTGCACGCTGCCTCCATCACCCATATCCATTAAAGCATAACTCTGTACGGGACCAGGCAGGTGGTTAAATTAGGCAGAAGCCCACAGGAACTGAGCTCCACCACCTCTTAAAAATAGGATAACAGTTCAACAACCTCTATCATCTCCTGCCATTGATTATTATAGGAGAGCTCCACCAATTAGAAATGACAGATAGCCGCACCACCAACAAATTTACCAGTAGATGTGAGAGTCCCCCCACAAAGAACATTTCAATTTAACCACTGTACATTAGCCACCATGAAAGTTGTTCTGCTGGTGGCCCGATGCCTAGTTTCCATACTGATCACTTTTTTTTTATAGTATCATCATGGGCTACAGCGGCAAGCCCTGGGATCATCTAGTTGGCAACAGGGTAGAACGCAATTGCAGTGGGAATTGGCTAATACTGCATTGTATTATATTAAAAGTCTCCAGAATTAATAATAGACCCTGCGTTAGTGCATTTGGCTTAAAAGCAGTAACAGTCCCTGAAAGAACCCCAAGTTATCATAGTTGGGTCGGGTGCATACAGTAGGTGACTGGTTGATTATTCAGGAGCCCTCAGGCCTTATACCAACAACTATCTTACTGTGATATCTGCTGTTGTTTTGGTTGCCTCGGAATTTTCTGTGGGTCAGAATCCCTACTCCACAAGGCAGGTAGCCCTGCCCCAACCATGTTCCTGCCCTGCCAGATACCTGGTCACTGACACCCACCTGAAGAGGATAAAGGGGTAACAGGAACAGCAAAACAAAGGAGGGAGCAACAGGTATGATGTTGGAAGGGGCTAGAAAAAATGAATGTTCTGCTGCTGTCCTTGGTTAGAGTATTTGTTGCAAACTAAATCAAACTGTACAAAGAAAACCACAGTGCATACATTTTATGTGGCTTGAAGAATAAGCAGCTTTAACATGTATTTAATACCACAAAGCTTATATCAATTTAATGATGAAACAAGCTGAACTCTGAGAGGCATTAGTTGCTTTACAATGAGTGAAAAATTAAACTTTGAAATTAGATATGTTTTACTGTTTAGAAATTAAGAAAGAAATAATGCCCAAATAACTGGGAATTTCCTGGGGATTAATTATTGTCTGGGAGGGTGGCTGTTGGTGTGCCAGGTGCCATTTAACCTTGCAAAGGTATTATGAAGTCCTATCAAAATGTCCAGTTGTAAGGGAATTATTTTGATTAAAGTCAAATTATGTTAGTTAAAAAAAACCACAGTATTTTTAACAGACCTGCTACACGTCTGCCCTCTACTCTGGGCATGTCTGAGGATGAAATGTTTAGTACTGCAGTCAACTGGAGCACAGACTGGCATTTTGAATAGTTAATTAGACTTAAACATAAATATAATGTGTACTCTTTCATTATTGAAACTGAAAAATATATTTCAGTTTTAAAGAGCACTTTTCAGGTGCAGACTGCAGGATCCTTCCTGTGTGCTGGCCTCTGGGACATGAGATAGCCTTCCTGCAGGAAATCATGGACTTCAACACCAAGAATGTGTTGAGACACCCAGATGGTTAATTCTTGGTGACTTCAATGTCTGAATCAACAATCAACTCCTGCAATTTTGTCTGGATTTCCTCCAGCTGCTGGATTCACTAGGCCTAGCATAAGTACCTCTGTGATCCATCAACATGGCCGTGCCTTGGACTTAGTAGTCTCACTGGAGCTTGATGTTAATAACCTCAGGAATGATCTGGTCTGCTGGGTGCACCATTGCACAGTGAAGTTCTCATTTGCACCCCACCCATAGTCCACCCCTATGTTGATGGCTCACTATTGCCCTTTGTAGAGGCTGTCCCCAGAAGGACACCAGATAGTAAAAAGAACATAAGAACAAAATAATTTATCTGGCAGAAGGAAACCATGTGGTCCATGCAGTCTGTCCAGGTTTTCTACCCCTCGCTATCAATTTGTCTTGCTAAGGTGACAATACTGTCTCTCCCATGCCTGTTTGAATTCACTGACCATCTTGGCTGCCACTACCTCTGGTGGCATGCTGTTCCAACGGTCCACCACCTTCTCCTTGGAAAAGTACTTCTTAACATTTATTTTGAATTTACCTCCCACCAGGCACATGTTGTGTCCTCTAGTATGTGCAGCCCTGTTTTCCTGGAGGATGTTCCTGGTTTGTACTGTGTTGATCCCTTTAACAAATTTAAATGTCTCAAACATTGTCTCCTCTGTTCCTCCTCTGCTTGAGGGAGAATACATTTAGCTGGCTGCACCTAGCTTCTTATGTTTTGTGGTGCAGACCCTGCACCATTTTGGTGGCACGTCTCTGCATGGTTTCCAGATGGTCTATGTCCTTTTTTTAAGGTGAGTTCTCCAGAACTGCACACAGTACTCCAAGTGAGATCTCACCAGGGATCTGTACAGTGGTAGGATTACATTACGCTTCCTACTGGTAATACCCCTACCAATAAATCTAAGGATGCTGCTTGCCTTTAGTGATGCTTTTTTGCATTGCTTCCATACCTTTAAATCATTCGAGATCATGACACTAAGATCTCATTCCAGCTTTTTTCCTTCTAGTAGCTGCCCATCCAGGACATACTTCATGCATGGGCTCCTTCTACCCAAGGGTGGAATCTCTTTAGCATGATGGCTGTTTGTGTGATTGGATCAGAGGAGGTGGTGGTGGCCTATAATAGGACTGGTACCCCGCCTCCGATGCAGTTGCACCAGTCCATATATGACCCCAGACTTTGCACTTGAGATCCTTGTGATTCAACTAGATCACCCAGGGAGCTGAAGGCTAAGGGTCAGAGGCTGAAGCATTGTTTGAGGAGATCTTGGTCCAGTGAGGATAAACTGGCTTTGAAGACTCAATACAGTAAGCATCAAAGAGTGGTCTCCCATAAGAAGGTAGTTTTCCTGTTCAGAGAGATTGCTGCAGGTAGAAAATGATCAGCTCAGCTCTTCTGGACTATGGACAGACTACTCCTTCCAGTCTGTCTGTAACTAGTAACAGCAAATTCTTCTGCTCATTACGATGAGTTTGCTCATTTTTTTTCTCTGTCAAAGTGTCCTTGATTCAGTCATGATCTCTCCAACTGGGTTGTCATGATCCAGCAGCATTAAACTAGTTGGGGCAGATGTCCTCTGCTGATCTGGAGTAACTTTAGACTGGTTTTGATGAAAGATGTTTGTGAGGTGTAGTAGGGAGTTCTGTCCCACCTTTTGTGAGCTGAATCTGGGCCAAACTCGCTTGTTGATCAGGTGTGTTGGGCTTCTTCAATAAAAATTGTTCTCATAAAAAAAAAAAAAAAAAAAAAAAGGTGTGTGGGCCTCTGGGCCCAGGATTTACTGATCTGGGCCCAGCATTTGCTGAGCTGATCCAATGATCCCTTTCAGAGGGGGTCTTTCCAAGGGCATTAAAAGCTGTTCTGGTGAGATATCTACTGAAGAAATCATCTTTGGACCTGGATGCCTGACGAATTATAGACCAGTCTCTAACCTCCCCATTTTAGGGAAGGTTATAGAGAACATGGTGGCTCTGTAGCTCATGGAACACCTCATGGCCTTTGACATCAATGAACCTGTCCAGTCCAGGTTTTGGTTGAGGCACATTTCCAAGACATCATTAGTAAGGGTACATAATGATCTTCTCAGGGTTAGAGATTGAGGAGATCAGTCAGTTCTTGTCCTCCTGTATCTCTCCTCTTTTGACACTGTGGACCATAGGTTGTTGTTGGACTGCCTCAGAACATACTGAGGACTTGCTGGCACAGTCATCTGCTGGTTTGAGTCTTTCCTCAGAGATAGGATGAAGGGGGTGGTGATGGGGAGATTCTCCTCACTCCTGAGGCACCTGCTCTGTGGTGTACCCCAAGGGTTGATCTTCTGTCCCATGTTGTTTGATGTGTTTGAGGTGTACATGCTGACCCTGTAAGGGATCAGTAGACCATATGGTCTGGTTCTTCATTGTTATGCCAGTGATACTCAGCAGTATCTGCCTTTTGCACCTGGCACATCTAATGCAGTCGAGGTACTAAATTTGTGCCTGGGTGACATTCAGGACTGGATGTTATCAAGCTGGTTGAGATGTAACCTGAATAAGACAGAGCTCCTAGTGACTCAGCCTGGTTGATGGTGGGGTGTAGTGGCCACTGACGAGGGAACTGGCTTATGGCTAGTCTTCTCTGACTTGGCAAATTCTGCTAAGTTTAGGAATCCTGGGTTTATTCTGGAACAGAGGCTGACACTTGAGGCTCAGCTGCTGGCTGTGATCCAGAATGGCTTTTATGATCTCAGAAAAATCACCTGTATCAAAATCTTGATTCCCACTGAAGATCTACCATCACTGGTACATGCATTTGTTACTGTTAGACTTGATTACTATAATACTTTATACCTCGGCATGAGTGGGGGTGTTCTACAATGTTTGTAAATGGTGCAGAATTCAACATCCCGCTATTTAGTGGCCTTGCAAGGTATTGTCATATAACCCGTGTCCTGTGAGGACTGCACTGGCTGCCTGTGTAGTGGCGTATTGCTTTCAAGGTTGGTTTGCTGACCTAAAAGAACCAATATGATCAGGGCCCTGGCTACCTGAGAGACATACTAACTCCCTATCAGACCTCTTGTTCCCTCTGCACCTCTGAAGTGGATTCCTAGTGGTTCCTGGAGTGAGACTAAAAATCCTCAGGAGATCAAGCTTTTGCACTTGCAGGCCCAGCCCTATGGAACAGGCTTCCCAGGTCACTAAGTGAGGCCCCCTCAGTGGAAGCCTTTAAAAGGGACTTGAAGTCTTTGCTCTTTCAGGAAGCTTTTGGTAATATATGATCTCTGAGTTTTTTATGCCAAACCATTGTCTCTCCTGCAAACTGAAACTGTGATTCTTTTTATATGTATATTATTTATAATTTATTTATTCTTATAACATGTGACTATTTTAATTATGTGTTTGTTTACCAGGAGAGACACACACTATGCTGAAAGCTTGTTTACAGGTGTAATGTGGGAGCATAAGGAAGTTAAGTGGCTTGCTCAGGATCACACAGTATGCAAGTGGGAGCTGTGGAATTCAAACTTAGGTCTCCAGGATTGCAGCTCAGCTCCCTTAACCATTATGCTATACTGCATCCTATAGGCAGTACTACTGCCTCACTTTCTATGTTTGTTGTACAGTGCTCAGAGCCACTGGGATGGGGTACTTAAGAAATAATGTCTAGCACTATTACTACTATCTGAGCCCAAAGATAGAAACACATGCAAAGGTGTGTATGGTTGCACATATTTTATTTTGTATAGTATATGATATTTTCTTTTTTTTACACAATGCCCCCCCCCAAGTAAACACATACAGTAACTACATGCCATATCAGAATTATATTTACAGACAGTTTAGAAGTTCAAGGGTACAGCTTTAGGAACTGAGTAGTTAGTAAGCAGTTGGGTGTGGGGTGAATAAGGAAGTTAACATTTTATGACCTTTAAACTGTGCTCACCAACTGTATGGAATGTGCACAACAACACTTTGGCATGCACACAACAGGTTAGAATGTGCACAACAAGGATTTAGAGCAGGCTGATCTTTATATGTAACAGGGAAAGGGGAACTTGTTTCACCAGGAAAGGCACACTAAGTTGGAGCTTGTTTCCAGGTGGGGCCTGCGAGCACAAGGAAGTTATGTGACTTTCTCGGGGTCACACAGTATGCAAAAGCAAGTCACTTAACTTCTCTGTGCTCCCAGGCTGCACCTGTAAACAAGCTTTCAGCTTAGTGTGTCTCACCTGGTTAAACAATTGAAAAAAAAAAAGAGGAGGCCGATGGGATTCAAACCTAGATCTCCATTTCGGCAGCTCAGTGCCCTTAACCACTACACTATACTGCCTTCTGGAACAAAGGTTACTTATCCCCTGGGTCAAGTCCAATAACTGGCAAAATTGCCTACCCCACTTTTCCCAGTCAACAAAAACTAACTACATAACTAAATATACTGTACAGGTGTATGGGTCATGCATTTTCCTATTTGCCATCCTGTTTGTCTCCACTTTCAAATGCCTAGAACAGTCCACTGTGCCTGTATATGTATGCATCATGGCATGATCCAGGGTACTGAGTGACTATATCTGGGATGTGATAGTGGCTGTCATTTAACACTTGCATATTCATAAAGTTGTACCCCTTTCTATTCACATAGGCATCCTCATCAGTTGTCAGTGTTTTTAAGGCGATATGCATGCAGTCTATTGCACCCAGTACACTTGGGAGGTATGTACAGTAATGCTGTAGAACCCCTACTTCTCTTCATGCTGCTGGAGTACATCCTGTGGGAATTTGATGTACCTTTGTGTTCTATGTAACAGTATTTCTAGGAATAGTTTGAGGCACTTGAACACAGAGCACTGTGCAAGATTCTCATTGCAATTCCTGTTGGCATTTGAAAGGTTCCAGTAGACAGGAAACAAAATGCAGCACTGACTTTCACTGCCACTGGTATGGAAAGGCCTCTGTGTGTGTTCTGCTTTAAACGCCCCCTTGGAGCTCATTACACAGCTCTATGATTGCTTCCCTGCTGAGCCGTTATCATACCATGCACTGCTCATCTGCCAGATAATTGTATGATGTACACCTAAAGTATACTTTTGTGGTACATCTCCTATGTGGTCTCTGCTGTATTTGTGGCCTGCCCTGCCTCTGTGCCCTGCTGGCATCCCTTATATGTTGTTTGGCTCATCTACAGCTCCTTGCAAAACTGACCACTGTAATGGCCATTAGGACTACTGCTCCTGGCATAACATCACAGTGTTTCATAGCTTGGTGGCTTATGCTCCTGCGATTGCACCTTTGGAGTTGTGACTCAACTCTGACTGTATGCTGTGGGCCTATGTACTGTATATGGTCCATTGACACTTAGACCATATCTTGCTTGTCTTAACAGTTTCATCCAATTTCTGACACAAGACAGGGCCCACATTCCTTGAAAATCCCATTTAGGGGTCTGGAGCAGTATTTATTTTGGTGCACACATGCTTGCTCCATGGTGCAAGCCAGTTTTTGATGCAGGCATGTTTGTGGCATGATCCAGGTTACTTTGATGCAATGGCTGACATCTGATGCAGGATATGTGTAAAATAGAAAATGATAGAAGGAATGCAGAAGTCTTCTCACAGAAACATAGACTTTGATGGCAGATAAGGACCACTTGGCCCACCCAGTCTGCCCATTTTCCTACCCATTGGACAAGCTGCAGATTCTAGATAACCAACAGCCTACTTCCTGCAACCCCCTACTATAATTGCCTTATGTCTGTACCATGCATGTTTGAATTCCCCCCTGTTTTAGACCCCACAACCTCTCCAGGAAGGCGGTTCCATGTGTGCACCACTCTCTCCGTGAAAAAGAATTTCCTCACATTACCCCTGAGCCGCCCCTCTAACTTTAAATTGTGCCCCTTGTTCTTACACATCTCTTTTTCTGAAAGATGATACCCTCCTGGACTTTGTTGATTCCCTTGAGGTACTTAAAGTTTCTATCATGTCCCCTGTCCTCTCCTTTCATCAAGGATATATATTTAAGCTGTCTCAGTCTCTCTTCATATGGTTTCTGATGTAGCCCTGTACCATTTTAGTTGCCCTCCTCTGGACTGCTTCCATCCTGTCTATGTCCTTGCATAGATGAGGTCTCCAAAACTGCACGCAGTACTCCAGATGGGGTCTCACTAACTGTCTATATAGAGGGATAACCACTTCCTTTTTCTATTTGTGATGCCCCTCCCTAAGCATCCCAGTATCCCCCTGGCTCTCCTTACTGACTTCTCACATTGCTTACCCACCTTTAGGTCATCTGATATGATTACACCCAGATCCCTTTCCATTATTGTTGTCGTTAGTACCTCCCCTGCTATTGTGTTGTCTCCTGGATTTTTATTTCCCAGGTGCATTACTTTGCACTTCTTTGCACTGAATCTAAGTTGCCATATGTCTGACCATTCCTCCAACCTTGACAAGTCCCTTCTCATCCTTTCTACCCCGCCTTGTGTATCAACTCTGTTACAGATCTTTGTGTCATCTGCAAAGAGGCATAGCTTTCCTTCCAGACCCTCTGCAATGTCACTTATAAAGACGTTAAAGAGAACTGGACCCAGTACTGAGCCATGAGGTACTCCACTAGTAACCCCCCTTTCTTCAGAATGTGCTCCATTCACTATTACCTTCTGTGTCCTGTTGTGCAGCCAGTTTGCTACCCAGGCTACCACCCTGGGACTCACTCCCAGGCTGGCTAATTTGATTATTAATCTTTTGTGCGGGACTGTGTCAAATGCCTTGCTAAAGTCTAGGTAGGCCATATCCACAGCCCCTCCCTGGTCTATTACTTTGGTCACCCAGTCAAAGAAATCGATTAGATTCATCTGACATGACCTTCCTGCTGTGAATCCATGCTGCTTTGGGTCCTGTGCCCCACTGGCCTCTAGGTACTCAACAATTTTTTCTTTCAGTAGTGATTCCATCATTTTCCCTACCACTGAGGTCAAACTAACAGGTCTGTAGTTTATTGCTTCTGCCTTGCTCCCACTTTTGTGAAGGGGAATCACATCTGCCCTCCTCCAGTCCTCAGGTACCACCCCATCTTCCCATGATTTGTTAAAAAGTGTGGTTAGTGGTGTCACTAGGTCCTTAGCTCTTTTAGGATTCTAGGGTGAATCCCATCAGGCCCCATTGCTTTGTCCACCTTGAGTTTTAGGAGTTCTTTCAGTACTCTTTCTTCTGTAAATGGACTGGCATCAACCCCACTATCCAGAGTGCTTCTACTGTTTGGTTTAGGTAACTCCTCCTCTTCTTCTTTTGTGAATACTGAGCAAAAGTATCCATTCAGTATCTCTGCCTTTTCACTGTCTCCCTCTGCCCACCTCCCCTATCCTTTATTAATCTTCACCATCCCTCCCTTAACCTTTCTATGCTCCCTAATGTACCTATAAAAGGTTATATCCCCCTTCTTAACTGAGTTGGCTATCTCTTCCTCTGTTTGGGCCTTTGCTTTTCTGACTGCCTTTCCCACTTCTTTCTGCTTTAATTGATACAGTTCCCTGTCATGCTCCGTCTGTGATTCCTTATACTTTCTGAATGCAGCCTTTTTCTCCTTAACCTTCCCTGACACCTCTTTTGAGAACCATAGTGGTTTTTTATTCCACTTTGTTTTCTTTATTTGTTTCACACAAAGGCTTGTTGCCTCCATGATGGCAGTTTTGATTTTTCTCCATTGTTCTTCCACCCCTCCTTTCTGGCCATTTGCTAATGCATTCCTCAGGTATACACCCATTATGCCAAAGCCAGCCCTTCTAAAATCCAGTATCCTTGTCTTTGTATGGCTTGTCTCCATGGTTGTGTTTATTGTGAAGCACACTGTACAGTGGTCTCTTGTTCCCAGATATCTGCTGACTTCTAAATTTGTGATCCTCTCTCCATTTGAGAGTACCACGTCTAATATTGCTCCATCCCGAGTGGGTTCCACCAGTAGCTGTCTAAGGTATGCCCCCGTAGGACATCGAGAATGACCCTGCTCTTGGATGTGGCTGCAGTCCATGTCGCCCAGTTAACATCTGGCATATTCAGGTCCCCCATCAACAGTATCTCCCCTTTTTCCACCATTTTGAGAATGCCCTCTATCATTTTCTTGTCCATTTCCTCCCCTTGAGATGGGGGTCTGTATACAACCCCTGTGCGGATTGTGATGCCATTCCCTGTCTCCACGGTGACCCAGAGCTCCTCTTGTCCTCCCCCTTTACTTTTTAGTTCTGTAGCTTTGATCCCTTCCCTAATGTAGAGAGCTAATCCACCTCCTCTTTTACCCTCCCTGTCCCTTCTGTAGATTGTGTACCCTGGTATGTTGACATCCCAGTCATGGTTCTCCATGTACCATGTTTCTGTGACTGCCACAATATCCAAGTGTTCCTCTTCCATCAGAGCTACTAGCTCTGGAAGCTTGTTTCCAAGACTACGGGCATTGGTACTCATTGCCCTCCATTTAATGTTAGCTTTATCCTTTTTTACCCCATCCCTGCTCTTATTGCCCTTATCCATTTTTCCATTTACCCCTGTCCTGCCCTCTGTCAAGCTCTCTACCTCAGTGTTTACCCTACTACCTGCCATGTTTTGTGGGGGAGGCTTGAACTTTCCTGTTTCCTATCAGCACCTCCCCCTTGGCTAGTTTAAAAGCTTGCCAAGGAAGCCTTTAAACCTGTCAACTAGGAGCATGTTTCTCTTCCTGGACAGATGCAGACCATCATGCCAGTATAGACCTTCATCTCTCCAGGTGGACCCCCAGTCCCCAGTGAAGCCAAAGCCCTGTGTTCTGCACCAGTTTTGCAACCATTCATTAAAGTGCATGGTGTGCAGTACCCTAGCCTCACCCCTGCCATAGACTGGAAGCACCTCTGAGAAGGTTACCATGCTTGCTACCTGTCTGAGGCCCCTCCCCAACTCCACAAATTCATCTTGCACTGCACTGATCTCATGCCTAGCTAGGTCATTTGTCCTGAGGTGGACAATGATATCTAGTTTCCTCTCCTGTGATGCTGCTTCTGCAATCCTGAGGATTTTCTTCCCTTCCCTCCAAGCCATGGCACCAGACAGGCACCTTACTCCCTCTCCTCTCCCTTCCCCAGGTCTACACCCCTAACAATTGAGTCCCCTATCAGAAGTTGTTTCTTTCCCCTGTGGTGTCCCTTGCCACTCTTTTGTGGGTCTCCCTTGTCGATGTCCCTAGCATTCTTCTTGGTTTCCAATTAGGGTGTCATCATAGAGGAGCCTTGATTTGCCAGACTGACATATGATTTATGTAGAGGTGCAACTCGGGGGGCTACTCCTCTGTTCCACCACCCTCACCATCCCAGAACCTACTGTGGTCCATCTGCTCTTCACACATGGCAACCTCTGAGGCAGTGGTTGTGGAACTGGTGCTCTTTGGGTGGGGGAGGCCTCCTTAGTCCTTAACAGTTCAGCCTGGAGGTTGGCAACCTCCTCTCTCAGAGCTGACAGTTGCCTGCAAATAGGGCAGCAATGCAGGTTCCAGAATGTCTCCTTGAAAATTGCTGCCCCACAGCCAGTGCATTGCACCACTCCCCACATGTCCCTCTTCTTTATAATATACAATGAGTAATATATAATTGTTTTTTTTTGTTTTGTTTTGTTTTTTGTGTATACTTACCCTTTATGCACTGTGCTGGGTAATTAAGAGTATGACAGTTCTGCCCCAAGACCTGTTGAGGAAGTGATGTCAGAACCTTGGCTATAAAGGAAATGCCACACCTGGGGTGGGCTGGGTGAGGGGAAGGGTGGGTGGGTAGGCCACAACCACTGGTGACTGTTAGAAACAATTAAATACACCACTGCTCCACCACCCTGGTGAGTACTGCCCTTTGTAGTAAGTCAACCAACACCACAATTTACTAGACCACTGCTCCTACACAAACCACTCTACTGAGTCCTGGGATAAAAATGAACTCACTCTTCAGCCAGCAGGACACTTCTAAAATATTGCACAAATATCCTTCCAAATCCTATGTGTCTAGCACAGAAATCAAGCAACTTCAGTTGTATTTCTCTCCCTCTGGTTATAAAATTACTACACTTTAATGGAAACCCACAATTCTTAATGCCAATAAGAAAATAATGAAACTTTCTCTTGTGTTATTCCTTACTGACATAAAAACCTTGAGTCACAGTATGCCCTTCAAATGGCTGTCCCCTGGTGACTACAAGGATTGATTATTTATTCACATCAAAGGCAATAAATGTACAGGGGGCTACACCAGTGTCATAGAATCATCTGATAATCTGGCCTTAGTGTGCCACTGGTCACCTCAGACTCAATCTCCTCCTAGAATGAGGACATGGAGATTAAATAATTCTCTCATAGACAGTACTAATATTAGACTCCAGTAGTGTCAGTTATATCAGGCATGGAAACCAATCGAATTTGCCTATGACACAGTCACTCAATGGTGGGAGTACCCAAAACTGGAATTCAAATTCCTGTTTATGAAACAGTTAGGGATTCTGAGGGAGGCACATGTTTAAAATATTTGGGTTTGAGAGCACAGTTGCATAAATTACTTTTCACAGCTCCATACACAAAACACAGATTTTAAACACCAAATAGAGCATGTGAAATTCAATATGAGACAGCTCCAATATGACAGAGTGCTGTCCCTGAAGCATGAGCTTCAATTTGGCATGCAAGGGAACAAACAAAGAAACAAACAACTAGATAGTTTTTAAGGCTATCTAGACCATATGGCCAAAAGGATTATGGGTACCCTAGCCTGGTGGTGCTGAGTGTTGAGGCACTGTAAAGCCCCTTACCTTGTGTCATGGCAGTGACCTGAGTTCAGGAACTAACTCTGGTTACTGGGAACTGGTGGGAAGGGGAGGCCAGGAGTGGAAGGAACAGCTATCTATCAGCTGCCCTGTACTAGATTGGGGTGACTGGTTGACTTGGCTCTGGGCTTCTCTCAGGTGGAGGCCTGGGGGCAGTGCTGATGCATGAGTGGCAAAAAGTTTGTCATGGGGTGGGGGAAAGGAGCCGAGGTTCCAGAGTTCAGGCGTTCCTCCATGCACTTGTACAACTAATGCTGCTATGGTTTCTGGGAGTACAAGAACAAGAATAAGGTGACCCAATGGCTATATGATGCCCCCCATGCCTCTCTGGAACCCACATCACCACCCAAACTCCTTGGCCCATCTGAATATGCATGGGGGGGTTATATGATCCTCCCATCCCAGCCCCACCAAGTGAAGAAATCTGTGATGGGGAAGCCAAGGTAAGAATGGGGGAGGTGGATGCTGGCCTGGGGGAAGTGAGGATATGGCACAGCAACCGCCCAAGGATAAAATGTTATGTGGGAAAAAAAGGATTATGGGTGGCATAAATTCCAAAATGCATGGAAAACTTTTACTAATACATTATAGACAATATATTGAAGGTTGTCCATGGCTTTGCTGATGGCACCCACCTTTCTTCACAATCTTGGAGACAGCACAGTTATCTAGTAGCATAAAACAGAAAATGATGTTCCCAATATGGTTATAGGAAGTCCAGTTGGCCATTAAAAAAGTACTACTTCTCCTAGTCTGGACGGGCTAACCTCAAAATTCAATTAATAGAGGGGTCAAAGAGTAAGGAGACTGGATAAAATGACCAGTAGTATGGGTGCTGGTGTGGTCTATAGGTCCTCGATGGAGTCCAATAAATTGTGTCTGTTATAAATAGGTTTAATAGGGCTTTGCCCCTTAAAGGTTTATTTAGGTTAATTTAGGGTCTTTGTATGGAGGCAGACCTTATTTTTAGCTACTTTAGTTGACTCCCCTTCTGGCCTTGGAACTGAGCTCTGGCTGTTTTACTGACTTGATCAGAATAGTCAACCCTGACTCCCTTGAGGCCTACTTGCCATGACTTAAATTTCTCTCCCCTGAGGAAAGGATAAGTTCTGTCATGGGTAGATATTGAAAGCTATAATTAGCAGGTGTTTTGTCTAGAAAATGTTTGCTTTTTTTTTCCTTTTATAGCAGCACTCCAGGGTCTTCTTTTTCTCATATGTTCAAGGCACAGGATCATAATGTTGCATGGACAATAATGCAGCACAACAATGCTGCAGTCAAAACAGCAAAATGAAAAAAAAAACAGAGTCAGTGAAAACACTGACTCAAACAACAACTGCACACACCAGAGGAAGAAATGGGAAACATTCCCATTTCTTTATCCACCCCTGCACCCCTCAACTTGGGGATCTTAGCTCCCACACCCTCTAACTTAATTAACCAACTCCGAGGGGTGGGTATGGATCAAGGAGAAAAGAGGAAACTCGGGACTGGGGAACTTAGTTTTTTTGCAA
Source organism: Neoceratodus forsteri (assembly GCA_016271365.2). NCBI lineage: Eukaryota > Metazoa > Chordata > Ceratodontiformes > Ceratodontidae > Neoceratodus > Neoceratodus forsteri. The sequence goes on from CM028131.1 coordinate 586,442,605, forward strand.
AAATTAAAAAATAACATGTTGGGAAATGGGGAATCAAACCCCTATGCCCAGCTCTCCAGTGCACCAGGTGCTTGTTCCTTAGCCACTCCACCACAAGAGCATCTCAACCAGGCACAATGCCTGTGTCCTTTTCAGCCCTATCTCCAGTTCCTAATCAGCAGCTGGGGTAGCAATAGCTTAGTACCGCTAGTACACCCATTTGCTGTAATTCATTCCTCATTTTAGACAGCACGGTTATCCATGCACTATTTCAGCACCACTATATTAACAATGTACCATTTACAGCTCCTTTATTATACTGGGCCAGATGGTATGCTGTGCATTTTGTTTCCCCATTAAGATGACATAAAACAAGTTACCAGCTTTCTCCTTGAGCGCAAACATATAATTTATCTTTGTTGACTGTCGTGTCCTTTTGCACTGTGTTAAAAAGAATTGTACTACCTCTGCTCCCTTGTGCACCACGCATTGTATTTTTGTATATTCTTGAATTATGTGTGTAGAATACTATATTGTATCACTGTATTGTATTCAGCCAGTTATTTTTGTTTATTTTTACCTCCCTTACCCCCCTTTCCCTTGGTCACACCTGGAAATAAATCTCAGCTCAGTATGCCTCTCCCAATCACCAACTTTTAAACAAAACAAAAAAAGCCCTGCTTTGACACATAATGTAATCTAGCAGAACACAGATCAGCATTTTTAAAGAAAGATGGTCAGTTTATGTATCTACGAATGTTTAGGTAATGCAAACATGCAATGTTTATATTATATTTGTTATTGTTATTTTTTGTATTCATGTATGTTTCTATGTATGTCAATATCATTAAACTTTAAAGACAAAAAAAGAGAGCATTCAAACAGTTTGTGGATCACCTGTGTTGAGACCTGGTGAAGGTCTACACCACAGCTTGGAAAAAGGATCATTACCTGTATCTAGTGCTGTGTGGAATCTTCAAATTCCGGTGGAACAAAATTCTATAGAATTTTCGAAATGCTGCTGAAATTCCATTGAATTATATCAGAAATTGAATGGTGCAATTCCATGGCAGAAAATATTTGCAGAATGATTTTCTGCAGAAAAAATGCTGTTGTGCGGATCTCTATATTTTCTGTGGAAATTGTTGCTGAATAATCTTCTGTGGAAAAATGTTGTTCTGTAGAATATTATTCTGCAGATCACAGTAGGCAGGATTCTGCAGAAGAACCAGTGAAATTCAGGTGGAAATTTTGCCGGCAGAATGGACATTCAGAAGTAATTCCATCGGCAGAATTCCACATTAGTCACAGCACTATATGTATCAATGACTTAGACAATATAGTGTACATTTTTATCTCAGAAAAGATGATGAAGCCAAGATGCAACAAAACTTTTCAGCAGAAACACATGGCTTATTTTGACTTTCTTAGCAATATTACATGAGCCATACAGGAAGTTTACCAGAAAGCAAAACAATACTTGTCATGAAGCCTTATGGGAAAATGTTATGTCTTTAAATTTAATTTTTTTCTTTTTGTAAGCACTAAGCAAGCTTGAGCAGCATAGGGTGGTTTAAATGATGCTAAATTATATTTTCACTATAATTTCTTGTGTAGCTACTAATATAACTTTTTGATGTGCCTATGATTTTTCATGTGTTTTATGTGTAATCTGTATTTTCATTACATTTATTCTTTGTTAACCTGATAAGGACACTGGACCAAAGGTCCCTTTTCAGGCCCGACCCAGACAAAAATACAACAAACAGGAATCACAAAATGCATAAAATAACATATCAGTACTTTACATAAAACAGTTACATTCAAAATTCTGTAATAGATATTGTTTTAACTTCATCTTAAAATTAGCAAGAGAAGTAGCCTGATAAATAAAAATCAGTAGCATATTCCAGTAGATAGGAACAGCCACCAAAAATCCACATGATCTGATTTTAACTACATTCAGTAAAGTGCCATTTGCTGATCTTAGGCTAGGCAACACAGATCGAATCGAAACTAGACCTGACAAAGGAAACAAAGATTTATAAAAAAGACATTTAAAAATAACACAACACAAATGAATATTCAATCCTGGAGAGAGGGAACATCCATCCTAGAGATGAATACTGACTACAATGATGAGTATGAGCTGGGACTACAAGAACAAATCTAGAAATGTTGTTATAGGCCACTGTTAGAGAACTCAATTTCTTCAAGCCTAGATTAAAATATAAATTCGATAGATATATCAATATGTGAAAGAAGCGACCCAATAGCAACAGCTTTTCTAGTTTCAGCCATAAAATAGGATTTAAATTTGTAAAGTAAGCCAAGTTTTTGATTAATGGTTTTACCAACAGACTGTACCTGAAGGGAAAAGGTTAACCCTGGAACCATAAGAACATCAAAATATCTGAATTGGTAAACCTGTTCAGTCAGAATCCCCTGGTGATCATGCAGAACTAAACATGGACTGTCCCTTAGCATAGATGACATGCCAAAAAGCATTGTTTTCATTTTTTTTAATTCAACACCATAGAGTCAGGAATAAACCACGATCAGACTTCCCCAAAATCTTTTTCTAATGAAAGAGACAATTCAGATAGTGACTTAGACTGGGGAAAAAATAATTCAGTCATCAGCATAAAAAGTAGAATTACTGAAATAACATAACTGGGGCAACTGTTTAATAAATAAGGAAAACAATAAGGGGCCCAAAATGGACCCCTGTGGGATGCCACAATGTATCGGGGACACGTCTGAGACGACAGTTCCAATATGCACAAATTGAGATCAATTTGACAGATAATCCTCAATCTATGGAACAGCAGCTTCTGAAAAATGAATGTTCTTCAATTTAGAGCAGGTAAGATTATGCTCAGTCAGATCGAGTGCCTTGGTTAGGTCCTCGAACACCACTCCCATCAGCTGACCCTTATCAAACCCTCGTAGGATGGTGTCCATGAACCCGACCAGGGCAGTCCTGATTCCATGATACTGACGGAATCCGTATTTTTGGTTCACAAGCACTCCATAGATAGTCAGATATTCATTTATCTGTCTAACCACTATTTTCTCAAGCATCTTACTAAGGGGATTTAGAAGAGATATAGGTCTAAAATCATCTAGAATGATTGCATTCATTTTTTTTATTTTAATTTGAGTGTATTGTTTCATTTTTTGGAGGCAGTATATCATAGTGGTTAAGGGCACTGAGCTGCAAACCTGGAGACCTGGATTTGAATCCCATCAGCCCCCCCATTACATACTGTGTGACCCTGAGTAAGTCACTGTACTTCCTTGTGCTCCCAGGTTGCACCTGGAAACAAGCTCCAGCTTAATGTGCCTTTCCTGGTTATACAATTTCCCCTTTTACATTACTCTCTTCATAAAAATTCCCCCACTATCTGCTACAAGTGCCGTGGGATCTAAAACTTCCACCTGTACAATGACCACAAGCACATGGGACTTTGGTTTAACATCTTATACAAAGGACAGCACTTCAACAGAGCAGCATTCTCTTCCCACTGGACTACAATGTCAGTTACTTCTTTTACCCCAGGTACCTGATGTGGGGCTACAAACCATAACCATTCAATCTTCTGTCCCCAGAGATAAGCATGCACTACCTATTGAGCCACTGACATTGTTTAGTGCCCCATATGACAGCAACTCCCTTATCTTTGGTGCTTGTGGTGTATTGTATGGTTCTGTGCCCATTGTTGGACAGGTCCTGAGGACAGATCTGATGCAAGTTTTTCAGTGTATTCTCCAATGATCCCCACTAGGTACGTATAGCTACATTCACATAGGAGTGAGACTTTGTCCATGTATGGTGGAGTGATAGAGTGGGCTGGGGGCGTAGCATTATAGTGCCTCACTGGGTGTAAACATTTAATACATCCTGCATGTGACTTTATGCACACAACTGCACACACATCTGGCTTCTGGATTCCCTTCATGGATATAACCTTTTCTGCAGCATCACTTGGTTGGGATTGAACACAAGTTTGAATTGGTGCCCAAAGGCATTGTCTGTGGATTGAGCCCTAAATTATATCCCTACAGTGGACCATTTCAGATTTGCGTGTTACCATTTCAAAAAGAATGAACTTCATGTTAGTTATTGCTGTTTGGGTATATTTCAGGGTATTAGGAAAAATAGTCAGGTAGCATACCATAGAAAATCTTTTATGATATTAACTAAAACACATCTTTAGCAAGGTTACAACAAACTCTCGGGCATGTCTGTAGGAGTAATTTTTTTTTTAATAGACATTTATTATTTATATTTTATTTATTAAAATTGATTTTATTCAGGAAATCAAGCATACATATATAGTACAAAACTCATTTCTAGTTGTGACCTTTGGAGTGGAGAATTTCTGGAACATAATCTTAGCATTTCACCCACATTGATGCCATGCACAAGAAACTTCACCCTGAGCATGATGTACTTGACTGAAACAGACCCTGCTTTCCTCTCCTGGTCCACTGAGAGATCATTCTTAAAAATGATCTTGCCTGTGGTTGACTACTCAGATGCAGTCTACAATGCTGCCCCAATGTCTAGACTTGCCAGGCTGCATCCCCTTTTTCACTCCTTCTGTAACTTTGCCCTTAGTGTGCCATCTCTCACCATTACTGCTTTTTGTATGCTAATCTCTCTTTTCCCTCTTTTTGAGGCCTGGTGTCTTTCGCGCTGCTCCTCCTTCATGGCCATATACTGGTTTGTCACTGTTCCCACTCACCTCTCTTCTCTCCTTCAACCTGCAATCCCCTCTTCTGTTAATCCACTGCTTATTTCTTTATTTTCCGTAACTGGTAATCTCTATTAGACATGTCTGTTTTCTCTTTCCACCTTCCAGCTATGTGTAAAAGTTTTCTTCTCTCCACCCATCCATCTGTCTTTCACCCTGCACTCTGTCAAACCACTCCTACTCATAACACTTCTCAGAAGAATGCACCTGCAGATAACCTACTTCATCTTTTTCTCCACATTGCAATAACCCTTTTTTGTCCCCAGATCCCCCATTCAAATAATACACAGGCAAGCATTGTGTGGGTGCTCAGTTGGCAATTACTTTACTCCACATTTAAATCTTCCATCTATATTTACAACATATTTACATGAATCCAATCATCCATATCATTAATACATTCCAATCACAATCAATGTTATTAAATGCCATCTCCCCCCCCCCTCCCCAGATGTACAACTGGGAGCCATTCTCATAATTTTCTTTTATGTCCTGGTACAAGTGTACACGCTTATCATTCTTCTGTTTCAAGGTCCTAAAGGCCCTATGTGTCTGCTAATGCCCCCTTCCCCAGCCTCCCTCCCCTTCCTCTTTTCTTCCACTAGCCTGCCTCCCACTTGCCAAGGATGGTGGGCTTCCATCCAGTTTCTTCAGCTCCTCCTCAAACCCCCCTGAACCTTCCCTTTCTTTCCTTTTTTTTTATATCTGCCTCTCTTTTTTCCATAAATCAATAGTGTCAGCTGTTTCTGAGTTAAAATAGGCCAGACCCATCCCAGAGCAGTGAACCCCATCTCCCCTATAGTATTCATCTATGTCTTCCTCTATCCCCTGCATGATACAACCCCCCCGGCCCACTACCATGAATAAAGCTGCTACTTTAGTGTCCATGCACCTCCTTTCATTTTCAATAGCCTTATGGCTGTGAGCGTTATGCCACACTCTCCTGGGCACTATTTCAGACCATACTAATGTGACTTCCAGCCACCACTCCCTAATCATGGCTATACTGCTCTTGATTTGAAAGAAAATGTGCAGCCATGGCTGTGTTCCTAAATCATTTCCTCCCAGGTGAATGAAAATCATGTCTGGTTTTGCATGTTCTGCCTTCATTTCCCATAGCAATGGCAGCAGCTGGATCCATCGCATCCCCAGCATTCCTTTCTAGGTCAAATTAATTTTGGACTGGTCCTGATAGATCTGTCCCCTGAGTCTCCTGGAAGCCCATTTTTTTTGACCAAAATATGAAGGAATGACCGCAGATCCACACCTCCATTCTCTGCCTGTGCCCTGTTAAAATGTAAGAAAAAGTGAGTGACGTGTGATCTTATCCTTATCCTCTGCCCCCCCCAGGATGCTTATCACCCCCCTTAACCCTTTTCCTGTAAATTTCCTTCTTAAAAAATTGTTATAGTAAACCACACAAGTCTTCCATGTACTGATCCTGTATAGGAAGGAAAAGAGGCAAGATTATTGTTGTTTTGTCATATGCCTTACATATTTCTTAAAACAATTGAAAGCTCATCTACCCTTTTGTTATATCTCTTCTGAAGACCCCCCCCCCCGTGCTGCTATTTCTGTTGCCACTGTTATCCTAAAGGAGTGTGAGGAAAAAACTTAAGGTTCTTCCCCAAAAAATTCTAGGGCTTTCTTCATGATGCTAATCAGTTGCATACTAATAACCTTTGTTCCATCTCCATGGATAAATAATGGCACTGCCCCATTTGGCCACACTGCCACGTGCACAAGCAGGACTACCACAGGGCATATCGCTGAGCCCTGCCACTGCTTTAAGGTTATATTGGCCCCCTTCCCTACTTGGTCGGTTCTGGATTTCTTTAATCTCAGTCCTATGTTCTCTGATCCCCATGTGATGTCCTCCCAAGTTAAACCCCTAGCTCATCCCTTTTTCCTTGTCCTAGGATCTCACTTACTTTTAAAGCCCCATGGCAATACATAGATGGTCTGAAACAAGATTGTGTCATTGTGAGACCAGCAAACCTTGCCAAAAGCCCCTATTAATATTTACAACAGTGCCTCCATGATCAGGCGTCTGGTGTCTACTGGTTTTGCCCACTATCCTCATCCAACCCTGCATCACCCTTCTTACTAAATTTCCTTTCATCGGATCCCTCCACCCTCTCAAATTGCATACTAAGCTGACGGCAGCTAGATGCACTACCATTGTGGCAAGCGCCATTTGCTGTCTCCAACCCAGAACTGCAAACTTTGCTACCTGGTCATCAGTCACCACCCCACTTACCTCATGGCTGAGGCTCTCTCTGAATGCCTGAAAGACCCACCATCAGCCTTCATATGCCTTTAACATCCTAGGGGCTCAAGATTTGTGGAAAAGCAATCCATCTCCCTCCTGCAAATCGCCCATATGTACGTTGATATTGGCATCCGTACATCCTCTGCCTCTGAAGCCACATCCTGGAACCTGTGCAGCTGCAGATGGGAGAGGCAGTCAGCTATGATGTAACTTACCCCTTCCACATGCCTGGTTCTAAAAGACATATTTAACTTCAGTCCCTATAGAATCAGCTGTCTAAGTACTCTCATCACTGTTTCGGACATGGCCCCCCTCTTGTTCAATACCTGCAGTACTGACTGATTGTCACACCAGAATGTGACCTGTCGGTTCCTGAGATCCTCCCCCCATACTAGTGTAGCTACCCAAATGGGAAAGATCGCAAGGCAAGTGATGTCCCTTGTAATCCCCCTAGCTACCCATTCAGCCAGCCATGGCTCTGCTATCCATCTGCCTCTAAAATAAGCCCCCATCCCAAAACCTCCCACTGCATCAATATATAGTTGTAGATCGGTGTTAAAAACCCAATCATCTTGCCAAAGGGTCTTTTCATTGTATTCGTGTAGGAATAACTCCTAAATGTTTAAATCCTATTGTGTCCCTTACCCAATGATGTGGCCAAGTTGTTCTCATGGTTGCCCTTGCCAGATGATGTGGAAATGTGTGTCCCAGCGCTAGTACCCTACACACAAAATTTGAGTGCTCCAGTAGTTGTTGGACCTGATGTAGCTGACCCCTTTAGTGCTTCTTAATCACCCCTGTCAATGTTTTTAGCTTGTCCAATTTTTTGACTGGTAGTCTGAACCATTCCCCTTCTATATCTATTTCTATTCTCAAAAATTTCAATCACTGGCCTGGGCCTTCCATCTTATCCACTGCCAATGGTACTCCCAAGTCATTACACACAGACCTGAAGTTATCTAGCATAGTCCTTTTCCTGTCTTCCCTCTCCCCAATGAATACGAAATCATCTAAATAATGTATAACAGCCATGTATCCATACCTGCCCTGGAAAACCCACTGCAGCCAACTGCTGAATGCTTCAAATGTGGCACAAGCAATCGAGCACCCCATGGTTATCGCTTTATCAAAAAAGTATTGTCTTCCTACCTGGAATCCTAACAGGTCCCAATCTTCCGGCCTAACTGGTAACAATCTGAATGCTGACTCAGTCTCATGTTTTGCTATCTATGCCCCTGGAGTTTCCCTTATCAATCGCACTTCCTCCTCTAATGTAGCAAATGTGACTTTGCTGTCCACCTCATCAGTGTGATCATTAATAGAATCTCCCATCTGGGTATGACAGGTGATGTACCACCCAAAATTTTCCCTCCTGTCTCTTTGGAACCAAACCCAAAGGAGATATCCTAATGTTCTTCAGTTGGGGTGCCTTAAAGGGGCCTTCCACTTTGCCCGCGTCTACCTCTTTTCTTATTTTTGGCTCAAACAAATCTTCTTTACCTTTCACAAACTTTAATTTTTTTGATTTGAAACTTTTTCTCTGTCCTTTAAATTGTAAACTGAAACCCCATTTGAAACCCTCCCTAAGTAGCTTAGCTGTTTCCCCTGTTGGGGTAGTGTTGAACCCATTCCTTTAATATATGTACCTTTATGGGTGTGTCAGCCAGCTTAAATGCTCCATTACCTAGCTCCTCAACTATTCTGCTCTCCCCATATTGTGCATATCCCCCCTTTTGGCTATACCCTCTGCCCAGGCCCTCCCTCCCCCATGTCTGTCCTCTATACCCGGTATGGCCTGCCTGAAAGGGCTGGTTGTAATGGTTATTACTGTTGTTATTACTATTTTGTTACCCTTATCCCATTATGTCCTGCACTTGGAGGCCAGGTAAGTACCTCCACACTTGGAGCAGGCGTGAAATGACAATGAGACCAGGAGTAGAAAGCTGTATTGTAACCCCAGCAACATTTTTGCAGGGGCCCAGTCTTCCTGTCCCTGTCCTTGCTTTTGCTCATGCCTGTGCATATCTCTAACTGCAAATCCACCTGCCTGGTATCCCAATGCACATCCCTGAAATGCATCATGTGCTTCCTAAATTTCTCATCATACTTCATCCAGCTATGCCCACCCTTTGCCTAGTAGGCTTTCTTTATTATCAGGGAATATGCTAATATTGGGGTAGCCAACTCGGGTTTCTTCTCGATAACTATGGCAGTGTAATATGTGAAACCCATGGACCAGTTGCACAAAGTCTTCCCCTTGAGAGTCTTATCCTCCTCCACTTTTCCCAATACGACCACGGCTACTGCCATACTCTTCTTTTCAAAACTCTCCTTCTCTTCGTATTTATCCAGGTTATATGTGTTGACTAGGGCAAATATGTCTACATTCTCCCTCTTCCAGGTTTTCTCCTTTGTTGCCTACATGATCCCCTATTCTAAACCCCGGGACCCCTAATTCTGGCAAATCAGTCTTCTTACTGTCTGCCCCAGGCTTTGTCCTGCTTTCTTTTCCTGCCTTCCCTTTTTTCATCTCCCCTAGTAGCTTTTCTAATTGGCCCATCCATGTGTCCCCCATAGACTTCAACATTTGTTCAGCATACCCATTTACACTGCTCTCTACCGAGAGATCCAGATTACCTGTTGTTGAGGGTTCCAGTTCAGGATTTGGGCTGGCATACTGTTGTCGGGAGAAGTTGGTTCATTTCCAGGTGTCAGAGGCACTGGCAGTCTGATGGGAGCTGCTGGGGCAGGAGGTAATGGCTGAGGCATGGGTAAGGGAGCTGGTTCTGGTGTGGGTTCAGGTCCTGGGGTGGGAACAGGGACAACAGGTTCTGGCGCTGGTGTAGGTGCAGGAGCCTTTGGCTGTAGGGCAGGAGGAGCACCAAGGACTTTTTTGTTGCCCTTATTTTTCCCTACCCTTTTTCAGCCTTCTTTTTTTCCCTTGCCCTCCCTGGTCACCTTCTGCGTCCTCCAACAACCTATTCGCTTTCTCCACCAACTCCATGAGTGCCTTATAGCAGTTCTCTTTATTCTTGTTCGCATTCTTTCTGGGTGTCATGATGTCTTATCCCACAACAGAAACCTTTGTACAAGGCTGTGAGGGGAAATCACAAAATACTTGTTAATATCTAAGTCATAAGAATCTTTGATTCCACTGGCACCTGAATACACTACTGTAGGACCAGTTGTGTGCTGTCCTCATGGTGCTACCTCACCCGCTAAACGCCTTACTTGTGTCCTTTTTTTTTTTTAACTATGAATTTCAACTTATAACATAATATATATGCATACCCAGTGTTGATATACCTAGGTCTAACACAAATTGTGTTTTCTTTGTTGCTGTTTTTTGGGAGGGGAGTTATATAGCTCTCCCTTCCCCGTAGCTCTTGTCTTCCCTACAGGACTCTGTATCCTCTGTGGTCTGTCCTGCCAATCATAATGTATTTTTCTGTAATTAAAACATACCTTTTCCTTATATTCTGATTATTTGTTTTTTCTTGTTTTTTTACATATATATTTTTTTTTAGTTTTTTTTGTGTCAGCTCCCTGATCTCCCTGCAGGGACTCAGTTCCCACCCTCGGCAATTCCCCATTCCCAGGCCTACCTCCCTGGGCAGGACCACCAGGCAGGTGCCACCCTAGGTCAATGGTAGCTTACCCTAGCTTACCTCCCAGGGTGGGGCCATGGGAGCAAGGCCCCACCCAGTGGATACGGTATGCAGTGGAGGTGGCAAAGCATAGCTTCACGCTTCAGGGTCAGCATTTTTTTTGCCTTATGGGGGGCCGGGACGTGCAAGGATGGCCAGCATCCACCCCACCCCACCCCACTGATTTGGCTCCGGCACTGTGGTTCCCCCTGCCTCTGCTAGCAGTCAGAAGAGTGATGGACACACAACCCCCCCACCCCTGGAGAAGGACAGCAGTCTCTAGGATGCTCAGTCTTTCTCCCTTGGCAGCCCTACAATGTCTTGAGTCCATTCCTGAATCTGGGTCATCAGCATCACAGACAGATGCCCTGCCTCTGCACCAGCAGGCTGGCTGTTTTTTTTTATATATACAGGCTGCAGAATCATGCCCTTGTACTGTATGTGGGTCTCAAATAGAGGTAAAATGTTTAGAGCTCACCTAGAGTACTGCATTCAGTACTGGTGCCTGTACCTGAAGAGGGACATTAAATTGTTGGAGGAGGTGCAGCGCAGATCAACAAAGATGATCCAGGGCCTGGGGGACTTACCATATGAAAGTAGGCTGAGAGAGTTGAAAATGTACTCATTGGAGGAGAGGAGGGATGGGGGATATGATTGAGACCATCATGTACGTGAGAGGAATAAATAAGACTGGTATGGAAGGACTATGCAAAGTAAGGGCAGGGAGGGACACTCATGGCCGTGATATGAGATTGCAGGGTGGAAGTGTCAGGCGGGAGATGAGAAGACACTTTTTTACAGAGAGGGTGGTGGCAGAGTGGAACACGCTACTAACTGAGGTGGTAGCCTGTAGAATAGTGGGCTGGTTCAAGAGGGGCTGGGACAGTTTGTGAGGGAGGATAAAGGGAGGGGGGTAAGGAGGGAGGAGCAGCTGCAGAATAGGGTTACTAACTGCAGATTTGAGCAGACTTGATAGACCAATAGGCCTTTTTCTGCTGGCAGTTTTCATATGTTTGTATATTATAAAAGCCTGTAGGAACTGCATGCCCATGCTCCTAAATGGCGGACACCACGTGCTTTTAAAATGTTGTCCGCTTCTGCAGCCTGAAATGGCATCCGCTCTCAGTATCCATTTTTATTTTATTTTATTATTATTTATTTATTTATTAATTTATTTTTTTTGCAGTTTTGCCCCTTCTATTTTTAGTCCAGAGCAATCTGCACATTGCGCCACTGTAATTTATGCTAAAAAAGGCCGGAGCTGCTCTTGGTCATTGAGTTCATGCATGTTACGGTAAAATGGTGGCTGCTCACACTTCCTAAAATGGCAGCTTCCATCCCCATTTTCTTTTAACTCCACCGTCTATCTGTAAAATTATTAAATCTGACCCCAAATGTGGAAATGTGGGTGCACATGTCCCCTTATCACCCACTTACTCTACGTGCAGCCATCAGTAATTTTTCATGCTGCCCCCAAGACACAGGCTGCGGCTGCATATAGTTGACATCTGCCACATGGCCAGTTGGGCAGACGCCAAGTTTCAAATCCAAAATATCCGCACCATTGATCCACTTCTCCAGGGGTTACATGCAGTGTTAGCATGTAAAACATTATTTTCTCTTCCAGGTGCATTAGCTACTTATTCACTTATTTAATCCTCATTCATGAGACTCCCGGTGTGGATGGCACCTACTCCCCCCCTCCCCAGCCCACGCCATGCAAGTTTCCAGTGCAGTTTAAAAAGCCAAGGTAGGGGATGGAGAGGATCTAACGGGCATGTGTTATATATTTTCTCCCTTTCCCCCAGTCATTCAAAACAACTGTTCCACGAGGGGAAGAGAAAATCAAAAACGTTGCTCACCTCTGAGCCAGGTCGTTTTGGTGATAAAGCTTGAGTTGCTGGTAGCAGAGGGACCTTCACCCTTCCCACGGCCAGTTACATTTGGTGTTTTTGAAATGGGAAACACCAAATTAATACCACACCTCAACAAGCTGTTTTTTTTTTTGGAATGGCTTACCTGATAAAACTTTGTAGATCCTTCAGTTACTGGTGTCCTCAGCTCCAGCAATGCTGCCCACATGAATGTTTCCACTTATCAAAACTTAATTTAATCTACTAAATAGCAATTCAATTTGATTTATGCTTCTAATACTGGATATCAACTGCTGGTAATCTATATACTTAATCAATGAAAAACTGCAATTACAAGGATGTTAATTGAATCTCAAATGCCAAACTGATGTGCTGTCCTGTTACCAGTTAATCAAAAATAAGAGAGCAAAATTGTGAGCTCCCCTCCTATTTCCCAACCTTATAAAGCCCCCTCACTCAGCCCTCTCCCTCTTTTTTCCTTCACCAGTCCTTCTCCTTTTCTGGCTGTGATGTTATCAAATCCCTTCCCCCCTTTCCCACTCTCCCTATGTGACCTCATCTAAACCATGCCCCAGTTAGTTCTTCTATATTCCACTTCATCATTGTCCTCTTTTTCTTGGGCCAGGCTACCCCTCCCCGAACACTGGGTTTACTGGGGGCCTGTTGACAACAGAGCTTGCCCTTCAATCTGGCAAGCTGCCTTTATCCACTCTATCTGCTATTTTATTGATGTTATCCATTTTGCCTCTTACTCTTTTATGTAGTTTACAACTCAGTGTATTCTGTTATTTGAATTTTACGCTACTATGATTATGTACAATTGTTTTGCTATATCTTGGCAATATGCTCCCTTATCTCTCATTCTAGCTACTCTGTAGCCAATGCACTTGTATACTTTTTGCATTTTTTTTGTTATGGACCTCTGAAATTCATATGACCTATTCTGTGATTTGATTGTTCATGTTTATGCACTTGTTGTTGTTACACTGTTATTGATGTTCCACTCCCTGCTGTATCCCCTTCCTGGGTCTCATCTAGACACAAACTCAGACTGCCTATCCAGGTCACCAAACTGGAAATAAATAAATAAAACAAATAGTAGGTGGTTAGGGGACAGTTACACATAAGAGAATAATATTACAAATTCATGGCATGCAGCCATATATAAATTACAAGTTAAAACAATGATGCATATTGATTCACAGCATTGCATACCATGAGCAGGCGAATATAACGTGGAGGATATAATAAACAATAATTAAAAAATGTCAACATGTGTAATTTGTACCTTGTTTTGTACAAGTTGGGCAGTTCAATATTATTTCCTAAGTATTCTCTGATATTCTAAGCAAATAGACTGCAATATGTGCTCTAGAGTTGCACTTCACATAGCCAAGGTGACTCTGGTGAATGACAATTAGCATATTCTTTCTCATCTCAGTTGGAATGATCAGTATCTGACCAATAAACAATAAACCATCTGCTCTATGGAGCTCATTTGCCATTTTCCTGATGTCTGCTGGCATGCTTGCCTTATGTTTAGGCCAGTCTTCTCTCTTTGCCTTGCTCAATATCTGTAGTAAGTCATCCTAAGTGTAGCATGTTTAATTTTGATAGATTCTTAACACTGAGAGGCAGCTTTTATAAAAGGCCATAACCCTCATTTTTGCACTTTCAAATTGCCCTTGCAGATTTGAATCCGTTGACTTGGTCCTATATAAAGTTTTTCATATTAAACTTATGCAGTACTTCCCTAAAACATATTGTAGAGTAAGCTGGTATTTCTGCTACCTTAAGAACATCTTACATTGCAACCTTGTCAATACTTTATTTAGTTTTCTAGTTTTTCTGTTACCTTAACAACATCTTATGTTGCAATTGTGTCAATACTTTATTTAGTGGACTCCTCATTACAGTTTCTTTGGTTCCCAGGCCTCATTTGAACTCGGCCTATGTTCTATACAAATACAATTGTTTGCAATTCCTTCTCAATTTGCTTGATGTTCCATTCTGCTGGTGTTACAGACCTTGAAAAGGTGCATAAGGTGATTTTCTTGGAGTAGATATGTTCCTGGACCTCTTTACAAAGCATCTGCTTGCAACCTGACAGGTTTACTCACATCAAATAATTTAAGTACTGGCTTGATTGTGAATGCTGTGTTTCATATACAGTAGCATCAGGAATGTTTTTCATGTTAATTGCACCATTTTCACTTTCTTTCTTTCTCAGTGATCTTAATACCAGTGCTGAATAACATTAAAGAAATCAATTTCAAGCACTTCAAATTATAGTAAAACAGTGTATTTCAGTTGTGCAGTGTTGCATTGTGAAAATGTACAATTCACAATTACCATGTTTTGGGGATACAAAATGAACAATTTGCACATAAAGGTGGTCAACATTTTAAAAATGTAAATTTTTAGTTGCTTTGCACAAGGTGACAATGGTGCTCAAGAGATTGCAGATGTTATCTCACAATATGAAAGATATCTTTGAGCACCATGTAGCTTTTAGTACAGCAAATAAAGTTGCTAATTTGTAATTTTTTTTCGATGTGCACTTTCAAAGTTTTGCTTTTTCTTCATAGAAATTTAAAAAATGTGTCAATATAATGGTCCTTATGGAGAGGGGTTTCCCATGATTGCCTGTTGGTTTTTACTGAGCATGCATTTTGTGTGACCACAGAAGGTCTGTGCATTCAAGAGAGAGTACTTGCAACAATCAGATCTGTCTGTGTAACTCTGCATTTAACCCTTGCTGTGCCATGGACTGATATATCAGTCCAGAATTCCCATATGTTCTAATTATGTTGGCAGTCTAAGGGTTAATCTACAATAATTACTGAAAAAAAAAAAATTGAGTTTTTTCTTAACAGTCCAGATATTGGTCTAGTAGCTAGTTTGCATTCCAGTTGCTTTTGTTTAGAGGAGTGATTGAATAGAATTTCATATTGATGTAACAGCAACAGTTAGCAAGGCATTTTTATGTTTGCTTGCACGCATGTGCAAGAAACATAGTGCCATCATCAGAGATTTCGGAGGTGTGTCACCTCCTCCTCCAAATCAGTCAGTGTGTTGGCAGGCGCCGCCCCTGTAAGCCAATGCATTCTGGACCTGTCTATGACAAGCTCCAAAATGCAGTGGCATACAGTTGAAAGGGAGCTAGCGGCAGGTGAACAGCGATAAGATAAGGCTGCTCATGCGCAGCTCCCCACAGACAGAAGCCATGCAGGCGTTGCGCCCGCATTACATCAAGACTGTATAGCCGACGGGTGCCCAACTCGCCGGCTGTGCTGCATTCCCCCCACTTCCCCTGAACCCTTCTGAAATGCCATGCTGGGTGCCCACCCCAGTGTGGCAAGTAATGATATAACCTACGGTCAGCAGCACTGTCCTAACCCCCCCAGTAGTAAGTGCCATGCTGGGAGCCCACCCCAGCTTGGCAAGCAATCCTTAGGCCGATGGGGGTGCCCAATCCCCCGTCGGCTGAATGCCCCCCCAATCATCCTCATGCAATGCTGGGAGCCCACCCCAGTGTGGAAAATGTCCCACGTTGTCCGTTAGTTTTTTTTTTTACCTGTAAAGATAAAATGGTCCCACGAGTCTCCCCGCCCTCCCACAACCCGCACTCACCCACTGTGCACCCAGCCTCCTCCCACCCCCACCCCATACTTACCTCCAGACTCTGGCGTGATGATCTTCAGTGGACGGGAACACGTCTGCACTCTTCAAAGCCGACCGAGAACTGAGGAAATGCTGGTAAGCTGTATAATGGGCTAGATAGGGGGTTTCAACTTGTTGCATATCTCAGGCATTTTGGGAATTTTGCAAATTTTTCAACATGGGGTTTTGGGACCTTCTCATGATTGATGTCACTGTCATGGCTTTTCAGGCCTGAAGGGTGATTTCGCAATCACCGCGCCGAAATCACCCTTCGGGCCTGAATAACACCATGACAGTGACATCATTCATGAGAAGGGGTCTCAAAAACCCCATGTTGAAAATTTGGTGCCAAAATTCCAACAAATGACTGTTTTATGAGCGTGCATTGCACAGTTCCTATGCAGGCTCGTAAGTTCGCAAATTTTCAATATTTTCACTCCAGATTTTCAACATTGCCATTTTACCACACCTTCTTATGAGCAGCACAGTTGTCACTTTTCACATCTCACCCAAAATGTGTTTCCGCCCATGTAGCGCACAATGGCGCAGTCGGTGTGCAAATTCAATGTACGGGACAAATTAAGAAAATCACAGTAGCATTGTTCATGAGCAGAGGTGTTAAAATGGCTATGTTGAAAATTTGGTGAAAAAATTCCTCAAAATGACTGTTTTACGAGCGTGCATTGCGCAGTTCCTACGCACGCTCGTAAGGTCGTGAATTTTCAATATTTTCACTCCAGATTTTCAACATTGCCATTTTACCACACCTTCTTATGAGTAGTACAGCTGCCATTTTTCACATCTCACCCAAAATGTGTTTCCGCCCATGTAGCGCACAATGGCGCAGTCGGTGTGCGAGATCAATGTACGGGACAAATTAAGAAAATCACAGTGACACTGTTCATGAGGTGAGGTGTTAAAATGGCTATGTTGAAAATTTGGTGGAAAAATTCCAAAAAATGACTGTTTTATGAGCGTGCGTTGTACAGTTCCTATGCACGCTTGTAAGTTCGTGAATTTTCAATATTTTCACTCCAGATTTCCAACATTGCCATTTTGCCACACCTTCTTATGAGTAGTACAGCTGTCATTTTTCACATCTCACCCAAAACGTTTTTCCGCTTATGTACGCATAATGGCGCAGTCAGTGTGTGAAATCAATGTGCGGGATAAATTAAAAAATCACAGTGACACTGTTCATGAGCAAAGGTCTTAAAATGCCTATGTTGAAAATTTGGTGAAAAAATTCCAAAATGACTGTTTTACGAGTGTGCGTTGTACAGTTCCTATGCACGCTCGTAAGTTCGTGAATTTTCAATATTTTCACTCCAGATTTGCAACATTGCCATTTTGCCACACCTTCTTATGAGTAGTACAGCTGTCATTTTTCACATCTCACCCAAAATGTGTTTCCACCATGTAGCGCACAATGGCGCAGTCGGTGTGCGAAATCAATGTGCAGGATAAATTAAGAAAATCACAGTGACACTGTTCATGAGCAAAGGTCTTAAAATGGCTATGTTGAAAATTTGGTGAAAAAATTCCAAAAAATGACTGTTTTACGAGCGTGAGATGTACAGTTCCTACGCACGCTCATAAGTTCGCGAATTTTCAATATTTTCACTCCAGATTTTCAACATTGCATTTTACCACACCTTCTTATGAGCAGTACAGCTGTCATTTTTCAAATCTTACCCAAAATGTGTTTCCACCCATGTAGCGCACAATGGCGCAGTCAGAATGCGAAATCAATGTATGGGACAAATTAAGAAAATCACACTGACACTGTTCATGAGCCGAGGTCTTAAAATGGCTATGTTGAAAATTTGGTGAAAATTCCAAAATGATGTTTTACTGAGCGCATGCGTGTACAGTTCCTAAGCACGCTTTGTAAGTTTGCGTTTCAATATTTTCACTCCAGATTTTCAACATTGTCATTTTATTACACTTCCTTATGAACAGTACAGCTGCAATTTTTCATATGTTGCCCAAAATGTGATTTCGCACATGTAGCGCACAATGGTGCTGTTGATGTGCGAAAGCAATGTTTAGGACAGATTAAGAAAATCACAGTTATACTGTTCGTGAGCAGAGGTCTTAAAATGGCTATGTTGAAAATTTGGTGACAAAAGTCCGTAAAATGACTATGATATGAGTGAGCATTGCGCAGTTTCCACGCACCCTCGTTACTTCATGACTTTGTAATATTTTCAGTCCAGATTTTCACCAGTGACATTTTTCCACACTTCCTTATGAACAGTACAGCTGTCATTTTTCACAACATGGCTGAAGTGTGTTTTCACAGATTCAGCGCAGAGATGCGTGGTTGCTGTGGGAAATCATTGTTCGGCACAGATAAAAAAAAACACAGTGACACTGTTCATGATCGGAGGCACCAAATTGCCTGAGTTGACAATCTGCTGTAAAAACACCCCAACCTAATTATATTACGGGTGTGCGTTGCACAGTTTCTATGTACACTCGTGACTTCACCATTTTTTTAAATATTTTTAGTACAGATTTGCAACACTGCCATTTTTTACACCTCCCCCATGAACAGTGTACTTGTACCACTGTACCTTTGCCTGTATTATGTTAACTAAACTGACCTATTTTGTACTGTAATTGTGTCTCCTGGGTCGTGCCTGAAAATAGTCACCTGTTGGCTAGTGCACCTACCCGGTTAACAAAAACGAAATAAATAAATAAATAAAAGTACAGCTGTCATTTTTTACATCCTGTTCGGAATGTTTTTGCACCTGTGGTGCTAAATGCCGTAGTCACTGTGCATAAGCAGCTTTCGGCTAACAAAGTAATATTTCCCCTGTTCATGAGGTGGGGTCACAAAACAAACATGTTGAAGATTTGGAGTGAAAACACCAACGAATGCCTGAGGTATTAGGTTTTCCAACTATAACGCCCAACCCTGTAGAGAATGACAGGCATCAGGGGTGTGACTTGGGATTCTTGCCTGTGATGCTCATACCATTCCACACCCTGCAGTCAGTGAGAGGCATCGAGGTATGCCTTGGACTCTTTGGCCCCAAACTTCACCCCATTCTCCTATATTGCACCCATCTCACCATATTTCCGAATGAAATGGGGTGTATAAGGGCCAAAGACCCCAAGAAACACCGTGACACTTGTCAGTGTCTGCAGGGTGGGGTGTGGTGAAATGGCGTGGCCGTTATGCCTGATGACCCAAATGCACACCCCAATGCCTGTCACTCTCTGCAGGGTGGTGGTGGTGGGGTTGGCTTCAGTTCAATACTTCCCTGCCATTCCTATTACGCAGCTCTGTAACTTCTACACTACCACTGCCAATGCCAGCAAGCAAACATTCGGCATTGACAAATGCTTGTTTTCTCAGCCATACAACTTTGCAGTATTGTAGCATTGTATAGCACTGTATGTCTGACTGCAGAACAATGCATCCCATGTTGTGCTTGTTTAATACTTTGGTTTAATATTTCGGTCATAGGACAGCAGAAGGCCTTGGCCCATGAGTGCTGCCCCCCCCCCCCATACTCAGTGGTGGTAACCAAATTTGTTGCTGCTGAGTTGTATTTACAGTGTAATATGTCCAGTACAGCATCTTAAAAATATTTTTTGATGCTATCTATGTGTTGTGCTTTGTACATGGCAGCATGGTATGCCCTTAGTGCAGTAATGTCAACTGCCCTGCAACTGGTCATTGGGCTGCACTAATTTAAAATGGAAATTTGCTGTTTCAATTGGTAGGAGTAGTTTAAAAGGGAAATATTGTTTTGCAGCTCAACTAGAAATAGTGCATGAGCCCCATCCATATGACCATCCTGAGTCATGCATGTCAGCGTAGTATTCCCTTAGTTGAGTATTACACAGTGCTCAGCACTGTAATTTGCCATTTAGTATCAGAAATGCTAAATGAAAATTTGCTGGTTCAATAAGCAGGAGTAGCTTAAAAGGGAAATATTTTTGTTGCTCATCCAGTACCACTGCTTGCATTGGTGGAGAGGAGATAAGGGTAAGCCTAACATACTGATCCACTATTTGTCACATTTCTACAGGACCAAGAGGGAACAGAGCTGTGAAAAGTGCAACAAATAACAGCAACACTGCACCTCACCATAGAAAAGAACATGGAACAGTGACAGCAAAGGGAGGCTTGGCAGGTTAACCCCAGAGGGAGCAGGGGGAGTGCATGGGGGACCAGATGGCCTGCTGGTAATACAAGTTACAAATCCCTGACTCCTCAGCATCAAGCGCTAAGCACTTTTGGAAACTCAACTTTGTAAAGTGTGTCGGATCCAGCGAGTTATTCTGTTAGGATAAGTTGTTCTGTACAGTTGGCTGTTTAAAGCTTGCTACTTTGGGTTCTGCAACTTTAGCATAATTTAAGCTGAATGTGGCTTGATACTATAGCACCAAAGCAGCAGAAATGTAGATTACTTGAAGCTGTTTTTTTCTGTATTCTTGTGTAATAGAATCTAAGAACCCATGTGGGGGTCAGACATGAATGTATAATCTACATATTCCTACTTTTTTAATGTACTGTATTGTGAACAGGACCAAAGGTAGGGTGCTGGAGGGACTGAGATAATTGAAAATGAACAAATCTATGGGACTGGACATGATGAACCCAACAGTGCTGAGGGAGGTTGTACAGGTGCTCACATCACCACTGGCAGTTATCTACAGCAGTTCTTTAATTACAATGTGGTATCCAGGGACTGGAGGACAGCTGATGTAGCACCCCTTCACAAAAGTGGCAGTAAGGATGATCCATACATAAATACAACTATATACCAGTCAGTCTGACATCTGTAGAGGGAAAATTGCTAGAATCGATCAAAAAAGGTAAGTAGAATTTCTGGAAGCAAACAATCTCCAGGATAACAGGAAACATGAGTTGACAAGGTGGAGGTCATGCCAGACAAACCTGATAGAATACTTCAATTATGAATTTGGAACAGAGGGCAGCCAATAAAGGACAGGTGATTATTGTACTATGCCTAGATTTAACAAGTCTTTGACTCAGTACCCCACAGGAGGCTATTCAAGTAGCTGAGATCTTGGGGATGATACTGGAGCAGGATATTCATAGTTCCAGATTAGGGGTCACTAAATGTTTGCCACAGAAATAGATTGGTGTCTGGAGCAAACCAGTAGTATATTGGAACCTGTTTGGGCACTTTGCAAGCGCTAAAGGCATTTTCCATTATAGCAGTCAGACACTATCCAGATTGTGATAGCAAACTCAGGTCCCCTACTGGCCTTAGGGGGTATGTGTCCAATAGGATGCTATGGGATTGCAATCACAGTCGGGCTGTTAGGGCCCACTAAAGGCATTTGCTGCTCTAGAGCAATGTGCCATATTGGTATTTTAGGATGCAAATCACCCCATAGCGATAACAAGGCACTGTGGGGTAATTTCCATATGATTATGGCCTCTTTACAGGCCAGGAACAAACTGGGTTTGTGACCCCCTTACAGCACCTGTCAGGGCTGCAATTGCCATTGATCTAGTGCATCCCACCCCCAAACAAGTAGGATCTTGGTGACACTGTAGGTAGGGAAAAATGGGCTAACTAGGTGGACCAAGCAATCCATATCTGCCATTAAATTCTATGTTTCTATGTAACACACCCATGGGTATTATGCTAGTTATCCCTGGTGGCTAGTGGTCCCCCCACCCCCCATACACTCCTGTTGGTATTGTTGTAGTTATCCCTTATGGTTAGTGGTCCCCTCATCTCCAAATACACCCACCACTATTGTGCTAGTTATCTCTGGTGGCTAGTGGCCCCTTTCCTGCCCCAGAACACACTCAACAATATTATGTTATCTATCCCTGGTGCCTAGTGGTCCCTCCTGCCCCTGAACACACCTGATGGTATTATGATATCTATCCCTCATGTCCAGTGGTCCCTCCCCTTGAGCACACCCAGTTGTATCATGCTATGTATTCCTGGTGTCCATTGGTCCTTCCTCACCCCAAAACACACCCAAGAGTTTTATGCTAGCACAGTACTGGCAGGTGTGCTCAGCGGAGGGGCCGCAGTTAAGGGTCAGATCTGCTAAGACCTGCTCCTAGGAGGCAGTAAATAGCATGGGCACTAATGGCTACTTGCTGGCTCTCCAAATCTACAAATGTACTGATGTGCCTATGTGCCAGGCACTATCAGCTACTTTTCATAGGTGCACCAACATATTTTAGGGCCAATCGCTAAAAGGTTAGTGACTTGCTAACTATGCCATCCAAGATGGCATTAAGCAACCCTTCCTAGCTTTGTAGGCACAATGTGGTATTAGCATGTCACTAACCTGTTTAGTGATCACTAATGTCCTTCCAATATCATGGCCTCTGAGTCTACAGCAAGATTTGCACTCTACTCAGACCCGGTTTGTGCAGAATCTACTTGTAATGAACATTAAGAAAACTAATTGTATGATATTTGGCACCCATGATAAACTAGACTCCTCACTTGCCTTTAGCATCTACACACAGTCTGGAGTTACCTTGAACAGGTGACCAGTTTCAAATAGCCTGGGTGTACCTTAACAATGGACTATCTTTCGCTGACCATATTCACCACCTGACTAAGAACGTAAACTCTTGTTTTTGTCCTCTCTAGCATGACATAAGAAATATCTTTCCAGAAACTAAAAAACTGTTGGTTCAATGATTTACCCTCAGCATAATTAACTAAAGTATTGTGGTCTATGAGTCAATGAATGATAGTGTATTGTCTAGGGTAAAATGTTTCTTGAACAGGGCCCTGCCCCTTTGCACTGGACCTCAAACTAGACACCTACACATGTATACATTGTGACACTGTGAGATGACTAAACTTTAGCCTATGGAGCAGTTCCATACCATTATGATGGGTAAAACAGCATTACTTGGGTTGCTTTTCCAAGGCCTGCAATCCAGGTTAAATCCAGGTTCAAGTACTATGGACAACAACTACTTGACAAGGGGCATAGTGAGGAACTCAGTAGTATTGCCACATGGAAATCCTTGACTGGTCAGAACGCTTTCTTATACAGATTTTCAAAATTAAGGAATGCCTCCTCAGACCCATTGAAGCAGTGTGACACAATTTCTTGCTTCAAACATCAATTATGAGGCTGGCCCAGTGGTGTAGAATGCTGAGGCTCTATGCCTCACCTGCCGCCACACCACCGCCGCAGCTTTATTACCACCACATAGCCCACTCCACTCTGCAGTAACCTGTTCAACTGTGTCTACTTACCTGCACTGTTCTCTGCACTTCTGTTTATTTAAGAACTCTGCTCCTGTTGTCCTGTTATCCCCGAGTGACTCTGTTCCAGTTTACCACAGAACACCAAGAATTATCGGCCTGAAGTGGAGGAGACCAAGGAGGCTGAATCACCAAACTAGGAGGGGCTTCTACAGTTAAAAGACTCATGTTGCTGTCCTCAAGTATGCCACAGCTTTAGTACCACCACAAAACCCGCTCCACTCTGCACCAACCTGTTAAACTGTTTCTGCTACCTGCACCTTAGAAGAGCTGTTCTCTGCCCTTCTGCTTTGTTTACGAACTCTGCCCCTGTTGTCCCAATATCCCCAAATGACTCTGTTCCGGTTTACCGGAGAATGCCAAGAATTACAGGCCTGAAGGGGAGAAGACCAAGCAGGCTGCATCACCAAATTAGGAGGGGCTTCTACAGTTAAAAGGCTCATGTTGCTACTAGTGTGAGTGCAGTAGCGTGAGTATGAGTGAGCGTGAGCACCACTCGGTAGAGAAAGTGACTTAGTACAAGTTCACATCTTGGTAAATAGTTTAATGAACCGTATTTTATGGACTCATAAATTAAATTACGTTACCAGGGTATTTCTATTTAAATCATTGCAGCTAATGAAATTGCTAAATTAAATCTTTTTTTCTTGTAACTATTAGTTAATTTAGAGATATCTTAGGAACTTACTGTAGCATAAACTCAGTGAATCAAGCCAGAACACCTGCTAAAGCTTAATGTTAGCTATTTAGGCTTTTATCAACATACTAAATTGGTTTCATTCTTGTTTTCTGGGTAACTTGCTTCAACATGGGGGGTCCTAGAGTAAAATCTAGATAAGCCAGTGGTACAATCACTGGAACACTATTTACTCAAATGCTGGGCCTAATTGTCCTTATAACATGCTTGGCCCAGATATGTTCCACAAGTCTAGGAGAACCCATCCCCCTGAGGTACCAATTCCACCAGAGCATCCATATGTCAGATCAGTCACCTAAAAATGAAAGTGGACTGTTAAAAAGAAGAAATTATTTTTTTTTACGCTAAGATCAAACTAGAATGTTGGCTGGTAAAAATTGCCCTGACCACAAACTATATGGTAAGTCAAACAGAGGTGTACTCTGGGTGGCATTGATACTCAGTGGGGATTTTGAATTAAATCCTGGCCCGGAAACCAGGTCTATAAAAATCATGCATGATAATGCATGCAACCTTGTAAATAAAATGGATTTGTTTAGTTCTTGGGCTGAATTAGAGAACCTTGAAATAATTGCTTTATCAGAAGCCTGATTAACCCAGAAACATGAAGAAAAAGAGTTTGCATTAGCAAACTATTATTGCTTTAGAAAGGATAGAGGAGCTCGGGAAGGGTGACAAAGCTGTTTTTAAAGCAAACTTTGGGTCATTCTGAAGTTCTATTTTCAAATAAAATTGAAGGCACAGAATGCATATCAGTTCACATACTTTCATTAGACCTGGTGATTGGAATAGTTTAGTCCCCTCTCAAGACTAAAACAATTCATTTCAACTAACGAGGGGAAACTATATCTCAGTATATAAATAATAAACAAAAATAGTCTTGGTGGATGATTTCAATGTGGCATTGGGAAGTAAAAGGCTTAAAGCTTGAAGAGTCTTTTCAATGTTTAGATCTGGTCCAAATTATCACTAATCCAACCAGGAAAGGAAACATTGTAGTCCAGGAAATATCCTGAACCTTATCTTTGTGTCCTCTGACACTGTGATTTTAGAGAAATGTATTGGTTCCCCAAACTTAGGGGATCATAATGTTATATCTTGTTGCTAATAATTAGCCAGTCCAACTCCCTACAGAGAACATTTCCAGCAAAAAGACCTGATAAAGGTATAATAAACAACTTTTCCAGATTGCTATGACAAAACTAAAATGGTATAGGATCCCTCTTATTCCAGACTTGAACCTGGCTGTGGAGGAATTTACAAATATGTTATTGGAAGTCTGCAACACATTTGTACCTCTTAAAGAGAGAGCAAACCAAAACACTTGCTATGGATAAATGAAAAAATTAAAAATAATAATTTTACAGAAGAACTACCTATGGAAAAAAGCAAATACAACCTTAAATCACACAATTTGGGACCACTTTAAAAAAGCAATTAATAAAGTCTGTCACAAAGTCAGGAAAGTAAAAGACAATATTTCAAACATAGAATTAGTGAAATCGCTGACCCTAAGAAATATTGGGCTCTTTTAAAATCATTAACAAATCAGACAGGAAACCTCAAATAAACTAGGATTCTTGAGAATGGAGTCCTACAAAAGTCTGACAAAGCTGCTGATATTTTAAATAATTATTTTACAATGCTTCCAGATTTAAATATCTCTGATAGAAATAACACACACAATGGGACCCTAAAACCAGAGAAAAACTGTGACCGAAATGGTATAAGTAACACCCCTAAATTTAGGTTTAAGATTATATCTAAAATAGAGGTAATCAATGTAATAAAAAACAAACCAAATAAGGCATGTGGTCCGGATAATGTTGACTTCTGACTACTGAAGGATTCTGTATCTGAGATGGCTCAGCCCTTGACAGATTTGTTCAACAAAAGCCTATTGGACTGCAATTTTCCAGTTTCCTGGAAGCCGGCTAAAATAATTCCTATTCAAAAAGGAGGCATCAATGTAGGCCCCACAAACTATAGGTGATTGCCCTTTTATCCATACTTCCAAAAATTTTAGAGAGATTGGTTCACAGAAAAACTTATGAGCTATTTGGAGAACTATAATAAATTATAAAATGTTTAGTCATGCTTTAGGAATGGTATGTCGAAGTGGCACTGCACTCACAGACATTATTAACTTAGTAACATCTCCTCTTCAGAAGTTGAGATCCATGGGTGTGGTGTTCGTCGACCTATCAAAGGCTTTTGATTTAGTTGATCCTATAATTTTGGTAAACAGATTGGAAAAAGTGGGCCTAGCAGAGGAACCACTAAATTGGTTCCATTCTTACTTAGAAAATAGGTCAGAAATGGTAGTCATGGAAGGAAAGTGTTCAATTCCTCTTCCAGTATTTTGTGGTGTTCCTCAGGGGTCCATACTTGGACCCCTGCTATTTATTATTTATTTAAATGAACTCCCAAACCGTATAAATTTAACCTCTATTCGGCTATATGCCGATGATACAGTTTTGGGGTCTGAGGGATTTAACTCCAGTGAGGTAGAACATAAACTTCAAGCAGACTTCACTACTTTTCAAAACTGGTTTAATTCCTCAAATTTATTTCTGAACATCAACAAGATAAAAACTATGCTGTTTAATTCTGAGCCCTTGAGAAAAAAGTCCAAAACAGATATCCTAAAAATAAGGACAACCTCTGGTACTGTGTTAACCCAGGTTTCAAACTAAAAATACCTGGGGGTCACAATTAACCAAAACCTTATGTAACCCCCCTACAAATGGGTGTTCCTAGAAGTCTTTCCCGGAGCTTGCCTAAATGATCCATGCCTGACTGGTGTTCGTCGAAAGGCCACTAAATGTGAGCATTGTGAGTGCTTTTAAAGCCTCCAGTACTGCCTCTTTAAGAGCTGCCTGCTCGCAGGCTTTAGTGGTACAAATAGGGAGACTGGGGTTTCCCTGCTCGAATCCTGCCCTGGACTGCTGTCTGATAGCTCCATTTCTGCAGTTGCTAGCAGCGCTAAAGGAGCCCATCTAAAAGATGTAGTTGTTCCTTTGAGAACCTGTATAGTATTGGTAAAATTTTGGTTTGCTTAACTCTTTTCATTGCAGGTGGGACTGTGTGCTGTGCCCCTCCATATTGGATTCAGACATTCTAAAGGGTCCAATAGGAGTAGGGGGTACTTCAGAGGGAGTAACTGGCGACCAGACGAAAGCAAGACCCCTCAGGTAGTCGACTGACCAATGGGGACACAACTTGTCATGCTGGGAAGTGGCATTAAGGGCTATGGCACTGTTTTGCACCACTGAGAGCAAAAGTAAGTGACTGGTACCTGAGGCCAGCCAATGGGATTGGGTGGTGCCCAAGCTAGAGAGCTGTACCACACTGCAAAGGGGCAGAGGTGTTGTGACTGTGAAGGAGAAGGGAGCTCTGAGCTCCTGCAGCGTTAAGTGTTCACGCGGGAAATGCGTGAAAGGCCTAAGGCGGCCATTTTAATCGCCGGCATTCCACGGACTAAATCTGCAGGCTAGCGGTCAGAGGAGGCTGTGTACAAGCACAGCTACCAACCAGGCTCCACCTGAAGAGGACTGGAGATCTGCTGAATCGCGCTCATCTGTCAGGAAAGTGGAAGCTGCAGTGAGACTCTCGATGGCTGTGAGTTCGGTTGGGTTATAGGAGCAGCTGCCTGGTATGGTACCCCTCTGTGGTTTTCCATATAAGTGTGTGAGGAGGCCTTTGAAGCTCAGGCTCAGCCCTGCGAGTGGTGAAAGAGTGGTTTTCTGCTGGAGTTGTGAGTACTGAATCAGGGTAGCTCCCTGTTAAAGATTGCAAGCAAAGGCAAAATCATCTTGTTGTACTGCTGACTGTACTAGTTGAGCCTTCTGGCTCCATCTGATCTTCTCAGGAATTAAATGCTCGTTTGTGTCAGGGCCCCAAACAGCTGCATCGAGGAACTAGCCATTAGGGATTGGGTACCCATAGACAGTAATTAATAGGTTAGGCCAGTGCACAGAGCCCTAGGTAGACAAACGTATATTATAGTGGTAAGTCAATCACCCTGATTTCCCACGGTCCTTGTTATCTCCCCTTAAATAAATCAGATTGTTTGTTTTGCAAAAGTACACTGGCTGGTTTGTGTTTTACTGGTGATATACTGCACAGTGAATATTTGATAACTCTACCTTACTTTCCAGGGGGTCCCCAGAGTGAGCTGAGTGGTTCGAGCCAGGGGGGTAAGTGTTCAGGGTAAGGACATTGTAATTAAACTGTGTGAGCCACTAGTGGGAAGAGAGGGGGGTTGCAGCAACCCTAAGGGCTGTGGCAGAGTCAACCCTGACTGTTCTAACCCCGACTTCTGGGTGGAGGCACCCGTCAATGGATATGGGCCCCTCACCCTGTTGCAGCTGAGGCAGGCAGGGGTAGTAGCCCTTAGGATAGTGCCCCCTGGGGGTTACACTTACTTTTGAACAGCACATTCATGGGCTAGTCAAGAAACTGAATTCTAAAATAGGGGCACTAAAGAGATCAGCGAACTGTTTAACAAGGAGAGATAGGATGACAATAGCAAATCAATTAATTCTACTATTGTTTGAGTAAGGGTCCCATGTTTTTACCCATGCCAATAAATACCTGCTCCATAAGCTTGATATGTATTACAACAGGCTAGCAAGGTACATTCAGAAATGTAAATGTGATATCCATTATTGTTCCATGTACACAGAACTAAATTGGACTTCCCTGGAGCTCTGAAGACAAGAAATTTGGGCAAACCATGTCTTTAAAATCCACAGATCAGGCTTTCTCCCAGCTCTAGCAAGAAAACTTGTTTCTACACAACATCAGTTTAATTTAAGCAAAAAAGGTGCTAGAGATTTGGCAATTTCAAAGACAAATAATAGACTGGGAAAATTGACCTTTCAGCATACAGCTGCTGTGACTTGGAAAAATCTACCCTTAAGTGTCAAAACCCAAATATGACCCTTGGAAATTTAAAAACTGCAATGAAACACCGTGAGCGTAATGGATGAACAAATATTCTTTGCTTGTCTTTTTGTAATACTTTTACATATCATCTATTTATTGTCATATGTAAGTTGATGTTGGTGTTGTGTATGATTGAAACTTACCATTTTATTAACATCAGACAGGTGCATCTTGTAAAGAGGACCTTTTGTGGTCCTAAAGGTGATTGAAATTGTATTTCTAATATCCTGTATAAATAAACATGTTACTACTACTACTACTACTACACCAACAACCTGAGTTTGGGAACAGACTTGGGTCGCTGGGGGTTGGCCAGGGAAAGGACTGAACATCCATTGGACTGCTTTACTCCTCTGGGGAGGGAGGGATACTGATCCTGGCACACATCTGGTCTCTAGTGATGGCTAGGAGAGGATTGAGCAAGGGACTGCAACTTGAGGAATGGAGAAACAGCAGCCAGCCACATCCCATGCACAGGAGCATGCTTGGATATTCCTGGATGGCACTGCATGTCCGTTCCTCCAGGGGAAAAACAATGGAGGAAAAAAGGCAGGTATAGCACAAGATGACATCGACACCTAGCAGGCTCTGCCCAGGCTACTGGTCTCTCTCTCAGAACCGGATCCATTTTGGTGGTGGTAAGCCACTGACCCTCACCATGAGGAGTAAGCCATGGAAGAAGCACCAGGATTGAGATAAATCCCTGAGATTCTGGGTGATGGGGCTGGGGGAGGGTCGGTGAGAAGGATAGCCTTCACAGGCCACTCAGGAGGAGTAAACATTAAATAAAAAATAAAAGCAAAAGAACAAAAAACTATTCTGCTATGGGATGTACTCAATGGTTCTAACTCATGTAACTGCTGTTAAACTTGTTGGCTGTTGACAATGTATCCTTTGTGCTGCCTGTATGATTTTGTACACTGTTTAGTGTAATCTTTTACAATGTATAACTATTTGTAACATATTTGTGCTCCTGAGCTGATTTTGAAGCTTGAACAAAGCATATCTGCATGTAACCTATGTATGACTCTAGATAGTTGTCAGTCATAGACTATGACCTTGTAGTGTATGGAGCTGAAACCTACACCACACTAAAATGGGTCAAGACTACAATAAACAAGGCCTGTCGGCTTGTGCTAGGTGTTGACTGGTTAAGACATGCGTGTGCCCTCTTTGCTCAGTCTGGCTGGTTAAACCTAAATAATTGAATACAATGCCAAGTTTGCCTTCTGACTAAGAAGTCTACTCTTGGGCTTACTCCTCTTGCTGTGAAAAGCCTCCTCGATATAAAAAACTCTGCCAGAAACACCAGGGGTGCTACAAACCAATCCCTGAAAATCCCCTTTCACCAGACCACACAAGGACAACAGTTCTATGAATACCGTGCTCCTCCCTGGTTCAGCTCTCTCGGGGAGGACCTTCAAAAGGAGACCAAGCTCGGCCTATTCAAAGCAAAACTCTGGGCACATCTGGCATCTGCCACTTGCCCTGATTGTGGCCTAGAATCCTACATGACTTAGTTAGCCCGATCCCTATTCTCTTTCCTATAGCCCTTCCTTGTTCATCTCCCCCTTCCACCTCTCCCTCTGGTGCCCCCTTCCCCACTACCACCCCATTCTCTTTCCCTCAGAATCTCCTTGGCCCCTATCCTCTGGACAGCACCCCCTCTATTCTCCTTCATTGTCCCCCTTCTCTCCCCCCCCACTGCCTCCCCTAACTCTCTTAGCTCCACCCTCCTCCATCCAGCCTTTCCTTGGTACCTGGCTCCATTCACCAAATCTCAGCATCTTGTTGTACTTTCCATCCTTGAATCTTGGTTCCTCTGACCATACCACTCCCCTTAGTACTTTTACAACAGATCTGTTCCTAACAAGTCTGGCTATGTTTCTTCACAATAGTGTATTTGTCCTATTGTAACCAACTAGATTGTACCTGGCTCCAACCAACTCCATGTAAACAGCCAAGTAAGTTTTTCTTTCTTTTTTCTCAAACTAATATAATTGTACATTCAATGTTTATGTTCATTCTATCTCTATTATACTGATGTGGAACCTCTGTTAGTCTTCGGCTCAAAGGTATTTACCAAAATTCAAATAAATAAAAAAATAAAATATATCATACGAACATATGAATGCAAGAAGACAGCAGAATAAGGCCATGTGGTCTATCTAATCTGCTGGTATTGCAGGGTTCTACGTTTATGCTACTGACCCTACTCCTAGTCCTGCCATCCTTTCCATTTGTCACTTCCGTGATCTACGCTTTCCCCTTATGCCTATCCCAGCCTCTCTTTAAGCTGCCCACAGACTCCATTGAGACTGCTTCCTTTGAAATTGAGATCCTTTGAAAATGTGTACTTGCCTGAACAATCTCTGGTGCAAAAAAAAAATAATTACATTGAAAGTGTAACAGAATTGGTAGAAAGCTAACTTATGGGACAAATGCAGAGGGTGGTCATACACTGACAATACTCAGAGGTTAGGGAAGTGAAAAGTGAAGTGCCAGTGGTTCAGTCCTGGGGCCCATCCTTTTTAACGTATTCATTTGTAACATAGGGATAGGAGTCCAAGGGAAGATCTGACTCTTTACAGATTACATTAAGATCTGTGGCAGGGTGGACAGTGAGTATGGGGCCAGAACGTTGAGGAAGCACTTGGAAAAACTAAATAACTGGTCCAGAATAGCACAGTTGACATTCAGTGCCATAAAGCTAAAGATAATGCATATCATGAGAACAAACCCCAAAACACAATACCTGATGGAAGGGTTGCAATACAGAGAACAGATATAAAGTCAGAATGAAATGTGTGTTTTTTATGTCTTTTTGTGTGTATGTGTGGGGGGCCATGATCTATGGCCTCCACCCCCAACAAAAAGACATCAAAAATCCACAGGATCCTGTGACAGTAGTACCAGATTTGTACTACATTATTACTGTATCATCTGTGCTGTACAACTGAATCATCTCTAGAATTCAATTGTGGCAGCAGTTTATGTGAAATGCAACTGCAAAGCCTTGATTGGATGTTTTGAGCATCCAATTAGGTCTTTGCATTTGTGTATTGGTTCTCTGATAGAAGCACAGCTAGAAGCCTATGGCTTTTAGTTGTTTTCCTACAACTGGTCTGCCACCAGCCCCAAATCCAGGGAGCAGGACTGTTGTGAGGGCTGCCAGTGCATGAGTCATGAGGGATCCGAGTAGGCGTGTAGCAGAGTGTCTTGCCTCGGGCTCAAATAATTGAATAAAAAATTATAAATAAAAAAAGCTGTTTGTTTTAAAAGGTGCCATGATGTCATTGTGAATCGATCCTTGAGCAGCCAAGGAGAGCTACAGGCAGCAACTGTGCCATTCACTGTCAAGTAGTACAGAGCCTGGACATAGGGTTACCACCTGTCCTGATTATCGCAGGACAGTCCTGATTTGGGCAGCTGTGTCCTGCAAAAAAACATGAAAAATACTAAATGTCCTGGTTTTATAGAGGAAAAAATATTTTCTAACTTTCCACTAAATGTTGTAGGAAACTATAATACCTTAACTAAAATACCTTAAAATGATAAGAAACGATAGAAACAACTATAGAACTACAATACTTTGCCTTAATTCTGTTTACATAAAGAAAACAAGTCTGTTGCACTGGTCAAGGTTATGTACTGTCCTGCAAAAAGTCATGTTTCAGTAAAAAATGTCCCACTTTGGGCTTCTTAAAAGGTGGTAACCCTACCTGGACAAGCGCATGGACCTGGTATCGTGAAGAACACATTCGCAGGTATTGTATCCTTATCTGCATTTAGAAGACAGACAGAAGTGGTACAGCATTTAAAATAATTGTTTTTCATCTTCGTATCAAGCGTTTTCCCTTGGAAATCACAGTCTGTGCTTTTTGTGTGATGAATTAAAATGAAATCATCTCTAAGAAGTGAAGTGTCTTATGTCAGTCTCACACCAGTATGAGAAACAATTAGAGTGAGAGAGAGGAGGTGATGGGAAGGGAGTCAAAAGTAAAAAGTATGATTTTGCTTCTCCCCTGCACACTGCAATTGTATAACTGACTCATATTTCCTAGTTTTCAAGGTGAATGTCTGTGTTGAGGGGGCGATGGTGGTTAGAACTGAGCCCGCCATGGATGGTGTGATGGCTAGAGGTTCTGTGTCTCAGCTGGGCCGTATCACAAAAGTCATGGAACAGGCCTGGAGGGAGACTTGCTCTTCCCAGACATTCCCGGGAGGTGAATTTGCCCAGTTGCTAAGGACTAATCCCTGAGCACAACCTTCCTAGGTCCAGTGACCAGGAAGGTTGTGGTCAATGGCCTTTGCCCTGACCTGAAGTAGGTTAGGAGTAGCCTGGGCAGAGAGGGGCACAGGCCAGGCTACTTAAGCCCCAAGTAGGAAGGGACCAGCCCCTTTTCAACCTGGGCTGACCAGAAGGAAGCAAGAGTACAGCTGCGACTATGAGGGCCAGTGGGGCTGTGGGCCAAGGTCTAGGACAGATGAGTTTTGCCACTTCTCGGGTAAACAAAAAAAAAGAGAGAGAAATATACAGAGAAATGAGAATGGGAAAGGGGCATGAGTAGGAACTGGTGGCTCTGGTAGCCTGCGGGTCTTTCTAGGGCAGTGGTTTGAATGGGGCATGGCCGGGGCATTGGCCTGCCTTCAGGGAAGCTAGAGGTCCACAAGTATACTTAGGTGGGGGAATTGGGGGGGGGGAGATGAGATAGTGCTAGGAGCCTTTGTAAAAAAAAAAAAAAAGAAAGCAAGTTTTGTCTTACTTGGTTTCAGCAGGGACTGGTATCCAGTAACCGGTGTTGGAGACCCAATTTGGTAATCCAGGCAGCATTTTTGCTGTAGCTTGCAAGCCTACCATTAGGATGGGAGGTTGCAAGCGCAAAAGCACTGTATGTGTCGGCCCTCTTGTACAGCGGTCAAGAAGCAATCTATTGGCAGTGACCCATGAGGAGTGGTCTCTGATGGGCCTGATTGCTACAGTGCATCGGGTGATAGATGAGGTTATCTGTGAAGCATCTCGCGAGATTGGGGTGGAGTGGGAGGCAAAGGATCATGCATATGCCATGCTACAGCCCAGGAGGTGGCCATGTTGGTGGAGGGTGTTAGGCGGATTGCTGCTCAGTGACCCTACAATGGATCTGCTGGGGGGGGCAGCGGTGCTATGGGCGGGTACCTGGGGATTAGGAGTCACCACTGGGGTGGTCGGGGGGGGGGGCTGGTGAAAGGCCAAGGGTTAGACACAGAGCGCCGGGTGGGGAGAATTTGAGGGATGATCCCAAATGGTGGCCATATTGAGGGGAGGATGGCCGTGTCTATGAAGGCAACAAAATACAAAAACAAAGGGAAAACTGTGGCTTGGGTTAATACAGGAAACAAGGGGAAAGATGAAGAAATCATAGTACAGTGTTAGGGGCCCACAGGTTAAGGGTATGGGGGGCCTCTACCATAATACAATGGTAAAGGAATTGGTGGAGAATGCAAGGGGGGGTGGCAGAGGGCTGGTCATTCAAAACGAAAGGAGAAGGGGGAATTTATATACAGTTATGATGTAGGGTAAAAGGTGAGCTTCAAGGGCACATTAGGGAACCTAGGGTTTGGGAGCCTCCAAGGTCCTGTTTGACGATGAGGCCCCATTCATCTCACCCTCCTTTGGGGGTGGACAGGCCCCATAGGCTGGAGCATTCTTGTCTCTAACCTGAGTTTAAAATTTGTCCCTGTTTCTGTTACAGGTAATAAGGAACATTTGGGTGTATTGCATATCAACACACAGATTTCATGAGCAGCAGGGGCAGATCAGTGGGACAGAGTCCTGGGGAGGCTGTAGACTCACTGAACCCAGGTTCTGGGGGCCGAGCCTTGTCAGAGTTTAAGGAGGCACTGCAATGACTGATGGAGGTTTGGGGCCCAATCTGGTTGCAGGCAGTGCTGCGGGAGGTGCCAGGGCAGCAACTGGGGGAACCCGGCCCATCACGTGTTCACGTGTACTGCAAAGGTCCAGTAAGCCCTCATGAAAAATGAAGGAGGCAATGGTAGCCAGGGCCATATGGAAGGACTTGAGACCAGAGCAGAAACAAGGGGACATGAGGAACCCCCACAGCAAGGGATGACAGGGGAGAGGAGTAGCAGACTAAAGACTTGCCAGAGAGAATGTGGAGTGAGGAGAGACAGCAGGACCCAGCACCACAGCAGTAGCACTCATGACAGAAGGTGAGTGTGCAGTACCACAGCTGATGAGCAAGACTCATGAGGGCAGCGGGGGGAAGGTCCATCATATGGGGGTACAACCATAGGGCAAGGTAAAAGGTGGGTGGTAAAGGGTACAGGAGTACACTCGGTGGGGAGGTGCCTTTATGCCAAAGCCCTCAAGATGGTGCATGTCCAGGATAGGACTAAGTCCACCCTTCACCCGAGGGTGGGATGGGGCACCGGAATGGGATCAGACGACCCAGGGGATGTAGTGGGCCCAGCAGGCATGATGCCGCCTTGGTGGTGGCCAATGCCATTTCCATGGTTCCCCTCTTTTATGCTGGGGCCAATGCCAGGGGTGACAGGTGGGGTCATGGACATCCCAGGGGTGCAGGTGCAGGTCAACTCCCTGTGGGATCACAGGTGTGGCCCTGGGAACACTGGCGAGGGCAGACATTTTTTTGGGGAGCCAATGTCACCAACAATGCAGAAGTTGCACCAGTGCCACAGCCCCCCCAGACCAGGCAGGAGCAAAGTGTCCTGTGGTAAATGAAGGGACTCAAGGTAAAAATAGGCTGGCCTCTCCTGATTTACCTGATGGGTGATGATTGGCAGTGGCTGAAGCCAGGGGCTGGGAAGTGGCCAGGCAGGTGTAGTTGGATCAGGCGGTTAGGCAGGTCTGGGGCTGGGGGCAGTGACAGCTGAGTAAGGGTCCTCAGCAGCAGAACAGGAAGCCCCCCCAGGGCAAGCAGCAGTGCATGCCATGCCACAAGAGGTGACTGGGGCAGGGGAGTAGTACCCGGCACTCATGGGGGGGCTGAGCATTGGGCATACGTGTGAGTAGACAACCTCATGGACATTCACCTCTCAGTGACCATAAGGGAGAAGATATGTAAGAGGGTATATATTGAAAGTTTTGAGTGCTTGCACAGGGAGTTGCCAGATGCATGAAACAAGGATGAGATCAAACAGGTGAAGCTACTGAGGCCTAAGGAGCCCCCAACCTTTGAGAACTGGGCAGCGGTGTATGATATTTTTATATCCATATATTGCTGCAAGTTTCCACAGAAGATAAGGCAGTTCATAAAATATAGAGATAACATTAAAACAGCACATTTGGCATACGAGGGCAATGCATAGTTGAGATATGATGATCTGTTCAGGATCAGGCTAGCCAGGGTCCTAGAGATGAGATGTGATAAGATAGATCATGATTTGTGGTGCAGACACATGACAAGAGCAATGCCAAACAGTGTGATGTACATGGCAAGTGGACACATGGTATCCCAGACGCCATGGTCAGCACAGAAGGGTGGGTGTACCTTTTGCCAGTACAATACCAGGAAGTGTTTTGTGGAGTTCTGTAATCAGACACGAGTGCAGTAATTGCGGGGGTAAACACAAGGCCAGCATTTGTCAGGGAGCCATAGGTTTCAGAAAAGGGGATGCCCGTAAGAGGGGGATAGCAAGCAAGGGGACAGATCCACCAAGAAAATTGCCGAGGTCCCCAATACAAATTTGAACACATAAGACCTTGGCTCAATATCTACTCTTGCAGAAAAGACACAGCATACTTACTGGAAGGTTTCTCCAATTGTTTCCCCATTCCCTACCAGGGTCCATGGCAGGCAACCGGGGAATGTAATCTTAAGTCAGCACACTTGCTGAAAAGGGTGGTTGCAGAGAAAATTGGGAAAGAGGTGAAGGCTGGTAGGGTGGTGGGGTCATTTCAGGAATAACCACTGGACCATCTGAGAATATCGCCATTGGGAGTGGTGCCCAAAAAGGCACCAGGAGAATATAGGTTGATACACCACCTCTCCTACCTCAAGAGTACCTCAGTTAATGACTACATCAGCACAGAGAAAAGTGCCATGAGTTATCCATCTTTTGGAAAAGCAATCAAGCTTACACAACAAGCAGATATGGGGGCTTGTTTAGTGAAGAATGACATAAAGTTGGCCTTCCGCTTCTTACCAGTCAGTCCTAAGGACTATGACCTCTTGTGGTTTTCATTTGAAGGGAGTTTATGTTATGACACGGCAATGCCCATGGGGTGCTCAGTCTTATGTGCAGCCTTCGAGACCTTCTGCCGCTCCCTAGAGTGGGCCACAGTGCAATACTGTGGGAACCACAGGATCACACACTACTTGGATGATTCTCTGTTCATTGGAGCTCTAGGTACAGGGGAATGTGTGGAGACACTTAGATCTGTTTTGCAGCTAATGGATTAGTTTGGAGTGCTGCTTGCCCATGAGAAGACTGGAGGGCCAGTAACTAGACTCACTTGCCTCAACATTAAGCTGGACAGAGTAGACATGTATTTAATTTTTTATTTAGTTTTTGTTGACCAGGACAGGAGGACTAGACAATTCTGCCTACTTTCAGCCTCATCCCGGGGAAGGGGGATACAGATGGATACCAACTGACATTGAACCAGATTAAGCTGTTTGTGGTATTTTAGTGAATGGATCAATTTGGCCAGGACACCAGGGACATTTCCCTACTCTGCCTGCAGGGACCCTTGCTTCCTGTGAGCAGAGGGACCCCCTTTGTCTGCTGCACCAAGATGGCAAACAACAAGGTGGAGAGTATGGAGGCTGGTGTACCTGCAAGGGATCTGATCTCTGTCCCTGTAGGTCCAGATCAGGAGATTAGCAATAGAAATTCAGTAACACCTGGAGGAAAAATATCTGAATCTGATGGTGGTGCTGCTGTGAGCAGGTCCATTTTGGTTGAGCAACATACAGAAGAAAGTCTGAGTGAATATATTGGTTCTACTTCTTCCACTTCTACCTCCTCAGTGAAAAACCTACAAAGCATAGAGTTTCAACAGGTACCGTAATTAGTGCATATGTGAGACCTACGGATGTTGTTTCTCAAGAAATTGCAGGACATGTTCCTATTACTCTTACCCAAGAAATGTTGCTTAGGGATGCTGTTAAATCAAACAGAGAATTTCTGTTAAAACTATTGAATGAGGAGGAAAGTGCTGCTAGACTTACAAACAATATTTCTTCTGATTGCGAGCCTTGCTCACCTTTAATGTCAATTCCATCCCAGTTTTCTTCTGTGCACTCAGAAAATCCACAGTTTGCTTCAAATTCAGTTCACAAACCTGAAAAACCACTCACTTCATTAAGAAAAGGCCGCACAATGGACTCGCAGCAAAAACAAACCAATTGGACACCTGAGTTAGCTTTGTGTGCTGCTGGTTGGCAAAAGGACACAGATCAAAGTGCTTGACTTCTCCTCACCCTGTTACTGCTGAGGAGATTAGACTTTCATGTGCTTCTGAGGCGAACACAGCACTTTCTGCTATCTCTGCCCAAAGCGAGGTTTTCATAGTGACAGACGCAGGAAACCTGCCGAATGACTTCGCTGAGCATACGAGGCTCCCTGACACAGCTGCAGCTTGCAACAATATTGTCCCAGGACAAAAAGAGGAACCAGCGCAGTGAGAGGCAACTGAGGAGCCAAAGAAACTGTTCATGGCAGATCTGTTCAAACATGCAGTTGAAGCTGCACAGCGGCGAAATGCCATGCTGCTCAAATTTAATGAGAACATTGATGTTTCACCAGACAGAAAAACTCTTTTATGCAAAATGTTGAAGGAGGGTATGGGGATTCAGCCTAATGCATTATTTGCTGTGATTAATGTTATGGGGAACCCATATATGATGTTAGTTTTAAAACTAATCATTCACTGGAAAGATTTGGGGCAATGTATCCACAGGTTCCAAACTCAAACTTACGGCATTCTTTCTTTCCAATCCCTCTAACAAAGCCAACAATTAAAACAGTCACTTTGCTGTTTAGAAATGAAGGGGTAAACATTTCTGATGTTCAGTACTGGTTAAGGCAGCGCCGCACAATTCTAGAAGCCCCTACCCCCATCTTAAATGAAGATCTTGTTTGGACAAGGAAATGGAAAATAAAGGTTCAGCTAAAAAATACTCTCCCAGGGAGCTTCTTTATTGGAAGGGACAGGGGGTTGTGTTTCTACC
Organism: Neoceratodus forsteri; assembly: GCA_016271365.2. Taxonomy (NCBI): domain Eukaryota; kingdom Metazoa; phylum Chordata; order Ceratodontiformes; family Ceratodontidae; genus Neoceratodus; species Neoceratodus forsteri. The sequence goes on from CM028131.1 coordinate 586,481,890, forward strand.
AGGGACAGCCTAGAACCTGTCACAAATGTGGTGCTCACACACACCTCAGTTCAGTGTGTGACAAACCCAGATGCAATTTGTGTCTTGAATATGGACATGTCAGCCTAGGCTATCCTAACCCTCTGAAATGCAACCTCTGTGAGGAAGAAGGGCACTTTTATCAAGGCTGTCCCTGGGCTGAAAGAAACAGGCTAGATAGGGCACAACAAGACCCAGTACACTTACTGGAAAAGTGTCAAGCACAGGAGGCAAACTTGAAAGTGAGGGATCCTGCTCCCCAAGAGGCAGCAGCCCCCCAGTCTTCTGCAACCCTGCCTTCCACTAGCATATCTGATCATTCACTTCCCTCTAGGGCTGCTGATCAATCTTAGGATGAGGCACATACAGGCCTTGAGGACATGGAAACTACTGACATGTTCCCCCCCCCCACAGAAGCTTCTCAGTACACCCCAGTTGAACCTAAGAAAAAAAGAAGTAAAAGAAAGGCTGAGAAAACCCCTCCCAAAACTTCTAACATTGTGACTAGAAATAAGTTTCAGGCACTAGCAAAGCATTACCAGTGAGGGGACATGGTAGAGGAAGATGGTGACTCTGATTCCTCTTCCTCTGCACAAACAGAGTCTCTTTCAGACCCACAGGCCTTATTGAAGCATAAACAAAAAGACACCCATCATAGGAAAGTCCCTTGATTATTTTCTTTTTCCTAAGATATGCGAGGGAAGCAACAGCTCTCTGTCCTCACTCTAAGTACCTGTAGTATCAAGAATTATACGAAATGTATAACAACCTTTCAGATCATGAAAGACCTTCCTAATAACATTATATTTCTACAGGACACTAGTCTCAAAACCTCTTATGAAGTTAATCAAGCAAAAAATTCCTGGAATATAGGCCCATCTTTTTGGTCCCAAGGTCCAGATAGGTGTGATAGGGTGGGGATTTTTTTGCACGGTTTTGAGTTCACAATCCACAGAGTACTAGATATTTCTCCAGGTAGGGTGTTACTGCTGGATGGCTGTTTTGGAACTGTGTTTTTTAGGCTCATTAATATATACGCTCCACAGGGTATTGCTACACAGTCAGATATTTTTAAACTAATTAAGCCCTATCTCCATACAAATAAACATATAATTTTTGGAAGGGACATTAATTGTCCACTCTCTTTAGCAGACAAGGAGGGGTGCACTACTAAGCCATTTGGGGACACTAAATGTTTAAACTCTATTTTAAAAATAGCCGGTTTAAAGGACAGTTATAGGGAAACTCATTATCTTGGGGCTAGAACCTCCATAAAAGGTAAACTGGCCACAAGAATAGACTACAATTTTCTTTCAAATGATCTTGATACTACACAAGCTTTCACCATTCCATGTGAAACCTCTGATCATTTGGCAATTTCAATTGTATGTAAACTTCCTTCTAAGTTTCCAGCTGAGAAAAACAGATTTGCTAGATGGAAGTTAAATAATCAGCTGTTGTCACTGCCTTCTGCTAAGAGCAAAATATACTCCTTGCTAGCTGCAAAATATACTCATTACAAGCTTTTGACTCCTTAGGTGAATGGTGGGTGGAGGTAAAAAAAATGATTGTAAAGCTTTTTTTATTCAGGCCGCAGCAAATGTATCAAGAACAAAATATTTGCATTATTTAGGCTTAAGGGAAAAACTATTTTCTCTCATTTCTAGATCTTATAAGAATGCAGTAGATTTGTCAGCTGAGATTCGGGACATTAAAGCTGAAATGTTTAATGTGTAGTATAATAGAGCAGAATTTGTTAAAAAAAGAAGCTCAGTTTGGTGCTCAGGGCTCAAAACCTTCACTTGACATTTATAAAAGTTGTCAAGATAGAATACAACACACCAATCTAAGTCAAGTAATGGATCCACACACTAGAAAGGCTTTCACGTATGTTTTTTAAATACAAGACTTAGCACAGAACCACATTTTTAAAATGTTTGGAACTCCTTCCATGGCAGTTTGGGATGAGGAGTATCTCAATGACATAGATGTTCCCACTTTAGATCCAGGGTTAGTGACCAATATTTCTGCACCAGTTACATTAGAAGAAACTCAACATGCTATATCTAAGTTAAAAAAAAATTGGCTCAGGTCCGGATGGTCTGACAGCAGAATTTTGTGTAGCACACTTAATACTTGGTCCCCATTTTAACAGATGTCTTTTCAGACATGCTAGTCTCACAGGTTCTCCATAAAAACATATTTCAGGCTCTTGTAATTTTGTTACACAAAAAAGGGGACAAGAGTGACTTAAAAAACAGGTGCCCTATAAGTCTATTGAATATAGACTACAAAATTCTGGCAATAATCCTTTTGTACAGCTTTTCTAAAGCTGCAGAAACAGTCATTTGTCCAGTACAAACCTGTGCAATACAAAAAATATCCATGGTTCACAATCTTGCCTTTTTAAGAGAAATTCTATCCAAAAAAAAAGATAGTAACATATGATGTTTAATTCTGGCCTTAGATCAAGACAAGGAACTTGACAGGGTAGATCATTATTATTTATTCCAAGTTTTGAGAAAATATGGCCTCCCAGATAAATTTATTCAGTGGGTGTCTATGATGTACGCTTCATATTATATAACCCCTTATATAAATGGAATCCTTGGAAGGCAGTTTAAAGGCTTGAAAGGGGTACGCCAAGGATGCCCCATGAGCCCTCTTTTGTATACTTTCCAAATTGACCCTCTTTTGAGGAAAATATTAAATTCTGGAAATATACCAGGTATTTGGGTAGAAGGACATGGTCCCCTGCTAAACATCTGCACATATGCAGATGATATTAGTGTTTGCTCCACCACAGACATGGATGATTCTGCATTACAAAATTAAATTTGCAGATTTGAAAACATCTCAGGTGCAAAATTAAACTTTGATAAAAGCAAGGGACTTCTATACCCATTTCCACTAAATCAAGGGCCAGACCCCCCCACCACCTTTGCAAATATTTCAATATCCATAGAGCCAGTGACAATCTTAGGACTACAGTTTGGTAGCTGGGATGATGCCACTTTAAACTGGTTCTTGGCATTATAAAAAGCTGAAGGTTTAGTGGCATCCTGAGGAAACAAAATAATTTCTAAAAAGAAACATGTTTCTTTGCTATATTCCCTAGTCGTTCCAGTTTTGCTTCATGTGGCCCATGTTTTTCCATTACCCCCTTTTCTAGAAGTGAAAGTAATGAACATCTTCTTTTGGAGGCTCTGGGGAAGGAGATCAAACCCTGTGAAGAGGAAGTACACTCATCACGATTACAGTCTGGGTGGGTTGAGGATGATCAATCCAGTCTGATTCTTTTTTTGTATTTTTGTGTACCAGAACATTGTCCCTATGTGAACTGACACATGTCCCTCCTGGCTAGTACATTTAAGGACAATTTTACAAGACTTTTTAGGGACCTGGACCTCAGCCCAAGGCCTACCCAGATCATTGAAGAAATTAAATCTCCCTGGTTATTTGCTCCCAGTCTGTAATAAACTTAAGGAGTGGAAAATCTCCACTTCACAGCTTATTGGGAATTCTAGGAGGGCTTGTTACTCTATAATCCTATCAGACCATTTTTTAGAAACACCAGATAAACTTACACCATATGAAGGCAGGCTAGACAGTATTTACAGCCAATCAACTGATAGACGGCTTCCCCTCAAAGTGTAGGACACTACATGGCTTTCCTGTCATAGCAGGTTGGGAGTAAGGAGCTCCCACAAACACAAGGAACTAGAAGAGTGTATGTGCCCTAGATAGACTTGCCCTGGAATATTAGAGACAAGAACATTTCTATGTACACTGCCCTTTTACCCAGCAATTCTGGGTTGACATTCTTATGTCCTGGGGAGACAGGAATTTATCTCAATTCTCCTTTGAGACAATTGTTTATGGTTTATATCCAACTAACCTGAATAAGTACAGTAGTAGCACACTGCACTTATTTTTTTCCCTTTGTAGGTTTTATTTATGGCAAGCAAGATGTGCTTTAGTGTTACAACAAAAAGTGTATAGCACAAATCAAGTTGTTATTCAAGTATCTCAGAATTTATTGTGTGTATATGAAACGGAAATATTGCAAAGGACAAAAAATTGTTCTGATTTATGGAAGAATGTCCTGTGGTTTAAATCTTAAGGTTTGCCTTTTTTCCATTATGATGTACACTAAAAGCTTTAATTTCTGTAATGACAGATATATTTTCTTTGTTTACAAGTTTATTTGTTACTTCCCCTATTTATTTGGTGCTTTCTGAGTATGCTATTGTAACTATGTGACCTGCTTATGTTCTCCTTTGTCATTGTACTATTTTCATTTATATAAAAAATTCCCCTACTGATCAGAGGAGGGAGCTGTGTGATGGTTTGTGAGCCTCAGTAATGCAGGAGCCAAGGCAGGAGCAGGATACTCCAACTTTGCAGGACATTTTACCAAATGAAGCTTCATCTTTGAAAAGGGAAAATAAACTGGGAAATGAAGAAAATTCTGCTGTTGTGGAAACTCCTAAGGATGTACCTAGCATAGAAGGAGAGCTGGTAACAAACCAACTGATGTAGGAACAAATGGAAATGGCAATCATCCAAAATGATGTGGAGATATACATCACAGACAACTCAGATAATTTAGAAGATGAGAAGAAAGGGAAGAGACTGCTTAATTCATCTCCCCATAACTTGGGGAAAAGAAATCTCCAAATGGAGATTTTTTTTCAATTTGGCTTCTTTCCAGTTCCCCGGATCAAACCTGAGGACAGCAGGTTGAGTCTGGAACACCAGCTTCATCACCTGATTGAAACCCAGAGATTTTCCTCGAAAAGGCTGGGTGGAAGAAAACTGCCCAAGGTACTTGGACACCAGACCCAGCTATTCCATTGCCTGGATCACCTGAATGGAGACTGCTTATTCCCCTGGTGGACACTGCTCTTCCAAAAGAGAATGTTGCATGGCAGCTCCTTAATGCACAGAAACAGGACCAACCAACAAATATGGCCACAGACACAGCTTCTGTAAACTTGGATGACACAGAGAGCACAATGAAATTTTTATGATACAGCACCACGGTTACCAGAGGATAGTGGCAAAGCTAGTGAAGAGACTAGGATTCCACAGCCTAGTAATAATTGTGACCCTCCTAAGGTACCTGGAATTATACAAAATCAACCCACAGTCACTAATGCTAGTTTGTTACAAAAACCAATTGAGAATGCTAAACAAAAACATGTGGTTAAATTGCAATACATGGGAGGCCTTTCCACGGCTCCAGATAGATTTTTTTGTGTGGAAAGAACTGATAAAGATTAAAATGGGATTTTCTCCATCAGAAGTATATGCATTGATATATGCCATGGGGGAGGAAACTTTTGATATAAGTTTTCGTTCTGAAACACTGTTGAACAGATTTTGGACAATTCATTCAGCCCAGAAACAAGACCCTATTAGGAAGTGCTTTCAGGCCATCCCCCTAATGAAACCAACTGTTAAAATTGTGACTCTTCTATTTTGCAATGAGGGGGTCAATATTCCAGACATCTCCTATTGGCTGGAAAAATGCTGCAACATCCAAGGTGTGCCCGAACCCATTATTGACTACGAAGGCTTTTGGACAGAGGGTTGGAAATTTAGGGTTAGATTACAACAGAATGAACAGGGTATACAACATGTTCCCAATTGTTTCTTTTTAGGAAGAGACAAAGGCATTCTATTTTATCAATGGCAAACTAAAACCTGCTTTAAATGCAGTTCCACCAGACGCATCAGCACACAGTGTGAAAAACTAAAGTGTTCCATGTGTGGAGCCCTAAATCATTTGGGATATCGTTGTACAACCACTCCTAGATGTAACATGTGTGAGGCTGAAGGCCACTTGTTTAAATCTTGTCCATGGGCTGTGCATAATACTGATGATACCAACTACACAGAACAGGACTTTTATATTAATAAAGCAGCAAGGGCACAATATCAAAATATTCCTCAAGAAGAATGAGGTGAGATAGGAGCTCACAGGATTGTGCCAGATCCTCCCCCCCCCAACACAACACAAGAACACTACCAAAGGGAGTACTCATAACCCAAATAAAGGGAGAGAGGATACTCATGTAGAACACCCCCCCCCCAGCTCTGGAACCCTCTCATCCTTCAAGAATTTAAAAGCTAACCCAAAACCCTTTACAGAAACAATCTGCTGCATCCCCCAGACAGATGCTTGCCACTCCTCCTCCACCTCTCCCTGATGTGGAGGAAGGTTTCCAAATGGTAAAACAAGGAAAAAACAAGACAGCTAAGATTTCCACATATGTTCCAGAAGAAATTATAACCCCAAATAATTATTATGTGCTACAGTGGGTAGTTACAGAGATGGAGGAATAGTCAGATTCTGCTTCTGTTTCCTCCAAAACTTCAGCTCGAATGGAGCTAATGTCAGGCATGGAAGATAAGGCCCCAGCAACACCATCGAGGACCCAGACCAAAAAGAAATGGGGGACTAGAATGGGGTGAAGAAAAGAAAATAAAACAGAGAAGAAACTGAAACATGATCTGTAAATGGAACCTTATCAACTAACAGTCTCCTTCTTGAATACTAACAGTATCAAATGCCATAAGAAAAGAGGGGCCACAGTTGCACATATTTTCCAGAATTATTTTGATTTAGTATTTTTCCAGGACACTAGACTCCATACGAATACTGAAATCTAAGCTGCCATGAAGGAATGGTTTTGGGCAAAGAGTGTCTGGACAATGGGGGAAGACAAATGTTGTGGGTTAGGCATTGAAGTAAATAATGATAACACTGTGATCAAATAATTGATTGGCCTTTCTTCAGGTAGAGCTATGGTATTTGATGTCACATTTCATTATCTGGATTTTAGGCTGGTGAGTCTGTATGTCCCCCAAAAGAAGCATGATAGAGTAGAAACTTTCAAACTGATTCAACTGTTAATGTTTACAGCAAGACACATAATTATGGCAGGGGATTTCAACTGTGGTAGATTTCACTAGGATACAGGGCAAAAGATGGGGAAAATAGTCTGTGATACCTTTTTTTAAATAAATTAATTCTGCAAACTGGTTTAGTGGACTGCTTTGCTACTTTATATAAAACACTACCACAGACATACCATAAGGGTAAACTTTCTTCTCAGATAGATTTTGTATTCACATCTACTTCCATGCCGATAATTTCTGTACACACAAGACACATTGCCTCCTCTGATCATGATTTAATAGAAATAAAAATAGATAATTTCTCAAAAATGACTTCAGGGAAGGGTTATTGAAAATTAAACAACACCTTGTTGACAATACCCATCATACAACAAGGTCTGAACAATATCATTGCAGCTAGGAAATCAGTTTTTTTCCTGTATGACTCATTGACATCTTGGTGGACAGATATTAAGTGGGATTTTTCTGACTTCCTTAAATTAACAGGGAAACTTCAGGGTACATGTAACAAACTGGCATATAATATCTTAAGAGATGAACTATATAGGCTACTTACATTACAGTCTACTGTGGAGGGTGATTACTCCCATCACATATCAGAATTCAAACAACAAGTGATAAGAGGTTCAATATAATAGAATGAATTCATTAGGACAGGAACAATGTTTTGATACTAATGGGAAATCCATAAACATAAATACTTTTGAAAATTTCACAGCCAGATGGAAAACTAGGCAAACAAAGGTACTGAACTCTAAGTTAGGGATACCTGTTACCACACAAACAGATATCTTAAAAATTGCAGAAACACATATCATAAAAACAATAGGTCATACACATACAGCTACGGAAAGCGCACGATTATGGTTAAACAAAATCTCTTTGCCCTCCCTGTCATCAGAAATAAAAAAACTAATTCATACAACCCATTACTAGTTCAGAAGTAATAGCCACAGTCCAACAGATGAAGACAGAGTCTGCACCTGGGAAAGAGAGATTGACAATGGAGTTTTATAAAAGTATTATTTCAGAATTGGCAGTAGAAATAGCAACCGTTTTAATTATATTTTGGATTGTGGCATCATTCCAGAAGACATGCAGACATGTCTTCTCATCTTTCTATTTAAAAAAGGGGAGAGACAATCTCTAGAAAATTGGAGACCCATCACACTATTGAACTGTGATTTTAAAATTCTCACTAAGATTCTAAGTAATAGATTATCTTTAGGATTACCATTGCTAATCCATTCATCCATCACAAATGTGCTCAGTACCAGGCAGGACCATGTCTGACATCTTAGCACTACTTAGAGAAATAATAACCAAAGGAAATGAGCTAGAACTTACTGGTTACATGTTATGTTTAGATCTGCGTAAGACTTTTGATTCAGTCTCACACACATACCTGTGGGAGGTACTGACAGCGTATGGTATACCACATCATTTTATTAACTAGATTAAGAAATGTTATCCTAATGCTGCAGTATCACCATACTTAAATGGCTGGATAGGGAAACAGTGTTGGTTAAGACAAGGGATTAGACAGGGGTGCCTCTTAAGACCACTGTTGTATGTCTTGTCACTTGATCCACTTCTTAGATGTATACATCATCAGACTAGTATTAGAAGTTTGTCATTTTCTAGTACAGACTCAGAAGTTAAAACCATGGCTTATGCGGATGATCTAATATTGACTTTGGCAGATAAACCTTCAGCAGTTCTTGTAAAGTCCATAATACAACAATATGAGCATGTGTCTGGTTCTTCCATTAACTACACAAAGAGTATTGGTATCAGGATTGGGTCCCAATCTACCACAGAAGAGGATCTGATTGGTATTAAAATTTCCTCCACTCCAATAAAAATACTTGGGCTTTTTTTTACCCTGGCAATTTGGCTGTGATAAATTGGAAATAGTGTTTAGACAAAGCCATTAATAGAGTAAAATTATGGAACCAATGGTCTATGAGTAAGAAAAAAAGGATTTATTTAATTAAGTCCTTTTTGATACCAGTGTTCCTCCTAATAAGCAATATGTACCCTCCACCATTAGAAATGGAAACCAGATTGTATGGTTGTTTTTTTCTCCTGTGTTTAGAGCAGTAGACTTAACCCCATACCACATAGTATTACATATATGCCCATTTCAGAAGGAGGACTTAATATGATTAACCCGATCATCTTTTTCCATAGTAGTTTTATATTTTTTAATATCAGATTGGTATTATTAAATCTCTCCAAATGCTAGACACCTTGGATTCGAGATTACATAGAACCACTTATTTCTACTTGGCAATTACGCATGAGTATACCTAAACAAAAATCTCTAGTTTCACTTCCTCTGTATTTGCTATGTTGTTTTAGGAAACTCAAGCAATGGAATGCAGTAAAATCAGATATACTGTAATTCATAAAAATAGAAAAGAATTTTATGGGAAAATTCTACATGAAAAATTTTAGATTCTCCCTTCATTCTCTGGGAAAAACACAGCAGAGAAGAAGTTCATTAGCCAGGCACTTACAGATAATCGGACACCAGAAAAAATGTGAGAAGTAGTCTGGTTATGTGTCCACAAGAAATTAAATGTGAAAAATAATTTAAAACATAAACAGCAGAAAGATCGATATTGCCCCAAAGAAAGTTGTCCATTTATTTTAGAAACTATGGAACATCTGTACTACAAATGTCCACATATTGTCAAATTTTGGCAAGTGCTAAAACAGAATTGGAGTCATTCTCCATCCTATAACATTCTACCAGATGTATTGTTTTTAGGAATTATGCTTTCATCTTGTAATTGTTTATATCCCAGTATGACCTGACTAATGTTGACCTGCATAAAATATTGGATTTGGAATACTAGATGTCAATGGACTTTGCAACAACTGGAAGTTTCTCCTGAACAGCTGTTTATTTATAGTAAGACATCTATTCAAGAAATAAAAAAAGTAGAAAGTCATACTTATTCTGTAGATCTTTTTAATAACCTGTGGAGCTCTCCACCCTTTTATACATCAACTATAGTTTTAGAATGTATTTCTGTAAGATTTTCTTTAAATCAAAATAAGATCAAATAGTCAAGAGTAAGTACTCTGATTAGGATAAGAAGTATCATGATAATACAATAATTGTTTTCTCTGATTTTGGGTATGGGTATTTAGTTTGTTTTTTCTACTTTCATGTCTGATGTAACATTGTTTATGGTTTTTTTAGTATTATGATTTGTATGATTTTGCTTGATGAAACATAGTCCCTTGTATGTATTTTTGATTTCGTGTTTCAATGAAATTCTCCCTGCTCTGCCTGCAGTGGGCCTTGCTTCCTGTTAGCAAGCCTCGCAAGATGGCCACTCGGAGTGGGAACTGTGAGGAGATGGATGTCCTAGAGTCAGGGGAGCAGGCCTCCTCCCCTGCACTTGCTGTATCAGAGGCTCAAAACGATTCTGAAAACTTGCCAATCTTTGATGATCTAAATGAGGAAGGTATAGATGATATTTTTGTCTCAACAGAGAATTTAACTGTCAATGCTATTACAAACAAGGAACTCTCCCTGAAGGAACAAATGTTAGGTAAAATTGTTTCTGAGGAGGAGAAAAAGAAAGCCCTAAAAAAGAAACAGCTTAAGGAAGATATTGACAAACTAAATGCAGCATGAACATCTGTCACTGGGCATGGCTCGGTTGTCAAACAGAATTCCTCAACTCATGATGCAGCCAAATTGAAAGAAATACAAAACCCTGCACACAAGGTAAAATCTGATTCTTACTCTTTTTCTAAAATGGCTGGCAGTGGGAACACCTCAGATGGTGTGTGCCCAGAGCCAAAAGAGTTAGTGGGTGGCAAAAATGAAAAAAGTGATCTTGAATATAGAGAAAATAAGTCTCTTATTGTTTCTGAACAAACTATTGTAAACCTTAACATAAATGCAAGACAGCATCCCAGTTGCGATACTAGTGCAACTAAACAAAGTACTGTGAGTGTCTTACCAAGTAATCCCACAATGGTTACAGGGTCCTTGGATAACCAATTCTTCTAACAATCCAACAAGCAAAATCAGAAGGGACTGTCGGTGTTCTCCTTCACTGCAAGAGGCCCGGCAGGAAAAACTGCAACTAGGGATAATCTGAAACAAAAAAAGATGCTGTAACTTTGGCAAAAAGAAACATTTCTGCCAATTTACCTGGCCCATCTAAGGATATTCCAAAACTGTCTCAGATAACAAATGCAACATTAAATCAACCCCTATCTACCACCTCAGCTATTCAAGCTGCATTTTCTGTGAACTCTGGAAAAACAGACTCCTTTTCACAATGGTCCCCTGAGAAAGCCTTACTAGAAGCTGGATGGACTAGACTGGAAAATGACCAGTGGCTACCTGACCCATGCTGGGCCCCAAGCCTGCTAGCCTCCCCTGAATGGAACCCATAAATAACTGGTATTCCTTCCCAGGCTGAAAACAAAAACTCTGAAAAAGAAATTCCTGGGTCAAACTGAAAATCTCTAGCTATAAATGATTTACAGACTCAAAAAGAAAGCAAGGAAGTAGGCTGTAAGGACTCCACCTCACCCTGTTTCCTGAAATGGTGCACTCAATGTCAATGACTTCTAAAAACCATGACTCATCAGAAACGGCCCAAGAAGAACCTAACCAGCAGAAACCGCTACTGTCAGAACTGTGTCAAAGAACAAAAAGAGAGGCTGCCCCTAGAAGGCATACCATTAGAATTAGATACAAAGGTGGACTAGAAAATAGACCAGATAGACATTATCTAAGGATAACCCTCCTGAAAGAATCTTTAAATTTCACACCTAGAGAAGTATATGCTTTCATAAATGCAACAGGGCAGCTACATGTTGGACCTGGTGTTCTTAATGGGGCTTGAGACAAATAGTCTCAGGATTGATCGGGTTGTTTGATCCGATCATTGCATGGTGGAGTTCTTGTTCAGGGCCCCCCCTGAGAGCCCTCCCCCTGCAGAGATAGTGACTGCCCTTTGAGGAGGTTGATCCCCGAGGGTTTCTTGGCAGTGGCAGATCTATCTAGTGTGGACAGTGCATGCATTGGGGGTGTGTGCACAGCAGTTGATGCCTATAATATGGAAATGTCTGGTGCACTTGACTCCTTCTTACCAGTCCAAGTATGACCCAAATGTTCTCACTTGAGGTCCCCTTGGTATGATGGGGCACTCAAGGCATTGAAGATTTTGGGTCAGTGATTAGAACACTGCTGGCAGAAGTCTGGTCTGGAGGTGAACAAACTGGCCCTGCATGGGCACTATGGTGTGTTGCCAAGGGGTAATAAATTGTAAGAAGACAGAATTCCTGTCCAGGGAGATCACTGCTGGGAGGAACCAACCAACTGTGCTCTTTTGGATTGTGGACAGGCTTCTTCATCCTTCCTGTCTACAGCCAAAAGTAGCTTTTTTGAATGCATTATGCGAGGAGTTTGCTCGGTTCTTCTCGGACAGGGTGTCCGTCATCAGGCAGGGGGTTCCGCCAGTGAGTCATAGTTCGGCTGACAGTGGTCACCATGGGTATCCAGAGAGCACTCCACCTGCTTGGGGCAAGTTTGGACTGGTGGATGTGGCTGAGGTCATTGAGGTTGCTTCCAAGCTATGGCACACCTTTTGTGAACTGGACTCAGTGCTGACTCGTTTCTTAATGGGATGTGTCAACTCCATTGGCGTGGTGTTTACCTTGATTGTCCAGTGTTCCTTGTCAGAGGGGGTCTTTCCTGATCTCTTGAAGGAGGCATCCGAAGAAACCATCATTGGACCCTGATGTCAAGGCAAATTACCATCCCATCTCCAACCTTACATTCTTGGGTAAGATTGTAGAGAAGTTGGTGGCACTTCAGCTTGAGGAGCACCTCGTGGCCCATGATCTATCTGAGCCACTCCAGTCTGGGTTTCATTTGAGGCATAGCACAGAAATTGCATTAGTTCGGGCATACAATGGCGTCTCCAGAGCAAGAGATCGAGGGGAAGGAACAATTCTCATTCTCTTTGATCTCTCTTCAGCATTTGACACAGTGGAACATCGTGTGTTACTTGACCACCTAAGGGAATTCTACAGACTAGCCAGCACTGTCATCTGCTGGTGTGAGTCTTTTCTGTCTAACAGGAGGCAAAGGGTAGTGATGGAGAGTTTCTTCTCTTCCTCTAGCCTCCTGACATGCAGAGTTCCCCAGGGTTTGGTCTTGTCACTGATGTTGTTCGCCATGTACATGCTGCCCCTTGGAGAGATCATTAGGAAGTACTGCTTGGGTTTTCATTGCTATGCTATTGATACCCAGCTGTATCTTTCCTTTGCCTCTAGAACGTCTTGCAAAGTGGAAGTGCTAAACAGCTGCCTTGCTGAGATCAATGATCGGATGGCCTCCAGCTGGTTGCAACTGAACCCTAATACCTACAAAAGAGGCAAATTCATATTGATGATAGACCATATCTATATTTCCCAAGGGCTATTACCACCCTCTCTACAAATAAACCCCATATAATTATCTGCTCACCTTCTCTTAAAGCTGTCCTTTTTTGAGAATCGTAATAGCAAACCTCCAAATAGGTGGAAATTAAATTATGCTTGACTCTTAGATACAACTATAAAAAGGGAAATTAAATTATTGTTACAAGCCAGATTATCAGTCTTATTTTTATATGACGATATTGGGGAATGGTGGAAAGGTACAAAAGAAGACCTAAGAACCTGGTTCATGAAATATGGCAAAATCAATCCAATATTTCTTTTTTTTTTTTACAGTAAATGAGAAGTGGTGGGTCTCATTTAGGATAAAAAAAAGAAAATCAGTGTATTTTTCTGTGTTGGGGAAAGGGGAATGTAGCAGAAAAGGTCATAGCCAAAAGGCTGGCCTTCAGAAAACATAAGGGAACACAGCAGGATTAAGATAGAGAGGCATGCCAAACTTCCCTAAAGGAAGCAGGGAAGGGAGTAAGGCAGGCAAAGGTCCAAACCAAGTAAATACTAGCACAGACAGTAAAAGAAGGTGACAAGACTTTCTATAGATACATTAGTGAAAGAAGAAAGTCCAGAAGGGGTATTGCTAAGATCAATGGAGGTAAGGGGGTGAGTGAGGAGAAGGACCATGTAAAAGGATTTATTCTAAATAGATACTTCTGCTCAGTATTTACTGAAGAGAAGTTAAGGCAGGGCCCACAGCTCAACACCATGGACACAGGGGGAAGGAGGTGAGCATTAGTCCCTTCACAAAAGAAAGGGTCCTATAAGAGCTTGATAAGCTCAGGGTGGACAAGGCAATGGGACCTGATGGCATACATCCCTGGGTACTAAAGGAGCTAAAGGTGGAACTAGAAGAGCCATTATCAGAACTGTTTAGTGAGTCTCTGAGCACAGGAGAGGTCCCAGAAGACTGGAGAAGGGCTCATGTGATCCTGCTCCACAGGAATGGTAGCATGGAGGAGGCAGGGAACTACAGACCAGTCAGTCTTACTTCAGTAGTGGGAAAGATTATGGAGGCACCTTAAGGAAAGGATAGTGCAACATCTGGAATCCATAGAAGCATTGGATCCAAGACAGCATGGGTTTACAAAAGGAAGGTCCTGTCAAACTAATCTCATAGATTTCTTTGACTGGGTAACCAGAGTGATGGACCAAGGGGGAGCAGTTGATGTCACCCACCTTGACTTCAACAAAGCTTTTGATACTGTTCCACATAGAAGATTGATTAATAAGCTAGGTAGGCTCAGGGTGGGTCAGAAGTTGGTCAACTGGGTGGCAAACTGGTTGACGGGCAGAAAACAGAGAGTGGTGGTAAATGGTATACAGTCAGAAGAGAGAGCAAGTCACAAGCGCGGGGTACCTCAGGGATCAGTCCTGGGGCCAGTCCTCTTTAATATCTTCATCAGTGACATTGCAGATGGACTGGAGGGTAACGTTTGTCTGTTTGCAGATGACACCAAGCTCTGCAACAGAGTAGATGATCCAGATGGGGTGGGCAGAATGAGAAGAGATCTGGATAAACTAACAAAATGGTTGGAAGAGTGGCAACTGGGGTTTAATGCAAAGAAGTGCAAAATCATGCACATAGGGAAGAGAAGCCCTGAAACCACCTATAGGCTGAAAAGGGAGTTGCTGGCAGTCACAAGGGAAGAAAGAGATTTGGGCATCATCATCACTGATGACCTGAAATCATCCAAGCAGACCACTAAAGCAGTAGGTAAGGCTAGGGGGATGTTAGGGTGTATTAATAGAAGTATCACAAGTCAGAAGAGGGTGGTAATAATCCCTCTTTACAAGACACTGGTTAGGCCCATCTGGAGTACTGTGTGCAGTACCTGAGGCCACACCTTCACAAGGACATTAGCCAAACTGAGGCAGTCCAGAGAAGGGCAACCAAAATGGTGCAGAGACTGCATCAGAAAACATTTGAGGACAGATTAACAGAGCTCAATATGTGTACCCTAGAGCAAAGGAGGGAGAGAGGTGATATGACCAAAACATTCAAACACCTTATGGGCATTAACAAGGTAAAGGAGTCTAACATGTTTCAATATACAAAAAATAGCTGGACAAGAGGACACAGCATGAAATTAGAGGGAGGCCAATTAAGAGGTAATGTGAGGAAGTTCTTTTTCACAGAGAGGGTGGTTGATGCATGGAATGGCCTACCTCAGGAAGTGGTACAAATTAATACAGTGCAGGGCTTCAAACAGGTATGGGATAGGCATAAGAGAGTGATACCAATGAGTATGAGTAGATAGGCATTGATAGAGCAAAGTGAAGGCATATCTATAAGGTAGAAAAAGAAATGGGCATACTGGAAGGGCCTTGCAGTCCTTATCTGCCGTCAACTTCTATGTTTCTATGTATCAGGGAGGAGAGAAGTTAATTGGGGCTGTGGCTTTGGAAGTAGAAAACCAAGTGTCTCCAATTACAGTTCCCTACTGCTAGCTTTTGACGACAGGAATCTTGCTTTCAAAGCAAGGAGCAGCTGACTAAAAATCTAGAACTTTTCTGACTAATTGCCCTCCTTTCCTACCCTCCACTCTCCCACCCTTAGCCAGTTCTACTTTTATAGGCACTGGATTTGACTGACAACAGGAACTTCCTGTTTGGCAGTAGGAAGGGAAAGATCACTGAGACACATAAGTTTCATCATCCTTGAAGGAAAACAGCTCTCCCTCTCCTCTAGCTGCTGATGGTCTGACTCTGTGCAAGGAAGAAGGAGACTAACAAAGAATACAGGAAGTTTCTGTCCCAGAACAGGAAGGGTGAGAGCTGTAAGGGCACATAGGCAGTAGGAAAGTAGGTGGAAAAATAAACAGAGGGAGGAGAGAGTAAGCATACAAAGTAACAGGGGAAGGGCCACAAAATAAGACATGATGGGAGTTTTGCAGTGCAATGGCTGTGGGGTGGCGGTCTTCCAGGAGACATTCTGGAGGCTGCAATGTTGCCATATTTCCAGGCACCTCTCTGGTCTGAGGGAGGAGGTTGCCCATCTTCAGGCTGACCTGGGTAGGATTTATAAACCCTCCTCTCCCACCCAGGGACTACAAGGGCCACCACCACTACCTCAGAGGTTGCCAAGAAAGAGGAGCGGTTGGACCAAGGTGGGCTCAGAGAGGGAGAGGGTGGTGGAACAGAGGCGCATCCCTCCAGTTGTACCTCTCCACAATTCATATGCTGTTCTGGAGGAGAGTGGTTCCTCTAGAGTCACCTGCAGTGGAGACCAAAGAGGATGCTGGTAACTTCCACAAAGGAGACCCACAGGAGGGTGGCACGGGACCCCGAGGGGAAGGAAACAACTCTTGGTGGGGGACGCAATTGTTGGGAGGGCAGAACTGGGGAGGAAGGGGAGAGGGAGATAAGGTGCCTGCTCGGCGCCTCGGCTTAGAGGGACATGGAGTGAATCCTCAGGATCGCAGGAGCAGCTGCATGAGAGAGGGAGCTGGATATCATTGTCCACCCAGGGAGAAATGACCTGGCTGGAAATGGGATCAGAGCAGTACAAGAGGAGTTTATAGAGTTAGGGAGGGGCCTTAGACAAGTAGCCCTTACGGTAACCTTCTCAGAGGTGCTGCTGGTGTATGGCAAGGGTGATGCTAGAGTACTCTGCACCATGGGATTGAATCAGTGGTTAAAGAACTGGTGTGGAGCTTAGGGTTTTGGCTTCTTCGGGGACTGGGGGTCCATCTGGAGGGATACAGTCCTATATTGGCATAATGGTCTGCATCTGTCTGGGAAAGGAACCAGGATCCTAGGTGATAGGTTTAAATGTTTCATTAGCGAGCATTTAAACTAGCCAAGGGATGAGGCATTGAAAAGGAGCAGGGAAATCCCAGCTTCCCCCCACAAAACACGATAGTTAGCGAGGTAAACACCAAGGTAGAGAAGTCAATAAGGAGCAGAACAGGGGTAAATGCAGAAAAAGGCACGGGCAGTAAGTACAGGGATGGGGCTAAAAGGGGTAAGGTCATCAAAAAATGGAAGGTAATGAGTACCAATGCCCATAGTCTGTGTAACAAGCTCCCTGCACTAGTGGCCTTGATGGAAAAGGGGCACCTGGATATCATGGCAGTCACAGAAACAAGGTACACAGAGAAATATTTTTTTTTTTTGCTGTTAGATTTTTTTATTATTTTCATGTTCTTTCCTACAGTAATGGTAGCACTTATTCTAAACAAGAAACTGGTAAAGAGTTGTTGATTACATATACAACTCAGCATCAGAGCAAGAGAAGGCAAATGTTACATTTAATATGTACTTACCCCAATATATACGGCTCTTATCTTAAAGTGATGGAGAGGCAAGGCTTCCATGCTCCACATTCATACCGTGTAACACTCTTATATGCTTCGGGTGCTGTCCAGGCTTCTGGCACTCTAGCTAAAAAACAAACAAACACAAAGATCAATTATTCTATATATTATTAGGTACATTATATAAGAATGAGGAGGCATTATAATGCCACCCATGCATACAATCCTGGTCAGCCAAGTGTGACTTATCTGTTTACATAATCCTATTACCTTAGTAGAAATCCTGGTTGTACAGTTTTCAACCCACTCCGGTCTTAGGGGTGGCATATCTAACAAAGGGGGTCCAACATTTCTCATATATTACTAAGGAGTTATTTATCAGGTGAGAAAGTTTGTCCATAGTAGTAATATGAACCATGGAGGCGAGGAGCTCTTGGTCACTTGGTATCAGTGCAGTCCTCCATCTACAGACAAGAAGCCTCTTCACCTGCATGGCCCACAGGGCCAGCCAACGGTGTTCCAGCTCTCTTAAATTGGGAGCCTCTGACTTCATACCCAGGAGAAGCAAGGATGGGGACCGAGGAATGCACTTCTTTAAAACTTTAGCCCCAATCTCACATATACCATCCCACACTGGTTGTATTATTGGACAGGACCAAAGTATATGGGCCAGGTCTCCAGGATGAGAATTACATCTCCAGCATAAATTGGAATTTATTACCCCAGCCTTCTGTAATACTACCTGTGTGCGGTACCAGGAATGGAGAATTTTATTTTACATTAACCTACTTCTTGCATCTGTAAAATATTTTTGCGCCCATTTCCAGTACTCTTTCCACTGCACATCTGTAATCTCAAGTTGTAAGGCCCCTTCCCATTTCTGTTTAGATTTTTCAGTTTGGCTGGGTAATGCGTCTTGGAGAGCACTGTAAACTAGACTAGCCAGCCCTCTTTTTTTTTGTTATCCAAGGTGTGTTCAAGGTACCACTTTTTGCCACCTGGGTTATATACTTCTGGGATGTACTATGTATTTGTAAATATTTCCAGAAGTCGGAGGTAGGAATTGACCATCTGGTCTGCAGGTAGGCAAACAAGTCTATTGCCATAGAAGAAGGGGCTAGTATATCTTCCAGCCTGGTAATACCCTTGTCTGCCCACCCTTTCCAGTACACCCTTCTTTTATCTATACAGAGGTTGTCATTCCCCCATAACGGGGTTAGTTTGATAGGCGTTAAGTCTAACTTCAACTTCCTCCTTACTTTTGCTCAACATTGTAAAGAGGCTTCAATCGTGGGATTTTTTTTTTAATTCATTGCGGGGTTATTATAGACAAGTAGTCACAGAGAAATCTTTTGACTTACAACCTGCTCTATATCCACCCATTGTGGTTGAGGAGTAGTCCCCGTACCCAACCAGCGTAGTGACTGTGCCAAGTGAAATGCCCATTTATAACCTGCAAACCGAGGAAGACACCACCCCCCCATACTCCAATGAGCCCAAAGTTTGTTCCTACTATACCTGGGGGAGCTTCCCTTCCCATAAAAAACTCCCTATTGCCTTGTCTATCTTTTGGATCCAGCTTTGTGGTAATGAAAGGGGTATATGTGCCAGAAAATAGAACATTTTTGGGGCCAGGATCATCTTAATCGCAGCTATTTTGCCTGCTAAGGTTAAATGAAGTTTGATCCATCTGGACATATCCTCCTGTATTTCCATTAGGAGAGGACAGAGATTATATTCCCATAGCTTCTAGAGCCTGGCAGAGAAACAAATACTTAAATATGTGATGCTCTCCCCCACCCATTTCAGACCCGTATCCCCCAGTACTGTTGGTTGGCACCTGGAGTTAAGAGGGAGAACTTCAGTTTTAGTGGCGTTTAGTTGAAGTCCAGAAATGCCTTTAAAGTGGTGCAGGGTGATGAGTATAGAGGGTAATGTCTCAGCTGCATCTGCAACTAGGACCAAAAGGTCATCAGCATATAAAAGGGTGGTGTATTCCTTGTTTCCAACTGGTATCCCCTTGATAGATTGATTACCCCGAAGATGCACCACTAAAGGTTCTACTGCCTACATGAATAGGAGGGGGGACAGTAGGCAGCCCTGCCTAGTACCACGGGCCAGCTCGAAAAGTGGAGAGAGAGTCAAGTTGGTCAGTAGCCTGGCCACTGGGGAGGTGTATAAAGCTGTTACCCAAGATCATAAGCGAGGGCCTATTCCCAGTTTTTTCAGCACCTCATGGAGGTAATCTCACTCCAGGGAATTGAACGCCTTTTCGAAATCTATGGCCACCGCTGCTGCTGGGGTATGTAATTGAGACGCAATATGGGCTAAATTAATTAAAGTTCTAAGATGGTCTGCACTGAACCTACCCGGGACAAAGCCTACTTGGGAAGGGTGTATTAACTGCTGTAACAGGGGGCCCAATCTTAGTGCTAATGCTTTGGTGAATATTTTACAATCTACGTTTAAAAGTGAGATCGGCCGGTAACTACCAGGAAAGTGGGATCTTTCCCTTTTTTGGGCAATATGGTAATAACCACTTCACGTAGTGTGAGGGACAGTATCCCTTGTGCCTCGGCTTTAACATAAGCTTGTTGAGGTGCTGGGATGATAATGTCTGTTAAGGCCTGCCAGAATTCTACTGAGTAACCGTGCCCCCGGAACTTTACCTGGTTTGAGAGAGAGCAAGGCCGTTTTTATTTTTTCTATAGTTAGTGGGGCATCTAGTTGTTCTGCCTGCTGTGGGGTTATAGTGCAATGATTTAGTGTTTGCAGAAGAGTTTGAATTGCTTGGGGATCTGCCTGTCTGGATGAGGCGTACAGGTATTGATAGTATTCTGCCATGACAGCATTTAATTCTCCACTCTTAGTATGCATCAATCCTGTGGTATTCCTCAGCCCAACTATGTAGCGGTCCATGTGCTGTTTCTTTAACCTATATGCTAACACCTTCCCACCTTTTTCTCCCCCATCCCAATACTTATGCTTCAGTCTCAAAATGGGGAGTTCATTCCTCCTTCATAAAATGGAGTTTATCTCCATTTCGAGACCCACTATCTTTCTTCGGAGAGAATCATGCCCTGCTTTCCCTCTTTGCTCCTTATGCTGTCTCTGCAATTCTTTAAGCTCCTCTTCCAGGTTTTTTAATTTGTGTTCCCTACCTCTCCTTCTGGCCCCTGTGTAGGCAGTAATCTTGCCTCTCATGGTGGCTTTAAAAGCTTCCCACCTAACCCCAGCTGTGGTATCCTGTGCTGGGTTTTCCAGAAAGAACCTCTGGGCCTCCACCTTAGCCCATTCTAAGAACTCTGCATTTTTTATTAACAAGGGATCTAATCTCCAAGAGGTGGAAGTGGGAGCACAGGGGTCCCATGCCACTGACAAGAGAACTGGGGCATGGTCCGAGATTACTATAGGAAGTATATTAGACTCCATAGCTGCCTGTGTAATCTGAGGAGATGTTAAGAAAAAATCAATACGGCTATAGGAACTGTGCACTGGTCAATAAAAAGAGTAATCTCCTCCCCTGGGATTCAGTGCCCGCCATATATCCATCAGACCTTGGTCACCCATCCAGTTCAGCAGGGATCTCCTGCCCTTCCCGTAGACCATGTCTTTTTTTATTGAGGTTTTATTCATCATGGGGTCCAGCACTAAATTAAAATCCCCTCTGAAAATGGTGGGCATACTGTCTTTATTCATGTCTAAAAGCACATGAGAGGTCTGATGGAAAAAGGCTGCATCGTCCTCATTTGGCCCATAAATATTTCCCAGTAATATAGGCCATGTAGGGGTCTGAAAAATACCAATCACCCATCTGCCTTGTGGGTCAGCCCTAGAGGCAGTGAGAGACTAGTGTAGTTGCTTATGTATTAATATAGCTACTCCATGCTTTTTTATAGCAGCTGAGGCATGGATCTCTATGCCCACCCAATCCCTTTTAAGAAGTCCATGGCCCTTCCCATCTAGTTTTGTCTCCTGCAAAAAAACACTTGTGCCTTGGTCTTTTTCAGATTCGACAGTACCTTCTTCCTCTTCACCGGTGTGTTCATACCACTCACATTCCAAGTGATACAAGTTATTTCAGCCATAATCATAACCCTCGAGAAGCAATGAAATGTGAGATGCTAAATCCAAACCGCCAGTGAAGATGAGAAGACACCATTCTGTAACACACCAGTACCCCTGACCTATCCAAGATTTTTGCCCCGGGCCCTGTGACCCTTTTAGGATCCCTTTACCTTGTACAACCAGTATACCAGTATCTATGTACTTTTCCCTGACATTCCTTAGCAACCAGGTTTCACTAGAATACATTTTAAGCAAGTACCACCCTATAATCCTAAACACAACCACACAAATCAACCAAACACTAAACCTATTCACATGCTGTACTTCCGTGCTTCGTTGGAGCCATCCTGCATATAGGATCATTTGTCTCCCTTGGAGAGGTCTGATCTGCAGAGTAGTTCCTGATGACGCGGTGGTCTGAGCATAGCTTGACCAAGCCTTTCCCTGTTTGCCAGAGATCATAGCAGTTGGGGGGAGGGAGCTGCATGCCTAGACGTGCCCCAAGAAAAAAAGACTGCACCCTCCTAAATGCATTTCATAGCCTAGCTATCAGTTGGCAATTTCCAAAATAAAACTAGGGTTGCCAATATAAGGGGGAGTTTTGGCTGTAAGCTCCATGGTGTTGTGTCCCTTCCCATACTGCCTTGAAGGTGGATGCTATTTACATCACAGAGGAGGCACTTAAACCTATGACCAAAAGCTCCACAGGCCATATCTCCTACCCCACCAGGGCTACCAGCCCTTGTACATGTTGTAACCTGGGTCTACCTTTAAAGCATATAGCCAGGCAGCACCATCCGACTGGTCTATCATCTTAGAGTACATAGGCCCATACATAACCCATCCTCCAATTCCCAACATCTGAAAGTGCCTGTAAAACGCTTCCCAATACACACAACATACCCAGGAATCAACTTCAGTCACAGCAGTTTATATTGCTTACCTGCTTCTCCAGCTTTCCCCCATATTAAACCACCTGCAAGTAATTGGCTTCAGCCCTGAGATCAGTATGCCCTGAAGGGGCCAAAGTCCCAGTGTCTCGTGATCTCATTGGCACAAATCATAAATCAAACACCCCAGCCCAGGCAGTATCTTTGTACCCCAATACCCCTTGCGGCACAAGGCTTAAATACAGAAGTACTGCTTATCTAACTGGCACCAGATGCTGCTGCTCCACTCAAGGATCCTGGTAACTCGATAGCGCTGCTTCAGTGGTCTGGTCTCCTTTGCGGTCTTCAGGTGCTGCGCCTGGGGGGGTGTTGTTCCTTCTGCGGTTCCTCACCACCATTACCTTCCACCGCTGCCTCGTTAACTGTAGTACTGCTGGCCTGGGGAGCTGCTTCTATCATTGAGAATCCTTCTTCAGAATGGGCATTGGGGGAGGCGAGGGAGAACTCAATGCCTCATAGGGACTGCGGCTCATGTATCGCACCATGGCTGTGCTTTCACTGCATTGTATCTCTCGATCTGTTGTCTCGGTATACAGGCTGATTCTAATATGGGGATGTTCTCTTTGCCTGTGGCTGTCTCCCACTGTTCTTTTCCCTACTTTGGTGAGGGAGGCCAGTGGAAGACTTGGGCTGCATTTCGGGGTCTGTCGCCATCTCTTCTGGTTCAGAAGGGTCTGGGCGAGTGGAAAGGCTAGGTGACTCATCTAAATGCTGTTCAAAAAGTCATCCAGGGCTATCGGGGTTTCAAAGAGGAGTGGGGTTTCATTGTGCACTATACGCATTGTAGATGGGTACCTTAAAGAGTACTGAATCCCCAGTTTTTGCATTTTGTGATGCAGGGGGGTATATTCTCTTCTCTTAAATGATAACTACCTGGAGAAGTCCTGATATAACGATATTGAGTGCCCCTGCCAGCTTAAATGGCCCACATCCCTGGCACACTGTAGTGTGTTATACGATAGCAATTTGAACAAAATATCCCTTGGCTTGCCTCCTTTAACCAGCGTTGGGATAGTAGCTCTGTGCACATGTTCTATCTCTAGGCGAAAGTCTGCTTGCAGGCCCAAGATCTCGGGAAGGGTTTGTTGGAGAAACATAGCAGTATCTCTTTTCTCCACACCTTCTGGAAACTCTGTTACCCATAGGTTGTTTCTTCTGCTCTGATTTTCTAAATCGTCGACTTTGGCCAAAAGCATATTTATTTTACCCTGCTGATCCCACTGCATTCCTTTAATGACCTCAATCTCCAGATCTTGTGCTAACACTTTCTGTTTGATTGTTACTATCCGCCCTGTTAAATTTTTAATTGCTTCTGTGGTGTGATGCGACGCATCATTACTTCATCCATCCTATGAAGTAATTTCTCAAAAAGGGTATTGAAGTATGCTAAGTCGAGCGTTGGGCCCGACTCCTCCACCATTTTGCAGGCCATGATACTGAAGAGGGTTCTGCTAGCTAGTTCTCGGCTGTTTACTTTTAAAAAACTTATACTTATACACCTGGAGCCTTTTTAGATATTCCTCAGTTATTTCTCTCAGTTCCAACCTCCATAGATGCGGCTAAATACAGATTTGGATGCCTGCACGCAGCTGCTCCAAAATATTACGCTGCCATTCAGCTCAGCAGGTAATCCACACCCCCGTACACTGTGAATTATGACTGGAATGTCAACATACCAGGGTACACAAGCTACAGGAGGAACAGGGAGGGTTAAAGAGGAGGAGGAGTAGCTCTCTATGTAAGGGAAGCTATCAAAACAATGGAACTAAAGGTTAAACAGGGAGTAGCAGAGGCACTGTGGGTCACCCTGGATACAGGAAATGGCACCACAATCCTCACGGGTGTTGTATACAGACCCCCATATTGGGGGAAGACAATGGACAAGGAAATGATAGAAGGCATCCTTAGAATGGCTAAAAAGGGGGAGATATTGTTGATGGAGGACCTGAATATGCCAGATGTTAACTGGAGCACTTTTGCTGCAGCCACATCAAAGAGCAGGGTTATTCTCGATGCCTTACAGGTGGAATGCCTCAGACAGCTAGTGGTGGAACCCACTCAGGAGGGAGCAATGTTAGACCTGGTACTGTCAAAAGGGAACAGAGAAAAGATCTCAGATTTAGAAGTGGGTAGCCATCTGGGAACAAGCGACTACCAAACAGTGTGGTTCACAAGAAACACAACCATAGAGTCAAGCCATACAAAAGCAGGAGTATTGGACTTTAGGAAGGCTGACTTTGGGAAAATGGGAGAGTGCCTCAGAAAAGCTTCTAGCAAACAGGCAAAAAGGAGTGGTGGAGGAACAATGGGGGAAAAATCAAAACAGCCATCACAGAGGCGACAAGCCTTTGTGTGAGGCAAATTAACAAAATAAAATGAAGGAAAAAGCACTATGGTTCTCAAAAGAGGTGGCGGGGAAGGTTAAGGAAAAATAGGTAGCATTCAGGAAGTATAAGGAAACACAGAAGGAGCAGGACAGAGAAGTGTACCACTTAAAGAAGAAGGAAGTGGGGAAGGCAGTCAGAATAGCAAAGGTCCAAACTGAGGAAAAGGTAGCCAACTCAGTTAAGAAGAGGGATAAAACCTTTCATAGGTACATTAGGGAGTAAAGAAAGACCAAGGAAGGGATAGCGAGGCTTAATAAAGGGAAGAGAAGGTGGGCAGAGGGTGACAGTGAAAAAGCAGGGATACTGAACGAGTACTTCTGCTCAGTATTCACAAAAGAAGAGGAGGGGGGTACCTAAACCAAAGAATAGAAGCACTCTGGAAAGGGGGGTCGATACCAGTCCATTTACAGAAGAAAGGGTTCTGAAAGAACTCTAAAAACTGTAGGCGGACAAAGCAATGGGGCCTGATGGGATTCACCCAAGAATTCTAAAAGAACTAAGGGTAGAACTAGTGACACCACTGACTACCCTTTTTAACAAATTGAGGGAAAATGGTGTGGTACCTGAGGACTGGAGAAGGGCAGATGTGATTCTCCTTCACAAACGTGGGAGCAAGACAGAGACGGGAAACTACATACCTGTTAGTTTGACTGTAATGGTAGAATGATAGAATCACTTCTGAATAAAAACATTGTTGAGTTCCTAGAGGCCAGTGGGACTCAGGACCCAAGGCAGCATGTATTCACAGAAGAAAGGTCATGTCAGATGAATCTAATAGATTTCTTTGACTGGGTGACCAAAGTAGTAGAACAGGGAGGGGCTGTGGACATGGCCTACCTAGACTTTAACAAGGCATTTGACACAGTCCCACACAAAAGATTAATATAGAAGTTAACCAGCATTGGAGTGGGTCCCAAGGTGGTAGCCTGGGTAAAAAATTGGCTGGACAACAAAACATAGAGGGTAATAGTAAACAGAGTCCACTCTGAAGAAAGGGGTGGTTACTAGCACGGTACCACAGGTTTCAGTACTGGGACCAGTCCTCATTAATGTCTTTACAAGTGATATTGCAAAGGCACTAGAAGGAAAAGTATGTCTCTTTGCAAATGACACTAAGATTTGCAACAGGGTCGATACAGAAGGTGGGGTGGAAAGGTTGAGAAGTGACTTGGCAAGGTTGGAGGAATGGTGAAACGTATGGCAACTTAGATTCAATGCAAATAAGTGCAAAGTAATGCACCTAGGAAACAAAAACCCAGGGAAAGAGTACACAATGGGGAGTGAGATACTAGCAACAAAAATGGAAAAGGTCCTGGGGTAGTCATATCAGATGACCTAATGGTGGGTAAGCAATGTGAGAAGGCAGTAAGGAGGGCTGTTGAGATACTGGGATGTACAGGGAGTGGCATCACCAGTAGAAAAGAGGAAGTTGTTATCCCTCTGTACAGACAGTTAGTGAGACCCCATCTGGAGTACTGCCTGCAGTTCTGGAGACCCAATCTCCACAAGGACATAGACAGGATAGAGGCAGTCCAGATGAGGGTAAGTAAAATAATGCACAGTCTGCACCAGAAGACATACGAAGAGAGATTAAAAGAGCTTGATATGTATACCCTCGATGAATGGAGGGAGAGGGGGGACATAATAGAAACTTTCAAGTACCTCAAGGGAATCAACAAAGTCCAAGAGTGCAGCATCTTTCAAAAAAAGAGATGTGCAAGAAAAAGGGGGCACAATTTGAAGATCGGGAGGTGGCTCAGAGGTAATGTGAGGAAGTAATGTTTCATGGAGAGGGTTGTGGTTACATGGAACAGCCTTCCTGAGGAGGTAGTGGAGTCAAAAACAGTGGGAGAATTCAAGAATGCATGGGACAGACATAAGGCAATTCTAGTGGGAGGTAGGAGGAGGTAGACTGTTTGTTAACTAGGATCTGCAGCTTATCCATTAGGTAGGGAAATGGGCAGACTAGGTGAGCCAAGCAGTCCTTATCTGCCATCAAATTCCATGTTTCTATGTTTCTGTGTTTAAATATTTACAGTTACGGAGCCACCTTCAACTTTTTTTTACCCTCACCCACACTACACAATTTGATTATTCTTCACAGATTGAACAAATTAAAGTACAAATAAAGGAATTCCAATATGATAGTCCAAAACTATAAATGCCATGCTGCAGTATGACACACAGAAATCCCCAACTGGATAATCTATGGAAGCCTGTAAAAGTAGAAAGCTAGCCACCAGATGTATTAGTCTTATAGGAAGCAGTGGATATTTAGCAGAATCCATGGAAGATCAAGTATTTCCCATGCTGCAGAATCTCCTCCCTCAGAAAAAGAAATGGACACTTATTTTCAGGATTTACCCCTCCCCAACCTCTCTGATATGGGTAATGACTTAATGTTACCCATTACCATTTCTGAAATACAGCAAGCTATTAAAATTAGGTACTTCACCAGGTCTTGACTGACTCCCTTATGAGCTATGTAAGACTTTTTTGCCAGATATAGCACTATGCCTTGAAGGAGCATATTCATATTTTCTGAAATCCCCAGAAAAACCCTCTTTTTTTATGGCAGGCATAGTAACATTTCTCTTTAAATCCAGTGATAGGCAACAAATAAAAAACAGGAGGCCAATAACCATCCTTAATTCTGATTTTAAAATCCTGTGGCAGATTTTAAACAACAGACTAAGACAAAAGGCAGAAATACTAATTTTCCAGACCCAGTTCTGTGGCATTCCTGAATGGAAAATTCAAGGAGCTCTAATGATTATCAGAGACAATATAGAAAACACCTTTATTGAAAAGAAAAACAGTTGCATTCTCTCCTTAGACCTATGTAAAGCTTTTGATACCTGCCTTCTCACTAAGAAATCTCTGCTAGGACTCTCCCCCCTGGCGGTCTCAACCTCCCTACAGCAGCCATCTTTGTCCGTCACCACCCATAGCTCTGTTAAGGTCACTATCAAGGTGCCCAGAACCAAGACCTCTCTTACCCAGAGATCCTTCCTCTACCAAGCCCCCAGCTGGTTCAACTCCCTCCCTAGCTTCATCTCCAACTTGCTAAAAATTGGCTCCTTCAGAACAGCCCTTCTGAACCATATCTTTAATATCTGCTGTTGTAGGTGCAACTAACCCCCTGTTGTAACCTGTGGTTCCTGCCTGCCTTGCCCCCTGGCTCGACAACATCCACTGGACAGCTTCTCCTTCCCCCAGACCTACCCCTTCCCTACTAGGTCCAAACATGGATATAACCCACTGTCTTCTCTGAGGACCTACTTTATCCATGAGTGCAACTCACAGTTTTTTAACATTATGTAGCCTAAGTAACATACAAACCACTATATTATGTAATCTAAGTGTATCTATGTTAAATGTTCCTTTTACTGCACTTGTAATGTTATCCTCTGTTTTAATCTGCACTATAATAACTGTCTTGATGTCTGCCCCCCCCCGTGACGAGGTGCCTTTGTAAATGAGTCTCTGACTCAAAGGTTGTAAGCCTGATTTGTAATGAATAAATAGGGTTCGCCGTCCCTTTCTTTTCACATCATTAAAACACTATGGTATTTTCCAAGAATTTATTAGATGGGTAAAGTTATTATACTCTACAGCATCAATTCAATCTTTAATAAAGGACATATCACCCATAGTATAAAAATTTCAACAGGAATAAGGTAGGGCTGCCCTTTAAGCTCCCTTCTCTACATTTTTCCCTTGATCCTTTTCTCAGGAAATTAGAATCCTGCACATCATGGGCTAGAATCAGTGGCAATACCCCCAGGGATACTGTAAAAGTGAAAGCTTCTGCTAATGTTATTTGTCTATTTTTTTTTCAGACCATAAAGAATTACTCTTATTTTTAGAAGAAATGCACAATTTCTCCAAGGTGTCAAAATCTAAAATGAACAAGCAGAAAAGTAAAGTACTGTTTATTGGTCTGGAATCTCCTCCCTCAGTTCAGATTGAAGAGATCCATATTTCTAATGACCCATGTAAAGTATTAGGAATAACCTTCGGGCACGTAAACATTCCTAATGATAACTGGGAAACAGCTTTGAAAATGGCAGAAAACAAAGTGCAGAGATAGAAAAATTGGAAGCTGTCAAAAATCAAAAGAATTCATATAATAAAAAGGTTTCTCATCCCATGTATGTTTTACATTTCTATGAACTACCCCCTCCCTTTAGTATTTGGAACATGGTTATACAGTTGTTTCTTTGAAATGATGTGGGTCAACAGATTGAACTCGATAAAAAGATGTTATACTTATTTACAAAAATCCCAAGAGATGGCTAGGCATGATAGACCCAGTAACATTCTTTCATACCCTATTCATTGCCCAATCTGTAAAAAACAGCGTTAGCTCTACGGATTCCCTGCAATAAAAATGGTTTCAAAATAACTTAGCAAGCTATATGAAAAACTGGGTTGATACCGCTCCCAAAATTACCCTTCTTTTACAGATTCCAGAATATTTCAAACCAGCTGCACAGAAAATATATAAATGGGGCCTCTCAAACACCCAGATTGGTCAAAACTCTGGGAAACAACTTTATAACATGGTTAGTTCCAAGATATACCCCAAAGAACCAGAGTTCAAAACCTGCCCCCCATCCCCAGATTTAAGGGGAAGGATCCTGACGTGTTTAAAAAAATACAAGAATCCCTGTCCATATGTGGGTAGTTCTTTGGCTTTCTATGTATGGCAAATTAAACATTAGAGGAAATTGCAAAGATAAGGTTGTAGAAGAAAGAAACTGCCCATATACAGCCTGCATAGCACAAGAGGAAACAATGTCACATTTTTAATTTTTTTGTTCATATGTGAAACCACTATGAGGATATCTAGCAAAAAATTGAATTTTTTTTATGGTTACTGAATTTAAATTATGAGAATCTAGTGTTAGGAAATTATCCCCATCAATACATAAAATATGATGATGAAACAATGTTATTTAAAATGTTGCATTAAATTTTATATTTGGTAGGCAAGATGCCAATGGTCAATATACCAGAGAATAGTGCCATACAAAACTGTTAGTATTCTGAATCATAAAACAATGAATTCTGTATATATGGCTGATAAGGAAAAAAATGACTCAAAAAAAGTCTTCAGATGGTGGAAAGGCTTTGAAATTTTATTAAATACAAATAGAAACTAAGTAAATGATAAGTAACCGGATGTAAACAGACACATAAGAATACTCATAGTTATAGAGTAATACAGAATTGTTCCAAAAATACTTAAGGATAAGTAGTATATTTGTAAATATATAAATACTTTACGTTGCTGTGTATTATTGTTTGCATTTAATTCATGATGTGATTACCAATAAAACTACCCCTACTCTTTTTCTTAACCACAATTTAAAGGTGTCGAGACTCATAGATCTTGACCCCTGAAGAGTGCTTATTCTCCCACAGAAGAACCATCCACAGCACCTCCTTCATCGTAAAATATTGGCTTGGTTCCCTTCCCCCCATATCACTTCCTGCCTTACCCCAGCCACCTCCCTAAACTATTCTCTTCTCCACAGGGACCAACGCACTTTCCACCTGCCCCGCCCGCACACTCTCTCTGGCCAAGCTGCCATTTCGCACCATTTCCCACTTCTGTGGAACAACATTCCCTCCGGCCTTCGCCTGGCCCCTTCTCGTTCTGTCTTTACTCAGTTTCTTAGGCTCCTACCCACCCCACACTGCCCTAAATGCTCCAGTGGCCCCAGCACACATCAGAGGCCCCTCACAGCCACCTACTTACTTTCCCCTAACCCCCAACAGTAACCTTGCATCATTCCATTTAGTTATCCTGCTTGGTAATAAATTGTATATTATTGTTAATTTATTGTACTCCTTGTAAAGATATCTGTACATACTGCTTGTTGTGGTAAAAAATGTCTGTACATACTGTTTGTATTTCCTCACCATTGTCACTCTTTGTCTCCTCACTGTACACTCTGTACCCGGGTCGCTCCTGAAAATTAGCCTCAGCTCAGTGTGCTTTTCCCAGTCATCAATTTTTAAATAAATAAATAAATAATTTTGTATCCAGCTAGGGGACTCCAGATTCAGACTGACAAGCTCCTGTGCCCCTCAGACCAAGACAAAAAGGATAGAACTGTTCAAGAAAATCCATCCTTACTGATGTACTGCTACTGTAGGTTAATCATTTTTTTGGGGGGGTAATTTTAACTGTAGTTCACACCAAACTAAGAGGCTTACAAATGCAGAAATTATTATGTGATGCCAACACACTTAATGATATTATAATTTCAGCTAGACTAAAGGATGCTTACAGGACAGTTCATAAATGGGGGGTTGGGGGTTCTCTTACAGTAGAGGGACACATTTAACATGAATAGCCTTCTTCCTTATTTCCCAGACTCTAGAAGTACAGTAGTATCAGCTGAAATGCACAACTGGGCATTCATAGATCACAGAGGTTTAGAAATCCATATAGCAGGAAGGGAATCAATCAAAATTGTGCAAGGCCCATGGAGGTTAAATGCTACCCAGTTGGAGTCAAAATACATCAGTAACAAATGGAATTGCATGTGGGTAGCAAGGAAATCAGTCATCTGTCTATATGACTCATTAATAGATTGGTGGTAAGAATCCAAGATAAACTTTAAAACCATGTTTCAAAAAATAGCAAACAGTCAGTCAATACGCATTTAAATTACCTCATTTTAAGGAAACAATTACAGGAGGTGCTGCTGAGCCACCAAGCAAGATGGCCACCTAATCCACATGCTCCATCCTAAGCAGGACCCTTACTGGTAAAATGTTCAGCTCCTCACTGTTTTTACATGTGATCGCAGTGGGAGAGGGTTCATGAAGTCCCCCTGAGCCAGATTTTTTTGCTCACTGTGCGACGTGGAGCTAACTTGAGGCAACCTACATGACGGGGAGCGGTATGCAGGCCAAGCCAACTAAAGGGATTGGCTTATGCAATCTAGTTTCCTCTCACTGGCAGATACAGTTTACTGAGGAGCTCTTGGTCTGCTAAGACACCTTACCTGCTCTGTGTTTCATCACTGGACCACTGATTTCTCCTCTACCTGTAGGATTGGACTTTATCTTGTCTGCAGGAGGGCTGCATCACTACACCCGCAGTTGTTGCTGACTCTCTGTGTGGGATATCAGGGGCGTAGGGCACATGCATCTCGGGACTCTGCTCTGGTCCTCACTGCAGACACCATGGGCTCAACTGCTCCACCTGCTCCCGAAGGAGCACAGGCCCCAGTGTCAGACTTGCTCAGCTATATTACCAAAATGCTGGAAACCCTGCTTGTGACGGTGGATACTATTAGCACAGCCTTAACAGCGAACATGGTGGGTGTCAGGATACTGAAGGACTGCATGCACACCTCTGAACTGTGTACTAATGACCTGGAGCAACAGTATCACAGGATTTTGTCTCATTTGTGGGAGCAGGACATTAAGATTCAACAGTTATGGGACTAAGCTGAGGATCAGGAGAATAGAGGATGTAGGAACAATATCTGCATTCTGGGAGTCCCTGAGTGGACTGAAGGTAATAATATGGAAACATTTCTAATGGACTTTATTTCTAGGCTGTTGGGAGAAAGATGGAGGGGACTGGTAGAGGTGGAAAGAGCTCACAGGACTGGAGGCAAGCTTACCCAGGTTACCAAAGACTAAAAAAAAAAGGTAACAGCACTAGGCTCCCCCGGCCCACCCCAGACCTATTATTGCATACCTATTGTGCTACTCAGTTAAGGAACAAATTCTGCAAGTGGCAATGGAGTATGTTGACCTCTTCTGCAACAGAGCTCACATTTCATTCTATAGAGACTACTCTAAGGAGGTTGCCACAAAGCAAAAAGCCTACCATCCCGGGGAGATCACGTGATGCAGAGTGCTGAGTAGCAGCTCCCTCAAGAAGCTCCTGCCTCCTGTCTCTTATTTGATCTCATTTTGGTGTTTTAATTTACTATTTTCTCTTGTTTCTGAGATTCTATGTTGTACAATAGCTGTTGCACTCTGGTCTGGTTATATCTCGAGCGGATGGAGGCTTATATGAAGAAAGCCCCACAGAAGCATACCCCTCCAGCAAATCCCGAGAAGGCCCCTAAGAAATCCAGGGCCTCAGGTGGTTCTGGCTCTGATTTCCCAAGCCAAAGTGGTGATCAAGAGCCTTTAACGCTGTCCAGATTTCTCGAGGAATTCAAACCCTTTCGAGAGGAAATGAAGGATATGACAATGGATTTAGTCATTATCCAGAAAATTAGATGAACTCTCATTGTCTGTTTCTGATAACGCAGCCCGAATTGCTTCTTTAGAGAAAATAATTAGTAGTCTTGACCCTGAACTGGTTTCGATGCACCAGAAACTGTCTCGTTTTGAAGCCAAGCTCGAGGACCTAGAGGGTCGGAGCAGAAGAAATAATGTAGTGGTTCTCGGTTTACTGGAGGGAGAGGAAGGCCAAAATGCTGTGGCATTTATTCAGAAATTGGTTGACTGGGTGGCTGGCCCATCTCCATTCGGCTCTGGCTACATTATAGAGCGTGTCCACAGGGCTTTACGGTCTAAGCCACCCCCTGAGGAACCCCCCCGCCCTATTGTGTGCCGGTTCCTGAATTATTTAGAGAAACAGCATTTCCAACAAAAAGTGCATGCTTTGCAAGAGGTTCGCTGGAAACATATAAATCTGAGAATCTCACAAGATCTACCCATCTCAGTCCGCATGAAACGCAAGGCGTTCCACCCTATTGTTTCTAAGCTAATTGCTGCAGCTCTGAAGTTCAGAATGAGTTACCCGGCTAGACTACAGATTTCAACTAATGGATCCTGGAAAAGCTATGAAGACCCTGAAGAAACTCTGAGGAGCCTTAAGTCCATGCTGCCAGATCTCTTTAAGGACCCTTGAATGGTGGTGGCGCAGTATCGAGTATCGCACGGAGCCAAGAACTCAAACTTTTGTTTTTATTTCCTTAGAGAAATTTTAGGAATGTGAAGACTTGGGCGAATGCATATGTTGCAGAGGACTTGGGGATCACCGCAGACAGCCCTGACTTTTCTTTTCTTTCTGTCTCATTATGGGCCCATGCAGATCTGTTGCAATGGACACTGGGGTTTGGGGCCTTCTTGGGGTGTGGTTTGTGAGCCAGGTTTTTGGCGGCTATTTTTGTTGGGGGTTGAAAAAGGCCAGTTTGGTTCTGGGCTAGTTTCTCATTTTTTCCTTCTGGGCTGTTACTGGGATGGTCCTGGGCTTTCTTCATCTTGGCTCTTCATTTGGTTGGGCCAGGGAATCGACCGCTAGAGGGCATTCCAACCTCTGGGGACTTGCAGGGAAACTCTACTTGAGAAGGATTTAGCAGGGGCACTATTTAGCTGGGATGCAGCACTCCTAATCTTTCAGGGAGGCTCTGTTTACCGGATACCAGCTGGTAGTGGGTAAAGGTAGCTTTTATGCCTTTTCCTCCGGTCGAACGATTTCAGCTATTCCCATTTTAATTCTCGCTCTTAACACGAGCTGGGGTATTTCTCCCTCCAGGTGTTGCTGATGTGGTCCCGGTTTCTGGTGGCTCACCTGGCACCTCCAATCTTAATCTGGGTTTTCATGAACATGTAGGTGATGAGATGGCCTTATCATAGCCCCCCATGTCAATCTTTCTCATGTCCACACTTTGGCTGAACTGAGGCAAAGGCCCAGGACCATTCTCCTTCTTTGGGGGTATAACTGACAGGGCTTGATCTCTGAAGGCTGTGATCTGTGTGCAACAGCGCTAAATATCAAGGTTCATTATCGGGGGTGGAGTAGAGGATTAGAACCAGTACTATGCTGAATGTTGCTTGTGACAGTTTGGGGGAGTGGGGCCGGGGCACGGTTGGAGAGTGGGGGGTTAGAGGGATGGGCGGTATCTACTTCTGGGGGGACTAGGGAAGAGGGTGGGTTTTACTGCAGTAACCCTGGGGATACATGTAAAGGGGATTTGCATCTCGTGTGCTGAGCATAATTATTTCGGCTTGATATCTCTTCTAGATGGTGAATGAGTTAACATTTGTGTCTTGGAATGTTAAGGGGATCAGAAAGCAACATAAGCAATATCAGGTTCTCAAACATTTAAGTCTGTTCAGTTCACAGATAACTTTTTTGCAAGAAACCCATTTATTAGAAGGGGAAGCTTTGCAATTAAGGAAGCAACAAGTGGGATCGATTAACAGTGCCCAGGGCACCACAAATAGTTGTGAGGTCATGCTCATGATTAACAAGAGTATCCCATTCTCTCCTACACAAGTGATCAAAGATACTGAGGGTAGGTTTATTCTGGTCAAAGGTACCCTCTGGTCTGTCCCAATACTTTTGGGCTGTGTTTATGGCCCTAATCTAGATGACCTTAGATTTTTTATAAGGCTTATATCTATCATTCTTCCAATGATTCCCATTAAAATTATTTTAGGGGGAGATTTCAATCAAGTACTTGATTCTCATTTAGACAGACTGGGCAGTGGCCTAGGTGGGGCTACCCCTGGGCAGAAGGCATTCAGGTATTTATTAGATCAATGTGGGCTCTGCGACGTCTGGCATGTATTACATCCTGATTCTAGGGAGTTTACCTATAGGTCCATGGTGCATGGCTCGCAGTCCCGCATCGACTATTTACTTATTTCCCAGTGCCTCCTGCCCGGGGTGAAGACCTCCTCGATTCAACCTGGCCCAATTTCCAACCAGTCACTAGTGGTATGCAATTTGGTACTGCTCAATTCATTTAATAGGGAAACTAGATGGAAGCTCAATGATCAACTACTTAAAGATGTTAAATATTGCAAACTTATTAGGGAAAAAATAGAATACTTTTTTTCATTAAACCCTTTAGATGGCGTAAAACCTGATATCTTGTGGGGGGCCTTCAAAGCCTTCATGAGAGGGATACTGATTAGCATGGTGGTTGGTAGGAAAAGAGAGCGGGAGGAAGAGCTTAAATCCTTATTATCTCAAATCAGATTTCTGGAAGCTAACCTTCCGGCTAATCCCCTAGATGAGGATACTCAGAAACTCCTGATATTAAAGGATAAATATCTGGGGTTACTTCAAGAGACAGCAGAACTAGCTATTATTCGTACCAGAAATAAATACACCGATCAGGGGGAAAAAGCGGGATGTTTACTGGCATTGCGTATTAAACAACAGAAATCAATTAGATTTATCCCACCTATCAGGTCAGTAGTAGACGGATCTTTTAAGGTGTCTTCTACTGAAATAGCTCAAGAATTTGCTGCTTATTATTCTAAACTGTATAGTGACATGGAGCACCCTCCCTGCCCTAAAGATATGCAAGGTTATCTAAGAGATTCCCACTTGCCCCTTCTTCCTGACAGGGGCGGTGAAACTCTGGTTGTCCCTATTTCCCAGGAGGAGATTGCTAAGGTTATTAGTGAATTGCCTGCCGTTAAGGTCCCTGGTCCAGATGAATTTTCCACTTTATTTTACAAGGTCTTTCGAACCTTCTTGTACCAATACTTGGTCGTTTATTTCAACAAATCCTATCTGGGGAGGAGACAGATTCATATCTCAATGAGGCCATGATTGTTCTGCTTCCCAAACCTGATGAAGACCTCAATAAGGTTCAAAGTTATAGACCCATCTCTCTTTTAAACCAGGATGTTAAGATTCTCTCTAAAATACTGGCCAACAGGTTGGCACTGGTTCTTCCGGGGTTAATAGGTACAAATTAGGTTGGATTCATGAAAGGGCGCTCATCTTCCGACCATTTACGCACTTTGTCGCATGTCTTCTCGGCTACCAGGGATGCGGAGTTCCCTGCGGGCTTGGTCTCCTTGGGTGCCAAGAAGGCATTCGACTGTGTGAACTGGAATTTCTTGTTCCACACTTTGGAGGTCTTCCACATCCCTTCTCTGTTTATCTCCTGGATTGCCGCCCTTTATAAAAAACCTTTGGCAAGAATTTATGTGAATGGGGCCTTTTCCTATCCTTTCTCTTCACTCAGGTACTAGAGAGGGGTGCCCCCTCTCCCCTTTATTATTTAACTTATATCTGGAACCTCTT
This sequence comes from Neoceratodus forsteri, assembly GCA_016271365.2. NCBI lineage: Eukaryota > Metazoa > Chordata > Ceratodontiformes > Ceratodontidae > Neoceratodus > Neoceratodus forsteri. The sequence continues at coordinate 586,519,016 of CM028131.1, forward strand.
ATCCAAAATATTCTCAATAATGATTCTATACAAGGAGTGAGAATTGGGTGGCACGAAGTGAAAGTCACTGCATATGCTGATGATCTGTTATTACATCTGTCCCATCCGTTAACCTCCATCTCGGCCTTATTAAGTGAAGTGGCAAGGTTTAGTGCTCTGTCTAACTATAAATTGAATGCCAGTAAGTCCCTATTTTTTCCATTAAATCACAAAGTCTTTAAGACTGATATTAGCCCCCTAGTGCTATGCTGGACACCCAGGTCTTTCAAGTATCTGGGTATCAAACTTTCACGTAACCCCCTAGTATGGTTCAAGGAAAACCTAGATTCCTTATTGCAGGGAATTACACGTGATCTAGAGAGGTGGTCTAAACTCCCTATCTCTCTGTGGGGCCAAATTAATATAATTAAAATGAATGTATTTCCTAGGATTTTTTATCCGTTGTCCCTTCTCAATGCCTATGTTCCTTTACTCTGGTTCAAAAAGGTTCATGGTATTTCTACTAAATTCATCTGGGTCAACAGGTATCCCTGTTTGGCTTACCATAAGCTGGCAGCTCCAAAACTGGAATGGGGGTTGTGAATCCCCCATCTGTCTATATATCATTGGGCTAGCCACCTTGCGAAATGTTTGCAGTGAGTATCTCCTGGCTCAGAGGAAGCACAACCCATTGGCTCAAAATAGAATTGAATGCAATTAAGGCCAAAAGTCTGGACCCTCTCGTGTTATTTTTCCTTAAGTTATCCCAAGTAAGTATGGCTGTAGACTGTCCCATAATAAGGACCTCCTTAAAGGTCTACTTACAGATATGTTCTTTTTTGCAGTACTCTCCCCATCTGGACCTGGCCCAGTCTATCTGGAACTCCCCATCATTTACTATTAACAAGAATAAAATCTCACATCTTTGGTTGCTTCAACTCGAAGAGGGGAAGCTCTCGACTTTTACGGATGGTGAGGGGCATTGGTTATCAGTGGAGGAGATGGTTAGGACATTTCTCATCCCGACTTCTTCTTACTTCAAAGTCTTGCAAATGAGACATTTACTGGTAATCACCCTGGGGAGTACTCCTCCCTCTCAGAGCATCTCCTCTCTGATACCCAAGGTATCCTCACTTTCTGGGTCTCCTGGTGTAATCTCTAAACTATATCATGTTTTGTTTCACAAAAAATTCGGAGGCCCATTTGGGCCATCAAGATTTTGGAGTAACTTTCTCCCCCATCTGCAGCTGGACTGGCATTCTCTCTGGAAGTTATGCCATAAATTTATTTCTCAGGATAGACTGCGTCTCATGCAATATCATGTATTGCACAACTTATGTTATTCCCCAGTTAAGCTTCATAAGTGGGACTACTTAAACTCTAATAAGTGCAATAAATGTTTGCAGGATGAGGGCACACTTTTTCATATGCTTTGGTTTTGTCCAAGTATCTCCACCTTTTGGGTTTCAATCCAAACTTCCTTAGACCCCTTGTTGGTCCTTCAAGAATACTTTATCCCTGAGGTATGTGTGTTGGGGGACCTGTCCTCTATTAGAGTCAAGGCGCATAAATTTCACATATCCATGGTCGCCTTGTCAGCTAAGAAAAAAATTCTCCATCATTGGAAAGACAGGTCCTCCCCTTCTTTCCAGGAATGGGTAAGAGAAGTATTATCCAATTTGCGCACAGAAAAAGCAATAGCCAGCTTACATAACAGACTGGCAGTTTATGCTAGAATTTGGGATCCCCTTCACTCACTAATCTCTCTGGCTCCAAACTAAACCTATACTAGGGTTGATGCTTCTATACGGTCTTTTGATTAGAGGCTCTGCATTTACGGGCACTGAGATGGGTTACTGCAGTAGGGGAGGTGGGGGGGCAGCATCTTTTTACTATGTATCAATGAGTCTCTACCAGTCTCTTTGTATGCTGCCTTTTATGGTGGAAAATGTATGAATAAACTTTAAATTACAAAAAAGGAAAAAAAAAGCCTACCTTCCCACTAAACAAAAACTGAGAGATCAGGGCTTCCATTATCGCTTTAAGGGACTGACTAGTCTGCATGTGATGAAGAATGGGAAGAAATGCCTGGCTTTTTCACCACAGGACATTGAGTGTTGGGCTAAACAGCTCTGGCCCTCCACTAATCTGCAAACCTCTCCAGCTAAAAGTCTCTGGTCCCCCTCAGGTTTAACTGCACCCCACAGGAATAACAGGAGCAGGCCTCGCTCCCCAGTGAAGTGAGAAGTAGAGATGCCATCCCACTACCTGCTTTCTCTTCTACACCACCACCATTAGGGGACTCCCAGAAACAGCAATAGAGGCCCAGCCACTCTGCCCCTCCCCGCACAGCTCATCATAGAAAAAGTGATGACTGCAATCGTCCTCCAATGGCTCAGGCTCAGCAAGAGAGAGACAGGCACAGATCCAGAAGCCATAGCCAGAACACATCCATCCCTGCCACTCTTCCTCTCTCTCCACCAGACAAATGTCCCAAAGAAGATTCTCCCAGTGAAGAAGATGACAGAGATGCCCTAGCTTCCCCACTGGACTCCTTAATGGACACTAGTGGCCCATCTAGCTGGGCAGACATGGTGAACATTGCTGCAGGGAATATAGTATCTAATGTGGACTCACACCTTGCTGCTTGCATGAAATCTGGACTCAGATCCTTTGCGGAGGTGACAAACACTCATCCAGCATCAGCTAAGCCTGATTCTTTGCCCACCACCAACACCCCAGAGGGCTGAATGCTCCTGAGTTTGGCTTGTCCAGACCAAGACAGTTCACAGACTTCCTAAGGAACTGCATTACATTGAATGCATGTAGTTTGTGATGTTACCTAGCTAGACCCAGGTGATTGCTTATGTTATGGAGAATGGTCTGTGGTGATCCTGATATGAGGGACCTCCCCCTGTTCTTTAAGGTGGCACGGCTCTCCCTGCTCCCTTCTGACTCCAACTTTACTTATAGACCCTGATGGTTTGAGGTCTGGGCTGGGTATATGCCCTGCCCATCCCCAAGGCAGCCATACAACCCAGGTTGACACTGCATGTTTTATCACCTCCCCCCACCACCCTAACCTCAGAGTTCTGCTTTGAAGGATAAGACAACACCACATTTCCCAAACATCTATCCCACTCCTCAGTGTCACCCATCCACCCCCCTCTATAATCCTTAATCTAATTTTGATCTTGTAGACCCCCCTCTGTTCCTCCCCCCTCAGAATGGTTATAGTTTCTGCCTAGGTTGTCTCTTGACATGGCTCCTCAATTGAGAATGCTATCTTCCTTCAATTGAACTGGTTTAAGGGGAGAATCCTTGCACCCCCTTCCCCCCGGCTGGTATTATGAACTTTACCTGATGGGGGAATTCTCAAGTCTGCCTCAATCAGGTCCAGGGTGGGAGGAGTAATTCCAGTATAGGACACTCAATCTTCCCAATGGGCACTAGGCTAACATGGCAGAGACGTACTAAGATCTCACTTAGAGCATACCCTTTGTACCTATAGTGGTTTCACAATAGCTACTTTACTGTTCTTCTTGGGCCCACCCTCGTGCGGTGTGACCTGTTTGATTCGCACCCTATTTCTCCAACCTTAGCAAGACCAAAGTTAAAGCTCTACCCTTCCCCTCCCCTTAGTAGGGTTGAGTCTAATTTGGGTGGTTCTTATTAGTCTATGTCGTTCAACTTCTGGAGTTTGCTGCTCATAGTTAAACTGTTTCTGTTTGGAATACTGTGTTATCCTATTCTTGTTAATTAGCTAGTGCTATTGTAGTTACCTGTTTGGGATTTGTATCTTCTGCTAAGCTTTACCTGACTTGTTGCACCTTTTCTGCACATTAATCTAGCACAAAGTTTTAGGTCTCCTTCATGCCAGATAGCACCCCCCCCCCCACTGCGGTCACCTCATCATCACTTTTCAACCCCTTTATATCGAGGTAGATCTAGTCTGGCTTAGGAGTGGGTCACCATGGCCAATCCAATGCACTGAGGCTGGACATGTATCTCATAAAAGATTAAGGGCCTTAACCATCCAGTTAAAAGAACTAAGGCGCTTCAACACCTCAAGTCACTTCATACTTATGTAGCCCTACTCCAGGAGACACACCTCATGGCTAAAACAGTAGCATGACATAAGAAATTATATGTGGGGAAGGTGCTTTATACCTCTACCTCATCCAAATCAAGAGGTGTGGCCATCTTACTGAGTAAGAACTGCCCTGGGTGGAGGATGAGCTTAAAACTGTTTCACAGAGATGATGGGTAGTTGCACGCTTTGCTTTCCCTGGTGGGAAAGTTGTGGTTGTTAACATTTACACACCCAACCAGGATACAGAGGACTTCTTCCTGCAAGTTAGTTAAGCCATAGCTGATCTTAAAAAGGAGGATAGTGGCATCCCTGTACTGTTAGGGGGAGATTTCAATCTAGTGAAAGACATTTTTCTAGATAAAACCTAGCTGACCCCTGAAGCCCACCCAAAGACCAAGGCAGCACTGGCAAAAATGCAGGAGTGGGGATTATGTGACCCCTGGTGCAGGGATCACCCAGCAGGTAAAGACTATACCTTCTTCTCCCCAGTTCAATCCACACATAGCCATATTGATTTCTGGCTGGCTGACCAAGTGGCTGTCCAAGGCATCTATAATACCTCCATAGAGGCCATACTTGTCTTGGACCATGCCCCATCTCCATGTGTTATCTGCACCCCAGGTACACATGCTCCTCCCCCCCAGTGGAGATGTAGCCCTCTTTTGTTGATGGATCCAGCCTTCTGTGCCCAAATGGTAGAGGAAACCAGGGGTTACTTCCAATCCAACCAGAATGGCGAGATTCACCCTGCAATGGTATGGGAAGCTTTTAAAGCCTTCTTGCGTGGAGGTATTATCGCCTATACCGCAGCACAGGACAAGAAAAGTGGTGAGAAATTGGAGCTACTCTACCAGCAGCTTAAACCCCAGGAAGACCAGTTCAAGAGGCCCCCCAATCCACCCACACACCTCCTTCCTGCCATCACAGGGTAAAAATACAAAATCAATACAATTCTCCAATGTAAAGCTGAAAGGCAGCTTATGCAATCTAAGCACAGGTTCTGGGAGGGGGTGACAAAGGAGGTAAACTCCATGCCTATCAACTGCAGAAACAGCAGGCCGCCTCTCAAATTCATTCCCTGAGAAAGAGCTCAGGCAAGATAGTCACTGAGTCCAGTCTCATTAATTCTGTAATGAGAGACTTTTATCTCCACCTTTACAGATTGAGGCTTCCTCATCCAGAGCAGAAGTGGACACAGAAGATGCATACTTTCCTGGACACCAGTCTCATCCATTAGCTCATAGAGGCAGACAGGGTTATGATGGACACTGGCATTTTGGCCTCAGAACTATCAACAGCCCTCTCTCAGCTGCCCAAGGGCAAGGCTTCTGGTCCCGATGGGATGGCAGTGGAACTTTATCAAGCGCTACAGGAACAGATCACCCTACCTCTCCTATAAGCCCTCAGACAGACCCAACAGAATGGGACACTTCCACCAACCATGAGGGAGGCTATTATTATTCTTCTGCTGAAGAAATCTAATGACCCACTGGACTGTGCTAATTTTTGCCCCATTTTGCTAATCCCTGACACTAAGATAATGGTGAAATTTCTGGCTAACAGACTGGAAAAGGTACTCCCCTCTCTCATTCATCCTTCCCAGGCAGGCTTCACCAAGGACAAATGTGGAGTGTATAACTTCCGTACAGTCTTAAATCTGAAATGCCACGCAGCCCATTCCAAGAATCTCTTGGCTGCTCTGGTGGTCAATTTTTCCAAAGATTTTGATTCTGTAGAGTGGGCTACCTCCACTACATACTGGAGACCTATGGGTTTGGCGGACCTTTCAGAGGGTGGATCTCCATGCTATATGCCTCATCCAGAGTTCGCATACTTACCAATGGTCAGATCTCTCACCTATTTGAACTGGGACAAGGAACATGGCAGGGCTGCCCCCTGTCGCCGCTGCTCTTCCTTCTAGCTCTGGACCCCATAAAGAGAAGGCTCATAGCAGACCCAGGGATCCAAGGTATTGAAGTGGGTAAAGAATCTTATCTAATCAACGAGGACCTTCTCCTTACTATCACCTACCCAGGCAAAACACTACCCCTGGTCATGTCTACTCTTATGCAATTTGCATCTGTTTTTGGCCTACAAGTTAACCAAAGGAAAACCACCTTATCTCCCCTCAGTTTGGCCTGCACCAAGTACTGGCTGCTTGATACTGAGCTGTCATGGGTACCCCAGGGCTTTACCTATCTAGGGATAAGGATTCTGACCTCATGGAAAGACCTGGTTGATGCAAATTTTTGCCCCTTCCTTGGTTCCATCACTGCAGAGTTTCAACAGTGGAAGAGACTACAACTCTCTCTGAGAGGTAAGGTGGAAGTCATTAGAATGTTTACACTTCCCAAACTTTCCTACCATTTCCTCAACCTTCCACTGAGAGTTTCCCCCAAAGTCTTCATGACTATAGATAGGCTAATTTTAAATCTCCTATGGGAAGGGAAATCTCCCATATTGGGGAAAGTGAGGCTCAGGGCCCAGTGGTCTAAAGGGGTCTTAGGCCTGTCATGGTTCCTAGAGTACTCATTAGACTATAGGATGGCCCAGGCTGTTAAATGGCTCTTACCACCAGGCAATCCTATACCCCCCTCAGTGAAGATGGAAACTGCCGTAGCAGGGGACCTCTGGCTGGGAGCATTGCTGCAGTCCAAGAAGCCTCCATAAGCCACATGTGGCCCCATTGTAATTGAAACCTGGAGAGAATGGCAGGCAGGTCTGTCAATTTCCCATATCCCCAAAGAAACCTGGTCCCCATCTTTTAGACACATCAGGCTATGGGATAATCCCAACCTGTTAATTGGCAGAGTGCCACTCCACTGGCCCTCCTGGTAAGGGAAAGGGATTTCAACAGTAGGTGACTTTTGTGTACACCTCTCTGAAGTACTAATGTCCTGTCAGCAAATCCAAGAGTGTTACTCCTTACCCAAACAAGAATTCTGGTGATTCTTGCAATTACATGATGCTCTGAAATCTATCCGACACTTGGTACCCAGAATCTCCCAAGGGGAGTGGCTTAATAGACTATTATCACTTGAGAATCACAAAGGCTTTGCAGGAGCCTTTTTACAAGGTCTTGTGGGATGCACTCCCACCCAGTTTGGACCACTGCAGGTCTCTTTGGTAACAGGAACTGAATACCTCGATCTCCCCTGAGCTTTGGGCCCTGTATCTCAGACATGCTTGCTTTGACTACAGAGATGCAAGAAACCAGTTGATACAACTGAAAATTTTACATCAGTGGTACCATACTCTTGCACAGTTGCATTGGATTGGCCTCATTCCTAATGCACAATATTGGCGGTGCAAGCAGGACCATGCCCATATAGTTCATATCCTTTGTCAATGCCCTAGGCTAATACACTTCTGGGTAGGGATACAGGAGGATTCTTCCAAGGTGACAGGCTAGTGTATCCTGCTGACCCCCCTCCTAGTGTTGTTCGGGGATACCTCCACTTTAGACTCCCTTGTATCACCACTGAAGTGATGGATTGTATCGGTGTTGATGGAGGCTAAGCGTGCCCTTTTTATGAAATGGAGACAAGCCTGCCCCCATCCCTTCTGACCTGGCATGCTGTGATAACTCAACTATCTATTCTAGAATGACTCTTCTACTTCAGTTCTCACAAGCACACTACATACCTTAAAAAATGGGATGCTTACCTATATTTGCACTTATGCTCAGTGCCCCCCCTCATACCAGGCACCCCGTCGATCAGTTGACAAGGTGTCTAACTCACTGAGGTCTCATGAGCTCTTTGAGAGTTCAACCACTTGTGGGCTGTATACTTTTAACAGTGCAAACTGGAGCTTTCTGAGCAAAATCAAGTCATAATCAGCATGCCACAAACAAATGTGAATAACTCATGAACCGTAAGTGTTACACACAAAGTACAAGTGGCAAAGTTATTCAGCACACAATTACCTTTCTAATGGTGCTATACAATTAATTATAAGTAGTTCCTGTTTTTCTATATTGTTTGAAATAGCAAAATATGTTTTTTTTTCAATAAAAATGGCAATGGAAACAATTTTTTGTGGGAAAATATTTAACATATCAACACCAAATTAAGCATCCATACATTAGATGGAGGTACAAAACTAATTTTGTACTAAACGCAGTTTTTCTAATATGATGCATGTATTTCTTTTCTGTTTTATTAAGGTGGCTAAGTGAATTTTGAGAGACAAATGTCAGCCATTAACACCATACTATACAAAAATGCGAATATCTTCTAAAGTATACATAACAGACATAAAGTATCAGTGGCAAAGTTGTTCAGGAGAACATTACCTTTCTAACTGTGTTATGCAGTCAATTCTACTCACTTTAGTTTGTGAAATATTTAAGTTTTAAACAGTGACAACCTCAGGTGTCAAAAGTCCTCAGTGGCACAAAGTGTAGAACATCTGGAGGCGTTAAAGACCTCAGGAGTATGTTTTCTGCTGCTGCCTACAGGCATCTTGGGGCCTCAGTGAGCTAAGGGACACTCACGGGTTCTCTCCCCCTAACCCTCTATAACAGCTATGGGCTGTTCTGCATGCCTTTTCAGGTACATTTTGCTGATCTCCGATACTTACAAGAGATTTGTGGCTCCTGGTAGGACTAGACTATGTCCCCCTCACCTCCTTTCTCTCCTCCTGGCCCCTAGCCACCAGTTGCTGTATGATTACCTCAGATAACTATATATACTACATTACAGGAAAGGAAGCCCTTTTTATGTTTGCTTGCGTGCATGTGCAAGAAACATCATGCAGCAGCTTAGGAGAGAAGCAGGTTGTGGAGATGTGGCAGTGTGGCTGCCAATACCAGCACTGCATTTGTGGTCTCGGTAGTGTGCACCCAGTGCAGGTCCAGTGTCCAGATGATACTGATTCTTCAGAAGTGGCACCAACTTGAAACCATTTGGCTTCTGCAATGAGGGGCCACCTCATTATTGCAGCCTCTGCAATTCTGCTGCAATGAGCGAGCGACCCATCATCGCAGGGTGGTACCTTTCATGGTGTAACATTTGTGTGAACATGGTGGTGCCGCCACCTCAGAGTCCCATGTAAGCAGACAGGGTTGCCCAATCCCCCTGTCAGTATGCCAACACCCAATTCATTTGTCAATGGGAGCCCACTCGTTGTCGGCATAATGTACCCCCATTTGTTGTGTGCTTTAGGTGCCTCAATCCCCCGGTATCATGCACCCTAAAAACATTCTTTCTTTGCTGACAGGGGACCCAATCCCTGTCAGCTTCAGTCCCCTCCTTCCCAGTTCAATTTGCGATGGGGGCCACTCCCCATCGGCATAATATCCCACCCTCAATTTCTGTTGTGTGCTGAGGGTGCCCAATCCCCCTCAGCATCTTGCACCCCCCACCCATTTCTGTGCCTACGGGGGACCCAATCCCCGTCGGCCTCGGTTTCCCTCCCCACAAATGCAGATGGCACACTTGGAGACCACCCCAGTGTACCAAACACACCTGCAAAAGAAGAAAACCAACCCGCATTGTCTTTTGTTTTGGTTTTTACCTGTAAAATGAGAAAACAGTTCCTTGACATGTGCAGGGCACCTCCCCCAACCCGTGCCCACCCTCTGCGTACCCCACCTCCTCACACACACACTCACCCCATACTTAGCTTCGGAGCACGGCGCGATGATCTTCGGTGGACCGGAAACACGTCTGCACTCTTCAAAGCCAACCACAAACTGAAGAAAAGCCGGTAAGCTGTATAATGGCATAAATAGGGTTTTTTCAACTTTGGTGCATATCTCAGGCATTTTTTGGGAATTTTGGCACCACATTTTCAATGTGGGAACCCATCCACATCAATTTCGTCACTGTCATGGCGTTATTGAGTCCCGAAAGGTGATTTCGTGGTCACTGCGTGAAATCACCTTTTGGGACTGATTAATGAAACAACAGTGCCACTGTTCATGAAATGGGCTCTCAAAAACCCTATGTTGCAAATTTGGTGAAAAAAAATCCAAAAAATGACTGTTTTATGAGCATGCATTGTGCAGTTTCCATGCACCCTTGTAACTTCACAAATTTGTAATATTTTCACTTCAGATTTTCAACATTGGCATGTTTCTACACCTCCTTATGAACAGTACAGCTGTCATTTTGCACATCCTGGCCAAAATGTGTTTTTGTACTTCTAGCACAGAATAGCACTGTCACTGTGGGAAATCAGTTTTCCGGACAGATTAAGAAAATGACAGTAACACTGTTCATGAGCAGAGGTCCTAAAATGCATATGTTGAAAATTTAGAAATGAAAGTCCATAAAATGACTGTGTTACAAGCGTGCGTTGAGCAGATTCTAAGCACCCTTGTAACTTCACAAATGTGCAATATTTTCATGACAGATTTTCAACACTGGCATTTTTTCACACCTCCTTATGAACAGTACAGCTGTCATTTTTCACATCCTGGCCAAAATGTGTTTTTGCACTTCCGGTGCAGAATAGCATAGTCGCTGTGGGAAATCAGTGTTTGGGACAGATTAAGAACAAATGAGTGAGAGAGGGGGCGTGAGTGAGCTCAACAGAGCTCTGTCAAGACTGCTGCAGATTTCTTTGTGGGCAGAAAATGGCGCTAACACAGGCAGAAGCCCAGTAGAAAAGGGCAGCCTGCAGCACTGGGAGAAACAGAATGAGCGAGTGAGAGAGGGGGAGTAAGTGAGCTCAACTGAGCTGTATCAGGACTTTAGAGTTGCCCACCTTGCTACCCAGGGTCCTGTGTGGTCCTACAGTATATTACAGCAGGGTCTCTGGGGTGGAGACAAAGGAATGATTGGATACTTTTAGGATTGCTGTAATAATGCAGATTTAGTTGCTCTGTTTATTTCTCTAACTGAGCTAAGTACTGAGCTATACTGTTAGGACTTCTGTAATAATACATATTTATTTGTTCTGTTTATTTCTCTAACTGAGCTGACTAATACTTGGAGTGCAATAGGATTTCTAACTGGGCTAAGTGAAACTGTATGAGAGCTGAGAACAAAAAGTATGGTAGCTGAGGGGTGAAAAACAGACAAGGAGGCTTTAGGATTGCTACAGTAATACAGTATCTAATGGATGAGATTTGAGACTGAATTAACCAAGTCAGCAAGGAGGCAGTAGGTGGACTAGTGTGGGGGGAACAAGAATTTGAGTAACTAAGGGTCTAACAGTTGTAGTAGGGCACAGAAACCAGAAGTAAGAGCCCGCAACTTAAGATGAAGGCCAAAATGGGGCAGGTGCCGCATGTCAATAGGGTGGGCATTTTTGGAAGGGTGGTGGGGTGTACAGGGTGTGGGTCTGACATGATCCTAGACTGGGCTTGGAGGATGGGGGATGTATGGTCTGTAGACAACTGGCCAGTTTGAGGGAGGAACTGTGAAGGTTAGGGAGGAGTCTAAGTGGCAGGGCAGATGATTATGGTAGGCATCCTGGCTGGGGAGGGGTACAACTAGGAACTGAAATGACCCCAGTATGAGAGGCACTAGCAGAAAAGAGAAGAGAAGGGAGGGGGTGCCTGACATAAGGAGGGGGATGTCTTGATGGGGGAGGAAGAGACCACGAGGAGTACCAGGGGACAGAACAGATGGCTGCGGGTAAGGAGGGACCAAGGGTGGGACCAGGGGGGCATGGAGGGGAACAAGTAGGAGGGTAGAACTGATGGAGGGAACAGATGTAGGAGGGGTATCGACTAGGAATAGATTTGAGCCTCTGTTATGGAAGACAGAGGGGGAGCAGGAACATACTGAAGGGGAGGGCAAGTGGGGCATGAGAGGGATGGCAACAAATAGGGGAAGAGGTAGTGAGGACAAAAGTATAACAGGGGGCTGAGTAAGAAAGGAGGGGGTGACTGGAGGAGAGAAGTCTACGAGAAGGAGGAAGGAGAAGGATGGGAGGGGTATCAGTATTGGGGTCGAAGGGAATGGGGGCTCTAAATCAACAACAATGGGGATAAGAGAGGGGGTGGAAATCAGCAGGTAAGGAGGGGAGTCGACATAGGAAGCCCAGTAGGAAGTAGTTAGGCTGGGTAGGGGTTCAAGGGGGGTGGGAGGAATAAGACAGAGAAAGGGGTGAAGCAGAAGTAGAGGTGCAGATACAGAAGTCACAGAGGGTGCAGCTGGTGGGGTAAGGGCAGGAAGAATAAATTCTGGGGTGGTGGAAGGGCATTAGAAGGAAAGGGGCAAGGATGGGGTACTCATCCTGGGGGATTCTATACTGAAAGGGGTGAGATGAGACAGAAGGGGGGGAAGGCACAGCCATATTTGGGTTGAAGCTATCCTTGGGTTGACTGCATGAGGGGCAGGGCAGGCACTGCTCAAGTGTGCAGCGAAGGGGAGGTAGAAACCTCATTTACTGTTGCATGTGGGTACAAACAACTTGGCGGGGGAAACTGTGGAAGTAGTGAGGGGGAGGTTCAAGGATTTGCGCAGGCAGTGTGAGAGGGTTGGGGAGTCAGTGACATTCTGGGAGGTACTCCCAGTACTATGTGCAAGCACGATAAGGAAGGGTAGAATCAAGGAGTTCAACAAGTGCCTGAGGGATTGGTGCCACACCAAAAATTAAGGGTTAGTGACTAACTGTGGTAGGGTCTGGGGGAATAGTGACTTGTACGTGGGGGACAGGCTACACTTGAGCAGGGAGGGAAGGGGAATATTAAAGGTGGGATTAGAGGGGTATATCTCTATTAAGGTGGATTTAAACTAGTGGGGGGTTGGCCAAAAGACTGAGGTTGGTAGAAAGGTCCAGACAGGGGAGCCTAATGAGCTCACCCCCTTAGATATAGGTAAAGGCAGAGGCTTAGTAACCCTCAGAGGGGGCAGGCAGAGTGGTCTGAGTGTAATACAGAAGGCACCACCACCCGGTAAGGATAAGGAGAAGAAAAGGTGTGGACTACCAGGAGAAGGGACACAGGCCAAGGACAAGAGTGAGGAGAAGGAGGGGTATGGGTGGAAGGTGGTCTCTCGCAATGCAAGAAGCCTGGGGAACAATATTGCAGAGCTCCAGGTGCTACTTTCAGAGGGGAAGGTGGACATTGCTGCAGTGACAGAGACTTGGGCCACAGAGTACCATGATTGGGACTTGTCAATCCCGGGACATAGGATATACAGGATGGACCGGGGGGGTTGGAAGGGGGGTGTTGCACTCTGTGTGAAGGAAAGGATCAAATGCATAAGGGGAGAGGGAGAAGAGGAGAAGACAGAGGCACTTTGGGTGCAGTTCCTGGACTCCAAGGGCAGAAAGCTGAGGCTAGGAATGGTGTACAGACCTCCAGTCCAATCCGGGGAATTGGATGGGGAGTTGGCAGAGCAGATAAGGAGGGTGTGCAGAAGGGGGAGTGTGGTGATGTTGGGGGATTTTAACTTACCAGGGGTTGACTGAAGCACCCCAGCCACTAGCAGTAACAGGGAGCAGGTGCTCCTTGATGCACTGCAGGACAGACTTCTGATGCAATTGGTAAGTGGGCCTACAAGGCTTGGTAGCACTCTGGACCTAGTACTGGCAAATGGGGAGGTGGTGAGGGAGGTAAGGGTGGAAGACCTACTAGTGGGTAGTGACCACCAAACAGTGTGGTTCGTTCTCGTGATGGCAGGGAGACAGGAGGCACGGGCACTAAGGTGGTGGACTTTAGTAGGGTGGACTTTGGGAGTATGGGATCCATACTGCAAGGGAGACTGCAGGATAAAAGGCCGGGGATGGATGCAGAACAAAAGTGGTGAGACATAAAGACTGGGCTAACAGAGGCCACAGTAGCCTGCACCAGTGCCAGGAATAAGAAGAGCAGAGCCAAGAAACCATGCTGGCTGAACAAGGAAGTGCTGCAAGGGGTGAGAGCAAAGAGGGTTGCATACTGGAAGTACAGGAGAACAGGGAAGGGAGAGGATAAGGAGGCATATGGGAGTTGGTCAAGGGAGGTGGCCAGGAGGGTGAAAAAAGCTAAGGCGTCGAAGGAATTAAGGTTAGCACAGGGCATAAAGGGAGAAGAAAAGGACTTTTTTAGGTATGTCAGGGAAAAGAGGAAGTGCAAGGAACATATTGTGAGGATAAAGTGGGGAGGAGATTGGGTGGAAAATGGGGAGGAGCAAGCGGAAATTCTAAATGAGTACTTCTGCTCCATTTTCACTAAGGAAAGGGATGATCCACTACCAGCATGGGCTGAGGGGGTGGGGAAAGGGGGTGGAGGTGACGGACAAAGTGATCACATGGAGTAGGTCGCTATAGGGGCTGAGGGCAGTAAGGGTAAAAAAGGGACCGGGTCCCAATGGTATCCACCCCAGGGTGCTGAGGGAGATGGGGGAGCTGTTGGCTGAGCCGCTGGCAGATCTGTTCAACACCTCCCTAGAAATGGGGTGTGTGTCCCAGGACTGGAGGCTGGCCCATGTAGTTCCCCTACACAAGAGTGGGCCTAGGGATGAGCCAGGAAATTATCAGCTGGTCAGTCTCAGGTCCATAATGGGTAAGCTTATGGAGGTAATACTGAAGGAGAGGCTGTTGGCATTCCTAGAGAGTAATGGCTTCCAAGATGGGCAGCAACATTGATTCGGCTCAGGGAGGTCTTGTCAAACCAACCTAATAGAGTATTATGACTGGGTGACAAGGGAGTTGGACAGCGGCCATACGGTACATGTCCTGCACTTGGTCTTCAATAAGGCCTTTGATACAGTGCCTCATGGGAGACTGGGGGGAAGCTGATGGCAGTGTGGGTGGGAAAAAAGTTGACGAAATGGATAGAGAACTGGTTATAGGGGAGAGTGCAGAGGGTGATGGTGGTGGGGGAGCTTTCAGCATCCAGAGCAGTGACAAGCAGGGTGCTGCAGGGGCCCAGTGCTGGACCCAGTGCTAATTAGGCTCTTTATCTCTGATATAGTACATGGAGTGGGGAGCAGGGTTAGTCTATTCACAAATTATGCCAAATTGGGGGCAGAGGTGGACAAAGAGGACAGATGGGAAAAACTGCAGGGGGGACCTAACCAAACTACAGACATGGTTGGTGGAGTGGCAGCTAGGATTCAATGCAAAGAAGTGTAAGGTGATGCACTTTGGGGCTAAGAACCAGAAGAGGGATTGTTGGTAGAGGGGGATGAGGTTGGGGAATCACAGAGGAGGAGAAGGACCTAGTGCTGTTAGCAATTAGGAGCATGAACAACTCAGCCCAGTGCAAGAGAGCAGCAGCGAAGGCAAACAGGATGCTGGGTTGCATCACAAGCTGGTTCTCATCCAGACACAGGGATGTGATCCTACCTCTCTGCAAATCAATGGTCAGACCGAACCTGGAGTACTGTGTGCAATACTGGGGACCACCCCTGAGGAGAGATATAAAGTTACTGGAGGGGGTGCAAAGAAGGGCAACAAAAATGTTATAGGGGATCGCAGGAAAGGAATATGAAGTTAGGCTGAAGGAGCTGAACATGTACACACTGGAAGAGAGGAAGGATGGGGAGATATGACTGAAGACTTTAAATACCTGAGGGGAGTAAATGCACCTAGCACCAAGGGAGTGTTTAAACTGAGGAGTGGAAGAGAGACAAGGAGGCATGGACTAAGGTTGGAAGGGGGACATTTCAAGAAGAAAATGATGAGGCACTACTTCACTGACAGGGTGGTATCTAGTTGGAATATGCTGCCAGAGGAGGTGGTAACATTTAGGACAGTCAACAGCTCTAAGAAGGAGTGGAATAAAGCAAGAGAAAGAGTCGGGGGCAGGGGCTGGGAGAAGTATGGGGGAGGAACTGAGCGGGAGGAGGCTGGGGCAGTTGCAATCTAGGCTGCTAGCTGCACACTCAGGCAGACTTAAATAGACCGATTGGTCTGTTCTGCTGGCAGATTTGTATGTACGTATGTTCATATGTATGTTCGTATGTAAAATCACAGTGATTCATTTCATGAGTAGAGGTCCTAAAATGCCTATGTTGAAAATTTGGTGACAAACGTTCATTAAATAACTATTTTTATTTATTTATTTATTATTTATTTAGCTTTTGTTGACCATGTAAGTACACTAGATAAAACATATGCCTGTTTTCAGGTAAAACCCGGGAGAGTACAGGAAATTATTAGAACATACAGAGTACAAATTGAAGCAAGTAAGGCAGATACACTGAGGTCAGGAGAAGCATAACATGCATAGCAGATAACTCAGGTTACAACAGTGGCACAGTTAAATATAAAAAATGTACAGAGTCACTGAAGCAAAGTTCCAAGCAATATATACAGATATATACAGAATATGCACATTTTCACAGGGCCACACCCAGGCGGGCAGGCAGCGACAGCAGGACTGGAGCCAAGGTACAGGAGATGTTATGCTCAAGTGCAGTGCAGGGGACCAGGGAAATCAGGGGGGACTGAAACAGTCATGTACTGAGGGGAACTTCAAGTGGTTCCACAGGGAGGTTCATAGGCATGCCTGGGAAGGGGAAGACTGGACCTGGACAGGAAAGGAGCTCCATAATCTAGGAGCACACATGACGCAAAATCCTCTCCCCCATTTGGGTACACATAGCAGGAACCTTAAGGATAGCAGGCCCCAATGACCTTAGGGAGTAGGTAGTGGAGACAGCAGGCATAAGGAGCTCTACCAATCTTGGGGGGGGGTGCCTGTGCCTAGAACCTTACCTGTAAAGCAGCCCAAGACAAAATTCATGTAGTTGGGTGGGGAAAGCCAGTTAAGCTTACTGTACAGATCACAATGGTGAGTGAGACGAGGAGCTGTAAGAGCAAAACAGCAGATATTATTGTAGGCTACAGTCCACCTAGTGAAGTGGACCTTGGAAGTACGGGCAAACAAGAGGAGCCCATAACAGAGGGATGGTAGAAACACATCTCTGGCCAGTACTAGGCGAGCAGCCAAAGTAAAATTATTCTTCGCCCTGTAAGCCAGACACAATTTCCAGTTAACAGTTTGACACACTCTGTGGATGTGGTGACCAAGGTCAAGCTAAGGGTTGAGCATCACCCCTAGGTATTTGACAGAGTCAGTGATGAGAACAGGAGCACCACCAATACCCGAGATGCACAGAGGGACAGAGGAGGCCTTTAATTTAGCCGGGGATCCAAACAGCATGGCCTGAGTCTTTTTAAGATTTAGGACCAGCTTGTGGGATGATATCCAGGATTGAATATTCCTAAAATCCTTACTCAATTGGTGGTTAATGACCCCAATATCCCTGGAATGGGTGAGAATAACTAGGTCATCAGCATACAGGATGGCCTTGTAAGAGGCAGCTGAGGAGGGAAGATCGTGCATTGTGCAGTTTCCACGCACCCTCATAACTTTGCAAATTTGTAATGTTTCCACTCCAGATTTTCAACATTGGCATTTTTTCAGACTTCCTTATGAACAGTACAGCTGTCGTTTTCCACATCCTGCCTGAAATATGCATTTACTTATCAGGCACAGAATAGCATGGTTGCTGTGGGAAATCAATGTTTTGGACAGATTAAAAAAATCATAGTGACAGTGTTCATGAGCAGAGGTCACAAAATGCCTATGTTGAAAATTTGGTGAAATAATTCCACTAAATAACTGTGTTGCATGCATGCGTTGTGCAGTTTCCACGTACGCTCAGAAGTTTGAGTATTTTTAATATTTTTCACTACAGATTTTAAACATTGACATTTTTCCACACCTCCTTATGAACAGTACAGCTGTCATTTTTCATATATCCCTGAAATATGAGTTTATACATCTGGCACAGAATAGTGTCGTCACATTGGGAAATTAATGTTCGGGACAGATTAAGATAGTCATAGTGACAGTGTTCAAGAGCAGAAGTCAGAAAATGCCTATGTTGAAAATATGGTGAAATAATTCCATGAAATGACTGTGTTACACACATGCATTGTGCAGTTTCCATGTGTGTTTGGAAGTTTGAGCATTTTTAATATTTTCATTACAAATGTTCAACATAGCCATCTCTTCACACCTCCCTTTGAGTGGTACAGCTGTCATTCTTCACATCCTGCCCAATCTTTGTTTTCGTACATCTTGCGCAGAATGGCACGGTCACTGTGGGAACTCAAAGTTCGGGACACATTAACAAAATCACAGTGCCACTGTTCATGAGAAGAGGACCCAAATGCTTTCATGAGGTGTTGGTCACAGAAAGGCCATGTTGAAAATTTGTAGTGCAAATACCAACAAACATCTGGGGCGTAGAGTTTCTAACTGTAACATCCCACCCTGTACAGACTGACAGGCATCAGGGGTGTGCCTTTGGATTGCTGATTGTAATGCTCATGCCATTCCACCCCCACTCCCAGACCCTGCAGTTAGTGACAGGCATCAAGGTGTGCCTTGGACTTTTTGGCCCCAGAGTTCACCCCATTCTCCTATACTGCACCCATTACAGTATATGTCCTTCTGGAATGGGGTGACTGTAAAGCCAAACAGCCCAAGGCACACCTCAACACTCATCAGTTTCTGCAGGATAGGGAGAGGTGAAATGGCATGAATGTTGTGGGCGATGACCCAAACGCATACCCCAATGCCTGCCCCTCTCTGCATGTTGGAGGTGGGTTGGCGTGAAGTTCAGTACTTCACAGCCATTCCTATTCTGCATCTGTCTAACTCCTGCATTCCCAATGCTAATACCAGCAAGCAAACATTCGGCATTGACAAATGCTTTTTTGTTATGTAATAGGACTGTAATGTTACACATAGTAATGTTGTTTAACTTACGTTGCACTTTCATTTTGCTAATGTGTTACCTGTTCTCCTACACTGTTATCATGCACTATGTATGCTGCTCTGCAGTAACTTAATATTAACATGGAAAACTAGTAAAATATTTCATGTTAAAAAAAGGAAGCAAATACATATGTTAATATACAGAACTGAAACTTTACAACAAAATTATAGTAAACAGATAACGCAGAAAAAAGAGGAAATGTTTAAAATACAGTACTACAGGGCTAAAACACTTCAACAAGAATTAAGATTTGGAACAGAAAACAAAAAACAAACATACAATCCCTTTAAAGATAAAAAAGAAATGGCAGATAATAAGATGATCAGACAATTAGAAGATGAGAATGGTCAAATTCAGTCTGGGAAGAATGACATTTTGCAGACTGTAAACAAATATATACAAGATGTCTTCAGGATTCCACCAGAAATACACCACCAAAATGAATATTTAGAAAAGTTACAGGTGCCAGCATTAATAGATGCTCAGTTGGAATTACTGAATCAGCCGATAGTAGAAGAAGAAGTGTGACAATTGATAACAGTATTAAAAAATAATACAGCTCTTGGGGTGGATGGACTCATACCAGAGTTCTATAAAGCCTTTTTAAAACTACTCCCAGAATTGACAAAACTATTTAATGAAATACTAACTTCACAAAAGTTTCCCGAATCAATGGCCACACCAGATCTTATCTTTCTCTATAAAAAAGGAGCTAGACACAAACTGACTAATTGGAGGCCCAATAGTTTATTAAACTGATTTTAAAATTCTAGGTAAAACCTTAGCCAAAAGACTAGCCAAAGTGTCATAAACCCAAATATGTGGAGCACAATCATGCTCAATACCAGGAAGAGGTATACAGGACAACTTGATCATGCTCCTGGAAATCTCTCAACAAAGTCAGGAAGGAACTGAAGATGGACTTATGCTGAGCCTAGCTCAATAAAAGGTTTTCAACTTGGTGTTCCATGAATACATGTTTGCAGTACTACATACCTTTGGAATACCAAAACAGTTTGTTGAGTGTCTAGGCTGTTTATATAAAACAGCTATGGTTCAACCACGAGTGAATGGGTGGAAGGGGGATTTGGTGCAGATTTGAAGAGGAGTAAGGCAGGGATGCTCAATAAGTCCCTTACTGTATGTGTTTTGCATAGACCCATTTTTACGTTCAATTATGATGAAACCTCAAATCCAGGGCATATCACTCTCAGCAGCCATACCTCCAGTAAAGTACTGGCATATGCTGACGATGTGGTAATTATTGTAAATACCAACATGGATGAAGCTGAAGTATTAGAACAATGTAAAGTTTTTGTGGTACCCTCCGGATCAAAAATAAATCCAGATAAAATAAAGGTATGCAGTTAGGATAGAATCCCCCCCAAAAAAACATACCTATGCTTCTATTCCCGTAGCCACAGAACATATCATGATCTTAGGGGGCCTGTTTGGTGCAGGAGATTTGGCCGTACTAAACTGTGAATGGAAAATAAAGCAAGCAGAAGGTTTAACTATTAGTTGCATACATAAACAGTATCTAAAAGGAAATGTTATCTAAAAGGAAATGTTTTTTATTGATAAAGAATGTGCAAGTTCCAAAATTTCTGTTCGTAAGTTACATATTTCCCCCTCCAACCCAGCTGGAAAACAGATTGTTTAGTATATTCTTTAGGGCAGTATGAGGGAGTCGTCTAAATCCTGTAAAAAGAGATATCACATATAGGCCCATTAAAAAAGGTGTGCTAGCTTTCTTCTGTAGTATTTTTTTTTTGCACTATAATATTTTTGAAGAGATTAAACAAAAAAAAACAAACCATGGCAAAGGATACTAAGTGAGTGGTTACATGTCTCTATACAAGCCTGGACACAGGAAAAAAGCCAGATGCTAGCTAGAAGAAATGAAGTTCCAAGTCATGTAAAAACAATGGTACAAAAATTGATTAGATGGAAAGTCCCTTGGCGCACTATGTCAACAAGCACTAGACATGGAATTTATAAGACTGAAACAGAGAGAGAGAGAGAAAGCAGCCACAGCTTCATTGAATCAATGAGGTTATTTTCCAGACTACACTGAACTGAATTATTACTTTTTAGACCTGTGTAAGTAACTAGTTTTGATTCTGATTTTGGGGTGGACTTTTCCTTGTTTTAACTTTAATTTGCCAGGGAGGAACTGTAGCTGGGAAATATTTACAGTCAGTTGTGACTAGATCTGTTACTTAGCCTTTGTGAAATAGGTGTCTGTTAAGGGGAGGAGCTGAAAGGGGCCTAGCTGAACGGAAGATTTATAACTGGAGTTGCTTGTGGTCTCTGTCTGCTGAGACTGAGACAGAGAGAGTGAGAAAGCAGCCACAACTTCCTTGAATCAAGGAGGTTATTTTCTAGACTACACTGAACTGAATTAGTACTTTTTGGACCTGTGTAAGTATCTAGTGTTGATTCTGTTTTTGGGGTGGACTTTTCTTAGTTTTAACTTTAATTTGCCAGGGAGGAACTGTAGCTGGGAGATATTTGCAGTCAGTTGTGACTAGACCTTTTTCTTAGCCTTTGTGAAATAGATGTCAGAAATGAAGGAAGGCACTCCCTGGGGTGGAAGGTAAGAGTTGTAGGTGATTGTTTCTGGATGGCATAGATTTACTTCCACCCACCCTTCCCCTCACCCCACCCACCCCAAGCGCATAACTTCCTTTATAGCAGGGGCTCTGACATCACTTCCCTAAAACTGTTCACAACATACACCTGTTCATATCCTTAAATGCACAGCACACTAAATAGAGGGTAGAGACACCCACAAGCTTGCAAACACTAAAACAAGTAAAAAAACAGAAAAGCCTCTGTAACTGGAAGGGACACAGACATGTGTGGAGTGGTTCAATGCACTGGCTGTGGTGCAGCAGTCTTCTGGGAAACATTCTGGAGACTGTGTTGCTGCCCTATTTGAAGGCACCTCACTAGTCTGAGGGAAGAGGTTGTTGATCTCCATGCTGACCTGGCAAGGATTCAGGAAACCTGCTCCCCCACCCAGGGACCACCCAGGCCACCACCACTACCTCAGAGGCTGCCAAGAAAGAAGAGTGGTTGGACCATGTTGGGCTCAGGGAAGGTGAGGGTGGTGGAACAGTGGCCATCCCTCCAGTTGGGGGGTGCAATTTGAATATGGGGGGCAGCTCAGAGATAATTTAAGGAAGTATTTTTTCACAGAGAGGGTTGTGGATGCATGGAACAGCCTTCTGGAGGAGGTTGTAGAGTCAAAAACAGTGGTGGAATTCAAGCATGCATGGGACAGTCATAAGGCCATTCTAGAGGGTGGGGTAGGAAGAAGTAGGCTGCTGGTTAACTGGGATCTGCAGCTTATCCAGTAGATAGGGAAATGGGCAGACTGGGTGGGCCAAGCGGTCCTTATCTGCCATCAAATTCTATGTTTCTATGTAAGTTGTGCCTCCCCACAATCTTTTTTTCCACTCTGGTGAAGCATGGTTCCTCTATGGAGGCAAATGCAGTGGAGACTAAGGAGGATGCTGGGAACCTCCACAATGGAGACCCACAGGAGGGCAACCTAAGACCTCACAGGGAAGGAAACAATTCCTTGTGGGGGACTCAATAGTTAGGGGAGTAGAACTGGGGGAGGGAGGGAAAAGGGAGGTAAAGTTCATGCCCAGCACCAAGGCTTGGAGGGACAGGAAATGAATCCTCAGGATCATGGAAGCAGCGGCAAAGGGGAGGGAGCTGGATGTCATTATCCACCTAGGGACGAATGACCTGGCTGAGAATGGGATCAGAGCAGTGTAACAGGAGTTTGTGAAGTTGGGGAGGGGCCTTAGATAAGTAGCACATATGGTAACTTTCTCAGAAGTGTTACCTGTCTATAGCATGGATGGGGCTAGGGCACTCTGCACCATGGGATTCAATGGCTGGTTGAAAAGCTGGTGCAGAGCTCAGGGATTTGGTTTCATTGGGACTGGGGCTCCACCTGGAGGGATGCAGGCCTATACAAGCATGATGGTCTGCATCTATCCTGGAGGGGAACCAGGATCCTAGGTGATAGGTTTAAATGTTTCAATGGCAAGCATTTAAACTAGCCAAGGGGGGAGGCACTGAAGAGGAGAAGGGAAATCCTAGCCTCCCCAAAAATCAGTGTAATTAGTAAGGTAAAACATGAAGATAGAGCAGTCGATAGGGAGAAGGGCAGGGATAAATGGAGAAAATGACAAAGGCAGCAGGGACTGGGATGGGGCAAAAAGAAATAAAGCCATAAAAAAATGGAGGGTAATGAGTATCAATGCCCGTAGTCTAGGTAAAACCTCCCTGAAATGGAGGCCTTGATGGAAGAGGGATGCCTGGATATTGTGGCATCACAGAAACATGGTACAAAGAGAACCATGACTGGAATGTCAACATACCAGGGTACACAATCTACAGGAGGGACAGGGAGGGAAGAAGAGGAGGAGGAGGAGGAGCAGCTCACTATGTAAGGGAAGGGATCAAAGCAACAGAACTAAAGGGTAAACAGGGAGGAGAGGAGGCACTGTGGGTTACCCTGGAGACTGGAAATGGCTCCACAATCTGCACAGGGGTTGTATAAAGACCCCCGTCTCAGAGGAAGGAAATGGACAAGAAAATGATAGAAAGCATCCTTGGATTGCAGAGAAAGGGGAGATATTGCTGATGGGGGACCTGAATATGCCAGATGTTGACTGGAGCACCTTTACTGCAGCCACATCCAAGAGCAGGGCCATTCTCTATGTCTCAGACAGCTAGTTTTGGAACCCACTCAGGAGAGAGCAATCTTAGACCTGGTACTCTCAAATGGGTATGGAGAGAGGATCTCTGATCTTGAAGTGGGTAGCCATCTGGGAACAGGCAACCACCAGTGTAGTTCACAATAAACCTAGCTGTAGGGTCATGCCACACAAAAGTGAATGTACTGGTCTTCAGAAGGGCTGATTTTGTCAAAATGGGAGAGTGCCTCAGAAAAGCACTAGCAAACAGGTAAGAAGGTGGGGTGGAGCAACAATGGAGAAACATCAAAACTGCTATCACAGAGGCAACAAGCCTTTGTGTGAAGCAAATAAACAAAACAAAATGAAAGAAAAAAACACTATGGTTCTCAAAAGAAGTGGTGGGGAAGATAAGGGAGAAAAAGATAGCATTCAGGAAATATAAGGAAACACAGAAGGAGCAGGACATAGAACTGTACCAGTTAAAGCAGAAGGAAGCGGGTGAGTCAGTCAGACAGGCAAAGGCCCAAACCGAGGAAAAAATAGCCAACTCTGTTAAGAAGGGGGATAAAACCTTTTATAGATACATTAGGGAGCAAAGAAAGACTAATGCATGGATACTGAGGCTGAACAAAGAGGAAGATGGTTGGGCAGAGAGTGATAGTGAAAAAGCAGGGATACTGAACGAATACTTCTGCTGAGTATTCACAATGTAAAAGCAGGGGGAAATACCTAATCCAGTCAATAGAAGCACTCTGGATAAGGGGGCTGAAAGAACTCTTAAAACTGAAGGTGGATAAAGCAAAGAGGCCTTATGGGATTCACCCCAGAATTCTAAAAGAACTAAGGGAAGAACTAGTAACACCACTGACTACCCTTTTTAATAAATCATGGGAGGATGGTGTGGTACCTGAGGACTGGAGGAGGGCGGATGTGATTCCCCTTCACAAAAGTGGGAGCAAGACAGAGGCAGGAAACTACAGACCTGTCAGTTTGACTTCAGTGGTAGGGAAAATGATGGAATCACTTCTGAAGGAAAGAATTGTTGAGTACCTAGAGGCCAGTGGGGCACAGGACCCAGGGCAGCATGGATTCACAGTGGGAAGGTCATGCCAGACAAATCTAATTGATTTCTTTGACTGGGTGACCAAAGCAGTAGACCAGGGAGGGGCTGTGGACATGGCCTACCTACACTTTAGCAAGGCATTTGACACAGTCCCGCACAAAAGATTAATAAACAAATGAGCCAGCCTGGGAGTGGGTCCCAGGGTGGTAGCATCGAGTAAAACACTGGTTGGACAACAGGACACAGTGGGTAATAGTAAATGGAGTCCACAGTGAAGAAAGGAGGGTTACTAGTGGGGCACCGCAGGTTCAGTACTGGGGCGGTCCTTTTAATGTCTTTATAATGACATTGCAGAGGGACTGAAGGAAAGTATGTCTCTTGCAGATGACACAAAGATCTGCAACAGGTTGATACACGAGGTGGGGTGGAAAGGATGAAAAGGACTTGGCAAGGTTGGAGGAATGGTCAAATGTATGGCAGCTTAGATTCAATGCAAAGAACTGCAAGTAATGCACCTGGAAACAAAATCCCAGGGAAGAGTACACAATGGGGGGTGAGATACTGACAACAATAAAATGGAAAGGGACCTGGGGCTAGTCATATCAGACAACCTAAAGGTGGGCCAGCAATGTGAGAAGGCAGTAAGGAGGGCTGGGGGGATACTGGGATGCCTAGGGAGAGGCATCACCAGTAGAAAACAAGAAGTTGTTGGCCCTCTGTACAGGCAATTGGTAAGACCACATCTGGAGTACTATGTTCAGGTCTGGAGACCCCATCTCTGCAAAGACATAGACAGGGTGGAGGCTGTCCAGAGGAGGGCAACCAAAATGATGCAGGGTCTGCATCAGAAGACATATGAAAAAAGACTAAAGGAACTAAGGATGTATAGTCTTGATGAAAGAAGGGAGAGGGGAGACATAATAGAAACTTTCAAATACCTCAAGGGAATCAACAAAGTCCAAGAGGGTAGCATCTTTCCGAAAAAGAGATGTTCAAAAACAAGGGGGCACAATTTGAAGATAGAAGGGGAAGGCTCAGAGGTAATATGAGGAAGTATTTCTTCACAGAGAGGGATGTGGATACATGGAACAGCCTTCCTGAGGAGGTCGTAGAGTCAAAAACAGTAGGGGAATTCAAGAATGCATAGGACAGACATAAGACAATTCTAGTGGGGGGGTAGGAAAAGTAGGCTGTTGGTTAACTAGGATCTGCAGCTTGTCCATTAGGTAGGGAAATGGGCAGACTAGGTGGGCCAAGTGGTCCCTATCTGCCATCAAAATCTATGTTTCTATGAGACTATACGAATATCACCAGCCCTGGAAGTAGTGGTCTTACCCTTGTGCCTTGTGACCATGTGAACCAAAAGGAAATAGCTCTATCCCAGTTCACAAATACCAGGATACCAGCTTTAGCATGGGATTTAGTTTGGCTGACTGTCCATGGAAGGCTGAATGTCAAACATAATAATAAACATAAACCAATAGATGTAAGATATTGTCCAAGGCAAGAATGTCACCAAATCTTTGAGATGCAAGAACACCTTTTTCTGGAGTGTGACTATGCTAAAACCCTATGGAGCCAGGCCACAGTATAATGGAATACACCTCTTTTAAAGACACTGACTCATCAGGAATCGATTTGGGCAATATCCCCACAGAGATGGAAAAACTTTAACAGAGAGACTTTGCAAGTGTTCTTCACCATACTAAGATACTATATCTCACAAGCCAGGTGCAAACTGGTGTTACAGCAGCAAAAGATGACACAGGATGCTGTACTTATAAATGTGACTATTTCCCTGCAACAGATCTATGAAAAGGATTGGAAGAACAAGGTAAGCTCCAAATTTATTTATTTATTTCGTTTTTGTTGACCGGATAGCAATGACTATATTCAGGCATGACCTGGGAGTTTACAGAGACAAAACATTTGATTAACAAAGGCAGAAATAACATTAAACAGTACAAGCTTAGACAGTTATAATACAGTGTAGGCAGGAAAAAACAATAAGTACAAATTGATTCAACAATAATGTGTAACAGAATGATAAGAGAGCAAATACAATAAATAAAGCCATTTGGCAGCAATTCAGGAAGTGAAAATGGGGTGAGATATTTTAAGAACAAATACCTTTAAAATAGTCATATTAGATGGATATAGGAGAGTCAGGAATTGAATGGGGTGGGGATGCAATAAAAGGGGGAGGAGGATAGGATAGGAAAAATAAAGCATGGTAAGGGGATGAGGACTAGATATACTAAAGGTAGGCAAGGAGATGACTGGAGAAAAGTACAGTGCTTGGCTGTTGAAATGAGGGGTGAATAGATAAGGAGAAGATAATGGGCTGTGGGGTTTGAATCAGGAGAAGGAATCTGCGAGATGATCTCGTAGCAATTTCTTGAAAGAGGCATAGGATGGTGCTAGCTGTATAGCTAAAGGGAGAGAATTCCAGTGATGGAGGGGCATAACAGGAGACGGTGCTAGCACCTTTGGAGGAGTGGTGTCAAGGGATGAGTACAGGGGCATTTGCAGTCGAACGTAGACCATATGTGGATGTCTGGATGAGAAACAGTTCCGCCAAGGGCTTTGGTGTTTAGTTATGGATGCTATTATCTATGATCAAGCCTTATGCAAAGTCTCTGGAGGCATCTGGAGAAAGCCACTATAGTTCAGCATGTAGGAGGCAGTGGTGCTTCATCCAATGTCAGGAGGATGCGTATCTACAGATATTATTGTAAGTGACATCCCACTTTCGAAGACTAGTTTTACCCACTGAGGCATACACTGCAACCCCATAGGTGAGTGATGGAAGGAGTATGCCACTAGCTATGGCAAGCCTTGCTGAGGGTGTGAGCATATAGCTGGAACAGTAGGCCATACCAAGTTTTATGTTAGCCAGCTTGCAGGTTTGATGAATACGGAGATCAAAAGTAAGAGTCGAATCGAGTGTGAGACCAAGGTATTCAAATGAGGGTACCACTCCAGTAGAGGACTCATTTATGGTAGTGAAATTGAAAGCGGGTTGAGAGAGTTTGAGTTTGGCATTAGAACCAGATAGCATGGCTTGAGTGTTAGATACATTCAAGACAAGTTTATGGCTGAATATCCACTGCTGAATCCGTTGAAAGTCTAGAGAAAGTCGGTTGATTTCAGTAATGCTTTTTTCACTAGTGTAAAGAACAATTTCATTGGCATATAACAGGGAGGCAGTCTGGAGAATGTTAGAAGTAATATCATTTTTATAAATGGAGAAAAGCAGGGGACCGAGAATAGATCCTTCTGGCACACCAATGTTTATGGTAGCATAATCAGACAAGGTGGAGTTGAATTTAACTTGTTGGGTGCTATCTGACAGGTAGCTGCCAAACCATGCAGTGACATTTGGTGAGAAACCTAGGGATCTAAGAGCAGCTGGGAGGATAGGATAGTCAGCAAGGTCAAAAGCTTTCATCATGTCTATAAAAATTGCCCCCGTTAGGAGACCAGAGTCCATGACCGACAGGGAATTAGATGTAAATATGAGTAATGCAGTGGTGGTGCTGTGATCCTTGCGGAAACCATGCTGCATGATCATAAGAAGGTCATGTTTCTGAAGACAGTCTAAGGTTTGGGTGGCTATTAACTTCTCAAGGATTTTGCTGAGGACTGACAATATGGCAATAGATCTATAATTGGAGGTTTTTTTGCGGTCACCCTTTTTGAAGATGAGTAATCCTGGCAGTCTTCCAGAGGTCAGGAACATTTATTTATTTATTTATTTATTAGAACATCAGTTTACAACCTTTGAGCCAGGGGCTCATTTACAAGGGTACCTCGTCACAGAGAGGACAAAACAGTGCAAACAACCTTTTTACAATAAAACAGAGTACAAAAAATGTGTAGGAACGTGACATAGGGACAGTTACAATTTTAGTAATAAAGGATTGGCAAAGCACAAGTAGGTTCAGAGTAGTTTGAACAGTTACAATTTAGTATTACAGGATTGGCAGAGCACAAGTAGGTTCAGAAAAATTTGTACAGCAGGCTAGCAGTGGTGGAACTAAACAGACGTAAGCATTGTAGAGACATGTGGAGAAGCAAATAGGATCATAGATATTGATAGGTAATAGGTTAGTGCAGCCACTCAGGGAGCTTTGTCAGATCAATTAAGCAAAAGTAAACTTAGAGGCAGCCACAGCTACGCATAGTAAGTAGGTGTTTATGAAGGGTGTTTTGAAACGAGAGATCATGGAAGCATCAGTGATACTGGTAGGGAGGGTGTTATACCAGGAAGAGGCTCTGTAGCAGTATGCCCTTTGTCCTTGCAAAGTCCTTGCCCTCGGTACTAACAGTGTGGTTTTGCAGGAGGTTTGGGTATGCACTAGAGAGTTTGTTTGGTGGATAGAGGCAGTCAAACCTGGCAGGGATAGTCCAAGGAGAGTCTTTTTAGTTAGGAGGCAGGTTTGGTATCTAAGATGTTCATCTAGGTCAAGCAGATTAGCCGGGGCATATAAATGGCAGGTATGTGTTAGTCTAGGTGCCCCGGTAATTAGCCTACATGCCTTATTTAAAGTGAGGCTGATCTTGTTTAGGGAGGTCTGGTCAGCAGCCCCATATACTGGCAAGCCATAATCTACTAGGGACAGTATAGAGGATGTGACTGCAAGTCGGAGGGCGTCAGGAGGGAGACAGTTTTTATGGCAGTACACAAGTACCTGGCGAGATATGTTGGAGGCTGAGGCAAGAGCAGAGAATATGGGCAGGGAATGAGAGAGCAGGGTCGAGAAGGATATCCCTAGGTACTTGGATGAGTAGACTTGCTCGAGTGGGAACTTGGAACTGGCGAGGGACCTGAAGTGGAAAATTACTAGCTTTATTTTGGGGTGGGCAAAGAGCATGGTTTTAGTTTTTTTAAGATTTATTACAAGTCTATGCTCTTTGAACCAGGCTTCAGCGTCATTGTAAGATAATTGCAAGGAGTCCTGAAGGGTGATAGGGTTATGGTCGGAGGCAAAGATAATGACATCATCTGCATAAAGTAAGAGATTACCAGTATATGCATCTGGCAGGGAATTGAGATAAAGAGAAAAGAGCAAGGGCCCAAGAATGGAGCCCTGAGGGACACCAGAGCGGATAGGACAGGCGCTGGACAGTGTCCCATTAATTTTAACACATTGGGAGCGGGCAGACAAGTAGCTGGAGCACCAGGAGACTGGCCCAGCAGCAAAGCCTGTATGGCTGAGGGCATCCAGCAGGAGGGGGTGGGAGACAGTGTCGAAGGCTTTTGATAAATCAATGAACACTGCACCTGCTAGAGAGCCAGAGTCCAGAGAGGATTGAAGAAAATTAGAAAACTCAAGGAGGGCGGTGTTGGTACTATGGCCAGCACAGAAACCGTGCTGTTCAGGGCAGATGATGCTGTATTTGGTTAGATATTCTGAGACTTGGGTGGACACAACTTTTTTTAAGGCCTTTGAGAGAGGAGAGAGGATAGAGATTGGCCAATAATTACCAGAAAGAGACCTATCACCACCCTTGTGTATGGGGTGACTGTGGCAATTTTCAGGCAGAGAGAGCAGCCAGAGAGATTTGTTGAAGAGGCTGGTGATAGGGTGATAACAGATCCAGAACCTGATGAAGGAGACTGGGGTCCAGGGAGTCACTGCCAATAGTATTGCTCTTTTAGGCCTTGATTAGGTAAGGTCTGACTTCATGGGCAATAACCCGGTGTAGGTGGAACCAAGGGCATGTGAGAATAGGGTCAGCTAGGGAGGGGGGTCAAAGAAGTTGCTCGGGAGAACAGGGCTAAGGTCAGTAAAGGATTTATTGAGGTAGTTGGCAATGTGGCCTTGGTCTGTGGAGATAGAGCCATCAATGTTGATTTGCGAGGGTTGGGGGAGGATGTGTGCCCCCATTCAGTTGTTTGATATTGTCCCAGAAGGTTCTGGCATTCCCCCAGGATGAGGTGAGTGAAGCCTGATAGTGATCAGCCTTAGCCTTGCGGATGGCCCGGGTACATTTGTTCCGGGCAGCTGCATAAGCCTGCCTGTCAGCAGGGCGGCCAGTTTCCGTGGCAAGGTGCCATAGGTTATCCCTGTTCTTAAGAAGTTGGCGCGGGGGGGTGTAACTCAGGGGGCATGCCGTACTCTGGAACAGAGTGCAGTTAGTGGTGCAAAAATGTTGCAGGCTTTGTTAAAGGTTTGGGTAAAAAAGGTTAGAGCCATATCAATATCGGGGGCATATTGTATGGGAGACCAGTCAATTTGGGCTAGGAGTTGCTTAAGGCCTTTCAGCCCACCTGGTCTTAGCCGCCACTGTAGGGTGGACTGCGCTGTGGATTTGGGTAAGGAGTTTCACCAACGGAAGAGAATAGGGGAGTGGTCACTAAGTCCATCAGGAAGGACTTGGATATTGCAGATTTGTTTAGGATGGTTGGTGAGGACCACATCAAGAAGTGTGCTTGAGCCCATTCTAGGATTCACTCTAGTTGGTTGGGTAATGAGTTGAGTTAGGTCAATAGATGCAAAGGTGTCATGAGTAGCAGAAGATGAGGGGCTAAGCCAGTTAATATTTAGATCACCCACAAGGATTTGATCAGAGGAATGGGGTAGAGAGGTAAGATTATCAATTTGTGGGACCACAGCCAGCGCTTGATTTTTTTGGAGGTATGTAGGCAGTAGTCAGATAGAGAGGACCCCTTGAAGGATCAGGGGTCAGTTTTAGGGTTAGGGCCTGAGCCCTGAAATCAAGGACAGGGGCTGGGAGAGCTAGTCCTATGAGTGAGTCTTTGATATAGATAGCACAGCCCCCAACCCGTCTACCAACATGGTCCTCTCGATAAAAGGAGTAGCCAGGAAGTGAGACCAGGAAGTCAGGGTAGATTCTGACAGCCAGGTTTCCACTATAGAAATAACGTCAGGTTTATGGACTGTAACTCAACATTGGAGTGAGTCAAATTTTTTCAGGAGGCTACAGATATTCATAGACGCAACATGAAGCCCAGGTGATTCAGCAGATGAGCTATTGTGGGCCGGGCCAGGGTTGGGATGTATATTTCCTGACAGGAGTAGAAAGATAAGAACAGCCCTGGACAGGGGGTGGTGGAAGGTGTGTTTGTGCCGGATAAGATAGGAGGAGTAGGGGAGCTTCAGGACGCAGGGGGTAGGCAGGGGGGCACAAGCTGGGAAGGCAAGAATGATAAGTCACCAGTAGGAGCATGGGAAGCAGGGTAGTGACTAGGGGGTGGGGGTGGTAGGCTAGAGCACATAGAGAGAGAATATAAGGAAGGTGGCAGCGCAGAAACCCAGGAGGAGGGTAGAGCAAAAGGGCAAATGGGAACACCAGATTGGTGAGACTGTGGAGTTATAGGGACACCAGGGTTAGTTGGTGGCCTCTGGAGGAGGAGGAGAGCGAGGCAAGTCAGTAGGAGGTAGGCGGGCATTTTCAGGGGAGGTTTGCAGGCAAGTAATAAGAAATGAGAGAAGAGGGTAAGAAGCCTATCAATAAGCGTTAGTGCCACTTTGGTACAGTGGTAGTGACCCCGCCGCTGGTGTGCAAGGTGCCAGGTTCAAAACTCACCAGGGATAATAGGAGATGGTCCAGGGTACGGGCCGTTATCCACTATCCAGGAGCAGCCCACCGGCAATGTAAGGGCCCAAAACTGGGGTGTTAAATAGCGACTCCTAGTGGCCAATATAGCTGTAGGCTTGTGTGGAATAAGGGGGTCACAGGTGTCCAGAGGCTACAGGGGGGAACAGTGGGTGCAGTATAGTGGGGGCCAGGTGGTAGGAGAGGAGAGAAATGGGGTGGTTGGAGAGGAGAGAGTGGGATAGGTGGATAGAGAAGACACAGGGATAGAGTGAGGGATTAACTGGGCAAGATGCTAACAGCAGAAAGCATAGTGGCCTCTAGTGGCTAGCAGGTATAACCTGCAAATGGGAAAGTGGGGACTTAGTATTTCAGCCAGCAGGAAGTGATGTAATGGGGGTGGACCAATAAATTGAGGGCCGCCCCTTGGTGGGTGGGTGGGGCAGACAACGTGCAGCAGTAGTTCAGTGGAAGGAGCAGGGCTGAAAACCTTTACCTCAGGGCCTTCGTCTTCTGCACTCTTGGCTCCTGGAGGAACAAAAGTGTTCCAGTGCTGCCCGCGGCTGGCAGTGTGCTTGGGGGATAAGGCCTATAAGGAGCAGAAACAAAGGAACCACAATTAGTATGCAGCGGGAAGGGTTTTTTCACAACAGACACTGTTCTGCGCATGTGTGGGCTATGTCCCGATTAAGCCCAACTGCACATGCGCAGGACTACCAGCATGGCGACCCAGGAGAGAGAAGGTAGGTCTTTGTAAACCAGTTCCGTCAAACAACAAATACAGCAGGTATACAGACCCAGCAATAGTAACCTAACACTGGAAATACAGGGATTACAGTTAAAGTGCCCTAGCTGTTAGAATGAGCAAAGCAGGTACAGGCAGGTAAAATGCATAGCCCTAAAAACAATCAGTACACCTGTGGGGACAGAAGACAAAAAGTCTTAAGGCTACACTCAGGTAGCACCCCACAGCAGTAGTCCATTGTCCTTACCCTGTGTCACATAGCTGTGACACAGGGAGAGAGTAAAGATCCTGGCAAGAGGCACTGCTATGTAAGGGGCAGCAAGTTTTAGGAGCTTAGGTTCTATATTGTCAGACCCAGCTGCAGCGAGGTCAGAGATGTTGTTGAGCAGTCTATGTACATCCCGGCGGGTGACCGACTTGAAATGAAATTTGGGCCTGGAGGCATTGGGTTGAACTTTTAAGTTTGGTGTAGCTGGGAAGGATGAGGTATAATTCATAAGGTCTGAAAACCGAGCATTGAAAAAGTTTGCGATAGTAGAGGGATTGTTGCATTGGACACCATTGAGAGACATGACAGCTGGGGTGGGGGCCAGATTTGAATCAAGGAAGCACTTAATGTGGGACCAGAATTTTTTGGAGTCACCATATGATTTAGTTAAAAGATCCTTACAATAGGTACTCTTTGCCCTTTTGATATCCTTTTTGCAGGAATTTCAGAGTACCCTATAGGAATTAAGGTCAGTTGGTAGCCATGTCTTTCAGTAGTGGAGCCAACATTTGTCACACAGTCTTAGTTTTGAGAGAAGGTTGGACTTAAGCCAGTGGGTATGCTTGTTTTTTACACGATGGATAACAAGAGGGCAGTGTTTGTCCTGAATCACCAAAAAGTTAGTCAGGAATAGATTTAGAGTAGTCTGAGGGTTGTCAGATTCAAAAAGAGGGGTCCAGTCAATTGTAGCAATGTCCAATAAGAAGGACTGTGAGTCAAGGTGCGCATAGTTTCAGAAAGTGATATACCGAGGCTTCGACATCTTACCCCATATACAAAAGGTGGGGGAATGGTCTGTGATGGCATCTGCTAGTATGCCAGAGGAGATAACATTTTCCGGGTGGTTGGTCATTATCCAGTCCAGCAGAGTACTGGAGTTAGAATGCTGTGCAGTTCTAGTGGGGTCGCTAATTACCTGGTGAAAGTTGAAACTTTGGATCTTGGATAGTAGTGTGGGTTGAGAGTTTCCAGCCAGTTTAGATTGAGATCACCAAGTATAGGAACCTCATTTCTCCCAGAAAGAAGAGCGGTCTGATCAAGCAGCGCATCAAGACCTTTTAAGCCACTAGAAGGGGGGTTGTAAGCACAAACAATATGAAGTTTTTTGGAGCCAAGGGTAAGAAGAACATGTAGTGCTTCACTGTGGACTAAGGGGGAAGAGCAGATTTTGGAGAGATGGAGGTGATCTTTAAAATAGACAGCTGTACCACCACCTCTTTTGGGAGCAGACCTGTCAAATCTCAAGAGGTTGTAAGAAGGAAACAAGCAGCGAGAGTCCTGGATGGAAGGCTTAAGCCATGTTTCGGTAAGACAGATGATATCAGGTTTGTAGAGGGTGGCCCAAGATTCTAATTCAGCAAAATTGTGTAGCAGGCTTCTGCTGTTATGGTGCACCACTGTAAGAACCTCAGCATTTGAAAATGGACTACATATATTATTGGTCAGTCCTGGGCTAGAATGAACATCTCCAGAGAGCAGTAGGGACAGTAGGAGGAAATACTAGAGTTTATGTCGCGGGAAGGGGCAAGAGATAGACATATTCAAGGGGCAGTATTTTAGGACATAGGCAACTATCTGGACCTAAGGCCTATGTAATATAAGTGGAGTAGGGTCACAACGGAGTGTGGACAACAGTAGGTTAGTGTATTGGTAGTCATGGGGCATGTAATGTGGGATAGCCGAGGGGATTTGGGAAACAAAACAGCACTTTGGACAGGCTGCAATCAGTTTTTGACCTGATGATTATACTTTGGAGACAGGAAGTGGCATGTTAAATAAGATAACTAGTAGAGATGCAGCAAATTTAAATTTTGCAGGCGAAGTGTGCGCGAAGTGGGCACTTCGCATTGTCACTTTGCTACTCGGAGCGCCCCATAGGAAAGGCTTACTTCACCTCGTGATTATTACTTTGCATTGTCATTCTGCCTTAATGCAAAGTAAAGTGGAGTGACAACAAAATCTGCTGCACCCCACACACACAGTCACCAGAATTAATGTGCATCCCCAAAGTGCTATTGTCTTGTATCCAAAAAACTCCCCAGTGCTGACAAAGTGAACTGAGAGCATAACAAGAAATGCAAAGTCTCCCAGAATTAATGGCGCACTCAGTCATGTGCGCAGTGGTCACACACAGTCACCAGAATTAATGTGCATCCCCAAAATGTTACTGTCTTGCGTCCAGAAAATTCCCCAAGTGCTGACGAAGTGAAATGAGAGCATAACAGTCTCCCAGAATTAATGGTGCACTGCAAATGCACACAGATTAAGATTGTGCTGCGCACTCAAGAGATGCATACAAAAGGCACAACAACACCTAACCAGTGCTCACAAGTCACAAATCCAAATCTGGGAAGGAATATCTTTCGCCAGTTGTGGGATTAGTGCACGGCAGTAACAATCCACTACCAGTAAAGATACCACAAAACAGTACAAAAAATTCATGCAGGTGCGGTGGGTAGCAGGTTCACACTGCTGCTATTACTCTGTGGCACAATAAAAGGTGTCTGATTTAATTGCACACATCACACACACACATTACAAGTAAAGTGTAGCAAATTGAAAACCTTTAGTAATATGACCAAATGTTTTGAACATACAAATTATACCCTGCTGCACCACAACAATCAGCAGAAAAATGTCAAGAATTACTGAAAATATTACTGTGTGTACATTAGCACAGTTATACAAGAAAAACAGAACCAAAACAGAAAGACTGCCTTTTTCTCCCAGTTAAAGTACCTACACCACAAATACACCCCTCCCCAAATCACACTTCACAGTACACAGACTGACTGTTCTAAATTAACATTCAAAATCCACACACAACAATAAACACTCGATGATATGAGCACAGAAGTGTTTCCTACAATCAATATACTAAATTTTGAGCAAAACAAAATGACCCAAAAAGGCATTTTAAACAGCTTTTAGAGGTTTTGAATCACAGAGCTCTGAGAGCAAGCTGTCTCCAGCTACCACTAGACACACACTACCCAGGCCAGAACTGAGGCTGTGCAGAACAATCTAGAGCCCATGTGACCTGCAATCCCATGACTCACTGTAGAATTTTATTTGGAGCTCAATTACAAGGTGAACTGAGGTGAATTACATTGATTTCAATATACTTTGCCTTAAAATTGGTGGAGAAGTGGTTTGGGGAAGGCAGAATAATGCAGAGTCATTGGTTTCAATGGACTTCACATTCCTCATTATGAAGCGAAGTACTCTTCTTCACATTGCGGTTTGTGGAGTACTCTGTGGATTCCACATTACTCCGTGAATCACTTCACGGAGTGAATTGTAGCCACTTCACCCACCACTACTTACAGTACTGTAACTCACATACTGTACAGGAAGAAATGCAAATGCCTATGGCTGTACTTCCCCAATGAGCTGAGCCTGTATCATAAAACTCCCCAAATTAAAAACTCTTATTAATGAGTACAGTGATGGTGATTGGGTGAAGCCTGGAGAGATACTACAAAACAGGCTTAAAAATTACAATACATGCAAGTAACTAGTAAAAAAATTAATTTTGTGATTTGTGACATGATCATGAATCATGATTTGTGACTGCATTTGTGACTGTGATGATGAAGAACATGATTCAGTGTGAGATAACCAATATGAAACTGTATGGGAATGCGAATGCCTACGGCTATACTTCCCCGAAGAGCTGTAGCACAAAACTCCCCAATTTAAATCTCTTATTAATGAGTACAGTGGTGGGGTGGTGAAACCTGGAGAGATACTACAAAACAGGATTACAATACATCCAAGTAACTAGTAAAGCAAATCATTTTGTGATTCATGATGTGATCGTGAATCGTGAATCGTGACTGCATTTGTGACCATGATGATGAAGAATGTGATTTGTATCATGAGTGACTTGTGATGATGGCCCTGACTTAAAAACGCATATTAATGAGTACAATGTTCATGCAGGGATATGCACCACACCAGTCTAGTACTCTGAAGGGAAGCCAAAGAAACAACTGAAACTTAAGTTACAGATGGAGATTGGGCCCTAAAGAGATGCAAATGCACATACAGATTAAGATTGTGCTGCACACTGATGAGATGCAGACACAAAGGCACAATACCTAACCAGTGCTCACCATCAGAAATTCAAATCTGGAAAAGAATACCTTTGCCGGTTGGGGCAGGCTGCGGGGGGAGGGGGCAGTGTACTGCAGTAACAGTTACTAGTACTAGTACCAGTAAAGATACCACAAATAAGTACAAACATCACGCAGCTGCAGTGGATAGCAGATTCACATTGCTGAAATTACTATGTGGCACAACAAAAAGTGTTTGATTTGTTGACGTGCGTCACACACATACTCACACACGCAGACTAAATATTGTGTAGCAAATTGAAAACTTCAGTAATATAACTGCATATTTTAAACAAAAATTATGCACTGCTGCACCACAACAATCAGCAACAAAAATGGCAAGAATTATTGAAAATATTGTTGTGTGTACAGTAACACAGTTATACAAGAAAAATATCACCAAAACAGAAAGAACTATCTTTTTCTCCAAGTTAATCTACCTACACCACAGATACGCTCCTCCCCCAAAGCAGATTTCCACTGTCTCTCAGTACACAGACTGTATGTTGTACATTAGCATTCAAAATCCATACATAAACAATAAACTCTCGATGATATGAGCACAGGAGGGTTTCCTACAATCGATGAACTAAAGTTTCAGCAAAACAAAATTACTCAAAAAGGCTTTTTTAACAGCTTTTAGGTTTGAATCACAGAGAGCTCTCAGAGCAGACTGTCTCCTACAGCTTCCTACACACACTACCCCGAACTGAGGCTGTGCAGAAAAATCTAGAGCCAGTGTGACCTGAAATCCCATGAATCACTACAACATTCGCATTTGGAGCTTAAAAACAAGGTGAAGTGAGGCAAAGTACATTGTTTTCAATGTACTTTGCCTTAAAAATTGGTGGAGTAGTGGTTTGGGAAAGTGAAGTAACGCAAAGTCAATGTTTTCAATGGACTTCGCGTTACCCATTATGATGTGAAGTACTCTGCTTCGCATTGTGGAGCACTCTGCGAATTCACCTTCACTCCATAAATCACTCCACAGAATGAACTGAGGCCACTGCCTATCTCTAATAACTAGGTGATGTTTGGGTGATGGTAGCATAACAAAATAAGGAAAAAAGAGGAGAAAAAAACAAAATGAAAAGAATGGGTGAAAGTGGCAAAAGAAAATAGGAGGAAAACATTTCTAAGAAAAAAGGAGATATAAAGAAACATTAAGGAAGAGTGAAAGGGAAAAAACAAAACAAAGAGAAAGATACTTGGAATGAAATGTGCTTTGTTTTTATGATATGAAATACAAGACTACCAGCTAGGATACAGAACAGTCTGGTAAATTAATTATACACCCCTTATTCCCCAAATACAGTTCCCTACTCTTTTCCAGAAGTGCCATGGGATCCTTAACATCCACCTGAACTACCACCAGAACAGGCAGATGGGACCTCGGTTTAATGTCTCATCTGAAAGACGGCACCTCAGGAGTGCAGCACCCCCCTCATGCTGCACAACAGTTTCAGTATTGGGATTTAACCTAAGTGCTTCGTGTGGGGACAGACCCTACTGCCTTCTGAGCTCATAGCCTCAAAGGCGGGTGTGTGACCTGCTGAGCCACCGACACTCAATTAATCAATCAATCAATCAATCAATCAATCAAATCTTTATTTAACCTGGCAGAACACAGTTGAGATAAATTATTTTCAAGGCGGACCTGGGATAGGTATACAAAAGACAATATAATACATACAAATAGCTTCCTTGACAGGCAGCTTACAGGTGCATACAATGGATACAGAACATAAAGGATATGCATGACAGCATGCATGTTTATGTGTTAACAGACTGACACTGCTATCTAGACTGCCTGCTGACAAGGTGAAAAAGCTAGGGCACTTGGTGACCGAAAAAAAGGCGTCCAGAAAGGCCACCCTGAAAAACCTGCAGGTGCTGACTGGCCATCTGAACTTTGCTTGCAAAGCTATATCCCCAGGGAGGCCATTTTCCAGACACCTGTTCTGGGTGAGAAGGGGAGCGCTACAGGCACACCATCATATCAGGGTAGCGGCAGAGCTGAGAGCCAACTTGGAGGTTTGGGACATAATTCTGAAAACAGTTTAATGGGTTCTCTATTTGGCAGTTGGGGCTGGAATTCAAACAGGGCTGCCAGATGGTTACAGACACTGTTGTGGGGATTGGCTACAAGGCATATTTTCAGGGTGCCTGGTTCACAGGCCCCTGGGATCCCAGCTGGCTGGAAGCTGGACTCGTGAAAAATATGATACTGTTAGAATGCTTCCCCATCTTCACAGCCACATTTGTGTGGGGGGAGAAGTTGAGGAATAGGAAGGTCCTCTTTCAATCTTGAACTTGCAGTCTTCAGATTTTAAGGAGGTTATGAGACTGCTTGAGGGTCTTTGTACTATGATGCTTACAGCTCACTCTGATGAGTTGAGCTAAGCATGTTCCTGGGGCATTGAATGTAATAGTGGATGTGCTGTCTTGCTTGCAGTTTGAGCATTTCTGGCAGATGGCAAAGATGGCTGAAACTACACCAGCTCAAGTGCCAGATTTTCTATGGTGGGCAGTGATCCTTGAACAGCCAAATTGATCCAACATGCTCTTGCCCCAGGAACCTGGTGTAAGTATCAGGTGCATGTGAATGCTTTCTGGGATTTCTGTGAAGAGGGCAGTCAATGCCTTGAGGTGCTATAGAACACCAATTTGGTTCAACAGTTTTTACATTTCCTTATTGAGGAAGGCAGAGCTCCCGCATACAAATGCAGTCATTTGTCAACAATTGCTTTCATCCCCAAGATGCAAGGTCACCAGGATGAAACAGGATTTTTATAATCAGAAAAATGGTGGAGGGGTGGGTCAGAATATGGGGATCCAGGATAAACCAAAAGATGGACAATAGATGGCCTGTTATTGGGAGAAATTCTGAGCAAACTAATGATGATTTGTCTGTCTGAGGATGAAGTGAGGCTGTTTAAGGTGCTCTTTGCCTGTTCTTTCTTTCGGGCATTCAGAGTGTCCAAGATGGCCTGTTATTGGGAGAAATTGTGAGCAAACTAATGGGCGTTTCTGTCTGAGGATGAAGCAAGGCTGTTTAAGGTGCTCTTTGCCTGTGCCTTCTTTGTGGCATTCAGAGTGTCCAGCTAGTGCAGAACTCCCCACTACACATGGGTCACAACATCCAATGGGGGAATGTCACTTTAGAGGAAGATGGAATAGAAATTTTATTGCTCTGATTGAAGACAATACCGCTAGGCCCCCACACCTGTTCAAGTTGTACTTCACCCAGGGGCATAGGCTGTGCCCATGTGCCCTACTTTCAGATTACATGAGGGATAGGACACACAAACAAGGCACATTTTTCATTCATGCAGATTGAAAACTGGTGACGAGGTACCAGTTTGCAGTGGTGTTAAGGAAAGAGATTCAAGATACAGGTAAAGATCCAAAGTAGTTCAATACCCACTTATTTAGGATAGGAGCCGACACAGAGGTGGCTAGGTTAGGTTGCAAAGAACCTCAAATATAGGCAATTGGAAGGTAGAAATCAAAGGCAAACAAGGGTTATGTAAGGCCAAAGGCCCCAGAGGAGAGGAGAAGTCAAGACCCCCGGAGGGTGACATTCACTAATGCTATTGATTTATCTTACAGGTGCATGCCATGCAGTAAAGGGCATCTACGTGGTTGGCCATTCATATATCAAGAGAGCTTGTGAGTTGGCAGCTTGGCAAGGGCAAGGATTGCAACTGGGCATATCCCTCAAGAAGGTGGAAATGCATTGGTGCGGAGCAAGAGGCATGAGATGGGAGGATCTGTTACCTGCTCTGCGGAAATGGGGGTTGTTTAGGAATCCACTGTATGGCCTAGTCATTTACTTTGGGGGGAGGACCTTGGCAGCATTTCTTCCATTGATTTAGCTAGGAATATTATAAAAGATCTCAGTTGGATCAGACCGAAAATACTTGGCATGCAGCTGGCGTGGTCCAGTGCCTGGGCTAATATGGAGGAAGGTGTCTGGAGCAGAGCTGCTATGGAAGGTACACAGTGATGTGAACTGAGAGGTGTCTCATTTCTGCCTTTCTTGTGGGATACAGGTAACTGGCCACCAATACCTGTTGCCATGTGAAAAGGCTTTCTTTGATAAAGATGGGGTGCACCTATCCAGTGAAGAGCAGGCTTTGTTCAATAACAATTTGCAGGAACTCTTAGAGAATTGGATATAGAGTATTCACCATTGGGGCACTGTGGGAGATTTATTTATTTATTTGAATTTTGGTAACGGAGTATGCCCACTGAGACCATGTAGTTCCATTTTCACTGATGACCTGGGAGGCAATTACAGCACAATACAACAATACAGATACAGTGAATTATAGAGTACAAAGAATCAACAGTGCATTTGAGGAATATGCAGAGACTTCAAGATAGTTAACTAGGCATCCTAACATTTTACATTGAGCAAAGACAATTGATATTAGAGTAAATGCAATGTAATACATTGGTATGTACATATTTACAGTTCACATTTATCATACACATGCACACTGGTTTAGCATCAGGAGAAATGCGTGCAAGCAGCAGATGGTAGAGAAGATTGATATTAGCTGAAACAGATGCAGTGGGAAGGTTTGAGGAGAAATAAGGTAAGCTCTTTTTTGAAAAGAGTTAGGGTGGAGCAGGTGATCAAAGCAGGAGGAAGAGAATTCCAGGCAGAGGTGGCAGAGAAGACAAACAAATGTTTGCCCGATAGACACTTTGGTTTCAGGATAGCTAATAATGGGAGAGAGGTACACCTAAGAGGGTGAGCAAAAACTTTATGATACACAATTCCCTTGAGACAGGTATCCAGTGATGATAGTGATAATAAATGAGCGACTGTAAAAACAGTGACTCATTTATAGCACTATCATCATCAGCTACCCTTCAACGGTAGCGATGGAATAGCAAGGAAAGTGACTGGAAGGGGAAGGATATGGAGGTAGAGGGAAGGGCTAGGAAGGAGGGTTGAGATAGGAAGGACAGCCTGTTGTAGCCAAGCCAGCCCTGTGGTGCGGTGGTGCGGGTAGCTGGTTATGGTACAGTAGGCATTGGGTTCGGGATGGACCGGGGGTGAGTATTTTGCCGCTGCTTGCCACTGCCTTTTTTCCCCCCCATCGAGTTTTGCCCTGTCCACGACATGCACCCCCCTGGAGTTGACAATATAAAAGCAAGGTGGTTCGGGGGGCAAAGCCCCCCATGAGGGGGGTGTGTGTGGGGGGTTCAGC
This sequence comes from Neoceratodus forsteri, assembly GCA_016271365.2. NCBI lineage: Eukaryota > Metazoa > Chordata > Ceratodontiformes > Ceratodontidae > Neoceratodus > Neoceratodus forsteri. Next base: position 586,561,478 of record CM028131.1, read on the forward strand.
CCCCCCAAAAAACACTAAGTGTTACCAGAAGTGGGGTAGTCGAGAACTGTATATCTCTGAAATGCATTTAGGTGATATACACATGCCATAATAGCAGTCACTGTTTTGCGATTGCTATTATGACATGGAACATAGAAACATAGAAACATAGAAACATAGAATCTGATGGCAGATAAGGACTGCTTGGCCCACCCAGTCTGCCCATTTCCCTACCTAATGGATAAGCTGCAGATCTTAGTTAACCAGCAGCCGCCTATTTCTTTCTATCCCCACCCCCTAGAATTGCCTTATGACTGTCCAATGTATGCTTGAATTCAACCACTGTTTTTGACTCCACAACCTCCTCCAGAAGGCCGTTGCATGCATCCACAACTCTCTCTGTGAAAAAATACTTCCTTACATTACCTCTGAGCTGCCCCCCCCCAACTTCAGATTGTGCTCCCTTGTTCTTGCACACTTCTTTTTTTGAAAGATGCTACCCTCTTGGACTTTGTTGATTCCCTTGAGGTACTTGAAAGTTTCTATCATGTCCCCTCTCTCCCTCCTTTCCTCAAGGCTATACATATTAAGCTCCTTTAGTCTTTCTTCATATGAACCCTTGAGACATGAAGGGCTGAAGAGATTAACTAGTTTGAACAAAAAGCATAGTGTAAGGTACTGTAGCCTAGAGTCAGCTAGGCAATTTGAGAGAATACAGAGTGTCACAGTGATGCTGTCTGGTGTTAGCGACTAGGGCAAAATGTCATATCCTGTGGTAGACTTGACGCAGCTATGCAAGGAATGAGGGTTGAGCTGAGAGTAGGAGTGGAGTTCCACATAACAAAATAGGGAGGAGTGATGTGGAGGCAATTGTTTGGCAGACACCAGCTGACAGTAGAGGGCAGAGATGGTATAAGAGATGTAGCTTTTGTTTTTTTGTCTTAGTAAGCTGTAATACATGAGGCTCTAGTGAAAATGGGGCATCAGGAGGATACCAACATATTTAAAAGTTTTAACTACATCTATGGTGTCATCAGACAGTGAGCTGATTAGGAGCGGACTGATAATTTTATGGAAAGGATTGTGGAATAACATGGCTTTGGGTTTTTTTCGTACTCAAGATTAGATGATTAGCTGAGAACCAAGTTTCAAGTGTTCTGAAGTTGGAGTTGAGACTTTGGTTACGCCTCTGCATGTTGTTAAATGAATGGTATAAGACTGCATCATCTGTGTAGAGTTGTACTGCTACACTGCAACAGACATTAGGGAGTTCATTAATAAAGAGCGAGAACAGTATCGGTCCAAGAACTGAACCCTACAGCACGCAATGAACAATAGGTCTGAGGGATGAGTGATATCCAAACCATTTTACCTTTTACGATCTACCAATGAGATAGACCATAAACCAAGTAAGAGTTAGACAGTCAAGGCCAAGTTGATGCAGTTTACCAAACAGAAAGTGATGGTTTATGAGATTGAAGGCCTTAGTCAGGTCAACAAACACAGCACCAGTTACCAGGCCTTCATCATTGGCTTTAAGGATATCAGCTGATTCTTTGACAGAGATATGTAACTGCATTACAAATCTTGTGGTGGACGCTTCAGGGATGTAAATAGAAGAGGACAGATATCACAGAGGAAAAGATATCACAAAGGAAAAAGGGTGGCCCAGTGAGGGCGTACTCTGGATTGGGAGATAGAGCGGCCCGGTGAGGGCGCACTCCATCGGAACCACTGAGGGGCAATAGTTGGGTAGTTGAGGCTTGGTGAGGACAATGCTGCATGGCTGTGGCCTAGCAAATCCCAGAATTTGGAAAAGCCATGCTTGTCAAGGGGCTGACCAGCCCAGTGGGGGGTTGCTGTGCTTTTCCTTGGTCCAGGGCTGGCTGGCTCTGCTATCAAGATGAAGTGGAGTTGGGTCTAAAGCTGTCTGCTGCCCCCAAGGGGAATAGTCTATGGGTTCAATAATTTTGTAACTGAAACACATTTTTGTATAGGTAGGAAATGTTGTGATTGTATGTGATGTATGCTGCATATTCATTGTCGAGTAAATATCAGCCTTTCTTGCCAAATGAAATAAGACATGTCTTGTGTCTTACTGGGGATTGACTTGGGTCCAGCTTGGCATAGATCCTCCCCGACATTCCTGGGAGGTCATTTTGCTCAGTGGCCAAGGACTAATCTCCAGGCACATCCTTCCCAGTTCCAGTGATCACGAAGGTTGTGGCCAATGGCCTTTGATCTGATCCCAAGTAGGTTAGCAGAAGCTTGAGGCAGGGAGGGGCAAAGGCCATGCTGCTTAGGCCCAAGGTGGGAAGAGGCCAGCAACTTTTTGGCCTGGGCTGACCAGAAGGAAGTAAGACCCTTCTATCCACCCTTTGATGGAAACGCTGATGTCAAAAGGGAAGTGACTTTGAAATTAATGCTATACAAGGGACCGAGGCAGTGGATGCTTCTAGGATGTAAATAAAAAAGGATAGATATCATGAAGGAAAAGGGGTGACCCAGTGAGGGTGCAATCTGGATTGGGAGATGGAGCAGCTCTGTGAGGACACACTACAGAGAAAATGTGAAATGTGTTGGAGGATGGGATATGTGGGGAGCGATGGTCAGGTAGGTGATGCCCTGTGAGTGCAGGGCTGCATGGCTGTGGCCTAGCAGGTCCCAGAATTCAGAAAAGCCATGCTTGTCAAGGGGCTGGTCAGCATGGTGGGGGTTTGACGGGCTTTTTCTTGGCCTAGGGCTGGCTGGCTCTGTTATCAAGGTGAAGTGAAGTTGGCTCTGAATCTGTCTGCTGCCCCCAAGGGGAATACGTTATGGGTTCAATAATTTTGCAAGTGTAGCAAATTTTTGTACTGGTAGGAAATGTTCTGATTGTATGTGATGTATATTGCATATTCACTGTCAAATAAATATCAGCCTTTCTTGCCAAATGAAACAAGACATGTCTGATGTCATATTGAGGATTGACTTGGGTCTATCTGTGCAATGGTCACTGCTGCTGTGCTGTTGGCTCTTAGACTGTCAGGGTCCGATGGCCAGCCCTGTCCTCAGTAACATGGCTGGTTGTGGAAATAGATGTCTCGCAGACAAGGGCAGTGAGAAAATGAAACCAGAGTGACACATTGTGATTGACTGCCCCTTCCCCACTCCCTCACACATACACATATGCTCATTTCTAACTCCACTAATTCTGGATTGCAGCGACATTCAAGGGTCTCAACTAAATTTGTTTTTGTGTTCAAGAGAAAGTGATTGTGTTGGTCTTGTGGAAGTTCAGTGTGATCACTCAACCCTTTCCTCAGCCCTCCTCATACAAGGCAAATCCAACCCCTCTCTAGTCAGTAAAGGTGTGAGCCTGAGACACCCTTCCCACTTTGTTCAGCTGTAGAGAAACTAGGGATTTCAGTGCCAAACAAAACAACAAAAGATTTTTGTCATTACGGCAAAACCTAGTTACAGCAATAATTAATCTAGAGCTTCCTCAGTTAAACTACAAGGGACACAGAAAGGGGCTGTTGTGTAGGAAGCTAATTTTACTGTAATATTAGAAACTTCTGATGATTTGTCTTGAATATATTTTTAAAGATTTTATATTTTTGTGTGGTTCCACATTGTCACTAGGCTAGTCATTTACATAGGGAATAATCCACAGTTTGGGAATATATGCTCACCTACTAGGTCCTACACAAAGCTGTTTTATTTATATAGAAACTGATAACTGGAGAGACACACTGAGACAAGGCTAACTTCTAGGATTGGGTGGTAAATAGTGGGAGAGGAAGTACACTCAGGAAGTTTCATCTTTATAGCCAACACTTTACAAATACAGATTTTTTTTTTAATCGGGAACCAGTTTATTCAAAAGGTTCCCTTGCAAGTGATTTATTTAAAAAAAAATATTCACCAGTTAGCATTGTATGAGTTTGAATTCTACTGTGTAGCCCACACTGCTGTTCAGTGTACAATCACAGACTCAGAAAGAGACTTACAAGAGGGGGTATACAATAGAGTCTGTAAATTTGCGGACAATACAAAAATTTATTCAGAAGTGGACACAGCTGTAAAAGTAAACTCACTACAAGATCGCTCATGCATTGATGCATGGGCAACTGATAATAAAATTACCTTTAACACTGAGAAACGTATAGCGATCCATCTTGGAGTAAGAAATACTTTAGCAAATTATACTCTAAATGGGAATATTATAAAATCAGCCTCCACACACATGCTTAGACAGGGAGCCAGAGAGCAGTTTCTCCTCCTCCTCCTCCTCCTCACTCTCCCTGCTCTGTTTATGATTTTGCGATCTGTTTTCAATTAAAGAACGATACGCATATTGGCGATTGAGGTATCCTGTGCGGCGCGAGCAGTCAGATGTTGCAAAAATGTAGGAACTCAAAGGATGAAGCATAGGAGAGCTCACCTCTGGGGACAGTTTTGGAAATAGTATTCCTGTGTGCTTTTTTTTTTGGTGGTGGTAATAAAAAAATGCTGAAAAGGAAGTGATCTCAGGCACCCAATAATTTCCTGCTCTTAAGGAGAGAGCAACATCAGCTTACTGTGCATGCAAAACAACAACACACCATGCTGGTCTCAGATTTGTGATCCAGTGCTGGAGGAGACAGACTTCTGGAATGTGCTGCTAGATGTGAAGGTCAAGTCACCTAGATAGTTGAGTACCAAGCAGGTAGCTCAAAAACTGTCAAAACATGTCAGAACAGGACTGTAGCCACTGCAAGGAGGGGTGTTTTGGTTGGGGGGAGCTGTAAATCTTGTGGCAAGTTGTTACTTGCTTAGATGGGGAAGGGTATGTTGGGGGGGTGTGAAACGTGCTGCCACTTGTTGCTTGGTTAGATGGGGAGGTGTGTGTGTGAATACTTTGGTTGGGGTTGGGGGGGGGGACTGTAAAAGGTCCAGCCAGTTGTATGTGGAGGGTTGTGTTGTCTCATATGTTTGAGGTTGGGACAGTTGTCCAAGAGGAAAGATAAGAGGAGCGGACTTGTTTGATGATTGTCTTTTGGTGGGGACTTCTGGACTTGGTTGACAACTCATGTTTGCTGTTGGCAAGGGTTAAAGGTAAAAGTTAAGGCAAGGAGTGCAAAAGTGAAAGTAAAATGCATGTTTGTGTGCATATCCTGCATAATACATAGTATGTATGCAATATATGCATATATGTATATATATATCAGGGAGTGGGGTCTCCCCTATTTGTATCTACCAGTACATGGTATCCATGCATTCCTGCAATGTTTCAAAATTGTTAGCTATTTATTGCACGTGTTCCTGTCTACTACATGTCATATGTAACCTTGTAAATAGTTGTACTGTTGTATTGTCTCTAACTCTGACATGCGGCCCAGGTCATGCCTGGAAACATTCCACTGGACCAGTGCACCTACCCAGTTACCAAAGTCATAAATAAATAAAATATGTTAAAAATGACCAATTTATACAATGTATGTGACAATCAAACCTTATAGATACATGATCTATCTACTGAAAGCCTACCTGGATTTCAGCAAGGCCTTCGACACCATTCTGCATAGAAGGTTACTTAGCAAATTGGGGAATCTGTGTGTGGGCTCTAAAGTGGTAAAATGGGTTGAAAACTGGCTAAAAGGCAGAACTCAAAGAGTGGTAGTAAATGGCATAAAATCTGAAGAGGGGAGGTGACCAGCAGGGTCCCACAGGGATCGGTGCTGGGTCCAGTCCTATTCAGTGTCTTCATAAGCAACATTGCAGAGGGACTGGAGGGGAAAGTATGCCTGTTCACAGATGACACCAAGATCTGCAATAGAGTCAACACACAGGAGTGTCTAGATAAAATAAGAAATGACCCGAGACTATTTGAGGAATGGTCATGGGTTTGGCAGTTGAGTTTCAATGCTAAGAAGTACAAGGTAGTGCACCTGGGACACAGAAACCCAAGAGAGGAATGCAGGATGGGAGGCAGGTTCTAGCCATCACAAGTCAGGAGAGAGACCTGAGGGTCATCATATCTGATGACCTGAAGTCGTCCAAGCAATGCGAAAAAGCAGTGGGGAAAGCAAACAGAATGCTGGGGTGCATAGGTAGGGGCATAACCAGTAGAAGGAGCAAAGTGATGATGCCACTGTATAGATCACTGGTGAGGTCTCAACAGGAATACTGTGTCCAATTCTGAAGACCACAGCTCAGGAAGGACATAGAATGGAAGCAGTCCAGAGAAGATCAAAAAAATGATACATGCACTGCACCACAAGCCTTATGAGGAAAGACTTAAGGAACTTAACATCTATTCACTAGAAGAGAGAAGGGAGAGAGGGGATATGATAGCCATTTTTAAACACCTTAGAAGAATAAACCGGGTACAGGAGGGGAGCATATTTCAGAGAAGAAAGTGCACAAGGACAAGGGGACATAACATAAGACTGAAGGCTTAGGGAGAATGCTAGCAAGTATTTTTTCACAGAAAGGGTGGTGGATCCATGGACCAGCCTGCCAGTGGAGGTGGTGGAAGTGAAAACAGTATGGGGATTCAGAAATGCATAGGATATGCATAAAGGCACCCTGCTGTGCAGCAGAGCAGGGGGAGTGGCAGTCCAGACAAGAGTAGGGATTGCCAAACCAAGTAGGGAAATGGGCAGACTAGGTGGGCTATATGGTCCTTATGTGCTGACAGATTCTATGTTTATATGTTTGTTTCTGTGCGATTTGGAAATTATAGTAACAAATCAGTTAACAAACAGAGCAGTGAATATACTGATATCAATAAAAAGATCTTTCATTACAAGGAATGAGAATTGTTATCATCCCCTTATATAATACTTCTATTCAACCATATACTGATTATGCTGTATCATTCTGGGCTCCATATCTATGTAATGATAGAAAAATTATTGAGAGTATGCAGAGGAAAGCTACTAAACTGGGCCCCAAGATTGAAAATCTGCCATACAAAGAAAGGTTACAACATTTGGGAATATATGTCTTATAGACCAGAAGTGATAGAGGAGATTTGCTTAAGTTCTTTAATATATTAAGTGATCCTGATCTAATGAAAGAGTGTAATATGGTTTTGGCGGATAAGTCAATAAACTTAAGGTGCCACAATAAACATTAAAGGACACCCAGAGTGGTCAGTAATAAATGCAAATTTTACTTTACAGTAAGGGCCCCACTACTTTGGAATTCACTTCCACAATATATGGTTGACATAAAAAGCTTTAATGAATTCAAAAATTACCTGGATAATCTATTATCAGGGGAAGAATAATATATGCCTCACCAGTGTGGGGAAGATGATCAGGATGGGCTTTATGTCTTCTTCCATCTTTAAATCACCAAGTAATACCAAATAACCAGCTCAGCACAGAGATTCATGTTGCACTCTTAAGTCTTACTGCCTTAGGGCAGTGTGTTCTTCTGTTTTCTTTTTTTTTTTTCCATATTCTATTTTTCCCTCCCATTGCCAGTACAGCCCAATCTCTCACTCAGCTCTGCTGATCCCCCATCATCCAGCACCTCCCTGAGTCTTTCCTGAGGCTGGAGTACTCCCACTGATTCCCCTGTGTTGGGGTAAGGAGGGGAAGGCCATCCTCACCTCCGAAGCACAATCCAGTTCTGGTCCAGGGTCCCAGTGATACAGTGGGTGACAGCCAGCAGGCAGACTTCATTTACGCTTGCCCTTCCACTTTTTCCACCATTTTAGCCCATTCCCCATACTGTGGCATGCACATCATTGTGTGTGTGGAGGCACATGCATGCTGAGGAGTTCTACAGTACCTCCCTGCTACTGCCCTCCTCCACCTGGTGGCAATAATTTGGTGGAGCATCAACTCTTCTCCCTGAGAGATGAGAGCAGCCCTGGGGGTGCTCAATCCTCTCCCTTCCTGGCTGACCCCTGGTAACCCGTGATCATTCCTGAACATGAGTCACGGGTGTGGGGAGAGGTCAGGCATTAAAGTGCCTCAGCCGTCTGTGCCACTGAGCCAGCTTTTCTTATGTGTTTTTGCTTTATAAAATGAGGTATCGCCTGTAAATTAGAAACTCTCTGTGATTTCTTCATATGGGGGAAGCAGCTGCTGAAAATCATTTACTACATTTTCCAAAATGTTCACATTCCAACAACTCCACAAGCTGAAGAAATTAATCGAAAAATGCACAATTGCTTTATTATTATGCTGAAATTTAGCATGTCATGGGACAGCTTCATGTCATGAAAGCATTAACCCAGTGCTTCAGAGCTGTGGGTGTGGCTAACATGATTCTAGGGTGTATAGCAAGAGTGATTATCAGTAGAAACAGGGAGGTGATCCTTCGTCTGTATAGGTCCCTTATTTTCCTCTAACTGGAGTACAATGCATGAGTCAGGAGCCCACACCAGTGGAAGGACTGTGACGGGTGGAGGCAGTGCAGAGGAGTGCAACCAGAATGATGCAGGAGCTATGGGAGAAAAATACAAAGATGAGTTTAGAGACCTCAATACCCTCGAGACAATAAGTGAGAGTAGGGACATGATAGTAAAGTATAACTATCCCTGTCTGATAGGGTGAACTGGAATGAGTTGTTCATCCTCCTGCAAGTAAAAATACAAACAGAAGGGGTGATCCACTGATGCATCAATTTGGTTGGGGAGAAGTTTAGAAGGGACATCTGAAAGCACATTCTCACAGAATGAGTGCTGGACAGGTGGAGCAGACAGAGTAAGGTGGTCTGTACTAAAACAGTAGTAGGGATTCAAATTAGTGTGGGATGCAGAAAAATGCCTGATATTATCAGGGGATGTTAGAGAAAAAGAAGGCAACAAAAAGAGGGGGAGGCACGGCCATTTATTTCAAATCACACCTCCAATTCTCGGTAATAAGCTCCACCCCCTAAATTACTGTGAGGCACTCCATGTCCTCCTCTCCCTTGGCTCGAAGAAATTAAATATTGTCTGTGCTTATAATCCCCCTACCCATGGCCTGAAAGACTTGGAAGAGCTGCTTGACAAATCAGCTACTTACTCCGGTAATAATGAAGTTCTTATATTAGGGTGCATTAATATAAACTGGCTGGGGAAAACACAAGTGTTACCCATACTAAACTACAGAGTTTTAACCTACACCAGCTCATCAATGAACCTACTCGAATAGTACCCCATTCTAACACAAGTAGCTTGCTAGATTGGATCATGTCTAACCACCGCAGAAATATAGTAGATGCTGGAGTCCTAGCTGACGCCATCTCTGACCACTCTCCTACTTATTGTGTCTGGGGTAAAGGCTGGTTGGAACCGATGAAGCCTCGCTTCATCACTTTCCACAATTATGCAAACCTTAATGCAGAGGCTTTTCTATAAGACATGGCCTATATTGACTGGTGCCCTCTCTATAGTGCAACCGATGTTCATACTGCTCTAAACATCTTCTTGCCAAAATTCCTTGCATTACAAGAATCACATTGTCAACTTGTGACCAGGTGGGTTAGAAATAAACAGACGCGTTGGTTAAAGTCTGACTTATCATCTAAACTAAGGCTAAGGGATAAGACACAGCTTCTCTATAAGAAATCTGGTTCTCCGTCTGACTTTAATGCCTACAGAGCCATGAGAAATGCATGTAAAAAGGAAATCAAACAAGCTAAAAGTTCATACTGTAGAGACCTTCTTACTGACTCCCAGGGTGACCCTAAAACATTCTGGTCCCATATCAAATTCTTCCTTGGATCTAGCCAGCCCTCCACCCCAAATAACATGTCTCTAGATGGCATCCACTGCAACAATCCTCAAACCATTACAACCTTCTTCAACAGATAATTTGCTGACCTCACTTATTACACTGTCTCCTTGTCCACATGACCTGTCCCTATCTCCCATGCAAAGGTCTCAGGACCTACTCTCCATTTCAAGGCTAAACAAAAGAGTGAAGTTCTCTGACTTCTAAGAAACATCTCCGAACATGCAGCAGTTGGGTCTGATAACTTGGAACCAAGGCTCCTAAGACTGGTAGCCCCCTACATTGCCGCTCCCCTGGCTAGGATCTTTACCATCTCGCTGTGTAGCAGCACTGTTCCAAAGATCTGGAAAACTGTGTATGTCACCCTGGTACACAAAAAAGGAGATCTGCTTGACACATCTAACTACAGACCTATTGCTATCCTCTCGGTTCTCAGTAAAATTCTTGAGAAGCTTGTGGCCACCTAAACCACTTCCTTTCTCCAGCAATATGACCTTCTCACTGATGCTGAACATGGTTTCCGCAAGGGACATAGTATGACAACTGCCCTCCTCAAAATCTTGTCTGACACCCTAGTGGCTATGGACTCTGGAAAGCTCACTGGGGTTGTTTTCATAGATATGACTAAAGCCTTCCATCTAGTTGACCATCCCACTCTATCCTCTACCATGAACTCTCTATGCTTCTCACCACATGTCGTAAAATGGTTTAACAGTTACCTGTCTGATAGGTCTCAACATGTGAAATTCAACTCTACCCTCTCAGACAAGTTCTCCATAAATATTGGAGTACCTCAAGGATCCATCTTAGGTCCTCTGCTATTCTCCATCTTTATCACTTGCATTACTGCAAATCTCCACAGGACTTTCTCCTTAACTTTATGCAGATGACATTGTTCTATACTCAGGCTCTAACAACATTGAGGAAATAAATGCTAATCTCTTCTGTGACTATCAGTTTATCCAACTGTGGCTTACAGAGCACAAACATATTCTACATAAAACAAAGACCCAAGTCATGCTATTCAGACCTAGTGTCAAGCTAAACCATGTCCAAACTCAACTAACTGTCTCCTCCCTTGATGGCACATCGGTTGACATGGTTACCTCATTTAAATATCTAGGAGTCACCCTAGACCCATGCCTGAGTTTTGACCTTCATATTCAATCTACCTGCAAGCAGGTAAACTCTAAGCTTGGGATTGCCTTCCGGACCAGTAATGCTCTCACTCTCTCTGCTAGACTTTCAATTGTGGCATATTACTTCCCTCTCTCACTTATGGAGTCCCTGTGTATGCATCAACTAGTTACTCATGTCTTTGTAAGTGGGATGCAACGTATAGCAACATCTGTCATTTTGCCTCCAGCTCCCCCAGGCTGAAACATCACTGCCTTCTTTACTCAGATCTTGGCTGGCTCCCGTCTAAAGGACTAAGGTCTTTTGCACTTTGATCCATCACTGATAACATTATTAGGTCTCAAACACCCAAACATCTGGCTGTCTCTTTCCCTACCAGAAAACTAACTATGCGCTACGTTCTGCAGAAAATGCTCCTGTCCTTATCCCTAGACACTGTACAAAAAAGGCAGTAGTGCCTATGCTCACCATGCGCCCCAATTCTGGAACTCGCTCCCTCTAACACTTTGTCAATCAACTTCCCATTACTCCTTTAAGAGAGAATTAAGACACCAACTCATCTCATCCCATATCTGCTCCTGTTTCAAACCGCCATAGTCTCTACCCCAACATCCCAACCCCCTCCCTGTTGGCAGGGGTTTGGGGTCCACCCCCTTGTTGCACTTTCTCTCAGTCTCCTCTCCTATCAATTTCTCCCTCATCCTCTATCTCTCACCCCTTCCCTCTCCAGTACATTCTTAATCTCTCCCCTCTTCTCAAACCCCCCTTTCAACATGGTCCATAATGCCTGTGCTGCCACCTCCCCACTCCTCCTACTTATATCTCTAGCCTCTCTTCATCTCTCTCTCTCTGCCTATCAATATTCACACCATTAGCACTTTACATTATCTCCTAAAATGTCTGTATTGCCTTAATATCATCTGATTTATTGCCTTTTGTAACATTATTGTTGTTTTTCATTTTGTTTGCGCTGTTTGCCTCCTTTTAAACTTGTGGTCAAAATTTCCATTGTTATGCGAATATTTCCTCATGTAAAAGTTTAGTGTTCATACATATTCTCCTTGAAGTTTTGTACTATTGTTTCTGTACTCTCCCGGGTCGTGCCTGAAAATAGTATTTCTGGCTAGTGCACTTACCTGGTTAACAAAAACCAAATAAAATAAATAAATAAACAAGGAGGTGCATGGCCAATAAGGCCATTACACCCATATTACACATGATTGGGCTGACTGGAGAGGGGGTGATGGGCCTTTTCTGCCATCATATTTTATGTCCTATGTCATATCCACATTGAAGTCCTATTATGCATCATGCATGACTGCATGGTACAGTACATAGTCAGTGTAGTAATTTCTAATCATCATAACTTAACTATTTTGCTCTTATTGACTCAATTATAAGTAGTTTAATAGATACCATTTTTTTTCTTGTTCATCTAGTATCAGCACATGCTGCCCCTCCATACAGTCAACTTACCTCATGTGTGGCAGTGTGATACTGAATAAGGGTTAAAGAAGAGGGTCATAGTCAACTTAAGTTCAACTTTGAGATGGGGTCAAAATATTCAGTTCAGCGTTTCCAATTTGGCCAAACCATTTTGGCTTCCAGTGCAGTTATTGCCATAGGGTAGAACTGACTACACATGGGGGTGGCATGAGGTCAGCAAAAAATATGTTACATATGTTTACATGTGGCAGGTGTTGTTGACATGTATCTGGTGTCAATAACTCTTTGTGATGCTGTGACAGAGTATGCAAAACTCATTAAGACCACCCAACCCAGTCTGAGCTACATTATTAGTTACTAATTATTGCTGACTGGAAGGCATTATACCCCCTATTCATTGCTGACTGCAAGGCATTATACCCGCTATGGTTTCCAACTCTGCACTTACCCTCATGCCAATTACTATGTTCTCCTGAGAAAGGTCAGTGCTATGCACCTTTGTGTTGACATGCACAGGCAAATCCTCCACATATATTAAGCAGCAATCATCTGTTAAACACATCAAAGACTAATTATTTTTCATAGTTCTGTTCTTATTAGCTGAAATGCCAGATTCGCAAAGTCACAGTGTGGTGGTGAAAAAAACAGACAACTTGATTCTCATCTCCTTCTGTTTTTCATCCATTTTCAGCTATATTAAAAGATTAGCAGTAGTTTACTAAAATTCATTGCTTGGTATAGTAGTTTCAAACTGTAATGTAAAAAAAGCCCTTCTCAATGCTGCCTTAGCTTTGGGCAACTGCCAGAGGGGTAGGAGTGGATTCTTAAGTATGATGCACATGCACGTATGGGCTAATATTTCATTTGTCATGGCTTCCTCAGAATTCTGAGTATTACTACCAAATAAACATAGAAGGTATGCCTGTGAGTCCCAGTGAAATGTTACAGAATAGCATTGACCTTTCTCATTAGATGTTGCTCCAGTACTTAGCACCAAAAAATATAGGAAAGTGGAAAGGGAAAGGGGCAATTGTTTAACCAGAAAAGGCACACTAAGCCAAAGTTTGTTTCCAGATATGAACTGGGAGCACAAAAAAGTTAAGTGACTTGCTCAGGGTCACACAATATGCAGGTGTGCCAAAAGTGTCAACTGAGAAGACAGAACACATTGCATTTCTGTGGTAGCCTGTGACAATGGTGACCGCCATTGGCAGCTTTCAAAAAGGGCGACTCAATTGCGAGGCCTGTCAACAGGGCTACCAAGCAGAGAGGGTGACCAGATTTGGGGGGGGGGTTCATGAATTTAATGACAGGATGTCTCTATATGTACATACATGTGTGGGGGTGAGCATGCTGAGCAACAGGCAGAAGGGGAAGGAGGGTTTGTGAGGCATGGTGCGGTGGTGGGCTGTCGAGCTGGCCCCATGGAGTGGTGGTGGGTGGCAGGCTAGGTCATGAGGGTGCCGGGTTGGGGTCTGGGTGCATGTACATTTTATTGCACACGACCCAAAATTTCTTTCCGGTTTGCACTCCTCAACATGCACTCCCTAGAGTTGAGAATCCTTTAGTAGGGGTGTGTGGAGGCTTCGCCCACCACAGGGAGTGTGGTGGCTGGCCCCACACAAACAAAAAAAAATCTGGCAGTCCCCAGTGCCCTTGCTGCACCAGGTGTACATCACTGAAACTGATTTTGGCGATGTACACTCGCCCTAACAGTGATTGCCTTCCTGCGATTGCCGTTATCACATGGAACCCACTTCTATGGTTTACTATATTATCCCATGCAGCACTATAGATTTTATAATTCTAGCTTTATATTATAACTATTATTTTATTGCTTCTTCTTCTTGCTGTTATATGTTTTATACTTTGGATAGGATCGCACAGTAAAAGCTTTTGTTTCCAGAACAGAACATGAGCTTTTATATGACCACCTGGAAAATGTACCCAGCTTGTCTGAATTGTTCTGGATAAAAATGATGGCAAGGCACTTCCCTGAGGTATTTTGGACAAAGGACACTTTTGACCAGAGGACTGGATGCTTTGAAACATGCTTGGAAACTCTGAGGCACTTCAGTTCTGATAGGCTTGTTTGGCCTTGTAAAAGATATGCCAGCCCTACCTAGGGGCTGGGGTTACAGCACTTAATTTATTATTTTAAATTTACTATGCTTAGTGGAGCACTTTTATTGTCATTCTACAGGTGTCTTCACCATTGGATTTAAAGATGGGAAGGACAGAGGAGCATTCAGGAGGAGCATAAAGGAGGAACTAGCAGAGCCATTAGCAGAATTGTTTAGTGAGTCTCTGAGCACAGGAGAGGTCCCAGAAGACTGGAGAAGGGCTCATGTGATCCCACTCCACAAGAGTGGTAGCAGGGAGGAGGTGGGGAACTACAGACCGGTCAGTCTTACCTCAGTAGTGGGCAAGATTATGGAGGCACTCCTTAAGGAAAGGATAGTGCAACACCTGGAATCCATAGGGGCACAGGATCCAAGACAGCATGGGTTTACAAAAGGAAGGTCCTGTCAAACTAATCTCATAGATTTCTTTGACTGGGTAACCAGAGTGGTGGACCAAGGGGGAGCAGTTGATGTCGCCTACCTTGACTTCAGCAAAGCTTTTGACACTGTTCCACATAGAAAATTGATAAATAAGCTAGGTAGGCTCAGGGTGGGTCAGAAGTTGGTCAACTGGGTGGCAAACTGGTTGACTGGCAGAAAACAGAGAGTGGTGGTAAATGGTATACAGTCAGAACAGATGCAAGTCACAAGTGGGGTACCTCAGGGATCAGTCCTGGGGCCAGTCCTATTCAACATCTTCATTAGTGACCTCGCAGATGGCCTAGAGGGTAAGGCTTGTCTGTTTGCAGATGACACCAAGATCTGCAACAGAGTAGATGATCCAGATGGGGTGGGCGGAATGAGAAGAGATCTGGATAAACTAGCAGAATGGTCAGAAGAGTGGCAACTGGTTTAATGCAAAGAAGTGCAAAATCATGCACATAGGGAAGAGAAACCTGAAACCACTTATAGGCTGGGAGGGAGTTGCTAGCAGTCACAAGGAAGAAAGAGACTTGGGCATCATCATCACTGATGACTAAAATCATCAAGTAGACCTCTAAAGCAGTAGGTAAGGCTAGGGGTGTTAGGGTGTATTAGTAGGGGTATCACAAGTCGTAAGAGGAGGTAATAATCCTCTGTACATGACATTAGTTAGGCCCCATCTAGAGTATACTCAAGTGCAGTATTGGAGGCCACACCTTCACAAGGATATTAACCAAACTGAGGCAGTCCAGAGAAGGGCAACCAAAATGGTGCAGGGACTGCATCAGAAGACATATGAGGACAGATTAACGAGCTCAATATGTATGCCCTTGAGCAAAGGAGGGAGAGAGGTGATATGATCGAGACATTTAAACACCTTAAGGGCATAAACAAGGTGAAAGAGTCTAACATGTTTAAATATAAGAAAATAGCAGGACAAGAGGACACAGCATGAGATTAGAGGAGGCCGATTAAGGGGAATGTGGGAAATTCTTTTTCACAGAAAGAGGTGGTAGATGCATGGCATGGCTTACCACAAGAAGTGGTGGCTATGAATACAGTGCAGGGCTTCAAACAGGCATGGGATAGGCATAAGGGAGCAATACAAATGACTATGAATAGATAGGTCACTGACAGAGCAAAGGCCGATGGCACATTTATAAGGTAGAAAAAGAAATGGGCAGACTGGATGGGCCTTGCGGTCCTTATCTGCCGTCAACTTCTATGTTTCTATGTTTCTATGATTCAGCATAGTAGAAAGGAGCCCAGAATCATAGCACGGATCCCCAGAGTAGGCAACTCCTACTGCATTCTTTGGTACTGTAGCTGATTGAGACTGCATTCCCACTAGAAGCAGATGCCATTGTTCATGATCAGCAGAGAATGGTTGTGGGGATAAATTCCCAAAAGGTACTGCAAGAGATATTGTCTTTTATTTTTTGCCTTAGTATATAAAGTGATGGTTCACTCTTATCCACACTCAGACAAAGAACTGGTGTCAATAGAACTTATGAACTTACAGACTCTTCAGATAGGTGCACGAAATTATGCTGGTTATTATGGTAACAGCATTTCTGGAATTTGCGGTTTATGTTTATTGTATTGTTGAATGTTGAGTTTTTGATTTTATATGGTTGTTTCATAGTTTTATTATATAAATTCTGTGTTTTTGTACCAAGGACAGCAATTCAGTGCTTATAGTGCAGCTTATAAATAGCACCTTTAGAAGTAAAGTGACCTGTGCTTTTGTTGAGGCAGGGAATGTAACTGGCAGTCTGGCCTCACTTCCGATATTTGAATAGTGCACAAAATGAAATGACCTGAAGTGAAAGAATGGGTTTAGTTGTATGAACTTATGTGGGAGGTCTATGCTGCAGTATAGTCAGGAGTAAATGCCTGCTGGACAGACAGAGGAGCATGGAGCAGCATGCGCTGCATGGTGGACCCATTCTGACCCCCCACAAGAGTGGCATGTTCTGACTAGCAGCAACAGACGGACCTATTTAATTCCAGTAACAGTTGCTTGTTGAATCTAATCAGGATCGAGTAATAATTGGAACAGTCAAAAATGGGACAGTTGGCTATTATTCCCCCTTCAGGCTCAGGGAGCTTCGTCCTTTCTCCTGTCCCCCCCCCGTCGCCGGGAGCCTATAGAAGGTGTAGGGCTCTGGGGATTGTGAGGGGGAGGAGGAGGGTTGGAGCTGGGCCTGTGGGGGGAATGGAAAGGAGTGGGCGGATAGGGATAGTGAGGTCAAGGAGACGACCTGGGGCGAAATGGGCACAGGAGAGGGGTTCTCCCTGTCTTGTGCCCATACCCAAGGGTTCTGGTTATCAGCAGGTAAGGCGGTCATCATCGGAGGTTCATCCTGCTCGGGTGGTGTTGTGCAATGCTAGGTCTATTAAAAACAAGATGGCCATTATAGCCGATCTTGTTGGGTCAGCTGACCTAGCATGCATCACTGAGACCTGGCCGGATGGAAATACTGGGCCAGTTTTAGCCATAGTGGTTCTGGCCGGGTACTCTGTGATACACCGGCCGAGGCAGGATCCTAGGGGTGGGGGCGTTGCCATTTGTTTTAAATCAGAATTGGGCCTGGTGGAGGTACCAGTGACAGTCACCAGATCCTTTGAGTGTGTTTTAGGCAAGGGTGTGGGGTGCAGGATACTTCTCGTATACCGTCCACCAGGTGACGAGAATGTTTTCCTGCAGGAAGTCGCAGATTTCATTGTCGACCTGACGTTGGGGTCCCCCAGATGGTTGGTTCTGGGGACTTCAATGCTGGTCGACGATGAACTCTCACGCTTTGGTCAAGACTTCCTCCAGTTGATGTTATCACTGGGCTTCACACGTAGTTTCCTCCTCGACCCATATTGGTGGGCACTCATTGGATCTGGTGTTCCTTCTGGGGATGGGGATATCTGATTTGGTGGTGGAACCACTCGGATGGTCTGACCATCACTCCATTAGGTTCAATTTGAGGCCACCTATTAGGTCAGCCCCTTTGGAGATGGTCGGTGCCGCCCATTAAGGGGTGTGTCCCCGGATGACCTGATTGCGGTGCTGGACCTATCGGACCTTCCGATAGATTACTTGGACCCAGGTGACCTAGTACAGGCCTATAATAGGGCGGTTACGGGGGCCCTGGATTCAATCGCACCTGTTCATGTTCGTCCTCTCACTCTTCGCCCCAGATCTCCATGGTTTGATGAGACCATGATGGAGTTGAGGAGGGTTGGACGAAGGCTGGAGAGGTGTTGGCGGAAGTCTGGTCTGGATGATGACAGACTTAGTTTGATGGACCATTATATGGCTTATCAATCCGCAATCTCTCATAAGAAGGCAGAGTTCCTGTCCAAGGAGATAGCAGCTGCACAGAATAGACCAGCTCAGCTCTTTCGGACTTTGGACAGACTGTGCAGTCCAGTCTGTCTTCAGCCTGGAAGGGCCTTTTCCACAGAACGGTGTGAGGAGTTTGCTCTCTTCTTTGCAGATAAGGTTGCCAAAATCAGATCAGATGTCCGTTCTTCCCTCTCCAATGGGAGCGGTGGTGGTTGGCTGGAGATGTCGAACACCCAGTTGGCATGGTCTGACTTCAGCCTCCCCAAAATCGATGATATTGTGATGGTCATCAGAGCATTGCGACCAACCAGCTGTGATTTGGACCCTGGCCCCACATGTCTCTTAGTGGATTGTGTGGATAAAATCGGCCTAGTCCTGGCTTTGATAGTCTGGAAGTCTTTGGAGAGGGGAATCTTTCCAGATCCCCTTAAAGAGGCTGTAGTTAAGCCTCTTTTAAAGAAGTCCTCCTTAGACCCAGATTGTCTAGCAAATTACAGACCAGTCTCTAACCTACCCTTTGTGGGTAAGGTTATTGAGAAGGTGGTCGCAGGGCAACTGGAGGATCATCTGACCAACAACAATATCTCGATTCTCCAATCTGGATTTAGGAAGAGGCATAGTACCGAGACAGCACTTGTTCGGGTACTAAATGACCTCTAATAGCGAGATCGTGGGACCCGTTCTATCTTGGTACTTCTTGATCTCTCAGCAGCATTTGACACTGTTGATCATGGTGTGCTGTTAGGCGTCTGCGGTCCATCTGTGGATTATCTGGTATGGTCCTCAGGTGGTTTAGATCTTACCTCGAAGGTAGGACTCAGAGGGTGGTGTCTGGAAATTTTTTCTCGGCATCAGTCTCCCTATCTTGTGGGGTACCGCAGGGCTCTATTCTAGCACCTATGTTATTTGCGGTGTATATGCTGCCATTGGGAATGATTATAAGATGATACGGTCTGGGTTTCCATTGCTATGCCGATGATACCCAGCTGTATATGTCTTTTGTGCCCGGCCAGGATGCTGCCTTGTCGGTATTTAATAACTGCCTTGCAGAAATCCAAGATTGGATGAATGGAAGTTGGTTGAGGTTAAACCCGGAGAAAACTGAGGTGTTGGTTGTGGACAAAGGTCACTGTGAGGCGGGTTTGCCAGCTGGATCGCACTCAGGCTTATGGCTTGCAGGCGTTCCGCTGACGACCTCAGATCAGGTGCAGAATCTTGGCGTAATAATTGACGACCACTTGACGCTTAAAGCTCAGGTGTCAGCGGTGGTCAAAACTTCCTTTTTCCATCTGAGGAATAATGCCAGGGTGAAGCACCTGGTTCCTCCAGAAGATCTCCCAACATTGATCCACGCCTTTGTTACCTCCCACCTTGACTATTGCAACTCCCTGTACCTAGGACTATCGGGGGTTGAGCTTCGCCGTCTGCAGCTGGTGCATAATGCGGCTGCCAGGTTATTGACTGGTTCTTCTAGATCAAGCCATATAATGCTTGTGCTCCACGGACTGCACTGGCTGCCAGTATTTTGGCGAATCACCTTCAAGGTCGGTTTGCTGACCTATAAAGTCCTACATGACCAGGGACCTACTTTCCTGAAAGAGCTCCTTTGCCCCTCCTGTCCCTCCCACCCCCTCCGATCCACTGATGAGGGATTGCTGGAGATTCCCAGGGTCCGTTTGAAGACATCAGGGGCTAGATCATTTAGTTTTATGGCCCCGACCCTGTGGAATTCTCTACCTCGTCAGGTGCAAAATAGTCCGACTGTCCTGAGTTTTAAAGGAGCCTTGAAGACCCACCTTTTTAATATAGCTTTTATTGATTTATAATAGTTTTAGATTCTGTTTATTTATTGTTTTATGAAATTGTACAGGTGCTTTGGTTTTGAGAAAAGCGCCTTTTTAAAAATAAAGTTTGATTTGATTTGATAATTGCGGTATCCTTATTTGGGTATGAGGCATAATACCTGGGACTTGGCCCTGTCTTTTGTGGGGCAGGTAGTCAATCCACTGATGATTTAACACTCTCTTCACCTTACTAATTAGTATTTAGGTATCAATTTAATTTGACCTCCTTATGGTTGTTATGGCAAAATGAGTAAGGTCTAGTAGAACATTTAAAAAGTGAGCTCTTCATGCCCCTCATAGGGATGGAGATTTAGACCCTGAACTGATTTTGGGGTGGAATATGGAACAAAATGCCCAAAGAGAAAAAACTGAACCAGACCTGTGGTCTTATTTTGGATATCCATGTTGCAAGTCCAGCCTGGAAAATTCTTCGGGATCCGCTGGGAACACGGAGCAGTATGCACTGCAGGAATCCCTTCATTGAACTTCTTCAGTAGCAATTTCTGACTGGCACCGTGTGATTAGTCCTGTTGGGTCCTAGCAGCAAATGTCAGTCAAATCCAACTGGGACAAAGTAGTATCTACATTAAACCTTTCATCAGTCTGGAGTCTGCTTTCTGGAACCTGGCATTATCCTTGTGAGGGGCTTGTGGTGGTTGCACTGAGTAAAGTGTCTTGTGACTACCTCACTGGTCTACTCTGGGGGGAATAATATGGTCCGATCCTAAAACAGCTGATACTACTGGTTTGTTTATTTCTGAGTTGTATACTGTAAATTAATCTATTATGAAGAATCTTGATATTATTGTTAGCAAAGAATGAAAGGAGGTTGTTCTTTGTAATTTCATGTAACTAAAATGTATATTTAAAAAAGGGCTGTTTTTATGCGGTACGAATGGATAGAC
The DNA here is from genome assembly GCA_016271365.2 of Neoceratodus forsteri. Classification (NCBI taxonomy): domain Eukaryota; kingdom Metazoa; phylum Chordata; order Ceratodontiformes; family Ceratodontidae; genus Neoceratodus; species Neoceratodus forsteri. The sequence goes on from CM028131.1 coordinate 586,582,376, forward strand.
ACAATTGTGAAACCCTGTAAGTTATATGAGATATCTGTACTTGATGATTACTGTCCTATTATGAGCTTTACACCTGTAAATCGTAATGTATTTAGATTTTTTGTTACATTGTAATAACCTTGGTGTTAACCCACCATGGTTGATCAATAAACTAAAACTGATACTTTGGATAATAAATAGTAATATGATGATAGTAATATGATCATTTTTTTACTGATGTTAGATCTTTTTTCATTCATGTGACAAGACCACACAATTTGTGGTAATGAATGCTTTCTATTAAGAAGAACTTGTCAGCTTCTTTGATTTTCATTTGAATCTAATTTTATTATTACTATTCTTTATTTTGTGTTGCTGTAGCAAGAAAAATGCTTGCATGCTAGCAGAATATTCAGAAATTTTTTTAACACCATAGTGCTGAAAAGTCTGTGCACACTCAAAAAACATTAAGCCATGAAATGTTTTTCCTTTTATACACTTTGCCTAGAAAGGCTAATTTATTTCATAGATCTCTGAGTGTTTTTTTATTGAAAAATGTATCGAGCACACTCTTTTACTGACTTTATAGGCTTTTTGTTTACAACTTTTTAGTCCACATTCACTTGAACCACAGTCCAGGAAAAATAAACGAAGGGTGAACTTTTTACTTATCTGGGCATAACTGCCCTTGTAGTTCTCTCTTGTTTTCCCACCTCAATTACCTAAATCCAATGATACATCACCGCTGCTATCCTTTAACTTTTACCATTCAGCTCTTTCACTGCATGCCCGACTATCGTGAGGAAGATTCAAACAAAAATTTTCACCATGCTATGCAGGTCGCCATACTTGCACACTTTCAATTGTTACTCTTGTTGTGCTCTGGCTAACCTGGCTCCACCTCATCCTGGAAATGGTGGTGGATGCAGAAAAGACAGAAGGTTCAACTGTAATTCAAAAGGTGCAGCAGCATATGTCAGATACATACTAGGGTAAATGTGAATGCAGAATCAGCAGCTTCAGGTCAGTGGTTGCAGGAACATTGATTTTGCTCAAGGAAGTACACCTTTAACACAGAAACATAGATTTTGATGGCAGATATGGACCACTTGAGCCACCTAGTCTGCCCATTTCCCTACCTATTGTATAAGCTGCAGATCCTAGTTAACCAGCAGCCTACTTCTTCCTACCCCCCCACCAGAATTTCTCTATGTCTGTCCCATGCATTCTTGAATTCCCCCAATGTTTCTGATCCCATGACCTCCTCAGAAAGGCTGTTCCATGCATCCACCACCCTCTCTGAGAAACAATACTTCCTCACATTGCCCCTGAGCATTCCCCCCTCTATCTTCAAATTCAGTCCCTGTTCTTGCATATCTCTTTCTCTAAAAGATGCTACCATCTTGGACTTTGTTGATTTCCTTGAGGTAGTTGAAAGTTTCTATCATGTGCCTCCCTCTCCCTCCTTTCCTCAAGGGTATGCATATTAAGCTTCTCTAGACTCTCTTCATATGGCTTCTGTTGCAGACCCTGCACCATTTTAGTTGCCCTCCTCTGGACTGCCTCTATCCTGTCTATGTCCATGCGGAGATGGGGTCTCCAGAACTGCATTCAGTACTCCAGATGGGGTCTCACCAACTGCCTGTGCACAGAGACAACAGTTTCCTGTTTTCTACTGATGGTACCTCTCTCCATACATCCCAGTATCCCCTCAGCCATCCTTACTGTCTTCTCACATTGCTTGCTTACCTTTAAGTCATCTGATATGACTACCCCCAGGCCCCTTTCCATTTTTGTTGATGTTAATCCCCCTCCCATTGTGCATGCTTCCCCTGGGTTTTTCTTTCCCAGGTGCATTACTTTACACTTCTTTGCATTGAATCTAAGCTGTCATACTTTTGACCATTCCTCTAACCTTGCCAAGTTCCTTTTCATCCTTTCTACCCCCCCCTTTTTTAAAGACTCCAAGTGAGGAATGGTTTTGGAGGGGGGGTAGACAGAGCATTTCAGAGGGAAGGAACTGAACTGGCAAAGGATCTCTTCACCATGCTAAACCTCACCCTAGGGGTTTCAATTGCTGAATAGCCAGAGGACTTGAGTCTATGACTTTGGGGTATGGGAGCCAGAATATTTTTTTGGGAGGGGTGTAACAAATTTGTAAGTAAGGCAGAAGAGAGGATATGGAAGCCTGCCTTCTAATGAATGCCAGTTTAGGGAGCTGTAGACATTGCAGTGGTGCTCCCTAGGTGGAATCTAGCAGCAAAGTGGCCAGTCTTATTGTAAAGGACACCGAGCCTATTGTGTTTAGTACTCCTCAGGGACTGGGGAACGGGGGCACCATATTGTTTGAGATGGAGCAGACTACTACTGTATTTGCAATATTAAGCCTAGGTATTATGGTTCAGTAGTTACTAAGTCAGTACAGACACCCAAGTTTTTGATGAATGGATTCAGACACATGAACAGTCTGTGCTTTAAAGGTAACTTTTGGTTCTAGATAGACTCCATGGTGCTTGATTGCCTCAACTACCTCAATATGGACTTCCATTGAGTCGGACTGGGTGAGCATAGGCTGCCTAGCTAAACTCAGATGCTTAGTGCCAAACAAAGTAGCCGTAGTATTTCTGGCATTTAGTACCAATTTGTTAATGTTAAACAACTTTTCTAGAGCTATGAAGACCTCTGCTATGAGACAGTTTATACGGTTTACATAATTTGCTCTGCATCTCTGCTCAGAAGCTCTTGGAGGTTCCTAGGATATGAACAACGGCAGGTAATAAGTCCTTCACCCATGCAGCTCCAATTCACTGGAACAGTCTCCCTGATCAGCTGAAAAATGTAGGCTCACTTACCTCCTTCAGAAAAGGACTCCAAGAACACCAACAGCAACACAACCTATGCAGATGCCAGTGACAATCTATGGCAGTCTGAGCCCTAGTAACCCATCCTGCACTTCATAGTCTACATGCTGTGATCTAAATCCATAGTAAAAGGCTCCAGCACTTTGTACAAGTAGGTAGCCACTGTCACCCTAAATTAATACGTTTCCATGTAAGATTGTACTGTTTATATAAAGTTTAGGTCTGCCTCCTAAAGTGAAAATATTTGTGGTATTGCTATTATTTATCTGGAATGTGCTATGTTTGTTGCTAAACTGGTCTTGTATATGAATTTTTCCTGTACCCAAATGTTTCTATGTAATTAATTCTGGATCTCGCCCCTTAAAAAGTGACCTCTTGGGCCCAGTGGGCTTAGCTGTTGAACAAAATAAAATAAATAAATAAATAGATTAGAGCTCCTACTGAGTACTGCATAATTGGCATACAACTGCAAGGAAGCCCATCCACAGTTACTAGGCCTTTCATTTATGAAAGGGGAAAAAAGCAAATGACCCAAAATGGAGCCTTGAGGGACACCATGAGTGACAGACCAAAGTATGGAGTACACTCCCTTCCATTTGATTGCCAGAAAGTAAGCAAACCATCAGCATGTCAGGTTGTTGAAACCAAACTTCCTAACTTTTTCCAATGTAATGACATGGTTAAAAAGATCAAAAGTTTTGGTGATATCTATGAAAATAGCACCAGTTATCTGCTCTCTTTCCATGTATCCCAGACATTAGTTGTAAGCCTAATCACAGCAGTGTCTCTTCTGTGATGTTTTCTGAACAGTGACATTGCAGATGGACTGGAAGGTAAGGTTTGTCTGTTTGCAGATGACACCAAGGTCTGCAACAGAGTAGATGATCCAGATGGGGTGGGCAGAATGAGAAGATATCTGGATAAACCGGCAAAATGGTCAGAAGAGTGGCAACTGGGGTTTAATGCAAAGAAGTGCAAGATCATGCACATAGGGAAGCGAAACCCTGAAGCCAACTATAGGTTGGGAGGGGAGTTGCTGGCAGTCACAAAGGAAGAAAGAGACTTGGGCATCATCATCATCACAGATAACCTGAAATCATCCAAGCAAACCACTAAAGCAGTAGGTAAGGCTAGAGGGATGTTGGGGTGTATTAGTAGGGGTTAGGCCCCATCTGAAGTACTTCATGCAGAACTGGAGGCCACACCTTCACAAGGACATTAACAAAGTGGAGGCAGTCCAGAGAAGAAGGGAAAGAAAAATGGTGCAGGGACTACATCAGAAAACATATGAGGACAGATTAATGGAGCTCAGTAGGTATACCCTAGAGCAAAGGAGGGAGAGAGGTGATATTATTGAAACATTCAAACACCTTAAGGGCATTAACAAGGTCACAGAGTCTAACATGTTTCAATATAAGAAAAATTGCAGGACCAGAGGACACAGCATGAGATTAGAGGGAGGCCGATTAAGGGGTAATGTGAGGAAGTTCTTTTTCATGGAAAGGGTGGTGGATGCACGGAATGGCCTACCTCTGGAAATGGTGGATATGAATACAGTGCAGTGCCTCAAACAGGCACGGGATTGGCATAAGGCAGTAATACAGATAAGTATGAATAGATAGGCCATAGACAGAGTAAAAGCCTATGGCACGTTCATGAGGTAGAAAAAGTAATGGGCAGACTAGATGGGCCTTGCGGTCCTTATCTGCTATCAACTTCTATGTTTCTATGTTTCAATAACTTGTGCTGCCAATCAGTTAAGAGATGGCACTGTTACAAAGATTCCTGGAGCTGGTTGTATGCTAATCTCTCTTGTACTCTGGCAAGGGAGTAGATATGGAAAGTTTAAAAAAAGTTATGATATCGAACCAAGGTTGTTTACTATGATTAGCATGTTGTACAGTATAGTAATACTAAAACAATTATTAGATATTGAAAAGAGGGAAGAAGGACTGGTCAGATTCCTGTAGACAGACAGGGGGTCAAAAAGGGTGGGGGGGGGGAGGACATGGGTAGGTTAGGAAGGCAGGTGCCATGAGGTGGTTAGTTGTTAATGGTTACAGGTTGCAGGTCAAAAATGACCAGGGGAATGGAAAGCCAGTTACTTAGGAGAAGCAGTCACATTGCGTGGTTGAGGTGAGATAGAGTCGGAGTTTCCTTTTGAAGGGTCCAAGCAAAGCAGAGGAAAGTGCTTCCTTGTTGAGGGTGTTGTACCACTGAGGCACCCAGTGCGTAAATGCCCACTGGCCCATTGTAGTCCTGCACCTGGGAACCTGGAAGATTGTCTGTTGGGTACTACGTGCATGCTGAGTACTGTTATGGGTGGTAAGGAGCTTTTCAACCCCTGGAGGCATGAGCCTGAGGAGTACCTTTTTGGATAACAGGCAGATCTGGTGTTGTATTCGACTGTGTAAGGGAAGCCAACCCGCCTGGGCATACAGGTCACAGGTGTGAGTTTGATGGGCAGTGCCCGTTAGTAGTCTACAGGCTTTGTTGAGAGACACTGAGATCCTGTGGAGGGCAGTTGTAGAGGCAGACCCATGGATGGCAAGACTGTAGTCTATGACGGAAGTGACAGAGCTGTAAATAGCCAATCTAAGCTATCTGTAGTCATACAGTGCTTGTGCTTGTGGAGTATGCCAACTCATATGTTGGCAGCCTTAGCTACATTGTCTATGTGCCGAACATAGGAGAGGGTACTGTCCAGAGTGATGCCAAGGTACTTGAACTCAGAGACATGTTTGAGTGAAGTCCCCAAGTGGTTCTTGATGGAAAGCGGCAGAGATTTAAACTTGCTCCTTGTGGGGATCACGTGATGCAGAGTGCCGAGTAGCAGCTCCTCCGCGTTGCTCCAGCCTCCCGATTTTATAATTGGTACTTTCTGACACCGAACTCATTTAAAACCCTCTGTTCTACAAGGATCCGGTTATCTAAAGCTCCAGACCTTCAGAAGAGCAAGATTCGAGCACTGATGGAGGCTTATATGAAAAAAAGCCCCACAAAAGCATACACCTCCAGTCACCCCTGAGAAGGCCCCAAAGAAATCCCAGGCATCAAGTGGGCCTGATAGGCTCAATAATCTCAGTCAAGCAACAGAGCAGGAACCCCTAACCTTAAACAGGTTCCTGGAAGAGTTCAAACCTTTTCGGGAAGAAGTGAAAGAGATGGCAACTGATCTGAAAGTTCTATCTAAAAAGTTGGATGAGGTCTTGGTGATGGCCTCGGATAACATTGCTCACGTAGTCTCCCTGGAGCATCGTTTAGACAAGGTGGACCCTGGATTAGCGGTGATCAGGCAGAAGCTTACCCAGGTGGAGGCCAAATTAGAAGATCTTGAGGGCCGCATCCATAGAAACAACGTGGTCATCTTGGGGCTACCTGAAGGGGGAGGAGAGCCAGAGTGCAGTGGTTTTCATGCAAAAGCTGGTGGAACGGGTTGCTGGTCCCTCTTCCTTTGGCCCTGCATACACCATAGAGTGAGCACATAGATCGTTACGGCCTAAGCCACCACCAGGGGCTTCCCCCCGTCCCATTATATGCTGCTTCCTGAATTTTTTAGAAAGGCAACACTTTCTGGAAAAAGTGAGACCATTACAAGAGGTGCATTGGGAAAATTCCAAGCTGAGAATTGCACAGAACTTGCCAGGATCAGTAAGGCTGAAACGTGCAGCATTTCACCCCATTGTCTCTAAAATTATTGTCGCAGGGTTCAAGTTCAGGATGGGGTATCCGGCCAGGCTGCAGGTGTGTGTGAATGGTTCTTGGCTCACCTATAAAGATCCTGAAGCCACTCGCTCTGGCCTGAAGCTCGCTATGCCTGATTTATTCTGGGATCCATGACAAGGCCTATTTCTCTGGTGAATGGAGTCTCATGTTGCTATGTTGGAACTGTCATTCAACTATTTTCAAAATGTCTGAAATGACGGTTTGCTTCTGGAAAACTCCGGTTATCTCAACGGACATACCTATATGATGAGGGGTCAAGTGCTTGGGACATTCAAGCTTTAGTTTGTTTGAATTGTGCATGTAATCTTGTTCAATGTTCTGTGGAAAAGCTCATTTTGCTAGTCAGAGGGAAGAGGGGTTCTTCACATTTTAATTTTGCCAAAAGAGCAGGCTTCTATAAATGAGGGAAGGAATACCCTGAGTTGTTAATGTAGCATTTCATATTTAGAATGGCTGAGTTTTGGGCCTGTGCTTGGCTAACCCCTCGCTTTTAAACATATATGCGGTGTGGTGGTTTAGTATCTGTGAGAGGGAGCTCAGCATGCAGAAAAGCCAGGGAAATGATAGGGGAACCAAAGGGATGACAGCCTGGTGAGTGTGCTCCCTGTTTTGGCTGGGGACATCGTATATCTCGATTTTGTCCCTTTGGGCACTTGGCTGACACGGTGCCGTCGTAATGATGTCTGAAGCCAAATCTAACTTAATGCACCAGTTCCAAGGTGTTGAGGTCCAATTTGTTAAGCAGGCCACTGAATTTTGGTTTGAAAGGGCAATTTTCCTTTCCCTTCGGTACGATTTCTCATCTGGTCTGCTATGTGGCAGGAGTTCTCTCTATAGGGGCACTGGAGATCCACTTCCCTTCTCACTTTTCGGGGTCTCTTGGCACCTGGTCACACTTTTCTAGGTGCCTTATCTCTCTATTTCATGATCTCACAAGTGAGATATGCTTTTGTTTATGGCCTAACGCTCCTTGTAAACCATTGGGGATTATTAATGCACTTTAATTTGTGTCTTCCTTCTCAGGATTTGAGACCATCCATATGGGAGGACTGTCGTGATGCTTGTGACATGGGGGTTACCTCAGGAGGCTGGGGGGTGAAGAAGGAACCCAGTACTGTGCTGAACGTTGCTTGTGACAGCAAGGGGGGGGCCCGAGTGTTTTTAAATGGGTGTGTTTTACGTCAAGTGGTAGGGGAGATGTTGAGGGGAGGAAGGATAATTGTGGAGGGATGGGGGAAGGGGGACTATACTGCAGTAACAATGGGAATCTGGTCAAATGTTTCTCGATATTCTCATACAGGGCTGAGGTTATTAAGCTCGTTAATCTTAGTTAGATGGCCAATGATGTGACTTTTGCTACCTGGAATGTTAAGGGGATCAGGAAAAAATCCAAACAATATCAGATACTCAAACATTTAAGTTTACTGTGTTCTCGGATAACATTTTTGCAGGAATCTCATTTGCTAGAATCTGAAGCTTTACAATTAAGGAGACAACAGGTGGATCAGATCTATGATGCTCAGGGCTCCACTAAAAGTTGTGGGGTCATGCTAATCATTAAGAGAGGCATTCCTTTTGTTTTCATGCAGGTTATCAAGGATCCAGGGAGGCAGATTTGTCTTAGACAAAGCCACTCTTTGGTCAGTGCCACTTTTGCTTGGTAGTATATATGGACCCAATACTGATGACCCAGGGTTTTTTACGAGACTGATATGTATTATGCTTCCAATGCTTCCCATCAGGATCATTATGGGGGTCGATTTCAACCAGGTTATAGATTCTAATTTGGAAAGGTCAGGTAGTGGGCTGAAGGGAATGTCCCCAGGGCAGAGGGCACTTAAGGATTTGTTAGATCAGTGCAGGCTCTGTGATGCCTGGCGTGTGTTGCATCCGGATTCCAAGGAGTTCACTTTCAATTCAATGGTGCACGGCTCGCAGTCTCGCATTGACTACATATTTATCTCTCAGGTTCTCTTGTCCGGGGACAAGTCCGCCTCGATCCAACCAGGCCCTATTTCAGACCACTCCCTTGTGGCATGTAACTTGACATTCCTTAATTCACTTAAAAGTGAGACCAGGTGGAAGCTCAATGAGCAGCTCCTGAAGGATGCCAAGTATTGTAAACTTATAAGAGAGCATATTGAGTTCTTCTTCTCATCTAACCCATTAAACAGTGCAAAGCCGAACATTCTACGAGGGGCCTTTAAAGCATACATGTGGGGGGTTCTTATTAGTATAGCAGCCAAAAGGAAAAGGGTACAGGAGGAAGAGCTATTATCATTATTATCCAAAATTCGGTCCCTTGAAGTGAACCTCTCGGTTAGCTCCTCTTATGAGGACCAAAAGAGACTCATGGTGGTCAAAGATAGATATCTAGAGTTATTAAGGGAAAAGGCAGAACTAGCTATAATCCGAACCAGAGCCAGTTATACGGATCAGGGAAAGAAAGCAGGCGCCTGCTTGCATTACGCTTAAAACAACAGGAATCCTCAAGATTTATCCTGCCAATTCGGGCTATGGCAGATGGGTCTTTAAGAGTATCCCCTACTGAGATAGTGCAGGAGTTTGCTTTATATTACAAAAAACTGTACAGGGATATGGAGAATTCCCCTTGTGCTGGGATTCATGAGGAGTACTTGAGAGATTCCCACTTGCCCTCCTTATCAGAACAACACAAGGGTTTTCTGGCTTTTCCCATATCCCAAGAGGAAGCCTTTGAGGCTATCAGGGGGCTACCCTCTGACAAGATCCCAGGACCGGATGGGTTCTCCTCTCTATTTTACAAAGTTTTTCATGATCTCTTACTGCCAGCACTCTATCGCCTATTTCAGTACATCTTATCTGGGGCAGAGGTGGACCCTTACCTGTTCGAAGCCCTGATTGTCCTTCTCCCTAAACCAGATAAGGATCCCGAGTTAGTTCAAAGTTACAGACCCATATATCTTTTAAATCAAGATATTAAAATCCTTTCGAAGATATTGGCCGACAGGTTAACTGTAGTCCTTCCTGATCTAATAGGTATGGTGCAGGTTGGATTCATGAAGGGACGTTCATCATCTAACCTTTTACGTACCCTTTCTCATGTTTTCTCGGTCTCCAGGGATACTGCATTTCCAGCTGGGTTGGTCTCCCTGGATGCTGAGAAGGCATTTGATCATGTGAACTGGAAATTTCTGTTCCAAGTTCTTGAGGCCTACCAGTTTCCGCCTGTCTTTATATCCTGGATCACTGCATTATACAAAGCTCCTACAACAAAGATTTCTGGAAATGGTGCATTTTCCAAGTTATTTTCACTACACTCAGGTACCAGACAGGGTTGCCCCCTTTCTCCCCTTTTGTTTAACCTGTATCTCAAACCTCTCATTCAAAATATTCTCAATAATACAGAAATACAAGGTATCTGGGTGGAGCTTCATGAGGTTAAGGTCACTGCTTATGCAGATGATCTCCTTGTGTATTTATCTCATCCAGTATCTTCCATCCTGGTTTTGCTAGGTGAAATTGCTAAATTTAGCGCTTTATCCAACTATAAATTAAATGCTAACAAATCCTCCTTTTTCCCTTTAAACCACAAGACATTCAAGACTGATATTGTCCCCTTAGGTTTATGTTGGTCCCCCAGGTCATTAAAATATTTGGGCATTAAACTGACTCGTAATCCCATGGTATGGTTTAGGGAAAATCTGAAGCCCCTTTCTCAACTTATAACTCAGGATCTTGACAGATGGTCTAAGCTCCCTATCTCGCTTTGGGGCCAGATTAACATAATCAAGATGAACATTTTCCCAAAAATGTTCTACCCTTTATCTCTCCTTAGTGCTTTTATCCCATTATCCTGGTTTAAGAAATTGCATGGTATTTTTACCAAATTTATTTGGTCTGACAAATACCCCCGGCTGGCTTACTATAAGTTGTCTGCTCCAAAATTCGAAGGGAGTCTGCGGATTCCCCATTTGGCTATATATTATTGGGCTAGCCGTTTGGCAAAATGTCTGAAATGGGTAAGTCCGGGCCCCTGAAAAGATGCAGCTGATATGGCTTAGAATAGAATTGGACTCAATTCGGTCTATGAACCTGGACTCCCTAACTTTGTTTTATGTAAAAATGTCCCAGGTGCAGGTTGCCGAAAAATGTCCCACAGTTGCCACTTCTTTAAAAGTATATGAGCAGCTTTGCTCTTTCTTGCGATATACTCCTCAGTTAGATCTGTCCCAATCTATCTGGAACTCACCATCTTTCACTATGAATAAGCAGCAGATTCCCTGCACTTGGTTGCCCCAATTGGGCAACGGGATAGTACTTTCTTTTGTGGATGAGGAGGGGCATGGCTGTCGGTAGGTGATCTTATTCGGAAATTTAGTATCCCAACATTTTCACATTTTAAAGTAGTACAGATAAGACACCTACTCTCAATAGTGATTGGTAGTACCCCTCCCAATCAGACGGTTGGGGCCCTGATCCCAGAATTTTCTTCCTTACTTGGGTCTTTGGGTATTGTATCCAAATTATATCAGGTTTTGTTTCATAAAAAAAATATGGGGACACTTTTGGACCGACGAGGTTCTGGAGTTCCTTACTTCCTCAATATTCACCTAATTGGCAGGCCTTGTGGAGGTCCTGCCATAAATTTGTCTCCCAAGATAGGTTGCGTCTTATGCAATATCATATCTTGCATAACATGTATTATACTCTGGTTAAGTTAAAGAAGTGGGGTCTGTTGGACTCAAACACATGTGTTAGATGTTATCAGGAGGAGGGAACACTCCTTCACTTATTTTGGTCCTGTCCCAAAATCTCCCTTTTGTGGGACTCTGTTAAAGCCTCCCTGGACCCTATATTGGGTTTGCAGGAGCACTTCACGCCTGACGTTTGTCTCCTCAGGGACATGTCCTCTATTAGGGTTAAAGCGAGAAGGTTTCATATTTCCATGATAGCTCTATCAGTTAAGTAGCTTATTTTACATCATTGGAAAGACAAGTCTACTCCCGACATTACAGGAATGGGTGAATGAAATCCTGCTATCCTGCATACGGAGAAGGCACTTGCTAGCCTTCACAACAAATTATCTGTTTATACTCAAATATGGGATCCCCTTCATTCTCTAATTTTAGCTGATCAGACTTAGCAGTTCTTTAGAGCAAACAGCCTTGTATATTCCTGTATAATGGATTTGAGCCTACGTGACATATTGATATGTTACTGCTGTAGGGGGAAGGGGAGGGAGGGGCAGTTATAACATAATAAGATGCTGTATTCTTGTCTTTTTATACTAACTGCCTCGTAATGTGACAATGTGTTAATAAAATTTGAATTGAAAAAAAAAACTTGCTCCTTGCATGACAGAATGTCATGACTTTGGTTTTGCTGTGGTTCAGGATGAGTTTATGTGTGCTCAGCCAATCTTCAACATGCTTAAAGTCTAGCTGCAGCTGGTCTTCCAGGAGTTTGGTGTCATGGTGGCTTGTGAACAGGACTGCATCATCCATGTAGAGTAGTATTTTTTGCTGGCAGATGCTAGGGAGGTTGTTCAGAAAAGGGGAGAAGAGTAGGGGTCCCAGTATTGTCCCCTGTGGGACTCCAGAGAGGACTGGCTTTTCATCTAAGGTGACACCGGCAATCCTAATGTGTTGGACCCTGCCTCCGAAGTAGCTTGCAGACCATTGCAGTGCGTCATTGGAGAACCCGATAGTAGACAGTTGCCTGAGTAGGAGTGGATGATTTACGGTGTCAAATGCCTTCGTTAGGTCAATAAGTACTGTCCCCACACAGTTCCCTTGGTCAAGCATGGCATGGATGAAACTTGCAAATTCCAGCAGAGCCGTGGTGGTACTATGCCCTTTTCAGAAACCATGCTGCTCTGGGCACTGAACTTCATACTTATCTAGGAATTCGACTAGCTGGTCTGAGACAATTCATTCCAGGGCTTTAGATGGGAGGGGGGGTGAGATGAGTCTGTAGTTGGTGTGTAGGGCCCTATCTCCACTTTTGTGTACTGGTGTGATGGTGGCCAGTTTCCAAAGTGAGGGGAATTGCCCAAGTCTAAGAGAGAGGTTGGAAATCTTTGTCAGGGGTTCAAGGATTTCTTCTAGAACAAGTGAGATCAGCTTCAGGTCCGGGGAGTCACCACTGTACCCAGTATTTCGGATGGCCTTGCTGACATAGGTTCTGGCTACATGAGTTGGTATCTCTTTAAAGAAGAACTGAGGAGTTGTGTGTAAGTGCGGTGCTGTGTTATGGGGTGTAGTGGATGAAGGGGCATCAAAGAAGTTTGGTGGAAGGACACTGCCCAGGTTGGAGGATGCATTGTTGAAAGTGTTGGAAATAGTGCCAAGCTCAAGTGTTGGTATTCCATCAATGTTGAACATAATGGGTGGAGCCTTTGGATCCTTGCCTGTGTGCTCTTTCAGGTTATTCCAGAAGTTTTTACCATTACCACAAGAGCTGGTTAGTGACTCCTTGAAATATTTGCTTTTAGCATTCCAAATTGCTCAAGTGCAGTCATTTCTGGCAGCTTTATAATTTTGTACGTTCCCTTGCGTAGGTGTTGCTCGAGCACAGTACCAGAGGTGGTCCCCATGCTTCAGCCATGCCACAAGCTCAGCAGTTATCCATTGGTTTTCCCTACCTTTGACCTTAATCTTTTTCAGGGGTGCATAGATATCACAGGCCACAGTGAAGCGGTTGATGAACAAGTCCAATGCTTTGTTAATATCATAGAATGTTTGAATTGGTGTCCAGTCCAGGTAGCATAGATGGGATTTTAGCAGCTGGAAATGCCCCTGCTTAAGTACCCTGGTGTGTATTAGCTTAGGAGATGGCTTGATGAGTTTGTTAGCCCAGGAGCAGATGATGGGTGAGTGGGCACTTGTTGAGTTAGGGAGTACTGAAACCTGAGAGATTCATTTGGGGTGGTTTGACAGAATCCAGTCAAGGAGGGTGAAAATCCCAGTCCTATAGCTGCACCTGGTGGTGGCTGGGATAAGCTGTATGAAGTGCTGTGCTGAGATAACATCCTTATAAACACAGACCTCAGGTGAAAGCCAGTTTATGTTAAAATCATCCTAAATAATTATCTCCGAGTTGTGGTGCAGACTTCTTAGGTAGTCCATGATGCAATTGAAGCCACCGGCTTGGTCCTTAGGGGGTATGTAAACAGGACTACAGTGAGTTCCTTATTGTGGGCCCCAAGTAGAACTTTGATGGCTAGAATCTGAGATAGGGAGCCTTGGATAGGGGAGGGAATGATGTGTCCCATGTATGTGTCCGTTAGGTAGATGGCACAGCCCCCACCTCGTTTCGTAGTCCTGTCCTGTCTGAATAGGTAATAGCCAGGGATTGAAACTGCAGTGTCTGGGATCCTAGGGCAGGGTTCATTCTGCAAATTTTTTTAAGCGGGACAATGTCCCAAGGGCGCTGAAATATAGGGGACAAACTGAGGAAAACAGGGAACAGACTAGAAAATGTTGGGGACAAATACTGTTTTTTGTACATTCATCATGATTCGTCGAACCATATATTTACTCTGTTTTCATTTATTTGTAGGGCCATCAGCTACAGAAAGCAGAAAAGAAAGAAAGGATAGACAAGAAAATTTGCAGCAGCTGCAGGAAGGATTCAGGACAGGAAGACAGAAATTGCCAATCATAATTTGCCATAAAGAAATGTGTTTGTTTGCAGACAGTGCAGATCAAGTTAAAGAAAACTAAAGATATCTGATAAAAATTGTTTTGACTTATTGTGTCTCAGTCAGTTAGTTGTGTTATTCATTGGGTTACAAGAAATCAAAAGTTTTTTGTTTTTTTTTAGTAAGGGAGGCTGAGAGTGACTGGGTGGTGGGTAGATAACATTAAACCGATGGGGTGACCCAAATCTGAAGTTTAACTGGTGAACAACCTTCTTTCCTTTTTGTTTCACCAGTTATGCAGTGCCGACACAAAATCAAAATCAAAATCAAAATGTGGAGGTCCCTCGCAGTGGATTAAGATCAGGTCATCTAGTCTAGCGGCAGACAGCCTGTTTTGCAGATTAGTTTTGATGAGATTTTGTGAACTAAATCCTCTTTCACATTCTGCAGTGTGGATAGGTGCTATGAGGGCAAGGCTTGCCAACTTGATTAAATTGGGGAAGGTTTCACTATATTACTTGTTGAGACTCCATAAAACTGAAATTTTATCTCTTGGGTACCCCTCCTTCAAAACTAGAGTTTTTAGTTTGTCCCACTCCTCCATAACTTGGCCAGGGTCTACAATTGGTGACACTTTAGTGGAGTCCCCCCCCCCAAAGTTGTGTTCTTTTTCCTGGCCATACTGCTGCAGAAGTAACTCTAGTTCATTGTTGCCCCATTCAGACACATCACTAGGTGAGATAAATGATGGTGGCCTCATTGCCAGTACCCCAAAGTCAAACATGATATTGCTGTCATTTTCTGGGAACCTGATTTTTAGATTTTCAATTAGCTTTTCAATAAAATTTCTTTGGATTGTTGCAATGTTAGATTTCACCTGCACAATGTGATTGCCTTTAAATATTTATTTTCCATCATCCCCTGTTTTTCCAACATCTCCTAGCTTCTTCAAGTGGGTCTGCTGTCCTGCCTTCAAGTGTTTTTCCCCATTTTTAATTTTTTCTAAGACAGTCATGCAGCGCTTTACTGATACTTGCACAATTGCAATGTCAAGATCTTTTTTCTGAAAAACTAAGCACAGTTCAGTGATTACTGGCAGCATGTCTATCAACATATATGTGGTTGCCACAAAACCGGCCTGTGACAGTTTCTTGGCATAGCCAGTGGCCTTGGCGTCAGTGTTGCTCAACATGTATGTCATGAGTGAGTCAAGGGTTCTATACACTGTCTGCACTGCTCTGAAAACTGCAAGCCAGCGCACGTTGTGAACTTCTTTCACCCTAAGTGATGGCTCATTAAGCATCTCCTGAATCTGTTGTAGTTTGTTGCAGCGATTTGAGGATGCTTTAAAATAATAAAATAATCCTGTCAACACCTCTTGGTACTGGTGCAAATAAGGCACTGAGTCTGCAGACTGAGAACTGACTAGAGCAAGTAGATGGGCTATGCAGTGGTAATTCAAGAGCATTGGATTCTGCCTTAGTAGATGCCCTGTTACTCCCACACCCGTTCCTGTCATCACTTTTGCACCATCAATACCTAAAGCCATCACTTTAGACATTGGAACATTATGCTCAGTTAGAAAATTTTGCAAAGCCTAAGCAATGTTTTCCCAGTCCCAGAGGTAATTTGTATATTAGAAACTTAATGAGTGCTCTGCTCAAATGTTTCTGGGTCAACTACACGTACATAAATGGTTAGTTTTTTTTGTGTACTTATATCGGTGGTCTCATCAGCAAGGATGCTTATATAGGGGAGGCCTGTATTTTCATATCTATTTTTTTCCAGATAACAGAGGCGAGAGATTCCAACATGTCATTTACCACTATTTCCAAACTGTACGAGGTTTTGAGTCCACCTTTCAGTGTGTATCTATTAACATTTGGGCACTGAAGATCTGACAGGAGGGCCATGAGAGATTCATATTTGTGTATTGGAAGATTTTCTTTGCACAGCCAGTAAACTGCCTTTAGACGAACAAGTATGGCACTTTCCTTTTCATTTATTGCTTTTTGCACTGCAGGGGCAAAGTCATTTTTCATACCCTCTGCTATCACCACAGTCTTGTAGTCACCAGAGTCTGCATGCCTTTGCAGAGTACTGGTACGGAAGTTATCAGTGCCATTCCCCATAAAAGAATTATTTTTCCCATGTTTAGTACACAACCTACAAGTCATTTTGTTTTCAGTGGCATCATATTGCAGCCAACTGTAGTCCCGTACCCACTGTGTACGAAAATTCCTTTTGATCACAAATCTCCCTTGTCCATCTTCTTCATCTGGTATGGTAAAGGATAGCTCGCATGATGTGTGAACATTAGAGGATGTGCTGCTAGTCATGTGTTGCAGTTCAGAGCTTGTAGAAGCTGTGTGCAGTTCTTCACTACTGCTGCACTGCTCTGCTGCCACCAACCTGGTTGCTTTGTCTTTTTTGGCCCATGGTAATAAGCTTTGGCCAGGAAGAATATTAACCTTTCTTTTTTTGCTTGCCATGATGACCGATAATTGTATTAAGAGGCAACTAACTACGTTCAGATTTTACAGACCTGTATATCCAGACGTCAAGTGCTAAAGGCAGAAAAATACCTTAGGGACTCTGTGGGTGCCCCACTAGCACCAGGTGCAGGTGCTACCAGACTCCAGGAGCCCATCGGGTGTTTAGTTTTGGGAGTTGAGTACACTTTAGGGCTACTAACTTTAGTTTAAGCCCCCCCTTGCAAATTTAATAGGTTTAAGAGTGTAAAATACACCA
The DNA here is from genome assembly GCA_016271365.2 of Neoceratodus forsteri. Lineage (NCBI taxonomy): Eukaryota > Metazoa > Chordata > Ceratodontiformes > Ceratodontidae > Neoceratodus > Neoceratodus forsteri. The sequence goes on from CM028131.1 coordinate 586,599,317, forward strand.
ACCCCAAATAGCAGAATAGCTTGCAGACAGTACTAGTAGAGTGACCACGTCCGTGACCACAGTAGACCAGCTAGGCTCAACAAATTTGTTGTCACTTGTGTAATTATCACAGATCAGCAACAAGGGCAAATTAGCCCATCAGGGATGTATTTTTTTTTTCTTTCCATAAGACGTCACAGAATATGCCAGAGAGACTGTCAGGTTTATTTTGTCAGGCCCAAACTTAAAAGGTTTAAGAGTGTAAAACACACCAACCCCAAACTGTACAGCAGAATAACATGCAGTACTAAGTCGTGTGACCATGTCCATGACCACAATAGACCAGCTAGGCACAACAAATTTGTTGTCGCTTGTGTAATTATCACAGATCAGCAGGAAGGGCAAATTAGCCCATCAGGGAATGTATTTTTTTTTCTTTCCCTTAGAGAGACTGCCTGGTTTATTATTAGAGGTTTTGTAGAGATATGGACACAAGGCAGAGGCAGGCAACAGTTATGTCACAGTTTATTGACAGTGAACTGGCTGCTAAAGATGTGTGTCTTTTACTTGACTTGCAAAGCACTTGCAAAAGCTGAGACCAGAGATATGTTTTTTTTCTGTGTATTAACACATGTTGTGAGACTTGCTACACCCACAACCCCTTTTTATGTTGGCTTGCAGCGCTTTCGCGCAAGTCAACATCTTGCGGTAGTGCAGATTTGGAGGCGCGGCCTTTGTTGAGCGAATGCAGGGCACGCATCAGTAGGTACATCCCTCATTCCCCAATCGGCCTGCATGCCCCATGCATGCTAATGTGGCCAGCACATCTAAGGAAAGGTGCGCTGCAATCCGAGCAAAGCTCATCAGATGCAGCAGATCCTTCCTGCGTGCTCGCCACATGAGCAGCATGGCGGGTGGCCGCCTGCCCAACGGCCGACTTCAGGGGTGCCCAATCCCCCAGTGGCTTACTGTGGCCACACACGCAGCCCCCTCATTTCCTATATGCTGAGGGGGGTGCCAATCCCACTCGGTTCTTGCGTCCCCCCCGCTTTTATTGTGTGCCGACGGGGGTGCCCCGTCCCCGTCTGCATAAATTCACCCCCCCATTTTCTGTCGATGAGGGTGACCAATCCACCATCGGCTGCAGCACCCCAAAACAGTTATTTGGCATGCTGGGACCCACCCAGCGTCCCATATCCCTGAAAATAAAAACTGTCCCAGCGATAAATTTTTTTCTTCCGGTAACAAAAATGGTCCATCATAGTCTCCTGCCCCCACCTGGACCAACCACTCGCACCCTGCCTTCCCATATCCCCTCACCCCTCCCCCATACTTACCTCGAGTCTGTACAGCGATCTTGATGGACCGGGAACATGTCTGCACTCTTCAAAGCCGACTGCGAACTGAGGAAATGCCGGTAAGCTGTATAATGGAATGAGTAGAGTTTTTTCAACTTTGCTGCATATTTCAGGCATTTGTTGGAATTTTGGCACTAAATTTTCAACATGGGGTTTATGGGGCCCCTCCTCATGAATTCTATCACTGTCATGGCGTTAATCGGGCTCGAAAGGTGATTTCACAGTCACTGTGCAAAATCACCTTTCAGGACCCATTAATGAAATGACAGTGCCAGGGTTCATGAGGTGGTCTCTCAGAAAGCCTATGTTCCAAATCTGGTGGAAAAAATCCAACAAATGCTTGTTTTACGAGTGTGCATTGCGCAGTTGCTACGCAGGCTCGTAACTTCGCGCATTCACAATATTTTAACACTGGATTTTCAGCATTGTCATTTTTGTACACCTCCTTGTGAACAGTATAGCTGTCATTTTCCACATCCTGCCCGAAATGTGTTTCCGCACTTCTGGCGCACAATAGCACAGTCGCTGTAGGAAATCAGTGTTTGGGCCAGATTATGAAAATGAAAGTGACACAGTTCATGAGCAGAGGTCCTAAAATGGCTATGTTGAAAATTTGGTGATGATACTCCATAAAATGACTGTGTTATGATTGTGCATTGGCAGATTGCATGCCTGCTCGTACCGTCGTGCATTTGTGATATTTTCACTTTGGATTTTCACCATTGCCATTTTTCTACACCTCTTGAAGAACAGTACAGCTGTCATTTCACATATCCTGCCCAAAATGTGTTTTTGCACTTCCAGCACAGAATAGCATGCTCACTGTGCGAAATCACTTCTTGGGGCACTTTGAGGAAATAACAGTGACACTGTACATGAGCAGAGGTGCTAAAATGCCTATGTTGAAAATTTTGTGCCGAACGCCCGTATGAAGAGACTGACAGGTGTCAGGGGTGTGACTTGGGATTGTCAGACGTAATGCTCACGCCATTTCACCCCACCCCACCCTGTAGCCAGTGACAATCATCAAGATGTGCCTTGGATGCTCTGGCTCCAAAGTTCACCCCACTGTCCTATACTGCACCCATCTCAGTGTATTTCCTTATGGAATGGGGTGAGCTTAAAGCCCGAAGACCCCAATGCACACCACGCCACTTGTCGGCGTCTGCAGGATAAGGAGAGGTGAAATGGCATGAGCACTATGGCCAACACCCAAAGGGACACCCCAATGCCTGTCAGTCTCTGCAGGGTGGGGGTGGGTTGGCATCAGTTCAATACTTCACTGCCATTCCTATTATGCATATCTCTAACTTCTGCACTACCAATGCCAATGCCAGCAAGACAACATTTGGCATTGACAAATGCTTGTTAACACTGAAACATGACCAAGTCTCTAATGTTGCAGCCCCTCCAAAAAAAATCTGCTCTGCAATTCACAGCTGAACAGAATTTCTACTGTATAAACTTTACTTGGTTTACTTGGTTTATGGGACAAAAGAAGGCAATTGCCTATAAATATTGTCCTCCACATAAGTGGCTCATTGTAGGTGACCCTGTCCAGTCAACCATTTGTCCAGTTTAGATTTAAAAATCGAAAATGAGGGAGAGACTACAATGTCCTGGGGAAGAGTATTCCATAGTCTTGGAGTTCTTATTGAAAAAAATTTTTGTCTGTTATTAGTTTTACATTTAGCAATATTAAGCTGTCTATTATTTAGTCTGGGACCAGTTTTCCTATTTGTGAAGGAAATGCCACCTTGTTTCATTAAAATAGGATTTTGGATAATCTTGAAAAGTTGAACTAGGTCACCCCGCGTTCTTCTTAATTTAAGCGAATGCAGACCTGTTTTATGTAGCCTGGTATCATAATCTTCATGAGCTAAGTGTGAAATAGATTTTGTAACTTTTCTTTGAATCTTCTCCAGCCTATCCACATCTCCACGAAGATATGGACTCCAGAATGGAGAACCATAATCCATATAGGGTCTAATGTGTGATCTATAAAGTGGATAATACATTGCTCAGTTCTAGAAATGAAAATATTTTTAATTCTACTTAAAAGTGAATTTGCTTGATTTGCATTTTGTTACAGTGAGAAACTTGAGTCAACTTGTTATTTACTAAAATCCCCAAATCTTTTCAAAACAAGAGGTTTTGATAATAGAATTATTCAATGAATATTCTTGTTGGGGGTTGTTTTTATCAAAGTGCAAAACAGCACATTTGGATGTGTTGAACTCCATTTTGTTTGTGAGCGCCCACTGCTCAATTATTGAAAGGTCATTGAGTAAGGTTTGTCTGTTTTTAACATTATTAACTGCTCCACCAAGTTTGGTGTCATCAGCAAATTTCATGAGAAGATTAGAAGACTGGATTTCCATATCGCTGATAAAAACATTAAACAAAGTCGGACCCAAGACCGAGCCCTGCGGCACCCCGCTCGTCACATAGCCATGGTCAGACAGAGAGCCATTAACCCGCACCCTCTGGGATCTGCTTATCAGCCAGTTTTTTATCCATAACACAATATTTGTTGAAAAACCTAATTTAAAGAGTTTAGAAATGAGTATATTATGAGACACTTTATCAAAAGCCTTGCTGAAGTCTAACAGAATAACATCAGAAGGGATATTTAAATCAAGGTTGAGACTAATAAAATTGTAGAATGCTAATAAATTAGTAGTGCATGAAAAACCTGTTCTAAATCCGTGTTGTGTAACATCTGTAAGATTAAGGATATTATTTCTTTCCAATCATGATTTGATTACTCTTTCAAGCAATTTACAGGAATGGAGGTTAAACTTATGGGGCGATAATTGTTAACTAAGGAATAGGAACCTTGTTTGTGAATAGGAGTCACTATAGCCTTTTGCCAGTCAGCAGGAACTTCAGATACACATAGAGATTTATTGAAAATGATTGATAAGGAGAGTAATTATATCTTTAGTACCTAAAAGGAATTTTGATGAATACCATCCGTCCCGGACCAGTAGTTTTCTTAAGAGTTAATAATAGATTATAGATGTCCTTTTGTTGGACAAATTTCTCATTACCAAATGTGGTGAAATGATTGTTTTGGATTTTAGGGATCTTGGGTAAATACTGAGATGAAATAGTTGTTTAATGTAGAGGCTATAACAGAATCAAATTTATTATTTTATTTTCAACATAAGTAAATAATTTTTTATGGTTTCCTTTTACTATTTAAGTAGTCATATAAAGATTTGTGTGTTTTTTTATGTGCTATACGAAATTCTAAATTTCTTTTTGCTGCTACTATTGATTTTTGAGTAATCTTACTGATTCTCTATATTGTAGAAGTAACTCATTATTATTACTCTAGAGTTAATATTTTCAGGCGTGCAAACAGTGTATGCTTACGTCAGATTTGTTTTAATAGAGGAATTAAACCATAGAGGTATTTTTCCTTTGTAGTTGTAAGTACATTTATTATGGACATATTTCTGCTCAACTGTGAGTATCTGTGATTTTAAAGTCCCACGCCTCAAAGGTATTGAGGGTGCTAAGACGTTTTCCCAGTCAATATTATCTAAGTAATTATTTATTTTAGCAAAATCGGCCCTATCATAATGTTTGATTGTTTTTTGATGGGTGGCGTCGAACAAAAACAGATATGGAAAGGAATATTGATTTATGATCACTATTACCAAGGGATCAGATAAATATAAATTAGTAACCGGAATATCCTGACTGGTTAAGACTAGGTCTAAAATATTGTTGCTCCTCGTGGGTTCTTTGACTAGTTGAAACAAACCCAAATCGATTATAGTAGTAAGGAAATTGTTTTCATTGTTATTGGAGCCCATTAATGTGTCCCAATTAATATTTGGAAAATTGAAGTCTCCTAAAAGGAGAACTGACCCCTTACTAGTGAACTGAGTTATGTCTTCTAGTAATTTTGTATTCTGTAAACTATCAAGTGAGGGGGCACGGTAACAAGTACCTACCAAAATTTGGGGGATACCAATGGGTTGGATGTATACCCAAACACTCTCAGTGTTATGTTCAATAGGAGATTGGAATGATGGAATATTGTCCTTGACATAGATACTGACTCCACCTCCTGACTTGGTGTCTGGCCTATTTTTAAAATAATGTTTGAACCCCGGAATCTCAGCATCTTGGAATCTTGGAATGCATTTTTATAATCAGAGCCCTTCTGAAGGACCAACCCCTCTGTCCTGACTGGGACAATCACAAAAAGTGATCAGTTTTTTTCCCCACAACTACAGTAGAAAATATCTGAACACCCACTGACTTTTTCCCAAATGACCAAATTCTGACAAGTAACAGAAGGCAGTTATCTAATAATCTCTCCTGAGACAGATAACTTCTGGCAGGCTAAATAATTCTCTTTAATTAGTCAGAGTGGTCTGCTTAAAATTGACTTTTGAGCGCACAGCACTGTAGCTCCTGGATTTCAAAGTGTAGCCTCTAAAAAAATAATTACCTGAGGCTGAGTAATTTGTTGTTTACACTAGATCCTACCCTTTAGACAATTTCAAACTTTCCAAGATCCATAGAAAAAATTTAGCTTGTACAAGAACCCTGGTTTTCTAAGGTGAAGCCTGATGAACTGAAGTCAAGTGCCAATGTAACTAGGATCTGGCAGTCTTTAGTTTAAATTATAATTTTTTTTTAAATTCCATCAAAATAACTGCCACCACACACAAAATATGCACACAGAAATGACCACAATGATTTTATGCAGCCAGATATAAAAGCAAGTCAGTGAAGAAAGCTGCTCTTCATATAGATGCAGAGCACACGTCTTACTCCGGAGAAAATCATTAGCAAATGTGTAGTCTCCCCACTTGCAAGCATGCCTAACAGCTTCAGTGTACCACGTGCACTACCAAAAAACAGTCATGTGGTATTCCTTTCAATCCTCGGCTGCAGCTGTAGGTGGGGAAACTACTTCATTATGTGCCAAGTCTGCCCATCTAAAGTGTAATCACCCTCCCCACTCCCTCCCTATTGGCACACACATGAACATGGCAGATGACCACACCCACCTCTCCAGAGCGCCGTTTCCATTGGTGGCTGAGTTCTGTTGTGAGCGTGATAGCTGCTGTCTTCTCTTTGTGTCACTTTGCTCTCTGGCTGGCTCCAGCACTCCTCCTGCCCTCCCATCCATCCAGAACATCACGGCTTCCCCACAACAAGTGAGCACTTCCAGCGCATGCCCGAGATGTGCTCCAAAGTCAGGCACATGTGCAGAAGTGACTCCTGATTGGTGAAATCAGCCTAATTATGCCGAAGTCAGCAGCTTCCCAGGAATCCACGAAACCACCACCGAAGGTTTTTTAAAGAGGAAAAAGCCTCTTTGGTGCATCAGTGTCCCAGGACCTCATATAAAATGGGGACATTTCAGAAATGTGTGTGCCAAATGCACGATCCCACTGCCAGAAATGAACCCTGCTGGGGTTTAGCCAAGTTTTGACAACAGAGAGGATATCAGGCTTGTGTTGTTGTATCCATGTTTGGAGGTTATCCAGCTTGTTGAGGAGGCTACAGGCATTGATGGAAGTTAGGGTGAGGGACCCTTCCCTCCTGTTTGGGGGATGTGCTGTCTGGCCAGTTGGTCCTGGATTGGGATGAACATTACCAGAGAGCAGGAGAAGCATAAAGATGATTCTCAGGAGATAGGTTTTGAGCATATTGCATAGCATCTTGTTTGTTATTCTTCTATGCCTCCCAATGCCAGGGGACCGTGGGTGACCAGTTAGATTGTAGGTTAGTAGCATTTGTTGGAGGTACACCAGGGGGCTGGCCACATTAAGTTTAAGAAGATATCCAATGTGCCATATTGGGGTGCAGTGGGCTGAGATATTGACATTATAGGAACCCATTGTCATTCCTGGTGAGTAGTGCATGTCATAGGGAGGTGCTTGCTGTAGGAGAGATTGATATGGGGTGGGCACAGGGAAAAAGGGACAGTGCAGTACAATCACCACTGCTACTACAAATTACTTAATATGCCAGTTTAGACAGGGCATGGTCAATTTTCTGTGTGAGGGTAGTCACTGTTATGGGCAGACTAGCAGCAGAAAGTGTGAGCTGCTTGTGAGGAGAAGGAATGGTTAAGCTGCAAGGACTGACCCAATGGGAGAAGGATTACCAGTGTGGGAGGGGTGAGAGTATTTATAGGTGGCCTGGGAGGGGTGGGGGTGGGACTAAAATACACGAGTAAAAGAAAAGCTTGAGAACAAGAATGCTGGAGAAAGAAGGCACTCCAATAGCCGTGCAGCCTAAGGCTGTCAGGACCAATCATGGACCACCAGCAGCAACACCACACCAATCAGGGTCAAGCATCAAAGCTCCGGGCTCCGGTGGTGTTAGGCACTCGTACCTTGCAATGGGATCCATCTCTGAGTTCCAGGAGGGCGGTCAAAGTGAGTCGGATGGGGCCGGCGCAGCTGCCGAGGATGCAGCCGTAGGGCGCCTCTGGCAGTGGTAGTGCCATCAATGACGGCAGGATCCCTAGTGGGGAAAATAAAGACAAGAGGCCAAATTAATTGGGCTGAGAGTGCAGTGGGGCAGGTGGCTGTCGGCAGACCATCAGTGGGGGGGCAGGGGTGCAAATGAGAGACAAAGACAGAGGTGGAGTGGCAGTGGCAGTGGGAGGGGTGGAAAATTAGACAAAGGGATAATGTTAGAGGCAAATTAAGAGCCGGGAGGAGGGGAGTTAAAGATCAGGGAAGGGTAGTGATGGTATGTTCTCAGATGAGTCAAGCACCAGCCAGGGGGAGAAAAATAGGAGAGAGAGGAGAGGAGAGGGAAAAGAGAAAAAAAAAGAAAATAAAGAGGAAGAATTTAGCGCACTGGAAGAGGTTTGCTGGTATGAGGGTGATAAGGACAACAGCGGTTCAAGCTATGGGAGGGTTTCTTGCTGAAATTATGGTAGCGGTCAGAAGGGCGAGAGAGTGAGAGTGAGAGGAAAGGAAAACACTAAGTTAACAGTACAGTCTAACACTTTATGATTTAGGCAGCAGAACTCTAATACCTTAATTTACAGGCATAATACAGTGTAGTGGCAGCTAAGTATAACAACAGTCTCAACACAGCATTAAAGTTAATAACAAAGCACTTAGTTAAAAGACCGAGTAAAGGAAAAGCTTGGAGAGCTAGAATCCTGGAGAAAGAAGGCACTCCAATAGCCGTGCAGCCTAAGGCTGTCAGGACCAATCACGGGCCACCAGCAGCAACACCGCACCAATCAGGGTCAAGCGGCAAAGCTCTGGGCTCCGGTGGTGTTAGGCACTCGTACCGTGCAATGGGATCCATCTCCAAGTTCCAGGAGGGCAGTCAAAGTGAGTGGGATGGGGCCGGCGCAGCGGCCGAGGTTGCTGCTGTAGGGCGCTGCTGGCGGCGGTAGTGCCATCAGTGTGGGCAGGATCCCTAGTGGGAAAAAAAAGCGAAGAGGCCAAATTAAATGGGCTGAGAGTGCAGTGGGGCAGGTGGCTGTCGGCAGACAATCAGCAAGGGGAGGCGGGGGTGCAGATGAGAGACAAAGACAGAGGTGGAGTGGCAGTGTGAGGGGTGGAAAATTAAACAAAGGGATGATGTGAGACGCAAATTAAGAGCAGGGAGGAGGGGAGTTAAAGATTGGGGGAGGGTAGCGACAGCGTGTTCTCAGATGAGTCAGGCGCCAGCCAGGGGGAGAAAAATAAGAGAGATAGTAGAGGGAAAAGAGAAAAAAATAAGAAAATAAAGAGTAAGGATTTAGTGCACTGAAAGGGGTTTGCTGCTGTGAGGGTGGTAAGGACAACAGCGGTTCAAGCTGTGGGAGGGTTTCTTGCAGAAATTATATTAACTACTGGTTTAAGATTTACAGTATAGTAAAAAAAAGTGAGTAAATTAATCACTATGTGTTGGGAGGAAGCTCTGAATTATCACTGAGAAGGAATTATGTTTCAAACTTGGTTTAAAAAAACAAGATCTATTATTGCATATATGGTCTGCCATTGTTTTTTTTTTTGTTTGTTTTTTTTGCAGTTAGTGCTCTTTGTTCCCTGATTACCAGGTGGCCCTTTCATGCACAAAACCCCAGCACCACCACTCCAACATCTCTAGGACTTAACTTGCCAGTGTGTTCCATGAAGGTTTACCCCATGGAGGGGCTGCAGGGTTCCCCTATCCCAGCTGTGAAATGGATCCAGTTTTGTGGCAGTGCATAGTCATTGGGTGTGGAGCTTGTGGGTGGTCAGAGGCATCCTGCAAACTGGATTTTTTTCCTTGTGTCCTCTTCCCACTCCAATGAGCAGCATAGAATAGATTCAATGATGGAACCATGCACATGCCTATGCATGGTATGTCGAACCTCCTGATGCTCCATACCCTGCTGAACAGTCCCGATGCCCTACCCTCAGCCACCAATAGGGTGGGGCTAATGCCAGGCTCCACACCATTCCCTTCCCCAGAGGAGATGCACAGTCAGTCAGATGCTTGATCCTTCTCCCACTGGCCAGCCCTGGGACTTCACTCCAGAACCTAGGTCATCAGCATCACAAGCAGTAGTGCTACCACTGTGCCAGCGATCAAGTCTGAGAGAAGGAGCCCTGGTCACCAATGTTCTGCATGCAGGAGCATCTTGTGCAACATGCAACATTTGCTCCACCTCATGGTGGAGAAAAATAAAATGGGGTGAAAGATCAGGCAGTGCAATATGAGCGTCCAACCCTTTCAGGCTTCACACAGATGACTGGTCCCTCTCCAAGAAATACTGGATCCACTTATCAATGGTAGGAGATTCCCATGGAACCCCACTACAGGACGTACACCATGGAGGAAGATGCTGGGATGGAGCCAAGCCCTCGAAACATTAGGTAATAGGCTATTGGGGTCAGAACCAGAGGTACAGCCTGCACCAGTGGGGAAAGTAGTACTAACAATCTCTCTCTCTCTCTATATATATATATATACTGTATATATGTGTGTGTGTGTGTATCTATATCTATCTATATATATATTTTTTTTATTGAAGGTCTAGGAATTACAACCCTTTGAGTCAGATACTCATTTGCAAAGGCTCCATGTCATACATATATGGAGACAGGTACAGAATATAGAAAACTGCTCTAATACAGAAATACAGCATTAGGTACAGAGGTAAACAGAGATAATACATAAGAATGGGAACACCAAGGTGAGCATAGCTGAGGCATATATTGGAGACACAGGAACTTAAACAGCAGTAAAGACTGTAGTTTTTCATTTTTTTTTATTTTGACGGAGTTTATCTGCAGTCGCAGTGAGAGTTGGACAAAATGTGGCTCCTCAGCTCAGGTTTAAAAGTTCCTAGCCTGGGGACTGATACGATAGAATCAGGGACTGAGTTCATCCAGAGTGGGGCTCTGTAGCGAAAGGACCTTTGGCCAGCAGAGGTCTTTACAGAAGGGACATGGAAGGCTGTAGTGTCAGAAAGTCTAGTGGCATGGACCGGCAGGCTCTTTTGGAGGAGCTGGAGACAGCCCGGTGGGGGCTAAACCTAACTGGATTTTTTGGGCCAGTAAGCAGGTCTGGTAGAAAAGTCGCCCTTGAAAGTTTAGCCATGCTGACCATAGGTAGAGGTCACAGGTATGCGTGAGCTGATCACAGCCTGTGGCCAAGCTGCAGGCTTTGTTAGGGCGTGTTTAATGTTGGTTAGAGCAGTGTCAGAGGCTGCACCATAGATGACTATGCCATAGTCTACCAGGGAGAGGATGGAGCTGGAAATTGGCTAACCTTAGGGCATCTGGTGGGAGGCAGGGTCTAAACCTGTAAAGTAGACCGATTCTGATGTTTATTGCAGAGCACGTTGACGCAATATGCTCTCAAAAGCTAAGAGCAGAGTCCAGGGTAATCCCTAGATATTTGAATGTAGTAACTAGCTCTAGCATTGTACCCAATGAGTTACGTATAGACATTTTGGTTGTGCTGTGTTTGTGTTGTGGGTGGCTGAATAGCATTACTTTTGTCTTTTTTGAGTTGAATACAAGCTTGTGGGAGGTAAACCAGATTTCTACTTGTGTGATGAAGTACTGCAAGGATTTTTGGAGCTGGATGGGGTCAGGGTGTTGATTAAAGATCACAGCATCATCTGCATAGAGGAGAAGGCACCCAGAGGAGGCCATAGGTAAGGAGTTGAGGTATAGTGAGAAAAGAAGGGGACCCAGGACGGACCCTTGGGGGACACCTGACCTGACGGGAAGGGTAGTGGAGAGGGTGTCTTTTATCTTTACTTGTTGGGTACGGCTGTGAAGATAGTTGGTGAACCAGCCAGCTGATTCTTGGGAAACGCCAACAGAGAGGAGGGAGTTAATAAGCATATTGTGATTGACGGTATCAAATGCCTTGGAGAGATCAATAAAGACTGACCCAGCTAAGTCTCCTTGGTCTAGGGCATCACAGATAAAGGAGGTGAATTCTAGTAGGGCAGTGGTTGTGCTGTGTCCTTTCCTGAAACCGTGTTGTTGCTGGCAAAGTAAGTGGTGTGAGTCTAAGTAGTTAATAAGCTGATGAGCCGCTATTTTCTCCAGAGCTTTTGAGAGGGGAAGGAGTATAGAAATGGGCCTATAGTTACTTGTTGAGGTACGTCACCATTTTTATGAATTGGGGTAATCACTGCCCTTTTCCACAGCGATGGGAATTGTCCTAAGCAGAGGGACATATTGATAATTTTTGTGAGGGGTGTTAGGACCATGTCAAGGGCTAAAGAGAGCAATTTTACATCTAGGGAGTCACCGCTTTGCCTAGTCTTACCTAGTGCCCCGGCAAGGTATGAGCGGGCAACACTAGGGGAGACCATTTTGAAGTGAAATGGTGGAGCACTGGGAAGTGGCAGGAAATGTCTAGCATTTACTGTAAAAAAGTCAAGGGGGAGAATAGGACTGAGGTCAAAGAAAGATTTATTGAAAGCATTTGCCATTTTGTGGGGGTCTTGGGTGGGGGACATCATTGACAGTAAGCATGGTAGGGGGAGGGGAGGCAGACTTGCCACTGAGTTCCTTTATATTTTCCCAGAACCTTTTTCCATTTCTCCGGTTGGCAGTGAGGTTGGCCTTATAAAAAGCAGCCTTTGCCTGTCGGATAGCCCAGGTACATGAATTTTGGGCAGCCTGGTACAATTTTCAGTCAGAAAGGTGACCAGACTGAAGGGTGCGGTGCCACAGGTCATCACGGACCTTCATTTGGTCGAGCAAGGACCGAGTTACCCAGGGGGAGGATTTAGTTTTTTCAATCCATTTTATGAAGAGGGCAAAAATGTCACAGGCAGTTTGGAAGGAACATATGAAGAAGGACAGGGCAGTATCAACTGACGACTGGTGATCAAGAGGAGACCAGTCGAGGTTTCGGAGATAGTTTTGTAAATGAATCAATGTCCCTTTCTTTAGCTGGTGATACCTGGAGATCCTGTGGGGCAGGGACTTCCAGCTGTTTGTCCAGTGACAAGTTACAGGGGAGTCATCACTGATTGAGTCTGAGAGGACCTGGACATCCTGTAAGTGCTTGGGATGATTCGTGAGTATGAGATCAAGGAGTGAACTATGGCCCAGGTTTTTGTTTACTCTAGTAGGGGTGAGGACAATTCGGGTCAGATTTTGGGTGGCAGTTGCATCCCTGAGGGAGGCTAACAGAGGGGCAAGCCAGTTAGTGTTGAAATCACCAAGCGCTTTGACTTCCAAGTTTTTTGGGAGCTGGCCAATAGTGTTAAGGATGGATGTGAAAGCATATATAAATATATATATATATATACTGACATAAGGTAGAGAGATTTACCTGAGTTGCCAATAGTAACCTTGGTGGTGAGGGACTGTGCTCCGCCTGCCGAGTTCAGTGTTGTAATATTTGTGTCTTGCAGGTATTCCCAAAGATACAGTGCACACCCCCCCACCCTGCTTACCAAGCCTGTCTAATCTGAATAATGTGTAGCCCGGTAGGCACACAGCTGAGTCAGGGATATGCTGCGATAGCCAAGTCTCAGTTACGGCTAGAGCATCAGGGTGGTAGAAGCAGACTCAGGCTTGGAGTGGGGCTAATATCTTTTGAAGGCTACATATATTAATGGTAGCCTTTGTGCTGCATTGTTAAGCAAGGGGTGTGGTCAGTAGGGCCAGGATGAGGGTGTATGTTGCAATAAGTAGCAGGAGGATAATGACTATCCAGGTTAGGGTACTTCTTAGGATCTTCTTCTGAGTGTGCAGTGGTGGGGTTGCTAGGTGGTGCGATTTGTTGGTAATGTGGGAGCATGAGAAGCACCATATTTCGTGACCATATAGAAAGAGGGTAGTGCTAATGACTGGTAGTAGGTGGCTTGGCATGGGGGATCGGATGGGGGGGTTGGATATGGTTATAGAAGAAGGAGTGGACTTCGGGCTGAGTGGCAAAGGAGGTGATTGTTGAGCAGGCGGGGTAGTGGGAGGTTGAGAATGGGAAGGGGAGGAGGGTGGTTTGCTGTGGGGAAGGGTCATCAAGAGGAAAGTAAGCCATGGTATCATTTTGTGAATGAGAGAGGGAGATACCACAATGCTGCAAGGGATTTATGGGAGAAATTTGTATCAAATTTAACATTGTTTGTGTTTAGAAGTTTAAGAAAGGATGAATATATTCCTTCTGCTGCTAGGGGGGAGGCGAAGGCTTGCAGGTGTAAGCAGAAAAATGTTTGGGAGGTATGTGTATTCTTATGTGTCACACATCGAGACAACGGGTTGCAATGTAGGAGCCGAGAGGAATCCCAGCTGAGAGACGATAGCAGCCTCTAGTGGTGGGTCCTGATAACCTGCCAATGGAGAAGTTGCCCAATAGGTTAAAAGACGCCTCTCCTCCACTGTCCTCCCCTATAAAGCAACAAGTCGACCAAGGGTGGTGGCGGGGGCAGTGGGGAGCTGATGCACAGCATCAACAGGGCTCCGATTGTGAGTTCAGAAATTTCAGTTCTGCGTTACAGTACAGCTGCTGTTCCTTCTGTTAAATCACATGTTACCTGGGCCAAATATGCAGCGGGGGTCCCTGCAAAGCTCGAGGGAGGGTGTCCTACCCTCACAACCAGCACCTACGAGGGGAGCCTTGCTGATTCTGTTGGAGAAAGGAGAGTACAGTAAATATCAGGTGAGCTAGAAAAGGGGGGGGGCTTCCAGCCGAAATACAAGGGGTAGGACTACTATTGTTTGCCCTTGTTTGCTTTAACTTGTCTGCATCAGCATATGGGGGATTTTAAAATGGCAACTACAGATTACAGCTCAACTGCTGAGAGGCTAACAACATTTCCTAGCCGGACTACAAAAATACACAGTTCAAATGCAAACAGCAGACAGCATGGCTTAAGCACCAAACAGTCAGAATTGGTATTTAACACAGGGTGTAGTGACTATGTTGCAATTAATTAATTTAAGCAGAGTCGCTAATGCACAGGTGGCTCAATTAAATATATACTGACTGGCCTTTTAAGTCACAGTATGCTGCTTTTACAATTAAGGGTGCAGGGACTATGTGGTGAGCAAAGCTGAACAATTATTTGAACTTGAGAAACTGGCGCTAAAATTTAGCTCTTAAGGCACAGCAGAAATTCATGTACAACTTGCCATTGTGACACTCAGGATTTAAGCAACAAAAAAACTATCTCCACATGTGTGGGGACAGCAATTAAGGAACTCGGTTAAAAATGCAGTCATATAAGGGTTTCTGAATTAAAGTCCTTGGCTCTTTTGGCTCAGATTGCGAGTTCAGAAATTTCAGTTCTGCCTTACAGTACAGCTGCTGTTCCTTCACTTAAAGCGCACATTACCTGAGTTAAATATGCAGCGGGGGTCCCTGCAAAGCTCAGGGGAGGGTGTCCTACCCTCACGACCAGCACCCACGAGTGGAGCCTTGCTGATTCTGTTGGAGAAAGGAGAGTACAGTAAATATCAGGTGAGCTAGAAGGGGGGGCTTCAAGCCAAATTACAGGGGGTAGGACTACTATTGTTTGCTCTTGTTTGATTTAACTAGTCTGCATCAGCATATGTAGGATTTTAAAATGGCGACTACAGATTACAGTTCAACTGCTGAGAGGCTAACAACTTTTTCTAGTGCGATTAAAAAAATATGACCAGCACCCACGAGGGGAGCCTTGCTGATCCTGGGCCAAATATACGGCAGGGGTCCCTGCAAAGCTCGGGGGGAGGGTGTCCTACCCTCACGACCTGCACCCACTAGGGAAGGCATATATATATATATATATTAGAGGCAAAAAACTCCATTTAATGCATTAGTTAGGGTTGTTCCAAAGCGACAAAAGTGAGAATTAGCTGTTAGGGTTGAAACCCCCTTGGACCCCTCCACCACAACCGGCATTGGGAGTGCGCGTGGGATCATCAGCCTAACTCTCACCCCATGACATGTGTAAAAGCAGCAGAAGTATAGGAGAATGGGGTGAGAGTTAGGACCCATGATCAAATGCACACCAATACGGTAAATGTGGAGGAGGGTTTTCAACTCTAACAGCGAGTTCCTTACTGTCATCTAACCTAACACGTGCTTTAAAAAATTTTTTGCCTCTATTCCCTTCTTTTGAGAATGATAACGAGAAATAGTGAATGTAATGCGCGGCGGGCGCAGGGCCCGCTGCATAATGCGTTAGTGTTAGGCCCCATGCTCCGCCACATGATGTGTTGTGGCATACTAACAGGGACAACAAACGCACAGAAATGCTAACAGTGGCGCACATGGTAACACAAGCATGAATGAGAACAGAAGAATGGCGCATGGTGGCGTGAGAGCGGGAATAGTCTGCCACGTGATGTGTCAATGCACATAGTAACATGGTGCCTGCAAACAGAAATGTCAATGGGCATGGTGATGTAAAGTGAAACAGTAAGATAAACAGTACTGTAGACAGAAATGGCAAAAAATAACAAGCATAAGCATAAATGAAAAGCATGCAAAGGATAGCGTATGGTGGCGCGAGGCGTCAATGGTAAGTAAAGCAGGTATGGATCCATAGCCGAAAGGCAACCAATAACAGTAATGTAAGCACACAGGCTGGTTTTCCCCAAAACCTGCATTGAGAAAAGACAGTGAGTACAAATAATGTATGCAAAATAATGAGTATCGGAAGCAGAAGATTAGATCTTGGAATACTAAATACATTATATAGTCAGGAACACGTCTGACGTAGAAAAAAATTTAAAAGTCATATTATTTACAACTGTCTGGCTAATTTATATCTGCCCATTAGGAGGCTAAAGTTTTCCGATGAAAAGTCCATTATCTACTTCCGTTTCTGAGATCTGAGCCCTGGCAGCGGCCGAACACCGTAATGTTATCCTATGGGAAAAAAGAAAAGTGAGGCGCCATAACTTTGTCTCCCTGTAATGTTTTTCACCAAACTACTGAAAAGGCACATCTGTGGGCTGTTGGCTGTCTTCCCTCCAAATTTCAGGAAAAAAGACCAAACCGTTATTTTGCAGCAGGGCTCCAAATGATTTCTGTTAAGTGTCGAAAGCGTAATGTTATCCTATGGGAAAAAGCGTCAATTTTGGAGTGCTGTAACTTTTGCCATGATATTTTTCACCAAACTACTGAAGGCACATCTGTGTACTGTTGGCTGTCTTCCCTCCAAATTTCAGGAAAAAAGAACCAAACCGTTATTTTGCAGCAGGGTGCCAAAGAGGTTCCTGTAATGCTTGAACTCCTTAATGTTATCCTGGGGAAAAACTGTCAACTTTGAGTGCCATAACTGCGCCGTTTAATATTTTTCAATGCAACACTGAAAAGCACATCTGTGAGATGTAAGACTCTTCGTTCCTCAAATTTCAGCCCAAAACTCCCAGCGGTTATTTTGCAGTGCAGTGCCAAAGATTGCTGTCATTTTCCACAGACTAGAAAGATTACCAATAGCAATTTCGCGACCTGGGCTGGTGCCTCCCCTGCCTGATGGGTGCGTACCCCCTAGAGACTTCCTAGGCTGCGTCATGCCACCGATGGGGTCCACTACCCCCCTAGGGAGTTACCTAGGCTGCTAGCACACCATCTGGATTTGGTCCTGCCCCTATGGACTTACCTGTGGCTGGCCAGGCCACCTGCTCAATAGGTCCCACCCCCTAGGACTTACGCCAGCTACTAGCACAGGTCCTGATAGTGTCTACCCTAAAGGTTTACCTAAGGCATACGCCCTGGCTGCCCGATAGGGTCCCTACTCAGAGGACTTACCTGAGGCAGGCACCTGCCTGACCCGATAGGGTCTTACCCAAAAGGGACTTACCTAGGCTGGTGCCCTGCCTACCTGATAGGGTCCTACCCTCTAGGGAGTTACCTAGGCTGCTAGCACACTATCTGATATGGTCCTGCCCCCTATGGACTTACCAAGGCTACTAGGCCACCTGCCCAATAGGATTCTACCCCCTACGGAGTTAGCTAGGCTACAAGGCTGCCTGCCCAATAGGGTCCTACCCCCTAGGCTACTAACAAACTACCCGATAGGGTGCTACCCCCTAGGAACTTACCTAGGTTACTGTGCAAGGTTCCTGTAGCGTCCACCCCTAGGGCTTACTTCAGGCCACTCAGAACCCCACCCCTATAGGGTCCAACCCCAAGGACTTACCTAGGTTATTAGCACACTATCTGATAGGGTCCTACCCCTAGGGACTGACCCAGGCTATTAGCACACCATCCTGATGGATTCAACTCCCCAGGGACTTACCTAGGCTACCACCCTGCCTACCCAATAGGGTACACCTCTAGGACTTACCTAGGCAGGTGCCCTGCCTGCCTGATGGGGTCCCACCCTGCACTGACTTACCTAGGCCACTGCCCTTCCTGCCCGAGCATAGGGTCCCACCCCCAGCTTGACTCACCCAGGCCACACTATCCATCAGGGTCCTAGGGACTTCCCTAGGCCACTAGGTGAGGTGTCTGATAGGTCCCACCCCAGGGAGTTACTCCAGGCTACTAGGCCGCCACCTGATAGGCCCCTACCCCTTGGGACTTACCTAGGTGATGCCCTGACTACCTGATTGGGTCCCACCCTCACGGATTTACCTCGCTACTAGCACACCACCTGATAGGGTCCTACCCCCAGGCACCTACCTAGGCTACCACCCATGCCCACCCAATAGTGGTTCTCACCCAGGAATTACCTAGGCCACCGCCATTCTGCCCGATAGGGTCCCCACCCTTGGGACTTACCTAGACTACTGGCAATCTGTCCGATAGGGTCCTACCCTCTAGGACCCAAACTAGGTTTCTAGACTGCCTCGTCCGTGAGGGTCCCAACCCAGTGGGACTTACCTAGGGTGGTGCCCAGCCTACCCGATAGGGTCCTACCCCCTAGGGACTTACCTAATCTACTAGCACTCTACCACGGATAGGGTCCTACCCCCTAGGGACTTACTAAGGCTACTTGCACACTACCCGATAGGGTCCTACCCCCTAGGGACTTACCTGGGCAAATGCCCTGCCTACCCGATAGGGTCCTACCCCCTCAGGACTTACCAAGGCTACTGCCCTGCCTACCTGATAGGGTCCTCCCCCTTAGGAACTTACCTAGGCTATTGCCCTGCCTACCCGATAGGGTCCTACCCCCTAGGGACTCACCTAGGCTAGCAGGCCGCCTGCCCGATAGGGTCCTACACTCTAGGGACGTACTTTAGCCTACTGGCACACAACCCGACAGGGTCTCTACCCCCAGGGACTTACCTGGGCTACTAGGCCACTCTGTCCGATGGGGTCCAACTCCTGGGATTTCCTAGGTTACTGCCCTGCCTACACATAGGTCATACCCCTAGGGACTTACCTAGCCTACTAGGCCACATACCTGATAGGGTGCTACCCCTAGGGACTTTACCTAGGCTACTGCCATGCCTACCAGATCAAGGTCCCACCTCCTAGGGACTTATCTGGGCTGGTGCCCTGCCTCACCCGACAGGGTCCTACCCTCAGGGACTTACCTAGGCTAATAGGCTGCCTTCCCGATAGGTCCCACCCACTAGGATTAACCCCAGGCAACCAGGGTCGCCTGCCAGATAGGTCCAACACACCAGGGACTCACTCCACGCCGCTAGCACACTCTAACAGGGTCCTACTGCCTAGGGACTCTACCTCAGGCTACTAGACCACCACCTGATAGGGTCCCACCCCTAGGGACTTACCCAGGCTAGTAGCACACCACCTGATATGGTCCTACCTCCTAGGGACTTACCTAGGCTACTAGCACTACCGATGGGGTCCCACCCCTAGGGACTTTCCCAGGCTGGTGCCCTGCCTACCCGAAAGGAACCTATCACCAAGGGACTTACCTAGGTTGGTGCCCTGCCTATCCGATTGGGTCCAAGTCCCTAGGGACTTACTAGGCTCCCTCCCTGCCTACCCGATAGGGTCCTACCCCTAGGGACTTACCTAGGCTACTAGACCACCTACCTGATAGGCTCCTACCCCCTAGGGACTTTCCCAGGCTGGTGTCCTGCCTACCTGAAAGGAACCTACCACCTAGGGACTTCAGGTCACTTGTGCACTTCACTCCCGATAGGTCCCACACCCTAGGGGACCTCCGTAGGCTACTAGTCCACCTACCTGATAGGGTCCTCACCCCTAGGGACTTTCCTAGGTTACCAGCACAGTACCTGATAGGTCCTACCCCCTGGGACTCTACCTAGGTTACTGCCCTGCCTGTCCGATAGAGTCCTACTCCCCTAGTGACTTACCCTGGCTACCGCCTGCCCACCTGATAGGGTCCTGCCCCTAGGGACTTACTCTAGGCTACTTGTGGGCCACCCTGTCCGATAGGGTCCTCACCCTAGGGACTTACCTGGGCTGGTGCCCGCCATACCGGGACAGGGTCCACCCCTCAGGGCTCACCCAGGCTATCACTAGCCACCCGTCCAAAAGGGTCCCACCCCCAGGGACCCCTGAAGGCTACTGGGACCACCTGCCTGAGGGGGGCCTACCTGATAGGTCCCACCCTCTAGGAACTGCCCAGGCCACTGTGCCACCCGTCCGGACAGGGTCCCACCTCCAGGGATCACCTAGGCTACTAGCACAACACTTCCATAGGTCCCACCCCTAGGAGTTGCCCAGGCTACTATGCCACCTGCCTGATAGGGGCCTCACCCCCAGGGACTCCACCCAGGCTGGTGCTCCTGTCCGACATGGTCCTACCCCAGGGACTTACCCAGGCTACTGCCATGCCTACCCGACAGGGTCCTACCCCTGGGGAACTTACCTAGGCTACTAGGCCAACTGCCCGACATAGTCCTAACCCCTGAGGGCTTACCTAGGCTACTAGCACACTCCTGGATAGGGTTCTACCCCCATGGACTTCTCTACCTTGGCTACATGGCCACCCATCTGATAGGGCCCCCCACCCCGGGACTTCACCTATTCTACTATGCCACCTGCTCGATAGGGTCCCACTCCTAGGGACTTCCCTAGGCTGGTGCCCTGCCCGTCCGATGGGGTCCCACCCCCAATGACTTCACTCCAGGTTGGTGCCCTGCCTGTCCCGACAGGGTCCCACCTCTAGGGACTTACTCTAGGCTACTATGCCACCTGCCTTATAGGGGTCCCACCTCCTAGGGATGTACCTAGGCTGGTGCCCTGCCTGCCCAATAGGGTCCTACCCCCTAGGGACTTACCTAGGCTGATGCCTTGCCTCCCCGATAGGGTTCAACCCCTAGGGACTTACTTAGGCTGGTGCCCTGCCTGCCCGATAGGGTCCTACCCCCTAGGGACTTACATAGGCTACCCCTGCCTACCCGATGGGTCCCACCCTATAGGGTCCTACCCCCAGGGTCTTAATTGGGCTACTAGACCATCTACCTGATAGGTCCCACCCCTAGGGACTTACCTCAGGCTGCTGCCTCCTGCCCGGGACAGGGTCCTACCCCTAGGGACTTCCCTCAGGCTGCCGCCATGCCCACCCGATAGGGTCCCACCTCCCAGGGAGTTACCCAGCTACCAGCATACTACCTGATATGGTCCCACCCCCAGGCACTTATCTAGGCTACCAGGCCCTGCCCTATAGGGTCCTCACCCCCAGGGACTTACCTTATCAACCAGCACAGGTCCTGATAGGGTTCCCACCCCTAGGGACCGACCCAGGCTACTGCCCTGGCTGCCTGACAGGGTCCCACCCCATTGGGACTTACCTAGGCCTGTACCCTGCCCACCTGAGCAGGGTCTTTTACCCAAAGGGACTTAGCTAGGCTGGTGCCCTGCCATCTGATAGGGTCCTACACTCTAGGGACTTACGAGGCTACCAGCACACACCCAAAGGGTCTTCACCCCTTAGGGTCTTACCCAGGCTACCCACACCTACCTGATAGGCCCCTACCCCAGGGACTACCTAGGCTACTGCCTTGCCTCACCTGACAGGTTCCCACCCCCGAGGACTTACCCAGGCTCTAGGCCACCTGCCTGATATGGTCCCTAACCCCCAGGGCTTACCCAGGCTACCAGCACACTCCCAACAGGGTCCCACCCACCAGGTACTTACCTAAGCAACTGCCCTGCCCGCCTGATAGGGTCCCACCCCTAGGGACTTATCTAGACTGGCACCCTGCCCACCTGATAGGGTACAAGCCCCTCAGGGACTTACCTAGGTGGAGCCTTGCTACCCGGAGCAGGGTCCCACCCTCATGGACTATACCTAGCTACCAGCACAACACCCGATATGGTCCTACCCCTAGGGACTTACCTGGGCTGGTGCCCTGCATAACCGAGCAGGGTCCAACTCCTAGGACTTACCTAGGCTACTAGGCTGCCTGCCCCTAAAAGGATCCCACCCCAAGGGACTTTTAGGCTACCAGGCAGCTTGCCTGAGGGGCCTACCTGATAGGGTCCCACCTCTAGGGAGTTGCCCAGGCTACTGTGCCGCCCGTCCGACAGGGTCCCACCCTCTAGGGACTTACCTAGACTACTCAGCACAATTCCCCATGGGGTCCTACTCCCCAGGGAGCTGCCCAGGCTACTATGCCGCCTGCCCGATGGGGTCTCCCCCTAGACTTACCTAGGCTGCGCGCCTCCGTCCGATATGGTCCTACCCCTAGACTTACCTAGGCTACTGCCATGCTCACCCGATTAGGGTCCTACCCCATGGGGACTTAGCCAGGCTACTAGGCCACCTGCCTGATATGGTCCCAACCCTAGGGCTTACCTAGGCTACCAGCACACTTCCCAAAGCGTCCTTCCCTAAGGACTTACCTTGGCTACAAGGCCACCTATCCGATAGGGTCCTACCCTCTAGGGACTTACCTAGGCTACTATGCCACCTGCCTTATAGGGTCCTACCTCCTAGGGATGTACCTAGGCTGGTGCCCTGCCTGCCCAATAGGGTCTCACCCTAGGACTCACTCTAGGCTACTATGCCATCTGCCTGATAGGGTCCCACCCCCAGGGACTTACCCTAGGCTGGCACCCTGCCCACCAAAGAGGGTCAACCCCTAGGGACTTACTTCTAGGCTGAGTGCCTGCCTCCCTGATAGGGTCCCACCCCTAGGAACTTACGAGGCTACTATGCCACCTGTCCCATAGAGTCCCCACCCTAGGGACTTACCAAGGCTACCACCCTGCCATCCCGATGGGTCCCACCCGACTAGGTCTCACCTCAGGGACTTAATTGGGCTACTAGACCATCTACCTGATAGGGTCCTGCCCCTAGGGACTTACCTAGGCTGCTGCCTCCCCTGCCCGATAGGGTCCTACCCCTAGGGACTCCCCTAGGCTGCCGTCATGCCTACCTCGAGCAGGGTCCCACTCCTAGGGGTTACCCAGGCTACCAGCATACCACCTGATATGGTCCCACCCCCAGGCACTTCACCCAGGCTACCAGGCCGCCTGCTCTATAGGTCCCACCCCTAGGGACTTAATCATCAACCAGCACAGTTCCCGATAGGGTTCTCACCCCCCAGGACTGACCTAGGCTACCGCCCTGGCTGCCTGATAGGTCCCACCCCATTGGGACTTACCCAGGCCTGTACCCCTGCCCACCTCGAGCAGGGTCTCACCAAAAGGGACTTACCTAGGCTGGTGCCCTGCCCATCAGATAGGGTCCCACACCTAGGAACTTATGTAGGCTACTAGCACACACCAATAGGGTCTTCACCCTCTAGGGTCTTACCTAGGCTACCACCACCACCTACCTGATAGGGCCCACCTCCAGGGACTTCACCTAGGCTACTGCCTTGCCCACCCAATAGGTCCCACCCCTGAGGACTTGCCCAGGCTTCTAGGCCACCTGCCTGATATGGTCCCAACCCCAGGGCTTACCCAGGCTACTAGCACACTCCTGATAGGGTCCTACCCCCAGGTACTTACTCTAAGCAACTGCCCTGCCTGCCTATAGGGTCCCACCCCTAGGGACTTACCTAGACTGGTACCCTGCCTACCTGGATAGGGTCCAACCCCCAGGGACCAGCACTAGGTGGTGCCTGGCTTACCCGGGAGCAGTGTCCTACCCTCTATGGACTTACCTAGATACTAGCACAATACCTGATATGGTCCTACCCCATACAGACTTACCTGGGCTGGTGCCCCATACCAATAGGGTCCAACTCCCTAGGGACTTACTCAGGCAACTAGGCCACCCGCCCAGAAGCGGGTCCCACCCCCAGGGACCTACTTAGGCTACTGGACCACTTGCCCGACAGAGGCCTACCCGACAGGGTCCCACTCTAGGAGTTGCCCAGGCTACTATGCCGCCTGCCTGATAGGGCCCACCCCTAGGGACTTACCTAGGCTGGTGCCTTGCCTACCCGATAGGGTCCTACCCTCTAGGGACTTACCTGGGCTACTAGCACAATACCCTATAGGTCCCACCCCTGGGGAATTGCCTAGGCTACTATGCCATCCTGCCTGATAGGGTCTACCCCCAGGGACTTACTCCAGGCAGGGCCCTGCCCACCGACTGGGTCCAAGTCTCTAGGGACTTACCTAGGCCCCTCCTGCCTCACCTGATAGGGTCCCACCCCTAGGGACTTACTTAGGCTGCTAGACCACATACCTGATAGTATCCTGCCCTTAGGGACTTACCAAGGCTGGTGCTTCCCTGCCCAATAGGGTCCTACCCCCTAGGGACTTACCTCGGCTACTGCCATGCCTACCCGATAGGGTTCTGCCTCAAGGACCTTACCCAGGCTACTAGGCCACCCGCCCGATAGGAGTCCCATGCCCTCAGGGACTCTGCTCCAGGCTACTAGTCCACCTACCTGATAGGGTCCTCACCCCTAGGGACTCTCCTAGGTTACTAGCACAGTACCTGATAGGGTCCAACTCCCCAGGGACTCTACCTAGGTTACTGCCCTGCCTGTCCGGAGCAGAGTCCCACCCCCAGTGACTTACCTTGCTTACCACCCCTGCCCACCTGATAGGTCCCACCCCCAGGGACTTACCTCCAGGCTACTAGGCCACCTGCCCGATAGGGTCCTACCCCTAGGGACTCTAATAGGCTACTAGCACACTACCCGATATGGTCCTACCCCTAGGGACTTACCTGGGCTGGTGCCCTGCATACCCGATAGGGTCCAATTCCGTAGGGACTTACCTAGGCTACTAGGCCACCTCCCCCAAAAGGGTCCCACCCCTAGGACTTAGTTAGACACTAGGCCGCTTGCCTGAGGGGGCCTCACCTGATAGGGTCCCACCTCTAGGGAGTTGCCTAGGCTACTGTGCCGCCTGGCCCGAGCAGGGTCCTACCCTCTAGGGACTTACCCAGGCTACTAGCACAATCCCCATAGGGTCCCACTCCCTAGGAGCTGCCCAGGCTACTATGCCACCTCTGCCTGATTGGGGCCCACCCCCAGGGACTTCACCTAGGCTGGTGCTTCCCTGTCCGATCATGGTCCCACCCCTAGGGACTTACCTAGGCTACTGCCATGCCTACCCGACAGGGTCCCACCCCTGGGACTCACTCCAGGCTACTAGGCCACCTGTCCGGACATGGTCCCAACCCCAGGGCTTACCCAGGCTACTAGCACACTCCTATAGGGTCCCACCCCAAGGACTCACCTTGGCCAAGGCCGCCTATCTGATAGGGCCCCCCCCAGGGACTTCACCTATTCTACTATGCCACCTGTCCGACAGGGTCCTATTCCCTAGGGATTCTACCCAGGCTGGTGCCCTGCTCTGCCTCGATGGGGTCCTCACCCCAATGACTTACCTAGGTTGGTGCCCTGCCTGCCCGAACAGGGTCCCACCCTCCAGGGACTTACCCAGGCTACTATGCCACCTGCCTTATAGGTCCCACCTCCCAGGGATGTACCTAAGCTAGTGCCCTGCCAGTCCGATAGGGTCTCACCCCTAGGACTTACCTAGGCTACTATGTCATCTGCCTGATAGGTCCCACCCCTAGGGACTTACCCAGGCTGGTGCCCTGCCTCACCCGAGTAGGGGTTCAACCCCTCAGGGACTTCACTTAGGCTGGTGCCCTGCCTGCCCGACAGGGGTCCCACCCCCAGGAACCTTACATAGCAACTATGCCACCTGCCCAACAGGGTCCTTCCCTAGGGACTCTACCAAGGCTACCACCCTGCCTCACCCGATGGGTCCCACCCGACAGGGTCCTACCCCCAGGGACTTAATTGGGCCACTAGACCGCTCACCTGATAGGGTCCCCCCCTAGGGACTTACCCCAGGCTGCCTCCCTGCCCGATAGGGTCCTTCCCCCAGGGACTTCCCTAGGCTGCCGCCATGCCTACCCGACGAGGGTCCCACCTCCCAGGGAGTTACTCAGGCCACTAGCATACTACCTGATATGGTCCCACCCCCCAGGCACTTACCCAGGCTACTAGGCCACCTGCTCTATAGGGTCCCACCCCTAGGGACTTACCTTATCAACCAGCACAGGTCCCGATAGGGTTCACCCCTAGGACTCGACCCAGGCTACGTGCCCTGGCTGTCCGACAGGGTCCCACCCCATTGGGACTTACTCAGGCCTGCACCTGCCTACTGACAGGGTCTTACCCAAAAGAGACTTACCCTAGGCTGGTGCCCTGCCCATCTGATAGGGTCCACACTCTAGGGACTTCACGAGGCTAACAGCACAATACCCACAGGGTCTTGCCCCTTAGGGTCTTCACCTAGGCTACCGCCCATGCCTACCTGATAGGGCCCTCACCCAGGGACCTACCTAGGCTACTGCCTTGCTCACACCGACAGTTCTCACCCCTGAGGACTTATCTAGGCTTCTAGGCCACCTGCCTGATATGGTCCCAACCCCAGGGCTTACCTAGGCTACTAGCACTCTCCCACAGGGTCCCACCCCAGGTACTTACCAAAGCAACTGCCCTGTTCTCCCGATAGGGTCCCACCCCCAGGGACTTACCCAGACTGGTACCCTGCCACCCGGACAGGGTCCAACCCCTTGGGACTTACCTAGGTGGTGCCTTGCTTACCGAGCAGGGTCCCACCCTCTATGGACTTTACCTAGGCTACCAGCACAATACCCGGAGCATGGTCCTACCCCTAGGGACTGCCTGGGCTGGTGCCCTGCATACCGAGTAGGGTCCAACTCCCTCAGGGACTTACCTAGGCTACCAGGCTGCCTGCCTGAAAGGGTCCCACCCCAAGGGACTTAGTTAGCTACAGGCCGCTTGCCTGAGGGGGGCCCACCTGATAGGGTCCCACCCTCCAGGAGCTGCCCAGGGCTACTGTGCCACCCGCCCGATAGGGTCCCACCCCCAGGGACGCACTCCAGGCTACCAGCACAATAATCTCATAGGGTCCCATTCCCCAGCAAGCTGCCCAGGCTACTATGCCACCTGCCTGATAGGGGACAACCCCCTAGGGACTTACCTAGGCTGGTGCTTCCCTGCCCGATATGGTCCTACTCCCTAGGGACTTACCTAGGCTACTGCCATGCCTACCCGATAGGGTCCTACCCCATGGGGACTTACCTAGGCTACTAGGCCACCTGCCTGATATGGTCCTAACCCCTAGGGCTTATCTAGGCTACTAGCACACTCCCAACAGGGTCCTTCCCAAGGATCTCACTCTTGGCTACAAGGCCTTCATCTGATAGGGTTCCACCTCTAGGGACTCTACCTAGGCTACTAGCACACCCATAGGTCCCACTCCTAGGGAGTTGACCAGGCTACTATGCCGCCTGCCTGATTGGGGCACACCCCCTAGGGACTTACCTAGGCTGGTGCTTTCCTGCCCGATAGGGTCCTACCCCCTGGGGACTTACCTGGGCTGCTAGGCCACCTGCCCGATATGGTCCTAACCCCTAGGGCTTACCTAGGCTACTAGCACACTTCCCGATAGGGTCCTACCCCTAAGGACTTACCTTGGCCACAAGGCCGCCTATCTGATAGGGCCTTACCCGTAGGGACTTACCTATTTTACTTTGCCACCTGCCCTATAGGGTCCCACTCCTAGGGACTCTACCCAGGCTGGTGCCCTGCCCGTCCGATGGGGTCCCACCCCAACGACTTTACCCAGGTTGGTGCCCCTGCCTGCTCAATAGGGTCCCACCCTCCAGGGACTTACCTGGCAAGCCATAGCCACCTGCCTTATAGGGTCCCTACCTCCTAGGATGTACCTAGGCTGTGCCCTGCCCGCCCGATAGGGTCTTACCCCAGGGACTTCACCTAGGCTACATATGTCATCTCTGATAGGTCCTACCCCTAGGGACTTCACTCCAGGTTGCGCCCTGCCTCACCCAATAGGGTTCAACCCTAGGGACTTACTTAGGCTGGTGTCCTGCCTGGCCGATAGGGTCCCACCCCTAGGGACTTATGTAGGCAACTATGCCACCTGCCCGATAGGGTTCTTCCCCTAGGGACTTACCAAGGTTACCACCCTGCCTACCCGATGGGTCCCACCCGATAGGGTCCTACCCCCTAGGGACTTAATTGGGCTACTAGACCCTCTACCTGATAGGGTCCTACCCTAGGGACTTACCTAGGCTGCTGCCTCCCTGTCCGATAGGGTCCTACCCCCAGGGACTTCCCTAGGCTGCCGTCATGCCTACCCGATTAGGGTCCTACCTCCTAGGGAGTTACCTAGGCTACTAGCATACTACCTGATATGGTCCTACCCCCTAGGCACTTACCTAGGCTACTAGGCCGCCTGCTCTATAGGGTCCTACCCCCTAGGGACTTACCTTATCAACTAGCACAGGTCCCAATAGGGTTCTACCCCCTAGGGACTGACCTAGGCTACTGCCCTGGCTGCCCGATAGGGTCCTACCCCATTGGGACTTACCTAGGCCTGTACCCTGCCTACTTGATAGGGTCTTACCCAAAAGGGACTTACCCTTATGGGTTGGTGCCCTACCTATCTGATAGGGTCCTACACTCTAGGGACTTACGTAGGCTACTAGCACAATACCCAATAGGGTCTTAACCCTTAGGGTCTTACCTAGGCTACCGCCACGCCTACCTGATAGGGCCCTCACCCCAGGGACTCTCACCTAGGCTACTGCCTTGCCTCACCTGATAGGGTCCCACCCCATGAGGGCTTACCTAGGCTTCTAGGCCACCTGCCTGATATGGTCCCAACCCCAGGGCTCACCCAGGCTACTAGCACACACCCCACAGGGCCTCACCCCAAGGACTTACCCAGGCTGGTGCTTCCTGCCCGGACATGGTCCTACTCCCTAGGGACTTACCTAGGCTACTGTCATGCCTACCCGATAGGGTCCTACCCCATGGGGACTTACCTAGGATACTAGGCCACCTGTCTGATATGGTCCTAACCCCTAGGGCTTACCTAGGCTACTAGCACACTTCCCAATAGGGTCCTTCCCCTAAGGACTTACCTTAGCTACAAGGCCGCCTATCTGAAAGGGTCCTCCCCTCTAGGGACTTACCTAGGCTACTAGAACAATACTGCATAGGGTCCTACTCCCTAGGGAGTTGCCTCCAGGCTACTATGCCGCCTGCCTGATAGGGGCCTCACCCCAATGACTTACCTAGGGCTGGTGCTTCCCTGCCTGATATGGTCCCACCCCTCAGGGACTTACCCAGGCTCACCGCATGCTCACCTGATAGGGTCCCACCTCCCAGGGAGTTACCCAGGCTACTAGCATACTACCTGATATGGTCCTACCCCCAGGCACTCTACCTAGGCCACTAGGCTGCCTGCTCCATAGGGTCCCACCCCTCAGGACTTTCACCTTCCATCAACTAGCACAGGTCCCGATAGGGTTCCCACCTTTAGACTGACCTAGGCTACTGCCCTGGCTGTCCGAGCAGGGTCCCACCCCATTGGGACTTCACCTAGCCTGGTACTCCTGCCTACTCAATAGGGTCTTACCAAAGGGACTTACCCTCACGGGTTGCGCCCTGCCATCTGATAGGGTCCTACACTCTAGGGACTTTACTGTGAGGCTACTAGCACAATACCCAATAGGGTCTTACCCTTAGGGTCTTACCTAGGCTACCGCCACACCTACCTGATAGGACCTCACCCCAGGGACTCACTCAGGCTACTGCCTTGCTTCACCCGAGCAGGGTCCCACCCCTGAGGACTCACCAGGCTCTCAGGCCACCTGCCTGATATGGTCCCAACCCCAGGGCTTACCTAGGCTCTAGCACACTCCCAATAGGGTCCTTCCCAAGGACCTACTTGGCCACAAGGCCGCCATCTGATAGGGTCCTACCTCTAGGGACTTACCTAGGCTACTAGCACACACCCCATAGGGTCCTACTCCCTAGGGAGTTGCCTAGCTACTATGCCACGCCTGATAGGGGCCTTCCCCTAATGACTCTACCTAGGCTGGTGCTTCCTGCCCAACATGGTCCTCACCCTAGGGACTTACCTAGGCTACTGCCATGCCTACCTGATAGGGTCCTGCCCCAAAGGGACTTACCTAGGCTACTAGGCCACCTGCCCGATATGGTCCTAACCCCTAGGGCTTACCTAGGCTTCTAGCACACTTCCCAATAGGGCCCTACCCCCTCGGGACTTACCTAGGCTGGTTTCTTGCCTACCCGATAGGGTCCTACCTTCTATGGACTTACCTAGACTACTAGCACAATACCCTATGGGGTCCAACCCCCTAGGGACTTATCTATTCTACTTTGCCACCTACCCGATCAGGGTCCTACCCCTAGGGACTTACTCCAGGCTGGTGCCCTGCCCACCCGAGCAGGGTTCCACCCCTAGGGACTTACCTAGACTGGTGCCCTGCCTGCCTGATAGGGTCCTACTTCTAGGGACTTACCCAGGCTGGTGCCCTGCCCACCCAATAGGATCTACTCTAGGACTTCACTTAGCTGGTGCCCTGCCTGCCAGAGAGGGTCCAACCTTTAGGTATCTTACCTAGGTGGGTGCCTGCCTGCCCTATAGGGTCCCACGCCCCCAGGACTTATAAGGCTACTATGCAATCTGCCCAATAGGGTCCCACCCTCTAGGGACTTTCCTAGGCTGGTGCCCCTGCCCACCCAATTGGCCCCACCCCTAGGGACTTACTTAGGCTGGTGCCCTGCTCGTCTGAGCAGGGTGCTACCCCTTAGGACTTACCTAGGCTGGTGCCCAGCCCATCCAATTGGGTCCCAGGTCCATAAGGACTCACCAAGACTCCTCCTGCCTACGCTGAGCAGGGTCCCACCCTAGGGACTTACCTAGCTGGTGCTTCCCCGCCCAATAGGGTCCCACCTCCCAGGACTTACCTAGGCTACTGCCATGCCTCACCCGAGCAGGGTCCCACACCCTGGGACTTACTTGGCCACTAGGCCACCAGCCCGTTATGGTCCTAACCCCTAGGGCTTACCTAGGCTACTAGCACACTTCCCGATAGGGTCCTACCCCCTAGGGACTTACGTAGGCTACTATGCCACCTGCCCGATAGGGTCCTACCCCTAGGGACTTATCTAGGCTGGTGCCCTGCCTACCCAATAGGGTTCTACCCCCTAGGGACTTACATAGGCTACTATGCCACCTGCCTGATAGGGTCCTACCCCTAGGGACTTACCAAGGCTACCACCTTGCCTACCCGATGGGTCCTACCTGATAGGCACTTACGTAGGCTGGTGCACTGCCTATCTGATAGGGTCCTACCCCATAGGGACTTCATTGGGCTACTAGACCGCCTACCTGATAGGGTCCCACCCCCAGGGACTTTCCTAGGTTGCCACCCCTGGCCGTCCGACAGGGTCCCACCCCACATGGACTTAATTAGGCCTGTACCCTGCCCACCCAATAGGGTCTACCCAAAAGGGACTTACCTAGGCTGGTGCCTTGCCTCACCTGATAGGTTCTACCCTCTAGGGACTCTACCTAGGCTACTCACCACAATACCTGATAGGTCCCACACCCAGGGACCTACCTCATTGGCCAGGCCACCCACCTGATTTGGTCCCACCCCTGGGTGTTACCTAGGCTACCGCCATGCCTGCCTGATAGGGTCCTACCCCCTAGGAACTTACCTAGGCTGGTGCCCTTCCTACCCAATATGGTCCTACCCCTTAGGGACTTAGCTAGGCTAATAGTCTGCCTTCCCGATAGGGTCCTACCCCCTTGGGACTTACCTACGCTTCTAGCACACTCCCGATAGGGTCCTCCCGCTAGGGACTTACCTAGGCTACTAGCACACTACTCGATAGGGTCCTACCTCCTAGGGACTTACCTAGGCTACTAGCACACTATCCAATAGGGTCCTACCCCCTTGTGACTTCACCTAGGCTACTCAACACACCACCCGACAGGGTCTCACCACCAAGGATCTCACCTAGGCTGCAGCATCACCACCCGACAGCATCCTACCCCCTAGGAGCTTACCCAGGCTGGTGCCCTGCCTATCCAAAAGGGACCTACCACCTAGGGACTTACCTAGGCTACTAGCACTCTACCTGATAGGGTCCTACCCCCTAGGGACTTACCTAGGCTACTACGCCATCTACCTGATAGGGTCCTACCTTCCAGAGACTTTCCTAGGTTATGAGCATACTACCCATTAGTTTCCTACCCCTGAGGGACTTACCTAGGCTACTGCCCTGCCTGCCCAATAGGGTCCTACCCCCCTATTGACTAACCTAGGCTACTGCCCTGCCTACCCGCTATGGTCCTTCCCACTAGGGACTTACCTGGGCTGGTGCCTGCATACCCAATAGGGTCCAACTCCCTAGGGACTTACCTAGGCTACTAGGCCACCTGTCCGAAAGGGTAATACCCCCTAGGGACTTACTTAGGCTACTAGGCCACCTGCCCAATAGGGGCCTACACGATAGGGTCCTAACCCCTAGGGAGTTTCCTTAGGCTACTATGCCACTTGCCTGATAGGGTCCTACCCACTAGGGACTTACCTAAGCTACTGCCATGTATATCCAAAAGGTTCCTACCACCTGTGGACTTACCTTGGTTACTAGGCCACCTGCCCAATATGGTCCTACTCCATAAGGACTTACCGAGGCTACTAGCACACTTCCCAATAGTGTCCTACCACCTAGGGGCTTCCCTAAGCTACCGCCCTCCGTGCCCAATAGCGTGCTTCCCCTAGGGACTTACCTAGGCTGCTACCCTGCCTACCCGATAGGGTCCAACCCCAAGGGACTTACCTAGGCTACCAGCACAATACCTGATAGGGTTGTACCCCATAGGGACTTACCTTTTCTACTAGGCCACCTACCTGATAGAGTCCTACCCCCTGGGGACTTACCTAGGCAACCGCCATACCTGCCTGATAGGGTCCTACCCCCTAGAGACTTACCTAGGCTGGTGCCCTGCCTACCAGATGGGGCCCTAACCTGTTTTATGGCTTACCATGGCTTCTAGGCTGCATGCTCTATAGGGTCCTACCCCTAGGCTACTAGCACACTACCCGATAGGGTGCCACCTCTTAGGGACTTACCTAGGCTACTAGGCAAGGTGTCTCATAGGGTCCTACCCCTAGGGGCTTACCTAGGCTACTAGCACACTACCCAATAGGGTCCTTCCCCATAGTTTCTTACCTAGGCTGGTGCCCTGCCTACCTGATAGGGTCCAACCCCTAGGGACTTAGCTAGGCTACTAGCACACTATCTGATAGGGTGCTACCCCAGAGACTTACCTAGGCTACTAGAACACTACCCGATATGGACCATCTCCCTAGGGAACTCACTCTAGCTACCACCCTGCCTCACCCGATCAGGGTTGTACCTCTAGGGACTTTACTAGGCTACCGCCCCTGCTTGCTGAAATGGTCCCACCCCTAGGGACTTACCAGGTTACCAGCACACTACCCCCCAGAGTCTGACTCCCAGGGTCCTCACCTAGGCTAGTAGCACACCATCCGACAGTGTCTTAGGGACTTCACCTAGGCTACTAGGCGATGTGCCTGATAGGGTCCTACCCCAAGGGGCTTACCTAGCCTACTAGGGTGTCTACCTGATAGGGCCCTACCCCTAAGGGACTTACCTAACGTGGTACCTTTCCTTCCTGATAGGGTCCAACCCCTAGGGACATACCTAGGTTACTAGCACACTACCCGATAAGGTCCTACCCCCTTGTTACTTACCTAGGCTACTGCCCTGCCTGCCCACTAGGGTCCTACCCATAGGGACTTACCTAGGCTACTAGGCCGCCAGCTCGATAGGGTCCTACCCCCTTGGGACTTAAATAGGCTTCTAGCACACTACCTGATGGGGTTCAACCCCCTAGGGACTTACCTAGACTGGTGCCCTGCCTACCCGATAGGGTCCAACTCCCTGGGGACTTACCTAGGTTACTAGGCCACCTTCCCGATAGGGTCCTACCCCCTCGGGACTTACTTAGGCTACTAGGCCGCCTGCCCAGTAGGAGCCTAACTGATAGGGTCCTACCCCCTCGGGACTTACCTAGGCTACTATGCCATCTGCCTGATAGGGGCCTACACCCTAGGGACTTCCCTAGACTGGTGCCCACCCTACTCGATTGGGTCCAAGTCCCTAGGGACTTACCTAGGCTACTGCCCTGCCTACCCGATAGGGTCCCACCCCCAGGGATTTACCTCAGGCTACTATGTCACCCGTCCGACAGGTTCCTACCCCTAGGGACTTACTCTAGCCTGGTGCCCTGCCTGCCTGATATGGTCCCAGCCCCTAGGGACTTACCTAGGCTACTATGCCACCTGCCTGATAGGGTCCTACCCCCAAGGACTTACCTAGGCTGGTGCCCTGCCTGCCCAATAGGGTCCTACCCAGGCTACTATGCCATCTGTCCAATAGGGTCCTACCCCATAGGGACTTACCTAGGCTACTAGGCTGCCTGCCTGATAAGGTCCTACCCTCTAGGGACTTACCTTGGCTACTAGGCCACCTACCCGATAGGGTCCAACTCCCTGGGGACCCTATGTAGGGTACTAGGCCACCTACCTGATAGGGTCCTACCCCCTAGTGACTAACCTAGGCTACCGCCATGCCTGCCTGCTAGGGTCCCGACCCCTTGGGACTTACCTAGGCTTGTGCCCTGCCAACCAGATGGGGCCCTTCCCTCTTTTGGGGTTTACTAAGGCTACTAGGCCACCTGACCGATATTGTTGTACCCCCTAGGGAGTTACCTAGGCTTCTAGGCCACCTGCCCAATAGGTTCCTACCCCCAGGCTACTAGCACACTTCCTGATAGGGTGCTACCCCTTAGGGACTTACCTAGGCTACTAGGCAAGGTGTCTCATAGGGTCCGACACCGGGCTTACCTAGGCTACTAGCACACTACAATAGGGTCCTTCCCCAGTTTCACCTAGGTGGGTGCCCTGCCTACCCGATAGGGTCCAACCCCCTAGGGACTTACCTAGGCTACTAGCACACTATCTGATAGGGTGCTACCCCTAGAGACTTACCTAGACTACTAGAACACTATCCGATGAGTCCAACTCCCTGGGACTACCTAGGCTACCACCCTGCCCCACCCAACAGGGTCCCACCCTAGAGACTTCACCTAGGGTACCACCCTGCCTACCCGATAGGGTCGTACTCTAGGGACTTACCTAGGCTACTGCCTGCTTGCCCAAAATGGTCTGACCCCTAGGGCCTGCCTAAGCTAGTAGCACACCACCCGATAGGGTCCTAGGGACTTACCTAGGCTACTAGGCGATGTGCCTGATAGGGTCCCACTCCCAAGGGACTTACCTTGCCTACTTGAGTGTTCACCTGTTAGGGCCCTACCCCAAGGACTTACCTAGGGTGGTGCCCTTCCCACCTGATAGGGTCCTACCCCAGGACTTCACTCAGGCTTCTAGCACACTATCTGATAGGGTCCCACCCCTAGGGACTTACCTAGGTTGCTAGGCTGCCACCTGATAGGGTCCTTCCCTAGGGACTTCACCCAGGTTACTAGCACTCACCCGACAGGTCCAACCCCTAGGACTTACCTAATCTACTCTCTTGCCTGCCTGATAAGGCCTCACCCCTAGGGACTTACCTAGGGTGGTGCCCTTCCCACCAATAGGGTCCCACCCCTAGGGACTTACCTAGGCAACCGCCCTGCCTGCCTGATAGGGCCTTACCCCCTAGGGATTTACCTAGGCTACTAGACCACCTGCCTGATAGGGTCCTACTCCTGTGGGAATTAAATAGGCTTCTAGCACACTACCTGATAGGGTCCAACCACCTAGGGACTTACCTATGCTGATGCCCTGCCTACCCGATAGGGTCCAACTCCCTGAGGACTGACGTAGGGTACTAGGCCACCTTCCTGATAGGGTCCTATCCCCTAGGGACTTACTTAGGCTACTAGGCCACCTGCCCAGTAGGAGCCTACCCGATAGGGTTGTACTCCCTAGGGACTTACCTAGGCTACCACCCTGCTTGCCTGAAATGGTCCTACCCCTAGGGACTTACCGAGGCTACTAGCACACTTCTCCTTAGAGTCTGACCCCCTAGAGCCTTACCTATGCTAGTAGCACACTACCCGATAGGGTCCTAGGGACTTACCTAGGCTACTAGGCGATGTGCCTGATAGGGTCCTACAACCAATGGACTTACCTTGCTTACTTGGTGTGTACCTGTTAGGGCCCTACCCCTAGGGACTCTCACTCTAAGGTGGTGCCCTTCCTACCTGATAGGGTCCCACCCCTAGGGACTCTACTCTAGGCTTCTAGAACACTATCTGATAGGGTCCTACCCCTAGGACTTATCTAGGTTGCTAGGCCACGTACTTGATAGGGTCCTGCCCTAGGGACTTACCTAGGTTACTAGCACACTACCCGATAGGTCCAACCCCTAGGGACTCTACCTAGTCTACTCTCTGCCTGCCCGACAGGGCTGTACCCTAGGGACTTCACCTAGGTGGTGCCCTTCCCACCGAGCAGGGTCATACCCTAGGGACTTCCTCAGCAACCGCCTGCCTGCCTGATAGGGTCTTACCCCATAGGGATTTACCTAGGCTACTAGACTGCCTGCCTGATATGGTCCTTCTCCTGTGGGACTTAAATAGGCTTCTAGCACACTACCTGATAGGGTCCAACCCCCTAGGGACTTACCTATTCTGGTGCCCTGCCTACCCGATAGGGTCCAACTCCCTGGGGACCCTACATAGGGTACTAGACCACCTTCCTGATAGGGTCCTACCCCTAGGGACTTACCTAAGCTACTATGCCACCTGCCCGACAGGCCTACCCCAGGGACTTACCTAGACTGGTGCCCACCCCACTGATTTGGTCCAAGTCCCTACGGACTTACCTAGGCTACCACCATGCCTGCCAGATACAGTCCTACCTCCTAGGAACTTACCTAGGCTGGTGCCTTGCCTACCCGATAGGGTTCTACCCCTAGAGACTTACGTAGGCTGGTGCCCTGCCCACCCAATTGGGTCCTACCCCATAGGGACTTACCTAAGCTATGATGTCACCTGCCCGATAGGGTCCTACTGCCTAGGGACTTACCTAGGCTAGTGCCCTGCCTACCTGGTAGGGTCCTACCCCCTGGGGACTTACCTAGGCTACTATGCCACATGCCTGATAGGGTCCCACCCCATGGACTTTACTCTAGGCTACTATGCCACCTGTCCGATAGGGTCCTACCCCTAGCTACTTACCTAGGCTCGTGCCCTGACTCACCCAATGTGTCTCCACCCTAGGGACTTACCTAGGCTGGTGCCCTGCCTGCCTGATAGGGTCCCACCCCTAGGGACTTCCTAGGCTACCGCCATGCCTACCTGAAAGGGTCGCACTCTCTGGGAGTTACCAGCTAGGCTACTAAGCACACTACCTGATATGTTCCTACCCCTATGGACTTACCTAGGCTACTAGGCCACCTGCTCAATAAGGTCCTACCCCTAGGGACTTATCTAGACCTCTGCCCTGGCTGTCTGATAGGGTCATACCCCCTAGGGACTTACCTAGGCTACCGCCATGCCTACCAGATAAGGTCCTACCCCTAGGGACTTATCTAGCCTGGTGCCCTGCCTACCCGATAGGGTCATATGCTCTGCAGACTTACCTAGGCTACTAAAACACTACCCAATAGGGCCGTAGTCCCCAGGGACTTACCTAGGCTGGTGCCCTGCCTACCCGAATAGGGTTCTACTCCTAGGGACTTACTTAGGCTGGTGCCCTGACTGCCCAACAGGGTCCTACCCCCTCGGGACTTACACAGGCTACTATGCCACCTGCCTGATAGGGTCCTACCCCAGGTACTTACCAAGGCTACCGCCCTGCCTACCTGAGTTGTCCTACCCAATAGGGACTTACGTAGGCTGGTGCACTGCCTATCCAATAGGGTCCTACCCCTAGGGACTTAATTGGGCTACTAGACTGCCTACCTGATATGGTCCTACCCCCTAGAGACTTATGTAGGCTGCTGCCTCCCTGCCCGATAGGGTCCTACCCCCTAGGGACTTCCCTAGGCTACTGTCAGGCCTAGCAGATAGGGTCCTACCTGCTATAGAGTTACCTAAACTACTAGCATACTACCTGATATGGTCCTACCCCTAGGCACTTACCTAGGCTACTAGGTCACCTGCTCTATAGGGTCCTACCCCCTAGGGACTTACTTTATCAATTAGCACAGGTACCAATAGAGTTCTACCCCCAGGGACTAACCTAGGCTACCGCCCTGGCTGCCTGATAGGGTCCTACCCCTTAGGGACTTATCTAGGCCGGTACCCTGCCTACCGGATAGGGTCTTACCCAAAAGGGACTTACCTAGGCTGGTGCCCTGCCTATCTGATAGGATCCTACCCTCTAGGGACTTACCTAGGCTACTAGCACAATACCCAATAGGGTCCTACCCCCTAGGGTCTTACCTAGGCTACCGCCACACCTACCTGATAGGGTCCTGCCCCTAGGGACTTACCTAGTCTGGTGCTTCCCTGCCCGATAGCGTCCTACCCACAGGGACTTACCTAGGCTACTTCCATGCCTACCCGATAGGGTCCTTCCCCCTTGGGACTTAACTAGGCTACTAGGCCACCTGCCTAATATGGTCCTAACCCCTAGGGCTTACCTAGGCTACTAGCACACTTCTTGATAGGGTCCTACCCCTAAGGACTTACCTAAGTAACTGCCCTGCCTGCAGGGCCTTTCAGGCTCACTTTCTGTAGTGAAAAAGATGTTTAGGCTTACTTTCCTGCAGCCGGCTGTTTTTCTATTCCAGAAACGCTGTGAAATTTGGACTTGCGTGGTGAAACATTTTTTCAGGCTCACTTTCCGCAGTGAAAAAGATGGATAGGCTTACGTTTTTGCAGCCAGCTGTTTTTCTATGGCAGAAATCAGTGAAATTTGGACTATGCAGTGAAAATTCTTTCAGGCTCACTTTCTGCATTGAAAAGATGGTTAGGCTTACTTTCCTGCAGCCGGCTGTTTTTCTATGGCAGAAACGGTGAAATTTGGACTTGTGCAGTGAAACATTTTTCAGGCTCACTTTCCGCTGTAAAAAGTTAGTCCGGCTGACTTTTCATGGTGAAAAAGTTGGTTAGGCTTTATTTTCCGCAGCCGCTGTTTTTCTATGGCAGAAACACTGTGAAATTTGACTTCTGCAGGAAAAAATTTTTCTGGCACATTTCAGTGGTAAAAGTTAGTCAGGCTGACTTTCTGTGGTGAAAAGTTGCTTAGGCTTACTTTCCGCAGCTGGCTGTTTTTCTATGGCAGAAATGCAGTGAGATTTGATTCATGGTGAAAAATGTTTTCAGGCTCACTTTCTGTGGTAAAAGATGGTTAGGCTTACTTTCCTGCAGCCGGCTGTTTTCTATGGCAGAAATGCTGTGAAATTTGAACTTGTGCGGTGAAACATTTTTTCAGGCTCACTTTCCGCTGGTAAAAAGTTAGTCCAGCTGACTTTCTGCAGTGAAAAGTTGGTTAGGCTTACTTTCCTGCAGCTGGATATTTTCTGTGGCAGAAATGCGGTGAGATTTTGGACTTGTGTGGTGAAAAATGTTTTCAGGCTCACTTTCTGTGGTAAAAAGATGGTTAGCTTACTTTCCTGCAGACGGCTGTTTTTCTATCGCAGAAACACAGTGAAAACCTTTTCAGGCTCACTTTCTGCGTAAAAGTTAGTCTGGCTGACTTTTCACGGTGAAAAGTTGGTTAGTCTTACTTTCCTGCAGCCAGCTGTTTTTCTATGGCAGAAACGCGTGAAATTTGGACTAGTGTGGTGAAAAATTTTCAGGCTCACTTTCATGTGAAAAGATGGTTGAGCTTACTTTCCTGCAGTTGACAGTTTTCTATGGCAAAAATGCAGTGAAATTTGGACTTGCACTGTGAACATTTTTTTCAGGCTCACTTTCCGCAGTGAAAAAGATTGTTAGGCTTACTTTCCTGTAGCCAGCTGTTTTTCCATAGCAGAAACGCAGTGAAATTTGGACTTGGGCGGTGAAAGATTTTTTCAGGCTCACTTTCCATGGTGAAAAAGATGGTTAGGCTTACTTTCCTGCAGCCGGCTGTTTTTCTATGACAGAAACATGGTGAAATTTGGACTTGCGCAGTGAAAAAATTTTCAAGCAGAATTTCTGTGGTAAAAAAGAGTCAGGCTGACTTTCTGTGGTGAAAAAGATGGTTAGGCTTACTTTCCTGCAGCCAGCTGTTTTTCTATGGCAAAAACAAGGTGAAATTTGGACTTACACAGTGAAAAAATTTTTCAGGCTCACTTTCCACAGTGAAAAAGATGGTTAGGCTTACTTTCCTGCAGCTGGCTGTTTTTCCATAGCAGATACACAGTGAAATTTGGACTTGCGTGGTGAAACATTTTTTCAGGCTCACTTTCCATGGTAAAAAAGTTAGTCCAGCTGACTTTCTGCGGTGAAAAAGTTTGTTAGGCTTACTTTCCTGCAGCTGGATGTTTTTCTGTGGCAGAAATGCGGTGAGATTTGGACTTGACAGGTGAAAATGTTTTCAGGCTCACTTTCTGTGGTAAAAAGATGGTTAGGCTTACTTTCCTGCAGATGGCTGTTTTCATGGCAGAAACGCGGTGAAACATTTTTCAGGCACACTTTCCATGGTGAAAAGATGGTTAGGCTTACTTTCCTGCAGCTGGCTATTTTTCTATAGCAGAATCATGGTGAAATTTGGACTTGCGCGGTGAATAATTTGTTCAGGCTCACTTTCTGCAGTAAAAAAGTTAGTCTGGCTGACTTTCTGCAGTGAAAAAGATGATTAGGCTTACTTTCCTGCAGCCAGCTGTTTTTCTATGGCAGAAACACTGAGAAATTTGGACTTGTGCAGAGAAAAACCTTTTCAGGCTCACTTTCCGCATTGAAAAAGATGGTTAGGCTTACTTTCCTGCAGCTGGCAGTTTTTCCATAGCAAAAATGTGGTGAAATTTGGACTTGCACCGTGAAAATTTTTTTTCAGGTTCACTTTCCACGGTGAAAAAGATGGTTAGGCTTACTTTCCTGCAGCCGGCTGTTTTCCTATGGCAGAAACATGGTGAAATTTGGACTTGCACGGTGAAAAAATTTTCAGCAGAATTTCCGCAGTAAAAAAGTTAGTCAGGCTCACTTTCTGCGGTGAAAAAGATGGTTAGGCTTACTTTCCTGCAGCCAGCTGTTTTTCTATGGCAGAAACGCGGTGAAATTTGGACTTGCACGGTGAAAAATTTTTTCAGGCTCACTTTCCGCAGTGAAAAAGATGGTTAGGCTTACTTTCCTGCAGCCGGATGTTTTTCTATGGCAGAAACACAGTGAAATTTGGACTTGCATGGTGAAAAATTTTTTCAGACTCACTTTCGCATTGAAAAAGATGGTTAGGCTTACTTTCCTGCAGCCGGCTGTTTTTCTATGACAGAAACGTGGTGAAATTTGGACTTGTGCGGTGAAACATTTTTCAGGCTCACTTTCCGCGGTAAAAAGTTAGTCTAGCTGACTTTCTGCAGTGAAAAAGTTGGTTAGGCTTACTTTCCTGCAGCTGGATGTTTTTCTGTGGCAGAAATGCGGTGAGATTTGGACTTGCGCGAGTGAAAAATGTTTTCAGGCTCACTTTCTGCGGTAAAAAAGATGGTTAGGCTTACTTTCCTGCAGATGCCTGTTTTCTACAGCAGAAATGTGGTGAAACATTTTTCAGGCACACTTTCTGCGCGTGAAAAGATGGTTAGGCTTACTTTCCTGCAGATGCCGCTGTTTTCATGGTGAAATTTGGACTTGCGCGGTGAAAAATTTGTTCAGGCTCACTTTCTGCAGTAAACAAGTTAGTCCAGCTGACTTTCTGTGGTGAAAAAGATGATTAGGCTTACTTTTCTGCAGCCAGCTGTTTTTCTATGGCCGAAACGCTGTGAAATTTGGACTTGCGCAGTGAAAAATGTTTTTCAGGCTCACTTTCTGCATTGAAAAAGATCGTTAGACTTACTTTCCTGCAGCTGGCTGTTTTTCTATGGCAGAAACGTGGTGAAATTTGGACTTGTACAGTGAAAAAATTTTTCAGGCGCATTTTCCGCTGTAAAAAAGTTAGTCAAGCTGACTTTCTGTGGTGAAAAGATGATTAGGCTTATTTTCCTGAAGCCGGTTGTTTTCTATGGCAAAACGCGGTGAAATTTGGACTTAGCGTAGGAAAACATTTTCAGGCTCACTTTCCACACTGAAAAAGATGGTTAGGCTTTACTTTCCTGCCAGCAGGCTGTTTTTCCATAGCAGAAACGTGGTGAAATTGTTACTTGCGCGGTGAAACACTTTTTCAGGCTCACTTTCCACGGTGAAAAAGATGGTTAGGCTTACTTTCCTGCAGCCGGCTGTTTTTCTATGGCACAAACATGGTGAAATTTGGACTTGCGTGGTAAAAAAATTTTCAGGCTCACTTTGAGCCATGAAAAAGATAGTTAATCTTACTTTCCTGCTTCTGGCTGTTTTTCTATGGCACAAACGTGGTGAAATTTGTACTTGAGCGGTGAAAAAATTTTTCAGGCTCACTTTCCGCGGTGAAAAAGTTGGTCAGGTCTCACTTTCTGTGGTGAAAAGTTGGTAAGGCTTACTTTCCTGCAGCCAGCTGTTTTTCTATGGCACAAATGAGGTGAAATTTGGACTTGTGCGGTAAAAAAAATTTTCAGGCTGACTTTGAGCCATGAAAAAGATGGTTAGGCTTACTTTTCTACTTCCGGCTATTTTTCTATGGCACAAACTCGGTGAAATTTGGACTTGAGCGGTGAAAAATTTTTTCAGGCTCACTTTCCGCGGTGAAAAAGTTGGTCAGGCACACTTTCCATGGTAAAAAAGTTGATCAGGCTCACTTTCCATGGTGAAAAAGCTGGTTTGGCTTACTTCCTGCAGCCGGGTGTTTTTGTACGGCATAAACATGGTGAAATTTGGACTTACGCTGTAAAAAAAATTTTCAGGCTCACTTTGAGCCATGAAAAAGATGGTTAGGCTTACTTTCCTGCTTCTGGCTGCTTTTCTATGGCACAAACATGGTGAAATTTGGACTTGCGCGGTAAAAAAATTTTTCAAGCTCATATTCCGCGGTGAAAAATTTTTTCAGGCTCACTTTCCGCGGTGAAAAAGTTGGTCAGGCACACTTTCCACAGTAAGAAAGTTGGTCAGGCTCACTTTCTGCAGTGAAAAAGTTGGTTAGGCTTACTTTTCTGCAGCCAGCTGTTTTTCTATGGCACAAACGCTGTGAAATTTGGACTTGTGTAGTGAAAAATTTTTTCAGGCTCACTTTCTGCAGTGAAAAAGATGGTTAGGCTTACTTTCCTTCAGCCGGCTGTTTT
This sequence comes from Neoceratodus forsteri, assembly GCA_016271365.2. NCBI lineage: Eukaryota > Metazoa > Chordata > Ceratodontiformes > Ceratodontidae > Neoceratodus > Neoceratodus forsteri. Next base: position 586,642,653 of record CM028131.1, read on the forward strand.
TCTATCGCACAAACATGGTGAAATTTGGACTTGCACATTAAAAAATATTTTCAGGCTCACTTTCCGCGGTGAAAAAGTTGGTCAGGCTTACTTTCCAGCAGCTGGCTGTTTTTCTATCGCACAAACATGTTGAAATTTGGACTTGTGCAGTAAAAAAATTTTTCAGCCTCACTTTGAGCCACGAAAAAGATGGTTATGGTTATTTTCCTGTTTCTGGATGTTTTTCTATGGCACAAATGTGAAATTTGGACTTTCGCAGTGAAAAATTTTTTCAAACACACTTTCCATGGTGAAAAAGTTGGTTTGTCTTACTTCCTGCAGCCGGGTGTTTTTCTATGGCACAAACATGGTGAAATTATAGACTTGCGCGGTTAAAAAAATTTTCAGGCTCACTTTGAGTTATGAAAAAGATGGTTAGGCTTACTTTCCTGCTTCCAGCTGCTTTTCTATGGCACAAACATGGTGAAATTTGGACTTTCGTGATGAAAAATTTTTTAGGCTCACTTTCTGCGGTGAAAAAGTTGGTCAGGCACACTTTCCGCGGTAAAACAGTTGGTCAGGCTCACTTTCTGTGGTGAAAAAGTTGGTTTGGCTTACTTCCTGCAGCCAGGTGTTTTTCTATGGCACAAACATGGTGAAATTTGGACTTGCGCTGTAAAAACATTTTTCAGGCTCACTTTGAGCCATGAAAAAGATGGTTAGGTGTATTTTCCTGCTTCTGGATGTTTTTCTATGGGACAAACGCCGTGAAATGTGGACTTGCGCGGTGAAAAGTTTTTCAGGATCACTTTCCGAGGTGAAAAAGTTGGTCAGGCTCACTTTCTGTGGTAAAAAAGTTGGTCAGGCTCACTTTCCACAGTGAAAAAGTTGGTTAGACTTACTTTCCTGCAGCCGGCTGTTTTTCTATGGCACAAACATGGTGAAATTTGGACTTGCGCGGTAAAAAAAATTTTCAGCCTCACTTTGAGCCACGAAAAAGATGGTTAGGCTTACTTTCCTGCTTCTGGCTGTTTTTCCATGGCACAAACTCGTTGAAATTTGACTTGCATGGCGAAAATTTTTTCAGGCTCACTTTCCACGAGTGAAAAGGTTGGTCAAGCACACTTTCCGCGTAAAAACTTGGTCAGGCTCACTTTCCACAGTGAAAAGTTGGTTTGGCTTACTTCCTGCAGCCGGGTGTTTTCATGGCACAAACATGGTGAAATTTGGACTTGTGCGTAAAAATTTTCAGCCTCACTTTGAGCCATTAAAAGTTGGTTAGGGTTACTTTCCTGCTCCAGCTGTTTTTCTATGGTACAAATGTGGTGAAATTTGGAATTTCACAATGAAAAATATTTTCAGGCTCACTTTCCGTGGTGAAAAACTTGGTCAGGCACACTTTCAGCGGTAAAAAAGTTGGTCAGGCTCACTTTCCATGGTGAAAAAGCTAGTTTGGCTTACTTCCTGCAGCCGGGTGTTTTTCCATGGCACAAAAGTGGTGAAATGTGGACTTGCGTGGTAAAAAAAATTTTCAGGCTCACATTACGCGGTGAAAAAGTTGGTCAGGCTCACTTTTCCACGGTGAAAAAGTTGGTTAGGTTTACTTTCCTGCAGCCAGCTGTTTTTCTATGGCACAAACTCGGTGAAATTTGGACTTGCGCGGCAAAATAATTTTTCAGGCTCACATTACGCGGTGAAAAAGTTGGTCAGGCTCACTTTCCGCAGTGAAAAAGTTAGTCAGGCTCACTTTCCATGGTGAAAAAGCTGGTTTGGCTTACTTCCTGCAGCCGGGTGTTTTTGTATAGCACAAACATGGTGAAATTTGGACTTACACGGTAAAAAAAATGTTCAGGCTCACTTTGAGCCATGAAAAAGATGGTTAGTCTTACTTTCCTGCTTCCGGCTGTTTTTCTATGGCACAAACGTGGTGAAATTTGGACTTGCACGGTGAAAACATTTTTCAGGCTCACTTTCCGTAGTGAAAAAGTTGGTCAGGCACACTTTCCATGGTAAAAAAGTTGATCAGGCTCACTTTCCATGGTGAAAAAGCTGGTTTGGCTTACTTCCTGCAGCCGGGTGTTTTTGTACGGCATAAACATGGCACAAACGTGAAATTTGACTTGTGCGTAAAAATTTTCAGGCTCACTTTGAGCCATGAAAAGATGGTTGATCTTACTTTCCTGCTTCTGGCTGTTTTTCTATGGCACAATCGTGGTGAAATTTGGACTTGCACGGCAAAAAATTTTTTAAGCTCACTTTCGCGGTGAAAAGTTGGTCAGGCTCACTTTCTGCAGTGAAAAATTTGGTTAGGCTTACTTTCCTGCAGCCAGCTGTTTTTCTAAGGCACAAACGCAGAAATTTGGACTTATGCTGTAAAAATTTTCAGGCTCACTTGAGCCGTGAAAAGATGATTAGGCTTACTTTCCTGCAGCTGGCTGTTTTTCTATCACACAAACGTGGTGACATTTGGACTTCTGCGGTGAAAAAGTTGGTCAGGCTCACTTTCTGCGGTAAAAAGTTGGTCAGGCTCTCTTCTGTGGTGAAAAAGTTGGTAAGGCTTACTTTCCTGCAGCCAGCTGATTTTCTATGGCACAAACGTGGTGAAATTTGGACTTGCGCAGTAAAAAAAATTTTCAGGCTGACTTTGAGCCATGAAAAGGATGGTTAGGCTTACTTTCCTGCTTCCAGCAGTTTTTCTATGGCACAAACTCGGTGAAATTTGGACTTGTGTGGTGAACATTTTTTTCAGGCTCACTTTCTGCGGTGAAAAGGTTGGTCAGGCACACTTTCTGTGGTAAAAAGTTGGTCAGGCTCATTTCCACAGTGAAAAGTTGGTTTGACTTACTTCCTGCAGCCGGTGTTTTTCTATGGCACAAACATGGTGAAATTTGACTTAGCGGTAAAAATTTTCAGCCTCACCTTGAGCAATGAAAAGTTGGTTAAGTTACTTTGCTTCCGGCTGTTTTCTATGGTACAAATGTGAAATTTGGAATTTCGGTGAAAATTTTTTCAGGCTCACTTTCTGCAGTGAAAACTTGGTCAGCACACTTTCCGAGTAAAAAGTTGGTCTGGCTTACTTTCTGCAGCCGGGTGTTTTTCTATGGCACAAACATGGTGAAATTTTGACTACACAGTAAAAACTTTTCAGGCTCACTTTGAGCTGCGAAAAGATGGTTAGGCTTACTTTCCTGCTTCCAGCTGTTTATCTATGGCACAAACATGGTGAAATTTAAACTCTGCGGGTGAAAAATTTTCAGGCTGACTTTGAGCCGTGAAAAGATGGTTAGGCTTACTTTCTTGCAGCCGGAAGTGTTTTTCTATGGCACAAACGAGGTGAAATGTGGACTTGCGCGTAAAAAATTTTCAGGCTCACATTCCGCGTGAAAAGTTGGTCAGGCTCACTTTCCACAGTGAAAAGTTGGTTAGGCTTACTTTCCTGCAGCCGGCTGTTTTCTATCGCACAAAATTGGTGAAATTTAGACTTGCTATTAAAAATATTTTCAGGCTCACTTTACCGCGGTGAAAAAGTTGGGTCAGGCTCACTTTCCGCACTGAAAAGTTGGTTAGGCTTACTTTCCTGTAGCCGGCTGTTTTCTATCGACAAACATGTTGAAATTTGACTTGTGCAGTAAAAATTTTTTCAGCCTCACTCTGAGCCGTGAAAAAGATGGTTAGTGTTACTTTCCTGCTTCTGGCTGTTTTTCTATGGCACAAATGTGAAATTTGGACTTCGTGGTGAAAAATTTTTCAGGTTCACTTCTCGTGGTGAAAAGTTGGTTTGTCTTACTTCCTGCAGTGGGTGTTTTTCTGTGGCACAAACATGGTGAAATTTGGACTTAGCAGCGGTAAAAAATTTTCAGGCTCACTTTGAGCCACGAAAAAAGATGGTTAGGCTTACTTTCCTGCTTCCGGCTGTTTTTCTATGGCACAAACATGGTGAAATTTTGACTTTCATGCTGAAAAATTTTTAGGCTCACTTTCTGCGGTGAAACAGTTGGTCAGGCACACTTTCCGCGATAAAAGTTGGTCAGGCTCACTTTCCGCGTGAAAAGTTGGTCCGCTCACTTTCTGCAGTAAAATAATTGGTCAGGCTCACTTTCTGTGGTGAAAAGATGGTTAGGCTTACTTTCCTGCAGCCGGCTGTTTTCTATCGCACAAACGGAGAAATTTGACTTCGTGTTAAAAAATATTTTCGGCTCACTTTCCGTGGTGAAAAAGTTGGACAGGCTCACTTTCTGCAGGGAAAAAGTTGGTTAAGCTTACTTTCCTGCAGCCTGCTGTTTTTCTATCGCACAAACATGTTGAAATTTGGACTTGTGCAATTAAAAATATTTTCAGCCTCACTTTGAGCCTCGAAAAAGATGGTTATGGTTACTTTCCTGCTTCTGGCTGTTTTTCCATGGCACAAACGTGAAATCTGGACTTGCACAGTGAAAATTTTTTCAGGCTCACTTTCCGCTGTGAAAAAGTTGGTCACGCTCACTTTCTGTGTTAAAAAAGTTGGTCAGGCTCACTTTCCTTGGTGAAAAAGTTGCTTTGGCTTACTTCCTGCAGCCAGGTGTTTTTCTATGGCACAAACATGGTGAAATTTGGACTTACGCGGTAAAAACATTTTTCAGGCTCACTTTGAGCCATGAAAAAGATGGTTAGGCATACTTTCCTGCTTCTGGATGTTTTTCTATGGGACAAATGCCACGAAATGTGGACTTGCGCAGTGAAAAATTTTTTCAGACTCACTTTCCGTGGTGAAAAGGTTGGTCAGGCTCACTTTCTGCACTACAAAAATTGGTCAGGCTCACTTTCTGCAGTGAAAAAGATGGTAAGGCTTACTTTCCTGCATCCGGCTGTTTTTCTATCACACAGACGTGGTGAAATCTGGACTTGCGTGTTAAAAAATATTTTCAGGCTCACTTTCCGCGGTGAAAAACTTGGTCAGGCTCACTTTGCACAGTGAAAAAGTTGGTTAGGCTTACTTTCCTGCATCCGGCTGTTTTTCTATCGCACAAATGTGGTGAAATTTGGACTTGCGGGTTAAAAAATATTTTCAGGCTCACTTTCCGCGGTGAAAAAGTTGGTCAGGCTCACTTTCCACAGTGAAAATGTTGGTTAGGCTTACTTTCCTGTAGCCGGCTGTTTTTCTATCGCACAAACATGTTGAAATTTGGACTTGAACAGTAAAAAAATTTTCAGCTTCACTTTGAGCCGTGAAAAAGATGGTTAGGCTTACTTTCTTGCAGCCGAGTGTTTTTCTATGGCACAAACGAGGTGAAATGTGGACTTGCGTGGTAAAAAAAATTTTCAGGCCGACTTTGAGCCGTGAAAAAGATGGTTAGGCTTACTTTCTTGCAGCTGAGTGTTTTTCTATGGCACAAACGAGGTGAAATGTGGACTTGCGCAGTAAAAAAAATTTTCAGGCTCACATTTCGCGGTGAAAAAGTTGGTCAGGCTCACTTTCCACAGTGAAAAAGTTGGTTAGGCTTACTTTCCTGCAGCCGGCTGTTTTTCTATCACACAAAATTGGTGAAATTTAGACTTGAGCATTAAAAAATATTTTCAGGCTCACTTTCCCGCGGTGAAAAGGTTGGTCAGGCTCACTTTCTGCACTACAAAAATTGGTCAGGCTCACTTTCTGCGGTGAAAAAGTTGGTTAGGCTTACTTTCTGCAGTGAAAAAGTTGGTTAGGCTTACTTTCCTGTAGCCGGCTGTTTTTCTATCGCACAAACATGTTGAAATTTGGACTTGAACAGTAAAAAAATTTTCAGCTTCACTTTGAGCCATGAAAAAGATGGTTAGGGTTACTTTCCTGCTTCTGGCTGTTTTTCTATGGCACAAACGTGAAATTTGGACTTTCGTGGTGAAAAATTTTTTCAGGCGCACTTTCCGTGGTGAAAAAGTTGGTTTGTCTTACTTCCTGCAGTGGGTGTTTTTCTATGGCACAAACATGGTGAAATTTGGACTTGCGCGGTAAAAAAAATTTTCAGGCTCACTTTGAGCCACGAAAAAGATGGTTAGGCTTACTTTCCTGCTTCCGACTGTTTTTCTATGGCAAAAACATTGTGAAATTTTGACTTTCGTGATGAAAAATTTTTTAGGCTCACTTTCCGCGGGGAAAAAGTTGGTCAGGCACACTTTCCATGGTGAAAAAGATGGTTTGGCTTACTTCCTGCAGCCAGGTGTTTTTCTATGGCACAAACATGGTGAAATTTGAACTTGCGCGGTTAAAACATTTTTCAGGCTCACTTTGAGTCATGAAAAAGATGGTTAGGCGTACTTTCCTGCTTCTGGATGTTTTTCTATGGGACAAACGCCTTGAAATGTGGACTTGCGCAGTGAAAAAATTTTTCAGGCTCACTTTCTGCAGTGACAAAGTTGGTCACGCTCACTTTCTGTGGTAAAAAAGTTGGTCAGGCTCACTTTCCATGGTGAAAAAGTTGGTTTGGCTTACTTCCTGCAGCCAGGTGTTTTTCTATGGTGCAAACATGGTGAAATTTGGACTTGAGCAGTAAAAACATTTTTCAGGCTCACTTTGAGCCATGAAAAAGATGGTTAGGTGTACTTTCCTGCTTCTGGATATTTTTCTATGGGAAAAACGTCGTGAAATGTGGACTTGTGCAGTGAAAAATATTTTCAGACTCACTTTCCGTGGTGAAAAGGTTGGTCAGGCACACTTTCTGTGGTAAAAAAGTTGGTCAGGCTCACTTTCCATGGTGAAAAGTTGGTTTGGCTTACTTCCTGCAGCCGGATGTTTTTCTATGGCACAAGATGGTGAAATTTGGATGTCGGTAAAAATTTTCAGCCTCACTTTGAGCCATGAAAAAGTTGGTTAGGGTTACTTTCCTGCTTCCAGCTGTTTTTCTGTGGTACAAACGTGGTGAAATTTTGAATTTCGCGGTGAAAAAGTTTTTCAGGCTCACTTTCCGCGGTGCAAAACTTGGTCAGGCACACTTTCCACTGTAAAAACGTTGGTCAGGCTCACTTTCCATGGTGAAAAAGCTGGTTTGGCTTACTTCCTGCAGCCGGGTGTTTTTCTATGGCACAAACATGGTGAAATTTTGACTTACGCAGTAAAAAATCTTTTCAGGCTCACTTTGAGCTGCGAAAAAGATGGTTAGGCTTACTTTCCTGCTTCTGGCTGTTTTTCTATGGCACAAACATGAAATTTGGACTTTTGTGGTGAAAAATTTTTTCAGGCTCACTTTACGCGGTGAAAAAGTTGGTTTGTCTTACTTCCTGCAGTGGTGGTTTTTCTATGGCACAAACATGGTGAACTTTGGACTTGCACGGTAAAAAACATTTTCAGGCTCACTTTGAGCCACGAAAAAGATGGTTAGGCTTACTTTCCTGCTTCCAGCTGTTTTTCTATGGCACAAACGTTGTGAAATTTTGACTTTCGTGGTGAAAAATTTTTTAGGCTTACTTTCTGCGGTGAAAAAGTTGGTCAGGCACACTTTCCGTGGTAAAAAAGTTGGCAGACTCACTTTCCGTGGTGAAAAAGTTGGTTTGGCTTACTTCCTGCAGCTGGGTGTTTTTCTATGGCACAAACATGGTGAAATTTGGACTTACACGGTAAAAAAACACTTCAGGCTCACTTTGAGCCATGAAAAAGATGGCTAGGCTTACTTTCTTGCAGCCGAGTGTTTTTTTATGGCACAAACGTGGTGAAATTTGGACTTGCGCGGTAAAAAAAATTTTCAGGCTCACATTCCACAGTGACAAAGTTGGTCAGGCTCACTTTCCACAGTGAAAAAGTTGGTTAGGCTTACTTTCCTGCAGCCGGCTGTTTTTCTATGGCACAAACGTGAAATTTGGACTTTCGCGGTGAAAAATTTTTTCAGGCTCACTTTCCGTGGTGAAAAAGTTGGTTTGTCTTACTTCCTGCAGTGGGTGTTTTTCTATTGCACAAACATGGGGAAATTTGGACTTGCGTGGTAAAAAAAATTTTCAGGCTCACTTTGAGCCACGAAAAAGATGGTTAGGCTTACTTTCCTGCTTCCGGCAGTTTTTCTATGGCACAAACTTTGTGAAATTTTGACTTTCGTGGTGAAAAATTTTATAGCCTCACTTTCCGCGGTGAAAAAGTTGGTCAGGCACACTTTCCGCGATAAAAAGTTGGTTAGGCACACTTTCCGCGTGTAAAAGTTAGTCAGGCTCATTCGCGGTTAAAAGTTGGTTTTGGCTTACTTCCTGTAGCCGGGTATTTTCTATATCACAAACATGGTGAAATTGGACTTGTGCAGTAAAAAAATTTTCAGCCTCACCTTGTGCCATGAAAAAGTTGGTTAGGGTTACTTTCTTGCTTCGGCTGTTTTTCCATGGTACAAATGTGAAAATGGAATTTCGCGGTGAACATTTTTTCAGGCTCACTTTCCGCAGTGAAAAACTTGGTCAGGCACACTTTCCAGGTAAAAAGGTTGGTCAGGCTCACGCTCCATGGTGAAAAGTTGGTTAGCTTACTTTCCTGCAGCCGGATGTTTTCTCATGGCACAAACATGGTGAAATTTTGACTTACGCGGTAAAAACTTTCAGGCTCACTTTGAGCTGCGAAAAGATGGTTAGGCTTACTTTCCTGCTTCCAGCTGTTTATCTATGGCACAAACATGGTGAAATTTAAACTTGCGCGGTGAAAAAATTTCAGGCTGACTTTAAGCCGTGAAAAGATGGTTAGGCTTACTTTCTTGCAGCCGAGTGTTTTCTATGGCACAAACAGCGGTGAAATGTGGATCTGCGGTAAAAAAATTTCAGGCTCACATTCTGCGGTGAAAAGTTGGTCAGGCTCACTTTCCATGGTGAAAAGTTGGTTAGGCTTACTTTCCTGCAGCCGACTGTTTTCTATCGCACAAACATGTTTAAATTTGGACTTGTGCAGTAAAAACATTTTCAGCCTCACTTTGAGCCGTGAAAAGATGGTTAGCGTTACTTTCCCTGCTTCTGGCTGTTTTTCTATGGCACAAATGTGAAATTTGACTTTCGTGGTGAAATATTTTTCAGGGTCACTTTCCATGGTGAAAAGTTGGTTTGTCTTACTTCCTGCAGTGGGTGTTTTCTATGGCACAAACATGGTGAAATTTGGACTGTGCGTAAAAAAATTTTCAGGCTCACTTTGAGCCACGAAAAGATGGTTAGGCTTACATTTTCCTGCTTCCGGCTGTTTTTCTATGGCACAAACATGGTGAAATTTTGACTTTCGTGGTGAAAAATTTTTAGGCTCACTTTCCGTGGTGAAACTGTTGGTCAGGCACACTTTCCGTGGTGAAAAAGTTGGTCTGGCTCACTTTCTGTGGTAAAATAATTGGTCAGGCTCACTTTCTGTGGTGAAAAAGATGGTTAGGCTTACTTTCCTGCAGCCGGCTGTTTTTCTATCGCACAAACGTGGTGAAATTTGGACTTGCGCATTAAAACATATTTTCAGGTTCACTTTCCGTGGTGAAAAAGTTGGACAGGCTCACTTTCCGCAGTGAAAAAGTTGGTTAGGCTTACTTTCCTGCAGCCGGCTGTTTTTCTATCGCACAAACATGTTGAAATTTGGACTTGTGCAGTAAAAAAAATTTCAGCCTCACTTTGAGCCGTGAAAAGATGGTTAGCATTACTTTCCTGCTTCTGGCTGTTTTCTATGGCACAAATGTGAAATTTGACTTCGTGGTGAAATATTTTTCAGGCTCACTTTCTGGTGAAAAGTTGGTTTGTCTTTCTTCCTGCAGTGGGTGTTTTTCTATGGCACAAACATGGTGAAATTTGGACTTGCGGTAAAAAATTTTCAGGCTCACTTTGAGCCATGAAAAGATGGTTAGGCTTACTTTCCTGCTTCTGGCTGTTTTTCTATGGCACAAACGTGGTGAAATTTTGACTTTCGTGGTGAAAAATTTTTAGGCTCACTTTCGCGGTGAAACTGTTGGTCAGGCACACCTTCCGTGATAGAAAAGTTGGTCAGGCTCACATTCCGCTGAAGTGTTGGTCAGGCTCACTTTCCACAGTGAAAAGTTGGTTAGGCTTACTTTCCTGCAGCGGCTGTTTTTCTATCGCACAAAATTGGTGAAATTTAGACTTGCGCATTAAAAATATTTTCAGGCTCACTTTGAGCCGTGAAAAGATGGTTAGTGTTACTTTCCTGCTTCTGGATGTTTTCTATGGCACAAATGTGAAATTTGGACTTTCGTGGTGAAAAATTTTTTCAGGCTCACTTTCCGTGGTGAAAAGGTTGGTTTGTCTTACTTCCTGCAGTGGGTGTTTTTCTATGGCACAAACATGGTGAAATTTGGACTTGCGCGGTAAAAAAAATTTTCAGGCTCACTTTGAGCCACGAAAAAGATGGTTAGGCTTACTTTCCTGCTTCCGGCTGTTTTTCTATGGCACAAACATGGTGAAATTTTGACTTTCATGCTGAAAAATTTTTTAGGCTCACTTTCTGCGGTGAAACAGTTGGTCAGGCACACTTTCCGCGATAAAAAAGTTGGTCAGGCTCACTTTCCGCGGTGAAAAAGTTGGTCCGGCTCACTTTCTGCAGTAAAATAATTGGTCAGGCTCACTTTCTGTGGTGAAAAAGATGGTTAGGCTTACTTTCCTGCAGCCGGCTGTTTTTCTATCGCACAAACGTGGTGAAATTTGGACTTGCGTGTTAAAAAATATTTTCAGGCTCACTTTCCGTGGTGAAAAAGTTGGACAGGCTCACTTTCTGCAGGGAAAAAGTTGGTTAAGCTTACTTTCCTGCAGCCTGCTGTTTTCTATCGCACAAACATGTTGAAATTTGGACTTGCGTATTAAAAATTTTCAGCCTCACTTTGAGCCTTGAAAAGATGGTTATGGTTACTTTCCTGCTTCTGGCTGTTTTTCCATAGCCAAACATGAAATCTGGACTTGCACAGTGAAAATTTTTCAGGCTCACTTTCCGGGTGAAAAAGTTGGACACGCTCACTTTCTGTGTTAAAAAGTTTGTCAGGCTCACTTTCCTTGGTGAAAAAGTTGGTTTGGCTTACTTCCTGCAGCCAGGTGTTTTTCTATGGCACAAACATGGTGAAATTTGGACTTACGGTAAAAAATTTTTCAGGTTCACTTTGAGCCATGAAAAAGATAGTTAGGCATACTTTCCTGCTTCTGGATGTTTTTCTATGGGACAAATGCCGTGAAATGTGAACTTCCACAGTGAAAAATTTTTTCAGACTCACTTTCCGTGGTGAAAAGGTTGGTCAGGCTCACTTTCTGCGGTGAAAAAGATGGTTAGGCTTACTTTCCTGCATCCAGCTGTTTTTCTATCACACAGACGTGGTGAAATTTGGACTTGCGTGTTAAAAAATATTTTCAGGCTCACTTTCTGCGGTGAAAAACTTGGTCAGGCTCACTTTCCGCAGTGAAAAAGTTGGTTAGGCTTACTTTCCTGCATCCGGCTGTTTTTCTATCGCACAAACGTGGTGAAATTTGGACTTGCGGGTTAAAAAATATTTTCAGGCTCACTTTCCGCAGTGAAAAAGTTGGTCAGGCTCACTTTCCACAGTGAAAAAGTTGGTTAGGCTTACTTTCCTGTAGCCGGCTGTTTTTCTATCGCACAAACATGTTGAAATTTGGACTTGTGCAGTAAAAATATTTTCAGCTTCACTTTGAGCCATGAAAAAGATGGTTAGGGTTACTTTCCTGCTTCTGGCTGTTTTTCTATGGCACAAACATGAAATTTGGACTTTCGTGGTGAAAAATTTTTTCAGGCTCACTTTCCGTGGTGAAAAAGTTGGTTAGTCTTACTTCCTGCAGTGGTGGTTTTTCTATGGCACAAACATGGTGAACTTTGGACTTGCACGGTAAAAAAAATTTTCAGGCTCACTTTGAGCCACGAAAAAGATGGTTAGGCTTACTTTCCTGCTTCCAGCTGTTTTTCTATGGCACAAACGTTGTGAAATTTTGACTTTCGTGGTGAAAAATTTTTTAGGCTCACTTTCTGCGGTGAAAAAGTTGGTCAGGCACACTTTCCGTGGTAAAAAGGTTGGCAGACTCACTTTCCGTGGTGAAAAAGTTGGTTTGGCTTACTTCCTGCAGCCGGGTGTTTTTCTATGGCACAAACATGGTGAAATTTGGACTAACACATTAAAAACTTTTCAGGCTCACTTTGAGCCACGAAAAAGATGGTTAGGCTTACTTTCCTGCTTCTGGCTGTTTTCTATGGCACAAACGTGGGTGAAATTTAAACTTGCGTGGTGAAAAAAATTTTCAGGCTGACTTTGAGCCATGAAAAAGATGGCTAGACTTACTTTCTTGCAGCCAAGTGTTTTCTATGGCACAAACATGGTGAAATTTGGACTTGCGCGGTAAAAAAATTTCAGGCTCACATTCCGCGAGTGACAAAGTTGGTCAGGCTCACTTTCCACGGTGAAAAGTTGGTTAGGCTTACTTTCCTGCAGTCGACTGTTTTTCTATTGCACAAACGTGGTGAAATTTGGACTTGGTGGTTAAAAATATTTTCAGGCTCACTTTCCGCAGTGGAAAAGTTGGTCAGGCTCACTTCCGCAGTGAAAAAGTTGGTTAGGCTTACTTTCCTGTAGCCGGCTGTTATTCTATCGCTCAAACATGTTGAAATTTGGACTTGTACAGTAAAAATTTTTCAGCCTCACTTTGAGCCATGAAAAGGATGGTTAGTGTTACTTTCCTGCTTCTGGCTGTTTTCTATGGCACAAACATGAAATTTGGACTTTCGTGGTGAAAAATTTTTTTCAGGCTCACTTTCCATGGTGAAAAGTTGGTTTGTCTTACTTCCTGCAGTGGTGGTTTTTCTATGGCACAAACATGCTGAACTTTGGACTTGTAATGGTAAAAAATTTTCAGGCTCACTTTGAGCCACGAAAAAGATGGTTAGGCTTACTTTCCTGCTTCCAGCTGTTTTTCTATGGCACAAACGTTGTGAAATTTTGACTTTCGTGGTGAAAAATTTTTTAGGCTCACTTTCTGCAGTGAAAAAGTTGGTCAGGCACACTTTCCGTGGTAAAAAGGTTGGCAGACTCACTTTCCGTGGTGAAAAAGTTGGTTTGGCTTACTTCCTGCAGCCGGGTGTTTTTCTATGGCACAAACATGGTGAAATTTGGACTAACACATTAAAAAAACTTTTCAGGCTCACTTTGAGCCACGAAAAAGATGGTTAGGCTTACTTTCCTGCTTCTGGCTGTTTTTCTATGGCACAAATGTGGTGAAATTTAAACTTATGTGGTGAAAAAATTTTCAGGCTGACTTTGAGCCATGAAAAAGATGGCTAGGCTACTTTCTTGCAGCCAAGTGTTTTCTATGGCACAAACGTGGTGAAATTTGGACTTGCGCGGTAAAAAAATTTCAGGCTCATTCTGCGAGTGACAAAGTTGGTCAGGCTCACTTTCCACGGTGAAAAAGTTGGTTAGGCTTACTTTCCTGCAGCCGACTGTTTTTCTATTGCACAAACGTGGTGAAATTTGGACTTGCATGTTAAAAAATATTTTCAGGCTCACTTTCCGCGGTGGAAAAGTTGGTCAGGCTCACTTTCCGCAGTGAAAAAGTTGGTTAGGCTTACTTTCCTGTAGCCGGCTGTTATTCTATCGCTCAAACATGTTGAAATTTGGACTTGTACAGTAAAAAAATTTTCAGCCTCACTTTGAGCCATGAAAAGGATGGTTAGTGTTACTTTCCTGCTTCTGGCTGTTTTTCTATGGCACAAACATGAAATTTGGACTTTCGTGGTGAAAAATTTTTTCAGGCTCACTTTCCATGGTGAAAAAGTTGGTTTGTCTTACTTCCTGCAGTGGTGGTTTTTCTATGGCACAAACATGCTGAACTTTGGACTTGCACGGTAAAAAAAATTTTCAGGCTCACTTTGAGCCACGAAAAAGATGGTTAGGCTTACTTTCCTGCTTCCAGCTGTTTTTCTATGGCACAAACGTTGTGAAATTTTGACTTTCATGGTGAAAAATTTTTTAGGCTCACTTTCTGCAGTGAAAAAGTTGGTCAGGCACACTTTCCGTGGTAAAAAAGTTGGCAGACTCACTTTCCGTGGTGAAAAAGTTGGTTTGGCTTACTTCCTGCAGCCGGGTGTTTTTCTATGGCACAAACATGGTGAAATTTGGACTTTCATGGTGAAAAATTTTTTAGGCTCACTTTCCGCGGTGAAAAAGTTGGTCAGGCACACTTTCCACAGTGAAAAAGTTGGTCAGGCTCACTTTCCGCAGTGAAAAAGTTGGTTTGGCTTACTTTCCTGTAGCCGGCTGTTTTTCTATCGCACAAACATGTTGAAAGTTGGACTTGTGCAGTAAAAATTTTTTCAGCCTCACTTTGAGCCATGAAAAGATGGTTAGCGTTATTTTCCTGCTTCTGGTGTTTTTCTATGGCACAAACGTGAAATTTGGACTTTCGTGGTGAAAAATTTTTCAGGCTCACTTTCCATGGTGAAAAAGTTGGTTTGTCTTACTTCCCGCAGTGGTGTTTTTCTATGGCACAAACATGGTGAAATTTTGACTTTCATTGTGAAAAATTTTTTAGGCTCACTTTCCGCGGTGAAACAGTTGGTCAGGCACACTTTCTGCAATAAAAAAGTTGGTCAGGCTCACTTTCCGCGGTGAAAAAGTTGGTCTGGCTCACTTTCTACGGTGAAAAAGTTGGTTAGGCTTTCTTTCCTGCAGCCAGCTGTTTTTCTATGGCACAAATGTGGTGAAATTTGGACTTGCACGGTAAAAAATTTCAGGCTCACTGTGAGCCATGAAAAGATGGTTAGGCTTACTTTCCTGCCGCTGGCTGGTTTTCTATCACACAAAGTGGTGAAATTTGACTTGCACTGAGAAAAATTTTTGGCTCACTTTAAGCAGTGAAAAGATGGTTAGGCTTAATTTCTTGCTTCTGGCTGTTTTTCATGGCACAAACGCTGTGAAATTTGGACTTGGCGGTGAAATATTTTTTCAGGCTCACTTTCCTGGTGAAAAAGTTGGTTAGCCATACTTTCCTGCAGTTGGCTGTTTTTCTATGGCACAAATATGGTGAAATATGGACTTGTGGGTGAAATATTTTTTCAGGCTCAGTTTCCGCAGTGAAAAGGTTAATCAGGCACCCTTTCCACGGTAAAAAAGTTGGTCAGGCTCAATTTCCACAGTGAAAAAGTTGGTCGGGGATATTTTCTTGCAGCTGGCTGTTTTTCTATGGCACAAACGCGGTGAAATTTGGACTTGCGTGGTGAAAAATTATTTCAGGCTTACTTTCCTGCTTCCAGCTGTTTTTCTATGGCACAAACGTTGTGAAATTTTGACCTTCATGGTGGAAAATTTTTTAGGCTCACTTTCCGCGGTGAAAAAGTTGGTCAGGCACACTTTCCACGGTAAAAAAGTTGGCAGACACACTTTCCACGGTAAAAAAGTTGGCAGGCTCACTTTCCATGGTGAAAAAGTTGGTTTGGCTTACTTCCTGCAGCCGGGTGTTTTTCTGTGGCACAAACATGGTGAAATTTGGACTTACGTGGTTAAAAAACTTTTCAGGCTCACTTTGAGCCACGAAAAAGATGGTTAGGCTTACTTTCCTGCTTCCAGCTGTTTTTCTATGGCACAAACGTGGTGAAATTTAAACTTGCGCGGTGAAAAAAATTTTCAGGCTGACTTTGAGCTGTGAAAAAGATGGTTAGGCTTACTTTCTTGCAGCTGAGTGTTTTTCTATGGCACAAACGTGGTGAAATTTGACTTGCGCTGTAAAAATTTTCAGGCTCACATTCCGCAGTGACAAAGTTGGTCAGGCACACTTTCCACGGTAAAAAGTTGGTCAGGCTCACTTTCCATGGTTAAAAGTTGGTTTGGCTTACTTCCTGCAGCCGGGTGTTTTCTATGGCACAAACATGGTGAAATTTGGACTTGCGTGGTAAAAACATTTTTCAGTCTCACTTTGAGCCACAAAAAGATGGTTAGGCATACTTCCTTCTTCCGATGTTTTTCTATCGCACAAATGCCATAAAATGTGGACTTGGCGCAGTGAAATATTTTTTCGCCACTTTCCGCAGTGAAAAGGTTGGTCAGGCACACTTTCCACAGTGAAAAGTTGGTTTGCTTACTTCCTGCAGCCAGGTGTTTTCTGTATCACAAACATGGTGAAATTTGGATTTGTGCAGTAAAAAAATTTTTCAGCCTCACCTTGTGCCATGAAAAAGTTGGTTAGGGTTACTTTCTTGCTTCCGGCTTTTTTTCTACGGTACAAATGTGAAATTTGGAATTTTGCGGTGAAAATTTTTTTCAGGCTCACTTTCCGCAGTGAAAAACTTGGTCAGGCACACTTTCTGCGGTAAAAAAGTTGGTCAGGCTCACGTTCCATGGTGAAAAAGCTGGTTTGGCTTACTTCCTGCAGCCGGGTGTTTTCTATGGCACAAACATGGTGAAATTTTGACTTACACGGTAAAACTTTCAGGCTCACTTTGAGCTGTGAAAAGATGGTTAGGCTTACTTTCCTGCTTCCAGCTGTTTATCTATGGCACAAACATGGTGAAATTTAAACTCTTGCGTGAAAAAAATTTCAGGCTGACTTTGAGCCATGAAAAGATGGTTAGGCTTACTTTCTTGCAGCCGAGTGTTTTCTATGGCACAAACATGGTGAAATGTGGACTTAGCGGTAAAAACTATTTTCAGGCTCACATTTCGGCGGTGAAAAGTTGGTCAGGCTCACTTTCCACGGTGATAAAGTTGGTTAGGCTTACTTTCCTGCAGCCGGCTGTTTTTCTATCACACAACTTGGTGAAATTTAGACTTGCGCATTAAAAAATATTTTCAGGCTCACTTTCCGCGGTGAAAAAGTTGGTCAGGCTCACTTTCCGCAGTGAAAAAGTTGGTTAGGCTTACTTTCCTGTAGCCGCCTGTTTTTCTATCGCACAAACATGTTGAAATTTGGACTTGTGAAGTAAAAAATTTTTTCAGCCTCACTTTGAGCCATGAAAAAGATGGTTAGCGTTACTTTCCTGCTTCTGGCTGTTTTTCTATGGCACAAATGTGAAATTTGGACTTCGTGGTGAAATATTTTTCAGGCTCACTTTCCGCAGTGAAACTATTAGTCAGGCACACTTTCCGCGATAGAAAAGTTGGTCAGGCTCACTTTCTGCATTGAAAAGTTGGTCTGGCTCACTTTCTGTGGTAAAAAATTGGTCAGGCTCACTTTCTGCGGTGAAAAAGATGGTTAGGCTTACTTTCCTGCAGCCGGCTGTTTTCTATCGCACAAACGTAGTGAAATTTGACTGCGCATTAAAAATATTTTCAGGCTCACTTTCCGCGGTGAAAAAGTTGGACAGGCTCACTTTCCGCAGTGAAAAGTTGGTTAGGCTTACTTTCCTGCAGCCGACTGTTTTTCTATCGCACAAACATGTTGAAATTTGGACTTGTGCAGTAAAACTTTTCAGCCTCACTTTGAGGCATGAAAAGATGGTTATGGTTACTTTCCTGCTTGGCTGTTTTTCTATGGCACAAACGTGCAATATGGACTTTCACGTAAAAATTTTTCAAGCTCACTTTGAGTCATGAAAAGATGGTTAGGGTACTTTCCTGCTTCTGGATGTTTTATTATGTGACAAACATCGTGAAATGGGCTTGCACAGTGAAAATTTTCAGGCTCATTTTCAGCGGTGATAAAGTTGGTCACGCTCACTTTCTGGTAAAAAGTTGGTCAGGCTCACTTTCCTTGGTGAAAAGTTGGTTTGGCTTACTTCCTGCAGCCAGGTGTTTTTCTATGGCACAAACATGGTGAAATTTAACTTGCGCGGGGAAAAATTTTCAGGCTGACTTTGAGCCATGAAAAAGATGTTTAGGCTTACTTTCTTGCAGCCGAGTGTTTTTCTATGGCACAAACATGGTGAAATTTGGACTTGCGCGGTAAAAAAAATTTTCAGGCTCACATTCCGCAATGAAAAAGTTGGTCAGGCTCACTTTCCACAGTGAAAAAGTTGGTTAGGCTTACTTTCCTGCAGCCGGCTGTTTTTCTATGGCACAAACGTGAAATTTGGACTTTCGCGGTGAAAAATTTTTTCAGGATCACTTCTGTGGTGAAAAAGTTGGTTTGTCTTACTTCCTGCAGTGGGTGTTTTCTATGGTACAAACATGGTGAAATTTGACTTGCATGGTAAAAAATTTTCAGGCTCACTTTGAGCAAACGAAAAGATGCTTAGGTTTACTTTCCTGCTTCGGCTGTTTTCTATGGCACAAGCGTTGTGAAATTTGACTTTCATTGAATTGAAAATTTTTGACTCACTTTCCTTGAAAAGTTGGTCAGGCACACTTTCCACTGTGAAAAAGTTGGTCAGGCTCACTCCGCCCAGTGAAAAAGTTGGTTTGGCTTACTTTCCTGTAGCCGGCTGTTTTTCTATCGCACAAACATGTTGAAATTTGGACTTGTGCAGTAAAAACATTTTTCAGCCTCACTTTGAGCCGTGAAAAAGATGGTTAGCGTTACTTTCCTGCTTCTGGCTGTTTTTCTATGGCACAAACATGAAATTTGGTCTTTCGTGGTGAAAAAATTTTTAGGCTCACTTTCTCCTGTGAAAAAGGTGGTTAGGCTTACTTTTCTGCATCTGGCTGTTTTTCTATGGCACAAATGCGGTGAAATTTGAACTTGCGAGGTGAAAAATTTTTTCAGGCTCACTTTACACGGTGAAAAAGTTGGTCAGGCTCACTTTCCAGGGTGAAAAATTTGGTTAGACTTACTTTCCTGTAGCTGGCTGTTTTTCTATGGCACAAGCGTGGTGAATTAGGACTTACGCTGTGAAAAATTTTTTCAAGCTCAGTTTCCACAGTGAAAATTTGGTCAGGCACACTTTCTGCATTAAAAAAGTTGGTCAGGCTCAATTTCTGCGGTGAAAGATTTGGTCGCAGATAATTTCCTACACCCGGCTGCTTTTCTATGGCACAAACACAGTGAAATTTGGACTTGCGCTGTGAAAAATTTTTTCAGGCTCACTTTGAGCCATGAAAAAGATGGTTAGGCTTACTTACTTGCTCCCAGCTGTTTTTCTATGGCACAAAGGCAGTGAAATTTGAACTTGCGTGGTGAAAAATTTTTTCAGGCTCACTTTTCGCAGTGAAAAAGTTGGTTAGAGCTTACTTTCCTGCTTCCGCTGTCTTTCTATGGCAGAATCATGGTGAAATTTGGACTTACGTGGTGAAAAATTTTTCAGGCTCACATTCAGCGGTGAAAAATTTGGTCAGGCACACTTTCCGCAGTAAAAGTTGGTCAGGCTCACTTTCTGCAGTGAAAAGTTGGTTAGGCTTACTTTCCTGCTGCCAGCTGCTTTTCTATGGCACAAACGTAGGAAATTTGGACTTGCACCGTGAAAAAGTTTTCAGGCTCACTTTCTGCAGTGAAAAGTTGGTTAGGCTTACTTTTTCAGCCAGCTGTCTTTCTATGGCACAAACATGGGGAAATTTGACTCTATGCAGTGAAAACATTTTTTCAGTCTCACTTTCTGTGGTGAAAAAGTTAGTTAGGCTTACTTTTCTTCAGCCGGCTGTCTTTCTATGGCACAAACACGGTGAAATTTGGACTTGTGCGGTGAAAAAGTTTTTCAGGCTCACTTTCTGCAGTGAAAAAGTTGGTTAGGCTTACTTTCCTGCAGCCAGCTGTCTTTCTATGGCACAAACATAGTGAAATTTGGAGTTGAGCGGTGAAAATTTTTTTCAGGCTTACTTTCTGCGGTGAAAAATTTGGTTAGGCTTACTTTCCTGCTTCCAGCTGTTTTACTATGGCACAAACGTGGTGAAATTTGGATTTGTGCAGTGAAAAATTTTTTCAGGCTCACTTTGAGCCACAAAAAAGATGGTTAGGCTTACTTTCCTGCTTCCGGCTGTCTTTCTATGTCACAAAGGTGGTGAAATTTGGACTTGGGTGGTGAAAAATTTTTTCAGGCTCACTTTCTGTGGTGAAAAAGTTGGTTAGGCTTACTTTCCTGAAGCTGGCTGTCTTTCTGTGGCACAAACATGGTGAAATTTGACTTGCGTGCTGAAAAATTTTTCAGGCTCACTTTCTGCTGGTTATAAACTTGGTTAGGCTTACTTTCCTGCTTCTGGCTGTTTTTCTATGACACAAACGTGGTGATATTTGGACTTGTGCGGTGAAAAATTTTTAAGGCTCACATTTCATCGTGAAAAATTTGGTCAGGCACACTTTCCGCTGTAAAAAGTTGTTCAGGCTCACTTTCTGCAGGGAAAAGTTGGTTAGGCTTACTTTGCTTCAGCTGACTGTCTTTCTATGGCACAAACACAGTGAAATTTGGATTTGTGCAGTGAAAACTTTTTCAGGCTCACTTTCTGTGGTGAAAAATTTGGTTAGGCTTACTTTCTTGCTTCTGGCTTTCTTTCTATGGCACAAACGAAGTGAAATTTGGACTTGTATGATGAAAATGTTTTCAGGCTCACTTTGAGCCGCAAAAGATGGTTAGGCTTACTTTCCTGCTTCTGGCTGTTTTTCTATGACATAAACATGGTGAAATTTGGACTTGTGCTGTGAAAAATTTTTTCAAGCTTACTTTCTGGCTGTGAAAATGTTGGTTAGGCTTACTTTCCTGCAGCCGAGCTGTCTTTCTATGGCACAAACATGGTGAAATTTGATTTTGCGGGAAAAATTTTTTCAGGCTCACTTTGAGCCACAAAAAGATGGTTAGGCTTACTTTCCTGCTTCCAGCTGTCTTTCTATGTCACAAAGGTGGTGAAATTTGGACTTGCGTGGTGAAACATTTTTCGGCTCACTTTCCGCGTGAAAAGTTGGTTAGGCTTACTTTCCTGCTTCTGGCTGTTTTTCTATGACACAAACGTGGTGATATTTGGACTTGTGTGGTGAAAAAATTTTTAAGGCTCACATTTCGAGGTGAAAAATTTGGTCAGGCACACTTTCCGCTATAAAAAAGTTGTTCAGGCTCACTTTCTGCGGTGAAAAAGTTGGATAGGCTTACTTTCCTTCAGCCGACTGTCTTTCTATGGCACAAACACAGTGAAATTTGGATTTGTGCAGTGAAAACTTTTCAGGCTCATTTTCTGCGGTGAAAATTTGGTTAGGCTTACTTTCTGCTTCTGGCTTTCTTTCTATGGCACAAACGAAGTGAAATTTGGACTTGCACGGTGAAAAATGTTTTCAGGCTCACTTTGAGCCACAAAAAAGATGGTTAGGCTTACTTTCCTGCTTCCGGCTGTTTTCCTATGACACAAACGCGGTGAAATTTGGACTTGTGCAGTGAAAAATTTTTTCAGGCTCACTTTGAGCCACAAAAAATATGGTTAGGCTTACTTTCCTGCTTCTGGCTGTTTTTCTATGGCACAAACATGGTGAAATTTGGACTTGTGCTGTGAAAAATTTTTTCAGGCTCACATTTTGAGGTGAAAAATTTGGTCAGGCACACTTTCCGTGGTAAAAAAGATGTTCAGGCTCACTTTCTGCAGTGAAAAAGTTGGTTAGGCTTACTTTCCTGCAGCTGGCTGCTTTTCAATGGCACAAACGCGGTGAGATTTGGACTTGCGCAGTAAAAAATGTTTTCAGGCTCACTTTCCACAGTGAAAAAGTTGGTTAGGCTTACTTTCTTTCAGCCGGCTGTCTTTCGATGGCACAAACACGGTGAAATTTGGACATCCGCGGTGAAACATTTTTTCAGGCTCACTTTCTGCGGTGAAAAAGTTGGTTAGGCTTTCTTTCCTGCAGCTGGCTGCTTTCCTATGGCACAAACGCAGTGAAATTTGGACTTGAACGGTGAAAAATGTTTTCAGGCTCACTTTCCATGGTGAAAAAGTTGGTTAGGCTTACTTTCTTTCAGCCGGCTGTCTTTCAATGGCACAAACATGGTGAAATTTGGACTTCCGCAGTGAAACATTTTTTCAGGCTCACTTTCTGTGGTGAAAAAGTTGGTTAGGCTTACTTTCCTGCAGCCGGCAACTTTTCTATGGCTCAAACGTGGTGACATTTGGACTTGCGTGGTGAAAAATGTTTTCAGGCTCACTTTCCGTGGTGAAAAAGTTGGTTAGGCTTAATTTCTTTCAGCCGGCTGACTTCTATGGCACAAACATGGGGAAATTTGGACTTGCGCGGTAAAAAATTTTTTCAGGCTCACTTTCTGAGGTGAAAAATTTGGTTAGGCTTACTTTCCTGCTTCCGGCTGTTTTTCTATGGCACAAACACGGTGAAATTTGGACTTGTGCAGTGAAAAATTATTTCAGGCTCACTTTGAGCCACAAAACAGATGGTTAGGCTTACTTTCCTGCTTCTGGCTGTTTTTCTATGACACAAACGCGGTGAAATTTGGACTTGTGCTGTGAACATTTTTTTCAGGCTCACATTTCACTGTGAAAAATTAGGTCAGGCACACTTTCTGTGGTACAAAAGTTGGTCAGGCTCACTTTCTGCGGTGAAAAAGTTGGTTAGGCTTACTTTCCTGCAGCCGGCTGCTTTTCTATGGCACAAACGCGGTGAAATTTGGACTTGCGCGGTGAAAATGTTTTCAGGCTCACTTTCCACGGTGAAAAAGTTGGTTAGGCTTACTTTCTTTCAGCCGGCTGTCTTTCGATGCACAAACATGGTGAAATTTGAACTTCCGTGGTGAAACATTTTTCAGGCTCACTTTCCACGGTGAAAAGTTGGTTAGGCTTACTTTCTTTCAGCCGGCTGTCTTTCGATGGCACAAACATGGTGAAATTTGGACTTCCGCGGTGAAACATTTTTTCAGGCTCACTTTCCATGGTGAAAAAGTTGGTTAGGCTTACTTTCCTGCAGCCGGCTGCTTTTCTATGGCACAAACATGGTGAAATTTGGATTTGCGTGGTGAAAAATGTTTTCAGGCTCACTTTCCGTGGTGAAAAAGTTGGGTAGGCTTACTTTCTTTCAGCCGGCTGTCTTTCTATGGCACAAACATGGGGAAATTTGGACTTGCACAGTGAAACATTTTTTCAGGCTCACTTTCTGCAGTGAAAAAGTTGGTTAGGCTTACTTTCCTGCTTCCTGCTGTTTTTCTATGGCACAAACATGATGAAATTTGGATTTGTGCGGTGAGAAATGTTTTTGGGCTCACTTTGAGCCGGATAAATGATGGTTAGGCTTACTTTTCTGCTTCCAGCTGATTTTCTATGACACATACGTGGTGAAATTTGGACTTGTGCGGTGAAAAACCTTTTAAGGCTCACATTTCGAGGTGAAAAATTTGGTCAGGCACGCTTTCTGCTGTAAAAAAGTTGGTCAGGCTCACTTTCTGTGGTGAAAAAGTTGGTTAGGCTTACTTTCCTTCAGCTGGCTGTCTTTCTATGGCACAAACATGGGGAAATTTGGATTTGTGTGGTGAAAAATTTTTTCAGGCTCACTTTCCGCGGTGAAAAAGTTGGTTCGGCTTACTTTCCTGCAGCCAGCTGTCTTTCTATGGCACAAACGAAGTGAAATTTGGACTTGCGAGGTGAAAAATGTTTTCAGGCTCACTTTGAGCTGCCAAAAAGATGGTTAGGCTTACTTTCATGCTTCTGACTGTTTTTCTATGACACAAACACGGTGAAATTTAGAGTTGTGCGGTGAGAATTTTTTCAGGCTCACCTTAAGCCGCAAAAAAGATGGTTAGGCTTACTTTTCTGCTTCCGGCTGTTTTTCTATGACACAAACACTGTGAAATTTGGACTTCCGCGGTGAAACATTTTTTCAGACTCACTTTCTGAGGTGAAAAATTTGGTTAGGCTTACTTTCCTTCAGCCGGCTGTCTCTCTATGGCACAAAGGCGGTGAAATTTGGACTTGCGTGGTGAAAAATTTTTTCAGGCTCACTTTGAGCCACAAAAAAGATTGTTAGGCTTACTTTCCTGCTTCCGGCTGTTTTTCTATGACACAAATGCGGTGAAATTTGGACTTGTGCTGTGAAAATTTTTTTCAGGCTCACATTTCGCGGTGAAAAATTTGGTCAGGCACACTTTCTGCGGTAAAAAAGTTGGTCAGGCTCACTTTCTGCAGTGAAAAAGTTGGTTAGGCTTACTTTCCTGCTTCCAGCTGTCTTTCTATGGCAGAATCGTGGTGAAATTTGGACTTGCGTGGTGAAAAAATTTTTCAGGCTCACTTTCCGCGGTGAAAAAGTTAGTTAGGCTTACTTTCCTTCAGCCAGCTGTCTTTCTATGGCACAAACATGGGGAAATTTGGACTTGCGCGGTGAAAAATTTTTTCAGGCTCATTTTCTGTGGTGAAAAAGTTGGTTAGGCTTACTTACCTGCAGCCGGCTGTCTTTCAATGGCACAAAAGTAGTGAAATTTGGAGTTGCACGGTGAAAAATTTTTCAGGCTCACATTCTGCGGTGAAAAATTTGGTCAGGCACACTTTCCTCGGTAAAAAAGTTGGTCAGCCTCACTTTCTGCTGTGAAAAGTTGGTTAGGCTTACTTTCCTGCAGCCGGCTGCTTTTCTATGGCACAAACGTGTGAAATTTGACTTGCACGGTGAAAATATTTTTCAGGCTCACTTTCATGCAGTGAAAAGTTGGTTAGGCTTACTTTCTTTCAGCCGGCTATTTCTATGGCACAAACATGGTGAAATTTGGACTTGTGCGGTGAAAACATTTTTCAGGCTCACTTTCTGTGGTGAAAAGTTGGTTAGGCTTACTTTTTCAGCTGGCTGTCTTTCTATGGCACAAACATGGTGAAATTTGGACTTGTGCGGTGAAAAAGTTTTTCAGGCTCACTTTCTGCAGTGAAAAAGTTGGTTAGGCTTACTTTCCTGCAGCCGGTTGTCTTTCTATGGCACAAACATAGTGAAATTTGGAGTTGAGCGGTGAAAAATTTTTTCAGGCTTACTTTCTGCAGTGAAAAATTTGGTTAGGGTTACTTTCCTGCTTCCGGCTGTTTTACTATGACACAAACATGGTGAAATTTCGATTTGTGCGGTGAAAAATTTTTTCAGGCTCACTTTGAGCTACAAAAAGATGGTTAGGCTTACTTTCCTGCTTCCGGCTGTCTTTCTATGTCACAAAGGTGGTGAAATTTGGACATGCGTGGTGAAAAATTTTTTCAGCCTCACTTTCCGCAGTGAAAAAGTTGGTTAGTCTTACTTTCCTGCTTACGGCTGTTTTTCTGTGACACAAACGTGATGATATTTGGACTTGTGCGGTGAAAAATTTTTTAAGGCTCACATTTTGCGATGAAAAATTTGGTCAGGCACTCTTTCCGCTGTAAAAAAGTTGTTCAGGCTCACTTTCTGTGGTGAAAAAGTTGTTTAGGCTTACTTTCCTTCAGCCGACTGTCTTTCTATGGCACAAACACAGTGAAATTTGGATTTGTGCAGTGAAAACTTTTTTCAGGCTCATTTTCTGCGGTGAAAAATTTGGTTAGGTTTACTTTCTTGCTTCTGGCTTTCTTTCTATGGCACAAACGAAGTGAAATTTGGACTTGCACGGTGAAACATGTTTTCAGGCTCACTTTGAGCCACAAAAAAGATGGTTAGGCTTACTTTCCTGCTTCTGGCTGTTTTTCTATGACACAAACGCAGTGAAATCTGGACTTGTGCAGTGAAAAAATTTTTCAGGCTCACTTTGAGCCGCAAAAAAGATGGTTAGGCTTACTTTCCTGCTTTCGGCTGTTTTTCTATGACACAAACGCAGTGAAATTTGGACTTGTGCAGTGAAAAAATTTTTCAGGCTTACTTTGAGCCGCAAAAAAGATGGTTAGGCTTACTTTCCTGCTTTCGGCTGTTTTTCTATGACACAAATGCAGTGAAATTTGGACTTGTGCAGTGAAAAATTTTTTCAGGCTTACTTTGAGCCACAAAAAAGATGGTTAGGCTTACTTTCCTGCTTCCAGCTGTTTTTCTATGACACAAACGTGGGAAATTTGGACTTGTGCTGTGAAAATTTTTTCAGGCTCACATTTCGAGGTGAAAAATTTGGTCAGGCACACTTTCTGCGGTAAAAGTTGGTCAGGCTCACTTTCTGCTGTGAAAAAGTTGGTTAGGCTACTTTCTTTCAGCCGTCTGTCTTCGATGGCACAAACATGGTGAAATTTGGACTCGTGGTGAAACATTTTTCAGGCTCACTTTCTGCGTGAAAAGTTGGTTAGGCTTACTTTCCAGCAGCTGACTGCTTTTCTATGGCACAAATGCGGTGAAATTTGGACTTGTGCGGTGAAAAATGTTTTCAGGCTCACTTTCCGTGGTGAAAAAGTTGGTTAGGATTACTTTCTTTCAGCCGGCTGACTTTCTATGGCACAAACATGGGGAAATTTGGACTTGCGCAGTGAAAAATTTTTTCAGGCTCACTTTCTGCAGTGAAAAAGTTGCTTAGGCTTACTTTTCTTCAGCCGGCTGTCTTTCTATGGCACAAATGTAGTGAAATTTGGAGTTGCGCTGTGAAAAATTTTTTCAGGCTCACTTTCTGCGGTGAAAAATTTGGTTAGGCTTACTTTCCTGCAGCCGGCTGCTTTTCTATGGCACAAACGCGGTGAAATTTGGACTTGTGCGGTGAAACATTTTTACAGGCTCACTTTCCATGGTGAAAAAGTTGGTTAGGCTTACTTTCTTTCAGCCGGCTGTCTTTCGATGGCACAAACATGGTGAAATTTGGACTTCAGCGTTGAAACATTTTTCAGGCTCACATTCTGCGGAGAAAAAGTTGGTTAGGCTTACTTTCTGCAGCCAGCTGCTTTCTTTAGCACAAATCTTTGATTGAAATTGGACTTAGCAGTGGTGAAAAATGTTTTCAGGCTCACTTTCCGTGGTGAAAAAGTTGGTTAGGCTTATTTTCCTTCAGCCAGCTGTTTTTCTATGACATAAACATGGTGAAATTTGTACTTGCGCGGTGAAACATTTTTTCCAGGCTCACATTTCGCAGTGAGAAATTTGGTTAGGCACACTTTCCACGGTAAAAAAGTTGGTCAGGCTCACTTTCTACAGTGAGAAATTTAGGCTTACTTTCCTGCAGTCAGTTTTGTCCTATGGCACGAACGCGGTGAAATTTGGACTTGTGCTGTGAAAAATTTTTTCAGGCTCACATTTTGCGGTGAAAAATTTGGTCAGGCACACTTTTCACGGTAAAAAAGTTGGTCAGGCTCACTTTCTGCTTGATAAGATTGGTTGAAGCTTACTCCTGCGGCCATCTGCTTTTCTATAGGCACAAGCAGCGGTGAAATTTGGACTTACGGTGAAAATTTTTCAGACTCACTCGCTGTGATGAAAAGTTGGTTAGGCTTACTTTCTTTCATTCGGGTGTCTTTTCGATGGCACAAGCATGGTGAAATTTGGACTTGTTCGGTGAAACATTTTTCAAGCTCACTTTCTCACGGTGAATAAGTTGGTTAGGCTTACTTTCCCTTCAACCGGCTGTCTTTCTATGGCACAAGGTGGTGAAGTGGGACTTGCGTGGTGAAAATTATTTCAGGCTCACTTTCCCGCAGTGAAAAAAGTTGGTTAGGCTTATTTTCCTGCTTTTCGGCTGTCTTCTATGGCAGAAACGTGGTGAAATTTGGACTTGCGTGGTGAAAAATTTTTTCTGGCTCACTTTCTGCAGTGAAAATGTTAGTTAGGCTTACTTTCCTCCAGCTGGCTGTCTTTCTATGGCACAAACATGGTGAAATTTGGACTTGCGCGTTGAAAAATTTTTTCAGGCTCACTTTCTGCATTGAAAAAGTTGGTTAGGCTTACTTACCTGCCACCAACTGTCTTTCTATGGCACAAAAGTAGTGAAATTTGGAGTCTGGCGGTGAAAAATTGCAAGGCTCACATTTCATGGTGAAAAATTTGGTCAGGCACACTTTCTGCGGTAAAAAAGTTAGTCAGGCTTACTTTCTTTCAGTTGGGTGTCTTTCGATGGCACTAGCACGGTGAAATTTGGACTTGCACGGTGAAAAATTTTTTCTGGCTCACTTTGAGCAGCAAAAAAGATGGTTAGGCTTACTTTTCTGCTTCTGGCTCTTTTTCTATGACACAAACACTGTGAAATTTGGACTTGTGCTGGTGAAAAATTTTTCAGGCTCACTTTGAGCCACAATAAAGATGGTTAGGCTTACTTTCCTGCTTCCGGCTGTTTTTCTATGACACAAACATGGTGAGATTTGGACTTGTGCTGTGAAAAAGTTTTTCAGGCTCACATTTCGCAGTGAAAAATTTGATCAGGCACACTTTCCGCAGTAAAAAAGTTGGTCAGGCTCACTTTCTCCACTGAAAAAAGTTGGTTCGATCTTACTTTCCTGCAGCTGGCTGCTTTCTATAGCACAACACTAGTGAAATTTGGACTTTGCGCGGTGAAAAATGTTTTCAGACTCACTTTCCGCGGTGAAAAGGTTGGTTAGGCTTACATTCTTTCAACCGGCTGTCTTTTGTTGGCACAAACACGGTTTAATTTGGACTTCTGGGGTGAAACATTTTTTCAGGCTCACTTTCCGCTTTGAAAAAGTTGGTTAGGCTTACTTTCCTGCAACCGACTGTCTTTCTATGGCACAAACGCGGTGAAATTTGGACTTGCGTGGTGAAAAAATTTTTTGGGCTCACTTTCCGCGGTGAAAAAGTTGGTTAGGCACACTTTACTCAGTAAAAAAGTTGGTCAGGCTCACTTTCTATGGTGAAAAAGTTGGTTAAGCTTACTTTCCTTCAGCTGGCTGTCTTTCTATGGCACAAACATGGTGAAATTTGGACTTGCGCGGTGAAAAAGGTGAAAATTCTTTTCAGGCTCACTTTCCGCGGTGAAAAAGTTGGTTAGGCTTACTTTCCTTCAGCCAGCTGTTTTTCTATGACACAAACATGGTGAAATTTATACTTGTGCGGTGAAAAATTTTTTCAGGCTCACCTTTCACAGTGAGAAATTTGGTCAGGCACACTTTCCGTGGTAAAAAGTTGGTCAGGCTCATTTTCTACAGTGAGAAATTTAGGCTTACTTTTCCTGCAGCCGGTTTTGTCCTATGGCACAAACGCCGGTGAAATTTGGACTTAGTGGTGAAAATTTTTTCAGGCTCACTTTGAGCCAAGAAAAGATGGTTAGCCTTACTTTGCTGCTTCCGGTTGTTTTTCTGTGGCACAAACACAGTGAAATGTGGACTTGTGCGGTGAAAAATTTTTTCTGACTCACTTGAGCCGCAAAAAGATGGTTAGGCATACTTTCCTGCTTCTGGCTGTTATTCTATGACACAAATGTGGTGAAATTTGGACTTGTGCTGTGAAAAATTTTTTCAGGCTCACATTTCACGGTGAAAAATTTGGTCAGGCACACTTTTGCGTAAAAAGTTGGTCAGGCTCACTTTCTGTGGTGAAAAGTTGGTTAGGCTTACTTTCCTGCAGCCGGCTGGTTTTCTATGGCAGAAACGCGTGAAATTTGGACTTGTGTGGTGAAAAATTTTCAGGCTCACTTTCCACGTTGAAAAAGTTAGTTAGGCTTACTTTCCTTCAGCCGGCTGTCTTTCTATGGCACATACATGGGGAAATTTGGACTTGCGCAGTGAAAAATGTTTTTTCAGGCTCTCTTTCCGCATTGAAAAAGATCGTTAGACTTACTTTCCTGCAGCTGGCTGTTTTTCTATGGCAGAAACATGGTGAATTTGGACTTGCGCAGTGAACAAATTTTTCAGGCACATTTTCCGCTGTAAAAAAGTTAGTCAGGCTGACTTTCTGTGGTGAAAAAGATGATTAGGCTTACTTTCCTGCAGCCGGCTGTTTTCTATGGCAAAATGTGGTGAAATTTGGACTTTGCGGTGAAAACATTTTTCAGGCTCACTTTCCACACTGAAAAGATGGTTAGGCTTACTTTCCGCAGCCGGCTGTTTTTCCATAGCAGAAACACGGTGAAATTGTTACTTGTGTGGTGAAACACTTTTTTCAGGCTCACTTTCCACGGTGAAAAAGATGGTTAGGCTTACTTTCCTGCAGCCGGCTGTTTTTCTATGGCACAAACATGGTGAAATTTGGACTTGTGCGGTAAAAAAATTTTCAGGCTCACTTTGAGCCATGAAAAAGATGGTTAGTCTTACTTTCCTGCTTCCGGCTGTTTTTCTATGGCACAAACGTGGTGAAATTTGGACTTGCGTGGTGAAAAAAATTTTCAGGCTCACTTTCTGTGGTGAAAAAGTTGGTCAGGCTCACTTTCCGCAGTGAAAAAGTTTGTCAGGCTCACTTTCTGCGGTGAAAAAGTTGGTCAGGCTCTCTTTCCGTGGTGAAAAAGTTGGTAAGGCTTACTTTCCTGCAGCCAGCTGTTTTTCTATGGCACAAATCGTGGTGAAATTTGGACTTGCCGGGTATAAAAATTTTCAGGCTGACTTTGAGCAATGAAAAAGATGGTTAGGCTTACTTTCCTGCTTCCAGCTGTTTTTCTATGGCACAAACTCGATGAAGTTTGGACTTGCGTGGTGAAAATCTTTTTCAGGCTCACTTTCTGCGGTGAAAAGGTTGGTTTGGCTTACTTCCTGCAGCTGGGAGTTTTTCTATGGCACAAACATGGTGAAATTTGGACTTGTGCGGTAAAAAAAATTTTCAGCCTCACTTTGAGCCATGAAAAAGTTGGTTAGGGTTACTTTCCTGCTTCCAGCTATTTTTCTATGGTACAAACGTGAAAGTTGGACTATCGCGGTGAAAGATTTTTTCAGGCTCACTTCCTGCGGTGAAAAAGTTGGTCAGGCACACTTTCCACAGTAAAAAAGTTGGTCAGGCTCACTTTCCATGGTGAAAAAGCTGGTTTGGCTTACTTCCTGCAGCCGGGTGTTTTCGTATGGCACAAACATGGTGAAATTTGGACTTACACGGTGAAAAAATTTTCAGGCTGACTTTGAGCCGTGAAAAAGATGGTTAGGCTTACTTTCTTGCAGCCGAGTATTTTTCTACGGCACAAACGTGGTGAAATTTGGACTTGCGCGGTAAAAAAATTTTTCAAGCTCATATTCCGCGGTGAAAATTTTTTTCAGGCTCTATTTCCGCGGTGAAAAAGTTGGTCAGGCACACTTTCCACAGTAAGAAAGTTGGTCAGGCTCACTTTCCGTGGTGAAAAAGTTGGTTAGGCTTACTTTCCTGCAGCCAGCTGTTTTTCTATGGCACAAACGCAGTGAAATTTGGACTTGTGCGGTGAAAAATTTTTCAGACTCACTTTCTGCAGTGAAAAATTTGGTTAGGCTTACTTTCCTTCAGCCGGCTGTCTCTCTATGGCACAAAGGCGGTGAAATTTGGACTTGCGTGGTGAAAAATTTTTTCAGGCTCACTTTCCGCGGTGTAAAAGTTGGTTAGGCTTACTTTCCTGCTTCCGGCTGTTTTTCTATGGCACAAACGCGGTGAAATTTGGACTTGTGTAGTGAAAAATTTTTTCAGACTCACTTTGAGCCACAAAAAAGATGGTTAGGCTTAATTTCCTGCTTCCGGCTGTTTTTCTATGACACAAACACGGTGAAATTTGGACTTGTGCTGTGAAAATTTTTTTCAGGCTCACATTTCGCGGTGAAAAATTTGGTCAGGCACACTTTCTGCGGTAAAAAAGTTGGTCAGGCTCACTTTCTGCAGTGAAAAAGTTGGTTAGGCTTACTTTCCTGCTTCCAGCTGTCTTTCTATGGCAGAATCATGGTGAAATTTAGACTTGCGTGGTGAAAAAATTTTTCAGGCTCACTTTCTGCAGTTAAAAAGTTAGTTAGGCTTACTTTCCTTCAGCCGGCTGTTTTTCTATGGCACAAACATGGGGAAATTTGGACTTGCATGGTGAAAAATTTTTTCAGGCTCATTTTCTGTGGTGAAAAAGTTGGTTAGGCTTACTTACCTGCAGCCGGCTGTCTTTCAATGGCACAAAAGTAGTGAAATTTGGAGTTGCACTGTGAAAAATTTTTTCAGGCTCACATTCCGCGGTGAAAAATTTGGTCAGGCACACTTTCATGATAAAAAGTTGGTCAGCCTCACTTTCTGCTGTGAAAAGTTGGTTAGGCTTACTTTTCCTGCAGCCAGCTGCTTTCTATGCACAAACGTGGTGAAATTTGACTTGCACGGTGAAAAAATTTTTCAGGCTCACTTTCTGCAGTGAAAAGTTCATTAGGCTTACTTTCTTTCAGCCGGCTATTTCTATGGCACAAACATGTGGAAATTTTGACTTGCGCGCGGTGAAAACATTTTTCAGGCGCACTTTCTGTGGTGAAAAAGTTGGTTAGGCTTACTTTTCTTCAGCCGCTGTCTTTCTATGGCACAAACACGGTGAAATTTGGACTTCTGCGGTGAAAGTTTTCAGGCTCACTTTCTGCAGTGAAAAGTTGGTTAGGCTTACTTTCCTGCAGCTGGCTGCCTTTCTATGGCACAAACATAGTGAAATTTGGAGTTGAGCGGTGAAAAATTTTTCAGGCTTACTTTGAGCCACAAAAGATGGTTAGGCTTACTTTCCTGCTTCCGGCTGTCTTTCTATGTCACAAAGGTGGTGAAATTTGGACATGCGTGGTGAAAAATTTTTCAGGCTCACTTTCCGCGGTGAAAAAGTTGGTTAGGCTTACTTTCCTGCTAATGGCTGTTTTCTATGACACAAACATGGTGATATTTGGACTTGTGCGGTGAAAACTTTTTAAGGCTCACATTTGCGGTGAAAATTTGGTCATGACACTTTCCACTGTAAAAAGTTGTTCAGGCTCACTTTCTGCGGTGAGAAAAAGTTGCTTAGGGCTTACTTTTCTTCAGCCGGCTGTCTTTCTATAGCACAAACAAGGTGAAATTTGGACTTGTGCAGTGAAATATTTTCAGGCTCTTTCTGCGGTGAAAAATTTGGTTAGGCTTACTTTCTGCTTCCGGCTGTTTTTCTATGGCACAAAGCGGTGAAATTTGGACTTGTGCAGTGAAAAATTTTTCAGGCTCACTTTGAGCCACAAAAGATGGTTAGGCTTACTTTCCTGCCTCTGGCTGTTTTCTATGACACAAACGTGGTGAAATTTGGACTTGTGCTGTGAAAATTTTTCAGACTCACATTTCGCGGTGAAAAATTTGGTCAGAGCACACTTTCTGTGGTAAAAAGTTGGTCAGGCTCACTTTCTGCGGTGAAAAAGTTGGTTAGGCTTTCTTTCTTTCAGCCGGCTGTCTTTCGATGGCACAAACATGGTGAAATTTGGACTTCCGCGTTGAAACATTTTTTCAGGCTCACATTCTGCAGAGAAAAAGTTGGTTAGGCTTACTTTCCTGCAGCTGGCTGCTTTTCTATGGCACAAATGCGGTGAAATTTGGACTTGCGCGGTGGTGAAAAATGTTTTCAGGCTCACTTTCCGTGGTGAAAAAGTTGGTTAGGCTTACTTTCTTTCAGCCAGCTGTCTTTCTATGGCACAAACATGGGGAAATTTGGACTTGCGCGGTGAAACATTTTTTCAGGCTCACTTTTGCGGTGAAAAATTTGGTTAGGTTTACTTTCCTTCAGCCGGCTGTCTTTCTATGGCACAAACATGGTGAAATTTGGACTTGCGTGTTGAAAAAGGTGAAAATTTTTTTCAGGCTCAATTTCCACGGTGAAAAAGTTGGTTAGGCTTATTTTCCTTCAGCCAGCTGTTTTTCTATGACACAAACATGGTGAAATTTGTACTTGCACAGTGAAACAGTTTTTCAGGCTCACATTTCGCAGTGAGAAATTTGGTTAGGCACACTTTCCGCGGTAAAAAAGTTGGTCAGGCTCACTTTCTACAGTGAGAAATTTGGCTTACTTTCCCGCAGTCAGTTTTGTCCTATGGCACGAACGTGAAATTTGGACTTGCGAGAAAATTTTTTCAGGCTCACTTTGACACACAAAAAGATGGTTAGGCTTACTTTCCTGCTTCTGGCTGTTATTCTATGACACAAACGCGGTGAAATTTGGACTTGTGCTGCGAAAAATTTTTTCAGGCTCACATTTTGAGGTGAAAAATTTGGTCAGGCACACTTTTCAAGGTACAAAAGTTGGT
The DNA here is from genome assembly GCA_016271365.2 of Neoceratodus forsteri. Lineage (NCBI taxonomy): Eukaryota > Metazoa > Chordata > Ceratodontiformes > Ceratodontidae > Neoceratodus > Neoceratodus forsteri. Next base: position 586,676,414 of record CM028131.1, read on the forward strand.
CAGGCTCACTTTCTGCATTGATAAATTTGGTTAGGCTTACTTTCCTGCAGCCGCCTGCTTTTCTATGGCACAAACGCGGTGAAATTTGGACTTGCACGGTGAAAAAATTTTTCAGGCTCACTTTCCGTGGTGAAAAAGTTGGTTAGGCTTACTTTCTTTCATTCAGGTGTCTTTCGATGGCACAAGCATGGTGAAATTTGGACTTGTGCGGTGAAACATTTTCAAGCTCACTTTCGCGGTGAATAAGTTGGTTAGAGCTTACTTTCCTTCAGCCGGCTGTCTTTCTATGGCACACAGGTGGTGAAATTTGGACTTGCGTGGTGAAAAATTTTTCAGGCTCACTTTCCGCAGTGAAAAGTTAGTTAGGCTTACTTTCCTCCAGCTGGCTGTCTTTCTATGGCACAAACATGGTGAAATTTGGACTCTGCGCTGAAAAATTTTTCAGGCTCACTTTCTGCATTGAAAAAGTTGGTTAGGCTTACTTACCTGCCACCGACTGTCTTTCTGGCACAAAGTAGTGAAATTTGAGTTGCGGTGAAAAATTTTTCAGGCTCACATTTCATGGTGAAAAATTTGGTCAGACACACTTTCTGTGGTAAAAAATTAGTCAGGCTTACTTTCTTTCAGTCGAGATTGTCTTTTGATGGCAAGCACGGTGAAATTTGGACTTGTGCTGATGAAACATTTTCAAGCTCACTTTCTGCATTGAATAAGTTGGTTAGGCTTACTTTCCTTCACCCAGCTGTCTTTCTATGGCAGAGACATGGTGAAATTTGGGCTTGTGTGTGAAAACATTTTTCAGGCTCACTTTCCGCGTTGAAAAGTTAGTTGAGGCTTACTTTTCTTCAGCCGGCTGTCTTTCTATGGTACAAACTTGGGAAAATTTGGAATTGCGCTGTGAAAAATTTTTTCAGGCTCACTTCTTCGCTGTGAAAAGTTGGTTAGGCACACTTTACTCAGTAAAAAGTTGGTCAGACTCACTTTCCATGTTGAAAAGTTGGTTGCTTACTTTCCTTCAGCTGGCTGTCTTTCTATGGCACAAACACGGTGAAATTTGGACTTGCGGTGAAAAAGGTGACAATTTTTCAGGCTCACTTTCCACGGTGAAAAGTTGGTTAGGCTTACTTTCCTTCAGCCAGCTGTTTTCTATGACAAAACATGGTGAAATTTATTCTTCACGGTGAAAAATTTTTCAGGCTCCATTTCGCAGTGAGAAATTTGGTCAGGCACACTTTCCGTGGTAAAAAAGTTGGTCAGGCTCATTTTCTACAGTGAGAAATTTAGGCTTACTTTCCTGCAGCCGGTTTTGTCCTATGGCACGAACGCGGTGAAATTTGGACTTGCGTGGTGAAAATTTTTTTCAGGCTCACTTTGAGCCAAGAAAAAGATGGTTAGCCTTACTTTGCTGCTTCCAGCTGTTTTTCTGTGGCACAAACACAGTGAAATGTAGACTTGTGCGGTGAAAAATTTTTTCAGACTCACTTTGAGCCACAAAAAAGATGGTTAGGCTTACTTTCCTGCTTCTGGCTGTTATTCTATGACACAAACGTGGTGAAATTTGGACTTGTGCTGTGAAAAATTTTTTCAGGCTCACATTTCACGGTGAAAAATTTGGTCAGGCACACTTTTCACAGTAAAAAAGTTGGTCAGGCTCACTTTCTGTGGTGAAAAAGTTGGTTAGGCTTACTTTCCTGCAGCCGGCTGGTTTTCTATGGCAGAAACGCGGTGAAATTTGGACTTGTGTGGTGAAAAAATTTTTCAGGCTCACTTTCTGCGGTGAAAAGTTAGTTAGGCTTACTTTCCTTCAGCCGGCTGTCTTTTATGGCACATATGGGGAAATTTGACTTGCGCGGTGAAAATGTTTTTCAGGCTCACTTTCCGCATTGAAAAGATCATTGAGACTTACTTTCCTGCAGCTGGCTGTTTTCTATGGCAGAAACGTGGTGAAATTTGGACTTGCGCGGTGAAAAAATTTTTCGAGGCGCATTTTCTGCTGAAAAAAGTTAGTCAGGCTGACTTTCTGTGGTGAAAAGATGATTAGGCTTACTTTCCTGCAGCTGTCTGTTTTCTATGGCAAAATGCGGTGAAATTTGACTTGCGATCGGTGAAAACATTTTCAGGCTCACTTTCCACACTGAAAAAGATGGTTAGGCTTATTTCCTGCAGCCGGCTGTTTTTCCATAGCAGAAACGCGTGAAATTGTTACTTCAGCGGTGAAACACTTTTTCAGGCTCACTTTCCACGGTGAAAAGATGGTTAGGCTTACTTTTCTGCAGCGGCTGTTTTTCTATGGCACAAACATGGTGAAATTTGGACTTGTGCGGTAAAAATTTTCAGGCTCACTTTGAGCCATGAAAAGATGGTTAGTCTTACTTTCCTGCTTCCGGCTGTTTTCTATGGCACAAGCGTGGTGAAATTTGGACTTAGCGGTAAAAAATTTTTCAGGCTGACTTTGAGCAATGAAAAGATGGTTAGGCTTACTTTCCTGCTTCCGGCTGTTTTTCTATGGCACAAACTCAATGAAGTTTGGTCTTGGTGGTGAAAATCTTTTCAGGCTCACTTTCCACGGTGAAAAGGTTGGTTTGGCTTACTTCCTGCAGCTGGGTGTTTTTCTATGGCACAAACATGGTGAAATTTGGACTTGTGCGGTAAAAAACATTTTCAGCCTCACTTTGAGCCATGAAAAAGTTGGTTAGGGTTACTTTCCTGCTTCCAGCTGTTTTTCTATGGCACAAATGTGGTGAAATTTAAACTTGCGCGGTGAAAAAAATGTTCAGGCTGACTTTGAGCTGTGAAAAAGATGGTTAGGCTTAGTTTCTTGCAGCCGAGTGTTTTTCTATGGCACAAACGTGGTGAAATTTGGACTTGTGCGGTAAAAAAATTTCAGGTTCATTCAGCGGTGAAAAAGTTGGTCAGGCTCACTTTCTGCAGTACAAAAATTGGTCAGGCTCACTTTCTGCGGTGAAAAAGATGGTTAGGCTTACTTTCCTGCATCCGGCTGTTTTTCTATCGCACAAACGTGGTGAAATTTGGACTTGCATGTTAAAAAATATTTTCAGGCTCACTTTCCGCGGTGAAAAAGTTGGTTAGGCTTACTTTCTTTCAACCGGCTGTCTTTTGATGGCACAAACACGGTTTAATTTGGACTTCCGCGGTGAAACATTTTTTCAGGCTCACTTTCCGCGGTGAAACAGTTGGTTAGGCTTACTGTCCTGCAACCGACTGTCTTTCTATGGCACAAATGCGGTGAAATTTGGACTTGCGTGGTGAAAAATTTTTTTTGGCTCACTTTCCGCGGTGAAAAAGTTGGTTAGGCACACTTTACTCAGTAAAAAAGTTGGTCAGACTCACTTTCCATGTTGAAAAAGTTGGTTAAGCTTACTTTCCTTCAGCTGGCTGTCTTTCTATGGCACAAACATGGTGAAATTTGGACTTGCGCGGTGAAAAAGGTGACAATTTTTTTCAGGCTCACTTTCCGCGGTGAAAAAGTTGGTTAGGCTTACTTTCCTTCAGCCAGCTGTTTTTCTATGACACAAACATGGTGAAATTTATTCTTGCACGGTGAAAAATTTTTTCAGGCTCACATTTCGCAGTGAGAAATTTGGTCAGGCACACTTTCCGTGGTAAAAAAGTTGGTCAGGCTCATTTTCTACAGTGAGAAATTTAGGCTTACTTTCCTGCAGCCGGTTTTGTCCTATGGCACGAACGCTGTGAAATTTGGACTCATGTGGTGAAATTTTTTTCAGGCTCACTTTGAGCCAAGAAAAGATGGTTAGCCTTACTTTGCTGCTTCCAGTTGTTTTCTGTGGCACAAACACAGTGAAATGTAGACTTGTGCGGTGAAAATTTTTCAGACTCACTTTGAGCCACAAAAAAGATGGTTAGGCTTTCTTTCCTGCTTCTGGCTGTTATTCTATGACACAAACGTGGTGAAATTTGGACTTGTGCTGTGAAAAATTTTTTCAGGCTCACATTTCACGGTGAAAAATTTGGTCAGGCACACTTTTCACGGTAAAAAAGTTGGTCAGGCTCACTTTCTGTGGTGAAAAAGTTGGTTAGGCTTACTTTCCTGCAGCCGGCTGGTTTTCTATGGCAGAAACGCGGTGAAATTTGGACTTGTGTGGTGAAAAAATTTTTCAGGCTCACTTTCTGCGGTGAAAAAGTTAGTTAGGCTTACTTTCCTTCAGCCGGCTGTCTTTTTATGGCACATACATGGGGAAATTTGGACTTGCGCAGTGAAAAATGTTTTTTCAGGCTCACTTTCCGCATTGAAAAAGATCATTAGACTTACTTTCCTGCAGCTGGCTGTTTTTCTATGGCAGAAACGTGGTGAAATTTGGACTTGCGCAGTGAAAAAATTTTTCAGGCGCATTTTCTGCTGTAAAAAAGTTAGTCAGGCTGACTTTCTGTGGTGAAAAAGATGATTAGGCTTACTTTCCTGCAGCTGTCTGTTTTTCTATGGCAAAATGCGGTGAAATTTGACTTGCACGGTGAAAACATTTTTCAGGCTCACTTTCCACACTGAAAAGATGGTTAGGCTTACTTTCCTGCAGCCGGCTGTTTTTCCATAGCAGAAACGCGTGAAATTGTTACTTGTGCGGTGAAACACTTTTTCAGGCTCACTTTCCACGGTGAAAAGATGGTTAGGCTTACTTTTCTGCAGCCGGCTGTTTTCTATGGCACAAACATGGTGAAATTTGACTTGTGCGGTAAAAATTTTCAGGCTCACTTTGAGCCATGAAAAGATGGTTAGTCTTACTTTCCTGCTTCCGGCTGTTTTCTATGGCACAAACGGGTGAAATTTGGACTTGTGCGGTAAAAAATTTCAGGTTCACATTCCGCGGTGAAAAAGTTGGTCAGGCTCACTTTCTGCAGTACAAAAATTGGTCAGGCTCACTTTCTGCGGTGAAAAAGATGGTTAGGCTTACTTTCCTGCATCCGGCTGTTTTTCTATCGCACAAACGTGGTGAAATTTGGACTTGCATGTTAAAAAATATTTTCAGGCTCACTTTCCGCGGTAAAAAAGTTGGTTAGGCTTACTTTCTTTCAACCGGCTGTCTTTTGATGGCACAAACACGGTTTAATTTGGACTTCCGCGGTGAAACATTTTTTCAGGCTCACTTTCCGCGGTGAAACAGTTGGTTAGGCTTACTTTCCTGCAACCGACTGTCTTTCTATGGCACAAATGCGGTGAAATTTGGACTTGCATGGTGAAAAATTTTTTTTGGCTCACTTTCCGTGGTGAAAAGTTGGTTAGGCACACTTTACTCAGTAAAAGTTGGTCAGACTCACTTTCCATGTTGAAAAGTTGGTTGCTTACTTTCCTTCAGCTGGCTGTCTTTCTATGGCACAAACATGGTGAAATTTGACTTGCGAGTGAAAAGGTGACAATTTTTTCAGGCTCACTTTCTCCGGGTGAAAAGTTGGTTAGGCTTACTTTCCTTCAGCCAGCTGTTTTTCTATGACACAAACATGGTGAAATTTATTCTTGCACGGTGAAAAATTTTTTCAGGCTCACATTTCGCAGTGAGAAATTTGGTCAGGCACACTTTCCGTGGTAAAAAAGTTGGTCAGGCTCATTTTCTACAGTGAGAAATTTAGGCTTACTTTCCTGCAGCTGGTTTTGTCCTATGGCACGAACGCGGTGAAATTTGGACTTGCGTGGTGAAAATTTTTTTCAGGCTCACTTTGAGCCAAGAAAAGATGGTTAGCCTTACTTTGCTGCTTCCAGCTGTTTTTCTGTGGCACAAACACAGTGAAATGTAGACTTGTGCGGTGAAAATTTTTTCAGACTCACTTTGAGCCACAAAAAGATGGTTAGGCTTACTTTCCTGCTTCTGGCTGTTATTCTATGACACAAATGTGGTGAAATTTGGACTTGTGCTGTGAAAAATTTTTTCAGGCTCACATTTCACGGTGAAAAATTTGGTCAGGCACACTTTTCACGGTAAAAAAGTTGGTCAGGCTCACTTTCTGTGGTGAAAAAGTTGGTTAGGCTTACTTTCCTGCAGCCGGCTGGTTTTCTATGGCAGAAACGCGGTGAAATTTGGACTTGTGTGGTGAAAAATTTTTCAGGCTCACTTTCTGCGGTGAAAAAGTTAGTTAGGCTTACTTTCCTTCAGCCGGCTGTCTTTTTATGGCACATACATGGGGAAATTTGGACTTGCGCAGTGAAAAATGTTTTTTCAGGCTCACTTTCCGCATTGAAAAAGATCATTAGACTTACTTTCCTGCAGCTGGCTGTTTTTCTATGGCAGAAACGTGGTGAAATTTGGACTTGAGCAGTGAAAAAATTTTTCAGGCGCATTTTCTGCTGTAAAAAAGTTAGTCAGGCTGACTTTCTGTGGTGAAAAAGATGATTAGGCTTACTTTCCTGCAGCTGTCTGTTTTTCTATGGCAAAAATGCGGTGAAATTTGGACTTGCACGGTGAAAACATTTTTCAGGCTCACTTTCCACACTGAAAAAGATGGTTAGGCTTACTTTCCTGCAGCCGGCTGTTTTTCCATAGCAGAAACGCGGTGAAATTGTTACTTGTGCGGTGAAACACTTTTTTCAGGCTCACTTTCCATGGTGAAAAAGATGGTTAGGCTTACTTTTCTGCAGCCGGCTGTTTTTCTATGGCACAAACATGGTGAAATTTGGACTTGTGCGGTAAAAAAATTTTCAGGCTCACTTTGAGCCATGAAAAAGATGGTTAGTCTTACTTTCCTGCTTCCGGCTGTTTTTCTATGGCACAAACGTGGTGAAATTTGGACCTTCGCGGTGAAAAAATTTTTCAGGCTCACTTTCCGCGGTGAAAAAGTTGATCAGGCTCACTTTCCGTGGTGAAAAAGTTGGTCAGGCTCACTTTCTGTGGTGAAAAAGTTGGTCAGGCTCTCTTTCTGTGGTGAAAACGTTGGTAAGGCTTACTTTCCTGCAGCCGCTGTTTTCTATGGCACAAGCGTGGTGAAATTTGGACTGCGTGCGGTAAAAAATTTTCAGGCTGACTTTGAGCAATGAAAAGATGGTTAAGCTTTCTTTCCTCCTTCCGGCTGTTTTTCTATGGCACAAACTCGGTGAAATTTGGACTTGTAGCGGTGAAAAATTTTTCAGGCTCACTTTGAGCCATGAGAAAAGATGGTTAAGCTTACTTTCCTGCTTCCGGCTGTTTTCTATGGCACAAACTCAATGAAGTTTGGTCTTGCGTGGTGAAAATCTTTTCAGGCTCACTTTCCACGGTGAAAAGGTTGGTTTGGCTTACTTCCTGCAGCTGGGTGTTTTCTATGGCACAAACATGGTGAAATTTGGACTTGTGCGGTAAAACATTTTCAGCCTCACTTTGAGCCATGAAAAGTTGGTTAGGGTTACTTTCCTGCTTCCAGCTGTTTTCTATGGCACAAATGTGGTGAAATTTAAACTTCTTGCGGTGAAAAAATGTTCAGGCTGACTTTGAGCTGTGAAAAGATGGTTAGGCTTAGTTTCTTGCAGCGAGTGTTTTCTATGGCACAAGCGTGGTGAAATTTGGACTTGTGCGGTAAAAATTTTCAGGTTCACATTCAGCGGTGAAAAGTTGGTCAGGCTCACTTTCTGCAGTACAAAAATTGGTCAGGCTCACTTTCTGCGGTGAAAAAAGATGGTTAGGCTTACTTTCCTGCATCCGGCTGTTTTCTATCGCTAAGCGTGGTGAAATTTGGACTTGCATGTTAAAAAATATTTTCAGGCTCACTTTCTGCGGTGAAAAGTTGGTCAGGCTCACTTTCCGCGTGAAAAGTTAGTTAGGCTTACTTTCCTGTAGCCGTCTGTTTATCTATCGCACAAACATGTTGAAATTTGGACTTGTGCAGTAAAAAAATTTCAGCCTCACTTTGAGGCTGTAAAAAGATGGTTAGGGTTACTTTTCTGCTTCTGGCTGTTTTTCTATGGCACAAATGTGAAATCTGGACTTTCGTGGTGAAAAAATTTTTCAGGCTCACTTTCCGTGGTGAAAAAGTTGGTTTATCTTACTTCCTGCAGTGGGGGTTTTTCTATGGCATAAACATGGTGGAATTTGGACTTGCACGATAAAAAAAATTTTCAGGCTCACTTTGAGCCACGTAAAAGATGGTTAGGCTTACTTTCCTGCTTCTGGCTGTTTTTCTATGGCACAAACGTGGTGAAATTTAAACTTGCACAGTGAAAAAAATTTTCAGGCTGACTTTGAGCTGTGAAAAAGATGGTTAGGCTTACCTTCCTGCTTCCGGCTGTTTTTCTATGGTACAAATGTGAAATTTGGAATTTCGCGGTGAAAATTTTTTTCAGGCTCACTTTCCACGGTGAAAAACTTGGTCAGGCACACTTTCCGCAGTAAAAAGTTGGTCAGGCTCACATTCCAAGGTGAAAAGATGGTTTGGCTTACTTCCTGCAGCGGGTGTTTTCTATGGCACAAACATGGTGAAATTTTGACTACAGCGGTAAAAACTTTTCATGCTCACTTTGAGCTGCGAAAAAAAGATGGTTAAGCTTACTTTCCTGCTTCCAGCTATTTATCTATGGCACAAGCGTGGGAAATTTAAACTAGCGCGGTGAAAAAATTTTCAGGCTGACTTTGAGCCGTGAAAAAGATGGTTAGGCTTACTTTCTTGCAGCCGAGTGTTTTTCTATGGCACAAACGTGGTGAAATGTGGACTTGCGCGGTAAAAAAAATTTTCAGGCTCACATTCCGCGGTGAAAAGTTGGTCAGGCTCACTTTCCACATTGAAAAAGTTGGTTAGGCTTACTTTCCTGCAGCCAGCTGTTTTTCTATGGCACAAACGTGGTGAAATTTGGACTTGCGCAGTGAAAAAATTTTTCAGACTCACTTTCCGTGGTGAAAAAGTTGGTCAGGCTCACTTTCTGCAGTACAAAAATTGGTCAGGCTCACTTTCTGCAGTGAAAAAGTTGGTTAGGCTTACTTTCCTGTAGCCGGCTGTTTTTCTATCGTACAAACATGTTGAAATTTGGACTTGTGCAGTAAAAAAAATTTTCAGCCTCACTTTGAGCCGTGAAATAGATGGTTAGGTTACTTTCCTGCTTCTGGATGTTTTCTATGGCACAAACGTGAAATTTTGACTTTTGTGGTGAAAAATATTTTAGGCTCACTTTCCACGGTGAAAAGTTGGTCAGGCACACTTTCCGCGGTAAAAAAGTTGGTCAAGCTCATTTTCCGTGGTTAAAAAGTTGGTTTGGCTTACTTCCTGCAGCCGGGTGTTTTTCTATGGCACAAACATGGTGAAATTTGCACTTGCGCGGTAAAAACATTTTTCATTCTCACTTTGAGCCACGAAAAAGATGGTTAGGCGTACTTTCCTGCTTCTGGATGTTTTTCTATGGCACAAACACCATGAAATGTGGACTTGCGCAGTGAAATATTTTTTCAGGCTCACTTTCCACGGTGAAAAGGTTGGTCAGGCTCACTTTACACAGTGAAAAAGTTGGTTTGGCTTACTTCCTGTAGCCGGGTGTTTTTCTATGGCACAAACATGGTGAAATTTGGAGTTGTGCAGTAAAAAAATTTTTCAGCCTCACTTTGAGCCATGAAAAATTTGGTTAGGGTTACTTTCTTGCTTCCGGCTGTTTTTCTATGGTACAAATGTGAAATTTGGAATTTCACGGTGAAAATTTTTTTCAGGCTCACTTTCCACAGTGAAAAACTTGGTCAGGCACACTTTCCCGGTAAAAAAGTTGGTCAGGCTCACTTTCCGTGGTTAAAAAGTTGGTTTGGCTTACTTCCTGCAGCCGAGTGTTTTTCTATGGCACAAACATGGTGAAATTTGCACTAGCGGTAAAACATTTTTCATTCTCACTTTGAGCCACGAAAAAGATGGTTAGGCATACTTTCCTGCTTCTGGATGTTTTCTATGGCACAAACACCATGAAATGTGGACTTGCGCAGTGAAATATTTTTTCAGGCTCACTTTCCGCGGTGAAAAGGTTGGTCAGGCACACTTTCTGCGGTAAAAAAGTTGGTCAGGCTCACTTTACACAGTGAAAAAGTTGGTTTGGCTTACTTCCTGTAGCTGGGTGTTTTTCTATGGCACAAACATGGTGAAATTTGGAGTTGTGCAGTAAAAAAATTTTTCAGCCTCACTTTGAGCCATGAAAAATTTGGTTAGGGTTACTTTCTTGCTTCCGGCTGTTTTCTATGGTACAAATGTGAAATTTGGAATTTCACGGTGAAAATTTTTTCAGGCTCACTTTCTGCAGTGAAAAACCTATCAGGCACACTTTCCCAGGAAAAAGTTGGCCAGCTCACATTTTTCCATTTTTTTTTTTTTTTTTTTTATGGCGCTTACCTCTTTAGCCCCATCCCTGTCCTTAACACCTTTTTCTGCATATATCCCTGTTCTCCTTCCTGCTGACTTCTCTGCCTTGGTGTTTACCTCTCTACCTACTGTGCTCTTCTACTTAACGGACCCCCTAAATCCCTGCCAGCAGTATTTTAGTTAATTGAAGCCACATGGTAGTGTCAGATATAAATTAAATACCACCAAAACCGATGCCCTAATGTTCTACTTCAAGCCCACAACAGAGGTTAGAACAAGACATCCCTTTAGATGGGATCTGGAAAAAATAAAATACTTAGGGTGTACTTATCACATGACAGCACTAAGGCCTTTAAGAATATCTGCGAGCCCTTCACAACCCAACTAGACACCAATCTCACTAGTTTGAATCTGCTGCCTATGAGTTTATCACAAAGAGTGGAGATGATCTGTATGGTGACTCTTCCACGAGCCTTATACCTCTTTCAAAATGTACCCCTGTACATTCCTTTAAAAATATTCAGACAGTGGAACAGGCGAATAAATAAGTTCATATAGGTGGGGCAGAGACCTCATATTAAGCTATCCACTCTCTCTCTGTCTCCCAAAGGAGGCTGGCAGCCTAAGTCTCCCCAATCTAAGGCTATATTACCTGGCCTTGCACATGGTGTTTGTGGCACATAAGCAATTAGGGCATACTAGAACAAGAAGGGCAGAGACTGAAGAGGGCCTCATACCAACAAAGGGTTTCCTAACTCTTTTATACACAACGGAACTGATACCCAGCTTCCCATTGGGTACTAACCCATGGATAAGACATCAACTGAAAGCATGGCTATCAATCCGTCAAACGGTGCACCTGACCCCATTCCAAAAATTACTATGCCCAGTATCACTGCAGGAAAACTTCACCCCTGTCCACATGGACCTGACGTTTAGTAGATGGAAACACCTCTCACTGAGATATCTGTTTCAACGCACATCATGGCCTACCTTTAAGCCCTTCTCACAAAATCAACAAGAATTTAAGATACGACACCAAGATTTATACATATACCTCCAGTCGAGACACTATTATGACTCCCTCCCTCCCGAAACACATAATCCTGAATCCTACTCCTGGGTTCTTTTATAGGGCTGATACACTCAGGGGATATGGAACATCTAGTCTCGTACTTTTATAATGCCATAATAAACTTCTGCCAGAGGCTCCATGCTTACATTCTAGATAAATGGAACAGAGAATTATCCTCAAATATATCCATAGAGTGGTGGCTAGCCTACTGTAGACAAATCTCTAAACTGACAAGCTCACCGCCTGGCAGGAGTTTTCCTGGAAGACCCGTCTGATACTTCGAACCCCTGAAGTGACCAGGCACTTTCAGACCTCAGAAATAGCTCCGTGCTGGAGGCAATGTGGTGATATCAGGGCACACCACACCCATGTATTCTGGTCCTGTCCTAAACTAGCTCCCTTTTTTGAAGCCTTGCAACAGGAACTAGGCAAATTATTTGCTAGGCCTATCACTATTAAAGCAGAGATGTTTCTCTTATGTAACTTACCACAAGAGTTCAGAGATAGGAGCAGTAGATATATGGTTGGTATAGGATGGAAAGCCTAACCTACAAATTGAATGATAAATCAGACCTATGTTCTTCTGGACGGAATGGCTTAATTTTTCATGTCATGCTTAAAGACCCAGACTTTGTCCCTTTGAATGGTAACCTATATTCTTGCTACCTCGAACTAAGGGAACATCTTAGAACAGCCCTCTACAGGGGTTGTGTGGGCGGAGGAGACCTAAGCCTTGAGTCAGATGGGTGGGAAAAGTTCTGAGAACAGGATAATCTTTGCTCTTCTCCCCCACCCAGGAAGAGACTATTCTACAGCTCAGAGACCCACTAAAATGGGATCTAAGATGGAGTGGTCAGAGTAAAAGCATGTTAAAACAAGAAGATAGTAATAAAATACCAGCCGACCTCCTCCACGCCGTAACCCGAGGGGGCGTGCAGGTTGAGAAATGTACTGGCCTACTATGCAGTCATTGTCTGACTTTTTCTGAATGTGTTAAAGATGCATTACATGATATATGCTGTTGTTAAAATAGCAATGGTAAACTGGCTTTGAAAAGTTTAATAAAGATTATATTTACAAAAAAAAAGATTTAATCAACCCATTTCTGAATAAAATATAGCCAGAACAACATGGATTTAAAAAGGCAGGAGCTGCTTAAGTAATCTTTTATGTTTTACTGAACAGGTCAATTATCATCTTGATAACAGTACATCATATGATATCATCTACATAGATTTCAGCAAAGCATTCAACGTAATGCCACATGGGTAATTAATAACAAAACTACACACAACCGATATCAATAAAAAACATTATAAGTTGGATTGAGAATTGGCTTAATTGTAGATCCCAACAAATTTTAATCAATTGTCATTTGTCTGATCCTGGTAGGGTTACAAGTGGGGTTCCACAGGGGTCTGTATTAGGCCCTTGTTTATTCCAGCTTTTTACATCAGACTTAACAAATAGTTGAATTTCACCATCTATCAAGTATGCAGATGATATTAAAATAGGCGGCCCTTGTAAATTCTCTGAAAATATTATTACCATTCAAAGAGATCTTGATTAAATTACAAAATGGGTACATGACTGGGGCAAGAAACTGAATACCACAAAATGCAAAGTCATGCATATAGGGGTTAATAATCCATTTACAGAATACTACTTGGATGGTACCCTTTTAGAATCCACAACAGATGAAAGAGACCTAAATGTATTGATTTCTAATAATCTTGACTATAATAATTAATAGAGTTATATGGCCCATCAAAAGAAATATTGTTTCTAGGGACCCTAAAGCCATGTTGCCATTGTTCAGGGCATACGAAAGGCCACACATGGAATATGCCACTCAGTTATGGAGCACATACAAAAAAATCAGAAATATCTAAATTAGAAAGGATACAGAGAAAATTTACTAAACATGTAGCTGACCTATATAATGTACCATATGATGATAGGTTAGAAGAACTGGCACGTACACCTCTGGCAACTCGTTGTCAGAGAGGTGATCTTTTATTGATGTTTGATCTCATCCAAGGTCCATATCTAATTACAGAGTTGGGCTTGGATTTTAAATGTGACCACTGTTGTACTAGGGGCATCCACTACAGCTCAAAAGGAAATGTTTTTGGCATAATAACTGGAAATTTTTTTGATACAAAGAATTACTAATCCTTGGAACAGACTGCCTTGAGATGTCATTACTAGTAAATCTAAACTAGAGTTTAAGTGTCTTCTTGACATTCATATTCTCAAGGATCTGGATATAAGCTATTGTAATTAAACAGGTGCAACAATGGGCACCTAGCCTCCTAGCATCTTACTGACCTTAGTGAAAGCCAAGCAGGCAGCCAAAGGGACTTGAGATCCGGATGAACCAGGGTCTCCTGAGCCTACGTCAGCAGGTCCCTGAAGAGCAGGAGAGGAACTGGAGGTTCCACCGCCAGCTGTTGCAATAACAGAAACCGAATTTGTGAAGGACAGAATGGAGCCACCAGCATGAGGGTGGCCCGCTCCATCTGCAGTTTGAGGAGCACCCTCTGGATCAGCGGAAAGCGGGGAAAGGCACAGAGGAACCTCCCTTTCCAGGAGAGGAACAACGCTTCTCGATAGAAACCTCCAGGGTCTGGATCTAGTGAGCAGAAAAGTGTCAGTTTTGTGTTGAGTGGGGATGCAAAAAGGTCCAACTTTGGGCATCCTTACCTTTCGAAAAGGCCCTTGGCTACTGAAGACACCAGTTCCCATTTGTGCTTCCAGGACTGTGACATGCTAAGGCTGTCTGCTAAGAAATTTTGGTCTACTGGAACATGGACAGCTAACAGTTCAAGATCGTGGTCCACAGCCCAGTACCAGACTCTCATTGCCTCCCCACACAGGGGGTAAGAATGTGTCCCCCCCCACTTGTTGAGATAGCACACCACACTGAGGTTGTCTGACTATACCAGCAGGTGACCTGGAGACAAGTGGTTCTGAAAGGCCTGGAGGGCATACAGGACTACAGAACTACTCTCATTTCGAGCACGTTTATATGGGGAGTGGCTTCCACTGAAGACCAGGACCCCTGGGTCCGAAAGGGACAAAGATGGTCTCCTCAGTGCTGCCTGACATGTCTGTAGTTAGGATCTGTTTGGGGGGGGCTGAGGAAGGAGACTCCCCACAACAGACTGAAAGGGTTCTGCTACCATTACAGTACCTTGCAAACCGGAGAGGAGACTACCTTGATCCAAGTCATCGGAGTGCTGGTCCCACCTAATGTGCAGGTTCCACTGGGGCACAGGCATATGTCTAGCCAACAGCATTGTGGCTATAGCCATTGCCATGAGGCATAGGAGCCGAAGGTAAGACCTGGTCATAACATACCAATTCTGAGCCACAAGAGAGGCCTGTGCCATCAGGCAGTCCGCCCTGCCCTAGAGCAGAAAGGCCTTGCCCTGGGATGAGTCCAGAACTGCACCTACGGACTGCAGGCGCTGAGATAGAGAGGGTGGACTTGGCAGATTCACTGTGACAGCCAGGGAATGAAACAATTGCAGGGTGCTGTACAGGGTGGTCAAAAGAGTTCCAGGACGGGCCTTTAATAGCAAATCATCCAGATATGGGAATATATACAGGCCCTTATTTTATTTTATTTATTTATTTAGTTTTGTTGACCGGATAGTGCACTAGACAAATCCTACCTATTTTCAGGCCGACCGGGGAGAAGGGATACAGATGAATGGCAACTGACCCTGAACCAGATAAAGCTGTTGGTGGTATTATTAGTGAATGCAGTGGAGGGCTGCTGCCACCACCACTAAGCACTTGATAAAGACCCACGGCACAAAGGACAAGCCAAAGGGAAAGACTCTGAACTGAAAATGTTCCCCCTGGAATGAGAACCTGAAGTACCTCTGGTGAGTGGGATAAACCAGGATATGCAGATATGCATTCTGCATATCCAGAGAACAAAGCCAGTCTCCTTGCTTAATCATAGGCAGTAGGCTTTATAAGTGACCATGTGAAACCACTTGCACTGAATGTACTGGTACAGCCACTTGATGTCCAGGATGGGACGAAGATCTCCCATCCATCTGGGCACCAGGATGAATGTGGAACAGAAACCCTTGTTTTTATGTGGTTGCGGGACAGGCTCTATGGCTCCCTTGTACAGCAAAGAGTGAATTTCCTCCCTTAAGACTGGAATGTGCTCTGCAGGACAGCCAGTGGGCCCCGAGGGAAAAGTGGGGGGCTGTTTCAGATGCTCCAGAGTGTGGCTCCTTTGCAAAACCTGGCGTAGAAACACAGCAGCTGTTGGCAGATAAGGGCCTCCATGCCCACTCAGTCTGCCCTATTTACCCTATCCTTTTATGTCTATCCCATGCTTTCTTGAATGCTGTAACTGTTTCCACCTCCACCACCTCTGCCGGCAGACTGACCACTTTTCCACAGCCCTCTCCATGAAGAAGTACTTCCCTACATTTCCCCTGAACCTGCCCACCCACCACTTCATATTGTGCCCTCGCCCTGAGCATCTTTTTCTTTGGAAAATGATTCCTTCCTGTACCTTGTTCTTCCCTGTGAGGTATTTCAATGTTTCGGTCATATGAGTAAAAGGTTCACATCTGGGGTGCCTCACTCGTTTAATAGTGATCTCATGATATCTGGTGCTAGTGACTACTTGTGAGGATCAGCCTCTGTTCAACTGTTCATCTGCCAGAGTGTTTGGGACCCCTGGCAGATAGATTGCCTGAAGGAGGATCCCCTGTTCCAGGCACCATTCCCACAATCTCATCACCTACCTGCAGAAAGGGTAAGAGTGTGCTCCTCCCTCCTTCTTGATACAGTAATTGACAGACTTGTCTGTCTTTAGGAGAACTGTCTTTTGGCTGACCAAGTCCACTATGGTGCAGGGACTGCATCAGAAGACATATGAGGACAGATTAACGGACTCAATATGTATACCCTGAGCAAAGGAGGAGAGAGGTGATATGATCGAGACATTTAAACACCTTAAGGGCATAAACAAGGTGAAAGAGTCTAACATGTTTAAATATAAGAAAAATAGCAGGACAAGAGGACACAGCATGAGATTAGAGGGAGGCCGATTAAGGGGGAATGTGAGGAAATTCTTTTTCACAGAAAGGGTGGTAGATGCATGGAATGGCTTACCACAAGAAGTGGTGGCTATGAATACAGTGCAGGGCTTCAAACAGGCATGGGATAGGCATAAGAGAGCAATACAAATGACTATGAATAGATAGGTCACTGACAGAGCAAAGGCCGATGGCACATTTATAAGGTAGAAAAAGAAATGGGCAGACTGGATGGGCCTTGCGGTCCTTATCTGCCATCAACTTCTATGTTTCTATGTTTCATACAGAACTGCTTGCATCTCAGCACATTGATGTGAGATGAGTTCTGATGGGTTCTAAATAACTTGTGTCTGAAAGCCCTGGAAGTGGGCTCACAGAAACATAGAAACATAAAATTTGACAGCAGACAAGGACCGAAAGAACCATCCAGTCTGCCCTTTTTCTCCGACCTACTAAAAAAGCTGCAGATCCTACTTTATCTCTGGCTTTACCTTCTCTTTTGAATTGATAGGTTTCCTCTATGTCTATCCCATGCACTTTTGAATTCCCCCACCGATTTTGCCCCCCAACACCTCATCCGGGGGCTGTTCAGTGTCTCCATCCCCTTTTCTCACGTTGCCCCTCAGTCTACCCCCTTCCAGTCTCATGTCAAGTCCTCTTGTTCTAGAGCATCTCCTTTTCTGAAAGATGCTGCCCTCCTGTACCTTATTTATTTCCTTTATGTATTTGAAGGTCTCTATCATGTCTCCCCTTCCACTCCTCTCCTCCAGGGTATACATACTGAGCACCTCCAGTCTCTCCTCATATGACCTTTAGTGCAGACCCTGCACCATTTTTGTTGCCTTTCTTTGAACTGCCTCTCCTCTGTCTATGTCCATTCTGAGATGTGGCCTCCAGAACTGGACACAGTACTCCAAATGAGGTCTCACCAATGATCTGTAGAGTGGTATCTCCACCTCTTTTCTTCTACTGGTGATACCTCTCCCTATGCACTCCAGTATCCCACTGGCTCTCCCCACAGCCTTGGCACACTATCTGGCCACCTTTAAGTCATCAGATATGATCACCCCAGATCTCTTTCCAGTTTGGTGGCTATTAGTAACACCCACCCATCATATAATCCTACTCTGGTTCCTGGAACCAAGTGCATGATTCTGCACTTCTTCACACTGAGTCTTAGCTGCCACACTCTGGACGAGTTTAGCTAGGTCCTTCCTCATTTTTTTCACCTCTCCCGGAGTGTCTAACCTATTGCAGATCCTAATGTCATCTGCAGAGAGGTATACCTTCCCCTCCAGCCCCTCTGCAATGTCACTAATAAAGATATTAAACAGGACTGGCCCAAGAACTGATCCCTGTGGCACCCGGCTGGTCACCCTCCCTTCCTCGGATTTAACTCCGTTTACCACCACCCTCCGTGTTCTATCCTCAATCAGTTTTGTAACCCCTAGGTGGCGCTATCCCAAGGGCTACCCCTGCCTGCTTGGCTAGTTGCAGGTTAAGTAGTCCCTAGGTTCTGATCGGGTTCCTCGCCTGGAGGTCAGGGTTGAGTAGTGGTCAAGTTGACCTGGGCACAGCCCTCCGGGACACTGTAACCCCCTTTCTCCTTCAAGTGGCCTGAGCAGTACACAAATCACTTTCACAATGACCTTTATTCACCAGGCAATTACCCACACTGTTTGCACTTACCACTAGGGCTGGTTTCTCTAGTTTGACCCTGGGGACCCCCAGTCAAACAAGGTTAAGCACAGCAAATAACGACAATACAATACTCTTGGCACAAACTGGAACCACAGTCAGGTTAAGTGCAAACAAAGTTAAATCTGATTTATTCATGGGACTTGAACAAGGAAAGGGCGTAATCAGGTTGATTTGCTTAAAAGCTATGTTAATGAGACAGTTATGCATGCAGTTCAGAGTCCCTACACAGTCACACACTCTGGGTACCCAGGTAGGAAAACGGTGGGCTAGCCAGGAACATTGCAGCTGGCTGGGGCCCTGTGATGAAAAAAGCAACATGCACAACACACCATTTGCAATCTGGAGCCGAGGGCTCAGTTCGTGAAAGAAAAGGCAACAAGACAATCAGATGACAACACTTTTAGATTTAGCTGTTGTTGCAGGGAGCTACTGATGTTTACTCACCATACCCAATACTGGAACTCGAGACTGCAGGCTGTTGAGCTGGAGTGCCTGGAGAAGCAGAGCCCACACAAATCACCGAGGCATCGCTCCTGTTAAAGGCATTGAGCAGGGTCTGATACCTAGACTGGTCTCTCTGCTTCGATGACTTTCTCTGTGTTAGAGCTCTGGCTGGGGCCAGTGTAGCAGGCCCAGGCAAACAGAAATGGATACAGATTCAGCAAGCAAAACACAGTTCAGACACACAGTGGGAACCAAATCACGACCCACTGTAAGCACACAGCACATTCACATGTAAGGAAATTGCACTGTACCAGGCAAATGGCTCTCCGTCGCAATTACAGAGTCTCTGCACAATCCATGAGTTCAGAGGTAGCTGGAAGTCCTGACAGGCCGATCGCATTCAGCAAATCTTCAGTCTTCTTCAAGCTAAAGCTTGGTCACAATTCAGTGGCTTAATTCGCTTTCCAAGTTCGGATTCAGTCCAAAAAAAAACACAAGTTCCCTCTCAGGAACAGCAGGCTGGCATGCAGGCCAAACTCAGGTCTTTCCACAGTTTTCCCGTGAGAATCCATTATGGATTGCTACTCAAACTATCTTGAGCTGTTACTTCTTCACTTCCCAACTCAGATTTAACTGAAACTGCAAGCAGTGTGGGACTTTAACCAAGATCCAAAAGGTTCGGTTGGCTGATCTGTCTGTCTGTCACCACAAGGGCTACCCCCCTCCAGGTTACTTTGGGCACCAAAAGTCCCAACTACAATTCCTACAAGGTTTGGCCCCATCAAGTCCCTGTAGGCAGGCTCCATTTTAGAGTCCCAAATGTACTGATTGGCCCATTCTGCAGTTCAGGACCAAGATGATGGAAATAAACAGAACTGTCCATGCTGCAAAGAAGGCAGGTTAGAACAAACTGCAATATTATTATTACTCTAACAAATGAACAGCAAACAAGTACATCTTCTAACAGAGCTCCCTCTCAGATTAATTATGACTGCAATCCAGGCAGCTCTTAAAGAGACAGTACACAGAGGCTATACAGGCACTCTCTGGCAATCACATTTAAACTGCTAAAATGCAGGACACCAGCCTGGCAGTAAGCATTTAGGCAAGCTCAAGGAAGACTTTTTGGGAACCCCAATTTTTTTAATTTTTTTTTTAGTTTTTGGTAACTGGGTAAGGCCCACTAGGCACAAGTGCTTGTTTTCAGGGGTGAACTGGGATCAATGGGTGGTTAAATGACTTGCTCAGAGTCACACAGTATGCAAGTGGAGGTTGTGAGAATCAAACTCAGGTCTAGTCTAGTGGATGTTCCAAGCTCTGCTCACGCCTCATTCCTCTAAGCTCTAGGCTATACTGCCAGCCCAGTTTGTAAGGGGGTTACAATTTCTAATCCAGTTCACCACTGTGTGATCCAATCCCAGGCTGCCCAACTTGTTCACAAGCCTCCTATGTTGAACAGTGTCGAATGCCTTGCTAAAATCCAGGTAGCCCACATCCACCTCTCCCCTCTGATCCACTTCTCTGGTCACCCGGTCAAAGAAATCTATCAGATTTGTTTGACATGACTTTACTGATGTGAGTCCATGCTGCCTCAGATCCTGTGCTCTGCTAGATTCAAGGTGCTCCACTATCCTTTCTTTTAGCAGTAATTCCATAATTTTCCTCACCACCGGGATAAGGCTGACAGGTATAGTTTCCAGCCTCCTCCCTGCTCCCATGTTTGTGGAGAGGGACTACATCTTCCCTTCTCCAGTCCTCTGCAACCACTCCTGTGTCCAGTGACTTGTTGAGCAGGGCTGTCAGTGGTGCTTTTAGCACTTCCCTTAAGGCTGACAGGTATCGTTTCCAGCCTCCTCCCTGCTCCCATGTTTGTAGAAAGGGACTACATCTGCCCTTCCCCAGTCCTCTGGAACCACTCCCGTATCCAGTGACTTGTTGAACAGTGCTGCCAGTGGTGCTTTTAGCCCTTCCCTTAACTCCTTTAATATTCTAGTGTAACCCCCCTGCAAATGGGGGTTCCCAAAAGACTTCCAGGAGCTTGCTTGAATGCTCCAAGCCTGAATGGTGTTTGGCGTTTAAGCCATTTATCAGTGAGTGTTTTTAGAACCTCTGGTACTGTCTCTTTAAGAGCTGGTCTGCTTGCAGACATAATTAGTTTGTATGGGGGCTGTGTGTTTCTTTGATTGAGTACCACTCAAGCTGCTGCCAATTCACTCCATTTTTGCAGTCACTAGGAGTGCAAAGGGAACCTATCTGAAAGATGTAACTGTTTGCCAGAAACCATTCAGAGTAATAATGAAATTACAGTTTGTCTAACCTGCTTTCTTTGCAGTCAGAACAGTGTCTGCCTAGTTCCCCATTCTGGTTTTGAACTGCTGAACTGGACCAATCAGTGTGGGGTAAGCTAGCTCTAAAATGGTGCCTTGGATGAATCAGAACTTGGACTCATAATCTGAGCCAGACACAAGAGGATTGTATGGGCAGTGACTCTGGGAGATGTAGTTTAGACTTCGGCGCCTTTTTGGACCAACAGCAGCAGTCTATTGTGAGTGACAGCCAATCCAGTCAAGAACTGGGAGGAACTCAAAGGAAGTGCCCGGTTTGTCTGTTGGAGTTTCAGTTTAGATCTGGCAGTGAAGGGAAAGAAACCCTGTGCTCCTTCAGTGCACAGTTTCAGTCAAAAAGCGTGTAAGGCCCAGAGTTCCGGTCTGCAGCTTGTGTAACTGTTTGTTAGGACTGAATCCGCCCTGTAAAAGAATCAAAGGATCTCTGAAGAGTAGAAACCAGGCTCACCCTGTAGAAGACTGGAGAAATTGTTGAATTGCACTCTGTCTGTCAGGAACTGAATCTGCTGTGTGTTCTCCCGGGTATTGTGCAGTAATTGCGATCGGGATAGAGAAGCAGCCTACCTGGTATAGTACTTTCTTTTTTACCATATAAATGTGTGAAGAGTCTCGTGGAGTTCAAGAGTAGCCCTGCTGACGTTGAAGGACCCTATCTTGTTTGGAGGTCGTGAGTACTAATTCAGGGTCGCCCTCGTTGAATTGCCACATTAGATCCAACTGGAATCACTGTACTGCTGACTGTTTAAACTAATTTTTCTTTCCACTGTGAAAGGGCCCTACCAGCTGCCACGGTTTGGACTAGCCACTAGGGCTTGGGTACCCAGGGACAGTAACTGGTAGGATGAAACTGTGCACAGAGCCATAGGTAGATAGTAAAGTGATAAGCTAATTAACCTGATTTCCCCTGTCCTTGTTATATTCCCCTAAATAAATCCGAGCTGCTTGTTTCAGCAAAGTTATACTGCCTGAGGTATTTGTCTATGTTAAAGTATTTTACTGTGATTGTTGCACTGTATCTTTGTACAGGAGGTCCCAGTGCCTGAACCACCCCTGGGGGTAAGTGTATACTGTGAAGGTAATTCCGATATATTGTGTGTGGGCCACTAGTGGGAAGAAAGGGGTTGCAGTGTCCAGAGGGCTGTGACCAAGTAAGTTTAACTATTGCAAACCCTGACCTCTGGGTGGAGGCACACCATTGATCCAGGCCCCTCAACCTGTTAGTGGCAAATCAGGCAGGGGTAGTAGCCCCTGGGATAGCGCCATCTAGGGGTTACACTAGGATTTATCCAGTCTGGTCCCATTACCTTGCCCACCTTCAGTTTTGTGAGTTCCTTAAGGACTCTCTCCTCTGTAAATGGACTGGTGTCCACCTCCTTCAAGTCCTGGTTCTTAGCTGTGGTCCCTTCCCCTTCTTCAGTGAATACTGAACAGAAATATCTGTTCAGGATCAATGCTTTTTTAAAGTCTCCTTCCGCACCCTCTCCTTCCTCTCCTCTTAGCCTTACAATCCCTCCCCTGGTCTTTCTCCTCTCACTAATGTACCTATAGAAAGCGGTGTCCCCTTTTTTCACTTCTTTTGCTATTTTTTCCTCTGTCTGCACCTTTGCACTCCAGACTGCTTTTCCTGCCTCCCTTTGCTTCTCTAGATACACTGCCCTGTCCTCCTCCTTCTGTGTCTCCTACCCTAACAGGGAGGCATCCGTGGTGAGGATCACCTCTATCTCTAGTGGGGAGAAGGTGAAGCCCTGAGGAGACTAACCTCCACTGACAACCACATCAGTAACTTCACAAGGGGTTTGGTCACCAGAATGGGATAGATTTCAGGGTGTAATGTCTGTGACCATTGTGCGCTGAGTATCCATTGGGTTGTCTTGATATACAGTCATGCTAGAGGCACTATGAACACTGAACAAGCTATTAAATCCGACATGCATTACATGGAATGAGCTTGCACAGTCTTGCATTCCATGATATAGCATGCCATCAGCAAGCCTGCTTGTAGTCTGCTCCTGGGAGGAAGGACGAGCCCTGGCTGTGTCCAGAACAGTTCCTATGAACAGTAAATCCTAGAAGGGTTCCAGCTGCGACTTCAAGGGGTTCAGCAGGACTCTCATGGATGTTAGGAACTGAGAGTTAGCGGCCACTGCCTGCTCAGTTTCCTGTCTGGATGGGCTTGAGATTAGCTCGTCAACAGATACAGGAAAACTTGGGAGTCCTGGCTTTCAGAGGTGCACTGCAAGTACTGCAAAGCACTTTGTAAAAACCTGTGATGCTGAGGAAAGCCCAAATGGTAGGACTCTGAACTGGTACTGCTGTCCCTCCATACAGAACCGAAGGTACTTGTGGTGGCTGGGGTGCACTAGTATGTGTTGATATGCATCTTGCATATCCAAAGAGGCTAGCCACTTCGGATGTTTCAGGCAGGGTAGCAAAGAGCCTAGAAAAATCAGCTTGAATTCTCTTGATCCATGTATGTGTTCAGATTCTTTTTTCCTATATTCTTTTTATCAGGTTTTATTTTCATACTTCCCCCCAATGCCAGGACCCCAGCACATGCCAACGCATGTGCGTGGAGGCATGCATGCCCCCCATGGTGCCGGTACAGGCTCCTTCCACTCCACCCCCTGGTGATTGCCAGGGCTCCCATATGACTTGGTGATACCAACCATCCTCCACCAGGAGGCAGCCAAGTGCTGGGGATCCCCACATCCCTCCCCAGGAGAGGAGAGGAGAGCAACCTCACGGAGGCTCAATCCAGCTCCTCGCCCTCCCCCTTCCCCTCTGATGACCCCTAACAACACAGACTCATTCCCGAACCTGGGTCGCTGGCGTGGTGCGAGGTGTGGTATCCAGAACCTCAACCCTCAGCACCACGGGCCGCATATATGTTCAGATTTCTGAGGTTGACAGTGGGGTGCCCCGGATTTCTTTGGTACCAGGAAGTAGTTGAAGTAGAACCCTGTTTTCCATTGTGATTCTGGCACTATTTCCACTGCCCTGTTTCTCAGAAAGTTCATAATGTCCTATGCTAGAAGCTCTGATGTGTGGGAGGATGTCTGGAGTGGTTTCCGACAATTCAAGGAGTATCCCTCTTGCATAATCCAGAGGACCTACTTGTCCATCGAGATGGATTCCCACTAACAGTAAGCATCAGTCAAGTGCCCTTCCTACTATGTCTGGTCTGGGTATGGTATAGCAAATGAACAGACTCAATAGCCCTACCAGAGGCCTGTGTGTCATTAATGATGTCCTGGACATTTGGCCCAAACAGCTTTGAGCCACTGAAGGGGGTATTCAGCACATTCTGTTGGACATCTGCCGCAAAGTCCGAGACCCTCAGCCAGGTGTGCCTATGATGGTAAATACCTGAGGTAGGCACCCTGGCACCTCAGAAATATCATACAAGGCCCTGAGCAGGTGTTTACTAATATCCTCAGTGGCCTGTAAGGACTCGAGAACCTCCTGTTTTTGGGAACCGTCTGGGAGGTAGTAACAACAACAAAAATGGAAAGGGACCTGGGGGTAATCATAGCAGATGACCTTAAGGTTGGCAAGCAATGTGAGAAGGCAGTAGGGAGGACTGGGGGAATACTGGGATGTACAGGAGAGGCTTCACCAGCAGAAAACAGGAAGTTGTTATCTCCTGTACAGACAGTTGGTGAGACACCATCTGAGTACTGCGTCCAGTCCTGGAGACCCCATCTCCTGCAAGGACATAGACAGGATGGAGGCAGTTCAGAGGAGGGCAACTAAAATGGTGCAGGGTCTGCAAGAGAAGCTATTACGAGGAGAGACTAAAGGAGCTTAATATGTATATCCTTGAGGAAAGGAGGAGGAGAGGGACATGATAGAAACGCTTAAGTACCTCAGTGGAATCAACAAAGTCCAGAGGGTAGCATCTTTCAGAAAAAGAGATGTGCAAGAACAAGGGGACACAATTTGAAGATGGAGGGGGGATGGTTCAGGGGCAATGTGAAGAAGTATTTTTTCACAGAGAGGGTGGTGGACGCATGGAACAGCCTTCCTGAGGAGGTTGTGGGGTCTAAAACTGTGGGAGAATTCAAGAATGCATGGGACACACATAAGGGAATTTTTGTGGGGGGTAGGAAGAAATAGGATGTTGGTTAAATAGGATCTGCAGCTTATCCTCTAGGTAGGGAAATGGGCAGACTAGGTGGGCCAAGCAGTCCTTATCTGCCGTCAAAGTCTATGTTTCTATGGGAGAGCTTGGGCAGCTGCTTTGCCCTTCTTCCAGATGTGTTCTGGTACTTGACCATGTGGGATAAATAATTTGCAATCCGAAGTCCCAAGGTGGAGGAGGCATAAAACCTCTTACCCCAAGGTCAATCTGTCTGGATTCCCTGTTGGGGGAGGGAACCAAGGTGCCTAGTCATGTGCTGCTTTGATGACTACCGAATTGGTCTCCAGTTGGGCAGCATAAAAAGGCAGGCCCTGAGGGGCATGATAGAGTTTTTCTGCCCAGCGTGTCATGGCAGGAACCACGTCTAGGTGGTGCCACACCACAATGGTAGCATTCCTCAACAGCTGGAAGAATACGAGAAATTACTTTGGGGGAGATTCGGGAATCAGGAATCTCCAATAAGTCCACCAGTTCTCTCCTGATAGCATCCTCTTCCTCATGTGGAAGCCCATAGCTGTGGACAGCTGCTTCATGACATTAAAAAAGGTAGGATCTTTAGTAGAGGACCTGGGAGTATGTTTAACAGAGTCCTCACTTACTGAAGAACAGTGGACCTATCTGAGAAAGAGGTTCCTTCTCCTCCTCTTCCTCTGGGAGGACGAGGTCAGAGTGGTACTCCTCCTCAATGTCAACTTGTTCTAACGTGAGGTCAGACGAGTGAGGTACCAACAGCACCCTACAGGGTGCAGACCTAGAAGGACGAACAGGTGTTGATGATGACAGGGCGGTTGACAGCACCGGGGACCCAGGTCTGTATGAGCCCAAGTGATGCACCAGGGCTGTAGTTATCCTTGTCAAGATAGTGTTATGGTCGACAGCAGGAGAAAGGATGCATTGAAAGTGGAGGGGAAGCTGGCATGGGCCATCTGTTGGGTCTTGAGAGCCCAATGGCCCCGTTGTCCAAGGGCCTGGGGAAGTGTCAGGCCATGACAGAGGTGCTGGCTTCAATGACCCAAGGGTCAGTGAATGGGGACGATAATCCGAGGGTCACCTGCTGGCCTCCCTGAGAAACAGGAGAAGGCGCTGTCAGTATTGGCCTAGGAGAAGCAGAGGCCTGGACAACAGAAGGCATCAGAATGGGGGGAGGAAGAAGAAGTCAGTGGGGATTGGGAGCGCTGCCAGGGTGGGGGAGTGGTCCCATTCGCAGTCTTTCTTGTGGCTTTTCCCTGGGGACTTGTCTCAGGCCTTCAAAGTCTGGGAGCTCAAAGAACCCACCAGTGACTGGGAAAAAGGAACCCCAGAGGGCCCCTGCCCAAAAGTGGCTACCTGCTGCTCCGTGAGGAATTTCTTCAAAGCCTTTTTGCATTTCTTAAGGGTTGTGAGATTGAATTTCTAGCAGAGCTCACAGTCAGAGACATCGTGGTCAGGCCCAAGACAGCAGCACAGAGGTTGTGGTCATCTGAAGAAGCAATCTTCTTTCCATAGCGGCAGTGAAGGAAGAGAGATGTGGATGGAGTAACTCTTGAAAGAAACAAGGTAAAGGAAGCTAGGGTAAAAAAAAAAAAGCATAGGCAAAATGACGCGAACTGCGATGGAGCTTCTGCGGAGACCCATGCTATCAGAGTCGGTGGCGGGAAAGAACTGAGGAGGGAGAGGGGCTGCTCACACCTTTATAGGGTTGATGACATCAGCAGGTGACGCCAACATGGGTGGCCCCAGTTGTACTGCTGGAAAATCTTCCATGTGGATCCTGCTTCACTGAGAGTGAAGTTCCTACAGTGTGACCAGATGACTGAGATACCCCCAAGGAAGATCTGGAAGGACTTCCTGGCATCATCTCATATCTATTTGCATCTGGTTTGTCCATATGAAATAAGGTTGACATGGAGACCATAAAGAGGGATGTGCATTATTTTGAGCATCAAAATGCAGACAGGGTTACCAAACCTCGATATATAGGGATTGATGGCCTAGCACAAAAGAAGAGAGAAAAATATGTATGATATTGCATGTTTGTTTACTGAAATACAAACTAAGATGAATGCATTAGTTGCAAACAATCTTTAAAGGCCTGACACAAAGTTATAGGCAGAGAAGTAATATGCACAGCCTATAGGAACGATGTCCACAATGTTGTGCTTTGTTCAGAGATGTCAAAACAAGGGCACTTCCTTGACCGCATCTCAGATAACAACTTGACCAGATGGTATTGCCTGGCTTGTGTTATCAATACACAGGACTTCCATTCAGGATGCTCGAAAGCCTATCAGATGTTTTCATTTATGACAGCTAGAAACTTGGGATATGTTATCTTGCACATGAATCAGGGCAACTGGTACACCACTGGGTCCTGTTCTATACAGGATACCTTGTACATATCTTTCACAGTTTCACTACCAGTATTTGACCCTGTTGAGACTGTTTTTGACAAACTGGTCATGGTCCATTCTGTAGGTTACTTTGAGGGTGATATTTATAAGGAGAGGGTGGGCACACCTTCCCTAGTAGTGTATAACCCCATTACAGCCATATGACAGGCCCCCCACATGGATTATTGCTCAGTAAGGGGGCACCAGTATGTATGCTGATGTGATGTCTTTGATGTGGCAATACCCGTATGTGGAGGTACACAACAAAACAACAGCATAATTTCTCTGCAAAATGGTGCCTCCCTATGGTAAAAGTGTAACCTACAACATGCATGGTCAGTACTGTATAGCTACCAACCATAAATCCTTCTCTTTCTGGGACACTACCATGCCCAGTAACTGCTCCAAACTCCTGCTTCACTCCAACCGCTTCCACTGTCATTAGTCAAACAGTTACATTAGCTGTACCACTTCATGATGAACAATACATTCTCAGTGAACCTGGTCATCAAAATGATGTCAGCAATTACATTCTAACATTCAATGTGCATAATTGCTTCATTCACCCTACATTTACAGCTTTTAAAGATGCACATGTGATCAATCACTGCATACTCTGTTACATGATGGTGATTTTGATTTGTTCATTTCAACTTCACGATTTGTGATTACTTCCAAGCTATTAATCATGTTACAAATTATTTTAGTGCTTACTGTATGTACTAGGCTGTGTTGTCTCAGGTGTCTCCTGAAAGAACATTACAGTACTTGGGACCTTAAAATATGCTCATGTGTTACAGGCTATACAACATTACAGATTCGTATTTGTTTTTCCGTGATACCACTTTGAAAGGGTATCAAGCAGGGGACTGTTAGCATTTGTTTTTCGATCTGTCATTCTTATTTCCACATGACTGCCTATTGCTAATATAAGTGCACATTATGCTATAACTTAGCCTAGGAAACCTTACTGATAGGAATAGATGTGCTGCAATGTATTAATAAATAATAGTAAGGTAGTTAGAATAGTTTACTAGTGGAAGTTCAGTGCTCAGTGCTTTTAGCTGTATTTGCAATAATACAAACTGCTGGCTAGGAAAATAATATGTTTTGCCATATGTAAATGCATAGAGACAGGGAAATCATGTGCCTTTGTACAAGGTTAGAAAACTGATAAGTCACCTGCACATGGAGATTGAGAGGTGCCTAGTCTAGAAACTACTGCATAACAACATGTCACATTGTACATCTCCAATGACACAGCATCCAGAGTCTCTCCATGAACGGTTGTGCTTTTGCAAATAAATAAGTTGCTAGTGTAACCGGTGGGTTACCCCAGGGGTCGGGTTGGTGATATTTTTGTGTTATTAGCGCTGTGCGGTGCCTCCATATGTAACCCCCTACCTGGGACCTGGGCTCGGGGAGAAAACTGTTGCTCGGTATCTTGGCTAGGTTTGACTTCTAGTCAGGGGCACCCAACTAACTCCGGACATGGGAAGCAATAACTGAAATGTCCAATACCAGAAGCTGGGATTCTAAAGTGTGCTTTATTCACATCCAACAGAATAACAAAGCATAGATGGACCCCATGGGGCTACACTCCTGGTAATGCAGATTTATGGAGATCAGAACACATCCTCTTTACACTGAAACTCCTCAGGTCTCAAACACTCTGGGCACTCTGCCCTAACTCAACTCTTTTTCAATTTCCTGGTCGGTTCCATTGTCAACCCTTTGGACACTTTCCATATAGCATGGAACATTTACTGGTGGCTCCTAAACCACCTATGAGCACTTCTGGCTCCATCAGGGAATCTTCCTCATCAATCCCACATCTGGGTACTTTCTCAGGCACTGGCCAAGTACCTGACAGAAAGCAACAGGTGTCCCAAAGCAAACCTGTAGAGGTGAATTTGTTACTACTGATGGGAGTCTCCCAACTCTCACTCCCATAACTCATACCCAGCCATTTCTCTGGACTGTAACACCTCATCCTTAAAAACACTTTGCTGTGTAGATTTTCTTTAAATGTATTTCACATCCAATCTACTGTTTTTTCCATCCCATTTGTGCTGAACTTGAATATACTTAAAAAGTGGCTGTGTCCATTACTCTAGACCCCCCACAGAGTTAAGCAATCCAATCCTCACATCTTCCAAACTGTACTTGGCTGTCTTTTCCTGACCCCACAGTAGCACTCACTTTAGTTTCATCTTGTCTCAGGTGAAAACACATTGGCCCTTTAGCAGAGCGAACTCACCCCTCGGTTGCAGGTGCCCCACAGGCATTGTCTCTTCCAAAGAAATCTCATCCAGAACTTCTGGTGCCCCAGCACAAACTTAAACTCAGACAGCTTCTTGTTTCCTAGCCGGACCAGGAGGTTTGCCCCTTGAAACAGGCTGATTCCTTCCCCCCCATCCCTGCAGGGATGGGGCCCTGAACCACTGAAAGTGGCCTCTACCACTTCACTTGGCTCTTCTTGTGTTCCTCTCCAGGTGAGAACACACACCTCTATAAAAAAGTAGCTCTATGACAAGGTTAGGACTCTGAGGACCTGCTTACAGCAGAGCACCTCCTTCCTCTACTACAGACTATAACAGACTGACTTCAAATTCCCCAGCGTTCTACTCTAACCTCCAACTGCATCATTCCAGTGTGTCATAGCTCCAGCTCAGCAGAGATTGAAAACAGAGCAAGACATAGTGAAATTAATTTAACTGG
The DNA here is from genome assembly GCA_016271365.2 of Neoceratodus forsteri. Taxonomy (NCBI): domain Eukaryota; kingdom Metazoa; phylum Chordata; order Ceratodontiformes; family Ceratodontidae; genus Neoceratodus; species Neoceratodus forsteri. The sequence continues at coordinate 586,706,545 of CM028131.1, forward strand.
AGTTTCACTAGGTGCCTGTCCCTGCCTACCACTAGGTCTTACTAGGGTTCTAGTAACCCTGGGTAACAGGGGGGGATACACTAGCTATGAGAGAAAATTGTATCAGTTTTGGGGTCTCATTGTCACAGAGCCCATGTGGAGATTTGAGAGCTGCCTCTGTCATCCCAGAGATGGTATGCATTATGCTTTTCCCTGTAATTTGGCATAGTTTTAATAAATGCTTTATATGCTAATTTTGTCTGCTCTCTTCATGGCTTCAGAACTACTAACCTTCATTAAGGTACAGACTCAGAATCTCTGGGAAGTCTGTGATAATTTACATGGAACTAAGGAGGAACACTGCCAACAGGAATATTTTGTACTCCACTCCCAGTGCCAAACCCTCATCACTTCTCTGCAGAGAGGGTACAAATGAACCCTACCTTGTCGATTGATTCAGTACATCACTGACAACTGTCTGTGCAAATTAACAGCTGATCCCCTGAAGGAGGGCAGCTAAGGCCTGTAGGCCATGAAGAACAGCCCTCATCTCCAGAGCACTGCTGTGAAGCACCATATCTTAAGGTCCTCACTAGCCCTGGGTCCTGAAGGGCCCAAATGAGCACCCCAGCTTGAACCTTGGCATTTGTGGTCACCAGCAGGAGGAATAGCCTTATGAACAGGAACCCCATCTCTAGGTAGGAGTGGTCTAACCACCAAAGCAGAGAACAATGAAAAGGAGGAGTAACTCATATTACACACTCCAGCTCATCCAAGTGCTGAGCCCACTGTGCTCTGAGAAGCAATTGCAGGATCACTGCATGATGGTGGGCTAGTGAGACTGTCAGGATGGCAGTTGCCATCAGGCTTATTAGTTTTAGCAGATATCAGGCCGGCACATAATTGCTGGAGGCAACCAGCTGTGCCTGTGTCACCAGTGCTGTAGCATGGACTGAGGGCGGACAGGCCCAGCCGAGGCTCGTGTCCAGAACGGCACCTATGCACTGAAGCCTCTGATAGGGTGTAAGGACCAACTTCAGCTCACTGAACAGTAAGCCCAGTTGGTTGAACAATTGCCTGGTCTGAAACACTGTGTATACATTGGCTCCTGGGATAGGGTTTTTAACAGCCAATTGTCTACATAAGAGAAGACATCCAAACTCACCCTGTGGAGGACCACTGCTACCGCAGCAAATACTTTAATAAAGACATGCAGTGCTGAGCATAAAGGAAAGAGTAAAATACAAAATTGATAGTGTGAGCCCTGAAGCATGAAACAGATTTTCTGCATGACCTGCAAATCTTGAGATGAAAGTATGCATTTTTCATGTCCAGTGCAACCATACAATCTCCCCTTAATAGTTGTGCAGTAGGGATGGCAGGGAGAGCATTTTGAACTTTTTGTATTCTAGGAAAAGATTCAGTCCCTGAAGGTCTAGTATTGGCCTTAAATCTCCAGTCCAGTTTGGAACCAGAAAGTACTGGGAGCAACAGTCTTGATTTATTTCTAAAACCAGGATTAATTCTACAGCCCTTTTGCAGAGGAGGGATTGAACCTCTTCCACCAAAAGGGCAAGATGGTATCAGTTTGGCAGCGGGGCCGGGAGTTTAAATGGTGAAACAGTAAGGAGCTCCAAGGTATGTCCATGCAGAACCACCTCTAGTACCAAGCATCTATAGTTACTTATGTCCCTCCACTTTGATAGAATGAGGGAGATGTGGCCAACTAACTGAACAGCCTGAGGCAGTGGCACCAAAGGAAGAAGAGAAGGAGTCAGAATGTGCTGGGGCAGTGGGTGCCAGTAATGGTTTGACCTTTGTAGGTCTGGCATGGGCACCAGGGTACAAGTTTGTAGCCTGGGAAGTGAAAGGCTAAGTTCTCTGAGAACCATAACTGGGACCTCTGGAATAATCACACCTTGGATGGGCATAGGGCCTATGAAAAGAAATATCACCCTGTCCATGGGATTTGTGGCTCAAAGTATGACGGGATCTAAGACTCTTTCTAGAAGACTGCAAATCCCTTAAAGCATTTTCAACATTACTGCCAAACAATTGCTTTCCCCTGAAAGGAGCATTCATCACACATTGTTGCACATCAGAGGAAAAACAGACACCCTAAGTCAAGCGTGGCAACAGAGGGAAATCCTAGGCATCAGAGGCTCTCTTCTCCATCATATCCAGCTTCACTGACTCTTTGTCTGGAGGAAGAGAGCTCATGTGCTTGGGAGCCTTGAATCTGTCAAGAGCAGCCATAATTACCACATAGTCTGTTTCAGGCTGTGAAGAATAATATGGCTTTGCAGCAGGGGCTAAATATTGCTTATTTGCTTTCCTGGAGCTGCAGGGAGTTGAGCAGGCCTGTGCCAAGGTAACATCCTCAAGCGTAGGATGCACAGGAGGAATAATCACAGTAGGAGAGCCTGAAACCTCTAAGAACTCGGATATCTTTCTTGAAAGAATCCTCCTCTTCAGCCTAGGACTCCAGTTTAGTCTGAACCTTTCTAAGGAAGGCTTGAAATGAGGCATCTTCAGAGGGAGATCTAGGGGTGTTTTTCACACTCTAAGCAAGGAGATAGAGTGGAACTTGAGGCAGTCACATATCTATAACTTCTTCTTCGTCATCCATGGCCTCCTCATCCATGTATTCTGATTATATTTCACTTCTTTGTTGACATCGCTGACACTGGCTGAGGGTTGATGGGATGGGGAGAACAAATGAGGAGGAGCCGACAATGGAATCCTGTCAATGGTGGATGGTCTGGGCCCGCACAGAGGCTGGATAGAGAATGGGAGCATCAATGATAATGTCAACGACAGGCCAGCCTAAGGTGCTAATGGAGCAGGCATTTATTTATTTGTTTATTTATTGAATTGTTTCACCAAGAAAGGCACACTGAGGAAAACGATGCTCGCCTCCCGGTGCAACCTGGGGTGATGGGTACAGAGGAGAGGATAACGCACAGGTTATCACTGAGTGAAACATTTAACATTACAGTTTGTGCATTGGAGAGGAAAACACACAGGTTTTCAAGTAGGATACATATAACACTACATTTATTAAATTACATTAATGTATACACTTAATAGGAATTATGGCTGAGTAAATGGTTAACAGGCAGGAAACAGGCACCAGACACATTGATCCAAGCATGGAGCAGATTACATGGAATGAAGTGCAATAAGACAGCAAGACAACAGAAGCATAATAAGTGCAATAGTTGGTTTAATAACCCAGCTTAGCAGCATATGTTGGGTGCCATTGGTCAACAGTCAGGGTATGGGGTATGAGGGGCTGGCATCAACAGTAAGAGTGGCAGCAGGGGTCATCAATTGCTTAACAGTCTACAGTACAGTGTCCAATGGTGGTAGAAGTGGCTGCAAATCTCTGAGCAGGGAGGATGAGTTAATGCCAGACCCCAACCTTGGTGTCTGAGGAGATTGTCGGTGGGGTAAGACCTCACAGTCGGAACGGGACCTGTCTTTATCTATAGACTTATCATGTCTAACAGGTGATCAGGAACAGTCTGCAGAAGAACCCTTGTCCTTCCAGCACCCATCCTTCTCAGAATGGCAGTGTTTTTCTACCAAATTTGAAGGCTTATCTCTTTTTTTGGATGATTCAGCAATAGACACTGTTGACTGCAGAGTGTGCCGGACGGGCAGTGAACCTGGAAAGTACAGTTATGTGAGGACTTACCGTAACAGTAGATCTTTGAGAGAGGCTCTTGCAGTAGGCAACACCATAAGGGCTGAGTCCCAAGCTGTGTAAGTCAAGCAAAGGTTAAACTCAGGAGACAGGAAAAGGTCTGCAGTAGACAGGGAGCTTAAGAGAGATGGCCCTGAAGGACTGGCAGTCCAAAGCCTGCCCTGCGTCTAGAGGCAATGTCCAGACTGTAGTGTTTGGTGAAGGCGTGGACAGAGCTCCAAGTGGCTGCCACACAGATCTCTGTGACAGAAACATTTATGAAACAAGCAGTAGATGCAGTCATGCCTCTGGTTGAATGCTCTTTGACTTTGGGGTTTGTGGTACTTCTGATAACAGTAGAGAATGCAATTTGCTAACCATTTGTATAAACACTGTTTTAAAACTGTGGTGCCCTCTCTTTTGGGTGTGAAAGAAATTAAAAGCTGATCCGTTTTGCGGGCTGACTGATTAGTGTAATAACGTAAAATGTCGAGCACATCCAGTGTGTGCAGAATTGTTTCCCCTTGATTAGAGTGCTCAGGATAATACACTGGCAAGTGGATAGTCTAATTTAAAGTAAACTCAGAAACAACCTTCAGTAAAAACTTAGCATTTGTATGCAGAGCCATAAAAAATGAAATAGGACTCCTTACACATAAGGGCCTGAAGCTCGGAAATTTTTTGAGCAGAAGTAACAGCAACTAAAAATAGTGCTTTCCAAGACATATAGCACAGGTCGCAAGTCATGGGTCGGTTCAATGGGAGGCAGAGTGAGTTCTCAAGGATAAAGTTCAGATCCCATGGGGGAACAGGGTTCCTAACCAGGGATTTAATGTGGAGAATTCTCTTCAAAAAGGTACGGGAGACCTCCAACTGAGACAAAGTTTTGCCTTACACTGAAGTGTGGTAGGCAGATATGGCAGACAAGTGGACCTTCAGTGAGGAATAGCTAAGAACTAGGTTGGAGAGGTGCATGACATACTTGAAGACCTGAGGAACAGGGCACAAAAAAGGGTCCCAACCCTTGGAGGCTGCCCAGATGGAGAATCTCTTCCATTTCATCATGTAGGTGGTTCTTGTAGATGGCTTTCTAACCTCTACAAGGATTTCAGTTACTCTGGAAGAGACTCCAAAGTGAGAGACAGCTATGTCTGAAAGTGCCACTCATGACGGTGAAGGGACTTGAGGTCTGGATGGACCAGCCTGCCCTGATCCTGAGTCAGAAGTTCCTGACAGAGGGGAAGAGGAACCACAGGCTCCACTGCTAACTGCTGGAGCAGAGGGCACCATATTTGGCCAGGCCACAATGGAGCAATGAGAATCATCTGAGTTCCCTCCACTTGCAGTCTGAGGAAGACCCTCTGCAAGAGCGGAAAGGGAGGGAAAGCATACAGGAACCTCCCTGTTCAACAAAGAGACAGTGCATCTCACCAGAAGACACCAGGTCCGGGAATGAATGAGCAAAAATTGGGTAATTTTGCATTGTATGGGAAGGCGTACAGATCGAGATCAGGATGACCCCAGAGGTCAAAGATGACCTCAACTACCGAACATCGCAATTTCCACTCATGAGCCCTTGCCTGGGTGCATCTGAGACTGTCCACCAGCATGTTCTGTACACCTCAGATGTGAACTACCATTAGCTAGAGCTGATGCTGAACTGCCCAGTACTACACTCGCATCGATTCCTTGCACAAGGGGTATGACCAAGTGCCATCTTGTTTGTTTAGATGCCAGACCACACACATGTTATCCGACTGGATCAGGAGTGGTCCCGGGAGTAGAAGGGACTGGAATGCCTTGAGGGCATACAGTACTACACGCATCTCGAGTACGTTGATGTGCAGTGAGAGCTCCCACTGAGACCAGGATCCATGGGTTCTGCAATCTCCCAGATGTGCTCCCAGCCCTGACCCGAGGCATCCATTGTCAGGGTTTAAGCAGGCAGGGAGGCTGGAAAGGACCCTCCCAGCGGAGATGTTCCAGATCCTGCTGCCAAAGAAGATCCCTTTGAACAAGGTTAGACACCAGAACCCTGTGATCCAGGTCATCCAACCTTTGATCCCACTGTACCCTGAGCATCCACTGTATGACTCACATGTGGAGCCAGGCCAGGAGTACCATGGGGATAGCCGCCGCCATGAGAACCAGGAGGCGGAGGACTATTCCGGCCATTACTCAATGGCTGGAGGCCACAAATCGAGCCTGCCTCTTCATTATTTTCGCCCTGTCCAAGGGGAGGAAGGCCTGACCCTGGGTAGTATCCAGTACCGCCCTAATAAACTGGAGGCATTGGGAAAGGGTAAGGTGAGACTTGGAAAAATTCACCGTGTCCCCCACCCTGTGGAACAGGACCATTGTGGCTGCCAGAGAAGCCTCTAGGACATTCTTTGATGTGGCTGACAGATGCCAGTCATCAAGATATGGAAATACATAGTGATCCTGGCACCGTAAGGCCACTGCCACCACCACTAGGCACTTGATGAAAACCCTGGGTGCCAACGAAAGGCCAAAGCAGAGGGCCTTGAATTAGAAATGCTCCCCCTGGAACAGAAACCTGAGGAAGGGGTGGTGGGACAGAAGACAGAAACATGTAGGTATGCATTCTGCATATCCAGGGTACAGAGCCAGTGTCCCTGATGGAGCAGTGGCAACTGAGCCGAAGAGCCAGTATGCATACCTCTTGTGTTCCATGAAGAGGTTGAGTATGCTGCAGTCCTGTATCAGCCAGAGGTCTCCCAACTTTTTGGGGACCGAGAAGAAGTAGGCGTAATACCCTCTTCCCACTTGGCCTTGAGGAATGGGTTCTATGGTGGACTTTAGCAACAGACACCGAATCTCTACTTTGATGAGTGGGATATGACCTTGTGAGTAATGAGAGTAACCTGGAGGATTTTCTGAAGGTCTCTCTATGAACTCTATCGTGTGACCTTGAGCTATTAGCTGAAGAACCCAAGAATCTGTAGTGATCATCTTCCACCCGGACAGGTGACTGGCGAATCTGCCCGACTGGCTCCTCCGAACTATGGATATGAGGGGGCCATGAGTCAAGAGGCAGAGGAAGGGTTGGGGAGTGTTGCCCTGGAAGGTCTGTGTGACTTGGGGGGGGATGGAGGCAGAAGAGGTAGCCCGATGCTTGCCCTGACATTTGGTGGGCTGCTGCCTTGTCTGGCACCTCTGGTAGCAGCAAAATGGCTGACGAGACTTAGGATTGGTGTGATAGAGGGACTGTACCTAACGAGGTGCCCTTCCTTGCTGCTGCAGGTTAGTCATGATGTCCTCAACATCCACTCCAAACAGCACTGAGCCCCTGAAGGGGGTGTCCAAGACAGACACTTGAATATCCTGGGCAAAACCAGATACCCGCAGCCAGGAGTGTCTGCATAGACAGACCGCCATCGCCATGCTTCTGACAGAGGCATCGATGTCATTGTAAGTTGCTCGTAGGGTGTGGTGGCAGGTAATCTCTGCCATCTTAACCGTCTGCTCAATTTTGGTTTTGGCTTGAGAGTCTGACAAGGCCTCAAATTCAGTTTTCAGTTGTCCTATAATGGCCTTCTGGTAGCAAACCATTTGGGCTACATAATTCAGAGCCTGCAGGGCCAGAGTAGAGGATGAATAAACCCTGTGACCAAACTGGTCAAATTGTCTTGACTCCTTGTCAGGAGGGGAGGTAATCATATGCTTAGTTTCTTGTTGAGAATTCTATTTTATTTTAGTTTTGCTGACTGGGAAAGAAGGACCAGGCAATTCTGCCTATTTGTAGCCTTGTCCCAGGGGAGAGGGCTACAGATGGATGCCAAATGACATTGAACCAGATTAAGCTGCTGATGGTATTTTTAGTGAATGGGGGAAATTTAGCCTGGATACCAGGGAAATTACCCTACTCTTTTCAAGAAGTGTCATGGGATCTTTAACATCCACCTGAACTACCACCAGAACAGGCAGATGGGACCTCGGTTTAACGTCTCACCCAAAAGATGGCATCTCAGGAGTGCAGCACCCCCCTCGTGCTGCATCACAGTGTCAATGCTCAGATTTAACCCAAGTGCCTGGTGTGGGGAAAGAACCCACAGCCTTCTAATCTTCCGGCCTCCGAGGCGAGTGTGCAACCTGCTGAGCCACTAACACTGCTAAGACTAAGTGGAGCGGCCATGTGCCGTATTGTTAACCACTGAATCAGCTTTAGGGTGGTTGACCAAATGGTCTATCCCCTCAGGGGCATGATACAATCTGTCCATTGCCTTCTTTGAGATGGCTGCGACAGACAACGGTTGTTGCCATATCGTGGTGGTCAAATCATTGTGGGGCCCCCTCCAAGGGGAAATAAGAAAGGGGGGTCAGCTCCAGGAGGTCAAGATGCTCTGCCAAACTTGGACGCTGATGATCCTCCACCTCTATCTTCCAGCCGTTGGCCTTCTGAATCTTACGGCGGATATCCATGAAGAAGGGGTCCTCTGGAGGAGACTCAGAGGTTTCCTTAGGCTTGGGATCCTCTGGTGGAGGGGACTCAAAGCCCAAGGAAGAAGTGACAGAGTCTGAATCGGAATCACGAAAAGGACTCCTGTTTTGGGACAGGGACCTTTGCCAGAGGTCCTCCTTCTGAAGATCAGCCCACCCACAACCCTGGTCCTCTCCCATGGATGCACCCAATGTGTGTCCGGAAGTGAAGAGACGTGTCTAGATAGGTGAGAGGGAATGTGGGGTAGGGGAAGCCAGACTGGCATGGAAGGCATTGGTCCAGCTCTGACATGAGCTGGTGCTTGGCTCTGTTCCACCATGAAGCAAAAAGAGCATCATAATCCTCCAGTGGCTATGGAAGAGGTGGTGGAGGATGCTGGTAGACAGGCATTGGATACTCCAATGGTGGCTAGCCTGGCGTTGGGTACCCTGGCATCAGGAACCCAGGTGCTGGATACCCTGGCGTCAGGAACCCTGGCATAGGAAGACCTGGAGTAAGGTAGCCCAGTGTCTGGTAACCTGGAGAAAGACTCGATGGTGGGGTTGAGGGGCCTGACTGAGGCCCCAAGGCCCAGGCTGAGTATCCAGCTGTGGACCCGAGAGGGATCCGGCATTGGATTCATGTGGGGGGGGGCAGCAAAGCCGGCATCAGCCTAGGAGGACGATGGGTGTCTCCGGAGGCTGAGGTGAGGGAGGGGGCATAGATGGAGGTATCACAGGCAGAGTGGCCGGAAGGCCCCCGGGAGGATCCGACATGGGGCGGCCCTGCACTGGTTGGGTGATCGAGCCAGTGGGCAGCAGTTCCTCTAGCTCTCAGTTGGGGAGGGAGAGGCTGCAGGTCCCACTGAAGGAGGCAAAGGGTTGTCCCGAGGGGGGATTCCCCTTGGGGCTGCTGCAGCTGGAGCAGCAGCAGGCACTGGTCCAGAGGACCAATGTCAGATGTCAAATCAGGGTCCGACATTAGTGCCAGGTTTGACTTACCAGCCAACCCACTTGACTTAGGCCCTGGCTGAGATTTGAAGAGCCTAAGGATGGGAGAAGCCTTTGAATTCCCAGAGGTCCCCGGAACAGTTACCAGCTCGGGGGGGGGGGGCAAAGGTTGCTTTGAAGCAAGAGAAGCAGGTTTGGCTGTTGTAGCACCTCCCTTACCCGTAGAGGGCTGCTCATTGGCCGCTGTCTCCAAAGAGGTACATGGCTTGGAGGGAGACTGGCCCTGGTGCTTGTCTTTGTCCTGCTTGTGCTTCTTCTGTGAGGAGGAGTGGGAGCCAGAAGAGCCCCCAAGAGATGAAGACACGCTCCACATCTGCTGCACCTCCTTTTCCAAAGAAGCCAGTTTTGTTTAAAAAGATGGGCTTTTCGGCCTGGTGGTGCTGAGGGTTGAGGCACTGGATGCCACACCTCGTGCCACGCCAGTGATTCGGGTTCAGGAATGAGCCTGGGCCACTGGTGGTCAGCAGGAAGAAGAGAGGATTAAGCATTCGGAGGACTACTCTTCTCTCTCAGGGGGAGGGTCCCACATCATCCTGCTTGCTGACTGCCCTCTAGTGGTGACTGGAGGGCAATATGTGTCAGGAGGCATGCTCTGACATAGTAACATCTGTAGGGAAGGGGACGGGAGAAAAAGGAAGGAAAAAGGAGCCTGGCAGGGCTCCATGACAGTCCGCTGCACTGAGGGCTGACCCCGGATTCTGGACTAGGTCTCCTGGGAGGGGGTGCCACCTCCCCGGCCCCGCAATGGGGGGGGAAGCCATGGGGAAATCTCCAGGGTTGATGAGTGCGGTGCAGCAGGGATCTGAGACAGTGTCCCTCCTCCAGGGCTCAGGGAGCATAAATAGCTAAATATTAAAAAAAAAAAAAAATGGGCTTCCATGACTTTTTGATGGCGTTTTGGTGTGGCCTGGTTGAAGCTTTAATAGGCCTCACAGCCACAGGCCTCGATTTTATGGTCAGGCCCCAGGCAGAGGAGACATGAGATATGGCTGTCTTTCTCCAGGATCTGCTTGCTGCAGGCACGCTGGTTCTTGCGGGATATGGTAGAAGGAGAAGACATGCAATACGATATCGAAAATACTAATTTTCTACAAAAAATAGGAAAATCTCAAAAGATATCCTGATTGAAAATGGTGGTTGACTGTAGCAGCATTCTGTGAGGTCTGATGTGTGCAGGTCAACGGCAGCAAAGAACTGGAGGTGGGCGTGGGGAACCACCCATTATGTAGTGTGGGGCCCACGCTGGCCATGTGACACTGGATGGGTGGTCCTCCGCCAGACACTGCTAGCTAATGTTTCTGTGTGGTCCTAGTGCCTGATGGCTCACTCCTTATGGTGGGTGTACCGATACAAGGTCGACACCACTAAGGTGATGTCCAGCACAGCAACAGATTTCACCAGGATGTGGCGAGTTGCTGTGCTGGAACTCAGCAGACACTGGCGGTGCTGCTCCCGGTGTTGCGCGCCCTTCCCCGTCCAACTCTGACTCGAAACTAGATATCTAGAGACCAGAGGGTGTGGGGGGCAGAGCCCCACCACATGGGAGGTTGGGGTGGTAGTAATACACTGGCATCCTCAATGGCACAATGCCAACATTCAGCATTGTGTCTGTCGCTGTGGGTGCTGTCAAAGCACTATAGTAAAACCCTTATGATGTTGCCTACAGCAAGAGCCCTCTCAAAGTAAGATCAGGAACAACTGACGATAGCGAAGCTGCCTTCAATGCAACCTGTTTCTCCACTTCTTGTAACTTTAGAAAAACCTCTAAAGCCTTCTTGCGATGTCTCCTGGTTGCCTGGTTAAACCTCTGGCAAATTGAGCATGCTTTAATGTTGTGGTTTGACTCAGGCAATGGATATCAAAGGAGTGGTCATCTTTATAAATCTTAAAGTTCCCGAGGTGGCAATAACGGAACAGCGGTTCCTTGTTTTTCGGTGTCAGCATAAAAGAAAGTTTAAAATAAACTTGAAGAAGTAGCAGCGTTAATGAATATTTGCAAAAGTTCATCAGCAGTAGAGGACTGGTAAGTGGTTGACAGCGGGAGAAGGAACTGAGGCATGCTGGGGACACCCACATTATATAGGCGCCAATGAGGTACATCAATGTGGGTGGCCCCAACCTGCAAAAATTTTCAGTTGGTCCTAACACCAACGGTCTACAGTTCCATGTTGTGGCTCAATGGAGGGAGATATCCTTGAGGAAGCTCACTGTTTACAGGAAGTGTAGTAATCCTTTATTTCAGCTTAATGAGGGTCGATTTAGGCATTGTTGGATGGTTAAAAGGAGATGTGAAAATGGGCAAGCCAGGGAGAATGAAAAGCTTTCTTCTGTGGTTGGAGTCATCTTCAGAAAAGGCCTCAGCTAAACAGCCATATTCCAATTAAAGGGGAGAGGAAATTTGTGCTAATTGGCAGGAATTAGTAATGTTCCTACTGTCGTAAGAGAAATGAAAGACTGGCCTCCAAATGAGCCATATTTAATTGTACCTTAATAAACACTGAGGTGAAAAACTGTTTTCGATTGTTTTCTTTCTATGTACAATATTCTGCAAAGTTCTCATCATGGAACCAGCAATTTGGAGTTTTTACTATATCATGGTTCGTGTACAGAATGTTAAATATGAGCTATTGTCACATCAGAACCATGCTTAGAGTTCTGTGCACAAACCATGACATAGTTAAAACTCTAGATCATCGGTTCCATGAAGAGGACTGTTACAGAATGCTGCCCATATAAACAAAACAATGCAAAATACAGTTTTTCATATCACTTTTTGTTAAGGTACAGTGCCATATGGATCATTTAGGCTTAAGGATATCATTTCTATAAATGGGAACATTATAAACAGCTACCAGTCAGAAATCACTTTCTGTCCTCCTTAAAATGTGAATAGCTATTGTGGAGAAATGGTAGGAGGGGGTCAGAAGAGGAGCTGGGAGAGCAGCAGTTAAACAAACGGTTGTCCTGAGCAAATGCAGGTCTCCCAAATGGAGTTCTGGGGAAAATGAGCCTGTAGCCTCAAATAGCCAACAGGAGTAGTGAACCACACCCTGGGAGATTGAGGACACGTCCATTAAAACAGTGAGTAATGAGAAGTCAAGCTGTATGTCCTCGTCACAGCACTGAGACACAAGACTAGGACTGACTGTGTGCCACAAGAGAGAAAAGGGCCAGTTTCACGTGAATTATATGCTATGTGCCAAGATGGCTAAGATCTTAAGGTAAAACGCAGAATTTTAATCAGTTTAGAGTTTTCCAATTCTGTGCTTTTGTGTTTAAAACTATTCATTTTTTCTTACCTAGAGTGTGTATCCCCCATTACTTTAGTGCTGTCTAGCTTGTAAATTTTGTGTAAATATTGAACATGTTATATTTTATACATCTGTGACTGTAGTGTGTGTTAAGTACAGGTAACTATTTGCTGGGCAGTTCAAGAATCCACCATCCAAAAAGCAATACCACATTAAAAGTAACCCAGCATCTCTATAACTTTGGGCCCCCGGCTTCTCTCGGACCACCATCCCTTAATTTTAAAAATAGACTTGGGGGGGTGGGGAGACAAACACTATGGCGACTCAATTATTCCTTATTAAAGGACCTTCAATTTCAAGAAATAATAAAAGCCAGAATCCCCCAGATAATTTCAGACAATGCATCCCCGGATAAATCGATGGCAATATTCTGGGACACAATGAGAGCTGTTTTGAGAGGCGAAATGTTGGCCTTTGCGGTACGGAAAAAATGCCACATGGAGGCATGGCATTCTGTGTTACTAGAGTAATTACAGGCATAGCAAATGCTATAAAGGAGGGAGATGGGGTACTAGTTAAAAAATAAAAGAAATGAAAGCTGAAATCCAGAAAATCATACATCAATGGTCCAACAAGCTTTACTGGGGGCAGACAGCCCAAAAGTTGTTTATGAGAAGGAAAATGGCTACCATGCTTAAAATCTATCACCCAACTAGAACTGTTATCCATAAGGAAGAAGGAAATCTGAACGATTTTCTCTACTATCAATCTTTATATACAGCAGATCCAGAACCCCCAGCCTCAGATCGGGCCTCGTTTCTGCACGCTTTAAACTTACCCCAGTTGCCTGAAACCCAGAAACAGATTATAGAAGGCCCAATAACATCAGAAGAAATTATATGTGTTATTTATTTATTTAGATTTTGGTAACCGGGTAAACCCAGTGAGACCAGAGGTCCCTTTTTCATACAACAGATTTCTGAAGCCAAGCCTCAAAAGTATCCGGGCCCGGAGGGTCACGTGATGGTAGCCTGAAGAACAGCAGCACTCACCTGCAACTCCGCTCTCCTGCTGTTAATTTTTGGCTATTAACCCACTTTTTGAGCGGTTAGACACTACAAACAGCCTTTATAAGTTTTGGAGACACAACTGATTCCAGTGCTGCGGGAAATAAATCGGAAAAAATGGAAATTTACATGAAAAAAGCATCTCCACGGTACTCCCCTCCACCAACTCTGGAGAAGGACAAGGCCACGAAGCACCCTACACAGCAAACTACAGGAACGCCTAAACCCTCAAGCTTGGCATCTGCCTTCTCAGAGGAGAGGTTTTTGGAAATAATGCAGCCGCTACAAGCAAAGATTTCTGACATCTCGGAAGATCTGCAACAAATTAAATCATCCACGAGTAACCCCTAGGTGGCGCTATACTAAGGTCTACTACCCCTGCCTGCTTGGCTATTAGCAGGTTAAGGGGCCTGAGTTCTGAAACGGGTGCCTCCACCCAGAGGTCAGGGTTAGTAGTGGTCAAGCTAACCTGGGCACAGCCCTCCGGGATACTGTAACCCTCCTCTTTCGCTTCTAGTGGCCTGAACACTGTATAATAATCACTTTCACAATACTCCTGGTACACCACACAAGTACCCACACTGTTTGCACTTACCACCAGGGCTGCTTCCTCTGGCTCGACCCTGGGGATCTCCTGTAAAACAAGGTTAAGCACAGCAAATAGCAACAGTACAGTACTTTGAGCACAAACTGGAACCACAGACAGACTACATGCAGAAAAATTTAGATCTGATTTATTCAGGGGACTTGAACAAGGGAGGGGCAAAATCAGGTTAATTAGCTTAAAGGTTATATCAATCAAGTAGTTATGCATGCACTTTGAGTCCCCCCACACAGTCCACCTCTGGGTACCCAGGTGGAGAAGAGATGGGCTAGCCAGGACAGTTGCCCAGGGTTGCAGCTGGTTGGAGCGATGGAAAACAAAACATGCACAGTACACAATATTTTTAATCCAGAGCCAGAGGGCTCAGTTCATAAAGGAAAAACGAAACAACAAGACAATCAGATGACAGACTCAGATTAAGCTGTTGGTGCAGGGAGTTACCCTGGTATTTACTCATGATACCCAAGACAGGACACAGGCTGGACAAAAATCGACACTGCAGGTGGTTGATCTGGAATGCCAGGAGAAGCAGGGCCCACACAAGTCACAGAGGCGTCGTTCCTGTTCAAGCGTGGAGCAGGGGGCTGATCCCCAGGCAGGTCCCTCGTCGATGGCTTCTCTGTACAGTGGGTAGTCTGGCTGGGCCAGTCTGGCAAAGCCCAGACTGCATGGAGACAAGTTTGGATGCAGTCCGTTTGGGCTGGATACAGCTTCCAGCAAGCAGAACACAGTTCACACAGTGGGGAACTAACTCACAACCCACTAGCAGCTCATAGCACATTTACATGTACAGGAATTCTACTGTACCAGGCAAAGTGCACACACTGGGAGTTTAGTGGTAGCTGGAACTCCTGACAGGCCGATTGCATTCAGCAAAATATTAGGTCTTCATCAGGTTGAGCCTGGCCCACTTCAGTAGCTTACTTTAGTCACACAAACTCGGATTTAGTCCAACATAATTCTCTTCTCTCCCTCTCATGGAGCAGCAGCAGACACGCAGCCAAAAACTCAGCCCTTTCACAGTTTCCCCATGCGAATCCACTCAGCATTTCTGCCCAAAATTACTTCAGTTCCTTCTTCTTGAGCTTCCAGCTCACAACTAAACTGAAAACTGCAAGCAGCCCAGGACTTCCCCAAGATCAAAAAGATTTGGTTGGCTGATTTGGCTGTCAGTCAAAGCAAGAGCTCCCCTTCAGTTACAAAAAAGGTGCAAAAACTCAAACCACAGTTCCTACAGATTTTGAATTCAGACAGCTCCTGTAGTCTGGCTACATTTTAGGTCCCACCAGAACTGATTGATACAATTTGCAGTCCAGGACAAAGATAGTGGAGACAAACAAAACAGTCCTTGCTACAAAGAAAGCAGGTTAGACAAATTACATTATCGTTATCATTCTAAATGGTTTTCAGCAAATAAACAGAGCTCCATCTCAGATTACTTATGCTTTAATCAAGCAGCTCTTAAAGAGACAGTACACAGAGGCTATATAAGCTCTGGTAATCACATTTAAACTGCTAAAACGCATGACACCAGCCTGGCAGTGAGCATTTAGGCAAGCTCAAGGAAAACTCTTTGGGAACCCCCATTTGTAGGGGGGTTACACCAGCAATTGCTGTCCATTCGTGTGAGAGACTCAGAGGCCAAGCTTACCTCCCTGGAGAAAAAGCAGGGCAAACTGGATCAAGACTCTATCCAAATGGGCCGAAGATGAAGAAGCTTGAAGAAAAGCTGGAAGACTTGGAGGAAAGGAGCAGGAGGAATAACCTCCTAATAATCGGAGTGCCGAAAAAAGAAAAAGGCATGCCCCAATACTCTTTTTGCAGAAATTGTGCGAGAGGATTGCTGGACCATTCCTGAATGGCACAACATATGTTATCGAGTGAGCACATCGGGCTCTCCGCCCTCCTTCACCCCCTGGCTCTCCCCCTCGGCCCCTCTTCTTTAAGCTTGTGAACTTTCTCGACAAACAGCACATACTTGCCAAAATTAAAGATCTTCAGGAGGTTCTCTGGGAGGGCCGTAAAATCCATACTACACAAGATATCCCGCAGTCTGTTCGACTGAAATGGCAAGAAATGCACCCGACTGTTTCCAAACTAATTGCCACTGGGAAACCCTTTCAGATGAGATACCCAGTGATACTCCAAATCAAATCCGGAGAGCAGTGGCTCTCATTTGAATTGCAGGAGCAACCTGTGAAGGAGCTTAGAATCCTATTCCCGTATTTATTTAAGTGAAGAGGTTTTAATAGTGATTGTCGATCTGTGTAACTTGGTGCTGGTTATAAAGTGAGCTTGATTGTATGATTTGGGCTCTGTGAGACTGTAAGCATTGGCTACCGGGCCTAAGGACCTACCAACCCCTCTTTGTTGCGAAAGAGATCCCTCTTGCTCTAACCAGACGAGCAACCTAAATAATGCTGGATTGCACATTGTAGTGTTTTTCGCCAAAAGGACATGTTAAAGGATTGAGTACCTGCTTGTTCAAACACCTAGACTGTGCTTTTTTTGTCCCTATAGCACCATGAAGGATCCTCGTCACTAGACTATTTAGAGGGTAAGCTACATTTGGATACCGGGTGTAGTCGATAAACAATTGCAAGGCTCCAAGGTATAGCGAAAAGCTTATTCTCTCCAAATATGTTTTCATTTGCCCTCTTCTTTCCCTTTTTTATGTGGATTGTGACTGGGAGAACTTAACTAAGATGGCTAATGTGGTCCGTTACACCCAGAAGTCATCTCAGAAGTATCAAGAGGGACGTAATACTTAACGGAACTGCTGGGACATTCTAACTTTTTACCTCTTTTCACTTATGGAATGATGCATTTATTATTTACAGAAAAGACTGGAGGATAGTATCCTGTTCTTCCTATTGCTTATTTTTAGTACTGCTATACAAATCAGCACCTGGAACTTTTGACTGAATGTGTTGAGGGTTCCTAAAAGACTACTACCCGTATTTTGAAATATGGTTACAGCTTTTGCAATTGTGTTTGAAGATATATTTTGTTTTTTGAATGGCAGGGGAAGGGCCGGAATGGGACGGGTGTTTAATGTGACGCAGGCTTGCGAAAACGTCATCCACCAGGATATATAAGGTAGTGCAGTTGATTAGAACTGGGGTATAGTATAATAGTGTGTTTAAGTTTAAATTGTTAAAGTATTCATTTGATTGTGGGTATTGGGGAAAATGGTTAATTTGAGTACGTTTTTTTCTTTTTATGGGGATAGAACGTTTAGGGGGAACCAAGTGTGTCAAAGGTAAATATCTCTGAAGAGGGTATCAGGGTCAATTTTAAAGTTGAAAAACCATCATGAGTGCCCCTATAATATCATAAGCTGGAATGTGAAGGGTGCCCAAGATCGTTATAAGAGGCAAATTATAATGCAACACCTCCAACACCTAAAAGCAGGGACTACTTGCCTTCAAAAGATCCATCTTTGACGGGAGGATGTTACTTTGTTTCACAGAACATGGGTAGGACAGGTATACGGGTCAGGGAAATCCACTAGTAGTGGAGAAGTTACAATATTAATCAATAAAAAGATTCCCTTTACATTAGAAAAGGAACTATGGGACCCCAATGGGCAGTATATCATACTGTATGGCCTGCTGGAATCACAGCAAGTCATACTGGGAGTTATATATGGTCCAAACATTGATTCTCCCTTTTTTTTTTTACACAGCTGATAAGGTTGGTTGCTACTAACCCCCCAAATTGACCAATTTAGGAGGAGACTGGAATTCAATTTCAATTCAATTTATTGATTCGGAAAGTACGTTTGAGCCCAAGCTCCTTTAACAAAGGTTCCATGTCAGTGACAAGACATGTACAAAACAACATGTGAAACAAAGTAGAAACAACACCCTGATAGCTTATGTACAAAAACATTGTGGAATACAAGCTGGAGCGGAGAGAAACAAGAGCACAGTTATAGAGGCAGAGAATGGTGCAGCCCCTAGGAGTCTTGTCACCAGGTATGGGGGAAGGGTAATGGTCAGGGAGGTTGTAAAACAAGGTGGGTTTTGAAGTTAGGCTGGAGGGGCCTTATCTTAACAAAGTGCAGCCAGAGGGTGTGAGACTAGGGAGGGATAAAAGCTGCTACACTCATAAATTTGGTAGAGGATTCAGATACACAAGGTTAGTTGCAGGAACATTTAGAGATTCTACTAAGATGTTGTTTGAGGTTAGTTTTGAAATTGGTTAGACAGGTGGTGGCAAGGAGGTGCTCGGGTAATTCATTCAGCCACATTGGGGCACGGTAGGCAAATGCCCGTTGCCCCAGTGAGGCGAGGCAGAAAAGGATGGACAGCGCCCCTTTTGTCCTCCCCCTAGTGGCCTGTGTTGTGTTTGCAGCCACTAACAGGTTGCCAACACATGGTGGTGTATTCCCCATAAGTGCTTTTTTCCCTAGGGTGCACGTCTGATGAATGACCCTGTTTTTTAGGGGTAGCCAATTTGTGAGTTCATACAGAGTACAGGTGTGTGTATCATGCTGTATATCAAGGGCTAGCCTACAGGCCTTGTTAAGAGCCACCTGTACCCGTTTCAAAGCAGTGTCAGTTGCCGCCCCATATATCACCATTCCATAGTCGATATGTGATACTATGGAGCTGTGTACTGCAAGGCGGAGGTCCTCGGGCGATAGTTATTTCCTGTGCCAGTAAAGGACGCCAATCTTAATGGTGACTGTCTTGACCAGGGAGTCAATATGTTGAGCAAGTGTAAGGGTTTCATCCAGTGTGATCCCCAAATACTTGAACGTGCAGACTTGTTCCAGTGGCTCACTGCAAGAGTTTGTAATGATGAGGGGGTTTTATTTGATTTTTTTGTGTATGCTGGTAATAAGCATGGCCTTGGTCTTTTTATAATTCAGTAGCAGCTTATGTCTGCAGAACCATGTCTCCAATGAGGAGAAGGATGCCTGAAGCTCAGTCTGCAGCTTAGCAAGGGGCGTGCTGCTACCCAGGAGCACCGCATCATCAGCGTAGAGTATCAGTTTGGTTTCACAGGCAGCAGGGAGGTCATTTAGGAAGATACTGAAGAGTGGGGGCCCAAGGATTGATCCCTGGGGCACCCCCAGTGATACCTCTCTTGCACTAGCAACTGTATGTCCAATTTTGACACATTGAGTTCTGCTTGTAAGGTAGTCTTGGAACCAACTTAGTGCGCTAGGTGCCACACCCAAGTTCGACATTTTTGTCAGTAACAGGGGGTGACTGACTGTATCGAAGGCTTTGGTGAGGTCTATGAAGATGGACCCCATCAGTTTACCTTCATCCAGGGCTTTGTGTGCATAGTTCGTAAAGTCCAGCAGAGCAGTGGTTGTGCTGTGGCTTTGTCTGAAGCCATGCTGGTTAGGGCATAGTAGGTTATATTTGTTGAGGTAGTCAATGAGCTGTCCAGCCACTATTTTTTCCAGTGCTTTGGACAGCGGAGAGAATATTGAGATGGGCCTATAGTTGGACACCAAGGATTTGTCACCTCCCTTATGCACAGGTGTGACTAGGGCCTGCTTCCAGACCTCTGGGAATTGAGCAAGAGTCAGAGATTTGTTGAACAACTTGGTGATGGGTACTATTAAGACATCCAGGGTGCGGGATAGCAGCTTCATGTCGATCCCGTTACCCTGTCTTGTCTTGCCCAGTACTTTCCTGACCTTAGCTAGTGTCTCTTTCACAGTCACCCTTTTAAGGTAGAAGGGTGGGTGGGAGTGTTCAGAGCATCCACTACTGGTCTGGCTCTGCTCTGGGTGGAAGTATGCGGGTGGTAATACTGCTATGAGATCAGTGAAGGCCTTGTTGAAGGCCTCCCCCATGGCTAGGGGGTCTGTGATGCGGTTGCCATTGGTGTTAAGTAGACGGAGATGCATCTTGTCCTCCTTACCTAGGATGCTCTTGATGCTATCCTAGAACCTTTTGCCATCTCCCCAGGAATTAGCAAGCTGTGCTTTTGTGATAATTGGCTTTGGCGAGCCAAATTAGCTTAGTGCAGTGATTTCTGGCTGCCCTGTAACACTGGTAGTCATGCCTGTTACACGTGTTTCTTGCCTTCTCCCATAGTGAATCCCTTTTATTCATGAGGTAGAGTAGTTCTCCAGTAATCCACCCATTAGCCTGCCCTTTAATTTTCCTCTTTGAGAGGGGGACATAGATATCACAGATGCTGTTAAAGCAATTTGTGAAGTAGCCTAGGGCCTGATTTAGGGAAGTGCCTGACTGATTGGGGTCCAGTCATGAAGGGCGAGTGCAGATTTGAGGGCTCCAAGCATACCCATTCTTAGGACCCCGCTTGTTATAAGGGTGGGTGGGTTTTTGGCGAATTTGTTAGACCACAGCAGTGTAATAGGGGAGTGGTCACTTAGTGTGTCAGGCAGAACCTTGACCTTGGACATACGAGACAGTGATCTTGCAAGTACCCAGTCAAGGAAGGTGCTGCTACCAATCTTATAATTCTGTCTGGTAGGGTGGGTGACTAGTTGCGACATTTTGGCGGTGACAGTCATGTCCCTAACTGGTGCAGCCTTCTTCCCATTCCAGTTTATATTAAAGTCACTGGTAACCACGAGCCCCAATCCATGGGGTAAGGCGCCTATGATTTCCATCACTTTGGTAAGACCTTTAGGGGCTCCCTTTGGGGACAGATATACTGTGGCAAGGATTAGGGATTTGCCATTCTGCCTGATCTTTGCTTTAAGTATTAATATCTTGTGGTCTTCAGCCACCTGGCTTTCAGGGAGAACAGTACACCGTAGGGAGTCCTTGGCATAGATAATGCACCCCCCTTTTTCCCTGTTCTGTCGATTCTGTAGGTTTGGTAGCCAGCCAGGGCAATTTCACTATGTTTGATTCTTCTAGTTAGCCAGGTTTCTGTTAGGCAGAGGACATCTGGAGTGTGGAGGACCATCCATGCCTGCAGCTGCACAAACTTTGCAGTTAAGCTGCAGATGTTTAGGGAGGCAATTTTTTAGCCCATGGGTCTTACGCACTCCAGTGTCCATTGTAGTGACTGGACCTGGGTTTGAATGTATGTTGCCAGAGAGTAGAAGAAGCATAAGGATGACCTTCCTGGCTGAGAGGTTTATACTGAGGTTAGACCTAACCTTCCATCATCTGTGCTTCAGATGGTTCAGACAGTTGGGCACCGGTATGACCTTGAGGGTAAGGCTAACCGTTACAACCCCTATGCTAGGTTTGCTCATTAGTCTTCTCAAATGTGGTGGATTGGGATGTGCAGTACTCAGTACCCAGCTGGCTGTGGCGTGTTCCGATGATGACATGGCAGCCCAATCAATCCTCAGGTGGTGATTAGATGGAGGCAGTTGTAGCTCAGCTGGGCATCTGAAACCAGCTATACCAATCCAGGATGCAAAGAGTAGTGTTACACAGCACTCTTTGAGGAGGAGGAGGAGTGGCATGTTTATTCAAGACAGCCATCGATCATCAGAGCCTGGTGGGTGACAGGAACAAAAGGACGGGTAAGGGTTTAACTGCTTAGGAGGCTGTGGCCAGTAGTGCTTAACACTATGCTAGTTGGAGCACTGTAAGCCTTTGTGGGTGACAGGAACAGTGAGGCAGATAAACTTGCAATACCGCTTTAAGAGGCTGTGGCAGCTTGTCCTAAGTGGGTGTGCACAAGCAGAGACAGGGCATGGCTTCTGTCTATTTAGTAGAGGCCGGGGTCGGAGCAGGAGAGGTGGGAAGAAAATTCAGTCCCCAAGTGTCCTGAAGCAAGAGGAGAGCCTGTGGGATTCGTAGCACAGCCTTGGCTTGTGAGCTGCACCAATAGAGGAGCAAGCACTGTTCGTGGCAGCCAATCCCAAGAGAGGCACCAAATAATCAAACCCAGCAATGCAGGAACCAATAGCGGCCGTACCTTGTAGTGGTAGGATGGGCAGCTGGCTGATGGGGATCGCTGTAGCTTGCTTCACCTTTTCGTGGGCTATCCGAGCCCTCGACAGTGCTGGGAGAGCCCCGCAGCCTAAGGAGAGGGAAGAAAAGAGGAGTTAAGACTTTTAATCACAAGGCAAATCGGTGGGAGGGGAGTAGCTCTAGACTAGACAAAGAAGTGTGAGAAGCGCTCACGGTGGTCGGCGCCAGAGGTCTCGGGGGGGGGAGGGCAATTTGGTCAGTAATTTGCAGCGAGGAAATGGTTCCTGCTCAGAGTGCCTTTTGCCACCAGTGCTGAACAAGCCTCAGAGTCAAATTTTAGTCCCAAACACAAAATTAGCAGTATAATTCCCCACACAAATGTCTCAACTCCAGATTCACTATACTGGGTGATTTGTGATGCTGTACATGACCAGGTGGCCCTACATATGTGAATCCAGTTTGAGTCCCCACACAATTCTTTACTACAGTACACTGAACAGGACTGTTTTGGATTTAACACGCAGGTATAAATTGAGATTACACAGACAGAGTATCACTCCACATCCACATATAGATAGATCTAATTCCCAGGGACGGGGATTATCCCCCGTGCAAAGGGCCTTGCATGAACTCATGTAGGGAGATGATCTCATAGACGTTTGGTGAGTTTTGAACCCTGAAGATCACCAATATACCTTCTTTTCTCCCCCACACAAAACACTCTAGAATTGACTTCCTTCTTATGAGCTCATTTGTCCTCCCAGGCGTCATAAGCTCCAATATACATGCCAGGGTTATCTCTGATCACTCGCCCATATCCCTTTTACTCCTTATAGGGCCCGGAGTTAGGAAGGATACCCTGTGGCAGCTAAATACTCAGCTGGTTCAGAGGCCAGATACATTACAACAGATCAAAGATTTTGTTTCAGACTTCATAGAGATCAACAGGGGCTCAGTGAGCAGAACAGATGTGGTTTGAGCAGCGCTTAAATGTGCCTTGAGGGGGGAATGTATTCGATTGGCTGCCACAAAATATCGGCAATCTAAACAGCAATTGGAATCCTTGCTTCACTCAATCCATCAATTAGAATATAGACTGAATCGACAAGCCTCAGATGAGGATTGGGCCAAAATGAACAGCTTGCAGGCCCAATATTTCAACCTAATGTCTCAGAAAGTTGAACTCTCACTGTAAGGTACATAGCTTCACTACCTAGATATAAGGGGAAAAGCTAGTAAGTTACTGGCCATGCGGCTAAGACAAGCCAAAGCTTCTCGATTTATCCTGGGACTAAGACCAGATAAAGATAAGTCACTGGTTATTGCCCCTAGAGAAATAGCAGCTGTTTTAAGGCAATATTATCAGAATCTTTACTCTCAGGACTTGGCCAGAAGCCCTTCTGATGTAGATATAACTAAATATCTTAGCTCGATAGATCTTCCTAAGTTATCTCCTTCCCTAGTTTTACCCCTTGGTAGTCCCATCGATACCAGGGAAGTGGTGAGTGCTGTGGAACAGCTCTTACTGGATAAATCCCCAGGGCCCGATGGTATACCCAATAATCTTTACAAGGCCTGTATAGCAGAGTTAGCCCCACTACTGACTGAAGTATATAAATCCAGGTTACTCACCTGTAACAGAAGTTCTAGGAGTGGTATATGTTGTTCATCCACACTGTTTGGCAGGTTCCTTGCCACTTTAATTCTTGCCGGAAGGTTTCAAGCTGGCTCCTCCCACCCACCCGGGTGGTAAAACCCTCGGCACCACCCCATGATGCCAGATCTAGCCCACTGGAAGCCAGGTTGCACGTTGAGGTCGGGTGGGTCGTGAGGATGAACAACATATACCACTCCTAGAACTCCTGTTACAGGTGAATAACCTGTATTTCTAGGGATGTGGATATGTTGTGCAATGCACACTGTCTGGCAGACTCCTAGCAGTTCTCTGGGAGGAGGGAGGCAAGGCGCACACCCCTTACTTGGGAAATAAGGACTGGAGAACTGAGGTCTCAAAACCAGCATCCTGGCGTGACTCAAGATCAATGTGGCAATGAAAAATAAAGGTGTGTGCTGACTTCCAGGTAGCAGCCCTGCAGATTTCCGGGATAAGGACATCCTTAGAAACAGACACCAAAGCAGTAGTATGGCGGGTTGAATGAGCTCTTATCCCTTTTGAAGGCTCCATGCCCACCAACCTATAGCAGAGATCTATGCAGGAGATGATCCACTTGACTGCAGGTCTGCCAGGTGCGGCTTCAGCATAGGTGACAAACAGCTGGCGAACCTCTCCCTGAACTTCAGTCGTCCGCTCCTTATAATAAGCTAGCGCCCTTCTAGGGTCCAAAGTATGGAGCCTATATTCGGCCTCCAAGGTGTGATTGGGGTAGAACACTGGCAGAGTCAATACCTGCTTAAGGTGAAACTCAGACACCACCTTTGGAAGGAACTTCAGGTGGGGGCGAAGGACAACTTTGTCCCTGTGGAAGACCAGGTAGGGACACTTGACAGAAAGTGCCTGGAGCTCTCCCATCCTTCCGGCTGATGTGATAGCCACCAAGAAGGTGGTCTTCCACGACAGGTGAGAGATGTCACACCTGTGCATCGGTTAGAATGGCTTGCCCATGAGCTTAGCCAATACCAGCAGTAGATCCCACGGAGGTGGAGGTTCTCGCACCGGAGGGGATATGTGGTCCAGGCCTTTGGAAAAGTGCCCAACCACCTTCTCCTGAGCCACCGACTGCTTGCCAGCCCATGCCCAGTAGGCAGAGATGGTTGCCAGGTGCACCTTAAGGGTCGTCGACCAAAGCCCTAACTGAGAAAAGGACAACAGGCAGTCCAAAATACTAGTCAATGGACAGGAAGAGGGGTCTAACCCCTTGTCCTGGCACCAAATGGAGAATCTCTTCCATTTGAAGGCATAGCATTTTCTGATTGACTCCTTAAGGAACACCGCAATGACGTTGTAGACCTCGTTGGAAAGACCCAAGGCCTGGAACTCTAGCCGCTCAGGAACCAGGCTGTCAGGTGCAGGGATTAAAGGTCCGGATGGAGAACCTTTCCTTTGTCGACTGAGATCAGGTCTGGGCAGGCTGGAAGCCGCCTCAGGAGCCTGGAGCTGAGGCTGAGGAGATCTGGGTACCAGAACTGACGAGGCCAGTCTGGGGCTACCTGAATCACCTGCGCCTTGTCCCTCTTTGTCTTGAGGAGCACCTTGTGGATCAAGGGAAATGGAGGGAAGGCGCAAAAGAGACCCGGGGTCCACGGCCTCAAGAAGGCATCCCCCTGCAGCAAGCTCTGCTGAGGGGGGCGGGCATGAAACAGCCTCAGCTTCGCGTTCTCCCTGGAGGCGAACAGGTCCACCTGAGGGATGCCCCAGTGGGAGAACAGGTCTTACACTACCTCCAGCAGGAGAGACCACTCATGAGATGCAGCGCCTATCTGGCTGAGAGCATCAGCCAGACTGTTCGAGGCTCCTGCCACATGGATGGCTAGGAGATCTGCCTCCAGGTTGATCATGAGAGACCAAATGTGGAGAGCTTCCTTGCATAGAGGCAAGGAGTGCGCCCCGCCCTGATGGTTGAGATAGTACATGGTCATGGTGTTGTCCATCTGACCTGAACCACCTGACCCCGTACAAACGGAGTGAAGGCAATAAGGGATAGCTGAACCGCTCAAAGCTCCAGCACGTTGACGTGGCATCGAGACTCCTGAGGGGACCAGAGGCCTTGGGCCTGGAGTTCCCCCAAATGGGCACCCCAACCCATCAAAGAGGCATCGGTCATAAGAGTGACCGCCGGCTTGGGGCGGACAAACAGGATGCCCTCCTGCAGATGAACTGGGCTGAGCCACCACTGCAGGCCGTCCCACATCTTCTGGGTCACAATCACTGGCTAGTCCAAAGGACTGGAGTGCTGTGACCACTGGCAGGCCAGCCCCCATTGCAGGGGGCACATATGCCAGTGGGCCCAACAGACTACGCTGGTGCAGGCCGCCATGAGGTCCAGAGGGTGCAGGAAGTCCCGAGCAGGGCGCAATTGCCCAACCAAAATGATTGGGCAAAGGAGGAAAGGACCTCGGCCCTGTCTGCCGTTAGCTGTGCTCTGGCTCAAAGAGAGTCGAGCTCTGCCCCGATGAATTGAATCACCTGCGATGGCACGAGTTACGATTTGGACTAGTTGATCAGGAGGCCAATTTGAGAGCAGACCTGGAGGGCCAGATCCCTAGACCGCTCCACCTCCAAGCTGGAGGGGGCTGCAATCAGCCAGTCATCCAGGTAAGGGTACACCTGGACACCTCGGCACCACAGGAATGCTGTCACCACTGACATGCATTTGGCGAAGACCCTGGGAGCTGGAGATAGGCCAAAGGGCTTGGCCTGGAACTTGTAAAGTGATACCTCTGCTCTGAAGCGGAGGAATCGCTGATGAGACGGATGGATTGGGACGTGAAAAAAACACGTCCTGGAGATCCAGAGAGCAAAACAACATGCCTAGTTCCAAGAATAGAATGATCTGCACCAGAGTGACCATCCTGAAGGTGCGCGGCCTCAGGAACTTGTTCAGGTCATGCAGATCGAGAATGGGGTGCCTGCCCCCCATCCGCTTTGGGACCAGGAAGTACCTGGACACAAACCCTGGGTTTGGAGGAGGATCTGCCACCTCGCTGATTACCTCCTTCTGGAGGAGCACAGCAATATTGGCTCAATGAGCCGACAGAGAGGCTGCGAATCCCAGAGCCCCTGTGGGGCGATGGCTGATAGAGAGGGACTGCCTTTAACAGAGGCAGATCCCTGCCGACCACTTCCAGCACCCAACAGTCCGTGGTGATAGCAGACTAGGCAGAAAGGAAATGGCGGGAGCCGTCCCCACGAGGGAACCTGGGGAAGAGTGGCGAGGTTGTGGCGACCCCTCAACCCCGTCACTGGGCAGGCTTGGAGGAAGAGCCAGCCAAGGGGCCACCTGGGCCCTTCCCTCCAGGCTTCCTGCTGGAGGAAGTGGCAGACTTGGCCTTGGGGTGCCAAGTGTGAGCCTGCTGGCCCTGTTGCTGGTGCTGCTGGGCCGGTCGTGCTGCAGGGGCGAAAGGGCTTACGCTGCTGCTGGCGGCCTTTGTCCTTCTGGGCAGATGTGACCGAGTCCAAGGTGGCATTGGACTTCTCGATTCTCTAGAGATGGCCTTCCACCCCGGCCCGAACAAGTCAGTGCCCAGGAAGAGAACTTCTGCCAGATTGTGCTGGGTATCCGCCGTGAAGGTGGAGATCCGCAGCCAAGCTCTGCAGCACATGGCTACTGCGGGCCGCTACTGACCGGGCACAAGAGTCTCCAATATCCAAAGCAGTTTAGAGCTGTTGTTTGGCCACCACCCTTACTTGATCCCACAGCTGCTTGACCGTCATCTGAAGCTTAGCCAGTAGATGAGGAATCACCTCATCCAGGGAACCCATAAGGGTGAGTGAAAAATGTGTCATCAGCATGGCCGAACTAGCCTGTTGAAGACCTAGGGAGGAAGCAGTGTAAACTTTTCACCCCGAGTAGTCCAGCTTTTTGGACTCCTTGTCAGGCAGTTTGTCCAAGTCCCAAGCATTTCCGGAATGACGGAAAATGCTATTGGTTACCAGCCCCTCCGCAGAGGGATGCTCCGAAAAAATGGAGAGGGAACCGGTGGGAACTGCATACTTGCGAGCCATCCTGGCCGAAGGCACAGGACAGGATGCAGGCTGCTGCCACAACTCCAGGGCCGGGCCAACAATGGCTTCTGCCACAGGGAAGGCCTCCGTGGGGGAATCCCCTTGGTCCAGCATCTTCGTGAGGGGATATCTGTCCCATTTCTATATGGGTTCGAGCTGCGTCCTGGTGGACTCTGAGATAAGCCAAAGGATTCCTAAGAACAAGGATGGGCTCTCGTCCACCGACTGACCCCCAGTAGATTCCAGGTCAAGTGGCCTGGAGTACAAGGAGTCGTCGGACTCTGAGGAGTCCATGAACAGCTGCCTGAGTCACCCTCCACTCGCCGAGGCCAGTCAGGGGTTAGGGTGACCGACAACCTGTGGGGCAAGCCCTGACCTGACCGAGAATCCTTGGTCGGGGCCCCAGTCTTAGGTGAGGAGGAGGTGGTTCCACCACAATGGGTGGAGCAGCCGGTTTCAGCTGAGCAACTGGTGCTGGAGTTGGCTCCTCGACTACAACGAGAGGTTGCTTTGGTCGTTCGGGCGACAACCACTTAACTCATTGCCTCCACAGGAGCTCTCTGAAGTTGCAGCACTTGTGTCCTGCATACTGATAACAGTGAATCCTGGGGCTTTCAAAGCAAAATCAAGCCATAATCAGCATGTCGCGAACAAATGCTAATAGCTCAAGAACAGTGTGTGCTAGGCACAAAGTACGAGTGGCAAACTTGTTCGGCATAAAATTACCTTTGCAATAAAGGTATGCAAGCAATGATACGTAATTTAGTTTTTTTTTATGCTGGTGAAACAGCAAAAACATATTTTTCCACTAGAAAATGCACCATAAGCCTTTTTGGTTGGGAATATGTAACATATCAACTCCACATTAAGCATCCAGACATTAAATGTAGTTGTAATAATTTATTTGTTAACAAAACAGCTATTTCTGTACTATAAAACATACTTTTTCCTCCTTATAGGCAAGGTGAGTTGGTGAGGTTTGAGGCACGAATCTGAGCCATACACAACATACCATAAACATAGTGGATCTCGGCAGGAGGTTATCTATTGTCTTGCCACGCCACGCCCCAGCCCCAAAACAAACACCCACAAATGCTGCACAGCTCTCGATATAGACACCCATCCCAAAGAAAAGCAACAAAATATATTTTATAAAACCCACCCCAGAAAGCGCCACAATGAAAATAGGAGACAAGGAGAATAATTCAGAGAGCTGCGTGTTATGCGGAGGAGCCCTGCTTCGGTTTGAGGACGTCTCCTAGATGCGGCTCAAAAACATAAGAAAATAATGATTGTAATACGTTACATAAAATGGCAAATTGCTGCATTCTCACATCAAGCACAGCAAAATGGGGGTCTTGTAGTCGTGGACTGCAAATGCCTGTATCCAGCTCACCTCAGCATCCACATTACAAGCAGCTATGGGGCATGCTGAGCTCGAGTGCATTTTAAAACTTTTTTCATGACGGACCTATACCAGTTGCAACTGATCACAGCAGGCTTAGACTGTGTAGTATACAAATGAAAAATCATTTACTAAGCCTGGCACAGATCGGATGGCAAGTAATTTTTACTTTGTATAGCTGCTGACTCCAGACGTACTTCGGACAAACAGGGACTATGCGGCTGCCGCCTCAGTTCGTTCTCGGACACACAGGGTCTGATTTTGCTGCCGCCTACAGACGTTTCCCGGTAACAAAGAGTTAATGGCCAGTGAAGGAGACAGAGTTGGCTTATTACTGGCTAACAAGAGTTGTTGCCATATCATGTCCTTATAGCGCCGATGCAACTTGCGCTGGAACATATCCTCCGAAGAGGATGATGAGGATGAGTGGCGATGCCGCTCTCCGTGATGCCAGAACTGAGACCACCGATGTCGGTAGGACCTACCTGACACGGAGGAGGACCGAGACCATCGGGGTAGCCGATGATGGGTCAAAGAGAGGGCAGGGGAAACCCGCTCATCCCTTGGTTCAGGGTCCTTGACCAGGGACTTCAGCATGGGCAAGTCCTCGGTAACCACTGGGGGAACCAGAGAAGAAGGGTTATCGGCTTCTCCAGTTGACAACCCGTCCAACAGGTCGAGAAAAATCTCAATGCATTGACAGGTGTCTCAGCCGGCTGACCTGAAGGGAACACCATGAAGCCAGCAGCCTTAGCCGCAACCTCGACTGAAGTCGAAAGCGATGGTCCTGGGAAGGAGATCTCTCCCGCTCCCATGAACGTCGACGGTGGGACTTACCTTTCGGTTCCTTTTTCTTCGACCTACTCATGTAAACCCCCGTGGGTCCTTCTCCTTTGGTGGAGAGGGACTGACAAAGAAGCAGTGTAGCAGGAGCCCAAGGAGAGCGGGATAAATGCAGACGCCGATGAAGAAGATGCGGCCTGAGCCACTTCCTCCTCGAAGGTGATCAACTGCTCCAGCTGCTCCGCGGAGCCCACAGCCACGGACACCGCCCAACGGGCCTCCTTCGACTACACCAGCAGATACCGTTTTTTGGGGCACCCCAGTTGAAGTCAGGCAGCGGTGTGGCAGTAGCCACACATGGAGTGTGGGTCGGTCCGAGACATTTTCTGCCTGCAAGGGCACCGATGGAAGCTGGGAGTGGATTTATCCATCGCAGCTGCAAGGGAAGATGAGGACGTAAGTCTAGTGAATTTTAAAATAATTTTCGGATATTCCGAAGGATTAGGATCCAGGCCTAAAATGCAGAGCGCTAAGGAGGGAACCTGAGCTTTCAAGCAGTAAGGAAGATCTGGCATCATGGGGTGGAGCTGAGGGTTTTACCACCTGGGTGGGTGGGAGGAGCCAGCTTGAAGACCTTCTGGCAAGAATTAAAGTGGCAAGGAACCTGCCAGACAGTGTGGATTGAACAACATATCCACGTCCCTAGAACTTCTGGTTTGACAAGGGTCTTTCAGAGTCGACCTTCCTCAGGGCCATAATTACTCTTATTCCTGAAAAGAGTAAGGACCCACAATACCCTAAGAGTTATCAGCCTATCTCGCTGATCAACTCTGATGTTAAAATCCTTGTCAAAATATTGGCTAATAAGTTAGGGCCTATTTTGCCTACCCTAACTGGAAAAAAGCAAATTGGTTTCATGACAGGAAGGTTCTCAGGAGACAACATTTGTAAACTACTGCATCTCCTCTCGGTGTCCAGGGATTCGGCTCTTGTGTCCCTGGATGCCGAGAAGGCATTTAACAGAGTCTCATGGTATTTTCTCTTCACTACTATGTCCCATCTTGGTCTTCTTGAAGGATTCCTTAAGTGGGTTAGGCTTCTATATTCCTCTCCCTCAGCCCAAATCCAACGTAACAGTATTTTTTCTGAGTCTTTTCAGCTTTGCTGGGGTACCAGACAGGGTTGCCCCATCTCCCCTTTTATTTAATATCTATCTGGAGCCTCTGATCAGGAAGCTAGTAACCTCCCCGAGACTTTGGAGAATCCAGGTAGGAGAACAGCATTACACCCTTTCAGCTTATGTGATGATTTGCTTTTGCATTTAGAAGACCCCAAGAATCCATTCCAGCTCTTTTGGAGGAAACTGAAGCTTTCTCCACAGTTTCCCACTACAAACTCAACCTCTCCAAAACCAAGGTTTTCCCCATGAATAACAGAGTTTCTCGGGAGGAAGTGGCTGAGTTTGCTTTACCATGGGAACCAAATTCTCTTTTATACTTAGGAATCCAGGTGACTAGAGATATTACTTCCATGATTAAAGCAAATCTCTTAGACTTACTGAACATACTTAAGGCAGATGGGGAGTTCTCCCCCTCTCGCTTGGTGGGAGGAGTAACACTGTTAAAATGAATGTGCTACCTCGCCTCCTGTAGCCAATGGGTATGCTAGGTTGCTTTCTTCCCAAAAATGGTTTACCAAGTTTCAATCCATGCATTTATGTGGCAGGGTAAAGGAGTCAGAAGATCGTACCTTAAACTTACTGCACCAAAACTGCAGGGTGGACTTGCTGTCCCTTCCTTTTTTCATACTATTGTGCCACCACATCAGCAGGCTGGTGCAATGGATGCAGGAGACACAGGCTGTCAGCTCGCAGGATTACATACCAATATGGCTGGAAATTGAGAAGTTCTTGGCTGCTAAATACAAATGTACCCTCTCCTCTTTATTATATGCCACCCCCCATGCAATCCCCAAACTCCTAAAGCACACCCCTTTAGGGTGGTCTATTAAAGTCCTACACCAGCTACAAGTGCACATTTCCCTTAGCTGGCACACCTCCTTAGATCAACCAGTTCTAGGTAATCCTCATTTTAAAACTGGGAACAAACCCATTCCAGCTTCTTATTGGCCCATCCTTGCTGGGAAGAAAGTCTCAGACTTGTATTCCGAAGGAGTAATAATTTCTTTTCCCATATTTCAACTTAGATTTAATGTGAAAGACAGTACCATCTTTAAATATAGACAACTCAAAGAGGCAATTTTCTCCCATATTGGAAGAGTACAGAATCCTCTGCCTTCCACAGTTGCAATAAATTTTGCAACTGACCAGGCAGCCTGATGTGATCTCCATAGTTTATAAAAAGTTACAATCCCTATATCCCAACCTTCCTCAGGGAGTTTGCTATTACTGGTCCCAAGAACTACCCTTAGGCAATTAAGTAAATTTCTTGAACAAACTGTGGCTTAATTATTATCAATTTATTAAACAAGACAGATTGCACCTAATGCAATTTAATATCATGCACAACCTGTATTTCACACCCGTGAAACTCCACAAATTGGGCAGACTGCCCTCTTCTGCTTGTCCGTGATGTGGAGATAGCCTGGACATCTTGTATCACATGTTATGAATATGCCCAAAAGTGCAAGTATTTTGGCATACCATCAGACAATCTTTAGACCCAATTTTGGGCACTGACCTTTATTTACTCCAGAAGTCTGCTTAATGAATCAGTTTCCCCATGGTACCCTCAAGGTTAGGAAATCTCATGTGGCTTTGATCTCTGCCACAGCGAAATGAATAATAACTGGAAGGACATAACATCTCCATCTGTCCTGGAATGGCATAAGGAGATACTATTGGCACTCCAATTGGAGAAACATATCTGCATAATGTGTAACAGGCCTCAAACATATCAAAGTAGATTAGAACTACTAGATGCCCTGCTTACTATATGGAAGCCTTGAATATTTAAGCCAAAGACCCTTCTCCTCAAAAGCTTCAACTGGATGGCCTACGAATAACACTTGGCTCTGGGTGGGTTAGGGAAGAAAATAGAGGTAATGGGAGGAAAGGGAGGTGAAGGGGGGGGGTTTGCTCCTGATACTGATGTCTCTTTGCTCTTCATCTTACTGTTTATTATTTAGAGTAAGTCTACTGTATTAGAATGGAATATAATGTAATGTGGGGTAAATCTCCAGGTTGCCCAATTGTTCTCCATCTTTTGGTGGTTCTCATGTTAAAATGATAAACTCAATAAAGTTTATTGAATTAAAAAAATTAAAGTGTCTGGGCCCAGATGGCTTTACAGCCACCTGGTATAAACAATTCCAGGGACTATTCTTACCTGCCCTTTTGCAGGTGTTCCAAGAGGTAGCGGACGGTGATTCCCTCACCTCCATCTTGGTCCCATGCATTAACTGCAGCAAAACCAAAGCCAGACAAGGACCTTACTGACCCCTCCTCTTACCGGCCTATTTGTATTTTAAATACTGACTATAAATTGCACATGGCCATATGGGTATCTCGACTGGAACAGGTGGTACCAACTATTATACATCCAGGCCAATCAGGGTTTATCAAGTCTAGGAATACTACTGACAATATTCGAACACTTCTCCAGCTCAGAAACACTCAGATATGAAAAATCCCTGCAGTATTTATAAATTTAGATGCTGAAAAAGCATTTAATAGGGTCTTGTGGAATTTTCTGTGGGATACCCTGTCCTCTTTTGGCTTCCCAGAGCCCTTTATTAAATGGCTTCAAAACATATATGCTACACCTAAAGCCTATATTAGAATAAATGGTGCTATTACTCCCCAATCTCCTTACAACGGCACTCATCAGGGCTGTCCACTTTGCCTAGCTTATTTGCACTTTACATAGAACCCCTGGGTACAGCACGCAGAAGGGAGGTGGGTATTGAAGGAATTCCCCTGGGGCAGACACAGTATAAAATGTCATTATTCACTGATGATATCGTGCTCACTGTTCTCTCCTCAGAACAATCAATCCCCAAAATGTGAGACATTTTAAATAATTTTGAAACAGTGACAGGTTTCAAACTCAATGTTACTAAAACTGAACTTTTGCCCCTTGGTTTTACCCCCCCCTTCCTATTTGAGGAACTTGTTCCCCCTCTGATGGAGAAGGGTTAAAATAAAATTCCTGGGAATAACAATACCACAGGATATCTCCAACTTAGACTTGGTACATTTCGAACCCTTAACACAAATAATTGAGCAATATTTGACCAAATGGAGTGCTCTGCACCTCTCATTCTTCCAAAAAGTCAAAGCCATCAAAATGAACATTCTTCCCCAGCTATTATACCTTTTCAAGAATATCCTGGTACGGCCTCCTCCTTATTATTTCTCCTCATAGAAAATCAATATCAAATTTTGTTTGAGGTGACAACGTCCTTGGGTGTGTTACTCAATCCTACATCTCCCAATAGCCTTGGCAGGAGTTAACCTTCTGAACATAGAATGGTATGTAAGGGCAGCCTTCCTTAAAACAGCAGTTTTATGGTTGTCTCCTAACTATTCTGCTCCTTGGAAGGACATAAATTCGCATTGAATGATCTATATGATCTGGTGCATATTTTGTTTTCCACTCCAAATAAATCCATCCTATTATGTAATTTCACTAAAGCAACAGATGAAGTCATGAAAATATGGAACCAGTTGAAATTTCATCCGAAATTCTCGAATGTATTCTTCTACCTACGACATATCAGCTGACAAACATTTCCAACCAACCCAGATGGACTTGACGTTCAGAGGCTGGCGCCAATGCGGCATTCATTATATTTTCCAGTTTCTCACACTGACAGACATTGTCCCTTTCGAGACTCTTCAAAAGGATTATGCCCTACCACACGGGGACCATTTTCAATTTCTTCGACTTCGAGCCTATATATTAGGTCAAAACCCAGAAAGGGCTAAGATCCCTTCCCCAAAACCATTATTACTTGAGCTCTTAACTGATATGATCCAAGGGGGGCCTGGGTAACACTTAAAAGGGTCAACTTTATCGGATTCTAAGGGAGGTGCTAGGAGATTCAACACTAACAATTTTAAATAAATGGAATGCTGAACTAGAATTGGAAGTGTTGGAGGAAGATTGGACTAAATATGCCCTTCTGCCATCATAATCACATTCTCCTCTATATTTTATTTATTTATTGAAAAGTTTCACCAGGAAGTCATACTGAGCAACAAGTCACTCGTCTCCTGGTGCAACCTGGGGGAAAGGGGTACAGCTAGAATGAGACATTCAATATTCAAGTTACAAGGTCAACATTAACATACAGTTGTAAGGCAGATGTTATAATGTTACAAGAGTGTTGCATAACATGTAGAAAGAGTGGACAATAAAAGTGCCAGGTTATATGTCAAACAAGTGCTTATGTGAAAGAAAGGGGGGAAGGGAGGAGGGAGGAGGGGAAGAGTCGTGTCCCTGGAGACCCCTTCAGGATGCGTGGAACCCTGCAAAGGGACTGGGGGTACCAGAGAGAAGGGGATAAAACAGTGTCCCAGAGAGACCCCCCTTTAAGATGGTGGGAGAAGGGAGTATATGAGCGACACAAGCACCTTGGTGGTAGAAGAGGGACCCATGGAGAACATTCGGTGTCTTTTACATTCTATGAGACATCGAGGGAGGCCAGCAAGGGAGAGAAATTAGTGGGAAGGGGAGGAGGGCTAGAGATTTGGGGGGTTGGTGTGCACAGGGTAAAATGAAGGTGAGGGTAGGGGGTAGGGTTTGTCCAGGGCTTAGAGGAGGGAATTAGGGAGGGACATGGCAGGAGCAGCTAGGTACAAGGTAATTATTTTTATTTTTATTTTTTTTTACCAATTATTTTACCTGGTAAGACAATTATTGAGGGCAGAACTGATGGAGTAGGCAGAGGATAAGTGCTGGAGTTGAGGGGGAAGGAATTCCAAATTTTTGGGAGGCGATAAGAGTAACTGAATTGACTGATTTGGGTGGATCTGCAGGGGACAACTGGGGTATGGGAGTTGGTTGATCTAAGGGAATGGGATTGTTGGGGGGGGTGTTAAAAGGAGGAGGTGAGGTAGGAAAGTAGCTCACCCAACCAGTGCTTGGAGGTGAATGTAGCACAGTGGGAGAGTCGTTATTTGTAAGAGAGGGAAAGGAAAGGACATGATAAACATCGCAGTGATGGGTGCGGGGGCATCCAGGGCAAAGCAGCAGAAGGAATTGAAGAGGGTGTCCAGTCTGGCCAGGAGTACTTAGTGGCAGCATCATAGACTACGTCACAGTAGTCGAAAATGGGCAGAATCATCTTCGGAACACGTTCCAGCCTAGCTGTAGGAGGGATGCAACTAAGGTTCCTGTCTCCCTCCTACCCTTCCTCTATATGGAGGCAGTACGCATGGAAATGCCACTCCAGATATTTTAGATCCCCAGCTATTCTAATCAAATATATGCCGGCAGAACACAGCCAGTGCTGGAGAGGTGTAACTGTAAAGAAACTGACCTGTGTCATATTCTGTGGTTGTGTCCTTTATTAATGCCTTTTTGGGGTGCATTGCAAAACAAGATTCGAGACAGCTTGGGACACCCTACTGAATTAACGACAGAATTAGTGCTGTTGTCAATTATGCTTAAATGGAGGAAAACACTCCTACCAATCTACCTACTAGTTGAAAAGAAAGTAATTACCCGAAAATGGATGCCAACACACATCCCAACAGTTTCGGATTGGAGAATGATAATAATGAATATATAACAAATGAAAGAAATTAACGACATCCATCTATGATCAATCTGAATCCTTTACAACATAATGGCAAAAATGGATATAGTATATGGCACAGATTTATCCAGGTTTTCTCCCGTGACTGCTGTCCCATTTCTCCGGGGTCATAGCAGAATGTGACTCAGCTTAAGCAAAGGCATATGTGTCTCATATTCTGAGTCCATGAATCCAAAAAGTGCTGCAACGATATCTGCTATTTACACTGAGACCATGTATATGAATTACTATAATTTCTGGATGTTACTCTTGTAAGTTGCTACCTGACAACCAAGTTGAAAAATGTTGAAACGTTATATACCATGAAACATACTGATTGTGTGTCTAACTGAAATTTTACAATAAAAATCAAATTTAAAGAAAAATAAAAGTAAGCCAGCATCTGATAAGGAGAAGACTCAGGTTACCTGGAGCGACTGGGGGATTCCTATGTCCAAGAGATCTTGTACTGTATGAAAAGCAAGAGCCTGAGCATGATCTGTGTGAGCAACAGCCTGTGGTGGGATTCAAAGGAAGCAGCCCTGAATGAGCTGTGACCATGTTGGTGGCAGCATGACTGAGAGAACAAGTCAGTTCACAGTGAAAAACCTGCCTGTCCTGAGAGGTTTTGGTGACAGGTTGTATGACACATATTTCTTGCAAAGTACAGAAGCCTGGGCAAGGTCGTAGACCAGATGCACCTGTTGTGTAATGCTCTAGCTTCAGGAGACAGACGGAACCAGACTCAGTAAAGTTTTCCAAGTTTCTGGTGACCCTTTTTTGTAGTGATACTATGATGCTCTATATATGGTAGGAAGGAAAGCATTTAATATGAGTATTATCAGTAGCACTAAGGGGAGAGATTGTTAATACATTTGAGAACTCTAGACCTAGAGCCAAAAAGCATGGCTTTACTTTTGTTGAGGAGAAGCCTGTTAGTCTGAAATGAAGTCTTTAGAAGATTTGGTCTGTGCTCAGGCCCAAATTAACCACATCAATAATGTTGTCCTCAGAATAAAATACCACATCAGCATACAGTAGGGCACTAATGTGTTTTAAAACAGTAAGCAGGGCATAGATAAACAGAGTGAAGAGAATGGAGCAAATGCACACTGAGGGGCACCATGACTGGGTGAAGAAACGGTACCTTGGAATTTAGCACCCTAGAGGCAATCAGTGAGGTGGTCCTAGAACCAGCTGTAGGAAGAGAAACCAAAGCCAAATCCTACAAGAAGTAGGAGCTGATGGTTTACCAGGTCAAAAGCTGTTGGCATGTCTAAGAACACAGTTTCAAGCAGCAAGCCATTAACCCTGGCTTGGTACAGATCAATAGTAAAGGTAACCAAGGCAGAAGAGGTACCATGGTGTTCCTTGAAACCATGTTGGCAAGAGGAGAGGAGAACCAGTTACTGAACTTATTTCAGATTGCTGTTATCTACAAGTTATGATATCCACCTCATTTGGGATAAAACTGAAATCATACCCTTCCTCATCTCATGCACATTTAACAGTCCATGAATGTTCACATTATACAGAGTAAAACCCAACAGATGAAGACTACTGATGTTATACAAAAGGTTAGAAAAAAGGAAAAAATGGGGTGGGGTTGAATTCATTATGTGGGTCCCTTATGACTCAATATTCAAATTTGATGAAGTTTTATCCTGTGGAAAATGTAAAGAAATGTGTTTTATTTCATAAATAGTTTGAAACGTCCAATAATTTTACAAAATTCACCAATTATTTTTTTAATTCGTGCCCCATCTTCTGTTTAGACAATCCATTTTAAAAATCCATTTAATTTCTTGTTACATCAGTATCCTGTTCCAGTCTCTTCTCCTAGTGGGCTCCTGAACTATTCCAAGGTCCCCAAATCATAGTGAACATGCTGTGTGGTCAGCTTCCTTGAAATATGCTACCACTGAGAAGGTGGGATCCCCCCCAACTTAATTGTACTCTTGTGTTCTGACATTCTCATCTTGAGTGAACACGCCATTACACCCACTCCTAGAGGCGGTCACAAAAACATTTTAAGACACAAACCATATGAGCCGGCCTGCCGGCACAGCGGTTGGATTTCCGCTTGTAACGCCAGCGATCCAGGTTCGGGAATGAGCCAGACAGCTGGCCGGCCGGCCTGGGGAGAAGGCTTGAGTGTCCTCAGACAGCTCGCCTTCTCCAGGGAGGGAAGGGGGATAAGGTCCCAGCGCAAGACTGGCCCCAGGCAGAAATCTGGAGCATAGCATGTGCAGAGACAAGAAAGGGAAGGATGTCACGGACGTTGACGCTATGCGCCTTGACATCAGGGGCTCATGCAACGCCCACAGAACACCAGAAAAAACAGTACCTGAACACCGAGGGGAAGGAGCGCCACTGCAGACCCTAATGGCTCCCTCCTGCCTGGACTGACGGGGACCCGATGAAACAAGAAGCATTGGGGTGTTCTGGCCCCACCTCGTACCTGCCTGGGGGGTATAGCCATGGCTCCATGGGGGTCTGCCACAGAACCAGGTAAGGAGGCAAAGCAGGGTGGCAATTGAGTGTCTCCTGACAGAGCAGGGTTCCGGTGCAGGGGAGGAGGCAAAAATAGAAAGTAAAAAAAAAAAAGACACAAACCATACAAGTACTTTTACAATGGGTGTGTCCTTGGTTTGTGTACTATTTGTTGTTGCCAAGATTTTCAAATGCAGCGAGTTTGCTTGTATGATTAAGAGCATGCATCACAGGGTTGACTTCCTTCTGGTAATTGGTCTAGAAGTTATGTAAATATGTAAAAGAAGCCATCTATTAATTTACCATCTTATTTGGGATCAAATGCTCTACTCTCTGTGTGTTTTTATATTTAAAACTTATTTATTAAGCTTAAAAAACTGCAGAAACTTCATGACAGTAGGCTCATGTGTAAAATAAATAATAAGCAACATGCAGTTTAGATGCTTGGTAAAATAAAGTGTAGGACACTACAGTGCAGATTTACTCAACTTTATAAAAAAGATATTTCCTACCTGCCATACTAATACAGAAAAAGTAATGCCTGTACTGGAGAATGAAAACACACACACAGACAGACACACACACACACACCTCTTAGTCTTTGTATACTGACAGCATTTAAGATCCCCTGAAGTGTCATCCAACTTATGAAAAGTTATTTTTCTTTACTTGTCGACTGAGACTCAGCTACATATAAATGTTTTATAGCACTTGTCATGATATTCTAAGCAATGTATAATAAAATACAGCCAAATGAAAAAGCAGCATCACATGAAGACACATCACTGAGGCAGAGATGGTTTGACTACTTTAGTGCAAACTGCATACAGGATGAGGCCCATGAGGGATCAGGGAAAAGATAAAAAAAAGGAAAGATTAAGCAACACCAAATTGATTTTTTTCTGTGTTATTCAGTGGGCAGCAATCTTAACGTAACTTTTCATTCCTCCATTTTTTTGATTTCTGGTGGAAGACCTCTGAGATAAACAGGAACAGAATGTAGTACTTTATTGCCCTCATACAACCCATAACAAAGTGAAAGCTTGCCGGGCTCCATGGAACATAGCTCACTCTGTTGCTAGCTTTTATTGCACAACTGTCCCCAGGACTATCAACAAGGACATGCTGTGAAGAGGTGTGCTGGAATCTCTGGCGTCCCCTGTGCCAGATAGAAAGCAACTCTTGACACACACATCAAAAGGTTCCCAGCAGCCAATGCACTAAATGCACAGGCACTCCCAATAACTGTGGGAATGGCCCGATCGTTAACCTCAAATGACTAGACTATTAAGTGCAAACACAGACTAGTTATTTTAAGGGCAGTGGTCCTGGGAAAATGAAGATAGTTGGGTCAGATTGCTCATGAACTACAAAGTGGCACCTCCATCTTTGTGCATCCTAATCCCCACCACCATAGCAACATGGGTCAGGGATTGCAATCTGTCCAATCAAGCTGAAGAGCATGGAAGGGGAGCCTCATAGAGCTCCTAGGACACAGGAGGATTGCCTGAATCCTAGTGTGATATTATGGATAATTTCCAATTAAATGACAGATCTCCAGCCTTGCCCTAGTATGACTGACAGCTCAGTGGACCAACAGAAAGCTGGGATTCCCCAGTGAACAGCATGGGCTTTGCCTGAGTGCAGTCAGTGAGAGTGCCTTCAGTGTGAAGCAGCCTGGTGCCTGTGTGGGAACCCCTACAGGATACAGATCATGTGTTTACTTGAGAGAGTGAGAGAAAGAGGTAGAGAAGTAGATTTCCTGCTAATAACAGTTGCAGGTGACATTGAGATTAATCCTGGTCCCAGTACACCTTCACC
Source organism: Neoceratodus forsteri (assembly GCA_016271365.2). NCBI lineage: Eukaryota > Metazoa > Chordata > Ceratodontiformes > Ceratodontidae > Neoceratodus > Neoceratodus forsteri. The sequence goes on from CM028131.1 coordinate 586,747,406, forward strand.
TTTGCAGCTTCCCAAAGGGTTGAGGGTGGCTCATCTAAACATCTGCAGCCTTCTCCCAAAAATTGACCAGTTATCACCTATCATGCATAATCTTTGGCTGTATGTTCTAGTTATATCTGAAACCTGGCTCCCCTCTAAGGTTCTGAATTCAGCTGCAACTATACCTGGCTATACCCTAGTCAGGCGAGATTGCTCTAAAAGGGGCAGTGGTGTTGCAGTTTACATATCAACTAGGATCCACAGTACAATTGTTCTCACTGTCTCCTCCCCCACTTCCCATGAGCTGGTCCTCTTTAAACTCTCCCTTTTCTTCTCTATTCCCATCTTTATTGCTGGTGTTTACTGTTGCCCTGGTGTATCCTCTGCTTCAGTTACTGAGTTTCTGTTCAAACTCCTTGAGTGGTGAGTTACTTATACTTGGTGACTTTAACTTAGATTGGATCGCCACTAATGGCAATAAATTTTCTCAAAATGTAATGTCACTGCAGCTGACCCAATTAATTTCTGAATCCACCCATTTAAATTTCAGATTCTTAAACCACTCTCTGATTGACTGCATTCTCTCTTCTCATCCCCACCATACTGTAGATGCAGGTATACTTCCTGATGCACTCAGCAATCATCATATGGTTTTCTGTGCATGTAAGCTACACCATCATAAAGCTCCCTCTAATTTCTTTTACCTTAGGTCTTTTAAGTCACTTGATTTGGCCTCTCTCCTTGCTGATCTTTGGTGCATTGATTGGTGACCCAGCTCTACAGCCTGCAATATAAATTCTGCCCTACATTACTTTCAGTCTAAATTCTTGGCTGTATGGGATAGTTATGCACCCCTGCTTAGAACCATAGTATGGGGTTCACATTTTCCCTGGATATCGGCTGAGGTACTTACTTGTCTCCATTCCAGAGACCTTGCCTGACATACTTTTAAAATCATTGGCTCCCTATTCCTGATCAAATTCAAGTAATGTTAAATGCTGATTTCAGTAGTGCAGAAGTGGAAATAGCAATCTCTCAATTACCCAAAAATAAAGCTCCAGGTCCAGATGGACTATCAACAGATTTTATAGTAAATTTAAACATATAATAAAATCAGTCTTACTAAGATTATTTAATTCATTTGATAAAGAACATGGTCTACCCAAATCTTTTTACAAAGCTACGATACATTTAATTTATAAAAAGGACGGAGACCCTTCAAAATGTCAGCCATACTTTCCTATTTCATTGTTGAAAGTGGGTTACAAAATTTTCACCAAAGTATTAGCTTTAAGACTACAATCAGTTTTGGAATATTTGGTTCATCATGATCAATGTGGATTTATCAAAGGATGAAAAATCTACGAAAATATTAGAAGAATAATTAATATAGTAGACAGTATTCATAAGAACAAAGCTTTCCTTTTATCGATTGACACAGAGAAATCATTTGATAAAATCGAATGGCAGTTTATATTTCAAACTCTAGATAAAATGAATATTGGGCAAAAATATTTTAATTGGTTAAAGACAATTTATAAAACACCACTAGCCAGGGTAAAAAATAATAATATTTTATCTGAATACTTTCAACTATTTTGTGGAATGAGACATGGGTGTCCTCTTTCACCTCTTATTTTTGCATTGATTATGGAACCATCGGCTAATATGGTGAGAAACAATAAAAATATTAAAGGGATAGCCACCAAAAATGATGACGATAACATTAGTCTCTATGCAGATGACACTATTCTATCTGGAAGATATGTCTCAATCATGGAAAGAGCTCTACAAATTAATGAGAGACTTTGGGGAAATTTCAGGTTATACAGTGAATTGGCAAAAATCATATATTTTGACATTTAATAGACAAGAAACGGAAGCATTACCCAAGTCATGTAAATGCATTATAACACAACAGATATCGTGCTGGGGAGTAAATATTCCCAACAGATTATAAGATCTGTTTCAAGTTAATTATGGTGATATTATGATTGATACAGAAACATATTTAAATAGGTGGATCTCTTTACTGTTGACTATTATTGGATGTATTAATATCATTAAAATTAAAATTTCACCAAAGTTTATATATCTGTTCCAAAGTATCCTGGTGGCACTCCCAGAATCTTATTTTTTGAAACTAAAACAAATTGTGATTAGATTTGAGTGGAAAAATAACCCTCCAAGAGTAGCATATACTACATTAATCAAGCCAAAAGAAGAAGGGGGGATTGGCACTTCTGGACTTTTTTAAATACTATGTGGCCGGACAACGCTCTATTATTTGTCACTGGGTGATTAATAGAAGGAGTATTCCCCCGGTGGTTGAAATGGAATCAGAATTAAGTAAAATCCCATTAAAGATTTTATTTATACCACACAATAAGAGGGTGAGGACAATTATTGATAGGTGTGTCAATAATTCAGTGACTAAATCTACTCTGAATGCATGGTACAAGGCGCATGCTTTCGTTAAACATAAAATAAAGATTTCCAAAGACACACCTATTTATAGCAATCCAGCTTTTATAGCAACCATAATAGATAAAACATACATAATGTGGAATTCACAAGGGATATTATTCTTTGGTCACCTGTTTCATGACAATAAGTTAAAAACATTCACTCAGCTAAGGAAGGAGTTTAAGATCAATAACAATAGTATTTTTCAATATCTACAGGTGAAAAGCTATATCAAAGAGGTAAACATTAAAGTAATACTGGAGGATAGTTCCCCTTATTTTGAACTTCTAGTTTATAAGAACAGTGATACTAAACTGATAGCCGCATTATATAAAAACTAAATGATGGATCAAAAGAGAATCTACTGAAATTAAAAAAGAAATGGGAGCAGCACTTAGGAATAAATATTACATAAGAAATTTGGCAGCAAATATTTCAGGTCCCATTCTCAGTCATTAAAACTTCCAAGTTACAACAGATCCAATTTAACACCACACATAGAGTATATTACACGACCACAAGGCTACATGACATGAATCACTCAGTTAGCCCCTGCTGCCCAAGGTGTTGAAACACCTCAGAAAACTCTGATTCATCTTATTCCTTCATGCCCAAAACTTTCACATTTTTGGCCTAAGATATTTAAGTGCTTAAATGATGCCACAAAACAGAGTATTCAATATACACCTATGGCAACTTTATTATCAATTTTCACTAAGGACAGTAATTTAGATAAACATGAGCAGGTATTTTATACAATGGCAATGAATATTGGTAGGAAATGTATACTGTTAAAGTGGAAGGATGTTGATCCACCAGTTTTGGAGACATCGCTAAATTATATTAATGATATAATTCAAATGGAACATATTTACTATATTCGAAATAATCAAATTGAACAGTTTAATGTAATATGGGCTTCATTCCAGGTAGTAATTAATGGAAGAGTAAGAATGTAAAGGATTAATACAAGAACAGAGCCGGACACAAGACAAATATATATATTTAAGTATCTAAAATATAAGCAATACTAAACAATATACTTAATATATGCGTGTGTGTGTATGGATATGTATAAATAATTGTAGCATATTTTGTATAGCTAGAACATTTTGGACCCTTAGGAAGGTAGGACAATATGACGCATGATGACAGGAACACAGTGCAATCTTTACTGATTGAAAATATGGCATGGATATGGCTGTTCAGTTCCAAGCTGAGTCACATTGAAAAAAAAAATAAAAAAAAATCATTGGCTCCCAATCTTCATTGGCCCACTACAGAAGCCTTTGTAACACCTATACCAAAGCCGTCAGACTTACGAAGTCTGAGTATTTTGGTTCCACGCTACAAAACAACATAAATGACACCTACAATATTTGGAAAGTTATCCATTCCCTTTTCTCCCCTCAGACCAGTCTCCCCTTCCCACTCTAAAGATTGGTGGCTTCCTTATCTCTGACCTTTCTGCTGTTGCTAACTCTTTTAATTCCTACTTTACTACTTGTGCCCTCTGCTCATCCCTTCCTCTACCACCTCCCTCCTTCCCTCTCCCTGCCTTCTTCTCCTCCTTCATTTTCTTTCTCTCCTATCACTCCTACTGTTTTTCTAAAGGCCCTGCTTTCCTTAAATCTACTAAAGGAAAACAGTCCGGATGGTCTTGATGCTAAGCTTCTCCTTCACTCGGCAGCTGCCATTGCTCTTCCCATTACCTTGCTTCTAAATCTCTCCTCCTCCTCTGCTACTGTTCCTGACATCTGAAAATAGGCTACTGTCATACCTATTCATAAAAGTGGTGATCCCACTTCTCCTGGTAACTTCTATCCAATTTCTCTCCCTCCTACCTTAGTTAGGTTACAGGAATACATTGTTCTATCTCAGCTTACTTCCTTTCTCTACAACTCCTCCTTTTTCATTCCCTTCCAGTCTGGTTTTGGGAAATCCCACTTCACTTCTACCTTCCCACTTCAGCTCATTGATTCCACACTTACAGGTATGGATAAAGGACTGATGACTTCTGCCATTTTTGTTGATCTTGCTAAAGATTTCAACATTATTGTGCAGCATCCCCTCCTACTGGACAAACTTAGAGATGTGGGCCTTTCTGACTCTTCAGTCAGTTGGTTTTGTTCCTACCTTAAAAGCAGGTCTCAAGCTGTCTGGACAGGAAAAACAGGTTACTCACCAGTAACAGTAGTTCTAGGAGTGGTATATGTTGTTCATCCACACTCTTTGGCATGTCCCCTTCCACTTTAAGTTTACTGGAAGTCTTCACGCTAGTTCCTCCCACCCACCCGGGTGGTGTATACCTCAGCTCCACCCCTTGATGCCAGCTCTTAGCCCGCTGGAAGACAGGTTTTGTGTGTCCACAGCCGAGGTCATCGGGTGGGTCCGTGTGGATGAACAACATATACCACTCCTAGAACTACTGTTACAGGTGAGTAACCTGTTTTTCTAGGATCGTGGATATGTTGTTCATCCACACTCTTTGGCAGACTCCTAGCAGTTCCCTGCAAGGAGGGAGGAAAGGCGCACACCCCCTAATTAGGAAACAGAGACTGGAGAACTGAGGCCCCAAAACCAGCATCCCGGCATGACTCAAGATCGATGTGGTAGTGGGTGATGAAGGTGTTTGCTGACTTCCAGGTAGCAGCCCGACAGATTTCCTGGATAGGAATGTCCCTGGAAGCAGCCACCGATGCAGTGGTATGGTGGGTAGAATGAGCTCTAATCCCTCTGGGAGGCTCTTTGCCCACCAACTCATAACACAGACCTATGCATGATGTAATCCATCTTGCAATAGTCCACTTTGCTGCAGGTCTGCCAGAAGCGGCTTCAGTGCAGGTGACAAACAGCTGGTGAACCTCTCCCTGAATTTGCGCCATCCTCTCCTTGTAATAGGAGAGAGTACATCTCAGGTCCAAAGTATGGAGCCTGTACTCGGCATCCGAGGTGTCGTCAGGGTAGTAAACCAGCAGAGTTAACACCTGGTTAAGGTGAAACTCTGACACCACCTTCAGAAGGAATTTTGGGTGGGAGCATAGGACAACCCTGTCCCTGTGGAAGGGGAGTCCACCAAAAGTGCCTGGAGCTCCCCGTCCCTCTGGCAGATGTAATAGCCACCAGGAAGGCTGTCTTCCACGACAAGTGTGACAAGGCACACTTATGCACTGGTTCAAATGACTTGCACATGAGCTTTGCCAGTACCAGTAGACGATCCCTTGGAGGGGGAGGTTCATGCACCGGAAGGGATATGTGAACCAGGCCTTTGAAAAAGCACCTGACCACTGTCTCCTGCACCAACGTTGGCTGTCTGGCCCACACCTGGTAAGCAGAGATGGCGGCCAGGTGCACCCTAAGGGTCGATGACCGTAGCCCTCTTTGGAAAGAGACCAAAGGTAGTTGAGAATGTTAGCCACTGGACAGAACTAAGGGTCCAGGCCTTTGTTTTGACACCAAATGGAAAACCTTTTCCATTTGAAGGCATAACATTTCCTGGTTGATTCCTTTCTGGATGCCTCCACCACGGTGTAGACATCGTTGGAAAGACCCAAAGTCTGGAACTCTAGCCACTCAGGTACCAGGCTGTAAGGTGCAGGGATTGAAGGTCTGGATGGAATACCTTCCCCTGATTGAGCGATACCAGGTCCAGGCATGCTGGAAGCCGCTCCGGGGACCTGCAGTTGAGGCTGAGGAGATCCAGATACCAGAACTGGTGCGGCCAGTCTGGGGCTACCAGGATCACCTTCACCTGGTCCCTCCTCACCTTGAGGAGCATCTTGTGAATCAAGGGTAATGGAGGGAAGGCATAGAGGAGGCCTGGGGTCCACAGCCTTGAGAAGGCATCCCCCTGAAGCGAGCCCTGCTGAGGGGGGGCAGGCATGGAACAGCCTCAGCTTGTTGTCCCTGGAGGCAAACAGATCCCCCATTGGTTTGCCCCAGTGGGAGAACAGGCTGTACGCTACCTCTGGACGGAGAGACCACTCGTGGGATGTCTGGCTTAAGTGGCTGAGAGCATCTGCCAGATGATTTGAGGCTCCTGCTACTCAGTGGCGTCGCCACGTTGATTTTGGGGAGGCTACAGCTCCCCCAATCTAAGTTAAAGCCCCCAATCATTTTCAGGAAATATAATATAAATAAATAGCAGCCATATACTGTATGTTTTTTTACTGATTGTTTTGTTGTCTGTCTGACTTTGAATTCCTTTTACAGCAATTTGGGACTCGCTACTGAAGTCAAAGAAAACAATATCTGCTGACTCCCACTCCTGTCTGACTGACTCGAGAGACAGACAGAGTAGCGAGCAGCGCACTCAGCAAGTGAGTGGAGCGAGAGCAACTCGCACAGTCGCAAGGCAGCAGCAGTGCAAACTGACTGATCCCAGCCCCCTAACTGAAAAAGTTTCTGATTCTGAGAAACTCACAGGCGGTGCAGACGAGAGAGAGAGAGAGAGAGAGACAGAGAGAGTTGGAATCAGATTCCTTGCACCGTCCAAAATGTCCTGCTCCTGTTTGCATCTTGCATGTGAGGACTGGAGTCATCAATCAGACATCGAACCACCGGCCGTCTTCACCTTTTCGGGTCACAGAGCTGCTCGTCTCGGCATCCACTGCTGTGGAATTGTTTTAGTGGCACTGGATGGCAGCTGGCAGCCGAGGCAGGTACTAAAACAAAACGCGTGTGGTCAGGTGTGGCTTTGTTGGCTGGCTGGGGGAAATTCCGACTGTTGATCCTGATCATCTGTCTGGAATATTATGATATGCATAGTGTCTCATCTGATTGATTAGAACACACAGCGTGAATGAGTGAAATTTCAAATTTCACTCATTCACTGCGCCCTGTGTTCTTAATCAGACACTATGCATATCATAATATCCCAGACAGATGATCGGATCAAAACAAAACATACTGTCTCTAATGAAAAATCAAATGTTCTTCTTGTCCTTGCAGAAAGTCAAGAGAGAGAGAGAGCGAGTTGGAATCGGATTCCTTGCACCGACCGAAATGTCCTCCTGACTGACTTTGCATCTTGCATGCAGACATCGACCCGCCAGTCGTTTTCGGGTCACAGAGCTACTCAGCGTCCGCTGCTGTGGAATTGTTTTAGTGGCACTAGAGATGGCCACTCTACTGCTCTGCTCCACTCCATGCAGAGACGAGTAGGAGCATTCAGCTTAGACTTTTTTTTAAAAAAAAGCTAATTTTTAGCAAATAAATGTTGCACTAAAATTGTGGGTTTTTCTTTGCTTGCTGCTGGTGCGATAGTGTTGCTCCCCGCAGCCATTTTTATAAGTATGATATTTCGTGCTTTAAGTGGTGTAACGTTTGGGAGCTCGAGCACCTAGAACAAGAAAAGTCCTTTAAAAAAAAATTAAAATGCTTCCAAAATTGTCTTTAATATCAGTCGGTGCACTGAGTTTGGCAAGGATTGCTTGACTGGTGTTTTGAACTGACTGTTTCAATCCTGCCTGCTATTTTTGAGAAGCGAGTGCCAGAGCTTGTGAGAAGGTGGCAAAGAGAAGGAACTTATAAATATTGGAGATAAGTAAAGAGTTCCCTGGAATAATAATAAGAATAAAGCTGACAATTTGGTTGGGCAATTCCTGCTATACATGTAGCACCTTTTTTGGAAAAGACTCTTGTGGGAGGAAAAGAAAGTTTTTAGATCAATGTGGCTTTTAGAATTACATGTATAGCAATTGAGAAGCTGATACTTAATGATGGTGGGACTTATGGGACTCATGGGATAAAACCCATTAAGAGAAACTCTATTGTTAGTTCATCAGCCTGATGTTAGCTATCTAGTCTCTTTTACTGCCACTTCTATTGAGTAGACAAGAATATTGAGATTTAAGCTGAATGTATGAACAGTGTTGATATCTATAATGGTTTTTTATGTAGCCATTAAGCCATTTCTGTATGCTGCTGTAAAGTTTGCTATTTGGATGCTAATTTTGATGTACCCCGGGATGTGCCTTGATTTCACCTGTGGCATGTTGTGGGGAAGTGAAGGTCATTAAAGTTCCCAACTGTGATATGCTCAATCTAGAAATTTGCAAGTAAGACACTGCAACTGAAGCTAATTGTGCAGCCTGGGAAGGGACATTAGTTGCCCCATGCCTGTAGTACCTGGGTAACTCATTGTCTGATTTTCTATGGTTGGTGCTATAGGACCATAGAGGACCCAAATGAGGTCTCTCTGGGAAGCCTGTCCATTACAGCCTAGTGGGGGGGGGGTCTTATTGGTACGCACTATCCAGGATATTTTGAGACGTGGGAGAGTAACCCTTAAAGCATATTTTGAATCCTCCAATAACAGGACTGAAATACTGTACTAAGTACTTTCTTTTGCTTGACAAGCTTCTGAAGAGTAACAGTGGGGATACTGGTAGTATGGGGAAAGATGTTCTCTGTCTGGCCCTGCTGCATATGGGCATTTTGGGGTATATTTCCCAAGGGGTCATTATGACTCCTTCATTTGGACAGACTGAGGTAGATATTGTGGTGGATATTGTGCAGGAGATATATTAGTAATATTGTGCAGCAAGTGTTAAGCAGTTAGGTAACATAATAATTACAAAAAAATGTCATATGAAATGATATTATCATGTAGATGGCTGCATATTTTAAAATTTGGAAGTGTGTTGATGAGTTTATATTCCTTGTAAATAAGCAGAATAGGAAAAGGAAAGGGAATGCAATATTATGTTTTTAGGATATTATAAGATTGTGGGTTTGATACATTGTACGTTGCACATATAATGTGATGATGTGATGCGGTTTTAGTGATTTTTATTTTGGCTGAAAATTTGTAATGGCTTTAACAAAAGTCGAACAAATAAACTTGAACTGAACTTTAGTGGTGCTGGATGGCAGCTGGCAGATGCAGGGCAGGTATTAAACTGTGTGTGGTCACTGGTCAGGTGTGGCTTTGCTTGGCTGGCTTGGGGGAGACAAGAACAATATTTATTTTGTATGGACTGGATTCTGGCTTCTCAAACATTTTTTTCACCACTAAAATGCAGGAAAATCCATCATTTGAAGGTAAAATTTCAAACTTTTCGGGGAGCCTGCCCCGGACCCCTAGCTTTGTTAGGATTTTGACTATGGATTAGCCCCCAACTTTGTACAATACTCTACCATGTGTCCGATTTTAAACTTGTCCATATGTCCCTCCTCCCTGTCTTAAAACCTTTATCCAATGCAAAATGGCGACAAGGTCCTTAAGGTCGGCCTGCCTCCCACTGCTAGCAATCCCTAAACCCTGCCTAGCGGTTGGTCAGAGAGCCTTCTGCTTTTTGGGATCCTCTTTCTGGAACTTCCTCCCACCTGCAGTTCTAATCTTCCCTTCTTTATATCAGTTCAAGCACTCTCTTAAATCCCACCTAGTCTCCTCCCAGTACTGCACCTGTACTTGAGGTCCCCCACCTATAGCTCTTTGCTCACCCTGGTCCTTCTTCCTCCCTCCTAAATGTGATTACTCCTTCCCCTTGCTCTTCCTTAATGTCTTTTTGCACTCTTGCATCATGTCTTGCCCTACTTTTCTCTTTGCTTCACTCCTATCAACATTACCTTACTGTGTCCTGTACCCTTACTTTTATGTCTTCTGCCTATATTTATTTTTTCTCCATATTTATTTTTTCTCTGCTTAATTTTCTTCCTCAGGTTATTTCTGAGTGAGTCATAATTTATACTATATCGTGTTTATATCCCTACACTTTTTTAACTACTGCTTCTGTGCCTTGTATATATTCCGTTACTATTGTTATCATCTTAGGTCTTTTTTTTTTTTTTTTTGAGTGAACCATAACCTATACTATTTATGTTTACTTTATTTCATATTTGTAACTACTGTCTATGTGCCTTTTCTACTACTGTTTTCATCTTATTTTGTACTTCCCATTGTACCCTCACCCCGGTTCACCCCTGCAAAAGGGATATTCTGTCTCAGTGAGCTTACCCGGTTACCAAAATTCAAATAAATAAATAAATATTAATCTGTACCCACCTCAACCCTAAATCCTCAAACCACTCCCTCCTGGATTGTATTCTCACGAACTCTGAGGATATGATACTACAGGCCTGTGCCTTAGCGGACTCCATCAGTGATCATTTCCTGACATTTTGTATGTGGTCCTGCAAGCACCACTGCCCCCTACCCAAAATCCTCTCCTTTAGAGATTTTTTCCAAAATGCGACCCTACTCAACTACGCTCGGACATTAGGGCCGTGGATTGGTTGGTACTCCACACCTTACCTGACATGAACTTTGCTCTGGGTTTCTCTTGGGTGCACTGTCCTCTGTCCAGGACAAGCATTTCCCTGGCATCATATGGATAGTCAGAGATGGGAGCTCAAGGTGGCCTACTAAGGATCTTCTCAGTAAAATGAAGCAGAAAGATACTCTGTGGGAAGCTCACAAATCTTCCCTGCCCCCTACCGCTTTGATTGACCACAGGAGAATCCACAACCAATGTAAACCAAAAATTATAACCCTCAAGGCAGCCTACTTAAAAACCAAAAAAGCTAGTAACTCTGTTTCCTCCTCTTATACTGGTAGACACATTTTCCAAAATGAACGAAAGGGAAACGTCCACATACTGGCTGCCAGCAGTCTCCCGTAATTGATTTCACATAATGACTGTTTAATTAAAACAACTTTTTTTCTACCTTATCCATGTTTTGTGGGATTTCTCCATAAAACCGTATTTTCCCTAGTCTGAACCGCCCTCCACAGCCACATGCTGTGAATCTTTGCACATGCCTGTTATTTCCCTTTATCAGTGTGATGTAGCATGAGGAGATACAGGGATCCTACGATAAAGCCTGTAGTGCTTTCTGAATGTATCTCCATCTGCTTTTGTGATTTGGAAACATAGTATCTTTACTTTATTTCGACTTCTTTCAGTTGTTTGACGCCCTAAAAATCAGATGTTGCATACTGTCCGTCTTCTACAGTGTAATTGCTGCCTCGAGTTACATCTTGCTGGTGGAACCTTACTTGCAACTTTCACGATCATGCTTGCAACATCCCACTGCAGTTGTGAATTTTTATAATATTGTTACACAGAATGTGATCCCAGCTCTGTGTAACAGCCTTACAAATGTAAGATGCAGATAGTGATGCATACCGTATACCGATGCACCCTTTACCGCATCTTATATTAGTATGTTGTTGACACCAATCCCTGCTCACCACTGCTACAGCCAGGTTGGTGAACCTTCTCCCTATCTCTCAGCAACACTGTAGTTGCCTCTCAGTTATCACAATACTGTTCGGAATCCAACTGGCATTGGTGGTACTGCTGGCAAGGAGCCAGACAAGCTTTCCTGTGCCACTGAGGCCATCTCGGGGGGGGGGGGCACAATCCCAGACTGCTCACCAGAATCTAAGTACTGTACCTGAAGTGAATTATAGCCCAATGACAGCACCAAGGATCAATACAGAAATATTGGTTGCCAAGCCTGGGGGGACACCAATGAGAGGGATTCTGATATGATTCCCAGCAGACAAGTGCACTCCCGGGCTGCAAAAAAGAATCGTGCTACTGTGCCCGATGTTACTCATACCCACTGAGGGGGTCACAATGCTCCCAACAGACAGTGAGACAGTGTACAAATATTGTTGCACAGATTGTGATCCTAGATCGGTGTAACATACAAATGTAAGATACGGATAGTGATGCACACTGTATAACGTCTCACCCCGACCGCATCTTACATTAGTATGTTGTTGACACCACGGTGTACTCACCACTGCTGCAGCAAGGTTTGTGAACTTTTTCACTGTCTCTAGACAGCATTGCAATTACACCTCTATTACCAAAATACTGTTCAAACTGTGACTGCCATAGAGGTGACAGCTGGCATGGAGCCAGACAAGCAGTTTTTGTTCCACAATCCTGGGCTGCACAACCAAATCAAAACTACTCAGGCAAAAGTAAAGTACCATACAGTGTTCAGCACTGAGGATTGCTGAAGAAATATAAGATGCAAAACTAACCTCAGACAACAACAAGAGGGATTACAGTAGGATTCACAGCAGGAAACTGATTAGGGAAGTCTTCAAGTTGCTTCCCCATAACACGTGTCAGTTCCAGGTGATCAGAACTCACCAGAAGAGCAGCCGGGGTCACAGACAAGGGGAAAATGGAGGGGCATGAGAAATGCAAAAAAAGGAAAAAATACAGGTAATCTTTATACTTATTGAGGTTTTTGCATTGCAATTTGACTACCGCAGCAACAGTGGAGCCCCTGCTGTTATACCAAGCTTGTGGACGTTTTCCTTTAGGTCCATCAAGTTTCTAGTTGTGGATCTCAAGGAAATGTTTTCCCACAGAAGACTCAGTTTTTCCATTCTTTATTTCTCTAATATGTGTAAGCACCTCACCCTGGCTTTTGTCAATGACAGGTGGTATGCTGTTGAAGCTGACAGCAGTACCAGGTGGGGACTGGGTTCGGGGAGGACTAGGTTACTCGGCAAAAGGGCTAGGTTTGGCTACTCTGCACAGGGGCACCCAAGTAAATCCGAACACAGGAAGCAATAACTGTAATGTCCAATACCAGGAATGGGATTCTAAAGTGTGATTTTTATTCACATCCAACTGAACAAACAAAGCATAGATGGACCCCCACGGGGCTACATTGCTGGTAATGCAGATAAGAGAAACAGAACATTTCCTCAACACTTCAGCCCTCAGGCTCTGGACCCACCAGGCACACAGCCGGACTTGCCGCGCTTTGGGTACACAGCCTGACTTATGCACTATTGGGTTTTCCTGGTCAAGCCTCCCTGCCAGCCACTAACCCCATCCATATGACATGGACACATTTTTCCTGGTGGCCCTTAAACCACCTTAGAGCTCTCTGACTCCATAAAGGAAATTTCCTTTCAATCCCACCTCTGGGTACTTCCCTCAGCACTGGTCGAGTGCCTCAGGCAAAGTAAAAGGGCCACAGAGCGAATCCGTAGAGGTGAACCTGGTTACTAATGATGGAGGGGGTCTCCCACCACTAGCTTCCACAATTCATACCCGGCCATTTCTCTGGACATTAAACAACTCTTTCTGAAAAGCTTGGCAATGTAGATTAAAGGGTAAACACATAGCACATTTCCTCTACATGTCTTGACTTTCCCCTTGTACTAGACTCGAACATACTCAAACATCTCTTTCTGAAAAGCTTGGCAGTGTAGATTAAATGGTAAATGCATAACACATTTCCTCTACATGTCTTAGCTTTCCCCTTGTGCTGGACTTGAACATACTTTTACTTTGGCTTAGACTATTCCTCTAGGCCTCCCATTGATTAAACAGTCCAATCCCCACTTTACAACAATTCATGTGAAACATAGGCCCCATGTAAGAGCAGAACTCACCCTTTGGTTGCAGGTGCCCCACAGGCGACTCTTGACAGCTTCTGGTGCCACAACACAACTTGAAAAAATAAGGCAGCTTCTTCCCTAGCCGGAACCAGGAGGTTGCCCCTGGAATAACAGGCAAACCTTTTACCCCCATCCCCTCCGGGATGGGGCACAGAGACCAGTAACAGCGGTCTCCACCACTTCACGAATAGCTTACAGTGTTCCTCTTTTGGCGGAAACACACACCTTTCCCTAGAAGTAGCTCTATATCAGAGCTTTAGGCTCCACGAGCCTGTGCACAGACTGCTGTGCTCCTCTCTTCAAGATTGCTCTCACACAACTGCTGCAGCTCACTGTTCAAAAACTCCCAACATTCTAACCTAACTCCCAACTGCAGATTCCAATGTGGCTAATGTAGCTGCAATAGTTCTGTGGTGATGTCATCCCTCAGTCTCAGCTGAGACTGAGAACAGAGTGAGACAGTGTGAAATCCATATAACTGGAGTTTCACAAGCTGCCTTCCCTGCCTACCACTAGGTCTTACTGGGATTGTAGTAACCCCGGGTAAAAGGGGGGTTACATATGTTACTGGAAACTTTTTTTTTACGTCCTTTTATAGTTCATACATCATAAATCTGTGGACAGGGGCATTACAAATGATAAAGATTAATTTCAAGATTGCCCTATTTAACCGTATGCTCAAAACCCATACTATGTTGTAGTGTCCCTGTGGATATAAAAGTACAAAGTAAACAGTGTCCACAGTTATAGGTACCCTTAGGTTTTTGCACTAACCAATTCAAATTTTGATGTTCATTTTTCTCTGCCACAAAGTGGCTATGCCAACATATCTTTGGGCACAACTATAAGTTATTCTTGGTCTCTCACTAAATATATTAGGTGTATAATTTCCCTGCAACACTCTCCAAAGTAGTAACAACATTTTTGTAAATTTTTGGTGCCATTTCATTAAATTCTAGCACAAAGGTTAAAGAGCTACTGACACCTCAAAGATAACTTTAAAAAACTTTGCAATTAGGTACAACTGTGCCTGCACTCCATTTATAGTTCGTATATTTCTCCTCCCCATTATTTATTACTAAGGAAATCTGCATGAATATATGATCTTTATCCTTTAGAATTCCTTTAAGGTCCATCTGCCTCTATAGCTTACTCCCTACTTCAAGTTATAATCCTGTGTTGCGACATCACAACCTGTTGCCATGGGAGTAACTGTAATGTCACAAGCAGTGCTCTATGACTTCAGGTAGGAAGAAAGCAGCAGGAATAGATGAAATCTTCAGGAGCAGAAATCCTGTTTTCATACAAATGACCTTAGTAATACATAATGGGGAAGAGGAATATAGAACTAATGGGAAATATAAGCTGGTCTGTGCCTCACTGTGCCATCTGTCTATATCCCCCTACATTCCACCAAGCTGAGGTTTCGTGCTGTCCTGGACTAGGTTTCCCATCTCCCCTCTCAGTCTAAGGTTATCCTGCTTGGTGACTTTAACACTAACTGATTAGCCCTTGCCATGGCTTCTTTTAGGGATGCAGCTGCGGCCCTCAACTTGTCGCAGGTCATATCCTCTCCCACTAATATCAACCATAAAACAGGAACAAGCACTGTTATTGATCTTATACTCACTAATTGTCCTGAAAGACGCTCTTGCATTGAAGTCTTACCTGACTCATTAAGTGACCATTCCCCTACCCTCTGCCAATGGTAAAATGGTTCATTTAAAGCCACCCCTATTTCGTCCTCTCAACATACCCTTAAGAAAGGCATGCTTGGTCAATTCCAAAACTACCTTATTAACTCTGATTGGTCAGTCCACTAATATTGATCATGTCCTTACATACTTTATCTCCACTTTTAACTCTGCATGCAACATTTCTGCCCTCTTCGTGACATGCAAGGTGAAAAAAATGGGACAATGCCTGGGTAACCCCATCCTTTTTAAAATCAATGGTCCACCGGGGTAACCTTTGGCACAAGGCTTTGGGGTCTGGACTTACTGCAGACAGACAGCGCTGTTGGGCAGCCAGAAATGTCTACACTCAGGAAATTAGATGTGCTAAAGCTGAGTACTATACAACCTGCCTTTCTTCTTCCTAGGGTAACGGGACTAAGTTCTGGCAAAATCTTAAGGACCTGATGGGTAAAACTAACACCTCCCCCCCAATTAAATATCAATGGAGTTATTACCCAAGACCCACTGCTCATAGCAGATACATTCAAATATGCTTTTACCGATCGAAGTACTGTTCTCCCTCTGGATTTCTGCAGCGACCCCACTAACCCCTCTATCCCCCCTCCATCATCTGCCCCTTTGGTATCCCTCCCTTTCACTAGAGTAATATCTCCAAGTGAAGCTAGATTCTACCTTTCATGAGTCTTGGGCAAGTCCAGATTCAGTGGTGACTCCCTTGATCTAAAATTACTTCATTCAACATTTGATGCAGTACTCCCTCCCATCACCAAAATTCTTAATCTTTCTCTCTGTTTCAGTCAGTTTCCCTCCCAGCGGAAATCTACGATAGTCACCTTTGTTCACAAATGTGGTGACAAAACTGCAAATGGAAACTATCGCCCCATCTCTCTCCTTCACCCATTTCTAAAGCCCTTGAAAGAATAATGAATGATCTAATTTCTGAATATCTTGCCAAGTATAACCTGCAGTGTAGCCAACAACATGGTTTCAGGAAGGACTACAGTACTTCCACAGCCCTCCTGGAGTTCACTAGCTTTATACATAAAGCTCTGGACCAGGGTCACTTAGTTGGGACTGTGTACATAGATCTAACAAAAGCATCTGACACAGTTCACCCTGGCCTTCTCTCTGCCTCCCTCTTGGGGTTGGGCTTATCCTCTGATGCTACCGCCTGGTGTGATAATTACCTCTCTGGGGGGGTCCCAGAGGATTAAAATCCTAAATACCCTCTCTTCGAGTAAGCAGTTCACTCAGAGATTCCACAGGGGTCATTTCCTGGGCCGCTCCTGTTTAGTCTTTTTCTAAATACCCTTCCCCAAGCCTGCTCTGGCAACCTACTCCTCTACGCAGATGATGCAGTTATTTTCTCTAGTCACCCTGATCCTCTTATGCTTGAACAATGCCTGCAAAATAGCTTTAGACAAATTGAGTCCTGGTTCTCCTTTCATAAACTTATCATCAATTACAACAAGACCAAAATAATGCTATTTGCAAACCACCAGAATAAACATAAAGGAGTATCACTAAACATTCAAAATAGTCAACTCTCATCACTTGAGCAGGTTAGGAGTTTTAAATACCTCTGGATCACCTTAGACTCCTCCCTCTCCTACCAAGAACATATTAATCTGGTTTGCAAAGCAATAAACACCAGTCTCAGCCTCCTCTACCGGCATAGGAGCTGCCTGAAAAATGACACCCTCCGCCTGGCTGTCACTATTTCCATTGTATCCCTAGTGGATTATGGTATAGTAATCTATGGATCTGCATCTGACGCTGCTCTTAAAAGAATAATGCTCTCCCTCAATAAAGCATGTCGCCTCATAACAGGAGCACCAAAACTTTTTTATTTTTATTTAGTTGTTTAACCAGGTGAGACACACTAAGCTGAAAACTTTTTTACAGGTGCAACCTAGGAGCACAGGGAAGTTAAGTGACTTGCTCAGGGTCACACAGTATGCAAGTGGGACCTGTGGGATTTAAACCCAGGTCTGGTCTGCTGGATGTCACCAGATTTGCAGATCAGAGCCTTAAACCACTGCGCTATACTGCTTCCCTAAGCTAACCTATACCTGCGATCTTTACAGTCAAGTGAACTGGCTAAACTTTAAGGGTGGGCTTGACTATCACACCTGCCTGTTGACCAAGAAGCTTACCACCTCACTCTCCCCTCCCTTGTTCCAGCAGCTCATCTCCCCTGCCCCTACCCCTCATTCTACTGGGAGCTCCGATAAGGCCCTTTACCTAGTCCCTTTCTGCAAGACATCCCTACGGCAGTGAGTGTTCTTCCACAGGGCCCCAGTCCTGCTCAATGGCCTGCCTCCTCTGGTTTCCTCCACAGTTAAATTGGGCCCTTTAAAACTAAATTTCAAAAGCACCTACTCTCTGTGAATAGTTGTGACTGCTCCTAGCTTTTACTGCTCAATCTGGGACTGCTCATGGCTTGTCCCTCAATTTCCCCCTGCTCCTCCCCACCTTATCTTGGTCTAATTTCTCCCTCTCCACTCTGTGCCCCTCCTGCCCTTTACTCATCCTTTACCTGCACTCTTTCCTATTCCTCCTTCTCTACACCTTATACCCTTCTACTCAACTTTTCTCCCTACTACCACCCAGCTGTCTCACAACTCTCCTTAACTGACTTCTTTCTAGTCTCCCTTTCTTTTCTTTAATTTCCTACTTGTTTACACAGTTAGCTAGCACTGCCTGCACCATGTTTGTTTCATTGTCATGTACTCCGCCCTTAGTTATGATGCACTTATGTATAATGCACTGCATTACTTGTATACTCTTATCCTATATATTTTGTACTGTATTAATTTCTTGTAATGTTTCATATCCTGTCTGTTTTAAATCTACTTGCCATATTGTTTCTTTGCCATGCACTCCACCTTCATTTATGATGCACTGTATTATTTGTATGTATTATGTGTTATTTGTATTTGTATTACTTGTATTCTGTGTATAATGTACTGTATCTCCTGTAATTATTTTGTAACCTGTTTGTAAATCTGACATAGAGCCTTTGCAAAAGAAATTTTTGATTCAAAGGGTTGTAATTCCTAGACTTATATAAATAAATAAGTAAATATTAGGTTTTCTTAAAGTTCTCTTAAAACGTGTCACCATCTCTTTAAGATATGGTTTGCTGATTCATCTTCACTCTTCACTACCAGTAACTGATTACAGTTTAAACCTGCTGCCTTATGAATGGAAACCTCCAAATTGGGATCTTTATAGCCCCTCTATATATGTTTATTTTTCAGTTCATCTGCCTGCTCAAGGTATTCATCTTCCCTTAAACAGTTCCATGGGTAGTTTCAATGGGACCTGTAAATTGCCAGGTCAGTGATTTATATCTAGAAATGAACATATACCAAGTTAATGCCTGCACTGGAATCAGTACAATATTTGCTCTTTCTTGCATATCGATAGTCTTTTTGTGAAGGTTACGCCATGCATTACTGACTGCTGTTAAATGACGATTTGTTTATTATTATTACTATTCTTTTGGTAACCGGGTAAGATCCACTAGGCACAAGTGCCTGTTTTCAGGGGTGACCCAGGAATACTGGGGAGGTTTAAGTGCCTTGCTCAGAGTTTACTACATAGAGATAGTTGTTCCACTTTTGAATCCGTTTTGGTCTTCATTCATTGGTTTCTTTACTTTTCTTAAATTCTATTTCCCACTTTTCCTGTCCCTTCTTCCCTTATGCTTCCTCTCTTTTTCTCCACCAGCCCACCCCATCTATTTATATACATTTCTTCTGTTTTTGTGAGTATTTTTGTTTTTACTGATTTATAAAGTTATTGAAAAGGTTTGATTCACACACGCTTAACCTAATCTGTTATTCTTGTAGCTTTTCAAAAAGTTAGAACTCAAACAAAATTCAAACAATTTTGGCATGATCGTTTTTTTAGCTGTGCCCTAACTGGTTATACTGAACATAAAGCCACAGGATAGTTGATTAAGAGGATGGGAATGGGCACTCTTGGTTTTAAATGAAATAATTGATGTCAAGAAAAATATTAAATATGGTACTATATGATAGATGTCCTTTTGAAATCTCTATATTTAGCAGTCACAAAAAAATGTAGTATTCTATTGGTTGGAATTTCACAAATATTTTTCAAACCTTAAGTGACTGCACTAATGGTAAGATTTCTAATAAGCCATGCACATGACCACTGATATGACTATATTCTGCATGTGCACATAAGGAATTAGAATTTTTGTATCTTAGTTATGTTATTACAATAGTGCTTTTAAATTTTGAATTATGCATTTTTGGGCCACATGACACTGCTGCAGCATAAATGAAACAGCTCTCTTACTGTCCTTTGCTCCCTAAGGAAGAGGCAGATGCCTTAAAATGCAGGAGCATCAGTCAATTTTGTACTCCTGGTGTTAAATAAAAGCTTTGTAACAAGTTTCCTGGTTTGCATCTGTTTGTTTTTTGTGGCACTGTCTACCTCTGCCTGTAGAAAATCTTAAGATTTGCACCACTGAGCAGCAGATGCCGGACTGTCTGGCTTACCCATTAAGATTATCCAAATCCTATCACACATTACAATGAAGCCTGCTTCCTGAAAGCCATGAGTGTGTCTATCACCTTCTCTGACTAGCCTAACTTGAGGAGTCTCCTCTGCTCTGGAGCCAGGTAGTAATTGTAGCTGAGCCAGGTTTGCATGAAACATGGCTCCTTGGCTCAACAGATCCTACTGAAGTGGAAGATGGTAGGGTTTCAAAACTTCCAGGATGACTAGATCAGAGAACCAAGCCCTTCTTGGCGACTACAGAGCTATCAGGAAATTTTCCACAAGATGTGCAAATTTTTCTAAGAACAGTCGGATTAAAAGAGAACTACAGTCAAAAGTTTCAAAAAAATTAAGTTGTGTAAATTGTTTCGATTTGTGTGTGTAGCCCTAGTAGTGTGTTCTTTTCTTTGTTTGCCATTAACAGTGTTTTTATAAATTTGCCTACTTGCATTTTTTGACCCCTGGGGATCATCATGTCTGTATTTTTTCATTACCTTTTCCTTTCCAATAATGAGTCCTTTTCCATATAAAAGTGACGTGTTGGAAACAATTGATACAGAAAGTGTGGGTTTACTGCCTAGTTTACAGCAATAGAACTGTGATTTTAAGTGGCTCACCTTATCAAACGAGCACTGTGGCATTTTGGTTTGGTCTGCCATTAAAAGATCCCTTACCTTCTCTGTGGTCTGCCAGACCATCTGGTTGCTGCTGGTGAGGACTCCTTGTTGGACCGTGCTAATAACTAATGGATGCAAAAAATAAGGAATAAAGGTTTATTATGTACAGCAGACATGTTCTCTTCCTGAGGTCTAGCCCCAGACAAATCTGACTGACAGGCATACATGGCACTGCCAGGCACTGCAACAAATTGTTACCTGCAGGATTTAAGTGTTCTTAAAGGGGTGGCAGCTAACAGTAAACCCCATGCTTAATGTGTGCTTCACATCACTGCTGGAACAGTGAATGTGAGCACCCCTCGAACAAGCAATAACATTATAAACAGTTTCTAAGAAATTTTTAAAGCAGAAAACATTTTCATGCATTTCAAGGCATTACATTTAAACAAAACAGTACTCCACTGCTGGGGGTGAGGGTGAAAAGAATCTGGACTACACTGGTGACCAGTCAGAGTAGTGCCAGAGGGCAGGGAACACCATAGCATTTGAAGCTTGGTCATACCATAAGCACTAAAGTGCAGGGGAAGGGAAAGGGAAGGGAAGGGAAGAAAGGGAAAGGTAGCAGCAGGAGGATACTGAGTGCAAGATCACACTTTAAAAACAGTTGCATAACAATAACAGGTGGACTGTCCTTTGGAAGAGACATTCCTAAGGGGGAAAAAGTGTTAATGTTTAGAATCAACACTGAGTCCTGTTACACAGAAGTTCAAGACCTCTGTCGACTTTTCCAGTCAGTGGGAATGGAGGCATGAGTTGACTGCACCAGTTCCTGACAGGACGGGGTCAGGTTGTTAAAAGTGACCCAGGAGTTCTGCTCACTGTCAAATCCACACCACTTGACTCTGTAAGCCCAAGATCCATTGGTAAACTTTTTCCTTAAGATCCTCTCAATCTGGTACACTGGTGTGTGTGCAAGAGAGTTGGAAGAAGAGGAAGAAGAAGAAGAAGATGACGACTTAGAAGTCATCCCAGGGAGGTCATCTGGCAAATCAGACAAAATGGAATCTGGCTGGAGAGTATCAGGAGTGGGAAGATCTGTAGGAACTGGTTGCAAGTTGTCTGAAGGGGTCTCAGCTTCAGAGAGGATGGCAGGCTCAAGCACAGCTTCATTGTTTGGTGGACTGGGGTTGTCTGGAAAGGTGTTACTCAGGTTCCAATGTTTCAAGCGATTGATACAGACTTTGTTGTGTACCAGCTTCCCATCAGCCTTGCGGCGTAGACGAATGTGCAGAGGAGGAAGCTTTTCTTTTTTTTTTTAAAAACTTTTTTTATTTCAAAAGTTTTCTTTTGAGGACGTACCTACATATACATCAACCATGTTCCTTTCAAGAACCATATACATATATTAAATCATATAAGTAGGCAAGGACAGTCAGATTATTAAACATACAAGATTCATATTTTCCCATTTTTCCATGAGAGATCAGGAACACCTTAAATGGCCCTAATTTCATAGGGAGCTCATTCACATGCCCATTCCTATTGGACCTGAGCCCAAGTCCCATCAGTTGCACATTTAAATGTTTCAGTTTTCGTTAATAATTATATTCCCTCTCCATTAATTCCATTACATAAAGAATTTAATAATTCCAGATGAATTTAAAGTTCATTATGGTCTGACCCAGACCCACTCACACTCATAGTTAATCCTTGGCGGAGCTCCAGCAGGCCCAATCCCTCACAGCCCCCCCAAGGTAGGGGCATTTCCTCAGGTTATATATTTTAGTTTGTTTTTATTTATTTCAGCATTTAGACAACATTAAGGAATGAAATCCAGAAACTCATTTGACATACAGATTACCCATCTCCACCAGATTAATTAAAATGTATTATATTTCCTGTTGAGTTTTGCCATCATGGCTTCCATTCTGTAAATAGAAATCATGATTTCATGCCACCTCTGCAAGGTAATTTCTTTTAGCGATAGCCACTTCTTTGTTGTCGCTTTTTGTGCTGCTAGGCAGGCTATTTTTAGAAATTTACTTCTATTGGGATCTCTATGCCTTTTAGGATATTCCATAAAAAAATACAGCATTGGAGTTATTTGTAAGTCAGAATCCACAATGGTCTGTAGGGTCCGCTGCAGCCCCGCCAGAAAATCTTGCAATTTTGGACATCCCCAAAAAATGTGACCCATTGTTGCTGAGGAACAACCACATTTCCTCCAGCACACTGAAGCCCCCTCCCCTTGATATTTCCCCTGTACTGCAGGTGTCTTAAAAAATCTAGTAAACATCTTCCATGCAAATTCCTTCCAGCTTATGGCAGTTATCCCCCACTGTATTCTCTGTGTTGCCCAAGTCCATTGCTCATCTTGTTTCTGAAGCCCCAAGTCTTCTTCCCAAGTTTTCTTAATAGGTTGAATGAGGTCCCTCCTCCATTTAAGCAGTGCGCTATATAAAACTGAAATTATATTTTTTGGGTGGGTCCCCTTCTATTGCCATTTTTAAAATTTCTGCTATCTGGGGAGGAGGTATTCTCCTGTGTAATATCTGTGTTTGAAGTGATCTGATATAGGCCCTAATCTGGAAATACGAAATCTATCCTGCTAGGGAATCTTGTATCTCATGACTAACGTTTGAAAATCCAGGATCTCTCCCTTCAGAAATGCCATATTAAGTATAGCTTTTCTCCTCTCATTTTTATATCCCTATCCCATCTGGCAGGAACAAAGGATGTCAGATAGGGTATTGACCATAATAGGTATCTCCACTCTTTGGCCCTCCTGTCTGACACTACCTTATGCCAAATGCATAGGTGGTCTCTATATATAGGTTATTTCTCTCTTTTAAATATTTGTTCCCCTCTTGTGAGAGTAAGACTTTCTTTATATTCGTTATGCCCCCTTCATACAGTTCAACTGATTTCCACCTGGCTATATATGAGGGATCCATCCAATATATGGCTGTTCTTATTTGGGCTGCTTGATGATATATTTTCAGGTTGGGTAAAGATAAGCCTCCCCCTCCTCCTCAGGATCTGAAGGGCAGAGAAACGTATTCTCGGCCTCCTCCGGCCCCACAGAAAGCGGGAGACCCATCTGTGTAATGTCATGAAATACGAGCCTGGGATGAGCAGGGGTAGAGTCTGGCTTAAGTATAATATCTTGGGGAGTAGCACCATCTTAATTGCCTCTACTCTTTGTACCAGGGTTATGGGAATTGGAGCCCATCTTTCCAACTATTTTTTGAGTTTATCCAAGATCGGGGTAAAGTTAAGTGTGAAAAGCTGGTCCGCATGAAAGCTTAGATAAACCCTAGATACTTCACACATGTAAGATCCCATTAAAGGAAAGAACTTAACTATCTAGCTGAGGGCATATATTGTTTTTAACACCTCAGTTTTATTGGTATTAATTTGTAACCAGCAGTTCTCCAAACTCCTTGAGGCAGAGCCACAGAGGTTCTATGGATTGTTCTGGGTCAGAGATATATGAGTAGGTGGCTCGTACAAGGCTAATTTATGTGTTTCTTCTCCTATCTCCCAGCCTCACCATCTCCTCCTGCGAATCTTCTGAGCTAGGGCTCCAAGTACAGGGCAAAAGGAGGGGGGGAAGGGGACATCCCTGCCTGTACCTCTGTATAGGGATATCGGAGCCGATACCCGGCCACTGACTTTTATATAAGCTTTGGGATTTGTATAAATATAGTTTATCGCTTTAATGAAGGCGCCCGAAAAGCCGAATTTGCCCAAGGTCATCTCCAGGAACTTCTACACTACCCGAAGGCCTTCTCCGCGTCCAGACTCATCAATAGAAAAGGGGACCTCGACCATGCAGCGTGGTGTAATATATGCAAGGTTCTTTTAATATTGTCCTGTGTCTGTCTCCCCATAATGAAACCCGTCTGATCCAATGCAATTATTTTAGGCAAAACATTTTCCAGTCTTCTTGCCAATATAGCCGCATATATTTTATAATCAATGTTGAGTACTGAAATAGGGTGGAACGATTTACATTGTGTGATATCTTTGTCTGGTTTTGGAATACTGGAGATGACTGCAAAATTCCAACTATTCGGGAGAGACTCCCCAACCTGCATTGCTCTGCATGTCTCCAGTAACTGATGGCTAAGTTCCTTTTTAAAGAACTTAAAAAATTCTGGGGTATACCCATCTGGGCCCGGGGATTTTTTTGTTTTAAGCTTTTTAATTGCAGCTTCTACCTCTGACATTGTGATAGGATTCCCCAAGGAATCTCTAGTTTCCGGCGATAGTCTCGCCAACTCAAGCCCCTCCAGGTATTTTTGGATCTGTGGTTCTCTTGGGGTTTTTTCAGGGGTGTATAATGTCTGGTAAAGGCTTTGAAGCAAGACAATATATCTTCGATGTTAGTGCCATCCTCCATGTTATGTGGTTTCTAATCTGGTAATGGTGTTTTGTGAGGCTTGTTGTCTCAATCTATGAGCCAGCAGCCGGGTGGCCCTTGGGCCTGTTTCATAATATCGCTGACACATTTGTTGCAGCGCCTGTTCTGTTTTGATATCAATTATTTTTTGTATTTTTTGTCTGATTTCTTGCATGTCTGAGGAGATTGAGTCATCTCCAGTTGCATGTCGCTTCTGCAAATCTGATAATTGGCTTTGGAGATTTTCCAACTGTTGATTATGCTGCCTTTTAAAGTATGCAGCATATTTTATAGTCTCCTCTAAAGACTGTTTTACCCTGAGACATTTCCGGAGATTTGTTCTCCTGTGTTATCTGTTTCAGATGAGCTTTTGCCATATCTGTGAACTCCTTCACATTCAACAGATAATTATTAAATCTCCAAAGGGTATGCCCCTTCCTAGCACTCCATTCCATCTCCATCATAAGGATAGAATGGTCAGATAGTGTGGATGGGATATGACGGCACTCTGTCACCAGATTTTGATTTTCCCCTGATATCAAGATGTAGTCTATTCTCGCATCGACCTATGCGGATAGGAGAAGTGTGTGACTCTCTTTTCCCGGGTTTTCATGTCTCAGGCATCACCCAAAAGGCAGTTCTCAAATATTCTCTGATCATTTTACTTGTTGGGTTTTGTCTGAAAATCGAAGATTTAGATGTGTCCATCTGATCCCAAATTTGGTTGAGATCTCCCCCTATTATCAGTCTCCCTCTCTGCAATTCCACTATTTTTTGTAATAATGTTCTAGCAACCTCTTTCGATGACCCAGGTGGTAGGTATATCGAGGCCAGAGTAATAGGGGATCCTTCCAGATTCCCGGAAAGGACCACCAGGCAGCCTTCCAGATTGGAGTATGATGAAGATGTTTGAAATTGGATGCCCCGGGACACAAGACACAAGAACCGCTACTCCCCTCCTCTTATTTTGCCTATAGGAGGCCGATACCACTCGGCTAAACACCAATCTCTGCAGCTTTTGGTGCTCCTCCCTATTCAAATGAGTCTCTTGTAGTAATACAAAAGTAGGTTTTTGTCTCTTGATTTCTGTTAGGACCTTATATCTTTTAACAGGATTATTTAATCCATTAACATTATGTGATAGAAGTCGTATCTTAGTTTTATCTGCCATTTATATGCATATATATGTTGCTTGTGTTAATATATCTTTTCTAGTTATCTCCACCCTGACCCGATCTCTCCATGTTCCTGCTCTCCTCAATATAAGCCATGTCCTTTGCCTTAGACTATGTTTTCCATTAGAATGGTAAGCTGTATGCATGTCCCCACACTTTACACTCAACACATAAACCTCTGCAAACAAACAGCAATGTAACCCCAAAAATCCCCCCACTAATACCCCTCTGGTAAGATTACCAAATGAGAATAAACTATGTACATGTTGACCCCCAAGGTAGGGGAACAAATTCGTATGTTTCCTATGAACTCGGGTTATAAATGCCCAAGTTGGAGAAGAAGAGACCAGTGTCCTGACTCGATCCTCCCGGACCCTAAGACTAGCGGGTCCTGGCCTGATGTTTTGGCCTATCGTCACCATTTTTGCCTCTGATAGATAGGCTGCATTTAAGGTAAATTCCTTTTGCCCGCTTAGTAGGATATTCATGCCTATCAAAAGAAACAACTGAACAGGCAAGCCGGCCATATACACCTACGTAAAGGCTTCCCAGCCCCCTCCCAGCAAACTTATACATATTTTAAAAGAAAGAAGTGAATTCCGAACAAGTCCCAGCCATATCTATTCATTCTCCCCCTGAACCACTAGTTGCCCCTGGGGGGGGAGAAGAGATTGCAGTCTTAATTCCCTCTGTTACATTAAGGATATGTAGCTGGACTGCCCTGAGAAGAGTATGCGTCTCAGTCCCAAATCTGTGAAGCTCCTCAGCTTCATTAGTAACTATCCAGTTTATAATCAGTCACAACTGTACCCCTCTTAACCATATCATTATTAAAGATCCAGTGAAGAAAAGAGAAATTAGGTTGCTCAAAATCCAACCGAAAGTCATGACCCACATCCTTCTCTGAGTTAGCGCTTCTGTGATCAGTCGTGAGCTTTAACCGGGCACCCAAGCCCCAACTGGGGCCTTCCCCTGCTGCAGTCTAGAGTTCAGCATCCGGTCTGCTGCGCAGGGCAGGAAAAAAGAGACTTCGGTCCAGCATGGCAACTCTTAGCCTCAGGTACTTCCATCTCTCTCCTCCGTCCTCTCCTCATCATTTCTTGCATGTGTAAATTTATGCAGCATCTTTTTAATGTCCTGCATGGATTTTGAAGTCAAAAGCTCTCCTGCTTTTTTGCTGTTCCTCCTCGATGTAGTCAGCCTCCACTGTGTCTGGGTGTTTGAAGACTTCTCCCTTGATCTCAGCGTAGGTAGAATGTTATGCCCCTTGTTCTGCGTTGCATGTAAGGCCTCCTTGTATGACTGATATAGTTCAGTGCCCGACTCTCAAAATACTCGGAGGCAAGATGGATACGGGGTCTGAAATCGGACTCCCATAGCTCTCAGCTTACGTAGTATAGGAGCGTAGGCCACCCTCTGCTGCTGTATGCTAGGCGGATAGTCTTGATTAAAAAATAGTCTAGCTCTGTTGTATTCCACTGTTCTTTGCCTCCATGCCATTTTTAGAATTTGCTCCTTATCCCTGAAGCTCGAAAACTTTGCCACAATAAATCTAGGCCTTGCACTCGCTGAGGTGGGTTTGGGCACTAGGGCCCGGTGTGCCCTTTCAATCTTGAAATTAAAGGCCTGTGGTAGATCAAGTACATTCCTCAACAGGTCTCCCAGAAAGTCACACATGTCTCCTGTCTCGGTTGTTTCTGGCAAGCCATAAATTCGTAAATTTTCCCTCCGGGATCTGGCTTCCAAATCCAGGCACTTTGCATTTAAAAGATTCTTGCTGTTGGGCAATTAGTTCGACTGCCTGGGAGAGATGTATTAGGTTGTCTTCCGCTGTTGAAATTCTTCCCTCTGCCGTTGAAATTCGGTTCTCCAGTTTGGTAATATCATGATGAAGTTGTTCAAATCCTCTTTTTTGTGTCTGCTCTTCATTGCTTTATTTCTGCTAGTATTGTCTCGAATCTTGTTCTGGATAGTGTTTCTAATTCCGTTTCTGTGTCCGCTACCACCATGTTCGCAGGGGAATCTCTCCCGCTGATCGTTGAATCGATCGAGTTCACTCTGTGTAAATCTGAGTCGGGTTTTGTTTTTTTTGCTCAGGATCTCTTCTCTGGTTTGCCTCCACTATGCGATTTATGCATTTCTTCAAGTAATTGTGTTTTAGGCTTGTGTGGAGTTTATTTTTTGCTGAAAGGTAAGGGAGCTTCCAAATTACGAGGCCATCGCTCTGGTGACGTCACCAGAAGTCTCTCCAGAAGGAAGCTTTTCTACAATATAAAAGGGACCAGTCCAGGGGCAAAGCAGTTTCTTGGTAGTGCCCAGAGCAAGGACAGATCAGTACAATGACACAATGTCCCCAGCAGAGAATGAAGGCTCATGTGACTTGGCTGCTGACAATTTCTGCATTGCAGATTTGCTAAGGCCCAACATGGTCATTGCAACACTTCTGGCAAGTTCAAGCTGTTCTAACATAGGAATAATGAAGAAGCAAGCTGACTTAGGAACTTCTAGCAGTGAAAGATCCCTGTCCAGTGGAGTTCTTGGGTGATGTCCATGGACTAAAAACAATGGAGTGTACTCTGTATTGTTGACACAAGGGCTGGTATTGTAGGCAAATTGCACAAAGGGAACAAAATGGTTTCAGGTATCGTGAGTCTCATCCAGGTACTTGGAAAGTGTGTTGAGAATGGTAGACATCGTTCTTTCACTCTGTCTGTTGCACTGTGTATGGTAACGTGGTGTGTATCTTTTTGATGTCAAGAAGTTTGCATGTTTCTGTGACAATGGTGGAAAGGTAGTTAGTGCCTCTGTCTGAATGCAGGTACGATGGGGTACCGTGATGACAAATGACTGTGTTGAGGAAGGCACTTGCCACTGTGGTAAATTTAATGTCTTTAAGGGGGATTAATTACAAATACTTACGTAGTCCACAAAAACAAGGATGTATTTGTTGCCAGAGTCAGGCCATGTAGGTAAAGGCCCAAGAATGTCTGTGCTGACTCTTTGGAATGATTCAGTGGCTACAGACATTGGAATGATGTGTGCCTTTGTAGGTTTGGTAAGAGGTTTTCTTTGGGAGCAGAGCTGACAGGATTTGATAATTCGAACAATGTCCTTGTTCATGCGAGGCCAAAAGAAGTGAAGCCTTGTCTTTTCAAGAGTTCTGTGGATTTCCATATGACCTCCAGAAAGTGGAGAGGCATGCGTGGATTGAAGAACTTCAGAGACTAGAGAGGCTGGCACAACTAGCTGTACACGAGTTCTGTCCATGCAATGGCCCTTGCCTTCCTTGGTCCAAATGTGAAAAACCACACCGTCATTGAGAAAGTATTGAGACACGAAGAATAGTACATCCTGACAATGCTTCTTTTGTTTTGGTAAGGTTCCAGACTCTAAGTATGTGATTATGTCTGTGAACTGAGGATCAGTTCTTTGTTGTGTTTTGACAGTTGCCAGGGACAGATCAGACATGGAGGAAGTGAAAAGCTCTTCGGCTGGTTGCAGTAGATAAGGATTGGTGCATTTTTTTGTAGAGGCAGTTGGTCACTGCAAAGCAACTTGAGGTGCTGTAGGAGTGTCCACAGAAAGCACATCCGTTGCATGGAAGGGAAGAGCTTGTAAGCAGAATTCTTCATCTGTTGAGGAGGATACAGAGGAATATCATCTCTGGCTTACACCATTGGCATTTAAGTGAACTCGACCTGGTCTGTACTGAATTTCAAAGCTGTAGCTTTGCAGCATGGCGATCCATCGGGTGAACTTGCCTAATGATTCCTTCATTTTGAATAACCATCTGAGGGCAGACTGATCAATGATAGCTGTAGAAGGAGGAGTAGCGAAGGTAACAGTCAAATTTCTTTATGGCAGATACCATGGCTAGACATTCTTTTTCTGTGATGCCACAGTTCTGTTCAGCAGAGGAAAGAAAGCTCTGGCATAGGAGACAACTCGTTCTGTTCTGTCTTGAATTTGACATAGCACAGTGCCCACTGCAAAGGAACCTGACACAGCACAGCGCCCACTGCAAAGGAACTAGCATCTGAGTAGAGTTTGAAGGGTTGGTCGAACCTTGGGCAGGCCAATACTGGAGAAGATATTAGATTTTTTTTCAAAGTTTCAAAGGACTATTTGCATTCAGAAGTCCATGTATAGTCACATCCCTTTTTTGTGAGGATGTACAATGGAGCTGCAATCTTGGCATAGTTGCAAATGAACTTTCAGCAGTAGCTGGACAAGCCCAGAAAAGCTAGAAGGTATTAGAGATTGTTAGGTTCTGGATATTCTTTGACTGCTGATAGCTTGTCTGGGTCTGGAGAGATGCCTTGAGAACTAACCACATGTCCCAGGTAATGAATTTGATGCTGTGCAAAACAACACTTCTCTGGGTGAAGCTTAAGATTGGCTTGTCTGAGATGTTCAAACACTTTATTGAGATGCTGGAGGTGCTCTAGCAAGGTTCTGCTGAAGACAATAACATAGTCCAGGTAGACTAGGCAAGATTTCCAAGACAACCCACATAGTACGGCTTCCATAACACGTTGGAATGTGGCTGGACTGTTACAAAGTCCCATAGGCAGACATTTGAATTGAAAAAGTCCCAAGTGGCAGCAACATGCTGTATATGAATGAGAAGCTGGATCAATGGAGACTTGGTAGAACCCACTCTGAAGGTCTAGAGTGGTGAAGTAAGCAGGGCTGGCTGCATCAAGGCTCTATACAGCATCTTCAGTTGTAGGTAAGGGATGAGCATCCTGCACTGTGTAAGCACTGAGTTTTCTGAAGTCTACCACAAAGCAATACCCTTTGTTCTTCTTTATCACCAGCAGGCAAGGTGCACCCCAGGGACTTGTAGACTCTTCAACAATGTCTTGTTTGAGCATGTCTTTGATTATGCCCTCTAGGACTTATTTCTGTTTGTGTCCCACTTTGTAGGCTCGCTGACGGATTGGTTTCTGGTTGGGCTGCACTTCGATGGTGTGTTGCAGATATCACAACATCCAAGCTTATTGTCTGGACCAACAAAGAAATCAGGATAAATCTCCAGGTATTTCAGAAGTTGTTGCTTTTCTGTTGGAGATACTGGAAGTTTTGAAGAGAATTGTTGCTGACTGAAGGTTAACTCTGTTGAAGCTGGAGTTGTTGTGATAGTACTGACAGGACTAGAACTGGTGGAACCAGGCTGAGGTTCTTGCATGAGATGAAGCAGGTCTCCTGTACACAAGCAGACAAACTTTCCGATGTTGGCACCCTTTGAGATGACCACAGGCTCATCTGTGAAGTTGCAGCATTTTTGGAAGACTGCACCACCATGCACTGCCGATAAGGTGATTCCTGGAAGGAGACCTGCTGAATGCAGCATAGGAATCCCAAGAAGATGCCAACACCTTGTGGAAATGGTTCACCTCGAATCTTGGCAATCAAAACCATCTCTGACTGAGGAGGCACAGTGACTGAGTCTATAGCTGCAAGTTGCCTCCGAGGATCTAGTGACAGTTTGTTTGAAGCAAAGTCTAGGATGGCTCTGTGAGCTTTGAGGAAGTCCATGCCAAGAATTATTGCAGGCTGAGGATCAGGCACTATGTAAAACTTGATGGTAGCTTGCTGTGCGCCAAAGTGGAGCTTGAGAGGGGCCACGCCTGTGATAGGTACCGTAGCTGTACTTGCTGTGATAATGAACTTTAGGCTGGCTGGAGAGACATTACATACATGACGAATAGCTTGGTTGTTCAGAATACTGTTGTTGATAACTGAGATTTCTGCTCCAGTGTCAACCGAGATGTGCGTGGTCCGATCTCTGATGGTTACAGGGACATAGTTTGCCAGGAGAGGTGACTGGATGACAGTACGTTTAGCCCTGGAAGTGAGTGTGTGCCAGAGTTAGCAGTTAGAGGATGTGGTTTGTTTGAATTGTGAGAGTCAGAGGGGCAGTCAGCTGCTGTGTTCCTCTGATCCTCTGAGCAGCTGTGGTTATCTTGCTGATTGTGCGACGGTGGGTGCCTTTGGTTCCCTTGATTTCTGTTGTGGTACTTCAGCTTTCGGCAGCCAGCAGCAGTGTGTCCTCCGAATCCACACCACTGGCTGGTCACTGGCTCTCGTGAAGGTGGAGGTGGATCAGGTCATTGATGAAATGATCGAAGAGCATTGACAGAGGTAGCAGAATTAGTAGTTGAACTGCAGTGCAGACTATTGACAGTTGTGGTGAGTGTCTCTATCATTGATTGCTGCTGCTGGACACATTGAGAGTGTGGTTAGTTGGATGACTGAGGTGCTTGTACACTGGTGGCCTGGGACATTAGTAAGGACTCTTGTGCAAGTTGTACAGCTTGGATTGTGTCCATCCAGGTTGTTGGTTTCTGTTGGATTACATAAAGACGGAGTTGAAGAAGCAGTCCCTGGACACAGGTTGTGATTTGCTCTTTCTCAGATTTCTGCAGACTTCTGTTGTGAGACACAACGTCCACTATGAAGGCTTCTTGAGAGTCAGAGGGTTGCATGGTATGTTCCCACAGCTGTTGTTCCAATAACCAGGGTGGATGAGCTTGGAGAAAATGGTATTTGAAGGTTGCATACTGGGCTCCAAATAAGGTGAGTACTGACCTATTTTACTCACCTCATTTTAGGAAATACTCTTCAGAAATGTTTTTTTAATGAGTACCAATACTCCCTAACATTTCTAAATGCTCCACACTCCATAGAATACTGCTTCATAACATTTACAGCACTCACATGCATCCCAATTTTGTTTTGCTCACTGTATTTCAAAAGTGGTGAATAAATTACTTCTACCTGACAACACTATTTGGAGCATAGTTGAGACCTGATCAATTCTTATCTAGGAAAAATACATTGTTTTTAAAAATGTATTCCTCACTCCACTCCATTCAGAAATTGTACGCATCTGAAATTGGTTTTACTCACCTCACTTTCAAAAGGAGGAGCACAGTATTTATCCAAAAAAAATCTTACCTGGAGCTCTCGTTGCATACAGAGTGGCAGTATCTCCTTTGACTTGTTCTGGAAGTGCGTTGAACCAGAAAATGGCAGTCCCTCTCAGAAACGAGTGCAAGGCATTGGAAATAAGCAAAGGATCAGTCCAACCACGTGAGGAAATCCAGACTTGAAATCGTGCGAGCCAGTCAACAGCGTCTTCATGATGCAAGGCTGAGAAGGGTACTGGCTACAGGCTGGTATGAACTGTGGTGAAATAGCTTTAATGTGGGTAAGGTCATCTTGGATGGCTTGCATAGCTGGTGTCACTTGAGCCGAGATGGATGACTGGATATCCTGTAGAACTGTTTCTATTTTATAGCCCCATGCCCTTGAGGAGGGTGAAGGTAGAACTCCGGACGGTCCAGTGCCCATATCTGCGTCATCATTGGACACTGTGGTTGGAGACGAGCTGCGTTTCACTGATTGAAGGACGTACTGGTGAGGAGTTGTCATCTTGTAGGAGATGGGATGTTGTGGAGTAGATGAAGTACTGAGCAAAAAATACTTTTGTAGATGAAAGTACAATTATTTGTAGCAAAGTTCATCAAATGATGCCTTAATAAAGAATTCCTACTCAATTCTGTTTGTCTGTTATTTAAATAAAGTTTTCGTTGCAAAAATCAACTATTTGTTGCAGTATCTATTCATTTCAATATGACTGCCATTAATTTCTATGGAGTGAAGTTGTTTAGTGCCCTTCACAAGATGGCTGCTGAACTTTGACATACAGTTCCTGTGAGTTTGACTGGCCTGACTGTAGCAAGATGGCAGAGAGCGGAGTGGTAAGGGTCACTTTCTTCCTTGATGGTTTTATGAATACAAGATGGAGGATCCTTGCCACAAGGCTGCTTGGAGCTGCTGCAATGTACAAAATGGCGAGTGCCACCCTGCTGTCTTTCTTCCCCTGCCCTGACACAGAAAAATGGCGGGCTTTCTGATTTTGGTGAGTCATAAAGTTGAGGGGAGAACTGCTGTATTTACATGATGGCTGGGTAAGTGTTTTATTGTTTCCAGCATTTTTTTGTTTTGTTTTTTTCTTTGTCCTGTTGTCGTCTCCCTGTGTTTATTGATTGCACCCCGCTTGCACCTTGTTGGTGTATTTACTCTGCTGATGCTTTGTTTTTTATTTCTTTTCCCTGGCATTGTTCCCTTTTATTTATTTCAAGTTCGTAAGGCCCCCT
Source organism: Neoceratodus forsteri (assembly GCA_016271365.2). NCBI lineage: Eukaryota > Metazoa > Chordata > Ceratodontiformes > Ceratodontidae > Neoceratodus > Neoceratodus forsteri. The sequence continues at coordinate 586,781,832 of CM028131.1, forward strand.
TTGTAGCATGACTGAGAGGCAGCTTACTTTTGCAACATCATTGAAGGGATTATGTGGCAGGAGCAACAGGTATAGTTGGGGATAGGATGACTTTGCAGAGCTGAGCTGCTGTTTATGTGGAGAGGCTTGCGGGCAGAATGTAGCATGTAGAGCTGCAGTCTTGCATGTCACCACTTTGGATCCTGTGGCTTATTGTATTTACAGTCCTGCCCGGTGCTTTTTTTTTTTCCAAACTATTGTATTTTTTTGTTTCATTTATTGTATGGTTCCCCCATTTTGAAGCATGGCTGAGGGGAGGCTCCATGCGGCTGCAATAGTAAGAGGGAAGCTGCGGTCGGGGAAAGGAGCTGCTACTTTTTTTTGGTCTGGTACGGTCCTTGTGGAGTGGCGCTGAGCCATGTTTTTAGAAGTGGGCAGTCGGGGAGTCCTGTTCAGAACTGGGCTGAGGCCTGTAGTGTGCTGCTGGGTGGGTGAACTGCTGTTTTGGTGACTCCATGTGGCAAGGAAGTGGAGCAGCCTGCGTTTGTGTTGCGAGCTGTCACAGATGAACCAGTGGAAGTAGCAGGCCAAGTTGGTCCAGAAGTTGAGTGTAGGCTCAGCTCCATGCTGGAGTCAGGGAACTGTGGTCGGGAGCAGAGTTGCGGCTTTCAGGGAGGCTAGTGCACTTGCTGAGCCACATTGTGGAGTGCTGGAGGGACTGAGTGGTGAAAGGAATGCTCCGTGCGGTTCAGTGCTGTCAGTGGGAGCAGCATGGTAGCAGTCCATTGAGGCTGCTGGATGACAGGGAAGCCGCTGTTGTTGTATGACCCCCTTTGGAGCATGGACGAGTGTTTACTGGAGCAGTAAGTCTGGCTCTACATTGGTGGCCCAGAAGGCAACAGTTCGGGAGGAGCAGAGCAAAGTTGGAGGGCCAAGACACAGTTGCAGAGGGCAGATCACTGAGCTAACCTGTGGGTTGTGTGGAACTTCTTAAGCTGCAGTTTGGCAGCAGGAAGAGTTTGGGAGTGGAGCACTCCGTAACACTGGCAATGGTGAGCCACAGTAGCTGTGGGTGACAAGGCTGAGCCATTTGCTTTCTTCAGTTTTTAACTTAGAACAGTCCCTTCTGGAATAGGCACTAGTCTGTGGCTGCAGCTGTGCAGGATAGAAGGGGCTTGCTGTGGTAATTTTTTGTTTGAGAGGAGCCACGAGGTAGGAGCTGGGCTGGGGGGTTACAGTCTGTGGAGCTCTGTGTTGCACAGGCTTTAATAATTTTAATGTTGAATAGTTCCTTCATTGAGCAGCTGACTTGCAATGCTTAACGGTTTGCTTTGGGACTGTTTTATTACAGTAAGTGGGCTGCAGGCTGCTCTACAAATGGGAGACAGTTCATTTTTTCTTCTCAGCAGCTAAGGCAGTGTTGTAAATAACATTCAGGCATATTGGGATGATCACTTTTGGTGTTAAGTGACGCAGGCAAGTGAGATGGGTTCTGGGCAGAAGAAGGGCAGCATTCTCCACCATGTGTGGCATTTTGGTCTGGTCCGCCACTAAGACACCTTATCTTCTCTGTGGTTTGCCAGACCCTTCCGTTGCTACTGGTGAGAACCACTTGCTTGAGTGTGCAAATAACTGACGGACACAGAAAATAAGGAATAAAGGTTTATTCTGTACAGCAGACACGTTCTCTTCCTGAATGTCTAGCCCCAGACTGACAAATCTCTGTGACTAATAGGCACACATGGCACTGCCAGGCAGTGCAACAAATTACCTGCAGGTTCTAAGTGTTATTAAAGGGGCGGCAGCCAACAGTAAGACCCATGCTTAATGTGAGCTTCACATCACTAACAAAGGACACATTCACAGTTTGGGCAAACAGCTGAGGAATAACAGAATGGGCTAATCTTCAAGAAAACAGCTAGAGTTTTCACTAATTATAGCACTGATGATCTAGGGTTATTTGTCTGCTTTTTTATGGATGTTTGTAGTTTGATGAAAAGAAAAGCTTTAAAAGCAAAACAAAACATTCACTCCTGCCAGCTAGACCCAGACACACACCTAGAAAACAAAAAGACTGGATTAGAAAGAAATATTTATTTAGACCCAGATCTGCAGTCTATTAACAGCACTTTAAAACGGTGCTGCTGCAGGCAAGACAAAGCCAGCACTCACTAAATTAATGGTCTCAGATGCATCACTGTCACATGGGACAGGAGGCACTGTGGGAAAAGGAAAGTCAATAAAAGATACAAACATTGAGATCTCCAAAGGCCATAAAACAAGCAGGCAGATTTAGAAAAACTCCTAAAAGCAAACAAAGGAAAGGACACACTAGGACTACAGAGTCAAATCAAAACACTATGCACAATATACAGTATTTAGTTGTAAATATTGACTGTGGTTCTCCTTTAAATGAACCGGCTGAAAGAGGTAAGCTGTCCAGAAATTTCATGGCTAAGACTGTGCATCCAGCACCTCCATCACTGGATATCTGCATCAGCTGAAAAACCTCACAACCCCAGCACTAGTGAACTTTGAAGCAAAAAGGGCTATGTTTGTGTTCCAAAACCATTGACACAGATGCTGAAACACTTGTTAGTTCAGCAGCAACTGGGTGTACATACTGTTTGCTGGGCCAGTCGTCTTGGAGAATTTAGTTCCCTTCAAGATGAAGCACAGGATTCCAAATTTGCTTTAGTCTAGTTTAGGACCTTACTGTATATATGCTGGTCAGCAGCACTTCACTTCTTGTGCCACCTTGTCAGATTAGACTATTACTAATCTTTGACTGGTCCTGTCTTGAAAGTGAATCAGTGTAAAAAATGACTCATTTCAACCATGTTTACATGTAGCCTGCTCCTCCAGGGACCACAACCTCTGCAATGGAATCTGATCTAATACTGCACCCCAGACTATCAGGCTGGCATCGGCTGTCAGAATCACTTCTGAAGGTTGAGACAGAGGCAGAGCTCTCTGGAGGTTATACGTTTCAATCCACCATTCTAGTGACTTGTGTACAGAGCACGTAACCCATACTAGGGCCTGGTACTGCTCTAAGATTGGGGTCCAGCAGGGTTTTATTTAACTCTAAAAACCGATTAGCGTTTTGCTCATAAAAGTTCTAAAACTTAGTGAAAATGCATAACACTTACCTCACTGTGTTTGACAAACATAACACTTCTAGAAAACCTATATAAATGATTTCTGTACAGTTAGTATTGTTCCAAAAAAAAAGTGCTAATCAATTATTTAAAACCCTGGACCAGTGAGATAGACAAAATCAGTATAATAGTATGATCTGCAGACAACAAAGCCTTCTTCCAATACATAAATTAGAGGAAGGTGAAGGGGGAGATTAGGCCTCAGAAAACAAGGGAAGGGGGAAGGTATCACAAACCCACTCCTGAGGGTCAGGTCTACTGAGCTCAAAGTGCCCACCCATAAGTGCAATCCGTGACAGGGGAGCAGGGATACCCTCCTCAATTTTTTCCACAGAATTTGCTTCTACTCCCTCATACCATTTCAAAAACAGACATTGCTTTGTGGCGAGTTCCTCATAGCTCTTGTCAGGGCTTCTCCGGAGCTTACAGAACTTAACCCTGTATGCTTCAGGAATTAGTTCATACTTCTTAAGTAAAGCCATTTTAAGTTTTTCATTATTGTGACTGTCCATGTGGCCTAGCACCTCATGTCCTTTGCCAGTAAGTAGCAGGGATAGCTGGAAGCTCCAGAACTTCCTGGGTATTCTGGGCTGGATACAGACCTTTTCAAACGAATTTAAAAATGCATCCATATCCTCCCCTCTTTAAATTCAGCTATTAATTTTGAATTAAACTTATACCCCAGCCCTGTAGTTTCAGGTCCACCCTTGCCACTTATCTCCTCTGGCATTGGCTGTTGGGAGTCTTAGCCAATCCAGCTCAAATTCCCTCTGGTGCTCTATTTCCTCTCTCTTAGCATCTCTCTCTAAAGCTGTTTTTCATTTTCCTTGACCTCTCTCTGAAGCAGATTTTCTGTTTCCTCGGCCTCTCTCCAATGCTGGTTTTCATTTTCCTGCATCTCCAGCTTGAACTTCCTCTGCTCGAATTCCCTTTGCTGCAGGGTTTCAAACCTTTTCTGCTTGAATTCCAGCTCCAATCTCCTCAATTCTAGCTGCAGCCTGATCCCTTCTGGCTTCAGCTTTGGGGTGACCTTCCCCTGGTGCTGCGGCACTGGGTTCCCTTTGGTCTCGCTGTCCTCCTCCCTGGGACTAGACTCTACGATGGACCCTGGCACCTCCACGCCCATAGTCTGGTCCCTTTCAGTTACCGGCTGTGACTCAAGGTCCTGGGCAGTCGCTTGCTCATTGGCTGCCACAAGAGCCTCCATAAGGTGCTTTTTAATTCACCCCTCGCACTGGACCCCTCTTTCCTGACACAACTTCTTTAGGTAGTCTGCAGTGTATTCAGTGTAGATGGAAACCATCTCTTTCCTAACTACTGCTACACTAGCTCGGTAGGGAACTTTATACTGTAACCAAATTATATTTTCCAAATCACTGCCTTGATTGTGTATGGACTGCTTTCAGTTTATCAATCTGATACACTGGCCTCAAATCCAACTGTTATGCTTGTGCTGCCAATATCTCTTGAATGCACAATGCAACCAGATCTTTCAGATCCCAATGCTGCCACCAGATTTGTCCCGAACCCACTCCTGAGGGTCAGGTCCACTGAGCTCACAGTGCCCACCTGAGTGCAATCCATGATGGGGAGGCAGGGATATCCCCCTCGTGCCCTTTTAGAATGATTGCCAAGGTCACTACTGAACACCCACCATGAGGACCTAGGGCATCCCTCTAAACTCTGAATAAGGGCACAATACCAGTCTCAAGTCTTGTAGCCAAATATGAATCCTTCTCGGTTGTTACACAAATGGGGAAGATCCAGATGTCATACTCTCTTTGGGGTAGCTGTGCTCCTTTTGTCTTCTCCAACAGGACATGCAACAACCTGGTTCAAAATCCATACAGACTCTTGCTCGACTGGTTGCTTATGGAGGCACCCTTTAGTGATAACAGTTTGTCACAGATTATTAATAACTGTTCCACAATTCACACACAATTTAAAAAATTCTCACTAGATTTCTTAAAAACAAATGTTTTACTAAAATACTTAAATAATCATACAGTTAGAACTAAAAAATGCACTAATTTGGTCACAGAATAACAGAAATAAAAGTGGAAAATATACATGAAAAACACACTATAATGGTTATCTAAAGTCTACTTTAAGTATGCAGTAAATTGAAGTCCAAGGAGAGTAAGTGAAAGATTCAGTTTCCTTTGTGCTGGCAATCTTGCTCCTTGTATTGTTAGTAGAAGAGTGTCCCTTGTAGAAGCTCAGCAAAAATGAGAGAAAGTGCTCTGGCTCAATTCCTTAAATAGCCAGTCAAAGTCTGAGTTTGGTCCTACGCATTCTTGTAGGCCAGTAGATGTTCACTCATGTGCTTTCCAAAATTGTCTTATTAAGGTTCTGACATCACAACTTCCTGGCACATATAATAATCATGAACATGACTTGAGTTAAAACTTTGATTTCTCAGGATAACACCCTGTAAGCTAATTTCACAGTGTACTGTCAATAATAGCCATTTCACTAAATCCTGGGCTCCGAAGTGACAGCTTTACAAGAGGGGATGGCTTCCCTCCATTTATTACCACTGCGTCCCTCAATTGAGCCCAGAAGGGATCTACACTCCTAGAAGTATAATTTCAGGCTTCCTGCTACTAAAAGCCTGTCCTACTCAGTTCATAGAGGGATGTCAAATATTTTTGCAAGACAGTTCTCTCCCTTGAAGTGATTTGGCTTCCTGCCCAGCAAGCTTCCCCCTCAGGTCAGAGGAAGGTCAAACATTTTATAAATCCAGTCTCTCTCTCTCTCTCTCTGACACTGTCATCCATTTTCCTTGTAGCAGTTTAAACATATACAAAATATAACTGAATATAACACCATATATCTATACATCTGACTGGCAGTGGCATAGCTCTCTACATCAGGAACCTCTTGTGTATGAGCCATAGGTAAAGGCTGAGATGACGAATGAGTACATTGTTTTGGTGGTTACCAAAAGGCCCCAAGAGGGACTGCTCATCAAGAGGGCCAAGGCATCAAGGGCACCATGATGCCACCTATGGAAATCAGGTGCACCCTGGCAGAAGACAAAGATTAAGCCAGTTAAATCACAGGGGGTGGATAAGATTAATTCTGCCTCCAGGTTAAAGGAACAACTGGCAGGTTCTCCTATGATACTCTTTTAGGAGTCCTTTTATATAAATGTAGTATTGGAGGACTGGATGGTGGCCAATGCGGTCCACATCTTCAAGAAGGGGGAACAGTTGAATCAGACAAATATAAGCCAGACAGCGTGATATCAGTGCTGGGCAAGGTCTTGGGTGGTAGAGTGGGTGGGGATTCCCTAAAATCAGTACATGTTTGAATAGCACACTTTTTGGTCCCTGCTTATGATGTGGGGTAGATGTAATGAACCTAGAGTTCCTTCAGACCTTAAATTATTATGTTAGTATGTAACCTGAAGGGACCTCATACACAGTCTGCCTAGGGTGTCACTTCTATGGTGGTTGTCAGCAGACCCAAAATCTGTAGGAATCTGGGCATACCTGAGCCTTACACAGGTAGTTACCTCCTCGGCCTATGTGTGTGTGTGGGGGGTTACTCATTGTATTTGATCTTTCTTTTGGGTATGGTGATAGCTGACCTGGGGGTGGAACCAGTCAGCTGGTCTGACCATCACTCATAAGGTTCAGCTTCAGAGCTCCACCAATAGATCTGCCCCTATGGAGATGGTTCAGTACTGCCCTTTAAGGGGAGTTACCCCCGGTGATCTATCGGGATTGCTGAACCTATCAGGTTTGTTGGGTGAATGCATGAGTCCAGGTGATCTCATATTAGCCTATAATTAGGCTGTGGGAGACGCCCTGGACAAGATTGCTCCTGTTCATGTTCAGCCTCTCACCCTTTGCCCAAGGAGCCCTTGGTTTGATGGTTCCTTGAAGGAGTTGAGGCATGTTGGCCGAATGATGGAGAGAGAGTCCTGCCTTGATGCTGACAGACTTAGGTTGATGTCACATTATGATGGCTATCAATCAGAAATCACCCATAAGAAGGCAGAATTTCTGTCCAGGGAGATTTCTGCTGTGTAGAATGGACTGGCTTAGCTTTTCCGGACTGTTGACAGACTGGATTGCACAATCTGTCTCCAGCACAGAGAAGCCTTTTCTCAGCTGAAATGTGAGGAGGTCGCTCAATTCTTCGCACATAAGGTTGCCAGCATCAGGTCTGGCATTGACCCGACCTCCCCTATTACTGATTGTAGAGATTGGCAGGAAGTGGCATGCACTCGGTCTGTCTGGTCAGATTTCATCCGGCCAGAATTCACAGACATTGTGAAGATCATCCAAACACTGCACCCAACCAGTTGTAGTTTGGATCCGGGACCTACACCCATTTTAGTGGGATATGTAGATGTGACCTGCCCAATCCTTGCTGAAGTTGTCTGGAATTCCTGGGGGGGGTCTTCCCAGACCCCCTCAAGGAGGTGGTCGTTCGACCACTCTTTAAGAAATCCTCCTTGGATCCAGACTGTCTAGCTAACTACAGGCCTATCTCTAACCTGCCATTTGTTGGTAAGGTTACTGAAAAGGTGGCTGCGCTGCAATTGGACGATCACCTTACAACTCACAATGTCTACGATACTCTCCAAACTGGTTTTAGGAAGCAGCATAGCATGGAAACTGCACTTGTCTGGGTACTGAATGACCTCCTAATGGCAAAAGATCGAAAGACATGTACCATTCTGGTCCTTCTTGATCTCTCTGCTGCATCTGACACTGCAGACCATGGTGTGCCGTTGGAGTGCCTGCATCATCTCTGTGGGCTATCTGGTACAGACCTCAAATGGTTTCATTCGTTCCTCATGGGCAGGTCTCAGAGAGTTGCCACTGGAATTTATTCCTCTGGCGTGCACCCCCTGCCCTGCGGGGTGCCGTAGGGCTCCATTTTGGCCCCGTTGTTGTTTGCAGTGTACATGCTGCCATTGGGAGATATCATCAGGTGATACAGTCTGAGTTTTCATTGATATGCAGATGATACTCGGCTGTATATGTCCTTTCTACCCAGACAGAATGACGCACTATCCATGGTAAAAAATTGCCTTACCGAGATCAGAATTTGGATGAGTACCAGCTGGCTGAGACTGAATCCAGATAAGACTGAAGTGTTGGTAGTGGATCCTGGTCATCTGGGAGCGGGTTTGGGGGCTGGACAGCCATCAAGTTTATTGCTTGATGGCATACCGCTCACTACCTCAGACCAGGTGCGTAACCTAGGTGTTATTTTTGGTCAAGGTCTGACACTAAAATCCCAGGTGTTGGCTGTCATCAAATCCTCTTTTTACCATCTGAGGAATAGCACCGGGTGAAACACTTGGTTCCTCCTGATGATCTTCCAACATTGATCCATGCCTTTGTCACTACCCGCCTTGATTAGTGCAATTCCCTCTACCTAGGGCTACCAGGGGTTGATATCTACCACCTGCAGCTGGTGCAGAATGTGATGGCCAGGCTTTTGACTGGGACCTCTAGGTCCAGTCATATTATGCCTGTGCTCTGCAAGCTGCACTGGCTGCCTGTTCAGTGGTGGATCACCTTTAAGGTTGACTTGCTAACCTTTAAAGCCCTACATGATCAGGGACCCCGTTACCTGCAAGACCTCCTGGTACACTACTGCCCCCTCCGTCCTCTCTGATTCACCGAGGGATTGCCAGAGATTTCCAGGGTGCAACTGAAGACATCTGGTGCCCCAGCTTTTTCCTTTTCGGCTCCAGCCCTGTGGAATTATTTTCTACCTAGTCAGTTAAGAGAATGCCTGACCATCGACGGGTATAAAATTGAGCTACAAACTTATCTATTTACTCTAGCCTTCCCTAATTATGGTTAATTTGTTTTTATTGTTTCTGTTTTAACTCATATTTATATTTGTCTGTATCCGATACGTACAGCCTTGGTTCACAAAGGTATATAAAAATAAAGCTTGATTTGATTCTGAAGGCAGATACAATCCTCTGGATTCTGAATTGATGAATCTTCATTATGAGGATCTCTATCCTCTGCTGACAGAGGAACACTTATGTTAGATCTGTGTAAATATTTGCCCCTGAATGTTTATTTATTTTATTTTATTTAGCATTCTTTAGGAATTACAACCTTTGAGTCAAGCACTCATTTACAAAGGCTCCATGTCAAAGTACAGAAACAGACATACAATATACACAGTAACAGCATAGTGGAGTTACTAGGTTACAGACAGCAACTTAAAGTTTCTACAGAAATACAATTACTGCAGCAGTTTGTATTGTTCAAACAAGATTCAGTAGTTACATTAAAACATTTAGCACTGGCTTGCTTGGAAGGTTACCACTTTGAAAATACAGAGAAGTGGAGAACTAGTGAGGTAACAGGTGCAGGCAGCCTACAATGGCACTGTGAAGAGGTTGTTATAGAGGTAGTGAGCAAGGTAGAATCTAGCTAGGTGGTATACTGACAGTGCCGTGAGGCAAGTATATTTTTTTTGAGTGCTACTTAGAAGGGACCCAAGTTGGAGATGGAGGAGATCTCAGAGGGGAGTTCATTATACCAGGCTGGTGCTCTGTAAGGGAAGGACCTTTGGGCTAGCGAGGTCCTGACCCTTGGTATCGACCACACCTATTTGCTGGAGGTGCGGGTGTTCACCGAAGTGTGGATGGATTGGATTTAAGCAGAAAGCACTGGGGGGAAGTTCCAGGTGTATTTTTTTAGTTAGGAGAAATGTTTGGTAATGTATTCTCTCATCCAGAGTTAGGTTTGTCAGGGAATACAGGTTGCGGGTATGGGTGCACTTATCTGCCCCAGATAAGAGCCTGCACACTTTGTTAATGGCCAGATAGATTTTATTAAGTGCTGTGTGATCAGCAGCTGAGTAGGCAGTAAGCCCGTAATTGACAGGAGAGAGGACTGAGGTGGTGACGGCCAGGTTAAGGGCTTCCAGGGGTAAGCAATTTTTGTGCCTATATAGTATCCCTATGCAGGCATTTACGGCTGAGGACAGGTGGATAATGTGTGAGTGGAAGGAGAGGCAGGAGTCAAATGTTACTCTCAGGTATTTTTAAGTGTGTACCTGCTCTAATGGAAGGAGAGAGTGGGAGAGAATTGAAAGCTGAATATACTTGGTCTTTCTCTGATGCTGGGCAAAGAGCTTTGGTCTATGAACCAGCTCTCAATCTGGTTAAACACGTACTGGAGGGAGGATTGCAGAGAACTCTGATCTTGGTGTGGGACGTAGAGAACTGTGTCATCTGTATACAGCAGTAGATTACCATAGCAGAACTTGGGCAGGGTGTTCAGGCAGATGCTGAATAGCAGACAGCCAAGGATGGAGCCCTGGAGGACCCCGGACTGGACTGGCAAGGTGGTGGATAGGATGGTGTTTATTTTGACGCATTGTGACCGTGCTGTGAGGTAGCTGGTTAACCAGGAGATGGGTACTTTGGATAGGCCTGTGTGGTGGAGTGTGCTTAGAAGTAAGGGGTGGGAGACTGTGTCAAAGGCCTTTGACAGATCAATGAAGATAGCTCCCACAAGGTGTTTTCTATCCAGGGCAGAATGAATGTAGTTAGAAAACTCAGTAAGGGCTGTAGTAGTGCTGTGCCCAGATCTGAAGCCATGTTGTTCCCTGCACAGTAGGTTGTTAGTAAGTAGATAGTCAGTGAGTTGGGTGGCTATGATCTTTTCAAGGGCTTTTGAGAGTGGGGGGAGGATGGAGATGGGTCAGTAATTATTGGGGGATGTATTGTCACCACACTTTAGTATAGGGGTGATTGTGGCCATCTTCCAGGTTGACGAGAATTGCCCCAAAGGGAGTGGTTTATGAGTTCAGTCAATGGGGGGAGAGCAGTATCAAGTACTAGCCAAAAGATTCTCATATCAAATGAGTCCTTGCAGTAGCAGGAACCACTGAGGGCATTGGTGAGAAAAGGCCTAGCCTCATCCACAGTGACTACCCAGAAGTGGAAGGGGGGATACTGCAAGTTAGGAGGTAGGGTTACCGGAATGGGGTAGAAGCAGTTGATCGGGAATACCGCATTTGGTTCAGAGAAAGACACATGTTTCAAGTTCTGAGAGAGCTGTAGGGAACCTATGTTCACTAACCATCCGTAATCTTGCCAAACCTGCAGTGTCCTACTCTGTACTAATCTGTAAGCTAGTGATCTCAATCAGCAATGTTCTGATCAGAATATTGTCCAGATATGGGTACACATGGTGATCCTCCCTCAAGACGAGGACCACAATCACTATTGGGATGTTTGTGGAAGCTCAAGAGTTTAAGTCAGCCTGAAAGGAAAAGCCTGGCACTGAAAATTCTGGTCTTGATCATGAACCTCAGAAATCTCTGAAAAGAACAAATTGATGGAGGCCAGGAAATTCCCTGTCTGAACTACTCCAACAACTGAATTGACGGATTCCCATACTGAACCTGACTGGCTTTACAACTGTATTCGGGCTCTTCAGATTGAGAATCCAATAAAAAACATCCCAGTTTGTGAGCACTATGAAGTAAATCAAGTAGAATTACTCTTCTCTCTCAAAGAGATGTTGGTCTCAGTTCTTCTTTGTTGAGCAGAAGAGTCCAGGTCTGGTCAACTGCTTGGCGCTTCCTGGGTGTTTCTGATACTGGAGACTGGAAATAACCCTCACTTGAGGAAAGTGTTGAGAACTCTATTGCACAGCCTTGAAAATTGATCTCCAGTGGCCTGTCTTCTGACATGGTGCGGGTCCACCTATTGTAAAACATCCGTAGATAACATATGAGTTCTGATGAACCAGAATGGGCCAAAACGCATGAGTTGCAGAGGACAAGGATGGACCAGCAAACCATCATGTGGAGTTACTGCCTCTGCGATCTCAACCTACAAAACATTTGTGAGAGAAAGACCTTCTGATTCCTAGAGTAACTGTTTGAGAGTTGCTGACTTTTTGTTCATTGTAGTGAAACCCTCTTTTCCTTTATGTCCTTTAGTATTTCATCCAACTTAGGACTGAACAACATTTCACCTGCAGAAGGAATGAGAAAAATGCATCCCAGAGCTCTGATTCACTGCCCAATTCCTCAACCGTACAGCCCATATGGCTGCAACAGAGGCTGCTGACCCTCTTGCAGAGAGTTGCAGCAAGTCTACTAAGAAATCTCTTAAAAAGGAAATGTCCATTTTCACCAACAGAACTCAATTTTGTACCAAAGAAACCTTTGCTAAGCCATCTGCTAAGGCAGTAGTCCATTCATGTAGGAGACATGCTACAAAGCCAAGGCTGACAACACCATTCATGTGGAACCTTAAATGGGATAAGCTACTGTATAGGCTAACCCCCAAAAGGAGAAAAGGACAGAATACACAATGCTGAGGGACTGAGATTGTCCTGAGGGAGATAAAAATACCCCAATCTTACTTTTAACATCAGGCTAGGCGATAGTCTGGCAGATCACTTTCAGCAATTTTTAAAAATATTTGTGACACCCTTAAGTTAATTTAGACTGGCAGAATGCTCAGACCTCCAAGGAGCAGAGGTTAAAACAGCAGAAACCCTAATTAACTGTCAAAAAATGGGTATAATTTGAATTTGTAAATAATGTGTGCTGAGAACACACATAATTTCTCTGTGGTAAGTTACTAAAAGGAAGCAAAACAATAAAGATGGAAAGCACAGATCAAGACGAAGTGTCCCAATGCTTGCTTCTTGTCCCTTCAACTGACACAGTTCAACTGAGCCACATTCTGTTAGTGGAATGTTGATGCAAGCAGGGTTTGGTGATGATGTCAAAGCTTTGTGACTGTGTCAGTGTCCCTGGTAGGATGCTATAACTACCTAGCAGTTACGAATAACCAAGTGACAATCTGAAATGATAGCAAAATCCCACTTTATTAATTTGAAATTACTCCACCCAGTACAGCCCATGAGATGCAGCATTTTGTTTCCATGAGGGTCCCAGGAAGAATGGTTGCAGGTAACATAGTTTGGCAGGAATAGTTACATACAGGCTAAAATATAAAAGGCAACAAAAAAAACACTATAAAGTACGTGCAAAAAATATAGTGAGGAGGCAGTATAACATAGTGGTTAAGAGCACTGAGCTGCAAACCTGGAGAACGGGGTTTGAATCCCACAGCCACCACTTAAATATGGTATGACCATGAGCAAGTCACTTAACTTCCCTGTGCTCCCAGGATGCACCTGGAAACAAGACTCAGCTTTGTGTGCCTTTCCTAGCCAAACATTGTAAAACTAAATAAACAGTAATCAAAGCCAGCTAACCAGTTGGGGGTCACAGCAAAGAAAGAGAATTAGCATTACTATGCAACATGATAACAGTCAGGAGAGGGGGATACCAGCCAAAAACAAATACAGGGTGTTCAAAGATGGCTGGAAAGACTGGACTTGAACACTTGGCATCACACAGTTGGTGTGAGAGAAATGGGAAGGAAAAAGTTAAAGGCTTGGATTTTTTGAGCTGGTATTTTTTTTAGGAGTCTAAAAAACAAAACAAATAAAAAAAAAATGACACACAGGCTTGGATTCCACTCTCCACCAGCATCTAGATAAGGGCTGAGTAATAAATCTCAGACACAGTGACCAAGAAGGGGAGTGGACATGTACTCACAGACTCACAGTTTAAAGGGATTGGATCACTCAAATGTAAACTTAAGGTTAAAAGTTAATATAATTGGACACTGATAGGTGTTCAGCCTGACTGGGACAATTAAATACATACATGGTAGATGGTTGGTGCATTCAAAGGGGGAATAGGAATCACCTATTCTCAAGAGAGAATATAAGATGCTGAAAGACAGTTAGTGGGGACTTGCTCTTGGAGTTGTTGGGGGAAGCTACATCCGAGAGGCTAAGCTTGGGCCGACCCTTCGAGCTATGTCCGTGGGAGCTGGCAGATAGCATATGGTCCAGTTTCTCTTGATGGATAGGGAAAGGTAAGAAAAATAATAGCATATCTCAGTAGTAGCCATTACTTTTGTCATCTGTTACCTAAAAACATTTGTTTACTTTTCCTGTAACAGTGTTATTCACTTGTGTTAAACATATATATCCTGTAATGCTACTTTTGACCTTCTGTTAAGTAAAAAGCTATTTATTTACTCAACAGTTGTGGCTGTGATTTCAATTATTTCTAAGGTAATTTATGACTTCCACTAGCTGAGGCAAAACTCTGTTTAGCATCTGCCACCCGAGAGACACACTACCAGGCTTTAATCTGTGCAAATGCATGTTTGACATCCTAGTTCTGTGCAAGGGGGAGTTCGGTGCTGGGCAAACCCAGCTGGTGGCAGCAAATACCCAAAGACAAACACCTTTCTGAAAGATGTTACAGCCCAGACAGAGAGGTGGGTTGTCACAGCTGGCATCAGCAGCACTAACATAGCAACAAAACGTTTGCATTTCATGCCATTACGCTCTTTATTAAGGGCAACTTATCAGTCTTAGCTGTTGATAAACTGTAAGGGACGTAGCTACTACTGTCATGTAAATACCTTGAAGTAATGAAAAACAGAATGGTTTGAAATTTAGTGCAACTGAGTTTTCAGCAGCCAACTGCGTTTGTTTTTTTCCAATGGTGGCTGGACCCCCTCTTCAAGGAAACACAAACTTAACTTCATAATACATACTGTTCAAAGTAAACATCATTGAACCTTCATGAACAAATGTTTAAGTAAAAAATAACTCACAACAGGGTGTATAATTATACAGTGATAAGGTAATGTTGAGAAGGTGGTACAAGGGAATAATGGCAGTGCAGGCAGCAGACTTTATTTTCTGCCTACAGTGCCATTATTTCAAGGTCAACGCCTGCAACATCACATTATTGCTTGTATGGCAAGTGAAAATATCTGTTAAAAAAAGAAAGACAAAGAAGTATTGCCATAAGTAAAAAATATTTTTTTAAATTAACTAATTTATGAATTAACTGGGTGTCACAGTAAACCAGGAGTTTGACTCAATTTTTACTTGCTTGGAACCTAGCCTCTGACAGAATGCTCTCGAGGTGAATGTTAGGTCAAAAGCCTACTACCATACCTAGTGTGGCTTTATCAGATTGTTTGCGTACCTCGTGTGCCTTTGTAGCCTGATAAAGGCACACTAGATCCATATATGCTATCTGACTTGCGCTGTAGATCTCCACTCTCTTCAAAGCTAAGTTGATACACTCCACTCACTTCAATGCTAAATTGATGCACGTCTTGGGGTGAAAAGCCAAGAGCTGTTAGTGTTACTGCTTATCCTGCAGTCAGTTATTGTGCTTATAAAGCGGCTCACTGTAATTTAAGAAACTGGCTTTTGACTATAAAAGGAGATATGAAAAGTATGCATTGATGTAAAATGTTCTTTTTGTTTATTCATGAAGTTAATAACCAAGCAATTTATGCGTTTATTTTAAAATTGGTAACCGGGAAAAGCACACTGAGCCAAAGTTCATTTCCAGCTGTGACCGGGGAGACAGAGAATGGGAAATACAACAATAAAAACTTACTCAAGTATTACTGATTAATACAAAGTAAAGTACAGAGTACAATTAAACAAATTACAAATGGCCATAGAAAATAAACGTAGTTAAACAAAGGTACAAATGTACAGTTTTGTTATTCAAATAACGAGACAAAAGCTGGAGAAATATATAGAAGTGTAGATGTAAAAAAATAAGAATGAGCCTGATAAAGGTTGAGGTACAACATAGATGGAGGTCCAAACAGGAGGGTTGGCAGGCAAACACACTGCATTCAGGAGAGTACATTTAAAAAAAAAAATTAAAAAATCAGACGGGGCAACAAAAATAGGAGAAAGCAAAAGACACGATAAGTAAGCATTAAGCCATGCCGAGGTGGCATCTAATGCTGGATTAATGCATGGTTGGGAGGGCAAACAACAGCCCAACCATGCATTAATCGCATTAGATGCCACCGTCGGAGTGGCTTAATGCGCTTGTAACAACATAACACATGGAGTCAGTGTGTTTCGAAAAGGTTTTTACTGCACTTCAACAACGTGTAACAGAACAGCTTTAATATGCTGATGCGGTGAAAGCATTGACTAGTACTACTTAAACACAACAGTGTGCCTCACATGCTAGTCCAAATTATTTAGCGGTCTACATAGGTATTAGTCTCATACTGGTCGCTGGAGGTCTGCGGTGGACTGCTGCCTCGCCGCAGTGTGCGGGATGCTGAGAAATGTGCATCTTGCCTTGGTCACTTCTCCTTGCTGCCCTGAGATAGCTCCGATGTCGCCCGCGCACCACTTTCCTGCATGGTGTTTCTCTCTGCCCGTCTGCTATCTATTCCCATTGTGCGCAGCTGCTTTTTCACCCCTTCCCGTTTCCGCCACTGCCTAGCTTGTCGCCCGCTCCCTGCCCAAGACTAGAATCTCTCTCAGAGTTGATTCTCAGCTCTCCCCGGTGCTGCTTACCTAGCTGTCTGGCTGCTCCTGGTACTTCAGTTTTGAACACGGCAGGTATGCTGGATTAGTCTCCGCTCCGACTTTGCCCACATGATCGACTTCAGCCAATCGCGCCTCCCCATTTTCCCATTGAGTTTCTTGCCATGTTACAAGTCACGTTGTGTCTGTGTTGCACTGAGCCATTTTGCCTTTGTTTTTCACTATGGGGCACTGACGCCACCAGCCAAATACACAAACAAGAACAACTTACCAGGCAGGCAGAAAAACAAAGGAAGGAGGATTACAGGAAGAAACTGATTACTTGAACTCAGACATGGCAAATGGGGGGGTCCTACTGTTGGTGTGGCATGGCAGCACATATTTTGGTTTATGTTTACATGGGGGGGGCAACAGTGCATCAGTTTTGACTGTAAGTTTAAAATTCCTGGCTATACCCCTGGGCCCCAAAACAGGGATAGTAGGGGCTCCAACGGAGGAGGAATCAGAGATGGGAGTAACAGGAACAGGTGGGGGCATGAAGGACTTTAAGCAGGAGCTGAAAGTAGTTGTGGGAAGGCAAGAGATGAGGGAAACAGGTTCCAGAGGGAGGGAAAGCAACAGGAGAAGGCTGACTGCCCAGCAGAGGGGTGAGGATGGGAAAGGGCGAAGGTACAAGGATCCCTGGAGCAGAGTGAGTATAAGGCCCAGGGAATGGGAGAAAGGAGTGAGGACAGCTAAAGGGGGGGGACCAAAGTAGAATTTAGAAATGAATGAGGCACAGTGGGACTGATGACATGAGGACTGTGGGAAGATGGATAGGGAGGAGTATAGGCAGCAGTGTTGAGAATGAAAGGGAGAGTTGGTAGCAAAGTCACAAAAGATATTATAGAGGATGTCCAAAGGAAGAGGAGGGGGTAGTGCCGTAGAGCACACCCATATAGTCAAAAACCTGAAGCAACGTATTGGTAGCTAGCTCCAGATGAAATTTAGCAGACAAGCAGTCTTTATTGTGGTTCAAGGCACCCAGTTTCGGGCAGATCTTGGAGTGGATGGCATCGATGTTGACAGAGAAGTCAAGCTTACAAGCCACACACCAAGACGCTTGAAGGAAAAAGGCACGTCAAGGGGTGAACCATCCACGGTGGAGGAAACAGGAAGGGGGGAGAGCTTGCCCAATTGTTGTCTGGTGCCAAAGGTCATGGACACTGTTTTCTTAGTACTGACCCAGAGTTGGCTGGGGAGGAACCAGCGCAGGATGTTTCATAATTCTTGCTGAAGCAAGCCTTCCACCTCTACAGTCGAAGGACCAGAGATGTAAATAACTATCATCTGCATACATGTAAATGTGAGTTAGCACAAGAAGAGGGAAGGCTGTTTAGGAAAATGGAAATAGAGTATAGAATCCAGGATACAGCCCTGTGGGACCAGTCTGTATATGGGCTGGGGAGGTGACAGGATACCTCTACCTCTACTGATTGTTGATAGCCCGTAAGGTAGGAATGGAACCATTCAACAGCAGAAGCTGAAAGGACGACCAAGCTCAGTTTACCCAGGAGTGGTGGATGGGCCATGGAGTCAAAAGCTCTGACCAAATTGGTAAAAATGGCAGCTGTGATGTGCCCCTGAAGGAAGACTAGCAAGAGATTCTGGGGTACAGAAGTGTACTAGTTACACAGATTTATAAATACAAAAAATTTGTGACTTGCAGTACCTTATTTTCAACAACTTTGCTCCTTAACAGACACACACACACACACACACACACACACACACAGATGAAAGCATTCGCACTGCTTCATCACAACAGCTCGACTCGGGGGGGGGGGGATACAAAAACAATCACCCACCTTTATGGTAGAAAATGATTCCATGCCATTTAGAAGTGTGCCTCTGAGTACACAATGCAAATGATGCCGATTGTGCAAAGTTTTGCAAACCACAGTACAATGGCAAAACAGCTGAGGAACTCTATGAAATTCTCAGTCTCAGCAGAGAAAGCCTGAGGTTTAATTATACACTTGCAAGTCTATACCATTATTTTGCAAGACTATTAGCTGGTATATTGTTGTTAAATATTTTCCTTTAACACACACTGTGAAACAAGACATTTTACATAGCGAAAAAATACAGTGCAGCGTAAATATGTAACCAAATGATTAGCAATATTAAACGTCAAACCATGTACGTTTAACAAAAAAATATATCTATTCTGCTAGTTGAGGTTCCGTATGAGAAATTAACCTCTCTCCCCTCTTAAAGAGCTGCTGATGCCTCAGAGAAAACTTTGAAAAACATAATATTTAGGTACAATTTAGTTTGCATTCTATATGTATTAGACAGATTTCTCCTCCCCATTACTGAGACATTTTCATGGAAACATGCTCTATATCCTTTAGACTTCATCTGCCTCTTTAGCTTACTCCCTACTTTATTACCGTAATTACATGACAGGGGTATCGATCTGTTGGTAAAGATACCTGTCATCGGTCCGATTTACATTGCGCTGAGGATTGATTCGTCATTCGTCGGATGAGATTTACACGACGGTGCTGCTAGTGGTATTGATTCTTCCGCGCATGTGTCCTACTGCTTGAGGGAAGACAACTGAGGGACAACTAGCCTCGCGCATGAAGACAACCGAGGGACAACTAGCCTCATGGTTGCGCATTTTAATCATTTTCAGATAGGAAACAGTGCGCATGCACAATGAACCGATCCAGCACCAGATCAAATCTACATGCTGCTGCACAGACCGAAGACAAGTTAATCAGTGCACTTGGATTGATTCCTGCATCGATGCAGGAATACCAGAAGTGGCGATTTACATGCGGTCCTGGAATAGGTTGTACGAGTATCGATCATTCTACAACCGATTCCAAGTCTGCATGTAAATAGCTTATATGTCATAGTCTTCTAGTGTGACATCACAATCTGTTGCCATGGGACTAATTGTCATGCCACAAATAGATCATTATGACCTTGGGTAGAGAGAAGGCAACAAGAATAGATGAACACTTTGGAAGCAAAGATCCCATTTTCATGCAAATTAACTCAGTAATAAATAATGGGGAGGAGTAATATAGAGGATAATGGCTGGGGTTATGAAGTTTACCACGCTGTAAACCCCTCGAGCGCTTGCCAGGCTGACCTTGTAAACCTCGAGCGCAAAACTCGGGAGGTTTACCATCGGCATGACAACCGCAAGAGGGTTTTTTCAACGCTGTAAACTTCATAACCCCAGCCATTGTCTTTTATAGTGTATGGGGTTGCAACAGTAATACTTTCAGGACAGAACGGGAAAAGCTCTTAATTGTTGCTTGTGGGCTTCGGTTGAACAGTTTAAACCGATCGTGGTGGCGCGATCAAAATTCAGGTGCTACAACTCAGCGCACCCAACTTGATTCGATCTCAACACCGATCTGACAAAGGCAAGCAAGGTTTATAGTGCCGACATCAGATTGAGAGATTACAAGATTGTTAGACAGCAGCATGCCATACATAATAATAAGGCCCACACATTATGGCCCAGATATTCAAAAGGGTTGCACGTGGTGCAACAGTGTTGCACCATGCACAATCCACTGATGCGTCCCAGTGCGATATTTAAAAGGGAAAAGTGCGCCGCACAAATCCCAATGCGCCGGAGCGCATCAGTAATGTATGCAGGCACAGGTGGGGGGGGCGTGCCCATGCATAACCTGCACAGCCCGATATTCAGCCCGGGCTGTGCAGACTCATGCATGCGCAACCCCTACCTGTGCCTGCACAAAGTTACGCCCCCCAAAAAAGGAACAAGTGATGGCCACCCACAGGTGAGCTGCCGCACTGCAGGGTGCAACACAGCAGCTGCCACCTGTGGGTAGCCACCTGATTCCACCACACCTGGCGCGACCCCCATGCCCGATCGCGGGCATCTGTAATAGCCCCCCAAGTCCAATATCCTGGTGGGTCCAGTGGACCGCTGAGCCGACTGGGGCATCATTCATCACCCCCAAGTCCCTGGTGATCTGCTGTACCCCACCCCACCCACCCACTGAGCTCCACCACCCCATCCCCGTCAGCTGGCAGGTGGCAGCACCCCACCTGCGGCCGCCCGCTGCCTGACAGCTGGTGGGGCTGCGCCCATGGTTCAGAGCATGAGCCAATCGGGCACGCCCATACCATCTCAGTCAGAAGTGTGAATGAATCATATCTGACTGTAGTATGGTATGGCTGCATGCCCATTGGCTCATGCCTGAACCAATGGGCGCAGCAGTCTACCGAGCCGTCAGTCGGCAGACAGCGGGATGGCAGGCGGGGGTGCTACCGCCCGCCGGGTGATGGGGGCGGTGGTGGGGCCCAGTGGGCGGGTGGGGTGGGGACACTAGATCACCAGGGATATCGGACTAGGGGTGATGAATGATGCCCGTGATCGGGCTCAGTGCGTCCACTGGACCACCAGGGATATCAGACTGGGGGGGGTGATGAATGATGCCCGCGATCGGGCTCAGCACGGTCCACTGGACCACCAGGGATATTGGACTTGGGAGGGAGGGAATACAGTGATGCCCGTGATCAAGGCACACAGGTCCACTGGACCACCAGGGATATTGGAAGTTTTTTTCTCTTACGGGACTTCCTGCGATCAGGCTGCAGGGGGCGACAGTCCCCGACGGCTGCTGCCTGGCAGGGCGCAAGGCGCAAGTCATCGGGGATTGGCGCACCTACATGCTAATGGCATGCAAATGGGGATGTAATGAGATGCAAATGGACCCCTGTGCACCTTGCATAACTTATGGCCCCATTTGCATGTCTCCATTTGAATATCGCAGGTGCTGTGCATGGCTCAATGGCACTTGCACCACCGCATCACCATGCTCCACTCTGACCACTTGCGCTGGCACAGTGCCACTGCGCCATGCACAGTGGGGGTGGCCAGGGTGCGATATTCAAAGCTGTTGCGCCATAGCGCAGCTCTGTTGAATATCACACAGGCCACACCCATGCGCAACAAAGTTGAGCTGCGCCCAGGTTTGAGCCACAGCCTGGCACAGTTTGAATATCCGGGCCTATATGTGTAATGCCCCATAGTTGGGGCATACCAGCAATTAAATAAAGTTCAGGGGTTTACAGGTGCCCAGGGTGCCTGCAGTATGTGTGGGCAGCAGGGTACAATAAAAGGGGCCACTGTGAGTGAAGTTTCCCTCCTTGCAAGGAAAAATGCTGTAAACAGTGGACAAAGTGCCCTGTGCACTTGAAACTGGTCCAAAAAAACAGATTTTAATGCAGCTGCATGAGACAACGGCCTGGATGGAATGCTGTGCTGAGCCGCTCATGCACAGCATTCCAATCCAGCCATTCCAGCACTAGAGTTCTAGTTTTTTAAAAATTAAACAGTTTTGGGTAGTTCCTACTGGCTGTGGAGAAGAGAGGATGCAGATGGTTAAGGGGAACCGGTAAAGAGCTTACCAGCGAGTTGAAGCTGTTCCCCCAGGGCCAATCTGCATGCCTGCTCTGGCTCCAGCCAGTGAAGATCCCCGAGGAGCCCCGTTTCGGTCCGCGGTGCCATCGGGGCACCATGAAAAAAGTAATCAGCCATTTGCCGCGGTTTGGGCTGTGTAGCCCCATCGTTTTATTATTTTAGCCCCCCCGAGTATTTTTAAGTGTAAATTCGATCCCTCGTTGGCGGCATAGAAAAGCCGCATCGTGACCGTCTGTTGACCCTCCTGAGGCCCTCTGCCATCCCTCGCTCTGCCTGCAGCACTCCCTCCCACTGCTGGTATACCTCCCGCCTCCCAAGACCGCAGTAGACTATGGAGTGGTGAGTCGGCGGCAGCACTCACTCTGTGCTGACCTCCCAATACTGCAGAGACCTTGTTTTTTATTTTAAAGTGCGCAGGAGGCGCTTAGAAGAGCGGCTGAGCGCCGCAAAGGAAGACTGGGTCAGAAAGACCCTTAATTAATATTTAAGAGGGGACGGGAATAGCGACGCCCATAGGAGGGGCCAGAGAACAAGGCCAGTACAGCAGCCTGTTGAATATTAATGAGAGGGGTAGGACTAGGGTGGCGACTCAGGCCTGAGTGGCATTAGGCTCTTTGTGAGCCAACAGATTTAAACGGGCCCTGCCACTTCTGGCTAAATAAAAGTTTAGAGGGCCCCTGCCAGAAGTTAAGTTGGTACCAGGCACAGTGAAGGAAGGGCTATCAGGCCCATGATTTAATAAGGGCCACTAGGCCCAAAATAAAGTAGGGCTATCAGGCCCATAGTTAAAGAGGACACAAGACCCAGAATATTGGGAGGGCTACCAGGCCCTGTAT
Organism: Neoceratodus forsteri; assembly: GCA_016271365.2. NCBI lineage: Eukaryota > Metazoa > Chordata > Ceratodontiformes > Ceratodontidae > Neoceratodus > Neoceratodus forsteri. Next base: position 586,804,639 of record CM028131.1, read on the forward strand.
TTAAAAGGGCCAATCCAGGCCCATGTTTGAAGGGTAAGGGCTACCAGGCCCAGGTTTAAAGGTAGGGCTACCAGGCCCAGATTAAATGTAGGGCTGCCAGGCCCGAGGTAAAGTGGGCACCAGGCCCACAGCAGTAAAGGGCGCCAGGCCCCAGTAAAGGAAGGGCACCAGGCCCACAGTAGTGAAGGGCAGCTAGGCCCCAGTAAAGGAAGAGCACCATGCCCACAGTAGTAAAGGATGCCAGGCCCCAGTAAAGGAAGGGCACCAGGACCATTGTAGTAAAGGGCACCAGGCCCCTGCAAAGGTAGGGCATCCAAGCCCATAGGGAATAGGGCAGCAGGTGTACGGGCAATTAGTGTAACCAGGCTACACAGCTGGGGAAAGTAGATTAGAGTGCTCAGTGGTAGCCTGATCCTAATGAAGACAGATCCACAGTGAAAAAGGGTTCGACTAAGGGGTGCTTAAGTACACAACCTGTTACAAAGTAACTATCACCTGTTGTATTGGTTCTACAAACTGTTTATTCTTCCAGCATCTCAACTGTTGTGTTATTGCATGAAGCACCGAGACTGTGTTGTATAAGATTAGGATTGTGGTCATTTGCCCCTGACAGCAAACAATTGCCCCAGAAGTGAACAACTGCCCCTGGAAGTAAATATTCCAGTATAACGTGCCCACTGAAGTACCATTGTGCAGAAGCAGGTTCTGAGTCAATCTTCAGCCTCCATCAGCTCTTCACCATACAAATCTTCAGTCTTCATCAGCTCTCCACCATAGCAATCCTCAGCCAGCAGAAGACTGCAGCGACTTCTTGCCCCTTCGTCCGCCGTAGTCGAAGTTGACGTCCTTTGAGAAGTCGTGGCCGCCGGTTCCTGAGCAGCTTGGAAGAAAGACAACCAGAAAGGGTCTCGTCCGTCCCTCCCAGATGCCCGCCAGTAGACAAGTCCATCATAGCCAAGTGTGTTCGTGGCAGCCGTTTCTTATTTTGTTCCCTATCAGTGTGGAATCCTGATCTTCACCTTTCACCTCTTCTTGCTTGTGCCGTCCAGCAACGCCAGGGCAATCCACAGGGTAGCAGCTCAAGTGTGGTGGTCCTTCAAGTGGATCTGTCACCAAAAGCAGCCCAGCAGTTTTACTTCTTCGTCCTTGGTAGTCCTTCTTCTGGATTCTTCACCAAGTCCGGGGTTTGTTTGGCAGCCCTGGTCGAGGGTAGGTGCCAGGAAAACCATAGCAATTCTTCTTCGTCCTTGGCGGCCCTGGTCGAGGGTTGGTGCCGAGGAGAAAGTAGCAGATTTCTTCTCCCATGGCAATCCTGCAGGTGGATCCCTTGCCACGTTTTGGTTCTTCAACCTTGGCAGCCCAGTTCGAGGGTTTTTGTGCCAAGAAAAGAGCATTTTCCTAGTTAGTTTGTTCACGCTCTTGTGTTCCGGCAACCCTGGAGAGTGGGTTGGCCGATGCCTATGGTCTGTTTACCAATCTTTCCATTCCCTGTTTGTGACCTCTCATAGGTCCCCTAGTGAGCTTGGCGCCAAGCAAGAGTTTTCCCCTTTCCATCAGTTGTGCATGAAGAGACGGACATCCTCATCTTATGGACTTATTTGAGACTGTTTGCTGATTGTATTTTGTATGCTTAGCACATGGTACGATAAAGTGATAGTGTGATAAAGCATAAGGTTACATCGCACACATAGATCTCTAGGTGGGCAATTGTCAGAGTCCTGGATAAGAATACTGTAGAGTGACTTTAGATCAATGTACATATAGAGTAATAGAATGGTAACTGTTAGCTTGCATTTATAAGCAAGAGTTATTCCCCGACTTTCCCTTGTGACTGTGTCTACCTTTCCCTGGTGTAAATAAAAGCCTGCTGGGCATCAAACTTCATATTGTCTCCTGCCTTTCCTTAAAGGGTGTTTCCTGGTACCCAACCTAATTCGGACCGCAGGGTTGTCTCGCATTCCACCTGCTTGAGGCAATGCTGTGTGTGCAGCTGGGGACAGGCATTCTACTAGGATAGCATCCCAGTTGATAAGATCTCCGCACCATGGTGTCATCACCATCATAGTATATCATCACATATGTGAAATACAAACTGAACGAGATTTAAATATTATGTTTTGTTAAATCTGTCTGAATGGTGACAGCTGTTCTTTAATAATGACAGAAATCAAAAGCTCCAGCATCAGGATTGCGCTCTCCAGGTTCAAGCGTGCCTACATCAGGAAGGTCATGTCAGACGAATCTTATCGATTTCTTTGACTATGTGACCAAAGTAATAGACCAGGGAGGGGCTGTGGATATGGCCTACCTAGACTTTAGCAAGGCATTTGACACAGTCCCGCACAAAAGATTAATAATCAAGTTGGCCAGCCTGGGAGTGGGTCCCAGGGTGGTAGCCTGGGTAGCAAACTGGCTGCACAACAGGACACAGAAGGTAATAGTGAATGGAACACATGCTGAAGAAAGGGGAGTTACTAGTGGAGTACCTCAGGGCTCAGTACTGGGTCCAGTCCTCTTTAACATCTTTATAGGTGACATTGCAGAGGGTCTGAAGGGAAAGGTATGCCTCTTTGCAGATGACACAAAGATCTGTAACAGAGTTGATACACAAGAGGGGGTAGAAAAGATGAGAAGGGACTTGGCAAGATTGGAGGAATGGTCAGCATATGGCAACTTAGATTCAATGCAAAAGAAGTGCAAAGTAAGCACCTGGGAAATAAAATCCAGGAGAAGAGTACACAATAGCAGAGGAGGTATTAACGACAACAATAATGGAAAGGGATCATGGTGTAGTCATATCAGATGACCCTAAAGGTGGGTAAGCAATGTGAGAAGTCAGTAAGGAGAGCCAAGGGGATACTGGGATGCACAGCGAGGGGCATCACAAGTAGAAAAAGGGAAGTGGTTATCTGTCTGTACAGACAGTTGATGAGACCCCATCTGGAGTACTGCATGCAGTTTTGGAGACCTCATCTACGCAAGGACATAGATAGGATGGAAGCAGTCCAGAGGAGGGCAACTAAAATGGTGCAGGGTCTACATTAGAAACCATATGAAGAGGGACTGGGAGAGCTTAATATGTATACCCTTGATGAAAGGAGGGATGGGGCGGGGCGGCATGATAGAAACTTTTAAGTACCTCAAGGGAATCAACAAAGTCCAGGAGGGTAGCATCTTTCAGAAAAAGAGATGTGTAAGAACAAGGGGGCACAATTTAAAGTTAGAGGGGGGACGGCTCAGGGGTAATGTGAGGAAATTCTTTTCACTGAGAGAGTGGTGGATTTATGGCACCACCTTCCTGGAGAGTTGTGAGGTCTAAAACAGTGGGGGAATTCAAACATGCATGGGACAGACATGAGGCAATTCTGGTGTCACAGTATGGAACACTTACTTAAATCATTACCCAAGAGGTTCAAAACACTATTAAAATGTTGCATTTATGTTGAGAATGTCTGTTATTAATTGGATAAGTTATTTTTTCCATCATTTACTATGGATATTTGCTTTGAAATGTTGACTCTGAATGTGGAACAGGGACCTTTTCTGAAGTAAAATGAGGAACGTTCCTCGTAATGTGGTACAGTTGAAAGGTATGGTGCCCACAGAAATGGTTGTAACGGTTCCTCGGGGAGACGCCGGGAACCAGTACCGACAGACAATCCACGAACAGTTTGAAGCGGAGAGGCAGCAGCAAAACACATAATGAAGGCGCGGCTACCCGAAACGTGCTGAGGGGTGCAGAGCCTGAGCTCAGTTCCGCGGGTACCGTTGATCAGAACGCTAAACTTCTTAACTGGCGTTCTGGCGCAAAACATGCCCCCTTTCGAATGCTTCTCCTTCGTGTTTTGGCTACGCGATGACGCAACACGCCGGACGGTCCGTTGCGGTTGGTTCATAACAGGAACCGCTAGACAGAGGAAGAGAACAATCTAAAGGGTGTATGTGTAAAGTGTTGGGGATGTGTGAACAAAGGGAGGGTGGCAGACAAGAAGAAATGAGGGCAATCAGATAGGATCTCGGCCACATTCGCATCCACTAGCCAGTGTCCCACCGTAACTGCTCAACTTTCTGCAAACCCACTAAAAATAATGGAGCAGCTGCGGCGAGTGATGGTCACGCAGCTGTTAGTGAAAAACAGAACGGTCGAGGTCACTCTGGATCAGGCTGCGTTGTCATGGAGGGAGCTGCAGCCCAGGGGATGCAGGACAGCAACCAGCATATCGAGTAGTATCCGAACAGGTAAGTTAAAGGACCAGAACGGGACATTCGAGTCTTCTGTCAGCCGAATTATTCGTGCTTGTTGGCTTTCTTCGCGCAACTTTGAGTGACATTGTGATGTCCCCAAGGGGACGTCCGCGATTCGTGCTCTCCCTGCTGACCGTGTCACCGTTGAGAGAAGGCCGAGACGTGTCGGGACACGCGCAACTCGGGCAGATGCTGTTACGTGATGATCCCGGTTCTGTTGTTGTCTTGGCATGCTTGCCTACCCAACCTGTTGGTTGCTGTCCTGTCTCAGAAACCAAAGTAGTCCCCAGCTCCTGGTTCCGCACCCATCGTTGCCCGGTCTGTTGTGTTGACTTTTGTTTGCATGAAGTCCTGCAGATTGACCTGAACTAAAGAAAAAGTTGTTGGTGTCGTTATGGTTAGGGTTGTGCCATGGTTTCTACAGAAGGTTCGATAGTTTTGCACAATAATATCTGGCGGCCACCGTTATGGACAGGAACCACAAACTGAATATTAGTAGAACAATGTTTAATTTTCATTTCATTTAGTTGTTTTACCGGGAAAAGCTCCACTGAGCTAAGCTAATTTTCAAGGAGGTCCTGGGTAGAACAGTACAAGAGAAATCAACAGTGATTAGTGAAGAAATGGCATACATTACATTACAGTAGTATATATGTAATAGATAAACCACTCTTGAGGTGTGTGGTCCGCTCTGATATCATGCGCATTGGTGTGTGTTGTACCCATGAATACGCCAGGCCGAGTGTATCAACCGTAAAGGCGTGCGTATATCGAAAATCTGACAACACACCTCAAATGCTTATCTATCTTATAAAATGTCAAAATTGTTTTGGAGGGGTAAAAGTGCAGGTGTGCGGTCGCGCTCTGATATACGCATGGTCATGTGATGTGTTTTATACAATCAGAATGCTGGATTTGTATTTGTTGCTCATTTTATAAATATACATGGAATCTAATGCAGTTACAGAAAATAAAAACAATTACAAGTACTAGCAAATATTACGAGTAAGTACAATGTTAGAATATTAGGGGTCAGTCATAGATTTAAATGCGGTTAAGCTCACAGTAGAGTTTAGCTTTAAACAGGCCTGCAGGTTGTTCCAGTAATTTGGGGCAAGCTATCTGAAGGTTTTTTTTCTCTCGCATCTGGTTACGGTTACAAAAGAAAATGTTCAAAATGATTAGGTGGTTACACCAATTTTATGGAGGCTTAACTTTTTTTGAGTTTCATCTCATTATTGGCCTGATGTATTTCACATACTCTAATAATCCACTGGGTGCTTCAGTAACATCTTCTTGTCTTCAGCTGACCTAGCAATTGCTTTGTGTGTTCCTTACATCATAGTCTGTGGTTTATAAGTGCACTAACCCTACTCAGTCAGAAAATCCCCATGGAAGCTCTTCTATACAGATTTTATGGACAGACTGGGAAAATATACTGTAATACAGGGAATGGCAACTAAAATTGTAATTACATACACATATATATACATATTTAGACAATAGCTGAATAAAGTACGTTTTGAAGTTGTAGAGTGATGTTAGGAGTGAAATAGCATCCATTTCCTTGATTACATTCGTTAGGTATTGCTTTTCAGAAAATAAGAGTTAACAAAATTAGATCATTGAGTTTGTACGTAATCTGATACAACTTTCTTTTATTTATTTATTGGTAGACTCTTTTTCCCCTCCAGCCGCAGTCTGCGGGGCCTCTGTATGGCATCCTGCCTACTCCTGCCCCGCCTGAAGTCCTCCTACCTGTGCTTCCTCTCTCCCCCTCCTCTAGCCACAATTGGTATCCCCAGCTCTGGGGTGGGGCCGCCACTCCTCTTCGGCACTCTCAACAGTCAGTTCCGATGTGGCAGAGGACCCGGGCGGGGGAACCTGGAAGGCCAGACAGGAAGGACCTGGCTGTGGGCATGGGGGCAGGTGCTGTCGCCTACTCTGCAGACCGGGGATTCCCAGTTCTGATGAGCTCTTCTCGCCTCCCTCCCATGAGTGTGCACATCCCGATGCACGGCAACCCCTGCCTGCGTCGGGCACGCCAGCTATGTGCAGCTCAGCGAACTACAGCACTCTCGGTCTCCACCAGGAGTCGCTGATGCACCGAGCGATCGCCGACCTCCCCCCCCCCGGGAAAGAGAGCAGCCCTGCGGGTGCTCAGTCCTTTTCTGCCCCTGCCATCCCCCAGCGCTCTGAGCTCGCTCCCGAACTCGGGTCGCTGGCGTGACGTGAGGTGTGGCGCCCAGCGCCAACCCTCAGCGCCACTGCCAGCCCTCCTTCTTTTATATTTTTCAAAACATAAATTAAGGATACTCTATTTCATTTTAGGTGTTGACGTGCAGTACAGACACATTTATTTTTATTCTTTGATTTTGTTGCATGGTGGGATGTTATACTCATTCAGATTCCGTTGGAAAAACACTCCTTGTACCCAAGCAAGGAGGTGCATGACTAATAGGGCCATTATCACACATGTATTAGGTAGGCTTGGGCAGACACTGGATGGGCTGGTGTGCCCTTTTTGCCTGCATATTTATGTTTCTATGATGGGAAAAGGGTGATTGTGAAGATTTTGAGGAAAGGAGGAGATGGGGGAACGTGATAGAAACTTTCAAGTACCTCAAGGGAGTCAACAAAGTCCAAGAGAGTAGCTTCTTTCAGAAAAAGAGATGTGCAAGAACAAGGGAACACAATTTGAAGATAGCGGGGGAACAGCTCTGGGGCAATGTGAGGTATTTTTTCACAGAGAGGGTGGTGGACACTTGAACGCCTTCCTGAGGATGTCATGGGGTCAAAAACAGTGGGGGAATTCAAGAATGCATGGGACCGACATGAGGCAATTCTGGTGGTGGGTAGGAAGAAATAGGCTGTTGGTTGACTAGGATCTGCAGCTTATCCAATAGGTAGGGAAATGGGCAGACTAGGTGGGCCAAGCAGGCCTTATCTGCCGTCAAATTCTATGTTTCTATCTAAGGTCGGTTGCTGTGCTTTTTCTGTTAGTTGGTGTTTTACAGCGCCAATATGGTGACGCGGTAATGCCAAAACATACCTGAAGCTGGAAAATCAATAGATCGTAGAATGTTGTAAGATCCGTAACAGGGCTAGAAATATTTTTTTATATATGGCTGTCCATGGGACAGGTGCAGTATTCATATTGGCAGCCCCATAGAATTTGTACCTGGCCCCCAGGTCCTAGTGACGGCTGATGCTTTTTAACTTGGTACCTGTCCCAGGGACATGCAGAGAAATAAAAACCAGCTGTCCATGAGGAAAACTGGGTGCCTGGGACAGGCAGACAGGTGGTTATTTTGACCCCTGGTCCACAAACACATTTTCACTTCGAGTGAAAGCAAATAGAAAAAGTAACATGTTCTGTTCCACCCCCATCCTCTGGCATAAACACAATTTCATCCGTGCACCTGGGTGTGTGTGTGTGGGGGGCTGAGTTCCCCCACAGAAAGTATAATATCTGTGATTATTTAAAAATGGATCAAAAAACACATTTCACTTTGAGTGATTGCAAATAGAAAAAGTAACGTGTTCTGTAATATTATACTTTCTGTGGGGGCACTCCACCCCACCTCCGGGCATAAACACTACTTCATGTGGGGCCAAATTGTCTTCATTCTCTTTTGCCAACTTTGCTGCCTCCTGGAACATAGTGATTAGACTTGGAGCAGCTTTACCGTAATTCACCTAGTAGGCTCAACACAGCCTTAGAACTTCACAATCACCTGGAAAAGCCCATACTCTAATACTATTTCTGTGTATGTGTTCAGTTACATGTTTCGGGTCCAGGGTACTCCCATACATTTGTAAGCCCCCCCCCAGCCTGGTGTTTACGTAAGGTGGGCAGGGGCCTTCCGCTGTCCTGGGGGGGTACTCGTGCCTGGTCCATTGATGTGGCTGGACCTGATGCAAGCCTAGCTGTGACTGTGATTATTGTTGGTGCTAGTTAGGAACCAGGTGTCTAGCTAGAAAAGTGCATGCTACTTGTGTGGGTTCCTACAAAGAGAAAAGGCAGTTCTACCCCTTCCCTCCACCTCCAAAAAGCAAGACAGGAGGAAGACTGCCTGCAGGCATGGGAGGCTCTGGCTACCCCTCCCCCGCGGCAGGAGGTAGAAAGGGGGGAGAAAGGCAGGGCTGTGGAGAGAGAGAGAGAGAGAGGGAGAGAATGGGGGTGGGGGGGTGAGAGAGCGCAGGGTGGAGGAGCAGGAGGAAAGGGAATAGAGGTCCCCCAAGGAAACCAGAGAACTATTTTGGTGGTTTTGCCTGGCAAAGGCACTGGGGCTGCATTCCTCTCCACCCCCTCTCTCCCACCCTTTCAATTATAAGGAACAGGAAGGAGCCAGACAGCCACTGGGGCTGTGCAGGAGGTCCCCAGGTAGGTTGCTCAAGTGCACTGGGCAGACTGTTTGGCCTGAAGGTACTGCAACCTCCAGTCTGGGGTGTCTGGGAGGCTGCTGCATCAGGGACAGCTCTTCCTGCCAAGGGAGAAGCCAGGGAAACTAAAAGGTACCGGAGGAGTTGAACTGCTGGACCCACCTCCCATTGCAAAGATCAGAGGAGTCGTGGAGAGAAGGATGAACAGGCCTGCCTGGTGAAAGCATTATACAAAGACCTGTGGGCTAAGCTGGAAAGGCCAGGCAGGCAAAGAACTATGCCACCCATTTTGTGGGAAATGACATGCTGTGGACTGCAGGGGTCATCGCCCTCCCCGGGCACTGTAAGTACCCTGAGCTGCAGCTCAGGGGAGACCATTGTTTTCTTTGCTAGGAGGGTCAGGAGGGAACCGTCCTCTACACCAGTTTATCTTTGTTTTCTTGGAACTTGTGCGAGTGTGTAAGGGGCCCCAACAGTAAACAGCAGGCCTGCAGACTACGGGACCGTGAGGTACCCGCTAACTGTGACTGGTCTGGGTGCACCCAGGGGAAAGGGAGGAAGTGGGGATAAGTGAATGTTTGGTAACCTGGAGGTTTTGGAGGAGTAGCTCCCACCTCCTTTGTATTAGCGTGTACTAATAAACTGAATATTTATTGTTCATCTGTTTCACCTGCTGTGTGTGTAAAGCCATTGTGGGGAGTGATTGTGTGTCTGGGGGTCATCACGGGCAGTCATTAGAGGGAAGACCATTACTTATCCTGGGAAACATTCTAACCTGTTCTACCCACAGGAGGCAATTCGAAACCCCAGGTGGAGGCATTAAGGCACCACAGAAACTACTGGTAAGGACTCAGGCCCGCCCCTCGGGAGGTACTGCTGAGCCCCTGGTCCCGCCGGGGCAGCTCAGGTGAGTGGGATTACCGGGGGGGGGGGGGGGGGGTGCAACACATTGAAACATCCATTAAATTAATGTGCTGCCACATTGACTTGGACTGTGCAAATTGTGTTGATCATTTGATTCACTGGGATTTAGATTTTATCTTTTGTTTTGCTCTGTGGTTGGTGATAACATTATCATGCACATTGAGGTCCCACTCAAGAAACCTCTGCCATGTACCCAGGGTGAGCAAACCCATGCAGGCATGAATACCCTCGCTGTGGCAGCCCCTAAAACCTGTAGTTTCCTCCTGAACAAATAGCACGCCACTAACATATGTCTGGGTGTGCGGTAATAATAAATTACCACATGCCCTAGGTGGGTTGTGAGGCAGGAAGTGCAGCTGAGTGCCTTAAACCACCTGGAAAGTGTGGTAATTTATGGTACCACCACCAGGGTGGGACAGATAGGGTAGCCAGGTGGCCAGTAGATACTTAAAACATTGGTTTGGCTACCAGATTTAGAAAGTTATCGGCCAACTTGGCTACTTGCCTACAAAGTGGTTTTTGAACCCTTAAAAGAAGGATCACTACAAACATTGGTTTGGCTATCAGATTTTGAAAGCTAGTGGCCAAACACACCACCAGTTCACAAACTGATTTAGCCCATCCTGACCACCGCACAACCTGGAGTGTGTTTTATTTTGCTCATTGAGGCCACATCTAGAGTGTGCAGTTCAGTCAGTCAATCAATCAATCAAAATCTTTATTTTGCCAGGCGGAACATCATTGAGACAAACTTATTTACAAGGTGGACCTGGGGCAAAACAATTGCCAACAGGGTTAAGACATAACAGGTTGAGGGAATGTACATAACAATTACATAGTGGTAATAATAACTGCATAATAACATATAGCAAGATACTTCCACCAGAACATAGCAATAGGCTCAACAAGAGGTAGTGATATTTAAATAAAATTGCATAGATACAGATATATCGACGTAAGGTAATGAGCTAAAGTTTATACAGTAAACATATTGGAGGAGTCGAGAGCAGGAGGGGCAGTTCCTCTAGCATCAAAGTGAGAGGAAGATTAAAATGTAAGAGTCCTTTGATAAGTACTGTAGGCATGGCCTGGCAAGTGGGGTGGGAAGGGCAGGGGGTATAAGGAGTGGGAGGAAGGTCAGATGAGATAGTAGAGGTTGGACATGATAGCCTAGGGAGGAAAGACTGTTCCAAAGGAGAAACACAACAGATGCTACAGGCAATGGTTGGGGTTTAAGTCCAATATTTGAAGCAAAGACAGATTGTGATGTTGGGACCTTGATTTGGACAATGACAGAAGGGAGGACTCAAATGACGCCTCAGGCAATGGTTGAGGTTTAAGTCCAGAATTCAAAGCAGTAACAAATCATGATGATAAGACCATGAGTTGAGCAGTGACAGACCTCGGAGAAGGTCAGTACTGGTGCCCACACTCAAAAAGGACATTAACCTGCTGGAGAAGGTCCAGAAGAGGGCTACAAAGATGATAGTAGTTCAGCAGTGTAAGGCACATGAGGGGTCAAGGGCACTGAACATGTACTCTCTGGAGGACAGGGGAGAGGGGGGGACGTGATTGAGACGTTTAAATACTTGAAACAGATAAATAAGGTGTGAAAGGAGGATCTCTTTAAGCTAAGCGGCAACCATAACATGAGGGGGCACAGTCTTAAGCTGGAGGTTTAGGAGGGAGGTCAGGAAGCACTTCTTCAAGAAGAAGGTGGTGGACACTTGAAATCTGCTGCTGGAAGAGGTGGTCTTGTTGAAGATGGTGGGCAGCTTCAAGAGTGGCTGGGATAAGCATGGGGGAAGGTGAGGATCATGGATAGGGAGAATGGATATGTTGGGAGGAGTGGGGAGGGGGACAGGGTTAGTTGCTCAAGCTGTGGACCCTGCAATATGAGCAGACTAGATAGACCAAATTGCCTTCTTCTGCTGGCATCTTCGTATTGTGGATCGCGGGAGTGTCCCTGACCAAACATAGCCTTCCCTTGAGTTGCTGAGCCAGTGTAATTGGCTTCTCAGTGACTACTGTTGCCTTTAACTATATTAAATAAAAAGGGCAATCTATAATAATGTTATGGGTCCATTTGGAGGACCTCTTATGAATATTAGAGTGTTGCCTCTTGTGTCCTTAGGACCACTGAACTGCTCACCTTCAGTTCACAGTCCTTTGGTACTAAGAATGGCAGATGATACTCATATCAATGAGAGGCCTCCCAAGTGGACCCATAAATGTTATATAAAATTATTTTAAATTTAAAAAAATGAGTAAAATTTTAACCTGTGGTAATATGAAATTTGTACACGGTCATGTGAAGTTTTGACTAATCAGATTACGTTTGATCCAAGCCCTTTTATAACAAAAGGATTTCAGCTTCATTTAAAGTATTCAAGCAAACTATGTTCACACATCTTCTAGCCCACTGCAGCTGTCTTCTGTCTGCTGTGTGCCTTTGATGCTTCTACCATCATCTGCACACTTTGATCCAACCTCCTCTTACTCCGCTGTGAATGGAATAGCACACTGCTCAGTTGAAGTGTCTGTATATTATTACCTGAATATATTCAGTTTTGTTGGTTCAAACTTTCATCGTAACATTCTTGAACACATTTTGTAGGGCTAATTATTTTACATTTTCAATGGAAAACACAAGTAAAATGGAATTTGTCATTTTTAAACCAGCACTTGGGAGTCAGGTTTTCATGAAAAGTCACACTTTGCGTCAGGTTTTTGGACAAACTCCTCCATTTTGAGCCAGGTGTTTGTACAAAGCATGCTGATTTACCCTCAGTTTTGGGGAAAAAATGGATTTTAGGATTTTGCCAAATGGAAGTCGCCATTTTTGAAAATGGAAAATCATTGGCGTTAATACCATAGAATCATAGAAGTTGACGACAGATAAGAACCGCAAGGCCCATCCAGTCGGCCCATTTTTTTCTACCTTATGAATGTGCCATAGGCCTTTACTCTGTCCATGGCCTGTTTATTCATACTCATATGTATTGCTCCATTATGCCTATCCCATGTCTCTTTGAAAGATCTACTGACGCCACAAAGAAAACTTTAAAAAACATGATAATTAGGTACAATTATGCTTGCATTCCATATATATGTTATATATTTCTTTTCCGTTATTTATTACTAAGGAAATTTGCAGGAATATATGATCTTAGTCAAGTCTTGGCTATGGTACTTACCCAGTAAACAAAAAGTAAATAAAATAAAAATCTTTATCCCTTAAAGTTTCTTTAGTGTTCATCTGCATCTATAGCTTACTCCCTACTTCAAGTCATAGTCATTTGTTGTAACATCACAATCTGTTGCTATGGGAGTAACTGTGATGTCACAAGCAGTGCTGTATGACTTTAGATAGGGAGAAAGCAGCAGGAATGGACAAACTCTTCAGGAGCCAACATCCTGTTTTCATACAAATGACCTCAGTAATAAATAATGGTGAGGAGGAATACAGCACTAATGGGAAATGCAAGCTGGACTGTGGCTAAATATTAGGTTTTGTTAAAGTTCTCCTGAACATGTCACCAGCTCTTGATGCCCTGCACTGTATCCATATCCACCACTTCCTGAGGTAGGCTTCTGTGAAAAAAAACTTCCTCACATTACCTCTTAATCGGCCTTCCTCTAATCTCATTCTGTGTCCTCTTGTCCTGCTTTTTCTTATATTGAAACATTGACTCTTTCACCTTGTTAATGCCCTTAAGATATTTGCATGTTTTGATGTTTTGATTATATCACCTCTCTCCTTTTGCTCTAGGCTATACATATTGAGCTCCGTTAATCTGTCCTCATATGTTTTCTGATGCAGTCCCTGCATCATTTTGGTTACCGTTCGTGGACTGCCTCCATTTTGTTAATGTCCTTGTGCAGGTATGGCCTCCAGTACTGCACGGGATGATTATCTCCCTCTTACGACTTGGGATACCCTACTAATACACCTCAGCATCTCTCTAGCCATACCTACTGCTTTAGTGGTCTGCTTGATGATTTCAGGTCATCTGTGATGATGATGCCCAAGTCTCTTTCCTCCCTTGTGATTGCCAGCAATTCCCTCCCAACCTGTAGGTGGCTTCAGGTTTCTCTCCCTGTATGCGTGATCTTGTACTTCTTTGCCTTAAACCCCAATTGCCACTCTTCAGACCATTTTGCCAGTTTTTCCAGATGTCTTCTCATTCTGCCCACCCCATCTGGATCATCTACTCCGTTGCAGATCTTGGTGTCATGTGCAAACAGGCAAACCCTTATCCTCCAGTCCATCTGCAATGTCACAGATGAAGATATTGAAGAGGACTGGCCCCAGGACTGATCCCTGAGGTATCCCACTTGTGACTTTGCATCTCTTCTGACTGTATACCGTTTACCACCACTCTCCGTTTTCTGCCCGTCAACCAGTTTGCCACCCTGTTGACCAACTTCTGACCCACCCACAATAGCATTGTTATTACCACACATTTGTATGTATGTATAAACAGTATATGTCTGTGTGTGTGTACATATATGTGTGTGTGTGTGTGTGTGTGTGTGTTATATGTGTGTATATATATATATTTATATATATATATATATATTTTTTTAATTGCGTATGTCCCACAGGGTTAGCAGTTATCCCTGCTGCTGTAACTGACCCCAGGACCTGCTTCAAACTAGGAAATATGCCTAAATGTGGATTTCCTGGAGTGCAAAATTATTATAAATACATTTCTGTGGGTACTGACTCAGGCCCAAAATTGTTGAATGGCTGCCGAAAAGTACTTCAGATACAGTCCCATCACTCTTGCAGTTTTAGCCCATAAAGGATCTGCCTTCAGCCAGCAGGATCTGGCATGTGGATACTGATGGGCCTTTGGGGTGTGGCCCCTACTAACATCCCTGTGTAGGACCGCTGTACTATCCCAGGCCTTTGGTGTGTGGGTAGGATACCATGTGATCACCCACAGCATCCAGTGTAGCTCCCAGCTCTGTCACGATCGGAGGTGCTGATACAATGGGACCAGCTCGACCCAACCCTCACATAGTAGTGATGCCATAGCACACCCTAGACTCATCCAGCCTTGTTGTAAAGCATTGATATCCATACACAAACCTGGGTCTCCTAGTGGTAACAGAATACTACTTTCAGTGTCACCAGGTCAGATCTTCAATTCGGAAATCTGCATTTAGTGTCAGAAATGCATTGGAATGCATACCTTTTTTCATTGTTTATTCAGGGGGAAATTCAGACAGTAATGAATAGAATGCCTGACACTGACCTCTACTGGTCTAGACATTGGCTTAAACTGTGGTCAGTCACTAGTGTTAGGCATCTACTGTGTGTACCAGTTTAAAGGAGAACTGCACTGAACCTGTAAGTAAATTTTCCAAGAAGAGGTGTGTTTTATAATATCTCATTCTGTTACTGTTCAGTCTTTATTGGCCTTTTAATAAAACAAACCCCCAGCCATTATCCTCTGTGTTATGCCATCATTATGACATCACTCTGTTGTTAACCCTTCTTGAGTATGTCATATCAATGGTATAACAAAACAGAATGCTCACAACAATCAATGTTCTGTAAAGTAATTCAGTGAAGTAAACTAAAGTAATTCAGTCAGCAATTACACAATTTTGGTAGCCCATACACTATAAAATATAATGTATGGTCTTTGGTTAACAACCATGCTGAAAACACTTCTCAAGGTTGCCGTGACATCTGAAAACAGGGCCTCGTCCTTGCCACCAAAATCTAAAGATTCCGACTGGCGCCCATCTCCGGCGGCAGACCGATGTTCGGTTGAGAAGTCTTCTACATCTCATAAGTCCGACCATCCCAAGGCTCAAGCCACCGAGGGATGCCCGTCTGACTTCAGTGACAAGCTGACGCCTGACCGACCCGCCTGCAGCCCCCAGGCCTCATTCTCCGGACGGCGCTGTCCGCTGCCAGTCAGTTATTCCGATGCTGGTCACCCTGGTGTGTCCTGAAGTTTGCTCTGGGTCCCCATCTCCAAGCAGACACCGGTCCACCTGACAGAGACTGGGGGCAGCTGATGCCCCTCTGACGCTGCCTCATAGACCAATGCCCCTGCCTACCGACACCGGTGACAGGGGTTCGGATCCAACGCCGCAACCCCACGGCGATGGGGCTGGCGCTGATACCGGCTCTGGTGCACCTCCTCCACATGCGCCTGGTTCCCCGAAATTGAATCTTTCGCTGGCTAAGGAGCTCATTTCACACTGGTACGACATGGTTAAACGTGATCTCCCAGTGGGTGTGCCTCCTCCCACGCCCACTCCGGTTCCAGTGCCTGATGCCAAGGAGCCGTCTTATCAAGAGGCAGGGAAGGAGCCAGCATCACCCAAGAAAGCGATACCGATAGAAGGTGAGGACTAGGTCCAGCAGTTCCTCCAGTTCTCCACTCCCCCTCTCTAGACAAGAGGTGCAGAGGAGGCGACACAGGTCCTCATCCTCTTCAGCCTCGGACTCTTATCGACTCGACCGTCTCGTGTGGTTGGATGTCGAACCAGATTTAGGGACATGGAGGAATACCAGCTGGATTCCATGGGGCGTCTGGTGTACTCTGCTACCACCTGCAGTTTCAGGAGTCTCAGCTTCACAGCCCATGGTCCAATTCAGAGCAGCTCTTTGGGAACAGGAATTGGACATTGGCAAGGCATGCCCGATTGCCCTCAGCTTGCAGAGCTTGCCAAACTGCTTCTGACTGGCTCAGACGGGACCCACATTCTGAGGTTGGCCTGTGACTCTGCAGACACCTCATCAAAGGAGGCCACCACTGGCATTTCTTCCAACGCCATGCCTGGCTTCGGTTTCTGGGTTTGATCCAGATGTGCAGACGAACATTCTGGATGCTCCCTTCAAGGGATCTGTGCTCTGTGGCGAGGACACAGAGAAGATAATCACCAGGCTGTAAGGCCATCCGAACCGTGCAGTCCATGTACTGCCCAAAACAGGGACAACCAAGGAAGCCCCATTTTCGTGGCCATGGGGGACATCAGCCTCGGCAACCTTGCTTCCAGTCCCACTCTCAACGAGGCAGCTTTAGCCATAGGGACGGAGCTAGGGGCTCCTCAGCCTCCTCCTCTAGACAGGCCAGAGCAGCTGCTGCCGCCCTCCCTCCCCGCCCACTGCCTGACTATCCAGGCCACCCTAATCCCCTGGATGCTTCGTTGGGGAGCTGATCATGAGCCACTTTTCCCTCTACACAGATGCCTGGAGTCAAATGACCTCCGACCAGTGGGTGCTCGAGCTCGTAGGGTTCAGGCACTCCATAGAGTTTGATGCCATTCCGCCGGACAGACCACTAGGGATGTCACGGTAAACCTGTATGCAGGTATACCGCAGTGCACAAGTGGAATGGTTTTAGTACCGCCACATTTTTATGTAACCGCGATTACCATAAGTGCCAGTATACTGTGTTAAACTGAAAATACCAAACATTCATTTCCCTGCTAGCACTTTTATGCACCCTTCAAACTGATGAATCATGAAAGAAAAGCACCTTGGTCTCAGAATCAGTGACTGACACCCATTCTACCCAATCAGAGTACACATGCTGGCTAATGAAAATGTTTTTTGAGGTTTATATTACTAGACTGTGGGCAGGATCGTTCTCTTGCCACCCAGATTTCCACGAGTGAGAGTGTGACCAGAGACTAGAGCCACCGCGAACATCAGTGCTGCTAAGAGAATTGAGGTCTGACTTCATTCCCTAAAGTGTACAGTAGAGTTAAAAAAAAAAAAAAAAAAATATTAATAATCATTGTCTGATCCCTTGCAGTTTGCACAGTCCATCAGGTTAGTCGTCGTCCGGTTGTTGTAATCAGTGACCCAGTCGCTCACCTGAGTCAACGATGACATTGTCATCTGCAAGCTTTTTTGAGGTGAGTGAGAGAGAGACAAACCAGTGTTAAATACCCGTTTTAATGCTGAAAGGTATTTTGATGTTTTCGGGGGGTTGTCTAACTTCAGCCCTATTTACCGATGTATGCCTGCTGCCACACTTTGACCTGGAACCTGCCCTGAGGTTAGTAGTTTATTTCTCATTGAAACTGATGTAATGGTCTCTCTCTCTCTCTCTCCTAGTCCTGTGATTATTGTATTTGTATTGGAGTCAGAGAAGGATAAAGCACTGAATCCCTGACTGTTAGTCAGACTCCAGACCCAAAGAGCCTTGTCATAGGCTGGCCCCCGGGCGCACTCCTGTCTGTCCCGACTCTGAATCCCTTGCAATCGTTCATTTGTCCATGGGATCATTCAGGAACTAACTTGGGAGGAGAATCAAAGGTGGGGAGATCTGAAGCTGTCTGTCTGCCTAGATTGATTTGGAAGTTGTGGTGTGGGTGGTGGTGAATGGTGATCGATCAGAGTCGGAGACGGTTGTGGTTCTATGGCCTGACTTGACTTGGGGCTGGGTTGCTTGGGGGAGCGTCACTTAATTATTCTATGTAAATTTAGCTGGCATAATAGCATCATGGCATGGTGAGCTCGAGAATAAAGCACCACTACTGACAGTCACTCGAGTTGATCGTCTTATGTACTCCTCATGTTGAATGGAGGCCGATTTGTGGCAGCTGCATCAAGGCCTTGCCTTGTGGTGTGAATGGACGACTTCGCTTGGCTCCCAGTAAGTTTGCAACTGCGAGGCTATGACTATGAACACTGGTGACTCTATTCCAGCGACTGGAGTTGAGTCAATTAGTGAAGCTGTACTTGTGTTTGTGAGGGATCAGACAGAGAAGTGAACTTTGAAGTCAGGGGGACTAGTCTAGTTGAGCGAGCACCAGCAATTGCAAACTTTATCCCAGCTTACTGTGGGAAGGTGATGGTGGTCACTGAGCATTGGCAGCTCAGATTAAGGCCTTGCTTAGTGTTGCCTCATGGTGTGGCGATTCTGTTCTGTGAACCTCGTGGTTGTTGAGCTGAGCACTTGAGCCCATAGTGTGCAATGGCAAGTCGGCCCCGTGGTTGTTCAGTTCAGTGGGTGAGTTGTGGACTCAGGTGGTTATTTTGACAGAGTTTGCTCAGCTGCCTGCGAATCTGCGAAGAAGCATGATGTGGACGCCTCCCGAATCTGGATGGATGATTGCTGCTCCCAGCTTGTAAGAATAACATTAGGTGTGTGTTGTGTTGTGTTCTTCTGCTGCTGCATTTTTTCCTGAAACACATCTTACATGAAAGGAATCATGATGCCCTTGACCTTGGGGGGCCTGTGGTGTATGTGTAGTATGCTAGTAGTTGAACTGGTCAATTGGCCATGTCAAATGCATTTAAGATTTTTGCCAATCTCTGCTCCAAGTCAGCCATGCTTATCTAAGACTCTGACTCCCAGTCAGACAGACAGCCCCTAGTGATGGTGATAGCACTGTGAGATGGGAGGGGAGTCTGGCTGTTTGGGGGTGGGGTGGGTGCGGGTGCATGGCCTGGCCAGTGGTAATTGTGTTGATAATGATTGACAACTGCAAGTATGGTACTGCTGCTGATCTTTTGGGGGGTGGGAATCAGACTTTGGTTGGACTTGAGGAGTGGTGCTACTGCAACTCAGTGCTGTGCTGCTGTTATGTACATCTTGCACTGCTGCTGATGTTGAGGGGATAATAGAATGGGAGTTGAGAAGGGAGGTGGAGGGACAGGAGTGGGAGGACTGTGTTTGTGACAGGGATTGTGGGACAGTTGAACTTGTGTCTGGTGGTTTTATTGGAAATTGGAATGTAATCTGATTTTTATTTTTTTTGGGGTGCACCACCGCTGCTTATGTGGTATTGGGGAGAGGACTGGGGATTCGGAAACTCATAGAATCTTAATTGTGGGGTGAGCTGTGGAGGTGGGAAGTACAGGTCTCTGGACTCAGAACGAGGACTGGAGTCTACTAGTCTGAGTGTGACACTGCTAGGGGTTTGCTCTGCATGCTGCTGAGCTGATGCGGGGAACGGGGAGGGAGGATGTTGAAACTTAAGTTTATTCTGGAACAAAAGTAGGAACTAGGTAGAATGTGTGATAACTTGGAGTGGAGGGGTGGTGCTGCAGTTGACATTGTTTTAGGGGAGTGGTATAATGCATGATATTGACAGTTGAGGTTGAGGGTCGCACTGTGGATGGTATTTTTTGGGGGTTGGGGAGGAGTAAGGAAGGGGGAAGGGGTGGTGGTGTAGTCACTCAGGTCTGGTGGGGTGCTCATGTTTGTAGAGTGTGGGAGGGAGTGGATGGGAGGAAAGGGAGTCACTGCTGACTTGAGTAGTCTGACTGTTTCAGTGGTGCTGCAGACTACAGTACTGCTGAGCTGATAGGGGAGGGGCATGATATGAGTAATCGGGTCACGATGGGATGGTCAGAAGGAGTGGTCTGAGGACCGGTAGACTTGTTGACTTGACTGTGGGAAATGATGACAACAGGTACAGGTTGCAGGAAGCTGCAAAGCTGCAATTGCAATTTGCAAATCAATCACTGCCATTTGTCTTGTCTGATCACCATCATTCACGCTCTGCATCATCGTAGTCACTTTTGGGTCTACTGCTGGTGCTTAGATGACTGTACTGTAATAACCTGTATCTTACTGATGGTCTGACTCACTATGTATGTGGTTCTATTTATATTTAAAGAGTCCTAACTCTGTGTCTGTGTGTGGAGGACTGAAAAATGACATGATAGATGTTTTTATATAGAAATATAGATTTTGAGCAGATAAGGCAGCTTGGCTGACCTAGTCTGCCCATTTCCTTACCTATTGGATAAGCTGCAGATCCTAGTTAACCAAAAGCCTACTTCTTTCTACCCCCACCAGAATTGCCTTATATCTGTCCCATACATTCTTGAATCCCCCACTGTTTTTGACCCCACGACCTACTCAGGAAGGTCCTTCCATGTGTCCACCACCCTCTCTATGAAAAAATACTTCCTCACATTGCCCCTGAGCCATCCCCCCCTTATCTTCAAATTGTGTCCCCTTGTTCTTGCACATCTCTTTTTCTGTAAGATACTACCCTTTTCGACTTTGTTGATTCCCTTGAGGTACTTGAAAGTTTCTATCATGTCTCCCCTTTCCCTCCTTTTTTCAAGGGTATACATATTAAGCTCCTTTAGTTTCTCTTCATATGGCTTCTGTTACAGACCCTGCACCATTTTAGTTGCCCTCCTCTGGACTGCCTCCATCCTATGTCCTTGCAGAGATGGGGTCTCCTGGACTGCATACAGTACTTCAGATGGGGTCTCACCAACTGTCTGTACAGAGGATAACAACTTCCTGTTTTCTACTGGTGATGCCTCTCCTGCATCCCAGTATCCCCAGCCATCCTTACTGCCTTCTCACATTGCTTGCTTATCTTTGGTCATCTGATGAGACTTCCTCCTGGTCCCTTTCCATTTGTGTTGTGTTATACTCCCCCACAAACTGTGTACTTTTCCCTGGGTTTTGTTTCCCAGGTGCATTACTTGCACTTCTTTGCATTGAATCTAAGCTGCCATACTTTTAAATTGGGTTATGTACGTGAAAGTAAACAACAGATGTGTTCAAAAAATCTAAGAATTTAAAGTAAACTTGAAATACCCAGCAATGCAGAAAAGTGTACGTATTTTCTAATTCATAAATGTACACCTTGTTAGCCTAGAAGTACTTTTTATATATTAGTGTTCAAAATATGGCATAAATTATCATGATAATCATATTATCGCGGTAATTTGGGAAACATTATCGTGATAAGAAAAAATCAATATCGAGACACCCCCTACAGGCCACCACCCCCATCCCATTATCCCAGGGAACACCGGGCGCTGATCAGAAGGGAAAGCCTATCCCTTTTGGACAAGAACGCCATCAAGCCGGTACCCCCACCGAGCAAGAGACAGGGTTCTTCTCTCAGTTCTTCCTGGTCCCGAAGAAGTCAGGAGACCTCAGACCTATTCTGGACCTCAGCGATCTAAACCAATGGGCCTCCTATCGGAGATTACGTATGGTCTCCTCCCACTCTCCTGCCCCTCATTTCGAGGGAGACTGGCTGGCATCCTGGACATGCAGGACGCCTGTTTGCACATCCCTATTGCCAGGGGTCATCGAAGATTTCTGAAGTTCAGATACAAAGACAAGGACTATCAGTTCAGAGTCCCTCCCTTCGGTCTCTCTTCAGTGCCCAGGGTCTTCACCAAGTGCCTGGCAGTGGTAGCCGTGGCAATGCGGAGACTGGGCCACTTCATGTTTCCTTACATGGATGACTGGCTCCCTCCAGGTCCTGCCTGTTGGAAACCACCAGGGACTCTCTCTCGCTGTTTCAGTGTCTGGGGATCATGATCAACAGGGACAAGTCTCAACTTATCCGCTCCAGAAGCACTAGTTCATCGGAGCTCTTCTGGATACCACCCTCAGGAAAGTGTTTCTTCGCCTGACAGAGCAGGTCAGATTCAAGTCCTGGCATACCAAGTCTTTACAGCCTCAAGGGTCCCCTGCAAGACTCCTCCTCAGGCTGCTAGGGCACATAGCAGCCACCATAGTTTCGGTCCCTCTGGTGCGACTGCGCATGCGGACCATTCGATGGTCGTTAAGGGTCCAGTGGGATCAAACACAGGACAGTTTGTATGCCTCAGTCCAGATCTCAGAGCCGATATGCCGAGAACTGCACTAGTGGATGTCGTCACAAAACTTACTGGCGGTTTATTCCCTTCCATGTGGGGGCCCCAACCCAGATTCTGACCACGGACGCATCGTCCTCGGAGATGGGGCACCCACCTGGGGACCCATTGCACTCAGGGATCTTGGTCCCCAGTAGAGGAAGATCTGCATATCAACGTTCTGGAGCTGAGAGTGGTCCTGTATGCCCTTCAGGCCCTGGTCTCGGTCCTAGTGCTGGGTCACCTGTTGGTCCAATGGACAACACTTTGTTGATGTTCTACATCAACAAACCAGGTGGCACACACTGTATCCTCTGCTGGAAGCCATGCGGTGTGGGACTGGGCTCTGGAGTGCTGGCTGACGGTCTCAGTAGAACTAGGTCACAAGCTCACAAATGGGAGCTGCTTCAGAAGTTTTAGATCAAATCTTCTGCCGGTGGGGACGCCAGAGTTAGATCTCTTCGCATCACAGTTCAGTGCAAACTGCCCAGTTTCTGCCGCTAGGTCCAGAGCCTGGTGCTTTTTGGCAAGATGTATTGTCCTCTCTTGGAAGGGAGGTTTCTCACGTTCCTCTCTTCCCGCTCTTGCAGAAGGTTCTCCTCAAGGTGCAGTCAGAACTGTCTGCCCTCATTCTGATAACTCCACTGTGGTCTTGTCAGGTTAGGTTTCTTTGCTTCAGCGTTTAGTGGCAGAGCTCCGCTGCCTCTTCCAGTTTCCTCTCATCTTCCGGCTCAGGACAACGGGTCACTGGTCCATCCAAATTTGTGCTTCTTTCACCTGCATGCCTGACTCCTCAGGGCCTAGCTAAATCCAGGTGTCCAATCAGGTAGCACAAGTTTGGGTTGAGGTGCGAAGCCTACAGCAGGTCCACTTACGCTGTGAAGTGGAAACGCTTTCTGTATCTGGGCCACATTCAAGAGGGTAGACCCCTGGTCTGTCCAGTTAATTCCGCTTTAGAATACCTGCTTTCCCTTTGGAGTCATGTCTCAGTTACTCCTCCATCAAGTACACCTGGCCACCATCTTCATTTATCACTTCCCAGTGCAGAATAAGACGGTAGCTCAAATGGAGGTCTCTAAGGCTTTTCTTCATGGGTATTCTTCATATCAGACCTCCCATCCGGGATCCTGTTCCTCCTGGGATCTCCTTTTTGTCCTAGAGAAGCTTACGCTTCCCCCCTTCGAACCAGCAATAGAGGCTGAGCTTCGTTTCCTGTCCTGGAAAACACTGCTTTTGGTAGCCATTACTTCGGTGAGGCACATTTCAGAGCTTCAGGCTCTCGTGTGTAAAGAACCCTATCTTATTTTCCATAAGGAAAGAGTTGACCTTCGCACCAACCCAAAAGTTTCTGCCGAAGGTGATTTTGGAGCTCACCCTTAACCAATCCGTTCAGCTTCCGGTGTATTACCCGGAGCATTCGAATAGGGGAGTGGCCTGCTTCATTCTTCGGACGTCCACAGGACTCTTCGATGTTACCTGGCTAGGACCAAGGGGGAGAGAAAATCTGATCAGCTTTTTGTATAATTTGCTCAAAGGTCCTTAGGTCGCCCAGTCGCCAAACAGACGCTGTTGTGCTGGTTGGTCCATTGCATTACCTTTTGTTATCAGAAGCATAACAGGGTTGTTCCGGGGCCAGTTAGGGCTCCTTCTACTAGAGCTGTCACCACCTCCTTTGCAGTGCTGAAGCTGGTATCTGCAGCTGGCATTTGCACTGCTGCTGCCTGAAGTTCTGTTCATACCTTTGTCAGGCATTACAGCCTTGACATCATTTCCAGATGCAGGGCAGGGTTTAGCCTCACAGTCTTGCAGGGTCTGGTTTCCTGGGGGACCCTTTCAGTTCCTGTTCCTTTTGTTTTTTCTGTATTGTTCCCCCTCCCAGGGGTTGTTATAAGTTTATACTGCTTGGGAATCAGTCCTGCTTGTGTTACTTCGACAGGAAGCTCTTGCAGTAGGTAAGATAGTACAGTTACGTAAGAACTTACTGTACCAGTAGATCTTCGAGAGAAACTCTTGCAGCAGGTGTATTTTCCCACCCTCCTTCCCCCAGGGATCAGGCCTCTTCTAGGCTGGCCATTCCTCTGTTATGAGGAAAAAGTTTGGGTCACGATTTCTAATTATCGCCTGTTGCGATCTCCTTGCCTTTAGGGGGGCGTGTAAGAACTGGAGTACATGGGGAACTCCTCCTTTATATAGGGTGACGTCGGGGGTGGAGCTGACGTCGGTGGGGGGGGCGTTCCCATGTCAGTACTGCTGGAAGAAAAAATTGCCGAGAACCGCCGCCAGGTGGTGTCAGTCATACTTGTGTTACCTGCTGCAAGAGCTTCTCTTGAAGATCTACTGTTACGGTAAGTTTTACGTAACTGTACTATACTCTGCGCTGCACTGTCTCCAACCTATCCTTATCCTTTCTGAGGTGAGGATTCCAGAACTGGGTGCAGTACATCTTGCATGAGGCCTCACCAGGGAACTATAGAGGGAAGTATTACTCTTTTCTTCTACTATCAGTACTTCTCCTGATACATCTCAGCATCCTGTTAGCCTTGCTATAGGCCTTGGTGCAATGACTTGATTGCTTAAAGAGCAGTTGGGAAAACTTTGGACAACATAATTTTAGACACAGTTCAGCTTGAATTTCATACAAATTCTATAACTTTCTCCTTTCCATCATTTATTACTGAAAAAATACCCACAAAAAACAAGATCTTTATCCATTAGAGTTCATCTGCTTCTATACTTTATTTTCTATATGAAATCATATGTATTGTTGTGACATCACAGTCCATTCCAATGGGTATAACTGTGATGTCACATGTAGAATATTATGACATCAGGTTGGGAAGAAGCTAGAGGAGCTGATGAATCCTCAAGGAACAACTTGTCCTGTTTTCATGCATATGATCTCAGTTATAAACAATGGGGATAAGAAATATAGAGCTAATGAGAAATATAAGCTGCTTTGTGTCCAAATATTGTGTTGCTCAAAGTTCTTCTCGAGGTGTCGGTGGCTCTTTAAGCCAGTTGCTAATGATAACTCCCATTCATTTTTTGGCTGAGGTGGTGATAACAGACTGTTCATGTCAGTTTGCCTTGGATTTCTGTTTAGAGTGACCGTAGGCTGCTGTTTTAATTTACAATCTCATTTTTCCTCCTTTCTCACCCCTTCCAGTCTGGTTTTCACAAACCCACTCCACTTCCACCTCCCTCCTCAGGGTCACTGATGTCATTCTTACTGGCATGGACCAGGCCTGATCACCTCTGCAATTTTTTCAGCCTGGCCAAAGCCTTCAACACGATAGCCCACCCCTCTTCCTAGATAAGCAGTGTCAGTGGCTCAGCAGGTTGCACACTCACCTCTGTGGCGGAAGCTCAGAAGGCTGTGGGTCCTGTCCCCACATCAGGCACCGGGGGGCCATTTCAGCCTTTAACGGGGAGGCAACAACTGGTCAGAGGTACTGTGGAGGGTGGATCCAGGTGCTGAAAACCAAAAATGGCATGCAATGTTCCCCCTGTAAATGGCACCCTTGTCGGGCACTTAGTTTAAATCCCAGTGCTGACACTGTGTTGAGGGCTACAGTCGGGTATCTAACTATAAATCGAATCTGAATAAAACAGAGGTCATGCCCTTAAATCACCACGTTCATAGAGAGGATGTCGCTGCCTTCTCTATAATTTGGATCACTAGGCTTGGGCATCTCGGCATTACATTGGCGACCACAAATTTTCTCCTAAAAAAAACTTAATTTGGATGACCTCATTGTTTCTGTTCAACAGGACTTGAATGGATGGTCCTCCCTTTATTTGTCCCTCCAAGGCAGGGTAAATGTTATTAAAATGAACGTTTTGCACAGAGTTTCTTATCCGCTAAACATGCTGAATTTACACCTACCATTGAGCTGGTTTCGTAAACTTCATGGAATCATCTCAAGGTTCTTATGACAGGGTAAGCTTTTGCGTCGGTCATATGTACGTCTTTGTGCCCCTAAAAACATGGGAGGGCTCAAACTCTCAAACTTTTACCTGTACTATTTGGCTAGCCATATAACTAAATACATGAAGTGGGGGGGCTTGTCTCAAAGATAGGGAGGACACTCATTACATATCATTGTGGCTACAAGCAGAATGGCATATTCTCAGAGAGCAAGAGCTTAAACCAGAAACTTTGCTGCATTTGGCTCCCTCAACTCCCAAAATCGTTGAAGGCCATGGTCATCTATACATCTATTAAGGTTCATAACCATTTTTGTAAATCCTTTAAATATAACAATCAGAAAGACTTTTCCCAACCCTTGTTTGGCAGTCCCAATTTTCAGGTGGGAGGTTATATATATTACAAACACAAAGAATTCCTATAGCCCTACAAATCACAATCCAGGAGATGGTTACCCAGGGGAGGATGAAGACAGTAGAAGAACTCCTGGAGTTTTTCCAACTACTAAGGAAGTTCTCCTTCCTTGTTTATCAGATCAGACACATGCTAATCAAATGGTTTGGTCTAGGCCCATGGGTTATGAATCAAGTAAAGGTTCTCCGGGATTTCAAGAGTTGGCTTGGCAGCCCCATGCAGTGTCTCAACTAATAACAGCCTTATACAGTTGTGGACAAAATTATCGCGCTTTGCAGTTTTTTCTAATAATGCACCATTCCTTCCAGAAAATTGTTGAAATTAAAAAATATTTTGGTATCCACATATGTATTTCTTTGGTTTGCAGTGGAATAAAACACAAAAAGCAGAAAAATTTACTAAGTCTTAGCTTATTCCACACAGAAATCCTTAAATGGCCTTTTAGAAGTAGTTAGAAATAATTAGATTTCAAGCAGGTGATTCTCCTTCACTTTGGAATTGAGCTCTCCTGTGGTGAGTTGCAGGTGCCTGCAATATAAAAATCACTCATTCAACCAGTTTGAATAGAGAAAAGGACTCGTTCTCCTGTTTTGTGTCACTGTGTGTACCGCAGTGAGCATGGAGAAAAGAAAGACAGCCAGAGAATTGTCTGAGGAGGTCAGACAGAAGATTGTAGCCAAGCGTGGAAAATCTCAAGGCTACAAATCAATCTCCAGAGACCTTGATGTTCCTGTTTCCACCGAACGTAATGTTATCAGGATGTTTAAGGCCCATGGCACTGTAGCCAACCTCCCTGGACGTGGCCGCAAGAGAAAACATGATCGAAGATTGCAGTGCAGGATTGTTTGAATGGTGGAGAAAGCACCTCGATCAACTGCCAAACAGATTTAAGCTGACCGTCAGACACAAGGTACGACAGTTTCAACTCGCACCATCCATCGCCAACTCAATGAAAGGGGGTTATATGGTGGGAGGCCCAGGAGACCCACTGCTGAGAGAGACATAAAAAGTCTCATGGGTTTGCCAAAACACCTGAACAAGCCAGAATCCTTCTGGGAGAATGTCCTGTGGACAGATGAGACCAATTAGAGCTTTTTGGTAAAGCACATCATCTCTATGTTTACAGAAAACAAAATGAAGCCTTCAAAGAAAAGAACACCTTCCTGCAGTCAAACATGGAGGAGGTTCAGTGATGTTTTGGGGTTGCTGTGCTGCCTCTGGCACTGGGTGCCTTGAAACTGTGCATGGCATCATGAAATCTGGAGATTACCAGGCCATTTTGGAGCGCAATGTTGAACCCAGTGTCAGAAAGCTGGGTCTCCGTCGAAGGTCACGGGTCTTCCAGCAGGACAGTGACCCCAAACACACTTCAGAAAGCACCCAGGAATGGTTCAAGACAAGACGCTGAATTGTTCTGAAGTGGTCAGCAATGAGTCCAGGTCTAAATCCCATTGAAAACCTGTGGAGAGATCTGAAAACAGCAGTTGGGAGAAGACACCTTCAAATCTGGGAGAACTGGAGCAGTTTGCACAAGAAGAGTGGCTAACTGCCAGAAGAGAGGTGCAGGAAGCTCATCCATGGCTATAGGAAGCGGTTGATTGCAGTTATTTTGATTAAAGGCTTTGCTACCAAATATTAAGTCTAGGGTGTCAATAATTTTGTCAATGCCATTTCTTTTCATTTTCTGATTTAAAGGATATATTAAATTCTGAATCAAAACAAAGGTTCTGTAATATTAACAGAGAAATAAAGAATTGTGGAGTCCAAATACTGTACTGTCGTTAATTTCAACTTTTGTTTAGAGGAAATTGTGAGTTATTTGAAAAGTAAGGGCGCCAGTATTTATGGCCATGACTGTATGTTACTCTTACCCCCAAAGTGGATGCCCATTCTCCATACTGTCTCGCTTACCTTTCCACTAAAATCTGGACTGAATAGAATTTGACAGAATGTATATTCTTATATTACTAACAACAAGTTGAGACTGATACAATTTTTCATCATGCATAATATTTATTTTACACCTGTCAAAATGTATGGGATAGGGAACCTGCCATGGCAAACTTGCTTCAGATGTGGACAGGGCCAAGGTACCTTATTACATGTGTTCTGGGAATGCCCCAAGGTAGCTCCCCTGTGGGTCACCCTTCAGAATAAAGCAGATCCCCTTCTGGGTCTACAAAATCTGTTTACCCCACGCATTTGTATCCTGGGTAACTTCTCCCTGGTTGATGTGAGGGAAAGACGTTACCATATTTCCCTCATATCTCTTTCTGTTAAATGGTTGGTGCTACGACATTGGAAGGACCAGCTCCCTATCTCTTATCAGCAGTGGATCGCTGAATGTTTCCACAGTCTTAGACTAGAAAGAACAATTTCCAGTATTAGGGGTGAAATGCCCAAATATCAAGCAAGATGGGAGAAGTTGAGCACACACACACACACACACACACACACACACACACACACACTCTGGTCCATCACCTCTACCTCTTAGGAAGTAGGGGGTATTTTGGGCAGAGGCCTAGCGTACATAAGCGCAGTTAATAACGTAAGTGGGCCCTCAAATCTTAAATACCTGTGGTTATTGCTTAAATAATAACCTATGCATACTTTTATCCTAAGAATTTGGCACCTTACCCTTCTATTTACTTGTTCTTTTTCACTCCTAGCTCTCAGGGTTGCAGGGTTTTATTTAACTCTAAAATTGATTAGCGTTTTGCTCATATAAGTTCTAAAACAATGTGAAAATGCATAGCACTTGCCTCACCGTGTTTAACAAACATAACACTTCAGAAAATCTATATAAATGCTTTCTGTACAGTTAGTATTGTCCCAAGAAAAACTGCTAATCAATTATTTAAAATCCTGGGGTTGGGGAGGGATGGAGGATTTTGGGGAGGATAGGTATGGGGAGGGAGTGAAGTAAGTTTATGTATTTAATATGTATCTACTACAATCTACTTTGTATTGTCACATATGATTGACCTCTCCATATGTCCCTTGTTGTATTGGTAGTGATATTTAAATAAAGTATATTAAATTTCAAAACAAAAATACTGACACTGTGTTGCAGCATGAGGTGGTGCTGTACTCCTGAGGTGCCGTCTTTCAGATGAGACGTTAAACCGAGGTCCCATTTGCCTATTCTGGTGGTAGTTCAGGTGGATGTTAAAGATCCCATGGCACTTTTCAAAAAGCAGGGAAGTTTTATATGGGACATATCAAGCTGTACAATATGCAAAAATCCAAAAACTGATACAAGGAGTTAACTACAAACACATATACAAGAGGAAAATATCAAGATGGTTCTTGTGGCAGTACACTGATGTCACTTAAATTTCAGGAAATAAGATAAATCTTTCCACCACTTCCGCACGTTATGCTGAGGGTGTGATACCACATCATTCTCATAAATCTCTTGTATTGTCTGGTCACATTGTTTAGCTATTATAATGTAAGATGCGCTTTGCCGCTGTTGGACCAAACATCTCGCTTGCCACAAGTAAAACTTTATACAGGCAAGTAGAGCCGATAGGGTCTCGTTGTTATATCTAGTACCCAGGCTGTGTGAGAAATCACTAAAACTATCTGACTATAGGTGAGTCTCGAAGCCATGGAAAAGACCACCTATTTGCCAGAAAAGACCACAGTGGCATCACAAAAGAACAATTCAACAAAAATTTTCCATAGTTTCTTCAATTTAACACAGGGTAAGGGCAGTACCTTTCTTCTATTGGTTTATGCTTATGGTTCCCTTGACTGATAGTCTACCATATATACATGACCACAGAACATCCCAGAGCATCCCACATGCACAAGGGGATTCTTAAATAATGGAACTGTCTCAGTGCTATCTGAGTTTTATAAGGGGGCAGTTATTAAATACCAGTTCTGTGGGGCTGATGTATGCCAATATCTGGGCATAAAGCACTTTTCTATGTTTAGACAGGATATCGGATCTTGTAATGTGCCACTTCTGTATTTTTTGAATAGTTGATTTTATGTATGGAGGGGTATGAAAGAATTTTGTGAATTTAACTGGTTCTTCTACCCACTTTGTAAACCAAGAGGCATTTGCTGTGTAAAACCATTTCTGTACCAGATGGACTGGAGGTTGAAGGTCAAGTCTGAACATGGCTGACCAAAAGCATGTATGGAAAAAGACTACAGGATGAATCGTGCCAATGCCTCCAGTGGCTCTACTAAGATAAGTGTATTCTCATTTTATTGGGTTGAGTCTGCTGCCCCATATCATGCAGAAGAAAATACTGAGAGGTTTAGTCTCATATTGAATAGGAAGAGGAAAAGCCATGCTAACCTATAGTAAGCAGGGCATCAGAAATTGTTTAATGATATGCACTCTTTGAATTTTTGAAAGCTGCCAGTGTTTCCAATGTTCTACCTTTTGTTCACAACTGTTTAACACAGTTTCCCAGTTTAAGGCAGCTGGATCCTCGTACCCAAACTGAATGCCAAGAATTTTTTTTGGAGGGGGGGGGGCATTGGGATTCCTGCTGTAGTTAGGGGTCAGGTACGCTCAACTGAGAGTCCCTAATGCTAGGCACTTACACTTATGCTTATTAAGCATGGCCCCTGACACTTCAGTACAGGGCTGCAGTAATGGGGAAAGTGGGATGTTGTCTGGGGCCCCAAGCTTAGGAGGGCCCACCTGAGGAGCTGGCATTACCACTGTCATTAGATGGTTTAGAAACAGAGGCCCATTTCAAGTGACTTGTCCTGGGCCCCAAAATTCATAGCTGCAGCCCTCCTTCAGTATAAGCTTCACTTCTTGTAAGAGTTAATGAATGCTATGGTGATCCTGGAGAAGTAAACAGATCATCTGCATAAGAAGTCATTTTAAAAATATCAGTGGACTGAGGACCTTTAATACCAACAATATTCCCATTGGCATGTATTTTCCAAACCAGTGGGTCTATGGCAAAGATGTATAGTAGCGGACTGAGGGGCACCCTTGCTTTACCCTCTTCAAATCATAAATCGGCAGACTCGATGCCTAGTAGTCTGTACACTGCATTGGCATTTGCATACAATAATTTAATCCAGTGTATAAAATCTGTTGGAATGTTATAATATTCTAGGGCATCAAAGAGATGCTCGTGGTTTACCATATTGAACGCCTTCTGCTGGTCTAGGGAGATTAAGTAGCTCAGGATCTGGTTCTGTACACAGTAAAATGTGGTGTCCTTAAAAAGTGACAAACTATGAAGTATTTTACGGTTAGGGATGCCACAAGTTTGTGCTGCATGGATTCTGGGTTCTGCAGATTTCCTCAATCTAGCCTGCACTAGAAAGGACAGGATCTTAAAATCTAAATTTAGCAAGCAAATAGGTTTCCAGTTGAGAGTAGTGTTTTATCTCTAGCCTTATGAATGAAAGTGATAATGCCCTCTGAAAATTCAGAGGAATTTCATTCAACCCTAAGCATATCATTAAAACCTTGACTTAGAACTTCAGTCTTGACTGTCCTATAAAACTCATTTGGGAGGCCATTACTCCCCGGAGCGGTATTGCCTTTTAGTTTAGAGATTACCTCCACTACTTCTACGGCTGAAATAGGGGCCATCTTCAGTGACTGGTTCATCTGTGTAATAGGGTCAATGTGTATATCAGAGAAGTATGTTCGTCTCCTATCTTTATCAGAAGTGCCACGTCCGCTGAAATGAGATAGGTACTCTTGTACCACCCAGAGAACATGTGGGGAAGATCCTAAGATCCCTTGGGCATTCTTAAGGGACATAAAAGTAGAAGCATCTACTTTCTTTTTACATGCCTCGTAAGGGTCTGAAACTGGAGTTTTCTGAGTCCCATGTGCCATTTCAGCATATGATGTAGATACCCGATTATAATGTAAGGCTTTCAATTATTTATTTATTGAATTTTGGTAACCGGGTAGGCCCTCTGAGACAAGACAGTCCCTTTTTCAGGGTGACCCGGGAAGTGCAGTACATTGATAGTGCATTCATTGATACAAGAAATTAGACAAGGAGTAGTCATACAGTAAGAGAGTACATCAGTTACATTCAGTTATGCAAAATAAGCAATGTAAAGCACAGTCAACAAAACCTTAAGTACCGACATCATTTACAGTATTTTTTTTTCCTCTTAGAGCAGGAAATAGAGTGAGTGGAAAGTTATGCTAGGAGAATTACGCAAGGAGTGAACAGGGGTTAGGAGTCGGCGGAAATAGGAGCAAGGTGGGGCGGTTAGGTGAGATAATGGTAAACTTTGAAATTGAGAGAGGGAGGTGCAGGCCAGTATAGAAGGAGGTAGAGAGTTCGAGCAGGACACAGCAGAAAATGCAAATGATCTCCGAGCCATGGAGAGTCGTAAGTTTGGCACAGAGAGAAGAGGCAAGGAGGGAGATCCGAGGGCACGTCGGGGGAAGACAATGTTGAACAATACCAGCAAAGCAAGGAGGAGTGAAGCAATGGACAAGCTTATGTATAAAACTTAGTGTAGCGTAGCGTAATTTTACTTCATAGGGTAGCCATCCCAGGGCAGATAGGACATTGCAGTGATGGTGCCGAGCATTGGCCCCGAGAGCAAACCTGCCAATTCTATGGAAGGCCTGTGATAGGCAAGATAGTATTGATGTGGGAGCAGAGAGTAGTAACGGAGCACCATACATGAGGAGGGGCAGGAGTGTGGCATCTGCAATCTTGTGGCTGGAGGTCAGTGTAAGGAAGGGACGGATGTGGTAGAGGACACCATATATATATATTATTTTTTTTTTTTATAGTTTTGGTGATGGCTGTAGTATGTGCATCCAGGGTAAATGAGGGATCTAAGGTGGCTCCCAAGTATTTGAAGGACCTGAGCCGATTTGCGTGCATCCCAGTGCGTGAGAGTATAGCTAGAGGAGGAGGTTGGTGCGGATGAGTTGGAGAATAACATACTCTTTGTTTTTTAGTATTAAGGACAAGCTGCTTCTGAAGGAACCGTCCTCAAGGATGTGGAAGTCAGAGGCTAGTGTTGAACTGAGCCACACAATGTCAGGAGAAGAGCGGCAGATGATAGCATCATCTGCATGTAGGTGAACTAAGGCTCCACCACAATTATTATGGAGGTCATTAATATACAGAGAAAAAAGTAATGGGCTCAATATGAAGCCCTGGGGGACACCATGAGTAATGGGCCTTAAGTCAGATAGGGAGCCTGCCCAGTTTACTTTTTGGGTATGTCTGTAAAGGAAACTTAAGGTCCATGTCAGGGCAGTGGCATTAAGGCCAAGGACATGCAGTTGTTGTAATAGATGGCATGTGGTGACCAAGTCAAAAGCCTTGGTCAGGTCTACGAAAATTGCTTCAGTGGCACGGCCATGGTCCATTTCACGGAATATATGAGAGATGACTTTAATTAGAACTGTAAGAGTACTGTGGTTTTTCCTAAACCCATGCTGAGAGCAGATGGTGGAGGTCAAGGTAATCCTGCAGGTAGTCATAGATTATCCGCTCTTGTATTTTTGCTAGGGGGCAAAGCATTGAAATAGGCCGAAAATTTTCCACTGTTGAGTTGGGACCTCCCTTATGAATGGGGATGACCACCGCTACTTTCCATTTTTCAGGGACGGTGCAAGTAAGGAAGGATCGATTAAATAAATCTTGAACAGGGTGGGCTAGGGCATCAGCTCCCAACTTAAGGAATTTAGGCTTTATAGTGTCATGGCAAGGTGATCTGTCAGCCTTTAGATTCATGAGGAGACGGCGAACCTCCGCAAGGGTTTTGAGCTTTAGGTGAAAGGCGGGGTGGTCTATAGAGTTGACTGACTGCAGGGGGTCAGGTTTGGGGGGGAGGAGTGGATGAACTAGAAAATAGTGATGTGTACCTATCCAGATTGGTGAAGAACTCATTGAAGCCCGAGGCGTTTGGGGAGGGGGGAGGCTGTGAGAGATATCCCCTGGGCATCAAGGGAATTGGGGGTCTCAGAGGTGTTATCCTTTAAAAGGGATTTAACGTGTTGTCAGAATTCTTTCGGATTGCTAAGATGCTCAGTCTGGAGTCTCTTGAAGTGGAGTCGTTTTGCTTTTTAGATTGAGTTATTGCAGCTGTTCCTTAGTTGCCTATATGTTTGCCAGTTAGTAGGTAGCCCCCTATCCTTGTAAGTCCTCCATGCCTTATCGTGAGTGGACATGAGCTGCCTTCATTCCTTGGTGAGTCGTGGTGCTTTAATACCTTTTACCCGGCAACTCTTTAAAGGGGTGTGTTAGTCAATAGTGTTAGTGAATTTTCTATGATATAGTCTAGTGCCAAGTTAACGTCCGGCAGGGTATTAATTGGATCCCAATCAGTTTCCCGGATGGTATCCACAAAGTTGTTGGTGTCAAACCTGAACATGTCCCAGACAGTGATGATCTTGGGGGGGAGGGGTTAGAGAAGTTGTTACGCCATACACAGAGTTTCGGTGGGTGGTTGCTTATACAGTCTGAGAGGACCTCTGCTGATTTTTATTTTCAGGGCACAGTTTGTGACCACCCAGTCAAGCAAAGTATAGTTACCCGTCTTTGTATTAAAACGAGTAGGGTCACCAATCATTTGAACCAGATTTGAGTCAGCCTGGATGGCAGTCAGTTTGGAAGAGTAAGAATTCAGCCAATCAACGTATTTGTGTCCTTATGTGGGTAAGCTGGTTAGAAAAGTCTGCCCAAAAAGAATAAGCCGCAGTTTGCATCTGTAATAATTGTTCTCTTAGCTTAAAGGGACACTGTCAAGTTCCCAGCTTCAGATTTTACCTACTGTGGAAAACACACTGCTTGGTTGCACACGTTATGCAGAAGAGGCTGGTGCAGCCAGTAGTTTGACTCTGTTATGATTTTTGTTGTATATAGCATCAATTCGAAATCTGTGCGGTTCGTTGCAAAGTTGTGCGCTGGTCGGCAAGCGCGGTCACATTTCTAAATGGCACTGAAGTGCCTGGAGGCTCCTGCATGTCTCCCAATACCCGAGTTCAGCTAAAAGCAGTTTTTGACATAGAAATGAAAGCTGAACTCAGGGAAAGTTGCTCCTATATGTAAACGAGGGCTGTAACTGGTAGAAATCACAGTCGAGAAAGTCGAGCCATGATACTGGGCATGTCGCATACTGAGCAAAGGCATGATTTGTCCAGAGGTTAGAAGAGTATGCACGCATGCCCAGTATTATGGCTTGACTTTCCAACTGATTTCTACCAGTTACAGCCCTCGCTTACACATAGAGCAGCTTTCCGAGTTCAGCTTTAATTTCTCTGTCAAAACTGCTTTTAGCTGAACTTGGGTATTGGGAGACATGCATCGAGCCCAGGCACTTCGGTGCCATTTAGAAATGTGACCGTGCTTCCCGACCAGCATGCGACTTTGCAGCGGACTGCACAGCTTTCGAATTTATGCTATATACGACAAAAATCATAACAGAGTCAAACTACTGGCTGCACCAGCCTCTTCTGCATAACGTGTGCAACCAAGCAGTGTGTTTTCCACAGTAGGTAAAATCTGAAGCTGGAAACTTGAATGTCCCTTTAATATACTGAAAAGATTGAGTTTGGGCTTGAGATTTTCCATAGATTTTAGCCAATCCGTAATCTTTTTTTTTTTTTTTTTGAATCCCGCCACTAGGACCCCAAATCTTCATAAAAGACCTGAATGGAAAGTCTGATTTTAAGAAGGTATTTCAGATATGTTAGTATATCTGCGTATTGTAGTACTGCTATATTTAACTTCCAGTGTGAAGCATTTTTAGGTAGGGTAGATGTTGTATACATAAGTCTTAATCAAAAGATGATCAGAAAACTCTACAGGAAGAACCACTGTCTGTCTTTGTCAGTTGGACCTGTGGGGAAAAGAAAATATTGTCAATTTGGGTCTCCCGGTCACCTGTTTGGAATGTAAAGTTAGGTCCTTTGCAAAGTTTGGAAATGCAATTCTGTAAACCAGCATTTATAACACATTTGTTTAGAGCACGAGTAACAATACATTTTTCTATCGTGATATACCCTTTAAGTCAGTTAGGCTACAGTTGAAATCACCCTCAAAATAATTACCCTTGCAGTAGCTAAACAGGCTGAATACGCTTCTATTATCACCTTGTGGAAACTGAATTTGGTACTTTGAAAAGGATGCCTACTCATCTGCAGTGTCCGCTCCATAAGACGGCCCCATACCCAGTCTCTCTTGCAACTTCTAATATCCTGGAGGGATTTTAACCAAGTTTCTTGTAAAAGAATGTTGTTCACCATGTTTGATTTAAAAAGATGGAACAAACCCTTTCCTTTCAGCCTGTTCTTCAGGCTGTGGACATTTAGAGTTGCAATAGCGGTACCATCCATTTAAAGTAAATTATTTTTTCTGCTTCTTTTTTTCTCCTACTGCAGAGGGAGTATTTGGTTTTTGTAAAGAAGCTGAATCTAGTGTGCCAGATGAAGCATCTGATTCGAAGTCCTCCATATCGCATTCTCCCCAATCTTTAGGTGCCAAAGTCTCAAAGGGGTTATCTGATTCTATAGGAATATCAGGTGTAGCCTGGTGGATCGCCGTTTGGAGGGAACAGTGGTCCAGGATTGCGGTGGAGGCATGCCAGATGGGCCTGGCAGGTCATTCTCAACAGAGTTCAGCTGTGAAAGTGAGCCTGATGCAGGGCAACTGTTTTTAGGTCCTGGCTTGTGGAGTCAGACGGGGATGGGGGTCTACTCTCTGTGGTGAAGATTCTTGCTGTTGGACAGGGTAATTTGTGAGACACTTCGAGCTCAATCTGGACTAGAGATATTAAGGTCCTCCGTCGCCTGAGCAGATTGTTGGGCTTTTGTTATGAACACATCTTGATCCAGCTTGTCTGATTTATTATGTGCTGCCCAAGGACAATTTTGAAACATGAGACGTTTCCTCGCATAGATTACGTTTTGCTTGATTTTTGCAATGGTGGCTAATATGACCATATTCCTCACAGATGTTGCACCTTGGTTGGTCACATACATTAGATAGGTGCGTCCTGGAGGCACATTTTTAGCAGGCTCGGGTTGCCCTGGGTAAAAACAAACCCTTCTGTCTTTTCCAATAAAAAAAAACAATTTGGGAGATGAACAGTGCCCTCTGGTGTACACTTTAGTTTAACATTCAGCTTCCACCCTCCTGTCCAAAAGCATTCAGAATTCAAAATAGCCCCAGGGAGACTCAGTACTTCACATTTTTGATTTAACCAGTGAAGGCACTGATCCCTGAGCAGACTTGATAGACCATAGGGCCTAATCTGCTGGCTTTTTAGTATGTTAGTACAGTAGTGGATCTAGGGGGTTTTAGCAGTTCAGGTGCACCCCGCATTTTTACTTACTTGCTTGCTGCAACTGTATTTCACTTTGCTGGAGAAGTCTAATATATTGATTGTAAGAAAATCTACAATCAAAACAATAGATTATATTCATATTTTCTGTCAGAAATATAATGGAAAAGATAATATAAAGGATTAAAAAATATCAAAAAGTTGCACGTCAAGTAAGCACACCAACACAACACCCCCATTATAAAATCCTGGATCCGCTACTGTGTTAGTATGTAAGAATGTCTTGTATGTATACCCCCTTGTTTCAAATCATGATGGTGACCACCTTTTATTAAAGGCATCATGAGGGGTATAGCAAGAAAGGAGTCCATAATGGGGAGAATTTAACTTCATTATACTTCCACCAGAATCTTTCCAGTAGCTGTGGAGAACGAAAGCTAATATCATAGTTTTGTAATTCCGAGATATGTATAAATGCAAAGATATCTGCAGGGGAAAACCCTAGGACTCTTTTTTTATTAATTTTTTTTCCCACGTATACGCTGTCAGGGGTACATTCTAGGCCTCCTTTGTAGCGAAGGTAGACTGCATTCCTCCGAGGAGCGGGTTCTGTTTTATCAAACAGGTCTGCAAACCTTGGGTGCTCAGGAAGAGGTTCTACTGGGGAAGCTGCAAGGCTCGGGGTTTGTATGTTTCTCTGGGCTGAGATTTCACTCTCTTCTGCAGGTTTCTCCTGCATACGGCAAGCTTAAAGGCTCTCCAGAAAAATCAGAGAATAGCTACCTCCTTTCCTGAAGTGTTTGCCTCAGTCTTTTAAATCATGCTCCCCACCTGTAGCATTCAATGACAGTTTTACCTCCATTTCAGGAGAGTCCTCCAGGGGTGTAGTAGTGCTTGCCTTCTGAGTCTCTAGTGGCATCCAAGTCAAATCTGGCACCCATTTCCCCGAATCCGTCTGAAGCCATCCTGCCTCCTGCAGGACACGCTCCGGAGTCCAGTCCCCTGTACCGGGAACCTTGATCAGTCCAAAGGCATCGCAGATTCTCTCATCAGCTATTTGAACAGGTTTCAGTGCTTGTAAGAGCTGATTGTCAGTCAGTCACTGTCAGAGCATGTGTCTCCGGCGTTGGGTGGGTGCCGCCCAGCTTAACAGAATCCTCTGGTAGAAAATTATTTTCAGAAATGTGTAGCTCTCGCTACCATTTTTGCCACAATTCTACTTTGTGGCACCAGTATCATTTTTTGTCTTCAGCCATCAATTTAAACAATGCTGCCTTTTATGTTGGAGTTCTTTATCAAGCTGCTGTTCAGCTGTTTTTACGTGCATGTCAGAATCCATATAGTCCAATTCTAGTCTCTGTACCTTAGAAGCTTCTGTCCGTTTTGTCTCAGAAATTGTGTTCTCCTTGAAAAGAGCAGCTGGGGCAGAGGACGGCTCCCTGAGGTGCTGCATAGCATCTGGCTTCTCAGTCACCTGGTCTGCCATCTTACTGACAGCAATTCCCCTACTGGTGAGCAGGGGAATTTCCCCTGTATCCTGGCCAAATTTCCCCCATTCACTAAAAATACCAAAAACAGCTTAATCTGGTTCAGTGTCAGTTGGCATCCATCTGTATCCCCCTCCCCCAGGACGAGGTTGAAAATAGACAGAAATTGAAATTGTGTAGTCCTCCTTTCCCTGTCAACAAAAAACTAAGTAAATATCTGCTGCTGGACTCTCTCCCCAAGCCACTGATTGGTTCCGCTCCTACCTCATGGGCAGAACACAAACTGTCAAAATTGGTAACTCCCTGTGTCCCCCCAATCCTTATCGGTGTCCCTCAAGGCCCAGTGCTTGGACCCATCCTTTTCTCCATCTTTCTAAATTCCCTCCCATCTGCATGTACTTCAGCATCCATCCATACAGTATGTATGCTTAAGAGACTGTTATTTTTGCCTCTGCTTCCCTCACTGAGTTGATGAACAGACTTCAGCTAGATTTTACCAATATCCAGCACTGATTCTGCTCTAATCAGCTTTCATTAAATACAAAGAAAACTGTCTCTTGTGACATTTGGGACCAGGCAAAACTAGATAGAGTCCCAGCCCTGCCCATTTACCACACCCTGGATGGTTCTATCCTTGAAGACGCCACTTCTTTCAGGTACCTAGTGTGGCTCGACTGACACCTAGACTTCTCTGTTCATGTGGACTCCATTCATAAAAAGCTCCATCCTAAACTTGGGGCATTGTATAAGAACTGTGGGTGCATCCTCTATCGCCCACAGAGAGCCATTGTACAGAGAATGATTCTCCCTCTTCGACTCACGGGACACCATTTATGGCAGTGTGCCCAATTCTACCTTGGCCAGGCTGGACCCACTCTTCCACTCCTTCTGCAGGTTTGCCCTGGATTGGTCCCCCAAGACCCACCACTGCCTCCTCTTCACTTCCTCCCTCCCTCAAGCCAGAAGGCTCATTTATGGTTCCCCCTCATTGCTAAACACTGGCTGAGCTCCTTTTCGTCCTGTCTCTCTTCTCTCTCTCCTCCTTCTAACTCCTCCTGTTCCCTCCGCGAGTTCCAACCACTGCTCTCTAACCCTCCCACCTAGGTGGACCTCAGCTGGGCAAGTCACCTTCTCCTTCCGTCTTCCTAAACTTTGGAACACCCTCCCTCTCTCTGTCTGCTCTGCCACCTCTATTCACCCCCTCTCCAGTCTTCTACATGATTACACCGCTTCGTCCTGTAACTGCCCCTGACTCCCTCATGCATCTGCCCCAGTGCACTCTCTCTCTTCACTCCCTCTTTTCCCCCATGCTACCTCTCCTAATTTTCCCCTTTCCCTCCTGTTTCTCATTCTAAGAATGTACTCTCCCCTTCCCCACCTTCACTATGCTCTTCCACCTTCTCTTCCTTTCTCTACCCATGCCTCCTGACCTCCCCTGGCACCCTGCCCCTTACCTCTCCCATCTCCTCCTCTCGATCCTTCTCCCCTGCAAGTTTTCCTTTTGGCTGCTTTGTCCTCCCGGTGTTCCACTCCCCAACAATCTGACGCTACTAAATTCACTTTTTCTTTGCTGATACTTATCTCTGAAAATTTCTTTTTGTAAATGCTTTGTATATTTCAATGTATATTTTCAATATGTCATTTACGTTATAACGTATGTAATTGCTTTTTATTATATACCCTGTAAATATTTTTCAGTCTGTAATTATTTTGTATTACTCTGTTTGCATTATATATCTATCTCTCCCGACCTCAGATCTTATGACATACGTACACTAGCTGTCTCATGCGCACTACCCTCATCGATCATTCTAGATTTACCTACCACTTCCTAAAATCTGGAACTCCCTCCTCCCTCAAATATGGCACTCTTCCTCCTATTACTCTCTTAGTACAGCCTTACACAACTGTCTCTCTTCTAACTGTTCCTTTTATAATCCTCCTTAAACTTCCTGCTGCTACCCTGTTCCTGCTAATTTCCCCACTATATCTTCACCCTCTCCCTCACAGTTGCTCCACGATGCACCTCTCTTCTCCCTGTTTATTGTACCACCTCCAAATATGCGCCCTCAGCCCCATATCATTTGTCACCCCCATTCCCTCCCTCATACTTGCTGCATCCAATCAGGGTGCTCATTTATCCTGAGGGGTATTGGGTTCTGAGTCATCCCCCCTTTTCCTTGCCTCTAACTTGCCAGCTTCCTGTCCCCTTACAGGGTTACAGCATCCTGAAGGGTAATAGTTTAGGGTGCCCCCCAACTCCTCCCCCATTCTAATACATTACATAACAGCACTTAGCTTCCCCCTGCCCATCTCTCACCCATCCCTTGCACTTAACAGCGTGCCTCTGTTCCTATCAGCATTTGGAAGTACTTTTGTTCTCTATGTATTGTTGCATTGTCTGTCTGTTCCTCTTGCCTACCAGCTCAGTTTAGACTTAGCCACTGCATCTTCTTGTTATTAATTGTAAGTCTGTTATTCATGCCCCCTAGTTTCCATTCCCGATTGTACTTCAGATGTATAACTTTTCTGTCTGCCTGCTTAATATCTGTATACCTACTGTATCCAGTGTTTCCTGTATAATTCAGTGGCGGAACCAGGTTTGGGAGCATTTGGGAGTCAGTGGGAGCCATTCAGTCAATCATGGGCTCCACAGTGGGGGCTAAACAATGAATAAAGATGGTGGTGGGGCACCACTACTCACACTGGGGCAGCCAGGAGGTGACCCCCAGCCCCCTAGCTCTGCCACTGGTATAATTGTATAATTCTGTTTGTATATCCTCATTGTACCCCCCTCCTCGGTCGCAATGGGAGTCGAGCAACTTGTTGTTCAGTGTGCCTTCCTGGTAAAACATTTCAACAAATAAATAAAATATACCTTCTACCCTCTCCCCCAGGATGCATCTGGAATCGAGTTGTATGCAACTCAGCATGTCTCTTCTGGTGAAACTTTTGAAATAAATTTTCTGACTGACAGCACAGACCTTCTGTTATCACTGATTCCTGTGTAATGCATTAAGTCTCATTCCACTTAATATATTACCTGGATGCTGATGGTGGCCAAACGCCGTCATCTTCAGTCTAACAAACTTAAATGTATTACATTCACTACAATACCATGTGTATTTATACAGAACTGCTTATATGGGCGTGCCAAACAGTCACTCAAAGGCATATACCTCTGGAGTGGAATGGCGGACAGCCATTGTGCACCAGCACGCTACATGCCAGGTCTCCATTCTCTGTCCTCAGATGTGAAGTAACATACTAAAATGCCAGCAGAATAGGCCTAACAGTCTTCTGTGTCTGCTCATTTGGTCAGACCCCACCCTGGGAGCTGATCTTGCTGCCCCCCTCTCCCTCTCTGGCTTCTCCCTTCCCAGTCCCGGATATTCTCGCTGCATTGGATTTTGCTTCCAGAACCCTTCCCCTGTACCTATCCCACCCCCTCTTGAACCCTTCCACCGTGTCTGCATCCACCAGCCCCCTGGGCAGCGCATTCCATGGCTCCACCACCCTCTCAGTGAAGTAGCACCTCCTCCTTTCTCCCCTGAATCTCCCCCCCTCCAGCTTCCACCCATGCCCTCTAGTTGCCCCCTTCCTTCGGAGCACCATGACTGCTCCTCCCCATTTACCCCTTCATGTACCTGAAGACCTCTATCATGTCCCCGATCCCTTCTCTCTTTCAATGTGTACATATTTAGCTCTTGAGCCTCTCGCCATAGGTCCTGTCCCCAAGCCCCGAATCATTTTGGTTTGCCCTCCTCTGGACCCTCTCCAGGAGTTCAGTGTCCCTTTAAATGTGGCCTCCAAAACTGCACGCGGTACTAGAGGTGTGACCTCACCAACAGTTATACACTGGGGTATCACTTCTCTCCTTCTGAGGTGATTCCCCCTAGCGATACATCCCAGCATCCTGTTGGCCTTTGCCGCTGCCCTCCTACAAGTCTCTGAGTTCATCTTGACATCCACCACCACCCCCAGGTCCCTCTCTGCTGTCGAGACTTGTAGCATTCTCCCCCCCCCCCCGGTGTACACTTGTCCCGGGTTTCTGGCTCCCAGGTGCAGTACCTTGCATTTCCCTGCATTGAACCTCAGCTTCCACTTTCTAGACCACTTTTCCAGAGCCTCCAGGTACCCCTGTAGGGCCACCCTCCCCTCCTCCCCGTCCACCACCGTCCCCAGTTTTAAGTCATCTGCAAAGAGACTCATCTCACTCCTGACACTCTTCCTTATGTCAGAGACATAGGCGTTGAACAGGAGGGGCCCAAGGACCGATCCCTGAGGGACCCCGCTAATGACCCTCCTTGGGGATGAGACTATCCCGCCAACCATTACCCTCTGGGTCCGGCCCTGCAGTCAATTTCCTATCCATCTGATCATCTGGTTCCCCACCCCCATTTCTCCCAGCTTATCCAACAGGCCCCCGTGAGGAACAGAGTCAAACGTCTTGTTGAAGTCAAGAAA
The DNA here is from genome assembly GCA_016271365.2 of Neoceratodus forsteri. Classification (NCBI taxonomy): domain Eukaryota; kingdom Metazoa; phylum Chordata; order Ceratodontiformes; family Ceratodontidae; genus Neoceratodus; species Neoceratodus forsteri. The sequence continues at coordinate 586,848,362 of CM028131.1, forward strand.
GAGGATGTCCACTGGCCTACCCAGGTCCAAGGCACTCATCACCCAGTCATAGAACTCCACAAGGTTTATCTGACCACGATTTCCCGGAACAAATCCATGCTGTCTATCGTCCAGGCACCCCAGCTTTTCCAGGTTCCCCCAACTCTGTCCTTGACAATGGCCTCCATCACCTTGTCCACCACTGATGTCAGGCTGACGGGCCTGTAGTTCCCTGCCACCTCCTTGCTCCCCCCTTGTGGATAGGCACTATATGCACCACCTTCCAGTCCTGGGGCACCCACCCTGTCCTCAGAGAGATGCTGAAGAGCTCCGCCAGGGTTTTGCCAGGACATCCGCCAGTTCCTTCAGCACTCTGGGATGTAATTTATCCGGCCCCGGTGCTTCTCCATCCTAATGGACCTGAGGGCTTCCCTCACTCTCTCTGCCGTGATTTCCACCTCCGCTACCTCGTCCCCCTGCTTTGCCTTCTCCCCACGTGCCAGTGATGCCCCCCCTTTCCCCAGACTCGCCGATTGGTAAGGGCCCCCCCAGTTTCACAGTCTCCTCCCATGTATGATGCAGCCCCCCCCCATTTTCCTTGGTGAAAACTGAGGTGAAGTGCTCATTTAGTACCTCAGCCTGCTCCCCTGGGTGAACTGATTGATATTGAACCAGATTAATCTTTAGGTGAATTAGCGAATGGGGAGTTTTGGGCCAGGACACTAGGAAATTCCCCTACTCTTCCTTTGGACTCTCAGCCTTGAAGCAAAATTCAAAAGACTGCACTCAAAACAGTGTGGTGCACCTCTCAATTGCGAAACAGTCAGCGTGATCAGTTCCTAGGTCTCGCAAGAAACTTTGGTTGTGCAACCAGACAGAGAAGAGACAGAAAAAGAGAGGCTAGAATAGACCCCTGCGTTTAAACTCTTTCTGCATAACAAATGGGTCAGGGCCTTATTCAACCCTGTCATATGAGGCATTTGTATGGTATCTTAGAGCCAAGGGGAGAGTGCTCCCTTACAGAGCTATCAACACCATTTCCTGCAACACCTGAAGTTTAGTGGCAGTCTCCCATTCAACAACAGACCAGTCTCAACCTTGCTTATTTTCTGAGCTCTGTTGGTATGAGCTCAAGGTGGTAAGGCAGTGTTCTTAGTATTAAACCCTGTATTGAGTGTCATTCCTAAATAGTTTGTTACAGTCTTCAGAATAGCACCAAATTACTGCATTTTTAAGTTAGTTGTTTGTTTCTGAAGATTGTACTTGGAAGCAAACAGCAACTGCTTTAGGTTTTTTATCATTCATTACCCAGGTTCTACAAAAATGACCACAGGGACTCACTGCACCCCAGTTTGCCCTTTTAACACTAGCAACTACTATTAAAGTAAAGTTAGTACAGAAACCTGTGTCATGACAGTGTTTGTGCTGGTAGCCAGAAATGTACTGAATAGAAGTCAGCCTGATGTGCAGAGGTAGTGCTAATGCTTGACACACAATCGAACAAGGCTTATGAGTGGACTTAAGCCGTTCGGTGGTCAGCCGTTGGGGGGAGAGGATATAGCATCCAACAGATGGCTCTCCTGTCTTAGGAAAGCAGGCAGTTGCATCTTGCTACATGCCTGCTACCTGGCAGAAGTCAGGTGTTAGCATAGCAGGGATCACTTTAGTAACGGGAGTGCCAGCCTCTGATGCTAATATGCATCTGCGTGCGGAAACACCCATGTGCAGTGCATCATTGCATGCTGGGCAGCCTTGGGGGAGAAAATGGAGGAAGAAGACCGTGACTGGCATCACCCTAATTTAAATATTGATGAGGTTGCTTCACTCTGTTCTGCCCTGTTGTGAAAACCTGTTTTACTCTACTGCAAAGGTCATAACCCCACTCATGCAAGGCATCAGTGGTAGGTAAGGTGATGGAGGTGTTACTAAAGAAAAGAGTTGTAAAATACATAAAGGACAATAAACTAATAGATGAAAAGCAACATGGCTTCACTAGTAGGAGATTTTGCCAGACAAATCTGATCTAATTTTTGATGGGGTAACAAAGGTTGATGATGGGGGCAGTTGATGTGGCCTACCTGGACTTCAGTAAGGCCTTTGACTCTGTTCCTCACTGTAGGCTAGTAAATAAGAGAGCCTGGGGTGGGACGAAAATAACTAGATGGGTGGAAAACTGGCTGAAGGATAAATGTCAGAGGGTGGTGGTGAATGGTGTACATTCTAGGATAATAAGGGTGATGAGCGGTGTTTCTCAGGAGTCCGTACTAGGACCAATACTTTTTAACATATATATATATTTCAGTGGGACTTGAAGGATAGTGTCTTTTAGATGATGCAAAGTTATATAATAGGTTGGACCTAGCAGGAGGGTTGAGGCCATGAAGAGAGACCTGAGCACAGTAGAGAAGTGGTTGGATATTTGGCAGCTAGAGTTCACTGCTAAGAAGTGTGCAGTGATGCATGTGGGGCATAAAAATCCACTGACTGAGTACTCACTGGGGGGAGAACTGATAAAGCAAACAGAACAGGCAAGGGACCTGGGGATTATAATCTCAAACAACCTTAAAGTAGGAGACCAATGTAGTAAGGCAGTAGGTAAAACTAATAGAATGATGGCGTGCATAGGAAGGGTATAACAAGTAGTAAGAGGGAGGTGTTAATACCTTTTATACAAAGACCATGGTCAGAACCGCACCTGGAGTTACGGGGGTACAGTTCTGAGGCCTCATTTAAGAAAGGGGATAGATGGGTTGGAATGGGTTCAGAGAAGGGCAACAAAGATGGTGCAAGGTATGCAAGAGAAGCCATATGAGTCTAGATGGAGAGAATTAAATCTATACCTGCTGGAGGTTAGACAAGCTAGAGGTGACATGATAGAGACTTTTAAGTATATGAAGGGGATAAATAAAGTGAATTAAGGTAGATTATTCAAAAGAAAACTAAGAGTTAAAACAAGGGGTCATAATTTAAGATTGGAAGGGGGAAGATTTAGGAGCAATGTAAGGAGATGTTATTTCATTAAGAGGGTGGTGGAACCCTGGAACAGGTTACCTGATGAGGTGGTGTGTGCAGAAACAGTGGAGGAATTCAAGAGGGTGTGGGACAAACCCAAGGAGTTGGCGGGTGGGAACTGAGCTGACCAGATGGACCAGGATGGTCCTTTCAAACAACATGAAGTCTTGCTATATTATGACAAGTTGCAGTTTGTCCCACCACTAGAACTGCTCCACTAGAACTGCTCCGGAGGTGAAATAGTTAAATCCATTCCATGAATGGAACTTTGAGCACGAGCTCTAAGATAGAAGCTCTGTCTGTGTAGTTTCAAACCTGAACTGTCAGATTCTTTACTCCGCCTCACTGAACAGTCGCTCTGGAGATTTCTCCTACTGCTCGGTTCATTTCTCGGTTTAAACAGTGTTTTCTCGGTTCGATTCAACCGAGAATAGTTTTATTTTAACCGCAAAACCGTTCGGTTCAAGCTCTGTCTGTGGTATCGTAAGTAATTTAAAATTGTTTTTCTGTGTGGAACTTGTAAGTTTATCGGTTCGGTTTTGAACCGGTCAGCTGGTTAAAAGCTTAAAAATTTTAAAGCTTGTCATTTTGAAGTCTGGTTCGGTTCTCTTATCGGTTCTAAAAAGCGGATTTATTACGTTTTCCAATACTGTGACACGGTTAGGAACCGATAAGGGTGTCTTGCCTGGCATTGCCGCTCAAAGGGCAAAGTTTTTCTGGTTAGGCTGGCATTATGTCTGAGAAACCCAAAAGAAAAACCGGCCCACTGGGTTTCAACACTGTGATGTCTGTGGGAAGTCTTTGCCAAGGCTGACCCACACACCACATGTGTTTGTGTCTGGGGTTTGACCACCTCAGTCAGACTGCCAGATTTGTAAGAATTTCCTGCAGCCACCCTGGAAAAGAGATTGGGCAGGCTCAGGGAACGAGAGGCCAAAAAGTCCGCTGACCCGGATGGCCAGCCCGGTTCGGTGCCAACCGAATCGGAAGGAGTGCCCTCTGACCAGGGCGAGACTTCCTCGGGCAAAAGAAAAGCTGGTTCGGAGGAACCAGTTCCAGTAAAGAGAACAAGGAAGTCAGCAGGTTTGGAGTCCAAAATCCTTTCTCCAACTGCTGCAGAGATAGCAAGAGCTATTCAAATTGTCCAGTCATGTCTCGGCCCGTCCAAACCGCCACTATCTGGTAAAAGGTCGGTTCGTCCGGTTCCATCGGTTCAAGAATATGATGTTGAGGAGTTTTATGAACCAGAGAGGGGAGGATGATTATGAACAGTATGAAGTGGCTGGGAGGGTCTGGGGTGTGCCCATTGAACCGATATTTCCAGACAGACCTTAGAATCTCCCCTATGCTTTCTGAGTCCCCCTCTCATTTTATGTTTTACAAAAAGTTGCTGAAACCCTCCAGCTTCCTTTGAAGAAGCTGTGGATAGCAAGAGGAGCCGATTTTGTAGAAATGATGGATATTCCAGAGTCTAGGAGATTGTCTATTCCTTTGCATAAGTCTTTTAGAAACAAACAATAAAAATCTTAAAACTCTAATTCTGTGCCTCCTGTAGATAAAAAGATGGACAGAAGGTACACATTGTCAGGTCCTGATACAGAATTCCTTTCTCAGAATGCACTCATGTTGGGGTAGTTCAGGCTGCAGCTTGTGATAAAGCTAATATTCCCCTGGCTTCACATCCTCCTGACAAGGATTCCAGGAAGATTGATGCCATGGCAAAAAAACAGTACATGGCGGCGTCCTTGGGACTCAGGCAAGCAAATTATATGGCTTATGTAGCAAGGTATCAGAAATCTAGATGGGATACTGTTATGGAATTAGCCAAACAAGCCCATGGCCAGCTTGCTAGTGAACAGGAACAGGTGGCTGCCGATGGCATTGAGGCTTCTAAGGTGCAGTTTCATGCTGCTGTGGATGTTAATGATGTCTTCTCTAGAGTCATGGCCACATCTGTAGTTTCAGAGGTTGGCCTGGCTCAGGTGTATAGCCTCTCACAGGATACCCAGACTAAGGCTATGGATTTTCCTGTGGTGGGAAATTCTCTGTTTGGGGAGCAGACAGAGAATTATATGAAAAGATGGATGAATATAGGATTACTTACAAAAGTGCCCAAGCTAAGGAGCGGCAAGCCACTCCCAGAGGCACACCCCAGGGGTAGGGTAGGCCTTTCCACAGGCCTTTCTACCAAACTCAGGCCTCCTCTGCTTATGCTCAGAGGGGTTCTTCAGAGCAGAGGCAGACGGGTGTGGGCAGGCCTGCTCCCACCCCTCAGCCTACATGCCAAGCAGGCACCCTGATGGGGTGCCCAGGGCAGGTCTCCTTTACCAGTAGGGGGCAGGTTGGCTTACTTCCAGTCAGAACTGGGTGTCTTTAACCTCAGACAAGTGGGTTCTGGAAGTAGTAAGCCAGGGTCTGGTTCTCAGCTTCAAAAAGTTCCCCAAGATGAGAGCCAGGCTTTTCTACCTGCAAGTTCTTTAGAGACCCTTGCTCTAGAAGCAGAGGTCTCAACCCTGTTGGCTCTCAGAGCAGTAGAAAGGGTTCCTCCCCTACACCAGGGCAGGGGTCTGTATTCCAGATACTTCCTTACCCCAAAAAAGACAGGAGAATGGCGGCCCATCTTAGACCTCAGATATCTGAACAAGCATCTTTTGAAACCAAAGTTCAGAATGGTAACTCTGGCAATGATTTTACCTTCTCTAAGGCCAGGGGACTGGCTAGCTTCCCTGGACCTCAAGGATGCCTATTTTCACGTCCTAATCAGAAGCTCCCACCAAAAGTACCTCAGATTCGAACTGCCCTCAGGTCATTACCAGTTCAGAGCAATGCCCTTCGGCTTGACCTCTGCCCCAAGGGTATTCACAAAATGTCTGGCAGTAGCAGTGGCTCACTTAAGGAGGCAAAGGATTGCTGTTTTTCCCTATCTAGACGACTGGCTGATTGTAGGCCAGTCCCCAGAACAGGTAAAATCTCACCTGCAAGTCACCCAGCAGCTTCTCGCCTCCCGGGCTTCCTGCTAAATCTACCAAAGTCAGTTCTGGAACCAGTCCAGGTACTCACCTTTATAGGGGCAGAATTGGACACAAACCGGCCAGAGCTTTTCTTCCCTTAGAAAGGGTAAGGAACTTGGTGGCTCTGGCCTCCTCCTTCACTCTGCGGTCTCTCACCAGCAAGACACTTTTGCAGCTCCTGGGGCACATGGCTGCATCCACAGCTGTAGTGCAGGAGCAAGATTTCAGATGAGAGACATTCAGTTTCACTTGAGAACCTATTGGTCTCAGAGAAGAGACCCCCTTTCCAAGTTGGTCCCAGTGACTCGAACCTTGATCCAGGCCCTCCAGTGGTGGCAGGATCAGAGCAATTTAACATTGGGGGTCCCCTTCATTCCCCTGCTCACACATTGACTCTCACTACAGATGCTTCCCTCCTGGGGTGGGGAGCCCACATGGGCCACCTCTCCACTCAGGGAGTGTGGTCTCCCCAGGAATCTCTGTTCCACATCAATTTGCTGGAACTCAGAGCTGTCTTTTTAGCACTTCAAGTGTTTTCTGCATCTGTTCAGAACAAAGTGGTACAAGTCAGAACAGACAACACCACAACAATGTGGTACATCAACAAGCAGGGGGGCACTCGGTCTTCGGCCTTGTGCACCGAGGCAATGAAGTTGTGGTCTCTGGCCTATTCCCTGAACACTTCCCTCATAGCAGTTCACCTTCCAGGAAAGGACAATGTTCTAGCAGATGCTCTCAGCAGGATTTCTCAGGGCCATCACGAATGGTCCCTGGATCCTCAAGTACTGGGGATAGTCTTTGCCAGATGGGGCACCCCTCAGATAGATCTTTTTGCAGCCCCAGACAATCACCAACTTCCACTGTTCTGCTGCAGGCCTCCAGTGTTGGTCTCAGTCCCCCTGGACGCCCTCCTTCTGGATTGGGAAGGGAAGTTTCTTTATGCTTTTCCCCCCTTCCCTCTCCTATTCAAAGTGTTAGTCAAAATCAGATCCCAGCCTTGCAGGGTGATTCTGATTGCCCTGGATTGGGCCAGGCAGCCCTGGTACCCACTCCTTCTGTCCCTGACAGTCAGTCTTCCCCTGTGTCTCCCCAGGAATCACAACCTATTATCCTGTGCCCAGGGGAGAGTTTGGTATCCGAACCTCAAATCCCTCAACCTCAAGGCCTGGCTCTTGAGGAGTTAGAATTTGCTGACTTACACCTCTCTCAGGGTGTTCTTGAAATTCTAAAGGCTTCTAGGAAGCCTTCCACTAGGGCTACTTATAATTCTAAATGGAAAAGGTTTTCCATTTGGTGTTCTGGAAGCATATTTCCCCAGAATCTGCTGATTTGCCCATTGTGTTAGATTACATGGTCCATCTTAATTCCTTGGGCCTCAGACCAGCTACCCTGAGAGTTCATTTGGCAGCTGTCTCTGCTTTTGTTTCAGCAGGAAAGTCATCTTCTCTTTCCACTCACCCTGTGTTTTCCAGTTTTTTATGATTTACTCCATACTAATCCACCTTTTTCGGATCCAGCCCTGCCTGGGACCTTAATGTTTGCATTGCCCAGTTAATGCAACCCCTTTGAACCTCTGTTTTCTGCAGAGCTGAAGTATCTAACTTGGAAAACTGTTTTCCTAGTGGCTATCACTTCTGCTAGACGCATAAGTGAGTTGCAAGCCTTGTCAGTAGAAACTGACTTATTTCTTTCCACAGGATAAGGTGGTCCTCAGGACTAACAGGAAGTTTTGCCTAAGGTGGTTTCAGATTTCCATCTTAACCAATCTATCTCCTTCAGTATTCTTCACTGAACACTCCTCTTCTGGTGAGAGGAGATTGCACAGTTTGATGTTAAGAGGGCCCTTAGTTACTATTTAGAACGCATCAAGGGTCACAGGTTCAATCCTCCAACTTTTCCTCACTTATGGTGAGGTTGGGAAAGGAAACCTGCCACTAAGAGATCAATTACCAGGTGGATTGTCTCTTATATCCAATTGTGTTATCAGAAACTGGGCAGAGATCCCCCTCTGGCTTGAGGGCTCATTCTACCAGAGTAGCAGCCGCTGCCTAGCTGCTGCCAGAGACATCCCTATATTGGAGATATGCCAGGCTGCTTCTTGAAAACGGTACACACTTTCACCAAGCATTACTCCTGGATGTCCAGGCTAGGAGAGATGCTCGCTTGGCACAGCTGTGCTTCAGAGCCTATTCCCTAAGTAGGTTCTGTCCCTCCTCCATGGAGGTACTGCTGTGTAGTCTGCAACTTGTCATAATATAGCAAGACTTCATGTTGTTTGAAGAAAAAATTACTCACCTTAGTAATGTTGTTTCTTCTAATGGAGTCTTGCTATATTATGACCTCCCCCCCAGCCTGCCCCTCTCAGAACTTCTACTTGGGTATGGTGTGGGCAACCTAGTGTGGGCACTATTTTATGCCCTTTTTAGGCGTTTCACCCCTTTTTGGGGTTTGGGGTGTGGTGTTTATTATTCTCTTGTGTTATTTCTCATATTGTTAAATTATATTATTAATTCTGGTCCCCTGACTTGAGTCTTTGGTGTTGGGACCAGCAATGGGTGTTATTATTTAGGTAGCCAGTTGGCTAGTGTAGGTTACAGCTTCCACACAGACCTTAGTGAGTTTTGCTCGTAAAGATCTGACAGTTCAGGTTTGAAACTACAGACAGAGCTTCTATCTCTTGAGCTCGTGCTCAAAGTTCCATTCATGGAATGGATTTAACTATTTCACCTCCGGAGCAGTTCTAGTGGTGGGACAAACTGCAACTTGTCATAATATAGCAAGACTCCATTAGAAGAAACAACATTACTAAGGTGAGTAATTTTTTATTTCTGCTGTCACACTACTATGATACTATGATTATGGGAGTTGATGTGTATCCGCACAAGCCAGCAGAAGTTATACTCTCAATCATTTCTGTTACATGCTTTGTGAAGTCCTTGTATTTTAACTCAGTTACACTTTAAACTACAGAAAAGTGTAGGGCAATTACTATAACATGAAAAGTTTCATGGCCATCATAAGACAAGAACATAGGGACTGCAGAGGACAGCAACAGCACTGACTGTTGCAGTGTAACTACTGCAGGCATTAACAATAAAACATCATAAAATTCCAGGATGTCTTGCATAAGCTGGGTGATGACCTTTGCAATGAAGTCAAGCAGGTTTTCACACCAGACTTAAGGAACTCATTTACATTATAATGCTGATAGAATTAGGAGGCCACAATTGAGACAATCACTGTTCATGCCTATAAAACTACACACAGGTAAACAGAATAAAGGCTGAGAGGACCTTCCCTTTAAGTAAGCTGCTATTGTATTCATGCATAGTATGGGTAAAAAAAAAAAAAAAAAGCCTACTATTGGCTTGGGTACATGAAATGGTTTACATTGTTGAATACCTCAACTGCTGCAACCCTAACTTGGACACAGAATTACAAGGCTTGGCAACAGAAGGTTCAGATAGTGAGTTGTGTCTCCAGTGTGTTTACCCTGTTTGCAGGGAAGACTAAAACACAAATGGGCCATGATATGAGACTGGAGGGAGGAAGGTTCAGGAGGGAGATGAGGAGACACTTTTTTACAGAGAGGGTGGTGGCTGGGTGGAATGCGTTACCTGCAGAAGTGGTATCCAGTAGAACAGTGGACTGCTTCAAAAGGTGATGGGACAGGACAAGGGGGAGTGTTAATGAAGGGGAAGGGTGGAAGGAAGGGGCAGCTGCAGAATAAGGGGTGCTAGCTGCACATTCGAGCAGACTTGATAGACCTCTAGGTCTTTATCTGCTGGCAAATTTCATATGTTCATAAATGGTTCAAATGATGTGCTCACGTCATATACGTATATCCTAGAGCTGTGGTAGGATTTAAACTTGTCTCCAGGTTGACAGTGCTGTGCTCTGACAGCTGGACCACATTGCCACCTAAGAAGAAAGTCCTAGAGGCAACAAAGAATGTTTCAGCACTTAACATTGACTATCTGTTTTTGATACTTGACTATTTAAACTTCTCTGGTTTGTATTACAAACCACAAAGACAATAGCAGCAGTGGCATCTGCCAGAATTAGGCACAGACTCCTGCAGAATTCTAGAAATAGTGCAATTCAGTGGCATTTAGTCTCTTTTTTTTCATGCAGGAGTCTGTTTTACCACTGCGCTTGATCCTGGTGGACCCCACTGAATACTGACAGTACCAAACAAATGAATACAACAGTCCAAATAAACAGAACTCTAGTACATAATGACAGACAAGTGCAAAGCATATGTAGCAGATTACTGACGTGTAATGACAGCTCATAATTGTTTTGGATTGTAAAATATGGGGTTATCCATTTGTTACTTGCTTTATTATTGTTTTTGATTTTTTTATCTAGAAGATTAGGAAGCAAATGGCAACTACATGAGAATATATATGTAAGAGAAAGCACCTTGATCGTGGACATCCCTGTATCACCTCTCATTTCAGTGCCTTGCTTTCTATAAACAATAGCTACATAGACAGCAAATGAACCCTGCTGTGTTGTAGGAAGCTGCAGTGGCAGGACATACTGTTTTAGCCTGATAGGGTACCCTATATATTAGGAAAGAGGAGAGCATGATGAATAATAAAGACAAAGGGAGACCAACAGACTACTTTGGCTTGTTAAAGTGAGTAGCACTTGCTAAGTAGATTGGTATTATGGGGAGAAAATGATAACATTCAGGTACAGTTTTAACTGCAGCTCCAGGAAACCACAGGAGATAAATAATAACCATAGGGCTGAAAGGAATTGATAATTGTCACTATGTAAACAGCAGGAAAGGATGTGTAGGAATTTAAAAGCCTTTGTGCAGACCAGCAGATTTTATGGCGATGTTGGATTTTGTCATTCATTATTGCAATTTATAAAATGTGGCTTGAGCTGATGTATAGAGTAATGTGCTAATTTGTAGCTGCTCGTGATGGTCCAGTTTCAGAAATGAGAACCTCCTCCAAACTATCCAGCTGAAATACTAGAATAAAAGGTGACATGAACAACTGTGTTCTGCCTTCTTTTATGAACATCTGTGTTATTCTTATCATGGAACCTGGAATCGGGAGTTTGGGGTATTATTTATATGACATCACTACAGATGAGAGAACCCCATGAGAGATGGCAAATGTTTTCATGGGGTCCTAGGGAGGACTGCACCAGTTAACAGGTTAGCATAGCCCAAAGGGAGTAACTATATACAGAATAAAATATACAGGGCAAATAAACAAATGCTTGCATACATCAAGAGCAGTGCTTAGAGTTCTGTACACAAGCCGAGACCCATGACATATGAACATTTCAAATTACTAGCTCCAGGAAGAGAACTGCACAGAAGGCTGTCCATATACAGAATGTAAAAACAGTTGATAAAATAAAAATGCATAACTGATTGGGGGGTGGTCACCAGTCATTTTATTTGTTACGTTTGACCACTGTGCCTCTACTCATCATGCCATGAACCAAGCCCACCTGCTTCAACAATGCTTGGACCATCACTTTCCAAAATCTTGCTGAATCCCCTGACAGGGCTTTGCTTATGACCATATAATTCACATGATAAGCATCAACTAATCCACTGTCAACACACAAGGCAAATGTAATAATGTATATTACAAGTCACATGACTTTAAAAGCATCTAATGGAGGGCTTTCTCCTCTTGGGGGATACAGTCAAGTAGCACATCAGGTGCAATCTTCGTAGGAGTTCAGGCATGATTTTAAAAACATGGAGCCAGATTGTTTACAAGTTTAAAAAGCTACAAAACTGCATTTAACGTTTGCCTTACGGTATTGGCTATTGGTTATATTTATTTAAATAGGGAGCATTTCATCCACACACAAGAAAAGCTGGTCACAACGTGGCTTCAGAAGAAATGGCATCTGCCACCAAAGCTACAAATAAAGTTCAAACTTTTATTGGTAAGTCAAAAAAAGTGAAAAGCCTCAACCAGCTACAACATGTCCAACATTTCTCGCTGCACTAGCGCTTTATCAAGGAGCATTTCATCCACCATGTCCTTGGATTCATTACTGAAATAGCATTCTACCTGTTTTAGAGATTGAGGTATCCTTTGAACATAGGTCACTTGGCAGTGTCTTAGTGTCCCTTACCCTGAGGATGTCCCATAAGATTGGTGGTGCTGCATTCTGTGAACTACACAAAGTTTACACACATCAGCCAATGGAACACTGTCATCATCAGCCTTCTCGGCACTGGATTTTGAGTAGCAAGTTTCCTGCATTTCTATATCCGTTGTCTTATACAGCTAACACTTCCACAGTCTGAGACACTGCCCGAGCACCACCAATATGTTCGCTTTGCACATGTGAAAGCAAGCATAAACGTCCCCAGATGTCAACATTCTTTGGGGAGGGATTCTCAATAGTACTGGAGAACATCAAGAATCATTCACTTCCCTGCATATGAATCTTATTGTTCCGTTAGAAATTTAGAGTTTCTTTATGGTTCTTGCACTCTGTCTGAACTAGAATGTAAACCCGTATGGACAAGAAGATACTGACCTAACAGTAAATTCCAGTGTTTCAGGAGAAATTGAACACTATATAGCATTTTGGCTAATTGCCATAAAATTGTTTTAGCCAAGTGAAACAACTCCTAGCCAAGTCATAAGTAAAACAGAATTGCCTGTTCAGCTGCAATGCTTTTTGGTAATTTAAACTAAGTGATCTGTCATTGCAGTATAGCAATGCTTAGCATTATGTTAGGTGGTGATCAGTAGCTTCAACTCTGAATTCTTTAGAAAACTGGGCAGAGGTGCAGAAAACCAGAAGATGTGCAGTAAACTGGACAATAGAAGCTTTGTGGAATCCTCCTATTCTTGTGTTCTGTACTGCTACAAATGCGATATGAAAATGACATAAAATTATTTTAGTTTATCTTCTCCATGTAGGCGGGTGCTGCACTCAGTATGAGAAGTTGTTTACACTGTGATAAATCCGAGACGTTACTTGATGACAGTAATTTAAACTCCAGATCCATTATATCCGACTCCTGTTTTATAAACAGGTATGAATCAGTGTGTTTTGCAAACATCTTATAATTTTAAGGTGTTCTTTACTCACTCTACACCCATGGTTACCACAGGTGGTTCCTTGGTAAGCAGAAATGTGTCCAGTGTTACCTTGAAGGCCTGTACAGTCTCCTCTCCACTGTCTCGGCTAGTAAGATGTTCCATAAGTTCACCATCCCTGGTGGATATTTGGCTTCTGAGTCCTTATTTTAACACCTCTGTGCTTCAGGGTCATGTGAATATCTTGAGTAGGGGAAGACTAAATTCTGATCTCGCTCTCTCTCTTTCTCTCGGCCTCATGTTCTCTTATGTGAACATGTTAAAGGGCCACAGCCTCTCTTCAGAGCATTTGTTTCCCATACCAGATATCATTTTGTTGACTCTATGCCCTTTCTGTATTGAAGAGCCCAGAACGGCACACACATGACTAGGGCCTTGTACAGTGGCTGAATTAGTTTCCCTTCCCTACTGGTCATTGTTCCACATTTAATGTACCCAGGCATTCTGCCATCCTTCTTGACAGTGGCCACAATTGCTGCTGGTTCATCCCCTTGCAGATTCTGTCCCTGCTCCTTTTCATCTCCACTACAGCAGGAAGAGCGCCACAGTGTGTAGAGCTCTGCGCACAGTATGTAGGTTCTACCGCTGGTTTTCCTCCCAAGTGTAGCACTTTGCATTTGACTGCATTGAATCTGAGACTCAGGAGTTTGACCAGTCATACACCTTGTCCAATTCCTCCTGAAGTTTGTTCCCAGCTTCAAAGGAGTCACCATCCTGGAGAGGTTTGAGCTTTTTAGAACAAATCTGCTACTGACATTTTTTTTGAGAGCATTTTTGAACCATGAGGACTCTGAATGACAATAACCTGTTGAATTCTGGGGAGTCAGACGGCAGTTTGTCCTAGTGGTTAACGCATAGGGCTGTGAATCTTGATAGGTGTGTGAACCCCACAACTGCCACTTGTGCTCTTTGTGTCCTGAACAAGCCATGTAACTTTGTGCTTATAGAAACATAGACTTTGATGGCAGATAAGGACCGCTTGGCCCACCTAGTCTGCCCATTTCACTACCTGTTGGATAAGCTACAGATCCTAGTTAACCAACAGCTTACTTCTTCCTACCCCTACCAGAATTGCCTTATGTATGTCCATGCATTCTTGAATTCTCCCACTGTTTTTGACCCCTCAATACCTCAGGAAGGTCGTTAACGTCCACCACCCTCTCTGTGAAAAATACTTCCTCACATTGAGCTGTCCCCCCAATCTTCAGATTCTGTCTCCTTGTTTTTGCAAGTATCATTTTCTGAAAGATACAATCCTCTTGGACTTTGACTCCCTTGAGGTACTAAAAAGTTTCTATCATTCCCACCCCTTTCCTCAAGGGTATACATATCCTTTAATTTCTCTTCATATGGCTTCTGTTTCAGACCCTGCACCATTTGAGTTGCATTCCTCTGGACTACTCCATCCTGTCTTTGTGGAGATGGTGTCTCCTGAACTGCACGCAGTACTCAGATTGGGGTCTCACCAACTGTCTGTAAACAAGGATAACAACTTTCTGTTTTCTACTGGTGATGCCTCTCCCTATACATCCCAGTATCCCCTCAGCTATCCTTACTGCATTCTCACATTGCTTGCTTACCTTTAGGTCATCTGATATGACTACCCCAGGTCCCTTTCCATTTGTGTTGTTGTTAATGCCCCCCCATTGTGTACTCTACCCCTGGGTTTTTGTTTCCCATGTGCATTACTTTGCACTTCTTTGCATTGAATCTAAGCTGCCATACTTTGACCATTCCTCCAACCTTGCCAAGTCCCTATTCATCCTTTCCACCCCTCTTGTATATCAACCCTGTTGCAGATCTTTGTGTCATCTGCAAAGAGATATACTTTTTCTTCCAGTCCCTCTACAGTGTCACTTATAAAGACATTAAAAAGGACCAGACTCAGTACTGAACTCTGCGGTACCCCGCTTGTAACCCTCCTTTCTTCGGAGTGGACTCCGTTCACTATTACCCTGTGTGTCCTGCTGTCCAGCCAATGTTTTACCCAGGCTACCACCCTGGGACTCACTCCCAGGCTGGCTAATTTGTTTATTAATCTTTTGTGTGGGACTGTGTCAGATGCCTTGCTAAAGTCTAGGTAGGCTATGTCCACAACCCCTCCCTGGTCTACTACTTTGGTCACCCAGTCAAAGAAATCTGTTAGATTCGTCTGACATGATCTTCCCACTGTGAATCCATGCTGCCTTGGGTCCTGTGCCCTGCTGGCCTCTAGGTACTCAACAGTTGTTTCTTTCAGAAGTGATACTATCATTTTCCTACCACTGAGGTCAAGCTAACAGGTCTGTAGTTTCCTGCCTTTGCTTTGCTCCAACTTTTGTGAGGAGAATCATATCCGCCCTCTTCCAGTCCTTAAGTACCACACCTTCCTACCATGATTTGTTAAAAATGGTAGTCAGTGGTGTCACTAGTTCTCAACTTAGTTCTTTTAGAATTCTGGGTTGAATCCTGTCAAGCCCCATTGCTTTGCCCACCTTCAGTTTTAGGAGATCTTTCAGAACCGTTTCTTCTGTGAAAGGACTGGTATCGACTACTGACATTACGAGTGTGTATATTGTACATCCTGCTTTTATTATCCTTCTTACGATATAGTTTTGTATAAATTATATTTTGCTATATTTGTGGTACTCTGTAATACGTGTACCTATGCTGTACCTGTAAGTGTATTATTTATCTTTTAGCAATTCTGTAAAACCAACCAGGCCCACCTCAGAAATGAGCTTGCTCAGTGGTGTTCCACCTGGTAGAATAAAGATTGAGTGTTTGATTGAAACCCCCCCCTCCAATCCAGAGTGCTTCTATTGATTGGATTAGGTACCTTCCCCTCCTCTTCCTTTGTGAATACTGAGAAGTACTCGTTCAGTATCCCTGCTTTTTTGCTGTTCCTCTCTGCCCACCCACTCTCCCCTTTATAAAGCCTCACTATCCCTCCCTTGGCCTTTCTTTGCTCTTTAATGTACCTATAAAAGGTTTTATCCCCCATCTTAACTGAGTTGGCTATCTTTTCCTCAGTTTGGGCCCTTGCTAGTCTGACTGCCTTCCCCACGTCCTCTTTCTAATCTTATTTCTGTTCTCTGAATCTACCAGTGCACTGAAATCAATCAATCAAGTCTTTATCCAGATGAACATCATTGAGCAAGCTCATTTACAAGGTGGACCTGCGTTATACAAGGTCAAGAATAACACTTTTATGTACAGATAATAAATAGACATAATTATACAGAGATAGAAAAAATGCACAGCAATAACAAGTATTTCAGGTATAGGGTTAACAAGGTTGGGGAGAATGGTACGAGAAGGGAAATTGAAACATTCTGAAACAGCCAGCATATTAAAACATTTTCAAACAGCACGGCATATCATTGGTCAGGACATATACAAACTTAAGGGGCAGATATGGAGGGGAGGGGTACAGGACTGCAGCTGTTCTAGGAGGGATGCTACAGTAGATGGGCTGGGGACATATATGAAATCAGTAGCAGCATTCTCTCTCCTGGATTGAAAAGTACTTTGAATACAATTTGTGTGAAAAGTGTTTGAGGCAACAAAATTCCTTTCCTTCTTACCTGCCATCATCTCTATTAGCAGAATTTCTCATTCACTAATTATTTTTTTAATGGATGCATATGACTAATTTAACCGGTCCGAATTCTCAATGTGCAGTCACACAACACTGTGGGCCCAGTACACAGTCACAAAATGGGGATGGTAAAATGAGTAGAAACAGCCATCATGCAGTGCCTCAACACTCTGGGCTGTACCCCAAAGGACCTCATGGCAGGGGCAGTAGAGAGGAGGAGGAGGTATTGCAGTGCACATCAGTCTCCCAGATGTTGGTGGGTGCAAATTTCACATGGTGCTATGTGGTGCTGAGAGCCTTGGGACCCAGTGCTGCCTTGAAGTAACCCCTGCTTCCACCTGTCCAAATCCCTAAGGGTGCTTCAGAGGTCCTCCTTTGCATCTGTGGCCTCATGACAGTCTGTGGTAGCCTGCTCCCCATCCCTGAAACAGTTTCTGGCATTCTGTGAACCTCCATTCATAACCCTGTTCCCCTGCAAAGGCACTACCGAGAATTAGTTCCACTACCATTCCCATCCTTAAAAATGGTCTTTGGTCTTGAGTAGAATCTCTCTGTAGCCCTGTTCTCCTGTGAAGTCACTTTAGAATGTTAGTACCATAACAGTCTCCATCCCTTGCCAATTCCAGATACTTTGGTCACAGAGCTGCAACTCCCAAACTATGTGCCTGTTGGTTCTGTAGGGAGAGGGGATTATAAAATTCTGTGACCCAACGTTGCCAGTGCAGCCATGCTTTTAACCTGATCCCATGGCCAATTTGCATGGTGACCCCTCCTCCTTCACCACCTGCTCACCATATGTTGTGTAGCCCCATTAGAAAGAGCTGCCTCCACTTTGTACACAGTACAGTTTGATTGCAAAGTTGTTGTAGTTGCTTAGTGGCTGTGTATTCATTTAGTGACATTCTCTAGTGACTGAATTGGGCCTCCATGTGCTAATGGTCTTTCAAACAACATGAAGTCTTGCTGTATTCTGACATATGCAGTGATGTCCAACCTTTGAACTGCCCCGGAGATGAAAGAGTTAACTTTCCATGCCAGGCATGGAACGCTGAGCTCGAGCTCGGTTGAGACTCTGTCTGTTGCTGTTTGAACTCAAACCGTCAGATTCTTTACTCTGCCTCACTGAACAGTCGCTCCGGAGATTTCTCCTTTGCTCGGTTCAAGTTTGTCAGTTAAAGTGCCGTTTTCCTCGGTTTTCGACCGAATTTAATCCGTTAACCTGTCGGTTCAGTCTCTGTCTGTGGTATTGTGAGTACTAGATAGGTTTATTTTCTTGTTCTCCTGTGTGGAACTTGTAAACGTGGGATCGGTTCGGTTTGAACCGATCAGGTTTGTTCAAAAAAGTTTATTCTGCATTTAGAGTGTGGTAACCGGTCCTTATCGGTTCTAAAAAAAACGGATTTCATTAAGTTTTTTTTCCACGACCCATAACACGGTCAGGAACCGATAAGGGTGTCTTGCCTGGCGGATTGCCAAAAAGGGTAAGTTTTGTTAGGACTGGCCATGTCTGAGAAACCCAAAAGAAAAACCGGACCCACTGGGTTTCAACACTGTAGTGTGTGGGGGAAGCCTTTGCTAAGGCTGGCCCCACATCACCTGTGTTTATTGTCTGGGGTTTGACCACCTCGATTCAGACTGCCAGATTTGTAAGAATTTTCCTGCAGCTACCCTGGAAAGAGAGTTGGTAGGCTCAGGAAAGGAGGCCAAGTCCGCTGACCTGGATGGCCAGCCGGTTCGGTTCAACGAACCAGAAGGAGTGTCCTCTGACCAGGGCAAAACTTCTTTGGGCAAAGGAGAACCGACTCTGAGGAGTTGGTTCGTTAAAGAAAAGAAGGATAAATCAGCTGGTGCAGATCCACAACTTCTTTCTCCGACCGCTGATGAAATAGCCAAGCGATAAGGATTGTTCAGTCATTAACCTCAGTTCCGACCGGACCGGCACCATCAGGAAGGGCTCGGTTCAGTCAGTTCCCCGGTTCCAGATTATAATTTAGAAGATTTTTATGAACCGGAGGAGGAGAAGGAGAGTATGAGGATAGTGATGGTGATTACGAAAGTCCTGATGTGCCTATTGACCCGGACATCTCCCTAGACAGACCTTCAGGGTTTCTCCTCCTAGGCTTTCTGAGTCCCTTCCCATTTATGTTCTACACAAACATGTGGCTGAAACTCTTCAGCTTCCTATGGAAGAAGCTGTAGATGACCAGGAGGAGCCTGACTATGTTGAAATGATGGATATCCCAGAGTCCAGGAGGCTGTCTATTCCCTTCATAAGTCCTTTGGGAAACAGACAATAAATATTTTAAAGACTCCTAATTCTATACCTCCTGTGGACAAAGTATACTCTCTCAGGCTTGAGATCACGGAGTTCCTTCCAACAATGCAGCCATGTTGGGGTAGTGCAGGCTGCTGCCTGTGATAAAACAAATATACCCTTGGCTTCACACCCCAGATAAGGACTCCAGGAGGATTGATGCCATGGCAAAGAAACAGTACATGGCAGCATCCTTGGGACTCAGGCAGGCTAATTATATGGCCTATACAGCTAGATGTCAGAAATCTAGATGGGACACTGTAATGGCTTTAGCTAAACAGGTCCCTGGCCAGCTTGCCAAGGAGCTGGAGCAGGTGGCTGCGGATGGTATTGAGGCATCCGGTGCAATTCCATGCTGCAGTGGACTCCAATGATGTCTCATCTAGAGTCTTGGCTACATCTGTGGCCCTTCGTAGGATGGCTTGGCTCAGATGTACTAGCCTGTCTCAAAATACCCAGACTAAGGCCATGGATTTTCCTGTTGTGGGTAATTCTCTGTTTGGGGAGCAAACAGAGAACTACATGAAGAAAATGGATGAATACAGGACCACCTATAGGAGTGCTCAAGCCAAGGAAAGGCAGGCCACTCCCTAGAGGCAGCATTCCAGGGGCAGGGGCAGGCCTTTTCATAGGCCTTTCTACCAAGCCCAGGCCTCCTCTTCTGCTTATGCTCATGGGGGTTCTTCAGAGGGAGAGGCAGACTGGGTACAAGCAGGCCTGCTTCCACCCCTCAGCCTAAAGCCCCTGCCAAGCAGGCACCCTGATGGGTTTGCCAGGGCCGATTCTCCACCACCTGTAGGGGGCAGGCTGGCTTACTTTGTCCAGGACTGGATGTCTTTAACATCAGACAAATGGGTCCTGTAAGTAGTAAGCCAGGGACTGGTTCTCAGCTTCAAAAATTTCCAAAGATGAGAACCAGATCCTTTCCACTGCAAGTCATTCAGAGGCACTTGCCCTAGAGGCAGAGGTCTCTTCCTTCTTGGCTCTGAGGGGCCATGGGGAGGTTCCACCCCTACATGAGAAAGGTTGTACTCCAGGTACTTCCTAACCCCCAAAAGACAGGAGAATGGCGGCCCATCCTGGATCTCAGATATTTAAACAAACACTTTTTAAAGCCAACGTTCAAAATGATGACTCTGGGAATAATTCTACCCTCTCTAAGGCCAGGGGACTGGCTAGTTTCCCTGGACCTCAAAGATGCCTATTTCCATATTCTCATCAGAAGCTCCCACCGAAAGTACCTCAGGTTCGAGCTGTCCTCAGGCCATTACCAATTCAGAGCAATGCCCTTCGGCCTAACTTCTGCTCCAAGGGTGTTCACGAAATGCCTGGCAGTAGTGGTTGCCTTCCTAAGGCGAAAAAGGATCTCCATCTTTCCATACCTGAACGACTGGCTCATAGTAGGCCAGTCTCCAGACCAAGTCAGGTCACACCTACAGATAACTCAGCAACTGCTCACTTCTCTAGATTTCCTTCTGAATCTTTCAAAGTCAGTTCTAGAGCCTGTGCAGCTCCTCACCTTCATAGGGGCAGAGCTGGATACAGTAAAGGCAAGAGCCTTCCTTCCCCTGGACAGGGCAAGGACCCTTATCTCACTGGCCTCTTCATTCACCCTCCAGGTGTCTCGACCAGCAAGGCATTTTCTCCAGCTCCTGGGACATATGGCTGCCTCTACAGCAGTGGTTCAGGGAGCAAGATTTCAAATGAGGGACATTTAGTTCCACTTGAGAGCCTTCTGGTCTCAGAAAAAGGATCCTCTGACCAAACTAATCCCAGTGTCTCGAACCCTGATCCAGGCATTACAGTGGTGGCAGGATCAGGACAATCTAAGACAGGGATTTCCTTTTGTCACTCAGTCTCATTCTCTAATCCTTACCACAGATGCCTCCCTCTTGGGGTGGGGAGCCCACTTGGGGGACCTGGCGACCCAAGGGTTGTGGTCTCCTCAGGAATCTCTGCTTCACATCAATCTATTAGAACTCAGAGCAGTGTTTCTAGCACTTCAAGCTTTTTCCAAGTCTGTTCAGAACAAAGTAGTTCAGATCAGGACAGACAATGCCACCACAGTGTGGCATATCAACAAGCAGGGGGGCATTCTGTCTACGGCCTTGAGCACAGAGGCAATGAAGTTGTGCTCTCTGGCCTGTTCCCTGAACGCCTTTCTTATAGCAGTGCACCTCCCAGGCAAGGACAATGTCCTGGCAGATGGTCTCAGCAGGATATCTCAGGGCCATCACGAATGGTCCCTGGATCCCCTGATTTTGAAGGTGAACTTCTCCAGATGGGGCACCCCACAGATAGATCTTTTTGCAGCTCCAGACAATCACCAACTTCCTCTCTTTTGCTGCAGGCCCCAGTGTTGGGCTCAGTCCCCTGGATGCCTAGTTCTCAATTGGGAAGGAAGTTCCTGTATGCTTTTCCTCCTTCCTCTCTTGTTCAAGGTGCTAGCCAAAATCAGGTCTCAACCTGCAAGGTGATTCTGATTGCTCCAGACTGGGCCAGACAGCCTGGTACCCTCTCTTGTTGTCCTTAGCAGTCCACCTTCCCTGTCTCTTCCAGGAATTACAACCTGTTAACATGTGCTCAGGGAGGGTTTGGTATCCGATCTCAAATCTCTCAATCTCAAGGCCTGGCTCTTGAAGAGTTAGAGTTTGCAGATTTACACCTCTCTCAAGGTGTTTTGGATATCTTAAAGGCTTCTTGTTAAACCTTCCACCAGAAACACTTACAATTCCAAGTGGAAAAGATTTACTATATGGTGCTCTGGGAAGCATATTTCTCCAGAGTCTGCTGGCCTGCCCACAGTCCTTGACTATATGGTTCATCTCAATAGCTTGGGACTCAGACCAGCTACACTAAGGTGCATCTGGCAGCTGTCTGTACCTTCCTCTCAGCAGGCAAGCACTCTTCCCTTTCAGCTCATCCTTGGTACCTTAATGTTTGCATTGCTCAGCTTATGCAACCCCTTTGAGCCTTGTCCTCAGCAAAGCTTAAGTACTTGACTTGGAAAACTGTTTTCTTGGTGGCCATCACTTCTGCCAGACGCATAAGTGAGTTGCAGGCCCTGTCAGTGGAGCCTGATTTTTATCTCTTTCCATAGATATAAGGTGGTCCTCAGGACTAATAGGAAGTTTTTGCCTAAGGTGGTTTCAGATTTCCACCTTAACCAATCTATGTCTCTTCCTGTTTTCTTTACTGACCATTCCCCCTCTGGGGAGAGGAGGCTGCATAGTTTGGTTGTGAAAAGGGCCCTTAGCTACTACATAGAGCACAGAAAAGGGTCACAGGTTTGACTCTTTGACTCCTTCCAACTGTTCCTCACTTATGGTGAGGTTGGTAAGGGAAAACCTGCCACTAAGAGATCTAGTGCCAGGTGGATTGTCTCTTGCATTCAATTTTGCTAAGTAAAACTAGGTAGGATCCCACCCTCAGGCCTGAGGGCTCACTCTCCAGAGGTACAGCTGCTTCCTGGCTGCTGCCAGGATATTCTATCTTAGAGATTTGTCAAGCAGCCACCTGGAAAACAGTACACACTTTTACCAAGCATTACTCTCTGGATATCCAGGCTGGGAGTGATGCTCGGTTTAACACAGCAGTGCTTCCAGACCCTATGTCCAAAGTAGGTTCTGTCCCTCCTCCATGGTGGTACTGCTTGGTAGTCTGCAAATATCAGAATACAGCAAGACTTCATGTTTGTTTGTTTGAAGAAAAAATTACTCTCCTTAGTAATGTTGTTTCTTCTAATGGAGTCTTGCTGTAGTCTGACCTTCCCCCTGCCTCCCCTCTTAGAACCTGGTTTTGGGATATGGGTGGGCAGTAGCAGTGTTGGCACTCGGAGGTGCCCCACCTTCTTTTCTCACCCCTTTAGTTTGGGTGTGTGGGTGTTGTGTTTTGTTTTATTTTTTGGGTTTCCTGACTTGAGTCTTTGCTTTGGGACCAAAAAATCTTTTATTATATTTAGTAGCCAGTTGGCTAGTGTAAGTTTACAGTTTCCACACAGGACACCCAGTGAGTATAGCTCGTAAAGATCTGACGGTTTGAGTTCAAACAGCAACAGACAGAGTCTCAACCGAGCTCGAGCTCAGTGTTCCATGCCTGGCATGGAAAGTTAACTCTTTCATCTCCGGGGCAGTTCAAAGGTTGGACATCACTGCATATGTCAGAATACAGCAAGACTCCATTAGAAGAAACACCATTACTAAGGTGAGTAATTTTTTCTTATGACCTAAGAATTGTCACTATGCATTTTGAGGGTGAGTGGATGGGAGCAGTTCTAGTTCATGCTGATAGAGTTGCCTTGCTCCTGCCAAGGTGCATATTTGACAAACAGGATTCAGTAGTATGTTGACTTGTGCAATAAAACAAACAAACAAAAAGTAAGAGAACTGCAGATTTTATTGTCCAATGCAGTTTGATCACAATTCCCCCCAAAATAAGCAACAGTACCTCCGATACTTTGTTTATGACTAAATAAAGTATGAAAGGAGAAACATTGCTTCATTCTGGTTCTTGTGTGGTGTGTTGCTGAATTTCCATTTTAAAATATATTGAATGCATGGGTGGAAGGGCTACAAAAGCTGGCATGCTGGTGCAGCGGTAGGGCTACCTCTCATGATACAGCCCAGGTTGGGAGCATATATGAGTCATTGGGGACAATATACTGAGGGTGGGAGACGCTCTCTTTCTCTGGGAGGAAGGTTCTGCCCTCTGATGCAGTACTGCCACCTGGATGACCACAGGTGGTAGTGTGGCTGGAGGGCAAGTGTGAAAATGGGACATCTCTGACATTGAGGAGCGGCTACTTATTGCATGTTCAAGTCCCTGATGTCCTCGCTGCCTATGTCCAGTGGGGTCAGGAGCAAGGTCAAAAATAACCCAAGATCTTACTTTAAAGAGGGCTCTTGCAGTAGGTAATTACCTATAGGGCTGACGTCAGCAGGCGGCAGGACCCCACAGAAAAATTTCTAGGTAGCAGTCCCTGGCGGGGACTGCCCCCGATCAGGTGACGGCGTCAGGCAGCGGCCGGTATAAAGGGGCGGTCCCGGACGCCCGCCTTCTAGTTCTTTCCCGTCCAGCTCATGCAGCGCCTGCGAGTGAAGTTCATAAAGTTCAGTCCTGTTGCTTAAATGGTTTTTCCGTAAAGTATCAGTATTTTGTTTTTTCTTCATCAGGTGAATGTCGGTATATACGTCCCTTCAAAAATAAGTGCGACTTGTAAACAACTGCCTCCAAAAGGCGGTCACTCCTCTGCCTTTTTGTTTAGGCCCGACCATGCGGTCAACAAGTGTCCACACTGCCTACATTTCAACGCGACCACCCGCAGACGATGCCAGCAGTCTCTTGAAGCCCATCTCCTCAAAAAGAAGATGTCCGCAATGGAGAATGAGTTGAAGAAGATTCGGCAGGCGTCGACCTCCCCTGAAGGACACAAGAAGTGGGACAAAGAAAGGCACTGGGAGAAGGCCTCCTCCTCCGCGACTCCGGCCGGAGCCGTGGCTGAGGTAATGTCCCCTCCTGGGGACCGCCCGACGGCAGCCTCCAAGGCTTTGGAGGAGGCGTCGGCCCGCCCATCGGGTTCGTGTTCGAGCCTGCCGGGTGCCTCCGGGCAAATGGAGGCTTCAGCCCCCAGTACCACCGCAGGCTTGCGGCCTACTGGTGCGGGCGCCTCCCATAAGCCGGACGTCGGCTCCTCTGACGTCTGGGAGAAGGCCGCTAAGACGCCCGACCCTTCGGGGCGGCGCACAGCAGTGTCCCCGTCGGACCTGGCCTCTTCCCATCTCCGACGTGGGACCCCAGAAGTCGGACACCGGCTCCTCTTGCGTCCGCCGGGACTCAGCCCTTAAGTCGCACGTCTGCTCCTCCGACGTGCGCCGGGCCTCGGAACCTATGGCAGACCCTGCCCCATCTGTCGTACCAGGTTCACTGCAGCTTTCACTGCCGTCTGGGGAGCCCGAGTCTCCCCTGCCTGACCACGGGGACTTTTCCCCTCTGTCCCCGGGCGAGGCTCGGGATGAGTTTCCGCTGTCTGATCCCCTTCCTACAGAGCCAGATCTGACGCCGGCTCCCCGGACGCCGGCCCTGATGCCGGCTCTGCCGACGCCGGCCCCTGCGAAGCTGGCAGGGGACAGTCCTCTCCCATTGGGCCCTCCACCCCACGGGCCTGTCACGGTCGATCCGCCCATGGAGTTCCCTACTGGGCCGTTTGCTCTGGCAGCTCCTCTGGTTCCTGGGTATCCGCCGTCTTATCCGACGCTGGTTTACCCGGGTCGACAGTATCCTGCGCCCAGTGCCGGCGCCGACTCCTACCAGCCGCGGTACCGGCGCGCAATACACGCTCTGGTATTCCCACAGCTGGGTTACGGATACTCCCTACGGATTTCATCCGTACAACTATCCCCTCCTCCTCCTCCACACCGCCCTAGGCACGCGTGGATCTCCGAGAGACTCTGGCCTCCTGATGGGCTGAGGCCAGGCTCAGCTCACCAAGGAAGTCGAGAGCGTCTTATGGCGATGGTGCCCCCCGGCTCCATCGTCCCAGTCAGCACACTCCCTCTCCGCCTCCAGTTCCCAGGCTTTGCCCTCTGGATCCAGAGAGGGGCAGGACACGCGTCCAGGGATCCCCCCCTAAGGAACCCGTTCCTCCCCCTAGACGAGCTAGAGAGTCTTACTCTGCTTCAAATTTCTCTTCTTCTTCTTTTCTCTCGGACTCCTCGGATTCCTCCGGTGGTTAATCCGAGAAAGACGACGAGCCTCGCTCTCCGTCCAAGCCCCGGCCGAGGACTCCTCCAAAGTCTCCTCCAGAGGATCCTTCCTTCACAGAGTTGCTCAGGAAGATCCAGGAAGTTCACCAGTGGCATTCTTTAGAGCCAGATCCCCAGCGGGTTAAACTCGCGAACATCTGGACTTGCCCTTACGGCCCCTACTCTAGTGCCACCCTGGATCGAGCCCTCATGCCCACCTTGTTTCCACCATTTGGAAACAACCGTCGACTTAGCCCCACTTCTCGGAAGTCCAACAGGCTATACCAGGCTCCGGAGGGTGTAGACTTTTAGACTCTCACCCTAGTGCAGTCTCTGTTGTGATTAGCACCGCTCATGGCCGGTCAGCACACCACAAACATTTGAGCTTGTCTCCCCCGGATAAGGAATCCCGCCTTCTGGATCAGTATGGAAGGAAGATTTATGCTTCTTCCACACTGGGGATCAGGGCCCTAAATTATGTAGCGCACGTGGGGGATTACAAGAAGGCTGTCCTTACCCAGGCGGAATCCAAAATTGACTCCTTGCCTGACTCCCAGGTCAAGCAGGAGTTGGCCTACCTGGTCCGTTCTGCTCGTTATTGGCCGTCACATTCTGAGGATGACCTATGACGCAGTGGACACCGCAGGGGCAGACTCTGCGTTCGCCGTAAGTCTTCGGCGTCACGCGTAGCTCCGTGTCAGGTCTGGTCCTGGAGGTGCAGTCAGTAATCAAGAAGCACCTTTCAGGGGTTCTGTGCTTTTACGGTGGTGATGTCAAGGACATCATCACTGACTTACAGAAGAGGGCGGCCCTTAAATCTGTTGATTCAATGTACCGTCCCCATCCCCATAGCCGCTGTCCTTTCGCAGACTCAGCTGGCCTCAAGCAAAACCTCAGGAAGGCGGGCCACACGCTGGGCCCCACAGCTGCCAGGCCCCATGCCCAAAAAGCAGCGGTGCCCCAGCTGCGGCGCACCTCCACACCACCTGTCCTTCCCTCTCCCATGCCTCCGGACGCCCGGAGGAGCAGTGGGAGGAGATTCTCCCTCCACCTTCTGGGTTGGGAGGGATAACATCAGTTCATGGGTGCTTCAGATCATAGAGAGGGCACTCCATAGGTTTCTGCAGAAACCTCCCGTCACCCCCCTCTGAACTCCTCTTACTCAAGGGACCATCTTCCTTTGGTCAAGGAAGAAATTTCTGCTCTCCTCGCGAAGCAGGCCATAGAGCCCATCCCCCCTCACCTTCATGGGATGGGTTACTATTCCCATTTCTTCCTTGTACCAAAGAAGACGGGAGACCTCAGACCCATTCTCCATCTCAGCTCCCTGAACCTATATGTGGAATACAAGAGGCTCAGGATGCTCTCCCTTCAAACCCTCTTGCCCCTGCTTTGGCTGGGCCAATGACTTATGCACTGGATATGCAGGATGCATACCTGCACATCCCCATTCACCTTCGCAAAGTACCTCAGGTTTGCGTTCCAGGGGGCCACTACCAATTCAGGTGCTCTCTTTTGGTCTTTCCTCAGCTCCCCAAGTCTTTGCAAATGCCTGGCGGTGGTAGCGGCCCACCTCCGTGCTTTGGGGTTCAGGTTTTCCCTACCTGGGCGACTGGCTCCTGCGGCCCGTCCAGGAGAACTCCTGCTTTCTCTCCCTCACCCAGCAGGTTTCAGTGGTCTGGGTATCACCATCAACCATTCAAGTCTCACCTGGACCCTTCCAGAGACACCCAGTTCATCGGGGCAATCCTTGATCGACAGTGTGCAGGGCCTTCCTGCCTCCAGACAGGGGCCTCCTCCAGTCCCAGATTTCCCTTCTATCCGAGCGCGAGGAGGGTTCGGCGAGTCGGTGCTCCATCTCCTGGGGCTGGCGGCTGCCATCCCAGCAGTTCAGCGTCGCGGCGCCTCCACATGAGGGTCTCTCAGTGGACTCTCCGCTCTCAGTGGGATCAACTGGTAGACTACCTAGATCATCTGGTACTGATCTCTCGCTGATGATAAGAGACTTGCAATGGTGGATGGATTGAGCGAACCTATTCAAACAACATGATGTCTTGCTATATTATGACATATGCAGTGAGTCCCAACCTTGAACTTCTCCGGAGGTGAAAGTTAACTTTCCATGCCAGGCATTGAACGCTGAGCTCGAGCTGGTTGAAACTCTGTTTGTTCTTCAACTCAAACTGTCAGATTCTTTACTCGCGTCACTGAACAGTCGCTCGGAGATTTCTCCTTCTGCTTTCGGTTCATTTTGTCGGTTAAAGTATTGTTTTCTCGGTTTTCAACGAATTTAAACCATACCAGTCGGTTCCAGACTCTGTCTGTGGTATTGTGAGTACTAGATAGGTTTACATTTATTTCTATTCTGTGTGGAACTTGTAAACAGTTTATCGGTTCGGTTTGAACCAATCAAGTTGCTTAAAATATTTTAATCTATCTTTTAGTGTGTGGTTACCGGTTCTTATCGGTTCTAAAAAAAATGGATTTTATTACGTTTTTTTCCATGACCCGTGACACGGTTGGGAACCGATAAGAGAGTCTTACCTGGCGGATTGCCATAAACGGGTAAGTTTGGTCAGGACTGGCACTATGTCTGAGAAACCCAAAAGAAAAACCGGGCCCACTGGGTTTCAACACTGCAGTGTGTGTGGGGAAGTCTTTGCCAAGGCTGATCCCCACACCACCTGTATTTGTCTGGGGTTTGACCACCTCAATGCGACTACCAGATTTGTAAAGTTTTCCTGCAGCTACCCTGGAAAAGAGAGTTGGTAGGCTCAAGGAAAGGAGGCCAAAAGTCCACTGAACGGATGGCCAGCCGGTTCGGTTCCAACTTCGAACGGAGGGGTGCTCCCTCTGACCAGGCGAGACTTCCTCGGGCAAAGGAGATCCGACTTCGGAGGAGCTGGGTCAGCAAAGGACTAGAAAATCCAGCTGGTGTGGAGCCAAAACTTTCCTCTCCAGCTGCTGAAGAAATAATAAGCGATAAAAATTGTCCAGTCGCTTTCCCGGTTCGACCGAACCGGCACCATCAGATAAAGCGCCGGGCTCAGCTCAGTTCACAGTTCAAGAGTATGAGTTAGAGGAGTATTATGAACGGAGGAGGGAGAGGAGTATGGAGAGTGAATGTGGTTGAAAGTCTGGATGTGCCCATTGGCCTGGCCATCTCCCCAGACAGACCTTCAATGTCTCCTCCTAGGCTTTCTGAGTCCCCTTCTCATTTTATATTTATAAAAAGTGGCGAAACCCTCCAGCTCCCTATGGAGAAGCTGCTGGATGATCAGAGAGCCTGACTATGTGGAAATGATGGATATCCCAGAGTCTAGGAGACTGTCTATTCCTTACATAAATCTTTTGGGAAACAGACTTTTAAATTTTAAAGATCTCACACTATACCTCCTGTGGATAAGAGAATGGACAAAGGTACACATTGTCAGGCTCTGATACGGAGTTCCTCACACAACAATGCAGCCATGTTGGGGTAGTGCAGGCTGCAGCCTGTGACAAGGCTGATATTCCCTTGGCTTCACACCCTCTGGATAAGGACTCCAGGAGGATTGATGCCATGGCAAAGAAACAGTATATGGCAGCATCCTTGGGACTCAGACAGGCAAATTATATGGCTTATGTTGCCAGATACAGAAATCCAGATGGGATACTGTTATGGCTCTAGCAAAGCAGGTCCCTGAGCCAACTTACGAGGAGTTGGAGCAGGTGGCTGCTGATGGTATTGAGGCATCAAGGTGCAATTTCATGCTGCAGTGGACTCTAATGACGTGTCATCAAGAGTCATAGCTCATCTGTGGCACTTAGCAGAATGGCTTGGCTCAGATGTATTAGCCTGTCTCGGATACCCAGACTAAGGCCATGATTTTCCTGTTGTGGGTAATTCTCTGTTTGGGAGCAGACAGAGAATTACATGAAGAAAATGGATGAGTATAGGACCACCTATAGAGGTGCACAGGCTAAGAAAAGGCAGGCCACTCCTCAAGGCAGCTTGGCAGGGGCAGGCCTTTTCATAGGTCTTTACCAAGCCAGGCCTCCTCTTCTGCCTATGCCCAGAGGGGTTCTTTAGAGGGAGGAGGCAGATGGGGTACAAGCAGGCCTGCTTCCACCCCTCAGCCCAAAGCCCCTGCCAAACAGGCACCCTGATGGGGTTGCCAGGGCGATTCTCAGCAACGCATGTAGGGGGGCAGGCTGGCTTACTTTGTCAGGACTGGAAGTCTCTTACATCAGACAAGTGGGTCCTGAGTAGCAAGCAGGGACTGGTTCTCAGCTTCAAAAAAATTCCAAAGATGAGAACCAGATCCGCTACCTGCAAATCCTCCAGAGGCTCTTGCCTTAGGGCAGAGGTCTCTTCCTCCTAGCTCTCAGAGCTGTGGAAGGTTCCACCCTACACCAGAACAAGGTTTGTACTCCAGGTACTTCCTGACCCAAAAGACAGGAGAATGGCGGCCCATCCTGGATCTCAGATAGTAAACAAGCACCTTTTAAAACCAAAATTCAAAATGGTGACTCTGGGAATTATTCTACCCTCTCTAAGGCCAGGGGACTTGCTAAGCGTCCCTGGACCTCAAGGATGCCTATTTCCATATTCTCATCAGTAGCTCCATCGAAAGTACCTCGGGTTCGAGCTGCCCTCAGACCATTACCAATTCAGAGCAATGCCCTTTGGCCTCACCTCTGCTCCAAGGGTATTCACAAAATGCCTGGCAGTAGCAGTTGCCCACCTAAGAAGGCAAAAAATTGCCATCTTCCCTTACCTGGATGACTGGCTCATAGTAGGCCAGTCTCCAGACCAAGTCAAGTTACATCTATAGATAACCCAACAACTGCTCACTTCTCTAGGTTTCTTTCTGAATCTTTCAAAGTCAGTTCTAGAGCCTGTCCAGCTCCTCATCTTCATAGGCGCAGAGCTGAACACAGAGAAGGCCAGAGCCTTCCTTCCTTTGGACAGGGCAAGGACCCTGGTCTCTCTGGCCTCCTCATTCACCCTGCAGGTCTCTTGACCAGCAAGGCACTTTCTACAGCTCCTGGGGCACATGGCTGCTTCTACAGCAGTAGTGCAGGGAGCAAGATTTCAGATGAGGGACATCCAGTTCCATCTGAGAGCCTTTTGGTCTCAAAGGAAAGACCCTCTAACCAAATTGATCCCAGTGACTCGAACCCTGATCCAAGCCCTACAGTGGTGGCAGGACCAGAGCAATCTGAGACAGGGGGTTCCTTTTGCCCCTCAGTCTCACTCCTTAATTCTTACTACAGATGCATCCCTCTTGGGGTGGGGAGCTCACATGGGCGACCTCACTACCCAGGGATTGTGGTCCCCTCTGGAATCTCTGCTCCACATCAATCTGTTGGAACTCAGAGCAGTTTTTCTAGCACTTCAAGCTTTTTCCAAATTTGTTCAGAACAAAGTTATTCAGGTCAGAACAGACACCACCACCACAATGTGGTACATCAACAAGCAAGGAGGCACTCAGTCTACGGCCTTGTGCACCGAAGCAATGAAGTTGTGGTCTCTGGCTTACTCATTGAACACCTCCCTTATGGCAGTTCACCTCCCAGGCAAGGACAATGTCCTGGCAGATGCTCTCAGCAGGATTTCTCAGGGCCATCACGAATGGTCACTGGACCCTCTGGTCATGGAGGTGGTATTTGCCAGATGGGGCACCCCGCCGCAGATGGATCTTTTTGCAGCCCCAGACAATCACCAACTTTCCCTTTTTTGCTGCAGGCCCCCAGTGTTGGGCTCAGTCCCTCTGGATGCCTTCCTTCTCAGTTGGGAAGGGAAGTTTCTCTATGCTTTTCCCCCCTTCCCTCTCCTGTTCAAGGTGCTAGTCAAAATCAGATCTCAACCCTGCAAGATGATCCTGATTGCTCCAGATTGGGCCTGACAGCCTTAGTACCCACTCCTACTGTCCTTGGCAGTCCACCTTCCCCTGTGTCTTCCCAGGAATCACAACCTGTTAACCTGTGCTCAGGGGAGAGTTTGGTACCCGAACCTCAAATCTCTCAATCTCAAGGCCTGGCTCTAGAAGAGTTAGAGTTTGCTGACCTACACCTCTCCCAAGGTGTAATTGATATCTTGAAGGCTTCTAGGAAGCCTTCTACCAGAGCTACTTATAATTCCAAATGGAAGAGGTTTTCCATATGGTGCTCTGGAAAGCATGTTTCCCCAGAATCTGCTGACTTACCAACAGTCCTGGATTATATGGTCCATTTAAATACTTTGGGGCTGAGTCCAGCTACCCTAAAAAGTGCACCTGGCAGCCGTGTCTGCTTTCTTATCAGCAGGTAAGCCCTCTTCTCTTTCAGCTCATCCTGTATTCTCCAAGTTTTTCAAGGGGTTGCTTCACACCAACCCTCCATTCAGGGCCCCTGCCCCTGCCTGGGATCTTAATGTTTGCATTGCTCAGCTTATGCAACCCCCCTTTGAGACTTTGTCTTCAGCAGAGCTTAAGTACTTGACTTGGAAAACTGTGTTCTTTGTAGCCATCACTTCTGCCAGACGTATAAGTGAATTACAAGCCTTGTCAGTGGAGCCTGATTTTATCTCCTTTCATAGAGATAAAGTGGTCCTCAGGACTAACAGGAAGTTCTTGCCTAAGGTGGTTTCAGATTTCCACCTTAATCAATCTGTCTCTCCTGTGTACTTCACTGACCATTCCTCCTCTGGCGAGAGGAGACTGCACAGTTAGATGTGAAAGAGCCCTTAGTTACTACATAGAACATACCAGGGTCACAGGTTTGACTCCTCCAACTGTTCCTCGCTATGGTGAGGTTAGTAAAGGGAAACCTGCCATTAAAAGATCCATTGCCAGGTGGATTGTCTCTTGTATCAATTTTGCTATGAAAGACTGGGTAAGGTTCCTCCCTCAGGCCTGAGGGCTCACTCTACCAGAGGTACAGCTGCTTCCTGGCTGCTGCCAGGGACATCCCTATCCTAGAGATATGTCAAGCAGCTACCTGGAAACAGTTCACACTTTACCAAGCATTACTCTCTGGACATCCAGGCTGGGAGTGATGCTCGGGTTGTACAGCTGTGCTTCAGAGCCAATTTCCTAAGTGGGTTCTGTCCCTCCTCCATGGAGGTACTGCTGTGTAGTCTGTATGTCATAATATAGCAAGACTTCATGTTGTTTGAAGAAAAATTACTCACCTTAGTAATGTTGTTTCTTCTAATGAGTCTTGCTATATTATGACCTCTCACCTGCCCCTCTCAGAACCTTTGTTTTGTGATGTGGGTGGGCAGTGCAGTGTTGGCACTTAGTAGATGCCCACCTTGTTGTTTCACCCATCCTTTTTGGGGTGAATTGGTGTTGTGTTTTTCATTTTTTGGGTCTCCTGACTTGAGTCTTTGTTTTGGGACCAAAAAATGTGTTCTTATGTTTAGTAGCCAGTTGGCTAGTGTAGGTTTACAGCTTCCACACAGGACCTCAGTGAGTTTAGCTCGTAAAGATCTGACGGTTTGAGTTTGAAGAACAACAGACAGAGTTTCAACTGAGCTCGAGCTCAGCGTTCCATGCCTGGCATGGAAAGTTAACTCTTTCACCTCCGGAGCAGTTCGAAGGTTGGGACTCACTGCATATGTCAGAATATAGCAAGACTCCATTAGAAGAAACAACATTACTAAGGTGAGTAATTTTTTCTTCCGGGGGGGGTCCCCTTTTTTCATCCTCCCCCTGCTCAGACTCTCACCACGGACGCTTCAGGCGAAGGTTGGGGAGCCCATCTGGGTCCTCACCGAACCCAGGGCTTATGGTCAAAATTGGAGTTAGCTCTCCACATCAATGTGCCCGAGCTTCGAGCAGTGCTGTATGCTGTCCAGGCCCTTCACCAATACATCCTTCCCGGTCACCTAGCCGTCAAAACAGACAACATGTGTGTGGTGTGGTACATCAACAAGCAGGGAGGGACTCGGTCCTACCCGCTGTGCAGTGAAGCGATGAGGGTTTGGGAATGGGCAACTCTTCACAACCTTCACCTCCACGGCGATCCATGTTCCGGAGTCGACAATGTCCTGGCAGACAAGTAAAGTCGTTCTTGGCTCTGCCACATGAGTAGGAACTGGACCAAAAGTTCTAAAAGCATCTTCCAGACTTGGGGACTCCACAGATAGACCTGTTTGCCTCCTCCCAAAATGCAAAGCTTCAATTTTTGCTCGCTCACTCCAGGCGAGGCGCTTTCTCTGGGCGGCGCTCTGTCTCTAAACTGGAAGGACAGATTAGTCTATGCTTTTCCCCAATTCCTCTGGTCCTCTGTGCTACAAACTGGCATTGGAAGGAGCGAGAATGATTCTGATCGCTCCTTTCTGGCCCAGGCAAATTTGGTTGTCTCTTCTACAACAATACTCAGAGGTTCCTCCTCTTCTTCTGCCTTTATCTCGAGGATTGCTGACTCAGGATCAGGGGACCCTGGTCCATCCAGGACTCAAGTCTCTTCAACTTCATGCATGGCTCCTGCAGACTTAGCCCAATCTCGCTTTGGCGTCTCTCCTAAGGTGGCCGAGATTCTGGTGGAGGCTAGAAAACCCTCCACTAGGTCCACCTACGCCATGAAATGGAAAAGATTTTCCATTTGGGCTGCCTCCAGGAACGTGGAGCCTTTCTCCTGTCCTGTGGCCGTCCTGCTTGATTATCTGTGTCATCTTTTCGACCTGGGTCTCAGTCACTCCTCTTTGAAAGTCCACATGGCGGCTATTTCAGCCTACCATGTTCCTTTCGCTGATAAGGCTTTTGCCCAACTGGAGGTATCAAAGACTTTTCTCAGAGGGGTCCTTCATCTTAAACCCCCTGTTCGGACTCCAGCTCCCCCCTGGGACTTGAACTTTGTTCTCGAGCAACTTACTCTTCCTCCCTTTGAGCCTGCAGGTTCCGCAGACTTGTAGTTCTTATCGTGGAAGACGCTCTTCTTGGTGGCCATTACTTCCGCTCGCAGAATTTCCGAGCTCCAGGCCTTTATGTGCAAAATCCCTTATCTGATCTTTCACAAAGAAAGAGTAGCTCTTCGCACAAATCCTAAGTTTCTCCCAAAAGTGGTAGCGGAGTCTACCTTAAATCAGTCTATTGAATTACCTGCCTTTTTCATGCAGTACTCCAATCAAGGAGAATACTTGCTCCATACCATGGATGTCCACAGGATTCTGAGATACTACAGCGATAGGAAGAAGGATCTCAGAAAGACTGATCAGTTGTTCGTCTCTTTTGCTCACAAAAGGAAGGCAATGCTGTCTCTAAGCAATGCCTATCAAAGTGGTTGGCTCATTGCATCACCTTCTGTTATGACAAGTACAACAAGACCCTTCCAGGTAAAGTCAGAGGTCACTCCACTCGAGGAGTAGCAGCCTCTGCGGCTTGTTTCAAGAACGTGTCTGCGGCAGACATCTGTTGTGCCTCCACTTGGACTTCTGTCCATACATTTACTAAACATTACAGTTTGGACATTGCCTCTAGCCAGAGAGCAGGCTTTGTAGCTGTCTTGCAAGGCCTCCTATCTTGAGGTTTGCAAGGTGGTTTGCTACTTCTTGAGTAGTTCCTCCTCCGGTGCCTTTTCATTTGTCCCAGACTGCTTGGGATTCTGTCCTATATGTCAATTACCTACTGCAAGAGCCCTCTGAAGTAAGATAGTACAGTTACGTAGAACTTACGTAACAGCTAGATCTTCGAGAGAGCTCTGTCGACTGTCTATCCGCCTTCCATCCCCTAGGCTTTTCAGCTCCTTTTCCATTGAGAAATATCTGCTTCTCTCGTCAGACCTTCCGGGCCTGTGGAGGGAAAGAACTGGAAGGCATGGCGTCCGGGACCACCCCTTTATACCGACGCTGTCTGGCGCGGTCACCTGATGTGGGGGTGGTCCCCACCAGGGACTGCTAGCTAGAAATTTTTCCGTGGGGTCCTGCCGCCTGCCGACGTCAGTCCTATATGTAATTATCTACTGCAAGAGCGCCTCTCGAAGATCTACTGTTACGGTAAGTTCTTACGTAACTGTACTTTCCTGTGACCGTGGACATTGGTATACCCACATTTCGAGGATGTCTACATCGGAAGGTTAACTAGAAACAGAATAAAGAGGAGACAGCCAAGATTTGCACTTCACTTCTGGAATCAGCACAATAGAGAGCTGCATGATCTACTGAGAAGCAACAATGCCATTGAGGCATGGCATCATGTGTTCGCAAGGACTGTTGGCATAAGCCACCGTCGGAAATCAGCTGGCTAAAATGTTGCGACAGAGCAACATGCGAGTTACGTGCAATACTGTCAGATGGAGCTGGGACAACAGGCACTATGGAAATACAGCCGATATGCACGCACTGAATAAAGTGTACAAAGTGATATGTCTGGATGTGCACCACCTGCCCCAAAAGTTTCTAATGGACATTGCCTCCATTATCGAAATAAACATCACATGAAGCAGAACCCTTAGATGTTCCCTGTTAGAATAAAGAACGGTTTTACCCACTTTTCCATTGCCACTTTCAGTTCCACACATAGAGTGATGCATAATTAAACTTTTCACAGAGTCAGATGTTTTTTCTTAGTTTAGTCACTACTATTAGTCCCGGTGACTACTATTCCTATCACCAGTTGTCCTGGCAACTACTGTTCCTGTCATCAGTTGTCCCAGTGACTAATTGTCCGCTACTGCGCGACTGCGACGATTTGTCCAGGGACAAAATGGCCGTATGCGGTATAACCAGGTCCAGCTTCATCACTGTAGTGCATCTCCTGACAGCACATATACAGGTCTTGTGGGCAAATCCCTCACCCCTCACCCCTAACCCCACTCATGGATTGGTGCCTGAAGGTAGGTGGGGCTAGGATAGGATAGGGCCTTGACAGCTCCGGCAAGTAATCAGAAACTGGTGTGTCTGGATGGGGCATAAATAATATGTTAAAAAGTAGTAATAACATTTCTGTTCACTTTTAGAAAGTATTTTTGTATTCTGACTGCCAGCATTTGGGGCAGTGTTCATTGACCTATCCAAGGCCTTCGACACTGTGAGTCACCCATTAATGCTTGACACCCTCCGTCAGCTGGGATTCTCATCTGGCCCTCTGGCCTGGTTCTCCAGCTACCTCTGGGATAGATCCCAACGGGTCAAGTTAAATGGAATCCTATCTACTGCACTGCCTGTACGCTCCGGGGTCCCACAAGGCTCCATTCTGGGCCCTACATTGTTCAGTCTCTCTTTAAACACCGTTCCCAGCTCTTGCACAGGCAAACTGCTACTATATGCCGACGATGCAGTCCTAGTCGCCTCACACCCTGACCCACTCACTCTTCAGAGCTCCCTGCAACTCTCCTTCAGCCAGTCTGAAAAATGGTTCCTCGACCATCGCCTGGTTCTGAACCTCAAGAAAACAAAATCTATGATCTTTGCACACCGACAAAGTAACTCAAAAAATGCTCCCGTTTGAATAATTCCCAGCACCCTCCACCCCCTTGAGCAGGTATCAACATACAAATACCTGGGCATCACCTTCGACTCGGTTTTCTCCTTCCATGCCCATGTCGGTGCTTTGTCCTCTGCCATGAATGCCCGGATTGGACTCCTCTACCATCACAAAGACTGCCTCCCCGAGTTCGACCTTCGGCTGGCTATCACTTCCTCCATCCTGTCATTGGTTGACTATGGAATCCCCACCTATGCAGCCGCTGACCCCACTGCCCTCACCAAAGTGCAGACCTCTGTCAACAAAGCCTGTGGGCTCCTGACCGTGCCCCAGCAGAACTCACATGTGCCAGCTCTACTCCACCTCTAACATACTTGAAGAACGCCTGCAATATCACAGCTGCATACTGGCTAAAAGGCTTTACTTGGGCTATGTCCCCGAGATCGCCGCATCCGCTTCTCACGGGCCTCACTCGATGCGCCACCGTAATACTACCAAAGCCACCTTCCAGGTGCCTAGAGCCAAGGACCCACTCGCCCAAAGGTCCTTTCACCACAAGAACACCCTCCTGGTATAACTCCCTCCCACACTTTAACACAAACACCTCAAAATTGGCCCCTTCAAAACCGCCCTACACAAACACCTCACTAGCACTCGGAGCTGTATATGCCTATCATAGGGCTTTCCGTGAGTGCCTTTCAAAACCAACCTGTTCCTATAGTATTACGTATGCACCAGTTTTCTCGATTATCCTGTTTTCAGTCTGTATACCACACACTGTATCTTGTGTGACCCACTGGGAGCCCTAATGACTTATTGTTGTGTGATCTTCTGCAACTTGCCTATGTTTACTTGCTCTTTGAAATGCCTGCTATGTTGTTTGTATCTCACCTGTACTGTTCCCCACTGTCTTGCTTCAAATATATTGTCTCCTCCTGTGACGTAGGTGTTTGTAAATGAGTCTTTTGACTCAAAGGTTTGTAAATCCGATATATGAATTAAATAAATAAAAAATAAAATGATGCGTAAAAAAACAAAACTTTAAACAGACTACCTACATATTTCAGTAGTTTGTTTTTTGAATTGCAATCTGTTCAAAATACTTTTCCTTCTCACTTGTACATTACCCCCCATTGTCAAAAACCTGGTTTGCTTTCTTGTCCCCTTCCCCATCATACATGACAAAATCGTTTCTGGTTTTAAAAATTCTCCAAGGTCTGGCCTTCTACTGTCTTTCACCTCATTAACCTAATCTCCATTCCACACTGTCTGATCCTCTAACTCTGGGCATCTCTCTGTTCCTCTTTTGCCCTCTCTCCCATTTGGGAAGATGTTTTCCAGCTGTTCTTCAGTTTGTAACAGTCTTTCTGCCTCCATCATAGACCCCCACCTTCTTCAGATCCTGTCTCAGATCCCACCTGTTTTACCCTTTGTCTCAACTTCTGACCCTCCAGTGCCAGCCTGACTTGAGCATGAACTTCTAGGCTGAAAGTCCCCATTCATTCTTTTTTCCACTAATGTGTCGGTTTCATTGTGGTTTTCTTACTCTACTATGTTTGAATTACTGTCAGAGTCGGTGTGTGTTATGTTAGCCCACATAAAACCATGAGAGAAACAAAGAGGATCTTTGTGTCCTCTTTTGTTCCTCTTGTAATTGCTGTAAGGAAAGTATTATAGTGCTGCACTGTATGAAAGACTAAAAATTGTACTGCATCATGGTCCTTTATAGTACTGTATTATGGCACTGACCCATTGTGTTTACTAGTCACTTTTGTGGATTCAAGTATTTTCTGGACAGAGTGACATTAAATGATGTACTACATGTTTCATGATTTGATGGATCATGGATTCTGTTTTGATAAGCTTCAGGTCCTTGTTGCATAACAGTTTGTTCAGGCATGAATAATGGAGAATTTTTCTAGTTGACTGCTGCACAAACAGTTTTGTTGCCTACATTTAAAATGTGAACTGCAGAGCTTTCTGTTTTTTTTTCTGTTGAAATTTAACCAATTAGATTTGCTGTCTCAGCATCACAACATTCCATTTGAAACACCATGATGTTGTTTTAGTGTCAGCTTAGTTTTCTCCTGCTAAAACCAATACATTAGTACATAAAATGAATCCTGTCACTATAAATGTATATCTTATTTTTTTAGAAGAACTTTTTGTAAATGTCTGGAGGTGAAATAATTCAAGACTATGGGCCATCATCAAAGTGAGATCAGGAAAGAAGAGTCAGTTTAAAACAAAAAATAAAAAAAGTTGCCATAACCTCATCATATGTCAGAAGAACTTTCATTTAAACTGAGTTTATAATTCTAACACTCAACCCCTGCCCCATCCTCTACCTTGTGACCCAAGGCCAAACTAGAGTCCCTGCTTGTGCCCCACGGATCTGTTGCCTGGCTACAGGTCAAGCAGGAGCCATGAGCCCAAGTCTGCTGCTTCACATGGAGTCCATAGGATTAGCTAATGTTCTTCTTGGATGGCCCACGGTCCCTACACAAAGCAGGAAATCAGTCATAATTTAATTCATGCAGGGCCACAGACATGTAGCTTTAAGCAGCAGAACCATGGTTATGACCCCAAACTAGTAAGCATGGCCTTGGGTCACAAAGGTAGTGCATGAGGAAGAGTGTTTGGTGTTGGAGTAGAAACCATAATGGCAGATTTCCTTTGCGACTTTGCAACCTTAATATATGCATCAGTGTAGTTTTGTAATGAATTTCCTTTTTCGTTGTTTTGAGAAAGTATACTGCGGATCATGTATCACTTGCATCTGCAGGGCCCACAGGATTTCCAGTACCAAAATGACATTGAATTGTATTAGCAAAAGCTTATTTTGTAAAACCACACAGACACAAAACAAGTTCACTAAATGTGGATGTCTCTAAACATAGCAACACAGCCACAAAGGTTTTGGAAAATGGCGGCACTTGCATCATAAAATGAATCTCAAGACATAACGTAATGTTCCTGGTGCAGAATAGTCTATTGAAAGTTAAATAGTGGTTTTACAAATGATCAGGATCACAGGGGTACTGTTGTCTGAAAAATGGAATCAGTACAAGTTACCAAAAATGACATTGAGAGTTATGGGGATCAGGAAGTCTTTCTTGGGACTTACTGGCAGCACAGAGTGTTTTTCTGTTTTCCTATATGTGATGTTATTTCCTGTGTGGGTGGTTTAGAAAATAGATGCTCACTGGTCACCGCAGTACAGGAAGGGGGAAATAAATGTGTTATATTTCTGTCCCTAAAAGAATTACATATTTGGCTAATAGCTTACTTGAAATATATTTCCCTTGGCAACAGTATTTGGCACACGTCTATGCACATGGGTGATCCTCCTTAAAATTTACCACTTTTAAACTAATTTTGCTGAAATCAAGTACATAATAGTGACAAAATATGCAATTTATTCTATTTATTATACAACATGTTTCGTCAATATAAACAATTTGGGTCTGTAGCTTCATGTATTTTTCAAATGGGAGGTCACCACAAAATGTCATAGTTTTAAGGATGAATTCACGTTGGAATGCCAGGACCTGATGAGTGCTCCTAAAATGGTACTAACATTGGCTGAGAGTACTAAAATTATTTGTTTATTATTTAAACTCCATCAGTTGATTGCATAATTGTCTAGCTGTGCAGAGACAGTATTTTATTACTACATATATGTCATTTACAAACTTTGAGGTTTCACAGTATAAGAATATTCAATTTTAGAAACATGAAATGAGGCTGGATGGCGTAACCTAATATGTAATTAAACTGCCCTTGAGTTAGTTAGAAAACCAAAATAGCTTGCATAAAACCAGCTTTAACATGAGAAGTGGCCATTAGATGTCTGGGTTGAGGTTGTTCCAGTGTATAATGATAATTTGGCATGCAGAAAATGCTACCAGGCTGCCCCATTTCCTATGTTTGCTCAGAGGTGGAGAAGCATTAGTGTATCCTAAAAAGAATTTGAGGTGCAGGAAGAAGGGTTGTTCAAAGTACCAAAGCCTGTCTGTTTGTTTTTTTCCATTATATTTATATCCCCCAATTGGGACTCTTTGCATCTGCTGGTATCAGGCCAAGCTGCCACTAAACTCTGCTTTGTTTGTGGCATTCTTCAGTCCAGCTCCCTGCTTGCCCATGCCCTTGTGGATTCTACCCTGTAGCGGGATATGCTTTGTACCTCCTCAGGATCCAGTGTGACAGACATGTTGCGGGGGTGGGGGTGCAAGGAGGACACAAGCTAGTGGTGTGTGGCTAGGTCTTGCCAGTGTAGTAACCACCTCCAGTGCATATTGTCCCATTTAAGCCTGCCAGGCAGCATGCTTCATTCCATTTGTGCAGTGCTGGGGGGAAGACATGTGTGGTCACCAATGATGTCATTGCCACTCCTAAACCATCTAAAGGAGACACTTTCGTAGTGCAGAGGCAGGTCAGGCCCCACCTCCTGGAGTCTGAAATTGGCTGCCTCGTCAGCGCTTCCCAGATTCA
The DNA here is from genome assembly GCA_016271365.2 of Neoceratodus forsteri. NCBI lineage: Eukaryota > Metazoa > Chordata > Ceratodontiformes > Ceratodontidae > Neoceratodus > Neoceratodus forsteri. The sequence continues at coordinate 586,889,988 of CM028131.1, forward strand.
ACCATTCCGATGGAGGAGTTGGTTCCACAGCATGATTCAAAGTCTCCTGCATGTTAAAGGAACTCAGTACCTCCAGCACCATAGGAGCATAGAAAATTACAGCAGCTAAAGGCCTAGTAGCCAATCCAATGTGCCTGACCCTGTCTAATTTTTGTCTGTTCTCACTACCACCCAGTCTGCACCCTTATGCACTATGTGCGTATGCTCTCCCCTTTTGCACCCTCCTGGTGTTTTAACCCCATTGACCTCTACCAGAAGCTTGTTCCACACCATCACCACTCTTTCTTTAAAAAAGTATTTTGTGAGATCCTTCTTGACCTCCCTCCCCACCAGTTTCAGGTAGTTCCTCTGGCATCCATGTTACTACTCACTCTGAACAGCCCTCTGCAGGCACCTTGTTTGTTTCATGGAGGTAGTTGAATGCCTCAGTCATGGCACCCCACATTCTCCTGTCCTCCAGTATGTTCCTGTACCAGTTTAGATTCTCCAAGGGCTTCTCATTGGACATACCCTGTTGTTCCTGTCTTATTTTTGAGGCACTTGGCACACCTCTGCACCACTTCTAACCTGTCTCTGTCCTTCCTCAAGTGTGGACTCCAAAATTTTACTCTGTATATCCAAGTAAGGCTGAACCAGGGTTCTGTACAGTGTTTGTATTACCCCCACCCATTAAATTGAAGGCCTTGCTGAAATATATTTAAAAGACATCAACTGTCTGACACCTATCCATGGCCTTTTGTCACCCAGTCGAAAAATTCAGTTAGGTTTATTTACATACACTTAAAGGAGAACTACATGGAGAGGTGAAGCCCAGACCACTGGACAGATCTGAGCTTCATCTCCAATCCCTCCTGCAAACGCCAGATAAAATCAATAATTTATTTACCTCATTTCTCATAAAATTGCGAATAAGCTCCAGTGGAGATGGCATTTTGAGCATGGTGCTCTTGGGAAACAACGGGATCTCGCTGATAGTCCTGCCAGATGATGCAACATTACCCTTACTGTAATACTGTCCTTAAGTATGGAAGTAAAAGCCATTTTTGCTAAATTGCCTAAATTCCATGGGTATGCTGGCCATGAAATTTAGTCAAATTTAGTAAACGTGACGCCGGATAACTGGAAAAAAAAAATATATATACTTTTACTTCCATACATAAGGGTAGTATTACACTTTCTCCTAAACAATTTTATTCATACCCGAGTTAAATTGGCCTGTCGGAAGTTCCTAGGTACTGCACAACTGATGGACAGTGTTCCTTTAGCTACAGTGGACCAATGTAATGGAAAAAAGTACAGCACTCCTTAAAAGTAAATGATGAAGTTAGTTTGTGAGACATTTAGAAAAATGCTGACTCAAAACCTCACTGATGTACATAGTTGCAAGTAGCTGTCTTTTCTTATTGGCTAGTCTTACTATGTAACCATACATATTAAAGAGCTTGTACAGCCTGTAATTAATAGTAACTTTCGGATGTAGTCAGCTATCACTTCTTATATATCTGAAGTATTTTTGTTTTGTTTTGTTTTAATTAGAAGATTTGCCACCTGGCAATATTGGGGTGGCGTGTGGAGTAGCACTCTGTCTGGAGGCTAAAAATTAGTTCTCTTCCTCCCACTACATCATCAACCCTGAGACCACACTAACTCTGACATCACTAGTAACCAATGAGAACGATTTCTCACTGCCAGGTTATTCTGTTTCACATGAAACAGCAGGGATTGGCTATTCTAACCCCAGTAATACTCAGGTATTCATAACTTTCTGCAGTTAGCCTTCTAAGTAGGGCTGCCGAGAGAGAATAGAACACATGCAAATGATGGAATTCTTTGCATGTGATGACTTTTCAAATGCTGCCGTATACTAACTGCCAGTGTTCTAAAGCTACTCAGATTCCACTCTCTGCCTGAAAAGTCTAGTCGCTTGGAGTGTCGCTCTTCTGCCTTCTGATGTGAAGAAACTTATAAAATAATATAAGTATCCTTTTATTTAATTTGCTGTCTTATACTTATTTTTTTTTTTGTATATTTAGCTAGTTTAAGTGTTATTTAGTTATTTTACCAGTTCCTCGCGGTTCGGTATAACCAGGCAGGAACCCGGGTTTAGTTTACCTTAATCGGGTTTTTCTGACTAAAAAACCCCATTAGATTTCTAAATTTTACTTTTAAAATTTGTTTTTTGTAACCGTTTTACTTGGTTACTGAACCGCTAATCCCGGTTCATTTTGTTCTCTTTGGTTCAGTTCCGGAACTGACCGCAACTGCTAGTTTTATTGAATTTTATAGCGGTTTACTTTTTTATTGGGAACTGATAAAAATGACAGAAAAACCAAAGAAGAAAACCGGTGAGCCCAGTTTCAAAAACTGTTCTGAATGTGGGGGAAGTCTTTGCTAAGGCAGACAAGCACAGTTTGTGTGCAGCCTGCCTAGGTTATGAGCATCTTAAGGAGGAATGTGACATTTGTAAAACATTCCCTGAAAAAACTGTGGAAAAATGTCTTGAATGGCTAAAAAAGAAACTTCCTCCACTTAGGGGTCCCTCTGGCTCTGACCAGCGATACCCCCTGCTAATGTGGGTGAAACCACATCTGTTGTTGCCTCTACCCCTGAGATGGGTGACCAGGGCACCAAGAGGGTTGCTGAACCGGCTGACTCCCGGGTTCCCTGTAAGAAAATTAAAAAAACTAAAACACACAGAACTCCCAACTTCAAAAAAGGGGACTTCTGTGCCTGCCCTCACAATGCCTTCTCCCCAGGAGATTGCTCAGGCTTTCATGGTAATACAAGCATTACAAGACCTTGTGCCTACTGATCAGCAGCCACCTGTCCAGACTCCTGTAGTACAGACTGGCAGCACAGGAAAATCTTCTTTCATAGAAGAGGAAGAATATAGTGAATGTGAGGAGGAGGAAGATGAACCCATTGAACCTGAGGTATCCCCTGAGCAGGGATTTGGCTTCCAACCCCCAGAACATCTGAGGATTACTCCTCACACTTTACCTTTGTGAGGAAGATGGCTGATGCGCTGGACATCTCCACAGGGAGGAGATTGAATGAAGAGGAGGTGGAATACCTAGAAATGATGAGGTTAACCCCACCAGAGCTTCCTCTTGCCTGTTAAGTTTTTAAAAAGATGCTCTGAACATACTTCAAACCGAATTCCATCTCTCCTCTTGACAGGAAGATAGATAAAAAGTGTCAGATGGAGAGGGAAGGATCAGAGTTCCTCTTTACCTACCCAGATCATCAAGGGGTTGTACAGGCTGCTGCCTGTGATAAAGCTAAGGTTCCTCTGGCTTTATACCCACCAGACAAGGACTCCAGAAAAATAGACAGCATGGCAAAGAAGGGGTATTTGTCAGCTTCTTTAGCCATACGATGGGCACATTTCCAGGCCTATGCTGCCCAATACCAGAAGTCCTTGTGGCAGTCAGTTCTGGCCATGGCTCAGACAGCCCCCTCACCCTTGTCTGACGACCTGGCCGAAACTGCCAGGCTTGGGTTCGGCAGAGCTAAATACCAGTTCCAAATGGCTGCTGATACAAATAACACTGAAGCCAGATGGATGGCGAATCTGTGATAGCACAGAGGAGATTTGCCTGGCTAAGAGCCACAAATCTCCCTCAAGACACTCAGTCAAAGGCTCTTGATTTCCCTTTAGAAGGAAATGCCCTTTTGGGGAGTCAACAGTGGCCTATATGAAACAGGTGGATGAGTACAAGGCCACATATAGAAGCAACATTGCTAAAGAAGGCTTCTCAATCCACCAAGCCCTATGGAAGGGGAGGCTAGGGCAGGTCTTTTCATACCAGGCCCTTCTTTCAACCAGTGGCCACACCCCAATACCAGCAGTACCCACAGCAAGGGTACGTCATGGGCAGCGGTAGAAGGGGCTCTAGGCAAGGGTCACAAGCCCAGCCCCAAACCAAACAAACACACTGACATGTCTGTCTGCACAGGCCACCTCCTCACTACCTGTTGGTGGCAGACTGTCTCACTTCCTCCAGGCTTGCTTAAACATCACCATGGACAAGTGGGTCCTGGGGTTAGTGAGTCAGGGTCTGTCTCTGAACTTCAAATCTCTTCCTCCTCAAAAAGCCAGGGTTTTCCTTAGCAGAAAAGAAACTGCTGGAGGCAGAGGTTCGAAATCTGCTACTGCTAAGAGCAGTAGAACCTGTCCCAATCAACCTCAGAGGAAGGGGTTTTTACTCCAGGTATTACCTCACCACAAAGAAAAATGGGGAGTGGCAGCCTATATTGGACCTCAGGGCTCTGAACAAAACATCTGGAAAAGCCAAAGTTCAAAATGGTAACTCTGGCATTGGTACTGCCAACACTTCAAAAGGGGGACTGGTTGGCGTCACTGTACTTACATGATGCCTATTTCCACATCCCCATAAGGGAGTCCTACAGAAAATATATCTGGTTCAGACTCCCATCAAGTCACTACCAGTTTTCAACCCTGCCTTTTGGCCTTTTTGCCCCAAGGTGTCACAAAGTGCCTCTCAGCAGTTGTGGCACACCTTTGCAGGCAAGGGGTCACAGTATTCCCATACTTGGACGACTGGCTTGTGGTAGGCAAATCACCAGACCATGTTAGACAATATCTGCAGACTACCCAATGGCCCCCAGTCTCTGGAGTTCCTAATCAATCACAAAAAATCAGCCCTTATACCTGCACAAGTCCTGCAGTTTATAGCGGCAGAGATCAACATCCTGCAAGGCAGGGCCTATCTGCCTCTGGACAGAGTAAGAAATCTCCAGCAGATTGCAAATTCATTCAGCTTACACAAACACACAACTGCAAAGCAGTTTCTACAGCTACTGGGCCATATGGCTTCAGCCACAGCCACAGTCTTGGTATCCAGTTCCACCTGAGGGCACATTGGAGCCAGCGAACAGACCCTCTTTCAAAACCCATCCCAGTAACAAGGACTTTGTTACAAGCCTTCAGTGGTGGAATGAAGAACCCAACTTAAGAGAGGGGGTTCCTTTTCAGAAGGAGTCTCCATCAGTTGTTTTCACAACAGATGCATCTTTCCTGGGCTGGGGTGCTCATTTAGGGGGTCACACAACCCAAGGTATCTGGTCTGCTGCAGAGTCTCTCCAGCACATAAACTTGCCGGAACTCTGAGCTGTGTTTCTGACACTAAAAGCTTTTACAGCGTTGGTGCAAGGGAAGGTGGTACAAGTCAGAACAGACACCGCCACCACAATGTACTACATAAACAAGCAGAGAGGCACCAGGTTGGGTCCTCTCTGCACAGAAGCCATGAAAATCTTGACCCTGGTTCACTCCTTGGAATATCCCTGCAGGCAATCCATCTGCCAGGAAAAGACAATACCTGGCAGATGCCCTGAGTCAAATCAACCAGGCCCATCACGAATGGACTCTGAACAGGCAAGTGGTGCAAGTGATTATCAGGAGGTGGGGCACGCCAGAGATCAACTTGTTCACATCCCACCAGAACCACCACCTGCCACAGTATTGCTGCTGGCCACCAGATCGGGGTACACTGCCTCCGGATGCCCTGACTCTTGGATTGGTCAGGGAAGTACCTGTATGCCTTTCCTCTGGTATTCAGGGTACTGCTCAAGCTTAGGTCCCATTCAGCATCTCTAATCTTGATAGCTCCAGATTGTCCCAGGCAGCCATGATACTCTATAATGCTCTCCATGTCTGTAGCCAAACCAATACACCTTCCTCGGAGGCACAACCTGTTAACCTTCAATCAGGTTACTCTGCTGTACCCGAATCTGAGGTCTCTCAATCTCAGTGTGTGGCTCTTGAGGACTTAGAATATGCGAATCTACACCTCTCAGAAGCAGTGCTGGACATCCTGAGAAGATAGAAGAAACCCTCCACTAAGAAAACTTATTCTTCTAAATGGAAAATGTTCTCTATCTGGTGTTCGACCAGGGAATTAGTGCCAGTACAGGCTGGGGTATCAGCTGTTCTTGACTACCTCTCTCACTTACATTCCCTGGGACTGCATCCCAGCACCCTGAAGGTTCACCTGGCCGCAGTATCCACTTACATTTCTGCTGGAGCAAAGGTTAACAATGGCTTCAGAACCTATTTTTAGGAGGTTCTTTAAGGGTCTGGCCCATCTGCACCCTCCCCATAGGGAACCGTACCAGCATGGGACCTCAGTGTGTATAACCAAACTCATGGGACATCCATTTGAACCCATGTCTTCAGCTCATCTAAAATATGTCACATGGAAAACAGTTTTCCTAGTGGCACTTACCTCTGCAAGAAGAATCAGTGAGCTTCAGGCTCTCTGCATTGAACAGGACTACATCCCATTTCACAGGGACAAGGTGGTCTCTGAGAACAAGCAGGAAATTTCTCACTAAAGTGATTTCTGATTTCCACATTAACCAGTCCATCACCCTACCTGTCTTTTTCACTGAGCATTTCACCTAAGGCGAAAAGAAGACTTCACAGTCTGGATGTCAAGGAGCTCTTAGCTACTACATAACAGCCACTAAGGACCACAGGCAGGACAGAAAACAACTGTTCCTGATGTATGGGAATGTGGGAAAAGTTAATCCAGCCTCAGAAAGGTCTATTTCTCGATGGATCGTCCAGTGCATCCAGTTCTGTTACACTACAGCGGGTAGGGAGCCCCCAGTAGGGTTGAGGGCTCATTCCACAAGAGGGACAGCTGCTACCGTAGCAGCTGCCAGGGATGTTCCACTGACTGACATTTGTAAAGCAGCTACCTGAAAGACTGTACACATCTTTACAAGGCACACAACCAGGATATTCAATCCAGGGGTGATGCTAGGTTTGGCACAGCAGTCCCTGCAAAGTCTGTTTCCAAAATAAATTTCTGTGCCCACCTTCAGGGATACTGCTTTGTAGTCTGCAGAAAGTTATGAATACCTGAGTATTACTGGGGTTAGAAGAAAAAATACCCAGTGATACTCAGATATTCATAACTTCCCATCCTGCCTCCCCCTACCCTTCCAGAACCTCAGCCTCTGCACTGCTGCATGCTGTGCTACCTTGAATATATGCCACTTTGAGATACAATTTTTGGCAAATAGGGTTCACATGTGTTTTCCCCTCTTTTTCATGTAATTCTGACATTTGGGGGGTTCCTTGCTGTGTTCTCCCTCCAATTGGAGGGTTTTGTTAGGAGGTTATGGGTTTTTAAATTCTTTATTATCTCAATTTTTGATGATCATGAATACTTTCAGTATTATAGTTTCACAGGCCTACCTTTCCAGGCTTCCAGGAAATCTGAGTAGCTTTAGAACACTGACAGTTAGAATAGGGCAGCATTTGAAAAGTCATCACGTGCAAAGAATCCCATCATTTGCATGTGTTCTATTCTCTCTGGGCAGTCCTATCTAGAAGGCTTACTGCAGAAAGTTATGAATACCTGAGTATCACTGGAAAGAAACAAGATTACTATGGTAAATTATTTTTCCTTCTTGGTTACTAATGATGTCACAGTTCCCTGCGTTTTGATTGGTAACTTGTGAAGTCACTGCTCAGGCCGTAAGGTTGTGGTGCCTCAGTGTGTTTGGTCACATTTCTGATGAGGTAGTGGGAGGAACAGACCTGACTTTTTAGCCTCCAAACAGAGCACTGCTTCACACATCAGTCTAGTACTGCCAGGAGGAAAATATTCTAATTGGCAAACAGAGAAAATACTTCCTGATATAAAGAGTAATAGCTGACTGCATTTGGAAATTACTATTAATTCCATGCAGTACACTAGCTCTTTAATGGTAAATTATAGTTTTCTGCAACCTTGTAATCATTGTAAGCTATAGTTTTCTATGTCTTGACCAAAGCCTGTTGCAGGGCTTCCTTGAAAAATGAACTTGTTCAAAAGAACATTAATTGCTGGTTAAATATATTGAATCTGAACTATCATTTCACTGAAAGATTTTTAATTTGAAGAAAATAAATACATAAGCAAACACTGTGCATTGGAACATAGACATCACAAGACTGATTTCTACCATGTTTTTTGTTCCAGTGTAACAATAACTTAAATGTTTACTTGTAAAACCAAGAGAGATGACACTTTATTGCATTATACATCCAATGCATTCCTTTATCTCTTCCTTACGTTTTGGTACCAAACAGATATCAGGTTAGGAAATTATGTGACGGTATGATAAGCACCACATGTAATACCGTGGTCACCATAATACTGGGATATTATAGAAGTTATTTTTGTACCAAAAATAAGTCTTATCAAACGTGTAGTGGAGAGTTGGTATGGAAGGGACAGTTCTCTCTAAAAACAAAATGAAAAAAAAAATTGTAAATTGAAAGGCCTGAAAACCACTGTATAGCGTGAACCAGACAGTCATTGCAGTATCAGAAATTGCTCACGGTATCAATACCGTGTCTTCTGATACCATAGTATGGCATGAAACTATCATACCATGACATCCTCTTCTAGATTTACTGTGGGCAAAGCTATACATATTAAAGTAAGGGTACACCTTATGTCAGGATGGCTTGAGTTTCCCTTAAATGAATTTGCAGTAACATCATTTGTCCTTCTCCTACACATTTGTTGCCAGCATAGGGTTAGGAAGAAATACTGATATAAAGTTTAGATGCATAATATTAACAAAACAATATTAACCAACCTTTTGACCTCGGACAAAGGCGCTGTCCACACTCGGTCTTAACTTTTAAAATGTCTCTCACATCTCAAACCAAGTGAGTTGCAGTGTATGTCAATGGGGTACTTTAAAGAGCAGCTAACGCCTTCAGGACAACTTTACCAAACCATAATATTTGGACACAGTTCAGCTTGAGTTTCACGTTAGTTCTGTATTTCTACTCCCCATTATTTATTTCTGAGGTCATTTGTATTAAAACACAGTCTTTGTTCCTAAAGAGTTCATCTATCCCTGTTGCTCCCTCCCTGCCTAAGGTCATAATGCACTGCTTGTGACATCACAGTTACTCTCACAGCAACTCACTGTGATGTCATAACAGAGGATTATGACTTGAAGTAGGGAGTAAGCTATAGGGGCAGATGAACTGTAAGGGAACTCTAAGGGATAAAGATCATGTAGTCATGCAAATGTACTCAGTAATAAGTAATAGGGAAGAGAAACATATTGAGTAAATATGGAATGCAAGCTAAACTGTACCTAATTATTATGTTTGTCATAGTTTTCTTTGATGCATCAGTAGTTCTTTAAAAATCTCACTCTTGTCTCTCCTCCTCTCACTGTTTTGATGTTCTGACCGGCATCTTTGTTTAGATGTTACAGGGACTGTAGTGCTGCTTGGGGGAGGGAGATTAGAGGCAGAAAAATACTGCATCCCAAAGCATTTAAAATGTTGCTGCCAGACCAGGTGGGATAAATTATGCAGAGAACACTATATCACATATCACTGTGGAGGGAAACAGTGATGCTGTCATTGGGATGGGGCTAAAATATTTTGGGAGAACCACACTGCATCTGAATTCACTTTAAGATATGGACCAGTGCAAATCTTGGGGTCAGGGGGTGCAGATTAGGTCTGACTGTTGCAGCTCGACCTGTGCAAATAAAAGTTAAGTGTGATACCTGTAGCATAATTATAGAGGCTGTGTTCAAGTGAACAAAATAAAAAAAGACTCGTCATTGGGGTTGTAATGTGTCTCTCTTCTCCCCAACTCACACATTGTCTCTCTGTGTGTGTGTGTGTGTGTGTGTGTCTCTCTCTCTGTGTTACTGCTCCTTTCAAGTCCACAACACTTTACATGTCCTTTTAGTGCTTGTTGTCTAATTATTTCTACCCAAACCTGTTTATGAAAAGTTTTTCTTTAAAAAAAAAAAAAAAAAAAAAAAATTAGTGCTGATCACAGAACAAAAACATGTAACTCACATGCTCTTATGGATACCTGGTTGAACAAGAGTGGGAGGTTTCACCAACCAGCAGCCAGGAATAGGAGTAGTAGGTGGTGCACCAGGGGAGGTTAGGAAAGTTAAGAGTTGTTTGTCGATTGGTAAGGGGAGGAGCAGAGATATGTCTTACCTCTTCCCAGTATTAAGGCATTATGGGATGCAGGAGCTAGTTGAGGGGTGAATCCACCAGGCTTCCCCAGCTGGGTATTGCTTTGCAGTGCCAGGTCGGTGGTGAATAAGGCTGCCATCATACTTGATGTAATTTCTGGTTCATGCTCTGGCCTGATGTGAATCATGGAGACTTGGCTGGATGAATCCACCAGGAATGCCCTGGGGGATTGATCCCTCCAAGTTTATTGGTGGTACACCACCTGAGGCTGGGGAACAGGCATGGTGGCGTGGCACTCTGTCATCTGTATTAGAGCCAGCTTAAACTATGTAGTGACTCTCATTATGAATATGGGGTCTTTTGAGTATGTGGCCAAGGGGTGTTTGTCTGGTCTGAAATGCGGAGTGGTCCTCATGTATTACATTCCGGGAGGGGGTGGGGACTTCCTGAAGGAGTTTGCTGAGGGGTTGTCGGATTGAGCTTCGAAGTCTCTGAGGATTCTTTTGCTGGGAGACTTCAGTGCCTGGGTTGATGACCCTCAGATGTGTTTGCAGACGAGCTCCTCCTGCTCGCAAGTGAACTGTGTTTCAGACAGGAGGTTACATCAGCCATGCGCTCAGCAGGCCACACAGTCCGTGGCAGAATGACATCCCTGCTTCTGGTGGAGGAGTTGCCAGTCACTGTACAACCCAGCATCCTGTTGGCCTTCGCTGCTGCCCTCCTGCACTGCTCTGAATTGTTCATATTCACCATTATCACCACCCCTAGGTCCTTTTCCTCTTCAGTGGTACATAACTGATAACTGCCCCAAATTGGTAACCCTTTCTAGGATTCTTTGCACCAAAGTGTAATACTTTGCATTTTTTACATTAAACCCCACTTGCCATACCTGTGACCACTCCGCCAGCTTAGTCAGATCATCCTACGTACATGTACATAAACAGTTAAAACACACATAAATATGACTGTATATACACTCACAAATGCCATTAACTTCTAACCATGAATAGGGATGTAAGTTTGTCATGGCAGTCATACACATCATTGATTCCATGACGTTTGATCTCTATTCAAGACTTCCATGACTTTCACTAGTGTCATCAGAATGTAGCAATGATGACAGTGCCATAACATTTATGACTGTTTACTAATGATTTCATGAACAAACAATGAGTCATTAAAATCTCATCCATGACAAACTTACATCCCCAACCATGAATATTCCATTTGCCCAATAAATAAATCTGGAACCAAATTTATTACTTCATATACAAGTCTTATCCCATTTCTGTCTTTTTCTAAGTTGATACCAACCCTCCCTTCTTGGAACAAATAGATGGTTTAATCCTATGCTTCTTTCTTCTTACTTTTCATCTCATTGGACATTATTTTACATGGGTCCAATAATCTCCCACTAGTAAGAGGAACGATACCCACAGAATTCATAACCTTTGAAGTGTCCACATCGTACCCAAAAATAATTTTCAGTGTCCTTTACTGAATAATTAAAACAATCTTTAAAAGCTGTCCTTAACAAAGTGTCTGATAGCTTGAAGCGTTGGATGTCAGCCTGGGTGGTCAGTTGTGCAGCTGCATTTAAAGATTGCTTGAATACATTATTCTCCATCCACTATATTTTGTGTCTCCTGCGTCTAGTGGGGTGTTGGCAAGCTTTATAAGTACTCATTGAACTTTTTTTCTTTGTGTGCACCACCAGTACTTGTATGAGGCCTTGTCCTTACAGTTGTAAACATTAGAGTTAACACCGCAATGTTTAAATATCTGAGTACTGGCAAACAATTTCTAATCACATCTACAGGATATGTGAGTGAATACAAGACAGCTACACTCTGTAATGATCAAGTTGTTTGCAGTGGCAAGATATTTCACAGCTGCAAAGTATGGTTCAGTAGCTTATGCCTTATTGGTATTGAGAAAGTGGAACCATCCAGAAGAGGGGGTGACTTTGCAAAGAAATTGATCCAGCAAAAAGCATATTGGAGCCACACTTTGGACACCTGACTCCTAAGGGTCTTAATGGAGATTTGCCTTCATAGAGTTTCCTTCAACTACTGATTATTCAATCTTCTCTGACCTGTTTTAATTAAGGACATTTGTATTATTTTTTCAGTACTTAAAGTTCTCTTCCATCTCTTTATTTCACCCTTCTCATTTTACTCTCATTTCACCCTTCTTTATCACCACCTTGCCAGCCTGTTCTTCATGTGATTATCAATTTCTGATTGTCTTTTTCACATTCACGAGGGATTTATGACGCTATCTATTTTTCTTTAGTCGCTTGGATTAGTATTATTGCAGTGTAATGTAGTGACAGTACTTGCCTGATGAAGCACTAAGATTCTGGTGGTTGACAGTATATAATCAGCATCTGGGAGCAGTCCAGCAGCTCTGAATACCTCTCATACTTTGCACATATGTACAGTATTAGGTATTATACATATACCAGTGAAGAAGAGGATGCACTAGCTCTGTGGAAGGGGCCATGGCTCTGAAATGTCAGCTTCCATGTGCATCCCATCACACATTCTGTCCTCCTGCTAGCTACCCAGTGGAAGAGCAATTTTTGATTTTGCTTGCATTTCTAAGAATTATTTGCTGAAGTTGCTGTTCTTAAGTCTTGCAGTTGAGAAAATAAAAAGATAAGCTATCGACAAAGTAAACGTGTCTGGCTATTGAAAAATATCACCAGATGCCTCCTGGTCTTTAATATACTTTGGGTCCATGGATGTGGAAAACCTCCATGATGTCATTCAACTAATTATGATGCAGTTTAGATGAATTTTTCAAGCTGCATTTTTTTTGTGCTCTCTCCACCCCACCAAAGTTGATATCTTTGCCATAATATAAACACGTTGATTAGACAAGTCTCTAAGGACCATGTTTTGGAATAGGCCCAAGTACTGATCTTATTGATGTAACCTTTATTCTGGATGTGAATGGGGTTTATCATTTCATTCACCATAAATAGAAATGTGGTCACTTCAGGTGAATGTAATAAGGTTTTCTTGGATTTTAGTTGTGTAACCCTTGTATCAGAGTGAACTTTGTAACTTAATTATATCTAATAAATACGTACAGCATGATGTAACATTAAACACAATTGAAGATAATATTAAAAGTATGTCATTGAGCTTTAAAAGCAGATAAAGGGGAATTTGACAGACGACTTCTATGGTACAGTTGCAGCAAATGACTGATTGCCAGCTGTTGGACAGTGGAATCACAGATAGTTTATCTGTGGGACATAAAAGGAATGATCTAGATTGGTTTTAGTGACGAACCGGCTATACTGTTCAGTAAATCATTAAAATACTTTAGGTAACTGCAATTATTTTAGCTTACACTATGTATGATAGATCTTTGAGGTTGTATTTGTATTCTGTAACTTGCTGTTGTACAAACTAATTCATTTATGTGAGGTTGCTCTATTTTATTTTTGCCAATATCAGTATTAGTAAACAAGTTCAACATTATATGTCCTGTTTTCCTTCAGGGTTCTGCCTTGCAAAGGTGCTGCACAGAGCAAGGGGCCTAGCAGGGCGTTTCACTGAGAACTATAATACAGGTATGAGGCATCTTCTTACGCTGTTGTTGAAGATGTTAAGTGAATGATTACTAGTCCTGAAACTGTATGCTGTATTTGGTGGAATGCTTTGCATCTGTTATTTAAGGGAATAATTTTGGGGGGAACTGGCACACCAGTTATGTTTGTAAAATTGTATTTAACATAATTTGCCATTAAGGTGCATGGTATTCCAGAGCAACCATTTTCAAACAGTATACTGTTTTTAGTTTGTGTCATGCAAAATGCATGTTATTTTCCATCAACTTGTGCTCTCATGTCAGATTTGCAGAGATTAATGCAAACCACTTTTATTGCTCGAAACTTGTCTGTCTTCATTAAGACTTCATTTTCTCACGTGCGCAGGATAGTACATCAATGTACAGTTTTGGTCTTCTTCCATACTGATAGCCTTCTTTTTTTTTTGTATTAATTCAGATGATCATATTTTCTGTGGTGTTCCACATTGTCACTGGGCTAGTGTTTTACTGATGGGTTAAGTATGCACTTATACTAGGGACCAACAGACTCCAAAGCTGTGACATCATCATAGAACCCTGTGTCTACCCTCTGAATCAGTTAGCTTACACTCTTCAGTCAGTGTGTTGGCCAAAAGGGTTCTCCTTAGGACAGGTCCAAAAAATATGAAAAAGTGTACATTCTTCCAGATGACAACGGAAACATAAGTTAGAGGGTCTTAAACCCAGTTTGGCTAATTTCTGGGGGGACTAGTACAAGTTGTGCAAAATATGAAATTGCATGAGATGTAGTCTGTCCTGTGTCACAAATTGGTGGCAATTACGCCAGAGGGCAGACCAACCCCTGTTCCAGTTGGGGGGGGGGAAAGGATGACCAATATGCTGTAGGTCCAAAACAATCTTGGAAGAGCCACCCATACAGAATCGCATATATCTTGATATGGCTTTAGGGGAATTTACCAAGTGGCCCAATTCTAGTTGAAAGAGAAATTAGCTGGCGAAAGGGTATCTGTTCCTAACACTTTAATAAGGAGATGTCTCAATTGAATAACTTTGAAGTAGAATTGCAGAGGGATTCTAAATTTGCTTGTAAATTCAGGAATTGAAAGCCAAGAGCCATTATCCTTAACAAAGGTGGATAAATAAACCATAGTTGTGGTAACCAGCTGGATGCCAAAGTCTTACTGTTAGTTTTAAAGGACGGGTTGCCCCAGATAGATTGAGATGGGTCTCTGTTATGCTTGTATCTGAGAAAGGCACATAATTGGGAGTGAGCTCTAACAGATGGTGCCACCGGTGTATTTTTAAGAGTTGGAGGCAGGGCGAGCTAGCCACATTTCTGCTTGAGAACTTTCTTTTGAAACCTTTTGTTTTTTCTCACTGTTGTAACTCTCAGCTGCGAATCCTGTTTATTTTTCACAGATAGAAATTCTAAATTTAAATCATGCCTGTACTTTATTTTCTGAATTGGCTCCTGCTTTAACCCAACATTTTGTTAGAGGCTGGGTGTTTGCCTGAATTTGCTTAGAATTATTTAAATGTGTAGATAAATTTTAAAGGTCATGCTATAATGGTCTGCATTTAGTCTGGTGCCTAGGACAGCCTTTATTGCCGTGTTGTCTTTTTAGGCCTGGTTTCCACACTAGTCTGTGTAGTCTGAATTTTGTTTCTTTTAGCATAGGGTTGCTTAGGTTGGGCTTCTTGCCCATTCCAGAGAGTTTTTGTACCCTCTTGGGCCCTTTGACATATTTTCATCTAAATGTTTTTTTCTTTCTTTTTCCTCTGATCATTGCCTCTATGTTTGTGACGTGATTGTGGCATTTCTTACAGATTTGTATCATTTTGGTAAGAATGGACTCGAACTGAGCAAAACATTTGACACAAGTGTAAGAGAAATGTCACAATAGAGCAAAAACAGAGTCAGGTGCACAAGTATTGTTACAAGTTGACAGGTATTGACACACATATGCTGGTATTGATGCAGGTATGCAGATATTGACACATGTATCTAAAGCTTCTGATGCAGACCTCAATTTCAGAGTCTTTCGTGGTAGAGAAAGAAGGCACTATGACATTCAATAGTCCTGTTATGTTGATAAGAAATGTAAAGCATGTCATAAGACCTTGAGACAGTCTCATATGGGATGTTATATCTATTCTGTACAAGCAAGACCAATGTTAATTCAAACAACATTAAGTCTTGCTATATTATGACATATGCAGTGAGTCCCAACCTCGAACTGCTCCGGAGGTGAAAGAGTTAACTTTCCATGCCAGGCATGGAACCTTGAGCTGAGCTCAGTTGAAAACTCGGTCTGTTGTTCTTCAAACTCAAACTGTCAGATTCTTTACTCCTCCTCACTGAACAGTCGCTCCGGAGATTTCTCCTTCTGCTCGATTCGTTTGTCGGTTAAAAAGTCTTATTTTTCGTTTTTTTACGAAATTAAACACAACGGTCGGTTCAAGCTCTGTCTGTGGTATTGTAAGTAATAGATAGGCTTACATTTATTTTCTTCTGTGTGGAACTTGTAGCGTGTTTCGGTTCGGTTTGAACCGATCAGGTTGTTTTTCAAAGACTTTCTAGTCCTTTAGAGTGCGGTTCCCGGTTCTTATCGGTTCTAAAAAAAAAAAACAGATTTCATTACGGTTTTTTTCCACGGCCCGTGACATGGCTGGGAACCGATAAGGGAGTCTTGCTTGGCAGATTGCCACTAACGGGCAAATTGGTTAGGCTGGCACTATGTCTGAGAAAGCCAAAAGAAAAACCGGGCCCACTGGGTTTCAACACTGTGGTGTCTGTGGGAAGCCTTTGCTAAGGCTGACCCACACACCACCTGTGTATATTGTCTGGGGTTTGACCACCTCAATGCAAACTGCCAGATTTGTAAGAATTTTCCTGCTGCCACCGTGGAAAAGAGAGTTGGTAGGCTCAGGGAAAGGGAGGCCAAAAAGTCCGCTGACCCAGATGGCCAGCCCGGTTTGGTTTCAACCGAACCGGAGGGAGTGCCCTCTGACCTGGGCGATGCTTCCTCGGGCAAACGAAGAGCCAGCTCTGAGGAGCCGGTTCCAACTAAAAGGACTAGAAAGTCAGCTAGTTTGGAGCCAAAAGTTCTTTCTCCAACCGCTGAGGAAATAGCTAAAGCAATTCAAATTGTCCAGTCACTTTCCCCGGTTCCGTCCGAACCGACACCATCAGGGAAGCGGTCGGTTCGGCGGTTCCACTGGTTCAAGATTTTGATTTTGAGGATTTTTATGAACCGGAGGAAGGGGAGGAGGAGTATGGGGAGAGTGAATGTGATTTTGAAGGTCTGGATGTGCCCATTGAACCGGACATCTCTCCAGACAGACCGTCAGAGGTTCCCCCCAGGCTATCTGAGTCCCTTCTCATTATATGTTCTATAAGAAAGTTGCTGAAACTCTCCAACTCCCTGTTGAGGAAGCTCAAGAGGAGCCTGATTATGTAGAAATGATGGATATTCCAGAATCTAGGAGACTGTCTATTCCCTTGCATAAATCTTTTAGGAAACAGACAGTAAAAATTCTAAAAAACTCCTCACTCCATCCTCCCTGTTGATAAAAGGATGGACAAGAGGTATACTTTATCAGGCTCTGACACGGAGTTCCTCACTTAGCAATGCAGCCATGTGGGGGTAGTGCAGGCTGCATCTTGTGACAAAGCAAATATTCCTCTAGCCTCGCACCCTCCTGAAAAGGACACTAGGAGGATGGATGCCATGGCAAAGAAACAATACATGGCAGCATCTTTAGGACTCAGACAGGCAAATTATATGGCTGATGCTGCTAGGTACCAGAAGTCCAGATGGGATACTGTGCTGGCCCTAGCGAAACAAGTCCCTGACCAGCTTGCCAGGGAGCTGGAGCAGGTGGCTGCGGATGGTGATAGAGGCATCCAAGGTGCAATTTCATGCTGCAGTAGACTCTAATGATGTGTCATCAAGGGTCATGGCTACATCTGTGGCACTTAGCAGAATGGCTTGGCTCAGATGTACTACCCTGTCACAGGATACCCAGTCTAAGGCTATGGATTTTCCTGTTGTAGGCAGTTCTCTGTTTGGGGAGCAGACAGAGAATTATATGAAAAATGGATGAATATAGGACCACCTATAGGAGTGCACAGGCCAAAGAAAGGCAAGCCACTCCTCAAAGGCAGCATCGCAGGGGCAGGCCTTTCATAGGCCTTTTACCAAGCCCAGGCCTCCTCTTCTGCTTATGCCCAGAGAGGGTTCTTTAGAGGGAGAGGCAGACTGGGTACAAGTAAGCCCACTTCTACCCCTCAGCCCAAAGCCCCTGCCAAGCAGGCTCCCTGATGGGGTGGCCAGGGCCGATTCTCCACTACCGGTAGGGGGCAGGCTGGCTTACTTTGTCCAGGACTGGAGGTCTTTAATATCAGACAAGTGGGTCCTGGAAGTAGTAAGCCAGGGACTGGTTCTCGGCTTCAAAAGTTTCCAAAGAGGAGAACCAGGTCTTTTCCACCTGCAAATCCATCAGAAGCTCTTGCCCTAGAAACAGAAGTTTCTACCCTCCTGGCTCTCAGAGCTGTGGAGAGGTTCCACCCCTACACCAGGGCAAAGGGTTGTACTCCAGGTACTTCCTTACCCCAAAAAAGACAGGAGAATGGCGGCCCATCCTAGATCTCGGATACCTAAACAAGCACCTTTTAAAACCAAAATTCAAAATGGTTACTCTGGGAATTATTTTACCCTCTCTAAGGCCAGGGGACTGGCTAGCCTCCCTGGACCTCAAGGATGCTTACTTCCATGTTCTTATCAGAAGCTCCCATCGAAATACCTCAGATTCGAACTGCCCTCAGGCCATTACCAGTTCAGAGCAATGCCCTTCGGCCTCACCTGGGCCCCGAGGGTATTCACAAAATGCCTGGCAGTAGCAGTTGCCCACTTAAGAAGGCAAAAGATTGCCATCTTTCCTTATCTGGACGACTGGCTCATAGTAGGCCAGTCTCCAGACCAGGTCAAACTACACCTTCAGGTAACTCAGCAACTGCTCACATCTCTAGGTTTCCTTCTCAGTCTCCCAAAGTCAGTCCTAGAGCCTGTCCAGCTTCTCATCTTCATAGGTGCAGAACTGAACACAAAAGAGGCCAGAGCCTTCCTTCCTCTGGAAAGAGCAAGGACCCTGATCTCTCTGGCCTCCTCTTCACCCCTACAGGTCTCTCAACCAGCAAAGCATTTTCTACAGCTCCTAGGGCACATGGCTGCTTCTACAGCAGTAGTGCAGGGAGCAAGATTTCAGATGAGGGACGTCCAGTTCCATTTGAGAGCCTTTTGGTCTCAAAGGAGAGACCCTCTAACCAAATTGATCCCAGTGACTCCGAACTCTGATCCAGGCCCTTCAGTGGTGGCAGGACCAGAGCAATCTGAGACAGGGGGCTCCCTTCACCCCCCCAGTCTCACTCCTTAATCCTTACTACAGATGCATCCCTCTTGGGGTGGGGAGCTCACATGGGCGACCTCACTACCCAGGGATTGTGGTCCCCACAGGAATCTCTGCTCCACATCAATCTGTTGGAACTCAGAGCAGTTTTTCTAGCACTTCAAGTTTTTTCCACATCTGTTCAGAACAAAGTGGTACAGCTCAGAACAGACAACACCACTTCAATGTGGTACATCAACAAGCAAGGAGGCACTCGGTCTACGGCCTTGTGCACTGAAGCGATGAAGTTGTGGTCTCTGGCTTATTCCCCTGAACGCCTCCCTTACGGCAGTTCACCTCCCAGGCAAGGACAATGTCCTGGCAGATGCTCTCAGCAGGATTTCCCAGGGCCATCACGAATGGGGTCTGGATCCCCTAGTACTGGAGGTAGTATTTGCCAGATGGGGCACCCCGCAGATAGATCTTTTTGCAGCCCCAGACAATCACCAATTTCCCCTTTTTTGTTGCAGGCCCCCAGTGTTGAGCTCAGTCCCTCTGGATGCCTTCCTTCTCAGTTGGGAAGGGAAGTTTCTCTATACTTTTCCCCCCTTCCCTCTCCTGTTCAAGGTGCTAGTCAAATCAGATCTCAACCCGCAAGATGATCCTGATTGCTCCAGATTGGGCCAGACAGCCCTGGTATCCTCTCCTTTTGTCCTTAGCAGTCCACCTTCTCCTGTGTCTTCCCAGGAGTCACAACCTGTTATCCTGTGCCCAGGGGAGAGTTTGGTATCCAAACCTCAAATCTCTCAATCTCAAGGCCTGGCTCTTGAAGAGTTAGAGTTTGCTGACCTACACCTTTCCCAAGGTGTATTGGATATTTTGAAGGCCTCTAGAAAGCCTTCCACCAGGGCTACTTATAATTCCAAATGGAAGAGATTTTCCATATGGTGCTCTGGCAAGCACATTTCCCCAGAATCTGCTGACTTGCCCACAATCCTAGATTATTTGGTGCATTTGAATTTGTTGGGGCTGAGACCAGCTACCCTAAAAGTGCACTTGGCAGCCGTGTCTGCTTTCTTATCAGCAGGTAAACCCTCTTCTTTTTCAGCTCATCCTGTATTCTCCAAGTTTTCTAGGGTTACTTCACACCAACCCTCCTCCATTCAGGGCCCCTGCCCCTGCTTGGGATCTTAATATTTGCATTGCCCAGCTTATGCAACCCCTTTGAGCCATTGTCTTCAGCAGAGCTTAAGTACTTGACTTGGAAAACTGTGTATTTAGGTACTCACTTCTGCGGGCGCATAAGTGAATTACAAGCATTGTCAGTGGAGCCGATTTTATCTCCTTTCACAGAGATAAGGTGATCCTCAGGACTAACAGGAAGTTTTTGCCTGAGGTGGTTTCAGACTTCCACCTTAACCAATCCATGTCTCTTCCTGTGTATTTCACTGACCATTCCTCCTCTGGTGAGAGGAGATTACACAGTTTGATGTCAAAAGAGCCCTTAGTTACTACATAGAACGTACCAAGGGTCACAGGTTTGACTCCCTCCAACTGTTCCTCACTTATGGTGAGGTTGGTAAAGGGAAATCTGCCACTAAAAGATCCATTGCCAGGTGGATTGTCTCTTGTATCCAATTTTGCTATGAAAAACTGGGTAAGGTTCCTCCCTCAGGCCTGAGGGCTCACTCTTCCAGAGGTACAGCTGCGTTTCTGACTGCCGCCAGGGACATCCCTATCCTAGAGATATGTCAAGCAGCTACCTGGAAAACAGTTCAAACATTTACCAAGCATTACTCCCTGGACATCCAGGCTAGGAGTGATGCTTGGTTTCTGCACAGCTGTGCTTCAGAGCCTATTTCCAAAGTAGGTTCTGTCCCTCCTCCATGGAGGTACTGCTTGTAGTCTGCATATGTCATAATATAGCAAGACTTCATGTTGTTTGAAAAAATTACTCACCTTAGTAATGTTGTTTCTTCTATTGGAGTCTTGCTATATTATGACCTCCCCGCCTGCCCCTCTCAGAACCTCTACTTTTGGGATGTGGGTGGGCAGTGTAGTGTCGGCACTTAGTAGATGCCCACCTTATTTTCACCCTTCTTTTGGGGGTGTTTGGGTGTTATGTTTTAATTTTTCTTTCTTGGATCCCTGACTTGAGTCTTTGTTTTGGGACCAAGAAAAATGTGTTCTTGTATTTAGTAGCCAGTGGGCTAGTGTAGGTTTACGGCTTCCACACAGAACCCTAGTGAGTTTTGCTCGTAAAGGTCTGACAGTTTGAGTTTGAAGAACAACAGACAGAGTTTTCAACCCGAGCTTGCGCTCAAGGTTCCATGCCTGGCATGGAAAGTTAACTCTTTCACCTCCGGAGCAGTTCGAAGGTTGGGACTCCCTACATATGTCATAATATAGCAAGACTCCATTAGAAGAAACAACATTACTAAGGTGAGTAATTTTTTCTTTCATTGCACTGGTCCCTGGACTGCTGGTGGCCGTGGGAAAGGTGCTTCTGGTTTCATGTTTGGCAGTGGCAATAGTTACACAGATCCCACCTTTCAACAAATCCTTCTGCATGGATGCCCAAATGACTAGGGTGCAGAAGAGTCATGCCTCTTGCGCCTCAGTGAGAAGTTGTGCCACAGCTGTGGTGGCCCTCAGGTTGGTTTGGCTGACACATGAATCGGTAGGCTGTACGTCCATGTCTCATGTACTCGGTAGGCTTTTTACATGTGGTTCGGCCTTCAGTTGAAAGAGATCCTGAAAGGACATAAGGAAAAGAGAGGGTCTTTGCCATGTTCCAAGAATTGACAGTCTTATAATAGTGGCATTAGAGATTAGGGTTTCATCCATGTGTTCACAACTCCTCTGGCAATATTCATGCCTTTTCAAGGACATGGAAACTAGTAAAGTAATGACAAGTTCTGTGACTTAAAGATCCAGCAAAATACAAGCAGTTTCTCCCATAAATGCATTGAATGACCAACTGTGGAGGTGGTTACTCCACATGAGGATTGCATACCCATCTTTTCTGTCAAGCTGTGGAGGGATAGCTACATAGATTTATTGCAAGATAGGTCCAGACCATGGCAGACGCCTGAGAACTGGAGAGAATTTCACAGGGTTATGTGATATAATTTTCTTCCCGTGTCCCCCAGCCAGTGACAGCGCTAGGGGTTTTAAAACATGGGTCAAATTAGACTCATAGGTGTAAAAAATGTGGGTCAAAATGAGAAACAACTGGGTCCAAACCTAATCATAAGTAGAAATTTCACTAGTACAGAAGCTTAAATTTGTTGAGTGAAACTACTTTTCTATTGTTTAGTTTTCCATCTTTCAGCTATTGTTAGAGACAGGTGCACCACTTTGGACCCACTGTCCTGTGGAAAGTGGGTCATTTCTGGGCAAGCTGCAACTTTTTCCCTTTTTGCCCTATCTAGCGCTGTCTCTGCCCCCAGCGTGCTTTTTTTTCAGCCCTTGGTTACTACGAATCCAGGAAACATCAAGTAGTAGACCACACCACAATTATTCTGCTCAATACACAGTGATCATGGTTCATCCTAGGGAAATGAACAGGGGTCCTACTCCATGTTTGTCATAGTCCTCAAGAAATCAGGAAGATTCTGTCTGATCTTGGATTTCTGCAGTCTGAACCAGTTTGTAGGATCTGTCCAGCTCAAGATGAAGTCCCTAAAGTCAGTCATTATGACAGTTTAGCCAGGCTTTTTTTCCAGTTTCAGTAGACTTACTGGATCTACACATTCCAATTTGCTGATCATGGCAAACATGTTTTACATTTGCCATCTGAGAACAGCGCTTCTGTTAGGCTCTCCCCTTGGGGCTAGCCTCTGTCTCGAGTTTGTA
The DNA here is from genome assembly GCA_016271365.2 of Neoceratodus forsteri. Lineage (NCBI taxonomy): Eukaryota > Metazoa > Chordata > Ceratodontiformes > Ceratodontidae > Neoceratodus > Neoceratodus forsteri. Next base: position 586,912,789 of record CM028131.1, read on the forward strand.
CATGAAAGTCTGGCTACTTAAGGTGTTTCTCTTTTGGTGGCAGGGTCAACACATTCATGTCTACCTGGACTATCTTCTGATCTAGACAGATTCACCATCCAGCCCACAGGACTTACAGAGCCTGGAGGAACACGATTGATAATGGATCAAGAAAAGGACTCCCTGCAGCCTTCTCTATCTCTGGTGCTCCTCCCAATGTGCTCTGGATAAGCCTGGTGAGAGTGTTTTGTCACAGAGCAGAGTGGATGGCCTAATTGAGCAGATTTGTTGAGTCAGGGTGCACAAGGTTGTATAATCCCATAGTTGTCCCCAGGATGGGTATAATGACTGCTACCATAAAGATGGTTCCTTATAGCAGAGACCTCTACACATGAGACCTCTTCAGGTCTTTCTGGTATCTCATTTGGCATTAGAATTGGAATAGTACCAAACCTGATTTGTCTCCTGAGATCAGAGAACCAGTGGTTTTAGGGTGGAGTACACTCAAAAACATCTACTTCAGGGTCTCAATTAGCTCAGTTGGGGCAACAACTTCTGACAACTGACACAAGCTTTATTGGCTGGATTGTGGTGCTGAACCTAGTTACGGTTCAGGAGGTATGGTCCCTGGAGGAAAACAACCTTCAAATAAACATCGAGACTAGTGCTGTCTTATTGGCATTGAAGCACATCAAGGACAGAGTTCTTCAAAATCAGTAAAGTTCCAGTGTGACAACATAATGACCACCATTTATAAAAGCGAGCATGGCAATGCAAGAAGTGAGACTATGCATCTCTCTAACTTCTGCGCTACCAATGCCAATGCCAGCAAGACAACATTTGGCATTGACAAATGCTTGTTTTTGTTAGGACAGCATTCTGCACAATTCCATCATGAAACTAAGAACTTAGAGTTTTTACTATGTCATAGTTTCTGTACAGAATGCTAAGCACGAGCTGTTGACCTTTTAGAACTGTGCTCTGAATTGCACAGGCTCTATGAAGATAAGTGTAACAGAATGCTGCATATCAAACCAAAACAATGCAAAATATTTTTTTTTGCATCACTTTTTATTTAGGTACAGTTACATATCATTTAGGGGTATGAGCGTTATATCTGTAAATGGTAACACTATAAATGGCTACCAAATAGAAATAATTTCTTGTCCCCTTTAAAATAGGAGGAATAAAATAAGGCATTACTCAGGAAGATTTTCGTCCTAGAAAAGCATCTATGCCTCAGATTTTGGATTTGCATAAGGAAGAAGAAGGCAAATGGTTGGCTCTCAATGTGAGAGAAATCTCAGCCTTGAGTACTGTTTTCAGTCCTTGTAATGATAACCCTCTAAATGTGCACTTGGACAGTAGTCATTTTTTTGTTGTCTTGTGCGTGTACAAGCAACATCTTGCGGCAGTAGCACATTCAGAGGTATGTCAATGTTGGTGAATGCAGGGAACATTTTAGTGGGTGTGTTCCTCAGCCACCAATTAGCGAGCATGCTAGCGATGGCAGCAGTTTCAAACAGAGCCACGGAGTTGAAAGAAATCTGCCACTCCAATGAGGTGCAGTTTCCTCATTGGAGCGCCAGATGACAAGGCTCCATTATGTGCCTTTCTGGTGAAACATTCAAATAAATATGGCGGCTCCTGCCACCTGCCACACAACCCCACAAAGCAGACATCTGGGATGCCCAATACCTGTGTTGACAAGTCTCTCCCCAGTTCAGTTTGTTTGTCAATGGGAGTGCCCAATCCCCGTCGATATCATGTCTCTCCCCCAACACACATTTTCTTTGCTGATGGGGGTGCCCAATCCCCGTTGGCATCATGTCTCCCCCAAACACGTGGCACTCTTGGAACCCACTCCAGTGTGCCCAAAATACATTTTTTTACCTGTAAATGAAGAAAACCGTCTCCCGAAGTCCGGTTTCTTTTTTTTTTTACCTGTAAAAACAAAACAAAACGGTCCTTGTCATTCTGCCATGCCCCTCCCCAACCTGCACCCACCTCTCGCGCACCCCACCTCCCCGCACTTTCAACCCCACTCCGGAGGGCTGTCGCTGAGATCTTCTGTGGAGTGAACACGCCTGAACTCTTCGAAAGTTTACCAGGAACTGAACAAAATGTGTTTAAGCTTTATAATGGCAGGCAGTGGGGGTTCAATTTAGGTGGATATCGCAGCCATTTTGGGGAATTTTAGTACCAGATTTTCAACATGGGGTTCTTGGGACCCCACCTCATGAACACATGCACTGTCATCTCGTTACTCGATCCCGAAAGGTGATTTTGCAGTAACTGCACGGAATCACCTTTTGGGACTGATTAACGAAACAACAGTGCCACTGTTAATGAGGTGGGGTACCACAAAGCCCATGTTGCAAATAATAAATGACTGCTTTACAAGCGTGCATTGCGCAGTTTCACGCATCGCTTCAGAATTTCATACAATTTTTATTATTTTTACTCCAGATTTTAACATTGCTATTTTTTCACACTTCCTTATGAGCAGTACAGCTGTCATTTTTCACATCTTGCCCAAAATGTGTTTTCATACCTGTGGTACACAGTGGCGCAGTCGCTGTGGGAAATCAACTTTCGGGACAGATTAACAAAATCACAGTGCCACTGTTCATGAAGGGAAGTCCCAAAATGCCTATGTTGAAAATATAGTTAAAAAAATCCCCAAAAATAATTGCATTATGGGTGTGCGTTGCACAGTTTCCAACTGTAACGTCCCACTCCATAGAGACTGACAGGCGTCAGGGGTGTGACTTAGGATCGTCGGCTATATGCTCGCGCCATTCCATTGCCACCCACACCTTGCAGCCAGTGACAGGCATCGAGGTGTGCCTTGGAGTCTTCACCCTCAAAGTTCACCCCATTCTCCTATACTGCACCCATCTCAGTGTATTTCCTTATGGAATGGGGTGAGTGTAAGACCAAAGACCCTAAGGCACACCGCAACACTTGTCAGTGCCTGCAGGGTAGGGTGAGGTGACATGGCGTGAGTGTTATGGCCAACGACTCCAAAGGTACACCCCAGCGCCTGTCAGTTTCTGCAGGGTGGGGTGGGGTTGCTCTCAAGTTCAATACTTCACTGCCATTCCTATTATGCATCTCTCTAACTCCTGCATTACCAATGCCGATGCCAGCAAGACCACATTCGGCATTGACAAATGCTTGTTTTGAGCTGTCTGCAGAACAAAGAAATTCTACAGATCTCCAGTTCATCCTTAAAACCTGTGCATTCCCTTAATGCTCTCTGCACTGCTCCATTTGAGCTTCTGTCACACGTTTCAGTGGACATCCTGCCAGTTATGGCATGTTTTCTTTAGCAATTTGCTCTGCTAGATAAATAGGAGTGTTGCAGGCCTGCTTATACAAATACCATATCTGGTCTTTCATTAGGATTAGGTAGCTTTATTCCAACTTCCTCCTTCCATCCTAAGGTTCCTCCTGTGTTTCATATTACCAAGAAGTAAGCCTCCCTTCATTTTGTACAGTGTTTGTAAATGCTAAGGTAAAGCAGTTGCACAAGCTAGACGTTACAGAGCGGTTAAGATGTACCTTATACTGACACAGTCATTTCAAAAATCTAAACCTTTTTATATTGTTTGGGAGCAGCTAAAAATGTCAAGAATGCTTCCAAGGCATCATTTTGCAAGATAGCTCAGAACAGGTATAGCAAAGTTTTCAAACACCATGAAGTCTTGCTATATTAGGACTTATTGCAGTTAGCCACTGCACTTGAACTGCCCTGGAGAGGAAAGAGTTAACTCCAGAGAATCTGGAGTTCTAAAGCTCGAGGGCGCTATACCAAAGCTCTATCTGGGCAGTTTCAAATGAAACTGTCAGATTCTTTACTCCGCTTCACTGAACAGTCGCCCCGGAGATCAGCTCCTTCAGCTCGGTTCATTTCTTGGTCAAGTAGTATTTTCGGTTCATTTGAACCGCAAAAGTAATTATTTTACATGCTTTTGTTAAAGCTCTATCTGGTAAATCCGTAAGTACAAAATGTAAAGTCTGTGTGGAAATTTAGTTATTGGTTCGGTTTTGAACCGATCGGTTTGCTTATTTTAACGCTTTTAAAGTTTTGGGCTTTTAGAGTGCGGTTCCGGTTCTTATTGGTTCTAAAAACCTTGATTTTAATAGGGTTTTCAAATACCCGTGAAAACGGTTAGGAACTGATAAGGGGTGTCTTGCCTGGCACGGCCATAAAAGGGCAAGTTTTTGGTTAGGCTGGCATTATGTCTGAGAAACCCAAAAAGAAAAACCGCCCACTGGGTTTCAACACTGTGATACTGTGGGGAAGCCTTTGCCAAGGCTGACCCACACACCACTTGTGTTTATTGTCTGGGGCTGACCACCTCCTGTCAGACTGCCAGTGTTTAAAATTTCCTGCAGCCACCCTGAAAGAGATAGGGCCTGCCCAGGGAACTATTGGCCAAAAGTCCGCTGACCCGATGGCCAGCCTGGTCCAGACCCACTGGACCAGAGGGAGTGCCCTCTGACCAGGGCTAGACTTCCTCGGCAAAAGGATGGTTCAGAGGAACCAGTTTAAAAAAAAAAAAAAATGAATATGACAGAGAAATCAGTAGGTTTGGAGTCCAAGATTGTCTCTCCAACTGCTGCAGAAGTAGTTGCTTCTACAGATTGTCCAGTCACTGTTTCTAGGTCCTGTCGAACCATCTACAGTTGGTAAAAGGTGGCTCGTTCAGTTCCAGTGGTTCAGGTTTATGATGTTGAGGAATTGTTATGAACCACAGGAGTGGGAGGAGGAAATTTGATCAATACATGTGTGGCTGGTAGGGTCTGGACATGCCCACTTAAGTGGACATTTTCTCCAGACAGACTTTTAGAATCTCCTCCTTTTCTGTCTGAGTCCTTTTCTCAGTTTATGTTTTACAAAAAGCTTGCAGAATCCCCCCAGCTTCCTTTAGAGGAGGCTATGGATGAGTAAAGGGGAGCCTGATTATGTAGGAATGATGGGCTAGGAGGTTGTCTTTCCTTTGCATAAGTCATTTAGGAAGTAAACAACAAAGATTTTATAAGATTCCTCTTTCTGTCCCTCCTGTAAGATAAAAAATGGACAGAAGGTGTATTTCGTCAGGCTCTGTTACAGACTTCCTCACTGAGCAGTGTAGTCATGTAGGTGTGGTACAAGCTGCAGCCTGTGTCAAGGTTAGTTCCTGGCCTCACATCCTCCTGAATAGGATTCCAGGAGGATTGATGCCATGACAAGAAAAACAGTATATGGCAGCTTCTGTGGGACTCAGACAGGCAAGTTATGGCTTATGTGGCTAGATTTGGAAATCTAGGTGGGGACGCAGTATTGCAGTTAGCCAAGCAGGCCCATGGCCAGCTGGCTAGCGAGTTGGAACAGGTGGCTGCTAATGGCACTGAAGCCTCTAAGTTCAAGTTCATACTGCTGTTGGTGTTAATCTTGTTTTCTCTAGGGTCATGACCACTTCTGTAGCTTTCCGTAGGTTGGCATGGCTCAGATGCACTAATCTGTCCCAAGATACTCTGTCAAAAGTCTATGGATTTGTTTCTTGTTGTACAAACAGAAAGCTATATGAAAAACAGGGATGATTACCTACAAAAGTGCCCAGGTAGAGGCTCAGGCCTCCTCTGCTTTCGCCAGAGGGGTCTCTTCAGAGGCAGAGATAGACGGGGCACAAGTAAACCGTCCCCTTCCCCTTAGCCTAAGACTATTGCCAAGCAGGCACCCTGATGGGGTGCCCAGGGCGATTCTCCTATACCAGTGGGCAGGTTGGTTTTATTTCACCATAATTGGGTGTCCCTAACTTGGACAAGTGGTTCTGGAAGTAATAGGTCTGGTTCTCAGCTTCAAACAGTTTCCAAAGATGAGAGCCAGACAGGTCCACCTGCAAATCCTTCGAATCTCTTGCTTTGGGAGCAGAGGTTTCTTCTCCTCTGAACTGCAAAGCAGTAGAAGGTCCCTCCTTGCCACTGGGGCAAGGCTGTCTCATGATACTTTCTTACCCTATAGAAGGCAGGAGATTGGCGCCCATCTCAGATTTAAGGTACCTGAACAAGCATCTTTTGAAAACAAAGTTAAAATGTTAACTCTGGCTGAGGCCAGGGGACTGGCTAGCTTTCTGGACCTCAAGGATGCCTATTTTTCATGTTTTGATCAGGCCATCTCACCCGAAGTACCTCAGGTTACCCTCAGGCCACTACCAGTCAGGGCAATGCCCTTGGCCTTACCTCTGCGCCAAAGGTATTGAAATTCTAGCTGTGGTAGTGGCTCTTTTAAGAAGGCAAGGGATTGCTTTGTTTCCTTTCCTGGATGACTGGCTCTTAGTGGGTCAGTCTCCAGATCAAGTAAATCCACTTGCAAGTCACCCAGCAGCTTCTCACCTTTCTGGGATTCCTGCTGAATTTACCAAAGTCAGTTCTTGAACCAGTTCAGGTACTAACTTTCATAGGGGCAGAGTTGAACACAAAGTTAGCCAGAGCATTTCCCCTCTGAAAGGGTAGGCAGTCTCTTTGCCCTGGCATCTTCCAATACTCATGCAGTCTCTTGACCAGCATAGCATTTGCTACAACTACTAGGGCACATGGCTGCTTCCACAGCTGTAGTGCAGGGAGCAAGATTCAGATGAGGGACATTTAGTTCCATCTGAGGGCCTATTGGTCCCAAAGGAGGATTCCTTTCCAAATTGGTTCTAGTGACCCAATCCCTGATCCTGGCCTTACACTGGTGGCAGGATCAAAGCAATCTAAAACTAGGGGTCCTCCTCATTCCCTCACCACGGATGCTCCTGTGTTAGGGTGAGGAGCTCGCTTAGGCGACCTGTCCACGAGGGGAGTGTGGTCTCCCTAGGAATCTCTGCTCCACATCAATTTTTGGAACTCAGAGCTGTCTTCTACCTCTTAGGAGTTTTCAGCTTCTGTCCAGAACAAGGTAGTTCAAGTCAGGACAGACAACACCACAATAATGTGGTACATCAACAGGCAGGGGGCACTGGTCATCAGCCTTGTGCACGGAAGCAATGAGTGGTGGTCTCTGGCTCTCCCTGAACACCTCCTGATAGCAGTTCACCTCCCAGGAAGGACAATGCCCTGGCAGATGCCCTCAGCAGGATTCTCAGGGCCATCACGATTGGGCTCTGAATCCTCAGGTGCTGGGTTCAGTCCTTGCCAGATGGGGCTCATTTTCAGATAGATCTTTCGCAGCCCCAGATAACCACTAACTTTCTCTGTTTTGTTGAGGCCTCCAGTGCTGGGATCAGCCCCCTGGACGCTTTTCTTGGATTGGAAAGGAAGTTTCTGTTCACCTTTCCTCCTTTTCCCCTTTCTTTCAGGGTACTAGTAAAATCAGATCTCAGCCCTGCAAGCGATTCTGATTGTTCCAAACTGGGCCAGACAGCCCTGGTACCCATTGTCTCTGTCCTCGACAGTCCACCTCACCCTGAGCTTGCCCAGAGTCCACGACTTACTGGCCTTTGCACAAGGGAGAGTGTGGTATTCAACCTCAAATTCCTCCTTCTCAAGGCAGCTCTTGAGGAGTTAGAATTTGTTGATTTACACCTTTTCAAGGTGTCGCTGATTATTTTAAAGGCTTCAAGGAAGCTTTTTCACTGGGGCCACTTACAATTCCTAAGCGGAACAGGTTTTCAGTCTGTAGCGCTGAGAAGCAGATTATACCACAGTCTGCTTATCTGCCCATTTTCTGGACTTTTTGGTCCATTTTAAATTCCTTAGGTCTTGGGCCAGCTACCTTAAGGGTTCCTCTGGCAGCTGTCTCTGTTTTTTCTGCAAGCAGGGAAGCCTGCTTCCTTTTCTTCTCAACCTATGTTTTCCAAGTTTTTAAGGGGTTGCTTCACACCAGCCCTCCTTTTTCGGGAACCAGCTCCTGCATGGAGCCTGAATGTTTGCATTGCTCAGTTAATGCAAACCCCTTTGGACCTCTGTCCCCAGCAGAGCTCAAGCTTCTCACTTGGAAAATGTTTTCTTTTTCTGGTGGTTTCACTTCTGCCAGACGCATAAGTGAACTACAGGCCCTGGCAGTGGAAGAAGATTTTTCTCTCCCCACAGGGATAAGACAGTCCCTAGGACTAACACAGGGTTTGTCCCTAAGTGGTTTCAGGTTTCCACCTGAACCAACCCATCTCTCTCCCAGGATTTTTCACTGAGCATTCTTCCTCAGGTGAGAGGAGACTGCACAGCTTGGACGTCAAAAGAGCCTTATGCTAGTATTTGTAACACACCAAGGGTCACAGGTTCGAATCCCTCCAACTCTTCCTTACCTAGGGCGAGGTTGGCAAAGGGAACCTGCCACTAAGAGGACAATTGCAAGGTGGATTGTCTCTTGTATCCATTTTTGTTATCAAAGACTAGGTAGGAGAGCCCCCCTCAGGACTGAGGGCTCACTCCACCAGGTGTACAGCTGCATTCTAGCGGCTGCTAGAGATATTCCCATTCTGGAAATCTGTCGAGCTGTTACTTGGAAGACAGTTCACACTTTTACCAAGTATTATTCCCTGGATTTCTGTCCAGGAGAGATGCTCGTTTTTGGCACAGCTGTGCTTCAGAGCCTATTTCCTAAGTAGGTTCTGACCCTCCTCCATGGAGGTACTGCTGTGTAATCTGCAATAAGTCCTAATATAGCAAGACTTCATGGTGTTTGAAGAAAAATTACTCACCTTAGTAATTGCTTTTCTTCTCATGGAGTCTTTATATTAGGACCACTCCTCAACCTGCCCTCTCAGAACTTCTACTGGGGTGGGGTGGCAAATTAGTGCAAGCACTGTGTCATGCCATTGTAGTTCTTCCCTTCACCCTCTTTTATTTAGGGTTAGGGAACTAGGGTTTTCTGTGTTGAGTGACTTGTTGGCCCTTCCTGGACTGGAGTCTTTGGGGAAGGGGGTCCTAATAGTGCTTGTCAGGGGAAAACTAATAATACCATTATTCATTCTTATTATTGTTATTGTTGTTCCTATTGTTGTTTATATTGTTGTTATTACTACTAGTAGGTAGCCATTTGGCTAGTGTAGAGCTTTCCACACAGACTTGTTGCTTAATGTTAGCTTCGTAAAGATCTGACAGTTTCATTTGAAACTGCCCAGATAGAGCTTTGGTATAGCGCCCTCGCGCTTTAGAACTCCAGATTCTCTGGAGTTAACTCTTTCCTCTCTGGGGCAGTTCAAGTGCAGTGGCTAACTGCAATAAGTCCTAATATAGCAAGACTCCATGAAAAGAAAAGCAATTACTAAGGTGAGTAATTTTTTCTTATGCGCCAGCAAAATGAAAACCACTAGCCCATCAAAGCCCATTCAACTAGGGAAGTGGAGCCTCATCTTGGCCATCAGCATCACTGAGCAGGAAAAATGGGTCCATAAATTAGCCCTCAAACTCTGTGGTTTCCAGTTTTAACCAAATACCTGAAAAATGTCTAATGGTATTTGGGGGGGGGGGCATTTTCATTTTCATTTAAAGCCCCAAACCAGAAGCCATATCTATGATCAAGATTTGAATGGATTTCATACATTTCTTACCAGTGGAGTTGATATTTCTTGTTTCAGGCACATATTAATTAGTGTACTGCTCTTGTACTGAGTTTTTCTGACAAGACTTCAGTATTAAAGTTGCTGGTGCAGAGATTAAATTGAAGAAGTTGAAGACATTATGAATGATTGAATCATAGACACTATGATTATAGAGAGCATGATGGTGTATACACGTTTCTATAAGGTACAGCTGTGATGTTTCTTTATTTTTTAAGGATTGGATACGTCAACCCTGACATACTGTAATGCAGCTGTATGGCACTGAAAGATTCATGACTGAGATTATTTTTATTAACATTTAATTAAAATCCTTTAACAGAAAGAACCCGCACTCAAAAAGTAGAACAACAAATGTACAACTTATTGTAATACTTTTATAAAATTGACATGAAAAATACAGCAGCATTTTAAATTATGGCAGCTTGAACATCATAGCAAGTGGTTTTAAATGTAGTCAAACACCATTGATTCTTATGACATGATTCCAGTAGTGATGCCATACAAAAAATGTCATCTCCACTCTCAGATGTTGTCTCGGAGTTTAGAATGGTGCTGTTGAATCAGAACTCCATCCAAATGTTACTGTGTGCTGGTGCTCCCCCAAGTGTTCGAACATCAGATTTATTTTCTCCGCTGAAGAGAGCAGTCACCTTGTAGACCTCTCCCAGTCCATCGGCTAAGTCATTTATTTGTTTTTATTTGTAAAACCTCCTGTAGTTGTTTTTATATAATGATTTTGCAAATAAATGCTTTTATTTTCTTTGTGACAGACCTGCAGTGGAAATCATTTATTTTGGTCTTAAGTGGGTCATCAGCATTTATTTCCACTCAAAGCTTGTCACAAAGGAACTCTTAAACAGTGGGAGAAAAACTTGAACGATGCCTGATGACATCACAATGGCATCTGCTGCAGTTAAAAACAGGGCAGTGAAATCAAACCGGAAAAGTAACATCTTTATTGCAAGAACTAGTCTTGTCAGAGAGGCACTGTCATTGTATAAATGACATATGCCATGAACTGACTAAAAATATCACATTTATTTTTATGTGCAGGGTTTGACCACTACAAACCTCACCAGTGGCTCAGCCACTATTGAGGTCATAATGGTCAAACCCTGCAGATAAAAATAAGTGTGATATTTTAATCAGCCCATAGCATATCCCACATTGACGTAGTTCTTGATATTTGTGTTAGGTTATTTTTATCTACCTTTGTTATTTTATCAGTATTCTTTCATTTCCGATCAGTTCTCTGGAATTAGAGAATAGTCAGTTTTGCAGTTCCTGCTTAAATGCAGTAACAGCTCTTCGTTAAAAATATTCAAGCAGCTGCTTATTTTAAAGTTTTGTTTAGCAGTTTATGCATGCTGTTGTCTAAGGAACCGCAATACTTTGTGCTAATTTCAATCGATTGTATGACTGAAAGGCCCATGAAAAGGGCAGGATCTACAGGATTTAAAACTTGTGAGCCTTAATGAAGGCAGACCGCTCCAGTCTGGTTTTGTTTGTTTGGGCCATGCCCACAACTATTTAAATTGTGATTTGTGTAAACTTTTCTGCCTTAAAACACAAAAGAAAAGGGCAAAACGTACAATCTCAGTCTTCCACCGAGTCACCTAGCAGCTCTCCTAAAAAGAAAATGGAGACAATTAGGGAGGCAGTGCAGCACAGTGGTTTAAGGCTCTGAGCTGCAAATCTGGAGACCTGGGTTTGAATCCCACAGCCCCCACTTGTATACTGTGTGACCCTGAGCATCCCACTTAACTTCCCTGTGCTCCCAGGTCACACCTGTAAATAAGCTTTCAGCTTAGTGCGTCTCTCCTGGTTAAACAATTGGGAAGTACCTCAGATGGTAGAAAGCACGCATCTTCTAGTTCCTCTCCTCATACAAAGTCAAAGGTGACAGAAGAGCAGCACTCTCTGATGTGTGAGAGAGAGAGAGAGAGAGAGAGAGAGAAAGCTGCCAAGCCATCATGCAGCTCAGGAAAAGAGCACAGGATGTTAATTGGGAGAAACCTGGTTCCAAGGATGGCAAAAAAAAAGTAGATGTTCTGGTGCCATCAACACCAGCTAAGAAAAAAAAGAAAAGCATCTGACTGCATCTCCCCCAAAAAGGGCCAATGAGTCAGCAATAAAACTGAGACTATACCATCAGCAGAGGACATCACAAAAATGTGGCAGTTTTTCAGACCTTCCAAGCTATGGGAAATCTTGCCATTATTCCTGCTCCGCCACCGAGCCTTAGGAATTTTTAGAACCTGAACTGGAGGAGGAAAAGGAAGAGGATGAAGGGGGACCGATAGAACTGGAGACAGTCCCTGAACATGATCTGATTCATTACCCAGAGTTAACAAGGATTTTTCCTTGTATTCCTCTTTTTGTGAAGAATGTGGTTACGACTCGAGATATCCCCTCCACTGAGACTGAGGAGGATATGGAAAAGGCAGACCTTATTAGTGTGCTGGTACTGACCTCATCTAAAAGGCTTACAGTACCCATTCACAAATCTTTTAAACAGTACAAGCAAGATGTTGGAGTGTCCAGATTCAGCTCCTGCCATTGACAAAAAGTGGAAAAGAAGTGTCACTACCTTCCATGCCACTGACCTACACTACATGCACACTAACATTCCACATACGGATGACATTTCAGCCTGTCTTAAATATCAACGCGATAAAGGACAGCACCGAGACATCGACCCAGAATTGGTGGGAGAACTTATTGAATTTACCTTTTTTTTTTTTTTTTTGTTTTGTTCCTTACTTACCACCTGGCCTGTCTCTCCTTCCGGCTGCTCATGACTCCTCCGACCCCCTCGCCCTGACCCCCTTCCTCTCACCCCAGATCGCAGCCGACCCAGGGGTGGCCCGGCGTAACCCTTCACCGGATGGGTCCCTCTCCTCCGAGGGAAGGCACCAGGAGGGCAGCCAGCGACTAGGCAATCAGTCCCAGGCGCTGCTGAGGTGGATTCAGCGCCAGGGCATCTCGAGTCGTCAGGAGCTTGGCAGCCATCATCCGGCAGACCAGAAGGCCAGGATTTCGCTTTTCTCCCGGGCGTGGTGTGCACGAACATCTGGCAAAGCCGGCGTTCACCACACCCCATATGCAGTAGGGCTTCACTGCAGCTCTCCCTGCCTCCGCCAGGAGGTAGCAGACAGCGAGCCACGTCTCCCCGGGTGGGTGAGCAGTCACAGGACGCTCAAGCCTACTGCCCCTGGCCGGCTCTCCAGCGACCAGAGTCCATCCCCGAACCCGGATCGCCGGCGTCGCGAGCGGAAATCCAACCGCTGTGCCGACTGAATTTACTTTTATGCACAGCAATTTCAGCTTCAATGGGAACCATTATGTTCAAATTATGGGAACAGCAGTGGGTACCAGGATGGCTCCACAGTATGCCAACCTTTTTATGGTGAATTTGGAGGAGGAGTTCCTAAAGCAATGTATGCACAAACCACAAGCTTATTTCTGTTACGTTGATGATTTATTTAGAATTTGGACAGAGGCTTTGACACCTTAAAAGGTTCCATCAGAAACTTAACCTCCACCCATCCATTAAACTTTCCTGTAATATTCCAACACCCGTGTTAATTTTCTGGACACCACAGTTACCATCAAATATGGAACCTTTCAACGTGTATTTACAGGAAACAGACAGACAGGACAAAGATACTGCATAGGAACTGTAATCACCCAAGGCAGACTAAAAATCAGTAATGTACAGGCAAGTGCTCTTACCACCGTATCTGTTCAAGTGAGGAGGACCGAGATAAATACTTGGCCACATTGAAAAAGACATTTATTGAGCAGTGTATTCCTTCAGGGAAAGGGCAGAGCTGTAGAACGTCCAATGCAGATACCAAGAGAACAACTACTACGGTATAAGGAAAGGACTACCTCTGACCAAATGCCCTTAGTTGTCACTTATTATCCTGATCTGGAGCTTCTACGAAAAATTATTAAGGACCTCCAACCAGTATTCAGTGAGGATGACACCCTGAAGTGTATTTTTCAAGCATTACCACTCTACTATCTTTTATGCAACTACCGTTCTAATTTAACCAACCTGATTGTTAGGAGCCAGCTTGTACCTGAACAGAATAACAGAACACTAAATGGCACTAGACCCTGCAATTAAGCTAGATATAAGACTTGTGAGCACATTTCTACTAATGATTATATCAATAACCCACAAAACAAACAATTCAAGATACAGGGGAATTACATGTGTGCATCACGTAATGTTGTGTATTTTATTCAATACAAGCGATGTCCACAAACAGATTATGTTGGAAAGACTGGACAACCTCTCCGCACCCGAATGACATCACACAGACATACTATTAAAATTAAGATGACTGATAAACCAGTGGGGCAACACTTCTCTCAGTCTAATCTTTCCATCTCTTGATTTTTCAGTACTGGTTTTCAAGGGACATTTCAAAAATGCACAACAAAGGCTGGCTTTTGTGATCAGACTCATTTTACTTTTGAACATGGTGGATAATGGGATGAATATAGATTTGGGTTCTAGGGACACGGATATGATGTTCATCCACACTGTCTGGCAGGTTCCTTGCCGCTTTAAATCTTGCCGGAAGGTCTTCAAGCTGGCTCCTCCCACCCACCCGGGTGGTAAAACTCTTGGCTCCGCCCCATGACGTCAAATCTTCCTTACTGCTTGGAAGCTCAGGTTCCCTCCTCAACGCTCTGCGTGTAGACTGGATCCTAATTCTTCGGTTAGCCTGAAACTTATTTTAAAATTTTCAAGACTTTGGTCAAGTTTCTCCTCGCGGCTGTGATGGACAAATTGACTCCTGGTTCGGCAGTGCCCTTGTGGGCAGAAAATGTCCAGAGACGGACCACTCCGCGTCGTCTACGCCTCGGCCGGAACATGACCCACAGGCCTCGCGAGGTTATACCCGTTTGTTTTTGTGCGTCCTGGAGACCAGCGCTGCCCGGTTACAGCTTAGGCGCCGAGCGCTACCGCGGGTGAAGTCGAAGGAGGCCCGTTGGGCGGTTACCGCGGTGGCTGGCTCGGCTGAGCAACTCGAGCAGATAATCGCCCTCGAGGAGGAGGCAGCACAGGCCGCATCATCCTCTTCCTCGGTCACGGCATTTATCCTGCTCTCTCTGGGTACCTCATATTCAGTTTCTTTCAAGGAGCTTTGCCAATTCCTTTCCACGAAGGGAGAGGGGCCATCGGGACATTCCTCTCGGTCCAGAAAGAAGGACTCAAAAGGTAAGTCCCATCGTCGGTGTTCGTGGGAGTGGGAGAGGTCCCCTTCCCCGGACAGTCGACACTCGACTTGGTCGAGGTATTTGGGCAGCTGGCTTCCATGATGTCCCCGTCAAGGTCTGCTGGCGAGATACCCGTCAGCAGCGGTCGAGATTTTCTTGACCCGTCGAGCAGACTGTCGACTGGTGAAGCCAACAACCCTTCTTCACGGTTCCCCCGGTGGAGACCGAGGACCTGCCTGCGCCTCCGGTGCCACAGTCCCCGGTTAAGGCTTCCGAGCCGAGGGAAGAGCGGGTGTCACCTGCCCCTTCCCAGACCCGTCCTCGGAAACACTGAGGATCTCAGTCTCGGTTTCGGACATCATCGTGTTCCAGCCAATCCTGCCGACATCGGTAGGCTCGGTCTCGGCACTGAAGTAAGCGGCACCGCCCCTCGTTCTCGTCTTCCTCCTCGGAAGAGGAGAGGCTTCGGTGCAGATTGCGTCGACGCTATGAGCACCTGATGTGGCAGCAGTTACTTCTGTCTGGGAACAAGCCGACGTCGTCTCCTTCCCCGGCCATCAAGTGTCTGTCACCCGAGCGGCCGAAACAACCCCTCACTGTAGCCGAGGTGCCCAAGCCTGGGCCAGTTGTTTGGCCGAAACCAGCTGCCCCACCGATTTGTGGTGGAACCTCCACCTCCACAACCGAAATCGGGGGCGCCAACCAAGGACTTTCGGTCGGGTCAGGGCCTTCCCCACAGGTTGTCGGTCACCCTCACTCCCGACCATCCTCGGCAGGTGGAGGGTGGCTCAGGCCCCAGGCAGCTCTTTGCAGACTCCTCGGAGTCCGGCGACGACACCTCCCTGTTCTCCAGGCCCATTGACCTGGAGTCCTCTGGGGGCCAGTCGATGGACGAAAGCCCATCGTCTTTCATGGGTCTGCTTCGGCTCATCTCGGGAGTCCACTGGGATGCAGCTCGAGCCCATATTCAAGTGGGCCAAGTATCCCCTCACGGAGATACTGGACTGAGGGGATTCACCCACGGAGGCCTTTCCGGTGGCTGAAGCCATTGTTGGTCCAGCCTTGGAGCTCTGGCAGCAGCCTGCTTCCTGTCCTGCTCCTTCGGCCAAGATGGCCAGGAAGTATGCAGTCCCTACCGGCTCTTTGCCCGGTTTTTCGGAACACCCCTCTGCCGAGGGGTTGGTCAGCGACAGCGTTTTCTGGCGTTCCGGGAACACTAGGGATGTGGACAAGCCCCCCGACAAGGAGTCCAAAAAGCTGGACTATGCCGGGCGCAAGGTGTACGCTGCCTCCTCCCTTGGCCTCCGCCAGGCCGGCTCGGCCATGTTGATGGCACATTTCTCTCATGCCCTCATGGGCTCCCTGGATGAGGTGATCCCTCATCTCCCGGCTGACCTGCAGACCACGGTCCGGCAGGTACGGGACCAGGGTAGGGCGGTGGCTAAACAGCAGCTCCAAATGACTCTGGACATTGGAGACTCCTGTGCCAGATCTGTTGTGGCCGCGGTGGCCATGCGCCGCAGAGCATGGCTGAGGATGGCCACCTTCACGGCGGATGCCCAGCACAAACTGGTGGATGTCCCCTTCCTGGGGACCGACCTCTTCGGCCCTGGAGTGGAAGGTCACCTCCAGCGGCTCAAAGTCCAATGCCACTCTGGACTCAGTCACCTCCGCTCAGAAGGACAAAAGCCGCTGACAGCAGCAGCACAAGTCCTTTCGTCCTTCTGCGCCTGCGGCACGTCCGGCCCAACAGCAACAGCAACAGCACCAGGGCCAGCAGGCTCGCACTTGGCATCCCAAACCCAAGCCCGGCTTCCTCCAGTAGGAAGTAGGGAAGTAAAGGTCCAGGAGGTCCCTCGGCCGGTCCCTCCTCTAAGCCTGCCTAGTGACGGGTTGAGGGGTGTCGCCCCCAGCCTCGTCACTCCCCCCTGGGTTCCCCCGTGGGGGGACGGCTCCGCCACTTCCTTTCCGCTTGGTCCGTTATCACCACAGACAGTTGGGTGTTGGAGGTGGTAGGAAAGGGCCTGCCCCTGGAGTTCGAGCAGGCCCCGCCCTTCCGAGCCGTCGCCCCTCGGGGCGGGCTACGGGGTCTGCAGCCTCTTTGTTGGCTCGCCGAGCCGATATCGTGCTGCTCCTCAAAAAAGAGGTGATCAGGAAGGTGGCAGATCCTCCTCCAGACCCGGGGTTTGTGTTCAGGTACTTCCTGGTCCCAAAACGGACGGGGGGCTGGCGCCCCATTCTTGACCTGCACGACCTGAACATTTTCCTAAGGTCTCGGACCTTCAGGATGGTCACTCTGGCTCAGATAGTCCCATCCTTGGAATGGGCGTGTGGTTCTGTTCTCTGGACCTTCAGGATGTGTTCTTTCACGTCCCAACTGTCCGTCCCCACCAGAGATTCCTGCACTTCAGGGCGGAGGGATCCCTCTACGAGTTCTGGGCCATGCCCTTCGGCCTTTCCCTAGCTCCCAGGGTCTTCATCAAATGCATGGCAGTGGTGACAGCATTCCTGCGGTGCCGAAGGGTCCGGGTGTACCCTTACATGGATGACTGGCTGATTGCAGCCCCCTCCAGAGCAGAGGTGGAGTGGTCCAGAGATCTGGCCCTCCAGGTTTGCTCTCAGGTTGGCCTCCTCATCAACGAGGCTAAGTCAGAACTCGTGCCAAAGCAGGTGATCCAGTTCATCGGGGCAGAGCTTGACTGTCTACGAGCCAGAGCACGGCTCCCGGCGGACAGGGCCGAGGTTGTTTCCTCCTTTGCCCAATCTTTTCAGGTTGGGCAATCGCGCCCTGCCTGGGACTTCCTGCGCCTCCTGGGCCTCATGGCGGCCTGCACCAGCGTGGTCTGTTGGGCCCGCTGGTACATGCGTCCCCCTCAATGGGGGTTGGCCAGCCAATGGTCACAGGACTTCGATCCTCTGGATCATCTAGTGACAGTGACCCAGGGGATGTGGAATGCACTCCAGTGGTGGACCGTTCCAGCACATTTGCAGGAGAGCATCCTGTTTGTCCTCCCCGAGCCGACGGTCTCTCTATCGACCGATGCCTCTCTGATGGGTTGGGGTGCCCATCTGGGGGAGCACAGAGCGCACGGCCTCTGGTCCCTTCGGGAGTCCAGATGCCACATCAACCTGCTAGAGCTTCGAGCGGTTCATCTAGCCCTCACCGCCTTCACTCCGTTTCTACGGGGTCAAGTGGTTCAGGTCTAGACGGACAATACCACGACCATGTACTACCTAAACCGCCAGGGCGGGACGCGCTCCATGCCTCTGTGCAGGGAAGCTCTCCGCATTTGGTCACTCGTGCGCAGCCTGGAGGTGGATCTCCTCGCCATTCATGTGGCAGGAACCTCCAACACCCTGGCTGATGCCCTAAGCCAGATAGGGGCTGCGTCCCATGAGTGGTCTCTCCTGCTGGAGGTAGTACAAGATCTGTTCTCTCACTGGGGCACGCCTCAGGCGGACCTGTTTGCCTCCAGGGAGAATGCAAAGCTGAGACTGTTTCATGCCTGCCCCCCTCAGCAGGGCTCGCTGCAGGGGATGCCTTCTCGAGGCCGTGGACCCCGGGCCTCTTCTACGCCTTTCCCCCATTTCCCTTGATCCACAAGGTGCTTCTCAAGGTGAGGAGGGACAAGGCGCAGGTGATTCTGGTAGCCCCAGACTGGCCCCACCAGTTCTGGTATCCAGATCTCCTCAGTCTCAGCTCCAGGCTCCCAAGGCAGCTTCCAGCCCACCCGGACCTGATCTCAGTCAATCAGGGGAAGGTATTCCATCTGGACCTTCAATCCCTGCACCTGACGGCCTGGTTTCTGAGCGGCTAGAGTTCCAGGCCTTGGGTCTTTCCGACAAGGTCCTCCAACGTCGTTGAGGCATCCCATAAGGAGTCGACCAGAAAATGCTACACCTTCAAATGGAAGAGATTCTCCATTTGGTGTCAGGCAAGGGCCTGGACCCTTCCTCCTGTTCCTTGGCAAGCATTCTGGACTACCTGTGGTCCTTTCTCAGCAAGGGCTTGATTGATGACCTTAAAGGTGCACCCTGGCAGCCATCTCTGCTTGCAGACGCGGGCGAAGCAGTCGATGGCATAGGAGAAGGTGGTCAAGCGCTTTTTCAAAGGCCTTGATCACATATCCCTTCCGGTGCGAGAACCTCCACCTCCGTGGGATCTACTGCTGGTATTGGTTAAGTTCATGGGCAAGCCATTCGAACCAGTGCATGGGTGTGACATCTCTCACCTGTCGTGGAAGACCGGCTTCTTAGTGGCTATCATGTCAGCCAGAAGGATGGGAGAGCTCCAGGCGTTTTCCATCGAGTCTCCTTATCTGGTCTTCCACAGGGACAAGGTTGTCCTGTACCCCAACCCGAAATTCCTTCCGAAGGTGGTGTCGGAGTTTCACCTTAACCAGGTGTTGACTCTGCCGATGTTCTACCCCAGTCACACTCGGAGGTGAACATAGGCTCCATACTTTGACCCTAGAAGAGCTCGCTATTATAAGGAGTGGATGGCTGAAGTTTGGGGAGAGGTTCGCCAGCTGTTTGTCACTTATGCTGAAGCCGCACCTGGCAGACCTGTAGCCAAGAGGACGATAGGCAGCTGGGTCACCTCCTGCAAAGATCTATGCTATAGGTTGGTGGGCATGGAGCCTCCCAGAGGATAAGACCTCATTCTACCGCCATACCGCTGCATCGGTGGCTGCTTCCAGGGACGTCCCTATCCAGGAAATCTGCAGGGCTGCTACCTGGAAGTCAGCACACACCTTCATTACCCATTACCACATCGACCTTGAGTCACGCCCGGGATGCTGGTTTTGGGGCCTCGGTTCTCAGTCATTATTCCCTAAGTGAGGGGTGTTTGCCTTGCCTCCCTCCTCCCGGAGAACTGCTAGGAGTCTGCCAGGCAGTGTGGATGAACAACATATCCATATCCCTAGAAATACAGGTTACTCACCTGCAACAGGAGTTCTAGGAATGGTATATGTTGTTCATCCACAT
The DNA here is from genome assembly GCA_016271365.2 of Neoceratodus forsteri. NCBI lineage: Eukaryota > Metazoa > Chordata > Ceratodontiformes > Ceratodontidae > Neoceratodus > Neoceratodus forsteri. The sequence continues at coordinate 586,932,531 of CM028131.1, forward strand.
GACCCACCCGACCTCCCCGGCTTCAACGCACAACCTGGCTTCCAGCAGGCTAGATCTGGCATCATGGGGTGGAGCCGAGAGTTTTACCACCCAGGTAGGTGGGAGTAGCCAGCTTAAAGACCTTCTGGCAAGATTTAAAGTGGCAAGGAACCTGCCAGACAGTGTGGATGAACAACATATACCATTCCTAGAACTCCTGTTACAGGTGAGTAACCTGTATTTTATGTCACATTATACTACTTAAACCACTCCTGTTTTTTCACCTGCTTCAGGGACAACACATGGACATATTATTGTGAGTGCATGGTGGTATTTCATTTGTTTAGATACAAAATAGCTTCATGGATTCCTTGTTACTGTTACCTATACATTGATTTCACCCGTAGGTGTAGTAGTGGGGTTTGTCTCCTCAGTTTTGGTTTTAGATTTATAGAACTGTTATTTAATACAACAGCAGATTAAGTACATATGGACACATGTTGATATCTGGACATATTAGGATAACTATCTCAATTACAAGGTGGTCTGTGTTAGGTTTGGGTTTGAATGTACACATACACTAGTCACTTGTTACAGAATTGCAGATATATCATGTTTCAGACAGTAAGTTTGAATATTCATGGGTAATATGAGCTTATTGTACACAGAGTTTAGGACGAATGCATCTGAACAGTACTTACACTGTGTAAATGTGTAAAACAGCTGGTGAATGCTTAATTTACACTAGGGCATGTTGTCTGTCTTCTAACCTATTTTTTACTCAACACAAAGATATTTTCATATTTAGAAGACGTTTAACATTATTTACCATGTATTGCTTAAAGGAACACTGTCAACGTGTTTTGAATCATATTATTTCTAGTTAAAACCCCACATTTTATGATAGCTTACCTTCTCTAAAATTCATCGATATTTCTTTTTGTTTTGTCCATCTCCTTGTTTAGTAGAACTGAAATGCATGCTAATGTATATTTATAAACAACTTTGTTTTGTTTACAATCCTGGATCTGTGCTTACTGCATTCTTCCTGAGCATACGAAACACACCCAGACAGTACAGTCACTCATGAGGCAGTAGCCTCTTAGACTCCCTTTGCATCATGAGCAAGGCCCCTGGGGTTCTGCGGTTGCGGAATTTGCCGCAGAATTCATTGTTTTTGGTGAATTTTCATATAAATATACTGTTTTTCCATAGTGTCAGGCTTTCTTTCCCACCTCGTTTATCCTGAAGCCCTCCTCTATGCTCAGCATATGATGTCATGTCATCGGTGACGCCACATCATATTTAGCCATTGACAGGACTGCATTCTGCCAGAGAAATTAATAAATCATGCCGCAGAAATCAGAAAATGCTGCCGCATAAGTCAAGGAGCCCTGCCAAGAAATCAGAAAATTCTGCCGCAGAACACCAGGGGCCCTGATCATGAGGGGCTAGACTGTGTTGTGGGTGTTCCTAAGTCCAGGAAAGATGTAGTTGGAGCTGATCTAAACAAACATGTGTTGGTGTGGTAACACCAGTGTGGTGACGATCTGTTTTTCACTTTTTAAAAGAAAAGGAATCAGAATCAAACTGCCAGCTACATAAGCAGTCATTACTCATTAGTCATTCTCACTTAAAAGAAGATGATGATGATGCTAATAACAACTCACCACAAGAGATCTCTTCTGTCCCTTACTGTTACTAACAACAAGGCTGCTCCTCTCGAGCAGGTCAACTCTTTAAATACTTGGAGCGTGATCACTGATGACACCCCTCGCACGCAGCACATCGATCAGGTCATCAAAACAGTGAACACCAAATTTGGAGTTCTATACAGTCACAGACAGTACCTAACTCCTGAGGCACCCAGGTTGGCAGTCTCCTCTTCCATCTTGTCTGTTATTTACTACGGACTTGTGATCTATGCGTCGGCATCAGACACCGCGCTAAAATGAGTAAGCACGGTCCTCAATGAGGCCTGCAGGGTGGCCCTAGGGGCTGATAATCTCCTACACACCTGCTCCCTCTACGGGCACACTAACTGGCTCAGTCTTGCCAGCAGAATCAAATACCAAACTTGCCTGCTTGGCATGAAATCTCTCCTAGGTAAAGCTCCATTGGCCTTCAGAGAACTGCTCTGGTGAGGTAGATCTGGGTACCGCACTAGAGGGCAGACTTGCAGCCCACTTGCAATCCCCTTCAGAAAAACTGTGCTTGGCCAACAGTCCTTAGCATACAGGGCTCCTTCTAGGCTAAATCAGATCCCATCTCAACTTTTACTCATTAACAGCCTCCCTGTCTTCAAGGTGGAACTAAGATGTCACCTTGCCAAGGCCGTGGTATGTAGCTACAGGTAACCTGTAGGGCTAGCACCTAGTAGCTTGGAGTCGCCTGTTCCTGGGATGCATTCTCCGATTTGCTACCCTACTGCCCAGTAATCCTGAGTTTAAACTCCTACTTCCTACTACTACTTGCCAGCCCTTGAACTTGAGCCTTCCATAGCCACAGCCTGTCGACGAGCCTTCTATCTGCTGTCTTTAACTCAGCACTCTGTTTTAAGTCCCTCCGCTGCCATTGACCCTTCACAAATGTGATTGTCTAAAATTACCTGGCTTCCCCCCCAGCTTATTCTGTGTACAGTCCTCCCTCACATTGCTCTGTAGTATGTTCCTAGTAGGTTAATCCTGCACAGACAATTAACCCCCCCCCCACCCTTGACTTGAATTAACAACAAAGCCTCCTCTTGGCTACATTAACATACGGTGTGTGAAAGCCTATTTTGAGTCTCTCCCTCCTGACTTTATATGAAATAATGACAATGCCTCCTGGCTGCGTTACCTCCTCTAAGCAATTAGTTCCTTAAACCCACAGCACTCACCATGTACCTTGGGCTGTACCAACTGCTATATGTGCCTCTATATGAGATAGCTTACAATTGTAAATAGCCAGACCAATTGCTGTTATTTCTTGTCTTTTTTGCCTCTGTACTTGTGCACCCATACTCTGTAACTACCTTTCTATGTCGTCTTCCTGTCAATATGTGAACCTTTGAAAAAGAGCATTTTGATCAAAGATTATGTCCGAATGAATTAATAAATAAAATACAAATTACAGAATGTTGGCAGTTATAAAATGTGTTTTTTAAACAATGGGCACTTTGAGGCCTAATGCGGTTGACAGTGTCCCTTTAAGCTTATTTTTCCTTGTGGTTTTTAATCATTGTCATTTACTAATGCCAGCACAGACACACAGAGATGGTTTTAAAATGTATCTTCACTTGGTTTATAGCTTTTCTCAGGGAGTGACCTTTCTAGTCAGTGACATTTGATTTGGGATAGCTTTCTTTTGATTGATCTTTTGCTGTCTTTATATGGTTATGTTGTTTTCTGAATGCAGTTTTAGCCAGTGGGAGTCCTTTTAATCTGTTTTTTTCTTTATGTACTGTATGATCTAGGTTTTGAGAAAGTATGTTCTTCCAAAACAACTGCCAGTGTTACCTGATGAAGGATTCTGTGTAATTCTAAAGCTAAAAGCACCTGTGTTCTTTTGTAACAACTCTGTTGGTCTAATAAAAGGTATCAAATCATCTGTTTGTGTGGATCTTGTATTACAGGGACCAGTACGGCAACAATATTTTTCTGGTAATGGTAGTCAAGCATGCATGGAATAGACACAAGGGGACCTTAGAAGTAAGGCGGGGGGACTGGAGATAGAGTAGGGTCTGCAGTGGCACAGTAGGCGGAGAAGATAGGGTAGACTAGGTGAGTCAAGAGGTCCTTATGTGATGATAACTTCTGTGTTTCTATATTTCTGTAGAACAGGATTCCAGAAAGCTGGATTACATGTCAAGAAAAGTATACGTCTCAACCACCCTACAGTTATAGCATGCTGCTTACATGGCATACTCTGCACAGTACCAAAAAGTGTACATCTCAACCACCCTGCAGTTATAGCATGCTGCTTACATGGCATACACTGCACAGTACCAAAAAGCCCTTTTGAGTACAGTGCAAGTCCTAAATGAGAATGTGTGAGGTGAACTTGACAGGTATCTAGCAGAAACTGCCAAAGATGCACTGGAAGCTACCAAATATCAGTTCTACATGTCCTGTGGATGCAAATGACATGACCTTAAGAGTGCTAGCACATTCAGTAGCTCTGAAGAGGTTTGTTTGGCACAGGACAACCATCCTTTTGGAGGACACAGAGACAAAGGCCATGGATTTCCCATTCAAGGGACACTTCCTCTATGGGGATGAAACAGAAGCCTACGATAAAAGCTTGATGGATAAAAAAACAACCTATAAGAATTTGACCCAGAAGGAGAGGGCTTCTAATTCCTTCAGGCCATATAGAAGGGGAGATAGGAGCAGGGCCCATTACCAAAGGTCTTATTCATACTAGGAGTACCCGCCTCAGAGGGATGCCCCAAGAGATAGAGATAGGAGAGGTGCAAGACAGAAGCCATCAGACAATTCCTAAGTCACAAGAAAAACAAAATCCCTGACTCTGTGCAGGCCACCATAGAATCCCTACCATTATGAGACTGCCTGTCGCATTAGTTCCAGGAGAGGAAAATCATCACCACAGGCAAGTAGGTGCTGGAAGTGGTGAGTCAGGGTTTAGTCCTTCAGTTCAAAGGCCTCCCAAAACTAAAGAGTCCAAAGGTTTTTTCCTCCACTCCCGCCTCTGGAAAAAATCCTGTTTGAGCTAGAGGTAAAGAAATTGCTAAGGATAAAGGCCATGAAAAGATCTCTCCCTTACAGTGGGAAGAGCCTCTTCTCAGGGTGCTTTCTCATAGTAAAGAAAATGGGGATTCCTGAGCAGGCACATAAAATGGAAACATTCAAAGTGATAACACTGGGAGCAGTTATACCATCTCTGCAGCAAGGGGTGTAACTGGGATCTCTGGATCTGAAAGATACTTACTTCCATATCCCTGTGAGACACTCCCTCAGAAAAAAAACTAATGTTCAGATTAGGAGAGCAGTATCAGTTTGCCACACTGCCTTTTGGCCTAACCTCCACTTCAGGGGAGCTCACAGAGTGACTAGAAGTGGCTGCATCCCTGAGAAGAATGGAAATAATACTGTATCCTTATCTAGATGACTGGCTAGTCACTGGAAGGGCAGAACAGGAGGCACAGTGCTCCACTGTAGTGGTGAGAAACACCCTGGAACATCTGGGCTTTCTATTAAGTATAGAAAAGTCCCCATTTGGAATCCAACCAAGTGCTGGTCTTCCTAGGGGCAGAGTTGGACACTACTTGGGGAAAGCATTCTTGCCACAGGCAAGAGTACAGATACTGTTGTTCTGTGCAAGGTATTACTAACTAGGTGAGCCAAAGCCAGCAGGAGACTTCCTGCAGCTGCTAGGACACATGTTAGCAGAAACAGCTGTAGTGCCCTGGACCTGCTTACATATGAGAGATGTTCAGTATCACTTAAGGCATTAGTATCAAAGGTCAAACCCACTGAGCCAGCTAGTATCAGTCACAGCAAACCTGGCCAGGGCTCTAGAGGGGTGGAATGAAGTAGACAATCTCAGAAAAAGAATCCCATTCAAAAACTGTCCACAACACTCAATCTGACAACCGATGTCTCTTTACTAGGATGGGGAAGGCATCTGGATAATCACACATAGCGAAGTCTGGTCTCCACAAGACCAGAAGGACCACATAAACCTGCTGGGACTCATACCTGGACAAAACCAGACAGTTCTAGTCAGAAAAGACAATACCACCACTGTGTACTACATAAACAAGCAAGGTGGCACCAGATCCACAAAACTATGCACAGAGGCAAGGAGGATCTGGAATCTGGCATAGTCCCTAAACATAGAAATCCCGTATTTACACCTGCCAGGAAAGAACAGGGTTGTGGCAGATTCACTATGCAGGATAAGTCTGGGAAACCATGAGTGGTCACTAAGCTGCCAGATGATTCAAACTTTATTCAGGAGGTGGGGTGTAGTAGAGATAGACTTTTTGGCTTCAAGGAACAGTCACTATCACCACTGTTCTGCTGCAGGCCACCACACAGGAGGACCCTTACCCCAGAATGCTCTGACTCTCATTTGGTAGGGACAGTTCCTCAATGCAGTCCCTCTAATTCATGGAGCACTCTGGAAATTGAGGAAGGAATCTGCAACAGTGATTCTGGTGGCATCAGATTGGACATGACAGCCATGGTTCTCTCTACTACTGTCACTGTCAGACAGGAATCCTATCTCTTTCCCCATGAGACACAGCCTCTCTGGGCAGAGTAAAATTCTCAAATCTCGGAACACTGAGGTTGAAAGCTTGGTTCTTGATGACCTAGACTACTCTTGCATTAAGCTGTCAAGCAGAGTAGTCTAGGTATTTTGAAAATTTTAATGCAAAAGTCTTCAAGAAATCCTATTCCTCAAAGGGAAGCGATTTTCAGTTTAGTGCGCAGATAAAGGAGTTTCTTCCTGGAAAGCTGATATAACGGTCATTCTGGATTACTTAGAACATTTGCCGCAAGTGGTTTGAGAATTTGTCACTGAAAGTCACATAAAGGCCTAAGTTTTCTTCATATCAGCGTCTGCAGCCTCCTAAAAGTTCTCACTAATACAGGCCTGGGTTGCACACACCTTACCTGACTTTCTGATAATCTCCGAAACATGGCTGAAATCTGCAACAAATGATAGTGAAATAAATCTTCCTAACTATCAGCTCTTCAGATCTGACCGTCCATCCAGGGGCGGTGGGGTAGCCATCTACGACAAAGGAAATATCTCTGCATCCTGCCTCAATATTACATCACAGCCGAAGGAATTCGAATGTTTATCACTTAAAATAACCCTTCCCAACATGTCATCTTTTCAGTTGATTGGCTGCTATAGGCCCCCCAGCAGGCCTCAAGCTCCTATCCCACCTGGGATCTATACTTAAACTAGGCCCTGAAGACACCATTATTTTAGGTGACCTGAATTTAAATTGGCTAGCCAATGCATCTGCACCCTAGTAACCTTTTGTGACACTTATGGATTCACTCAATTAATCAAAGAACCAACAAGGATTAATCCAAAGAACAAATTCAACAGCACACTACTGGACATTATGTTGGTTAATAAGCCTCATCTGTATTCTCATGCTGGAGTGCTATTCAGTGACATAAGTGATCACTGTCCCATAGCTGGCATAAGATCAACAATCAAGCCACCCAACCCTGCAAAATTTCTCCCAAGAAGGTCTAAAAAGAACCTGAATATCACAGGATATCTTCATGATCTGTGCCATACCACACGTTGGCAAGAATTCTGTCTCACAGCTTCAATAGAGACAGCTCTACAGGTCTTAAACGACATTATCATAAGTGCCCTCAATATACATGCACCCCTCACCAGTGTCAGAACCAAGCTCAAATCTTGTCGCTGGTTCTCTGCTGACCTTAAATCCGCACTGCTTGCCAAGATAAACTCTGGAAAAGGGCAAGAAAGACCAAGGATCCAAATGACTGGCTTCAATTCAGAAAAGCCAGAAACTCCTGCACAAAACAAGTGAGAAATGCCAAGGCACCTTCTACACAGCTGAATTGGATGCCTCCTACCACAACCCTTCAGATTCTGGGGTACCATAAAGGGATCCTAGGTCAAGTTTCTACCCCTGTCTTACCACCCAAAGTGCACCTAAATAGTGTGGAAATCACTGACAAGCAAGAAATCTTGAATACCTTCAACAATCATTTCACTACAGCTGGCATAGCTTTCGATTCCTCACCTGCAAATCTAATGAAGTCATCATTAAACTTCCAATCTACTGAGGGACAAAAGGCTGCTTCCACATTCTCCTTTAAGCCAATACTCTTAAAAGAAGTAGAGGGCCTACTATTCCAATTAGATACAACTAAAAGCACAGGTGCAGACTCTCTGGATCCCTACTTTCTAGAAGTAGCATTGCACGCCTTAGCTGCCCCCCAACTCACCTTTTCAATTTGTCCCTAGCCACTGGTTCTATTCCCTCAATATGGAAGACAGCTCAAGTGTTTCCCTATTTAAGGCACGTGATCCCATGGACCTCAACAATTATAGGCCCATATCCATCTTACCAGTACTGTCCAAAATGCTTGAAAAGTTAGTGAACATCCAGTTAAGTGCCTACCTTGATACCAATAATCTCCTTAACCCAGCTCAATCTGGGTTTAGATCCATACACAGCACCATCTCTGCCTTAGCAAAAGTTACAAATGACTGGCAGACTGACTTAGATAAAAGAGTAACATCTGTGCTGTGTTTCTGGATCTAAGCAAAGCCTTTGACACTGTGGACCATGAACTACTAATCTCCTCTCTGAATTCCATAGGCCTTGACTCACTCTCTCTTAAATGGTTCAGATGCTATCTCTCCGGAAGATTACAACAGGTAAAAAATGAAGGTGACCTATCTACCTCTAAACCACTCCTAAGAGCTGTACCACAAGGTTCCATCTTGGGCCCCATCCTCTTTGCCATTTACATCAACAATATTGACTCCAATCTCTCACAATCTAATATTCACCTCTTTGCAGATGATACTGTCCTATATGTCAGTAATCCTTCACCATCAAAAGCCTGTGAACTTTTACAATCTGAGTTCTCCCTCCTGCAGCACAAATTACTACAAAAGAAACTACTATTAAATGCCAAGAAAAGCGAAAGCTATGTTCTTTGCCACCAAGAGCTTCTCTTCCACTGTCCCATCATTCACCCTCCCCCAATTATCTACCATCCTTGGTGAAAATCTGGAATATGTGGACAAATTCAAATATCTTGGAGTCTGGATTGACAATAAACTTGACTATACTAGCCACATTGAAGAGCTCCTGAAAAAGCTTAGACAGAGACTTGGCCTATTTTATAGGATCAAACACTACCTGACCAGAGACTCCAAACAAAGATTAATCCTGGCATCATTCCTATCCCTCATTGATTACGCTGACTTCCTTTATGGTCACTGTTCCCTCTCCCATTTAAATAAATTGGACACCTTGTATCATAGAGCTCTTAGATTCATTACAGATCTTCCCTTCAGCACCCATCATTGCTCTCTCTACAATGCAGTCAGTTGGACATCCCTACACCATAGAAGAAATAAAACGCTGCTGTCTGGATCTACAAAGCTCTGACAAACAAACTCCCATCCTACATTTCAGATTGTTTCAACAGATCATATCCAGGCCTTCGCCCTAAGGATCAATAAACTCATCATGCTGAAGATTCCTATTACCTGCACCCGGTATGGAAGGGCTGCAATCAGCTATTCCCTAGCACTTATCTGGAATTCTCTTCAAAAGACCTTGAAATTGGATACCCTCATTCCATTAACATCCTTCAAAAAGCTGTACACTAGTCTCTTCCCAGAATCATGCAATTGCTTCCATAAGGCCTAGTCCTCTCACAACCCCTCTTTTCCCCTACCCCTTTTTTGCACTGCCCCCCTATTTTTGTTTTCTAGTTTTTTCTCCAACCTACTTCGTACAAAAATGATCCCCCATAGTCCCATCACCCTAGCTTTATCCCTCCAGTACTGTTTGTTTCTTTCATTTTTAGTATTACCAAGATCCAATGTCACATTGCCTTGTACATATGTAAATATTTGTATACCTGTTTCATTTATAAATCTTTGTATTTGTACTCAATCAGTACCTTGTTTTTTGTGTAAAACTGTAACCTTATATTGTTAAGACCAATCAGGTCCATCTTGTAAATGAGCTTTGCTCAATGATGTTCGCCTGAATAAATAAAGATTTTGATTGATTGATTGAAAGTTCACCTAACGGCAGTATCAGCCTTCCTATCTGATGGCAAGCAAAAATCTCTAGCCTCGCACCCTGTGTTCACGAGATTCTTTAAAGGCCTCTGTTACCTGCACCCTCAGTTAGGGAATCTCTTCCACCCTGGGACCTAAATATATGCTTGGCGGAACTAGTGCATGCCCTCTTTGAGCCCATGGCCTCTGTGGACCTCAGGTTTGTGACATGGAAAACACTCTTTCCTCATAACTATAACCTCTGCCAGAAGAGTATTGAGCTCCAAGCCCTGTGCATAGAATCTTAACTACATCATGCACAGGGACCAAGTTGTCCTGAGGACAAATGTGAAATTCCTCTTTAAAGTGGTGTCAGAATATTTCACCTTAACCAAACAGTTACTCTGCCTGTGCTTTGTCCATCCCATTCAGGTCCAGGTGAACAAACAGTGCACTGTTTGAATGTCAAGAGAACATTTGGCTACTATCTTGATAGCACTAAAGATATGAGATCTGACAACAGCCAGCTGTTTGTTACCCATGAGGAGGTTGGCAAAGGCAAACATGCTGCAAGAAAGCCAGTTTCAAGGTGGTTGGTTTCTTGCACTACAATCCTGCTATGAAAAGCAGGTAACCAGCCTCCTTTAGGGCTTAGTACATTCCACAAGGGGCCCTGTAGCCTCAGTGGTAGTCTCGAGAGGCATCTCTCTGGCAGATATCTGCAAATCAGCTACCTAGAAAACTGTACATACTTCAACTAAGCACTACTGTCTTTACATTCTCTCCAGAAAAGATCCTAAGTTTGGGGCAACAGTTTTACAGAACATTATTTTCCTAAATAGTTTCCTGTGCTCCCAGCTTCCCAAAGTACTGCTACGTAGTCTGCATTTTTTGTGTGGCATCTCTGTTGCACTCATGTGGTTAAAGTAAAAATGCTCACTGTGGTAATGGTGTTTCTTCTCCTAGGTCCAATAGTGAACCAATACAATTCCATCCCCACCTTCCCTTCTAGATCCTAATCTGAAAAGGGTTCCTAAATGTCATGGGTCTAAATAGTCTTCTGCTTGAGTATTTGAATATGTTTGGACACTTTTATTTAGATATGTCTTTTAAAATATTTATGATATTTTTTTTTTAAAGAATTGTCAGCACCAAGAGCTCCACACTGTGTGTGGGGCTGGTCTAGCATGCACTTTCTGTGCAAAAACATTTTGGTTTTACTTACTGTTTACGGTGTTATAGTATATTGTATCAGACTAATTTTGCTTAGTTTTAGGCTGACATCTTTTATTAACTACAAATCCTAGATTCTCCTGCAGCTGACATCAGAGCAGTAAGTGATTTAATAACCTGCAGTACTTATTAGAGTTTAGATAAGGTCTGATCTTTTGTTTGCTGGTCTCGCTGCCCACCCTGGGTTAAGTATAGTCACAGAGGACTGTACTTCGCCCCTGGAGAAAAGCAGACATGGAAACCATCTGATAAGAGATTATAAAAGCTCCATATGCCCTGCAGGTTATCAAAACTCCCACTGCTTTCCTACTGCTCTGATGTCAGCCACTGGGTATTCTGGAATGTGCAGTAACAGAATATGTCAGCCCTGAACTTCTAAAAATGTGTCTGCTGTAATCTGCTATGCCACACTAAACAGTAAGTAAACCAAAATATTTTTGCACACAAAGTGCACATTGGGACCAGCCCCACACTTGAGTGTGAGGCCGTTTTTGCTGACTGTTCTCCTTTAAAAAATTAGAAATTTTAAGCCTGCTTATTCTTTGCTATTAGCTTACTATAAGCATTGCAGCTTAGCCAATTACTGCTGCTGACTTCTGCTCTTCAGCACAGATCTGAAGTTAGAACACTAGAACGGTAGCACAGAGTAACATTTGAATAGAGTTCAGATTCACAGCACCATTCAAAACTCTGAGGCAACATCTCAAAGAAACCCAAAAGAAACCGCTAGGGCCACCCCAAGCGTGTGAAGCGTCTGTATGGCCAGGGTGCCCAGTCCCCATCGGTTCCACTTACCCCAAAAAATCTTCCAGCTGCACCTGGAGCCCACCCAGCATGGCACAAGTCCCGCATCATCTTCCTAAAAAGAAAACAAACACCTGAAAAGAAAAAACGGTCCCTCGTTGATTGTCTTGCCCCCAAGCCCTTTCCCCACCCTCTGCACATCCACCTCCCCCCACCCCATACTTACCTCGAGTCGGTATAGCGATCTTGATTGGACCCGGGGACATGTCTGTACTCTTCAAAGCCTACCATGATCTGAAGAAATGCCAGTAAGCTGAATAATGGCATAAATTTTTTTTTTTTTTTTAACGTTAGTGCATATCTTGGCCATTTGGGGAATTTTTTCACCAAATTTTCAACATGGGGTTCTTGGGGCCCCACCTCATGAATTCTGTCACTGTCATTTTGTTATTTGGCCCCAAAAGGTGATTTCATGGTTACGGCGCAGAACCACCTTTCAGGACCAAGTAACAAAACAACATTGTCACAGTTCATGAGGTACGCCCCCCCCAAAACCATATGTTGAAAATTTGGTGAAAAAATTCCCAAAAATGACTGTTTTACGAGCAAAAATGGCTGTTTTACGAGCGTGCGTTGCACAGTTCCTACACACACTCGTAACTTTGCAAATGTTAATATTTTCACTCCAGATTTTCAACATTACTATTTTACCACACCTCCTTATGAGCAGTACAGCTGTCATTTTTCATATCTTGCCCAAAATGTGTGTTTGCGCATGTGTGAAATCAATGTTAGGGACAAATTAAGAAAATCACAGTGGCACTGTTCATGAACAGAGGTCTTAAAATGGCTGTGTTGAAAATTTGGTGACCGAAATCCATAAAATGACTGTGCTATGAGCGTGCATTGCGCAGTTTCCATGCACCCTCGTAAGTTCACGAATTTGTACTATTTTCAGTCCAGATTTTTAACACTAGCATTGTTCCACACCTCCTTACGAACAGTACATCTGTCATTTTTCACACCATGGCCGAAATATGTTTTTGCACTTCTGGTGCAGAAATGCATGGTCACTGTGCGAAATCAATGTTCAGGACAGATTAAGAAAATCACAATGACACTGTTCATGGCGGAGGTCCCAAAATGCCTGTGTTGACAATCTGCTGTAAAATATCCCCAAAGTAATTACATTATGTGTGTGCGTTGCGCAGTTTCTACGCATGCTCATGACTTCAGTTTTTTTATATTTTCACTCCAGATTTTCAACATTGCCATTTTTTACGCCTCCCCATGAACAGTACAGCTGTCATTTTTCACATCCTGTTCGAAATGTGTTTTTGCACCTGTGGTGTCAAATGGCGTAGTTACTGTGCAAAATCAGCTTTAGGCTAACAAACTGATATTGCCACTGTTCATGAGGTGGGTGTTACAAAAAACCCATGTTGAAAATGTGGAGTGCAATTACCAACGAATGCCTGGGGCATTAGGGTTTCCGACCATAACGCCCCACCCTGTAGAGACTGACAGGCATCAGGGGTGTGACTTGGGATTGCCACCTGTAATGCTCATGCCGTTCCACCCCCACCCACACCCTGCAGCCAGTGACAGGCATTGAGGTGTGCCTTGGACTCTTGAGCCCCAAAGTTCACCCCATTCTCCTATACTGAACCCATCTCACAATATTTCCATATGGAGTGGGGTGAGCATAAGGCCCAAAGACCCCGAGGCACACCATGACACTTGTCAGAGTCTACAGGGTCGGGTGTGGTGAAATGGCATGGCTGTTATGCCTGATGACCCAAAGGCACACCCCAGTACCTGTCCATCGCTGCATGGTGGTGGTGGGGGGGTTGGCTTCAGTTCAGTACTTCACTGCCATTCCTATTATGCATCTCTCTAACTCCTACACTACCAATGCCAGCAAGCAAACATTCGGCATTGACAAATGCTTGTTTGTATTGGCTCACTGTTGGACCCATTAGAATAAACATTACTGCGGAGCATAATTTTTTTTCTTCTAAGCTAACTGAATCAGAATGGGGTGGAGTCAGGGTTCTGTGATAATGTCACAGCTTTGGAGTGTTTGACCTCTAAAGGAGAGCACATATAACCCAGCAGTAACTAACTAGCCCAACTGTAACGTTGAAAATTACAGAAAATAAATTATGGTTACTCTGAAATTAGTGTTGTTCTTTTGTTCATGAAATTAAAGCTGACTTACCCAACATTAAATGTTACCATTATGCCAGTTAAGAACATTCAGAATTGATTTATGCCTTTAGAACTATAAAAAATAAAAATTTCCTATTAGCTAAATAAGAGGATGAAAAAATATAAACTTTTTTTTTTTTTAACTTGTGGGACGATGTTAACATCTAACTTTCAAATTCAGCTGCTGGATCATAATACTCCAATCTGGATATTTAATTATAACATTTAGTTGGCTCCTTGACAGTTAGAAGGTGCCCTTCAGAGGCAAACAAAAAAAACACACACAAGGAGGTGCCTCACCATTTATCAATTTTTATCGTCTCCAGACTTCATTTTAATTGCCACCTAAAATGGTTTCAGTGTAGAACCCTTGGAATAAACACATGAAAACATAGGGAAAAACTCTAATTAAGTAAATAAACTTGTTTACTAATTGGGGGCTATATCTTTTGGCTTCAACAGCAGTACCTTTTGCATGCTATACTGTGATGTACAACTGCAGCATTCTCCAGTCATTATTCAGAATACATTACCCCAGGAAGTTACTCAGATAAATCACTTTTTTGTCCTGTTCATGAAACAGAACTAGTGACAGACTGAAGTGGGATCACATGGTCTCTGTAGAACCCTTTGTTAAATTCATTGCACTCTAAAAGGGTCCCCTCTCAGAGAACTGTCCCAGCTAGAGAAACAGAAAGCTTCAGAGTTTCCTATTAGAACGCTGTCAGCATATTTCAATGAAGCAATCAAATATTTCTGTAGCTTACTGGGTTACTACAGCTGTGACATCTTCGGTTGCACTGGAATATTTGGTTACCAGAAAAATGGCTGTAGACTTAATCCACATTTTTTGCAGTGAGCACTCTGCAGAACAGTCAGGAAGTTATTCATCATGGAGGAAGTATATGTTTATTAGGAGTTTTCATATTTCACTTTGACAGAGTTTAATAAAACATTATAGTATATTACTGGTTAGGGTTTATTGTGGATGGAAAACAATGGTTTTCCATATCCTTTTGTAGGACAGTTCAAATGTCAAAAAAGTTGTTGTACTATCGTTCTGACATCACAACGATATTACAACAACTTCTAACAACTTTCAACTGTTTCCCAATTGGCTGAAACATTGGCTTTTCAAACAATACTATACAGCATGGTGGCACTGGTAGCGGCGGTTGGCGTGAGCTTTTCAGATAGTTTGGACACGGACTGCCATAGTCGGTACCCTGTTTCCAAACTATCAGTTTGTCAACATTTTTTTTTTTAAAATCAGTGGTCCCTCCATTGCAAAGCTAAGCCGGACGACAGTGAGCAATTGTACCTTCGGGGTTGGCACGGAGTGGAACTGCAGCGAGGACGGGAGAAAGCGGCAGTGTCTGGACAGGGTATGTGGCTCAGTTGTGAGGGAACCATATACTATACAAAATAACAGTTGAGAACTGTGCACGCTACAGTCTTCAGCCTATCTTCGGTGTTTGATGACATCATAGGGACCGCTGATGTTGTCATCAAAACCCTCGATGGGAACACAGCCTTGTTGTGCACAGTTCCTATCCATATTCACTGATGTTATCCTAAAACATGTTAGACTGTAGGGTGGTGCATTGATCCTGGCCTGCAATAAAAGCTGATTGCATGTATTTTCCCCTAAGCTGTGTTGTAGAGTAAAACAGATGGGATAGCATCTGCCGTTAACCATAGCTGACTGCTTGGGAGATGGAACAATAAATGTTATCCAGTCTTATAAGTACTGTAATACCATGTGTGGTACAGTAGTTCTCTGAATGAGCTGAATTATTTTAAGGTTTGTCGAATTCTTGTTATGAGAAGCAGTTAAAGATTTTCTTTTTAATGTTATAATAAACTGAAAACCTAATGGGACATAAAATAATCAGTTTTTGGAAGTGATATTTGTGTTTTTAAGGCCACACTCATGAGTACAATCCATCAATCGCCAGAATATTTATCAATGCAGTATCCATTTTACTTACTACTTTGTTCATAAATTGTTTAAAATCATGGGTGCCATTGTATGGTAGATTTAAAAATGTGGAAATGAAAATCACAGACCTGTAATACTTTATTTCTAGCAAAAACATTGATAACTCAGTTGTTTCATTGTATTTCACTCCTGAACTGAGATATGGATGTAACCTACCGGTATGCCGTTTCTATCTGACAGCTCTACCAGGTGGGCTGGCGTGGGAGATATGTCACTCGGCACATAGGCTAGGTTTGGCTACTCTGCACAGGGGCACCCAAGTAACTCGAACACAGGAAGCAATAACTGTAATGTCCAGTACCAGAACTGGGATTCTAAAGTGTGGCTTTATTCACTTCCAAACAAGTAATAGAAGCATAGATGGACCCCACAGGGCTACACTCCTGGTAATGCAGGTTAAAGGAGCCAGAACACATCCTCATCACTTTAGCCCTCAGGCTGTATAACACACTGGGCACACAGCCGAACTTGTACACTGCTCTGGGTTTTCCCTGGCTCGGCTCCCTTGCCAGCCACTTGGACACTTTCCATATTTCATGGAAACATTTACTGGTGGCTCCCTAAACTACCTAAGAGCCCCTCTGCTCCATAAGGGAATCTTCCTCATTAATCCCATGTCTGGGTACTTTCCTCAGGCACTGGCCAAGTACCTGAGGGAAAGCAACAGGTGTCTCAGAGCAAATTCGTAGAGGTGAATTTGGTTACTACTGGAAGGGGGGGTCTCCCATCTCTCGCTCCCACAATTCATACCCAGCCATTTCTCTGGACTGTAACACCTCATCCTTTAGAACCTTTGCTGTGTAGATTCCTTTTAAATGTATTTACGTTCAATCTACTGTCTTTTCTTCCCATTTGTGCTAGACTTGAACATACTTATTAAGTGACTTTGTCCATTACTCTAGAGCCCCCCACAGAGTTAAGCAGTCCAATCCCCACATCCTCCAAACTGTACTTGGCTGTCTTTTCATGACCCCACAGTAACATTCCTTTTAGTTTCATTCTGTTTCAGGTGAAAACACATGGCCCATTAGCAGAGCGAACTCACCCTTCGGTTGCAGGTGCCCCACAGGCGTTTCCTTCTCAAGGACTCTCTTCCAGAGCTTCTGGTGCCTCAGCACAAACCTAAACAGGTAGCTTCTTTTCCTCCTAGCCGGACCAAGGGGGTTGCCCCTGGAAAACAGGCTGATACCTTCCCCTCCATCCCCTGAGGGATGGGGGCCCTGAACCATTGAGAGCGGTCTCCACCACTTCAATAGTAGGTTCCTGTGTTCCTATTCAGGTGGAAACACACACCTTAAACAAAGGTAGCTCTGTAACAGAGCTTAAAGCTCTGAGGCCCTGCACTCAGCAAAGCACCTCTGCTCCACTCTACAGACTCTCTCTCAGACTGACTTCAAATTCCCCAGTGTTCTACTCTAACCTCCAACTGCAACATTCCTATGTGGCTCATGCAGCTGCGACAGTTCTAAAGTGATGTCATCCCTCAGTCTCAGCTGAGACTGAGAACAGAGTGAGACAGTGTGAAATCCATTTAACTGGAGTTTCACAAACTGCCTTCCCTGCCTACCACTAGGTCTTACTGAGTTCTAGTAACCCCAGGTAACAGGGGGTTACATAGGGTTTAAAGTTCTTTAAGGTCCCTGATCTCTGGCATTGCCACTGTGAAAAAAAGTAATCATTTTGGGGTGGTATTGTGCTGTTTACCATCAGAAATTTTGATTGCACTCTCCTAATACATCTGCAGTATGAATCTGATATGTAAAGTCAACACATAACCTCAAGGAAGACATAAATAAAAATGTCATAGTGACTATCTTTAATGACTTGAGTTACTAATTATATTTCTTTTTTTTTTAATTGAATTAGTACTTGAGACCCTTTGAGTATTAACTCTTTACATAGGTTCCATGTCAGGGTGGACAATAAGACAATACACTATTCAGTGGTCACAGAGGCCTGATCATTAGGCATTAAAGAGCGATTACATGAGAATTAGACAAATGGGAAAAACAGAGCAGTTGTAATAGAATACTAAGCTATTTCTAATCGGTTGCCCTAGGTAGCACACCCTGAAACCTCCAAATCGTTGATAGACTATGGCAGAGTAACTGCATAGGGTTTAATGCTATCCTAGGTGGCAAGAGACTGGTAACAGTGAAACAAGGAGGATTGGGTTTGAACCTACCGTAGAGAGCGAGAGGTGGGGGATAGTGAAACGGGAGGTGGGGGTGCTGTGATGGGGGGGAGCAGCTCCAGAGGGCTTTATCGAGTAGGGTGTGTGGGTGTATGTGGGGGAGGGGGTTAGGAAGGGGCAGTATCAAGAGTGCTTAAAGAGGACTGATCGCTTACTTTCAATTATAAAATTGAATTGTAGAAATGAAAGGAAAAGTGTGACACTCACTGGGATTTGAACCCAGGACCTCAGCAATCCGTGCTTTCTCTCTCTCCTGGGCTGTTCCTCCTGGTGTCAGTGTTAGGGAGGTCCAATGCTGTGCAGCAGGTGGGTATAACAAGCCCTGCAGTGAGCAACCAGGAAGTCTTTTTACAGACTCAAATAACTCCTCTCCTCTCTCTCTCTCGTGCAGTATATGCCACTGTAAGACAAATTTAGAAATCCAGTTGTAGAAATGAAAGGAAAAGTGCAACTCTCACTTGGATAATTATAAAATTGGTAATAAAAGCTGTTTTAAAAACATATTACAGAAACAAATATATACTGATGATGATCCTTGGCATACCAAAAAAATATTACTGCTAAAACACTATATGATGAATTTTTTTGCCAACTAGCAAACACCATTGTTTTAAATAGAACACACGGTTTGTACTGCAGTGGATCCTAAAATATTGTAGAAGCCAAAATTAAAAGTTGTTTTCCCCAAGGCACATGATCTTTGAAACACCAGGTTTTCATCAAGGCCATCTCCTTCATTGGGCCAAACTTTTGGAACTGTAAGCCGTTGGTGTCTGGACCACTCGGAAACTTTTGCTAGTCAGGGGCCGCCCATGATGATGTGCAACGTCAGCACCTATATAATCGTGAGGGGCCCCGTCACTCTTCCGTTCTTTCTCCCGCCGTTAAGCACCATGTCGGACTTGCAGAGTAAACAACTCTGTCATTTTGCTGTAGTTAAATTTTTCTTTGAAGTAGTCGGCTACATGTTTTAATTCTGCTGTTGACAGCCCAAGTGTTCCTGCCAAATGGTTTTTGGGCCACTTTTGTGTCTTTCTGTCATGGCCTACACAAACGGAACCTGAATCAAAATAATCCCTTCCGGGCCATTTGGATGAAGCTGGAACATTCTGGATGCCCAGCCTGTATGATAACAGTAGGATGGCATACCTGACCTAGGACATAAAGCCCAGGTTGGTATCTGGTACCGCATACCAAACCTTTGCTATAGCGGTGGTTTCTGCTATCACTGGGACTCTCAGTGGTTGCTTCCAGCTGTTTCTCTTCCAAATTGGATAAGGCCTCATTCGACAGCTTACATCTAGCCCCATTCTCCCGACAATCCACAGGATGTCAAGGTGATTCTTGAGTCTGGTGTCATTGTACCTGCTGTGGACGATGTGTCACAAGCATCAACTGATTTCGACCCATCAGCGCCGACAGTCCCAGATCCCCTAGCAGGTATCATCGACTCAGAAGTAGTGCTAACAACATTCTCCTCTGGATTCCATCGTTGAGTTCTAGCAAGGGATTTACTGTTGTTGGCACTTGCAATTTCATTGACTGGGCCTTCCAGAAGTGATATGATGATGTAGACGAACTGCAGATATGCACTGCATTCTCTTATAACGCTGCCACAACCTCTAATGATGGCTTCGATTCCCATTATCATTAATGGCATCATCGAGGGAAGTCTTACCAGAGACCTGTTTGGTAGTGAAAAGTTATGGTGCTATGGATGGAGAATTGGATGCATTTGTGTCAGACCTACTTTCCACTTGTGCCCTCTGTGGGGTGGGGATCGGCATAAAGTGATCTTGGACCCGATGTTGCTGATTTTTCTTAGGATCCTTTTACTGAGAAAGTCCTGGGGTTGGTGGCAAAGGCCAAAAAGCAGAAAATATCTTGGACTACCTGGATGTTGCATCACCACAATCTGGGTCCTGCCTCTGGTATACCAAACTTGGCAGTAGGACACATTCTATACATGGAATAATACCCTGCATTCTTTCTGGCCTCTGGTGGATCTTCCTGTCTTGATCCACAGGATCCCTACCCGTGGCTTCCGGCCCCACCAGGTGGCTCATCAGCTGTGAGCACGCCTGCCTCTATTTGGCCTCTTGGGGATCCAGACCATCTCCAGGCATTGACCCCTGGCTGAGACCATGGGCCAGGGGAAGTACTTTCTAGCCCTCTTGGCTCCTGATGATGCCAGCAATTGAGTCATCCTTCAGCACTCAAGTTCTCCCAGGGTCCGCTTATTGGTTCCCATCTGTCCAGAGACATTCCCTTTGCTGGGCCTTTTGTTGGCCTTGCTCCACTGTTGTCCCCTGAAGTGCAGTGGGGGGGGGGGCAAGTTACCCTTCTACTTAACAAAATTGAAGGAACTTACTATGGATAAATGTGTCTTTGATGTCATTGAACATGGTTATGCACTAGAATGCCTATCTACCCCTCCAGTACACCATCCTCAGAATACACCTTTTCCTATGGAGCACCTGTCTGTTTTACAAAGAGAAGTATTCTCCCTGCCGTCAAAACATGCTATTGAATCTGTTCCAGGTTCTGAACAGAACAGTGGCTTCTACTCCACATATTTCCTGATCCCTGAATGGATGGGGAACCTGAAGCCTCTTTGGATCAACAAGATCTGAATGAATATGTCATAAAAAGTTTCGTATCATGTCCTTTCAGGCCCTCATCCCTATGTTACAGCAAAGGATTGGATGTGTGCTATTGACCTACAGGAGATCTCTCTCGTATCAAAATTAGGAAGTGTTATTGGAAATATCTCCACCTTACTCTGGTAGGGGAACATTTTCAATTCCATGTTCCTCTGTTTAGACTATTGTCCACACCTTGTATTTCGGCCAGTGTTTCAGAGTGGCTCCTTATACCTTTAGAAGGGAAGGGTTCTTTGTTTTTCCTTATCTGGCTCCTGAAAGCCAAGCCAAGAGAAGTAGCTCAGTATGCACTATCTCTTGCTTTGCATTTTATTTCAGGAATTAGGGATCACTGTGAATGGTGAGACCTTGGTCTCAGCTTCCTGTAGGGCTATCAGTTTCATGGGCATTTTATTTGATATTACTGAAGGCAGTGCATTTCCAGTTCCTGACAGGGCAGATGATCCCTCTGTTTCTGCTCATTCCCTGCTCTTTCTTCTCAGTTTCATGGCTGCTGCCATTTCTATGAATGCGTGTAGCTAGGCTATATGTGCATCCTGCGGACGCTCCGTGTCCAGTGGGATCAGCATAAAGACTCTTTAGACAACATTTTATTGGTTACGTTACACCACCAGTCTACCAGGCATTACAGTGGTGGAGGTCTCATTGAACCTCCTGCAGTGCTAATTTTTCCCCACCTGTGGTACGGTCCTGACCATGGTGGCCTCGGAGTTCAGATAGGGTGATGATGTCCTGGGGCACAGTGTAGCCAAGGATCATGGATTGATCCATGCCCAGTTTTGCCTATTAATGTCTTGGAGAAGAGGGCTGTCCTCCTTGGACTTAAGGCTCTTGAGACTCCAACCATGCTGACCTTGATCAAAGCGGATAATGTCAATGTTATGCAGTGTGTCAACAGGCAAGCAGGCACTCTCTATTACCCCCTCTGCAGAGAAGCCATGAAGGTCTTGGACTGGGCTTTATCTCACAGGCTTATGCTTTTGGCTGTTTTTCTTACTGGTATGCCTGCTTCCTGGTGTGTCAGTTTCCAGGGCTCATAAGTGGCAACTTGTATATTGTTTTTGCCGTATCTGTGTTTTTGCTGTGTATTTGATTCCTCTGCAAAAGAGTCTTTTGACTCAAAGGTTGTAATTCCGATACTCCTTAATAAATAAAGAACTGCTGATGTCCATGGTAAATTACTTCTTCTGGAAGTGGGGTGTCCAGAAATGAATCTTTTTGCCTCCTCACGGAACACTAAGCTACCTCAGTTTGGTTCCTTTACTACTGGCCCAAGAGTCTGTATACAGTACGTGATGCACAGTCCATTACCTGAGATTTCTCTGTGCTCTTTTCCCTGTACCTCTGATTTAGAAAGTTCTGCTAAAATTCCAGGCAGAACATGCCACCCTAATACTGGTGGTATCTTCTGGCATTTTCATATTTGGTTCCCACTCCTGTTGCACTTGGCTGCGGAGCCCCCAGTTCTGCTCCTACTTTGTAAGAACTTGCTGGCACAGGCCAAGGGTTCTTTGGTGCATCCAGACCTCCAATCTCTACATGTGCATACATGGTTTCTGAAATCATAGTGCTCTACCCATGTGGCAGACATATATTGATGGGGTGTCCTCAGCAGGGTACCCCTGTGTCTTAAGTTTTCTGCTCCTGTTGCTACTTCCAGAGTGGATGTTCTCAGCCCATTGGTACTTTTAGGTACTTTTTACTTACTTTCTGCCATGGTTTTACCTGTTTTACCTCGGTCCAGCAACATTATGCTGACTTGCAGATTACTGCATTCTGTGCTCTCTGTCTGTCGTTTTGTGGTCTTTGCACCTTGCTGTTGTTTGTTTATATATTTTACTGTCAAATGAAAGTGGGAATGTTGCCTTCTTTCAATGGTGTTTTATTCCATTTTTACATTTTTGTAAGTTATTGATCCTGAGGGCCTGATGGTTTCTGATTCCAGGTGGAGTCTGTCTTTTTAACCTCCCTCTAGGGTATCCAGACCATGCAGTGGTGGGGGATATTTGTGCCATGAGCTTGTTGTGCCTTCAACTCTGCATTTCCATCCAGTACATACCATGGATGACATTTAGTCCTCTAGACTTTTTTTTGTTTCCTTCTCTATGGCCTGGGGGGCAATGCTATGTCTTGAACAGTGGCTGACTTACTGTTATGGGTTTTGAGGCATGGGTCATCCTGGTGATATGACTGGCCAATCTACACAACATGATGTGGCCACTTTAAATTTTAGTTCTTAGACTATATTTGTAGCTTGCAGATGTGCTCCTGGCACATGGTACACTTCCCCTCCCTGAAGTGCTGGGGTCTAGAATGTACCTCATCGCGGATGTAATTGGCATTGGTATCTTTTCAAGACATTCTGTCCGTGGGTCATATGGGCCTTTGCCTTCCTTCCTTCCTTCCTGGGTACTTTGTACTGCTGGAAATTGATCCAAAGTCGTGGCCCGATGAAGGAGATGTCCTCAATGAAGATAGAACAGTTCAGTTCAATTCAATTCAGGTTTATTGCAGGAATGCTCCATTGAGCAGGCTCATTCACAAGGAGGTCCTGAACATTTACCAGAAGTGTACAAAAAAGAAATGTAAAATGGGCAACATAATGACAAGGTACAGTGTGATAGTAATGAATAAAATAAATGAGATGATAACATGACAGTGAATACAATATACAAAGCAATACATTCAGGATGTGTGCAACTACATTGCAACTACAGGAATATGTGCAAATACAGTGCAATTACAATGCGAGTATAACATAGAGAACAGTCCTACCACATGTTTAAAACTTGGCATAGTAATATGTGTGTTGTAACACAGAGACCCTGTTGGAAAAGAATGGCAAGGATATGTAGACAAAAGAACAGGGGATGGTATAACAAGGGCTTTGATGTCAGTGCTGAGGATTTATGCAGGATGGTAGAAAACTGAGAGTAATGGGAGGAGGAGTGAACCAAAATAGGCCAATGAGAAGGTGGCGCAGTAATAAAGGGGAGAGTGGGAGGGTGGAGGGACTAGGAAGAAAAAGGGAGAGAGAGAGGAGGATAAGAGTCAGGAGCCAAGTATGAGATTGACAGTGATGAGAGGCAGGAGGCCAAGATAGAGGAGAAGTGACAAGAGATGGGCCTACGACCTGTGGCAGTTGCATATTGCTTTAAACTTTCTTCTGGTTAAAGCTTTGAAGAGTTGATCGAAACAACACTGGATAGCTTGAGAACTGCCTGCAAGTTATTCCAGGCTGTGGCTAGGCGTGGAGATAGTGCTCCTGCCTTGGAATGTGCGTGTCCTAGGTATGTCTAGGAGGATTAAGTTGGCCTTCCTTAAGGAGTAGGTGCAGTTACTTACCGTTGCAGTAGATCTTCGAGAGAATCTCATCCTTTGGGCCCTGGCTCACCCACCTCTTCTTCCTCCAGTGTTTGGTGACACTTGCCAGCAATTTATGATTTTGTGTTGTGTTTTGGGGGATATCTGTCTGTAGCTTAGGGTGTTGTGTTCCACTTCCATGCCTCTCCCTTTGTTCCTGGTACTGGTTTGATCTCCTGATTCCTGGCTGCCCAAGCTTATCTCCAGGGGTGAACCGAGTAGGGATGGGGCCGCCAACGATAATGTACACATCCACATTGCATGTCATTGCGCGCAGCCCCCGGCTGACAAAAGTTCCAAAGTGGTCCTGATGCAGACTGCTTACAGTTCCAAAGGTGTGGCCCAATGGAGGAGATTCTCTCTCTAAGATTCACTGTTAGGGTAAGTAACTGTTCTGTCTGCATGTTTTACAGCCGCACCTGATCACTGCTAGCTTTGAGATAGTAGTGGCATGTTTTATGTGAAGTTTTCCATCCTTCCTCCTGTAGCTTCTAGTTTTTATTTTAGCACTGCCATGATAAATCCACAGTATGAGTCTAGTATGCACGATTAAGGGCAACCTCAAAGGCTGAGATGTTTTTCAAAAACTGGCGGAGGCCATATTGATTGATTTAAGTAATTCATTATAAAACTTAATAAAAGTGTTCTAAAATGTCTGAGGAAATGAAAATACTCTAAGGATGTCAGGAATGCATTACTGCTTGTACAGTATAAGATTAATTTTTCTGCTGAGTAACAAATACTGCTGCTTTATTATGTCAGCTGTGTATTGCGCACACTGAATTTAGACAGCAGAAGGCTTGAGGACGAGTAGTGAGTTTTGTCAGCTTAATTCATATTCTGTTGGCACACCTGCTCTATTTGAATTATTTATTTATGCCACTGCTTATGCCACAAATGGATGTAATCTATGAAGTGATCTGTGACTTGGCAGCACTGTAGTATGGGTAAAACATTGTCTGGACTGTTCTCTCTGCTGTGTCATTCAAGGACTTGATTCAGAGCAGATCAGTATGTCAAAAGACACAGCGCAAACACAACTTACGAGGAAGGGCTTAGCCTTGGAAAGGAACATTTTCTGTGACTGACATTTTTATGGAGAAGCTGTATCTCTGCGTACAAAATTCTTGGTTAAATATTTTGATAAAATAAATTAATTCTTAGGGTTTATGCTGATGGGCCACTGTACAACATTTTTCATGACTACTGTGCAGCTGGCATTAGTAAATGAGTAGTTAAATGCTAAAACAATTTTTCAAAACCATAGTCCTTAAGTCCTATGTTCTAATTGTGGTTATACTGCACCTGCAGCTGTATTTGTTTACTATTTGTCTATGCATTTTGATCATGTTGTTGTTCTGTTGTTGATGGTATTATGTTAGCCCTCTCTGACTTGTATGCCTTTGAAGGAGATCTTGAGCTCAAAGGTTTTCTAAACACATGAAATAAAAAATTAAATAACATGACTGAATTAGTATGTAAACTAGAATTCAGTTCTGTAAAACAAAAAAAACTATATACATCATAACATAGTGAAAACACATTTTCTTAGTAGTGTTGTTCTGGTCATTATAACCAAAATGGGAGCATGGGATTATTGAGATCTTGCTTAACATGGCATTTAGTTGTGTGCCCACTTCAATAGTTTAATATTTGAAAAGGCATTCATGTTTATAATGGACATTAAAAATTATTAAGCTTACACAGTTTATGTATTTATTTATTTAGTTTTCGTAAGCACACTATGCTTATTCTCAGATATAACTGTAACAGATTACATCATAGTACAACAAACGTTTCAAGCATATACAGGCAATATGCAAATAGTGAGGTTGGCTTTGTTTGGTGTACTTACGCTGCAAACATGTAAACAATGTATGTTCTCTGTCCCCAATCTAAGAATTAAGAATATTTTTTTCAAAACATACAATCTTGTGTTACTAGTCCGTGCCCTGTTTGAGAAAAATATCTGAATGCATCCCATTAGGTTTGGTAGAGTTCTCTTTAAAAGTGGGCCAGAAGAGTTATATATACACACAAAAGAGCATTGTTTTATTTAATGAAGCAGTATTTGGTAGTCTGCAAAAAAATGTCATGATATAATATCTCCTAGATTTGTGCCATGTTGGCCTACACAAAACCAGAAGAGAAACCAAAAGAGAATCTTCAGTGCTGGATTACAGTTTATGAGCTTTGTGGGTCCAGTCTTAAACTAAGGCTACCTAAACCGTGTTATTTTGGAGTGCACCTTTCCCAAAACCCTCCCATGCAAAGGAAGCCCAAAGGGAATACTTTGGAAGAAAATAACCAGGCACAGTAGTCCCTCGCAATAACGACTAAACAGAGAGCCATAACCTGTATTCGTTGTAGCTCCCCGTTCATTATATCGAGGGATGCTAGTATGCACTACTGTCTGCTGGTGCACATTTCACCCACACATGTCAAACTGTTGTACTAGTGCTAGACTAGTGGGTAGTTGTACTGGGCAGTACTAAAAACCAAAAATATACATGGATTGCCAAAATACATCCTCTCCAAAATGCTCAGCTATTTTTTCTCCATTCCAGGTCAAGACTGCCATGGACCAGACCGTGCTCAACCCCCCCCTCCCCTCCGATTCACAGATCGCAGCTCCACATCTAAGCTGTTAGACTAGTAAGACTACTGCCCAGTAGTACTGGACAGTACTAAAATACACAGTACATGGATTGCCAACATACAGTACCTACTCTCCAAAATGCCAATCTGCTTATTTTGCTTTCTGAGTTAGACTGCCATGGACTGTGCTTTTCAGCACCCCAACCGATTCTGTCCTAGGACTCTGGCTTAGTGTTTCAACATTTGCTGTGCTCACTGCAAATAATAGTAGTATTTCTATTTGTCTCACTTACTAAAATACAGCTGTGTTTCTGAACAGGGCTCACACTAAACTCATGGTAAGCCAGTCACTGTGATTACCTGTTTCACACCCCCGCCCTGCATGTTTAAATAAAACAGAAACAAAGCACTTGCTTGCTTTGCTTAGGGAATCATTTGATGCTCTCTGTTTTCCTATGATGACTCTCAGCTCTGTCCCCAACACTTGCTTTGTTTAGCAGATCACTCACTGCTCTCTAATTTCTGTGGTAGTTCTCAGCTCTGTCCTGTTTCTCTGTCTCTCCTCTCAGGAACCATGGTAGGTATTCATTATCTCTGAGTTATTGCTATAGCGAGGTTCACTATAGCGAGGGAGCAGTGTACCTTCATATTGGTGATTTTATATGTTTTCGGCAAGTTTTTTTGAAAAGTCTGCAATCAAGAAATGTTTTAACCTGACCACACCAATCGGATCCCGTGACCATGCGGTACGTGCAACAGGATGATGTCATTGCAACAAGTCATCTAGTCTGTGGTAATGAAAACCCTATGGAGCCTAATATTTAATGTCTAAACTTAGCGCTTTATGTTTACCTGATCGTCTATATCGATATTTAACTCCCTTATGAAAGGACCTGATTTATATTATTCAGAAGTGCTCCTTTTGGGCTCCTCTTGCACAGGAAGGTTTTGGAAAGGTTGCACTCCAGAATAACACTGTTTAGGTAGCTTTAATGTTGAGCCCTTGCCCCCTTCCCATTGTAAGTCAATAGGAGTGATACATGAGCTACCTGGGCTCACTTCAGAGCTGTGGAGGCTGAGCCTTGGCAAACTCCCCTGTAATTCCAACAAAAAGTAAGTAAATATTATCTTTACATAGCAAAAGAGATTCTCCTTGTTTCTCTCTTGGTCATACAACATGGAAACACAGAAGATGTTGGCAAATAAAATCCTATTGCATGACCTGCCTACTGTAGTTATGGGACTGTGCCCCTATCAGTCCACATTTCTTACCCTCCCTCCCCAAATTGCCGCCATTCTCAGTTTTATTTATTAGCTTTTGTATTTTGTTTATCGGGTAAGCAAAATAGACAAGGAATGCCTATTTTCAGATACATACCGGGAGAATACAAGAGCATGGTTAACAAAACAATGTGAAATATAAGCAATGAGCAGGGTGATACAAATAAACAGGTACAGGATGAACAGATAAGCATATATTATATCAAGGGTAAGAACAAGCAAACAGTAGTTAGATTTCGTGGAAATAATACAAGTGCAGTTTGTCCCATTTTGAGGATGTTAAGTGCTGAGGTGAAGGGCATGCAGGGTAGATAATTCCGCTTACTAGAGCTCAGAGGGGGTAGGAGACCAGGGAAGTGGAGGTTGCACACCAGGGTCCAAGCAGGGATATCAAGCAGCATTGGAACAGTTACAGACTGAGGCAGACTTCAGGTGCAACCAGAGGAAGTTGTTAAAGATGGGATGGGTGGGGATACATCTGATGGTTGCAGGTAGGATATGCCAGAATCAAGGAGCACAAACAGCAAAGGCACGATCACCTAACAGTGTACAAGTTTTTGGGAAAAGGAGGGATTGCAAGTCATCTGACCTTAGCCAGTATGATGGTAGAGCCGGCCAAAGAGTTTGGACAGGGTGGGTGGGGTGGCATTACGGACGATTTTGTATCTGAAACAGCCCAAGACAAATGAGCAATAATTATCTGGGGACAATCAGTGTAGCTGATTGTATCAACCACAGTGATGGGTAAGTCGAGGGACGGCAAAGGCAAAATGGCAAGTATTGTTATAGGCCAGATCCCATTTAGCAAGGCTAATTTTTTGCTGGCGAGGGTAGAGGTTGTTGGCCCATAGCTGAGAGAGGGAAGGAATAAACCTTTAGCAAGGGCAAGCCATGCAGCAGCAGTAAGGGACCCATGAGCCTGGTATGCAAGTCCAAGCTTGATATTTGTTGCCCGCAGACATTTTGAATGTGTAGAGACAGGTCTAATGGGGGGTCAGTAATAACTCCCAGGTATCTAAAGGAGCATGTAGAGCCAGCTGGGTCACCATCAGCACTTACGACATTGAGTGGGACAGGACACTGTTTGAGTTTGGCAGAGCAGCCGAAGAGCATGAGCTGAGTTTTCTTTAAGTTCAACACAAGCTTATTTGTCAGGAGCCAATGTTGCAGTTTATTGA
This sequence comes from Neoceratodus forsteri, assembly GCA_016271365.2. Lineage (NCBI taxonomy): Eukaryota > Metazoa > Chordata > Ceratodontiformes > Ceratodontidae > Neoceratodus > Neoceratodus forsteri. Next base: position 586,961,727 of record CM028131.1, read on the forward strand.
AGTCAGCTTGTAGGCTGTAGGCTGTGATTTATGGCATGGACATCACCTGAGCTAGCTAGGAGGACCAGGACATCAGCATATAGGGTTGTGGTGCTATGGGTAAGGACCGTTGGGAAGTCAATGATGAAAAGAGAAGATAGTATAGGGCCCAAAATAGATCCCTGAGGGGCACATAGATAGTGATAGGAACAGGTTCGGATAGAGCTTTATTGTACTTAACAAGTTGTAGCCTGCCAGTGAAATAGTTGGAAAACCAATTTAGGGCTGGACCAGCAACAGCGAGGGACTGAAGCTTGGTATACAGTAGGGAGTGATTCACTAGCTCAAAGGCCTTTTGAGAGGTTCATGGCAAGCCTTATATCAGACATAACTTTAGCAAGGGCTGTACCAGTGCTATGTCCTTTACAAAATCTGTGCTGTTCAGGTGAATGCAAGGTATGTCTAGACAGGTAGTCTGTCAGCTGCACTTCCACCACCTTTTCCAGTATGTTGCCAACAGCAGACAGGGTGGCTATAAGACGGTAGTTTTCTATGCATTTCCGGTTGCTCTGCTTGAAAACGGGAACGACCTTTGCTACTTTCCAGATTGCAGGAACAGTTCTGGTGGTGAGGGAGAGTTTAAGAATATGGGATCTCGGGAGCGCAAGCAAAGGAGCCCCAATCTTTAGGAGTTTTGTTTCAAGGTTATCGTGATCAGCACTCATATGAGGACAAAGGCCAGCAAGAAGCTTGTAGGTTTCCCTCACTGAGATTGTCTTAAGACAGAAAGGTAGGCGAGACAGAGATTCATAGAAGTATAGACGTTGACAGCAGATAAGGACTGCAAGGCCCATCCAATCTGCCCATTTTTTCTGCCTTATGAATGTGCCATAGACCTTTACCCTGTCAATGGCCTATTTGTTCATACTCATCTGTATTGCTCCCTTATGCCTATCCCATGCCTATTTGAAGCCCTGCACTCTATTCATATCCACCAATTCCTGAGGTAGGCTGTTCCATGAATCCACCATCCTTTCTGTGAAAAAGAACTTCCTCACATTACCCCTTAATCGGCCTCCCTCTAATCTCATGCAGTGTCCTCTTGTCCTGCTGTTTTTCTTATATTGAAACACGTTAGACTCTTTCACCTTGTTAATGCCCGTAACATGTTTGAATGTTTCAGTCATATCACCTCTCTCCCTCCTTTGCTGTAGGGTATACATATTGAGCTCCGTTAATCTGTCCTCATATGTTTTCTGATGCATTCCCTGCACCATTTTGGTTGCCCTTCTCTGGACTACCTCCATTTTGTTAATGTCCTTGTGCAGGTGTGGCCTCCAGTACTGTACGCAGTACTGCAGATGGAGCCTAACCAATGTCTTGTAAAGAGGGATTATTACCTCCTTCTTATGGCTTGTGATACCTCTACTAATACACCCCAACATCCCTCTAGCCTTACCTTCTGCTTTAATGGTCTGCTTGGATGATTTCAGGTCATCTGTGATGATGATGCCTAAGTCTCTTTCTTCCCTTGTGATTGCCAGCAACTCCCCTGCCAACCTATAGGTAGCTTCAGGGTTTCTCTTCCCCATGTGCATGATCTTGCACTTCTTTGCGTTAAACCCCAGTTGCCACTCTTCCGACCATTTTGCCAGTTTATCCAGCTCTCTTCTCATTCTGCTCACCCATCTGGATCATCTATTCCGTTGCAGATCCTGGTGTCATCTGCAAACAGGCAAACCTTACCCTCCAGTCCATCTGCAATGTCACTGATGAAGATATTGAAGAGGACTGGCCCCAGGACTGATCCCTGAGGTACTCTACTTGTGACTTGCATCTCTTCTGACTGTATACCGTTTACCACTGCACTCTGTTTTTGCCTTCCAGCCAGGTTGTCACCCAGCTGACCAACTTCTGACCCACCCTGAGCCTACTCAGCTTATTAATCAATCTTCTATGTGGAACAGTATCGGAAGCTTTGCTGAAGTCAAGGTAGGCGACATAAACTGCACCCTCTTGGTCCACCACCCTGGTTACCAAGTCGATGAAATCTATGAGATTAGTTTGACAGGACCTTCCTGTTGTAAACCCATGCAGTCTTGGATCCTGTGCTCCTATGGATTCCAGGTGTTGCACTATCCTTTCCTTAAGGAGGGCCTCCATAATCTTGCCCCACTGCTGAGGTAAGACTCACTGGTCTGTAGTTCTTTGCCTCCTCCCTGCTGCCACTCTTGTGGAGCGGGATCACATGAGCCCTTCTCCAGTCTTCTGGGACCTCTCCTGTGCTCAGAGACTCATTAAACAGTTCTGCTCATGGTGCAGGGACTGCATCAGAAAACATATGAGGACAGATTAACAGAGCTCAATATGTATACCCTAGAGCAAAGGAGGGAGAGAGGTGATATGATCGAAAAATTCAGACACTTTAAGGGCATTAACAAAGTGAGTCTAACATGTTTCAATATAAGAAAAATAGCAGGGCAAGATGACACAGCATGAGATTAGAAGGAGGCCGATTAAGAGGGTAATGTGAGCAAGTTCTTTTTCACAGAAAGGGTGGTGGATGCATGGAACAGCCTACCTCAGGAAGTGGTGGATATGAATACACTGCAGGTCTTCAAATAGGCATGGGATAGGCATAAGGGAGCAATACAGATGAGTATGAATAGATAGGCTATTGACAGAGCAAAGGCAGATGGCACATTCATAAGGTAGAAAAAGAAATGGGCAGACTGGATGGGCCTTGTGGTCCTTATTTGCCGTCGACTTCTATGTTTCTATGTATGGAGTCAGGAAGGACTCCAGATGCTGAGATCCTATCAGCCTGTTTGTCACAAATCAGTCGAAGAGTGTTCCTTGACTCCCATTGGGGTGGTTTCGTGTGGGCTCACTGATGAGCTGAGTAAGGCAGAGGGCTGCCAACAGTGGTTCTTACTGCTTGACAGTTTTACCGGACCAGTTCAGATTGAAGTCACCACATATAAGTATTTAATTTGAGGTGATTTTAGGGCTAATGCTATCAAGCAGATAGGAGAGCCCCTTGATACCCTGCTTTGGAGGGTTGTAAGTGCAGATGATGTGAAATTGTTTGGCATTCCCTAGTAGGAGGAGCCCATGAAGGAATTCACAGGTGGCAGAGGGGGGAGCTAAGTCATACTGGATTAGGAATATGCTAAGGTGACTTATGTAGTATATCAGAAGACCACCCCCACACTTTTTACCCAAGCAGCCGTGGCGCAGGAGGCTAAAGTTAGGGAGCGCGAGGGCTGAGTCAGGGGTGGTAGGTTTCAACTATGTTTTCGTGAGACAGAAAATATCAGGGTTATAGTGGTCAATCCATGCAATCAGTTCAGCATGATTGTGGATGACACTGCGAACACTGAGATGTGCAATTTTAAGACCCTTAGGAGAGGACCAGGAGGGGGTGTTAAATGTCTTTTGTGAGGTAGGTCCTGGGTTCAGTTCAACATCTCCAGCAAGGAGGATAAGGAGCGGAGAGAACCAGAGGTGGTGGCGCAGCCAGGTCCTCCCATACGGTATTTTATAAGGATGATATGAGCATTTGACCAGTCTAAATGCAATTGTCATAGAATTTGGTGGGACGCGTTAGAGGAGACGCATGTTACATAGAAACATAGAAACATAGAATTTGACGGCAGATGAGGACTGCTTGGCCCACCCAGTCTGCCCATTTCCCTACCTACTGGATAAGCTGCAGATCCTAGTTAACCAGCAGCCTACTTCTTTCTACCCCCACCCCCTAGAATTGCCTTATGACTATCCCATGCATGCTTGAATTCCACCACTGATTTTGACTCCACAACCTCCTCCGGAAGGCCATTCCATGCATCCACAACCCTCTCTGTGAAAAAATACTTCCTTAAATTACCTCTGAGCCCCCCCATCTTCAAATTGTGCCCTCTTGTTCTTGCACACCTCTTTTTTTGAAAGATGCTACCCTCTTGGACTTTGTTGATTCCTTGAGGTGCGAGAGTTTCTATCATGTCCCCCTCTCCCTTCTTTCCTCGAGGCTATACATATTAAGCTCCTTAAGTCTCTCTTCATATGTCCTCCGGTGCAGACCCTGCACCATTTAGTGCCCTCCTCTGGACAGCTTCCATCCTGTCTATGTCTTTTGAGATTGGGTCTCCAGAACTGCACACAGTACTCCAGATGGGGTCTCACCAGCTGTCTGTACAGAGGGATAATAACTTCCTGTTTTCTACTGGTGATGCCTCTCCCTATGCATCCCAGTATCCGCCCAGCCCTCCTTGCTGCCCTCTCACATTGCTTGCCCACCTTTAGGTCATCTGATATGACTACCCCCAGGTCCCTTTCCATTTTTGTTGTTGTTAGTATCTCACCCCCCATTGTGTACTCTTCCCTGGGTTTTGTTTCCCAGGTGCATTACCTTGCACTTCTTAGCATTGAATCTAAGCTGCCATACATTTGACCATTCCTCTAACCTTGCCAAGTCCCTTCTCATCCTTTCCACCCCACCTGTGCATCAACTCTGTTGCAGATCTTAGTGTCATCTGCAAAGAGACATCTTTTCCTTCAGTCCTTCTGCAAGTAAACATAAAGACATTGAGAGGACTAGTCTACTCTGAACCCTGCTGTACCCGCTAGTAACCTCCTTTCTTCTGAGTGGACTCCATTTACTATTACTCTCTGTGTCCTATTCTCCAGCCAATTCTTTACCCAGGGTGTCATCTTGGGACCCACTCCCAGGCTGGCTAACTATATATTAATCTTTTGTGTGGGACTGTGTCAAATGCCTTGCTAAAGTCTAGGTAGGCCATGTCCACAGCCCCTCCTGATCTACTACTTTGGTCACCCAGTCAAAGAAATCTATCAGATTAAGTCTGGCATGACCTTCCGCTGTGAATCCATGCTGCCTAGGGTCTTGTGCCCTCTGGCCTCTAGATACTCGACAATTCTTTCCTTTAGAAGTGATTCCATCATTTTCCCTATCACCGAGGTTAAACTAACAGGTCTATAGTTTCCTGCTTCTGCCTTGCTCCCACTTTTGTGAAGGGAATCACATCTGCCCTCCTCCAGTCCTCGGTACCACCCCATCCTTCCATGATTTGTTAAAGAAGGTAGTCAGTGGTGTCACTAGTTCTACCCTAGTTCTTTTAGAATTCTGGGATGAATCCCATCAGGCCCCATTGCTTTGTCCACCTTCAGTTTTAAGAGTTCTTTCAGAACCCTTTCTTCTGTAAATGGGCTGGTATCAACTTCTGTATCCAGAGTGTTACTACTGTTTGTTTTATGTACCTCCCCTCTTCCTTTGTAAATACTGAGCAAAAATATTTGTTTAGTATCTCTGCCTTTTCACATTCTCCTCTGCCCACCCTCCCCTCCCTTTATTAAGCCTCACTATCCCTCCCTTGGTCTTCCTTTGCTCCCTGATGTACCTATAAAAGGTTTTATTCCCTTCTTAACTGAGTTTGCTTGCCAGGAGGCTATAAGATTGGAATAAGAATAGTCATCAGTGTGGTGCATCCCCAGAGTGCCTATGTATGGTGGCAGATAGACAGTAGTGAAGTACAGGGACCACAGGGAACAGAATAGGCAGGTTAGGAAGAACATCCACCTCACTCCACAATGCATTCAAGACCTGTTATGCCAGAACACAAGTGTCCTACTCACCAGAAGATCAGAAAATCAGCCTCTTCAGGTCCCCCGTTGCCGGACTACCCAGGGTCAAAGATCATTTGCCTATTGTGCCCCCTACTGGCTTAATGCCCTTAGCACCTCTATTACCTCCTCTACCTCTCTAGGTACATTTAAATCTAGCCTATTCTCTCACCTTGCCACCTCCAACTCCTGTGACTGCCTTGATTAAATCCTTACCTGTTTCATTTCTCCACCCTGCCCATTTACTTGACAAAGGCTTGTTAGAGGATCCTTTTCTCTTGCTATGGTCTGCTCCTACCACCTTTTCTCTCACCTGCTCTATCTATTACACTTCCCTAACTTGACTTTTCCCCCTCCTCACTTGTTTTCTTATTGGTGAAAAGTGTTCATTTGGTAATTATCTGTCCTTGCACAAATGTCTTTGATACTTGACTGTCTATGTTTTCTTTTTTATTACCTCAACGTACTTTGTTGTGCCACTCAATGTAACCTTTTTGTTTGTACTTAATTTGGCGTGGAACCTTTGTAAAAGAGCCTTGGCTCAAAGGTAATAATTCCTAGAACAATAAACAAAAACAAAACAAACATTGCAGCTTTTTTAATAGCAGACGCTTCAGGAAGGAAGTATTCGGTAATGCCTAGTTAAGTGACAGGTCTGGATAAGGAGGAGTAGAAGCTGTAAATAGAGCCTAGTTAGGGTGGAGCTCAGGCAGTAAAATTGAAGTAGGCAAGGGCGGGACAATTTCTTATTGACAGCCTTTAAGATTTGTAAGATTTTAAAGTCAGGTGATGTGTCAGAAAGATAGATTCTTGCCCTTTGAGTAGTGCTGGTTTAGGAACCGTGCCCTCCAGTGGTAGAGATGTATAACTTGCAAATGGGAAAAAAGGGCATAAAAAGTTTAAAAACATATTCAGTTAAGGAATTCTAAGCAGTAAAATTCATTAATCAGCTATGCAGTAGCTAACTAACAGCAGAACAGTCATTGTATCCAGATGTGTTTATACCAACCAACCCTTTCTACCTGTCCCCCACTGTCTCCGTGCATATGACCTCTTTTGGAAATTTATTCTAGTGTATATAGTTTTTTGCAATGGGTAATGTATTTCTTGCATGTTTTTATTCATTGTCAGTGTATTTAAGTGGATTTGTGTTTTGTACTTGAATTTGATGTTTGAACTCTGTTTACTGTTGGAGATTACTGTTCATTGTATGTTCAGGCATGGCCGAAAACAGGTCTTGGATACCCAGCCTGAGTAAACAAGCAAATAAGAACTTGTTTTAATTCTTGCACATATGTTTACAACAGCCCATATTTGTTTTGTAATTGATGACTCAAGTGAATACAAATGTCCACCATAAGCAATTTTGAAAAATCCTTTTGGTAACTGTGTAAACAAAGTTCCTAGTTTGGATGGATTAGGATGGTGATAGTACATGTTTCTGAGGGTAAGCAGCACAGCCCCATTTTAAGATGCTTAATTTTAAATGGTGAGTGTGGCAATGAAACAGGAACTTTCCACAACTTCAAAACAACGCATCTCAGTTTAGGAAAGAAATACAGTGAAAAGAATATGGATCCATTGATGTTTTTGCATTGATATTTTGCTAAAAATGCTTATTACTCAAATTTACATGTTAAAATTCTTTGACAAATAACAAATACTGATGTAATGTTACTTCTGTGTACCATAGCTCATTTTCTACCCCCACCGCAAAGTAATGCGAGCATTATCATCACCATGTGGTGTGTGTGTGTCTGTCCGCTAGTTAGCTGAAACTGATGGTGCCATGTGTCTGGGTTCGTTTTTAATCAAATTGTTTTCAGACTTGGTACTAGCACACTCTGTGTGAATCACTTTTAAGGTATGATATACATTAACCTCTACCATGTGAGACCTGGGTAGAAAAGCTGAAAATTCAAATTGATGCTGATAATGGCTCATGCATTTTGCCAGACTGTTGTAAACCCAATTCAGTTTGAACTTGGAATAGTACTTCTGTAATGATTTTGCACAGCAAATGATAAAACAAGTAATTATACCTATTTTTCTTTTTTTTTCCCCCATAGGTATTTTAATTGCTTTTTCGTTTTCTTTCCGATCCTAACCCATGTGTCCCTGACACGCATGTGGAGGCATGTGCACGTCACACACTAAGGGATGCCCCACCCCACCCTACCAGTTGCTCTGTTACTGCTGACGCCTGCCATCAGACCTCCATCCGCTGACAGCGGAACTACAGACAGGCGACCCCCCCTCCCGGGAGGAGCTCCCCTCCTGTCAACCCGAGGTCTTATGAGCCTGGGTCGCCGGAGTAGCCTGAGGTAAGGCAAAGATGCCTCAGACCTTAGCGCCACCGGCCTGCCCTATTTTACATATTTTTCTTCATGAGTTTTCAACTAATTATTTTAGTTTGAGAGAAACAAAAACTTCCCTTTTAAACATTTATGTGGGAACCTGGGGGTCAAAATTAAGTTTTGCAGCCACTAGCTCCACAGACTTTTCTACTGGCCCAGCTGGTGTACTTATTGAATTATTATCTTCTCTATAACAATCACGCAGGGCTACTTAAGTTTGTTTTTTTTGCTAGCCTAATACAGAATCTGCCAGCATTTGGCTATTGGGCCAGTGCCAATTTTGACCCCTAGGGAACCCTGTTATGGCATCCATTTTGTAGGCATGAACTGAGGTGTGATGGTGGCACTTGCTCTTTTGTTCTGATGTACAGTGAGGTTGGTGAGAATTAATTGCACATGCTGAAAGGGTTCTTATTTAAGCAGTAAGGTATGAGGGGGTGTGGGTTATCAGGGCATTTACCACGGCTGGAGTGGTTTGCCCACAAGGTGCAGCCGAGTGGATAAATCCTCGCCAGCCGTGGTAAATCCCCTGATAACCCACATCCTCCGAATGGCTTACTGCGATTATACCAAGGTTCATTTTACTATGATAAAATACAAATATTAAAGAGGTTGCTTTGTTTTTTTATTTTTATTGTATTTATTCCTGTGCTGCAGATGATTCATTGGATTGTTTAATCAACAGCCAGTGATTATCAGCGGATTTACACCGGTGGTAAACTGAGAGTCTGATGATTTCATTGGCTGTTCACTTATGTCCATGGTATAATACATGATAAAGGAAACATTGAATTCCTCTAAAAAAAAAACAGAGCTGGGTGTCTCTCTCCCCTTCCCCCCTTTCTTTTCATAACAGATCAGCATGATGCCCATCAGCACAAATAATTTGTTCTTACCACCAGCCTTGTTGAACAGATATTTTGTCTATTAACAATCCAGTTACTCAACCACCATATCGGCTCTTAAAATAGTCACTTCTATAAAGACAAAAGAATTATTTTAACCTGGTATAATATTTCTTACATGCCAGTGCTTTTCACCGTATTTTTTAAACTCCTGTGTGCTACACTTCAAAATTCTTCGCAACATATTAAGATTTTGCAGCAGTATTTTCTAATGTGCAAGTGTGTGTGTATTTGTTTTTAGGTCAGATGTTTACATTACCCTTTTCACAGTTTCAGAACTTTAACTGCCTATTTTTGACTAGTTTTGCACACCATTGAAAAAACATGTAATTTTCTATGCTGCGATAAGAAAACTGGCATGAGTGATACCTGGTCCCCACGTTCGTTCATAGCTCATGCCTGCATTGTGCCCTGGAATGCTGTGATGATTTGAACAGTTTTATGCACTACAATTTTGCCTTGTGCCCGCTGATCTTCCATCTGCCAGATCTTTTTATCCACATAAGATATTGATTGCCTAGATCTTGGATCCAGCTGAAACATGAATGAATTGTTAGTTTTCAGGGTTAGTTTGCTGTTCTATTGTGTTTTATTTTAATTGAGATTTTTCCCCTCCATTTCCAGAAACCAGGAACTGTGGTTCCAGCAGTATGTACCGGTTTCTTATTGGTTCCCTCTGAATTATTTTTCCTCCCTCCTTGTGTGAAGTTACTCAGCTTTTAACTGATTCTTGTAATGTGTATACTATTTGGGCTACACATATTGTTTTTATTCCTCCTCATTGCCCGAGAATGTAGAGGAGTTTTTGTTTGTGTTTGTTACAACATTTGATATTCACTATTTGGATTTTATTTACACTTGTCATGCTTTGTATTGTTATAATTTTTTTTTTCTAACCATTCAGTTTTTTCCTGTAATTGACTGCTGCAGAATTTCTTGCAATTAGATAATCAAATGGCATGAGGGCACAGCACAGTTCACAAGATTGTTCAAATCATTGCAACTATCCTAGAAACCACACATGCACAGGTTATGCGCACAGGTGTGACCCAGATAGAATATTAAAATTAAAAGAAACTCAGTTGTGAGGTTAATAACTTTTTTTTTAACCTACATAATATTTCTCCCCTTGTCTTCCGGTGTACCATACTTCTTCAGTCCATGCACAATCTCATATACCTATGCCATCTGGAGTAATTTCATCTGTACTCTAGCTACCCACTACTGCTAGTGGGGAGGATATGGAACCCGTAAGCTGTGGTACCAGAACAGGGCAGATGAGCCCAGTGGCATAATCATTCGTCTGTGCTTTGTATGGCACCATGTTGATCACTGGGGCTTGTCTTCCTCCCAGTATCCCAACAGTATGGTTTTGGCCCAAGTAGAAAACCTGCTGTCCAACGCATCCACCACTCTGATGGTACATGGTGGCTAGACACCATTGCATAATTCATCAGGGTCCTGCATTTTGTTTTGTTTTTCAGTTAGAATTTTATTGAATTTTTCTACAAATGCATCATCACATAAGGAATGTTCAACTATATAATCACTTATTTCATACAACCAATATGTATAATACAGTTTTACAATAAACTTGTTGTTTAGATTCAGTATACCATTCTTAACTACATACACAACTCCAGAAATTACCCCCAGTTAGCATTAAAAGTTTCACTTTGATTGAGAGCATACTATCTTATTCTCTCATTGTTTGCCCAGTTAGCCAGGGAATCTAGCCATTGCTTAAATGTAGGGATTTGGGGATCTTTCCAGCTTCTTAACAACAGCCTTTTAAATGCAAGGGCCACATAAAGTAGCCATAGTTTCTTTTGTTTCTGAATATCATGGCTATCAGAAAGATCTCCTAGAACAAAGACTAGAGAGAAAGGTATAGGAGAATCAAAAATGTTGACAGATTGTATGTATTTGTTCCATACATTCAAGACTCCATTGCATTGCCAGAATAAATGACCCAGGCCTGCATTTGCAGCTCCACATCTCCAGCAAAGGTCATTTTGACTGAGACCTTACTTACGTAACTGCTTAGGGAAGTAGTAAAAATAGTGTAATATTTTAAATTGAATAATTCTCCCTTGAGTTTCCCTACAGCATTTGATTGCATTATTCCAAGTCCTATCCCAGGTTGTATCAGAGATTTGTATCTGTAAATCAAAGTCCCATTTTGTTTTAGCTGAATTTGTTTGAGAAGGATCAGTTTCATTTATGTTTTTGTAAATAAGGCTGAAAGCTTTAGGCAGGAAGGCTATTTTGAAGAAATCTTCCCATGCTGAACACATTCCAATAGTATAATCCTCTTCTAGAAAATTCACTTTCAAAAAGTCCCTTAGCTGTAAGTAGAAACCAGTCATATTTACTTAAGTTAAATTTTTGTTTTAAATTTTCAAAAGAGAGCAGACGATTGTGGCAGTCTAACATATCACCTACATGTTTTATACCTTTAGCCAGCCATCCATTGTGGGAAATTGTTTTACCTTCTGACGTTAGAAATTTGTTTTGCCATAGAGGCATGAACTTGAGAGGAGCATATGCCACCTTTTTGAGTTGATTACATTTCTACGTCATTACTGCTATTTGAAGAGTCGGGTGGTTTCTTAATTTTGCAAAATTTTGTTTAAAAAAAAAATAGATCTTATAAGGCTAAGGGAGAAACTAGGTTTTCCTCTATTTTGAGCCATAGTGGCGCCAATTTATTTTTATTAGAGCTAAACCATAGAGCAGTTTGTTTGAGTCTGAAAGCCCAGAAATAACTCTGTCACCAAGGGAGGGCAAAACCTCCCTTCAGCACTGGAGCCCTTAATTTATTTTTAGCTAACCATGGCGGCCTTCCTTCCCATAAAAAATTGGAGCTAGAGCTTTCAATTCTATTGAACCAATCAGAGAAAATCTTAGCAGGAAAATTGTTCATAAAATAAAAGAATTTCGGTGCAATAATCATTTTTATTACATTAATTTTCCCCCAGAGGGATAAGTGCAACTTCAACCATTTGTCCAAATCTGACTTTTATATCAGCATTTTGGAGCAACTGGATTCTTTCTCCCAACTAAGGGCCAAGTATTCCTGCCCAAACAGATCTGTTCTCCTGGGCCAGCAGGTGGCAGTTGTGTGTTTATAGGAGCCACTTGATCTCCCTGCTGGGTGGGACAAATTGGGCAGCAAGGTGGCCTATGGCCACACTGCAGTTGTACTGGTTGAAATTATTATTGCTTCCTCAGTAGCTCACCCTATCAAGCAAATTTTTATAAAGTTTTTCAGAGATATCACAGGTGCTTTGTCACTTTTGAAAAACATATTTAGAGACAGTTCTGTTTATATTTTTAGGAGTTTTACCAGTTAGCAAATTTTAAATAAATGAATATATATATATATATATATATATATATATATATATATATATGTGTATACACACATAGATTTATTTGAAGCTGGATGATAGGGTGAAATCACTGTGGGAGAAAGCCTCCTTTTACAGGAGCAAGACGAGACACAAAATCTACAGTACCACAAAACAGGAACAGTGCATAACAGAGGACATCAAAAAGTACAGACTTCAGTACACAAAGTATGAACCTAGAGAGTTTGAATGTACATGTTGCCTTAGTTTAGACTTGAAAGTAAAGTAGAGCTTAATTTTTCTCAAGTCCTAACGAGATCATTACAACTTTTTGCAGCTATTTATGTAAAAATTGTTCTGCCCAAATTAATTTTTAACAGTTAAACTTTCAAGAAGTGTTTTTTTTTTTTTTATGTTTTACTGCTGTAGTGCTAACATATGTCTTACAGGGCATTAACATACAAGACAGATATAGATTTATAGATTGTTTGTAATTATCTTTCTGTTGTTCGTCATTGCTACTAAGTGGAAACATGCTTGCCCCTAGAATTCAGCTGCTTATTTCTTTGCTGAAGACATCATTCTCCTCATGATGCCATAGTTTATGGTGTTGCTGTGGAAATGAGGGTGATGTCATAAATGGAAGATTGTGGCCTCAGCAAAGAATTAAACACGAGTAGATAAACTGTAGAGGACGAGGATAATGTTTCCAAGTAAATTAACCTAGTAATGAAAAATTAAAGGAAAATAAAATATGGAAATGTATTAAATATATGCAAAATCATGTCTAATTATTGTGCTTTTCAAAGTTTTCCCAAATGTGACAAGCTAACTTTATAGTACATAATTCAATAATACAGCTCTTTTTTTTTCTTTTTGTTAAATGGCTAATTTTGATTACATGTGTAGGCAGCTCCTTAACATATGTTGCATGTCTCAGAGTTGTCGGAGGCTTTTTTCTTTTTTAGCTTTTTCCTCCTGTGGCCCCGGTCGGGTCCTTCTCCTGTCCTCCTCCTCCAGCCGCCGTCTCCCCACTCCGATTTGTCGTAGGCTTTTAAAAGGGGAACATTCACAGGGAAGACATAAATAATGGGAGGTCCCAATTAGCAAAATTGCCTGGTTAGATCTTTTACTCACTTGGCTGTATTTTAAACAGTTTATGTGGTGGATCATACAGTTGTCCCCTTCCACCTGATTCTGATGTAAATAATATCCCATATGCCGCAGCAAGTTACTCTGCCATAAGTGACACCAAAAGACTGCAGTGCAAGGGCAGTGTCAGGGAGAGCAGTACATGCAGAAATATTTTGGGTGCATCTATGATATTTGTTACATCTGGACAGGAGGGGTAGTCATTGGATCAACCCGACAAACTTAAAAAAAAAAGATGGATATTTCCCACGGTGAGTTTGCTAATCATGACCTTGTGGTTGCACTACATTTTATTTCTGTTTCTGGAGCATTCTTTTTCAGCTGCTGTTGTCACAGGTGTTCAGTTTATTTTTGAGTTTACTAAGACTGTTCTTTGTTTTCTAGTAGACAGTTACACTGTGCTTGTCTCAGAGATAATTGCTGTCCGAGAAGCAGAAGTTGATGAACATAAGGATGATGGAAAATGGCAGAAGATGTCAAAGCCTGTAGCCTTTACAGGTAATGTTCCAGGATTCTTGCTACTTTGACATAACATTAAGGTTCTACATTCCTCTAATAAACACTGGCATTAGACTAACTTAGAACTGGAATTTTTAGTTTTCATAATTTGAATGAAATGGGGCATTACATGATGCCGTACATATTGTGTGTTTAGGGTGGGGTACATAACTACTTAGAGAGCACTTAATCTTCACATACTGTATATAGTATCCATTTCCTTGTCACCAGTACACTTCATGTCTATGACTCCTGGGGAGGGATACACACATTTGTTTTAGTTTAGTTTTACTGTCAATATTAGTTCCCTCAGTTTTCTCAGTGCAGCAAGTGTGAACAACTTTAAAAAGTTACATAAAAACACAAAGTGAAGGCAATGCACAAGAAACTAATCTTGCTGTACCAGTTCTAAGAAGGTTTTGAATATAAGTGAAGGTGCCTGGTATATTGGAACTAAGTCTATGGTGTTTGGATCCCAGAACTTGCTAACTCATTCAGCTGATCCACTTCCAGTCATAACATCAAATGGCAACACTGTTGAGCAGATCAACATATTCAGATATCTAGGAATCTGGTTTCATGAATCACTTGTACAGTGAGTCCACATTGATCACATCGTAACAACCGTATGGCCCAAGCTCAACTTTGTGTACCGGTCTAAATGCTGCTTCCATGCTAACGAGGAAGCAGGTGGTCTTCCGCTTCCTGCTCCCTTCAGTTGACTATGGAGACATAGTATATGGTTAGGGTTTGTTGTCGATGGAAAACAATGGTTTTCCAAATCCTGTTGTAGGACAGTTCAAAGGTCAAAAAAGTTGTACTATCGTTCTGACGTCACATCGATAGTACAAGAACTTTTGCCCCTTGAGCTCCTACCTGATTGGTGGAAACAGGCACTGATTTAAAAAATGCGTTCTAAAATGGCGCATTCACTTAGCAAGCGGTCGGGTGAGCAGACAGTTTGGACACGGACTGCCATAATTGGCTCCGTGTATCCAAACTCTCAATTTGCAGTTTTTTTTTTTTTAAATCTCTGGCACAGTTACTCGAAAGTAGAGCAGGACCGCTGTATTCGGGGACGTGATCAGAACAGCATAACTGCAGTGAAGACGACCAGTATCTTGGGGGACTCGAGCGAGGACCAGTGCAGGAGTATCAACGCAAGGTATGAACCTTGTCCAATTTGGGGGAAACCATATACTATAAAAAGTAGTGGATAGCTCACTATCCACAACTAAGTCTGTGTTTCCATCTCGGGAGTTGATGATGCCATGGAGACCTCTCGAGCTTCACTCTCGTGGTCTCTATGACATCATCAACTCCCTCGATGGAAACACAACCTTGTTGTGGATAGTGAGCTATCTACTATTCTATGTATCATATACCACTGTGCAAACAAAACCACTCTGCTGCCCCTGGATTGTTTGTACAGGTTGTGAAGGTTCATCCTCTCCTGTTGATGATATATACCCACCATCATTGCCTGCTGCATGACTAGCTTAACTGGCAAAGTCCCTCAAGCAGGCATGACTACCACTGGTTTTTTTTTTGTTGTTGTACAGCTGTGTACAGAGAAAAGCCCCCAATTATCTTGTAGCCCTCCTCACATAGTCAGGCAGTGCCTGCTCACTCTGTCCACCAGCAGCACTTATCCTCTTAATTCCGAGGATGAAGCATGAATTTCGTAGAAAAGCCTTTGCATTTTCAGCACCAGTCACCTAGGGACAAATTCCTTTTCCAGCTGAGGAATGCTTTTAGCTTGCAAGTGTTCAAGTCAGTCTTTTCAGCCAGCTTAAAACTCTCAGTATTTGTTTTGGTCCATAATCTCCATCTACCTGACCATGATAATGTTGCATACCAATGCTCATACTCTTTGTTTGCAGTGACCCCACTTTGTTAGCTTGTTTTGATTACTGTCTGGATGTACTTGCCTTTACAGTTCTTTTCTGTTGTATATACAGTATTTTAGCTTGTATGTATTAGCCTGTTGTGCTAGACTGTGTTAACCTATTGATTGCTATCTTCCTGGGACCTCCTGAAAAGCGAGATGCTGCATCTCAAGATGTTAGCCTAGTTGGAGTAGTTTAAAATAGTAAATCAATATTTAGATATATATAGGGACCTCTTGCTTCTTCCAATGTGGATGTCATTTGGAGAAAGGTCTTTTCCTTTCTGGCTGCTAATATGTGGATTCTGATTCCTGTTAACTTACATGCTGGCTCTCCTCAGTGGCTCTCACAAAGCTGGTTTTAAACATTGTATTAAAACTTTTTTTTTTTACTAAACTTGTATAATTTTTGATTACTGCTCTCCTATCTACTATCAAGTCTCAACCACCCTCCTGGCTAGGCTATCGGTAGCTTACAATAGCGCATGCTGCTTTGCCCTATCAACCCCCTACTCCACCCATCCACTGAGACCTGTATCGCTCACTTGGTTGACTACCCTTACAGGGTCGCTTCGACTACTCACTCGGCTGACCTCTGGACGCCACCCTTAGATGTGGTGTCACTTCCTGTCTTGCCGCCGTCTTCAACACCAGAACCCCGACCAGGTTCCTGCGTTCCAGTGCTACTCCTGCCCTTGAGGTACCTAGAATCTCACCAAATATGGGTGGGAAAGCCCTCTCCGTAGTGGTCACCTCCCTATGGAACAGGTTGCCTGTACTCCTGCATATCTGCAGCACCCACCAAACTTTTAAGCTAAACGTCCGATACTGGCTTCTGGACAAAGTTAAATGCAACTCTTCACTCGCTAATTACCTCACCCACTAGTCTGCCTTTCCAGTTTCTATTTTGCTACCTCTCTCTCCTACTATAGTTGCCCATATCATTATGGCATGGCATCTCTGCACCTGCCCACCTATAACTTGTATTGTATATATATATCTGCATTTTTACTTGCCTATTTTGCTCTTGTTATTGTACCTTGTATTCAACACTGTATATTTGTTGCTTTGTTTGCTATTTCTCATTGTAACCTTGTCACTGCCTCATTGTATTGTTCACTCTTGTGGCTCGGTCGTGCCTGTAAATGTCCGCTGGACCAGTGCACCCTACCGGTTATCAAAGTCAAAATAAATAAGTGTGTCTAAAGTGTAGGATATAGACTTGTTGCAAATTCCCATTCTATCTGTATTTTGTCATGGATTGTGCTTTATCTACTTTGTGTATGTGTTTTATATTTATTGACCTGAGTCACCTTTGAAAATGGGCACTTGTTGCTCAAGGGCTGTCCTGAATAACAAGCATACTAACAAATCAGTGGGTGGCAGATGTTGGTTAGGATGTATGCAGAATTTATGAGAGCAGGATTGGGAGATGATTTTCTTGAATATTAGAAGTTAGGGATTATCAACGTCAAACAGATTTTATTGAAGTACATGTCTGTGAATAACCAAAGGTGAGAACTTCAGTGACTCATTCTTCATGAAGAAAATATACATCTGCTAATGCCTTATGACCAAGGGAAAATCATACCAGTATGCCAATTTTTTTTTTTTTTTTTAAACCGCTAGCTATGTCAGAAAAACTGCAAGAAATGTGCTGGAGAACAAATAAATTGGGTTGGGTTGAAATCATGGACAAATGAGTTAATCACTAATCGGCTTTATCCAACCAAATGCAAGAAAACAGAAAATGCATAATATTATTAAGTAAACATTTTACAACAAGTATATTACTTCCAAAAAGAAGTCCGCAAGACAGTACGTTGTGGCTATGCAAAAGTTTATCATTGCTTTGAAATGCTGCAGCAAGTGAGGTATGAATGCTGCAACAATTCCATTGTCTTTAGTAGTAACTTGATCCGGTTACCTTGCAGTACCTTAAGGAACAGACTGTAGAAGTCAAAAGTGATGACTACTCCTGGCTTCAGACCTGTCTCTAGGAAAATGTATAGCTGAAGGAGATGAACCAATGAAATTCAAATGTACAGGAAGATTTTTAGAGAGTCTGCGTTTCCTTTTCATTCCCCAAAAAGATCCATTTAAACTATGTAACAGTTGGAAATAGTGTAACACAACATTGCAAGAACAAAATAGGGAAGACTGTTAATTGCATCTGGGTTTTAAAGAAGATGGAAGAGCAATAAGGTAAAGGGAGAAGGAGAAAGAACAATTACTAATTGTTTAAATAATCTTCATACATTGTTAAGCACTGGAGCAAACTATATTCTGCACTTGGAAGGAACTTACAAATCTGTTGATCAGCAACAGACCAAAGAATGTGGGAATGCAGTATCCCAGGTGAAAGTTGAATGGCTTTAAGGTGTAAAAAAACAGCCCTGAAAAATATTTATCTATTGAAATTATTGATCCAAGCAAACATACTTGGGTGTCCTTATTGTGCTAAAACCTATATCTGTGCACAGATACTCAAGCAGTGCTCTGACTGTAAAATCACTATGTTTGGGTCAACTGTCACAGGGGTCATATATGATGATCTACAGGATCTCTATAAATGTTTGGCAATTTCCAAGCTATCAAGTTTTCTATAATTTCTATAGTGAACGCAAGTAATTGGTGTCAGTATCTGAATTATTGTTGTGTTTTTTTTTTTTTTTAAAGAAAGGTCGAATCATTCTGTAAATTATAGAAAAGGTCTGTGTTAAATTGCAAGAGCTTACCAAACAGTAATTGAATAAGAAATATTCACCTAGCCTCAAACATTAAAATGTCCATCCTCAGATATTTCAAAACAACTTGCATCCTGAGGGAATATTGGGATCAAACATTCTATGTTAAAGTTGGCCTGCCGGTGCAGGAGCAGCACTACTGCCTGCTAAACTGATGATGTGGGTTCGAGAATGAGCCTGGGTCGTCAGATGTCCAGCTGGGGGGAGGAGGGTTGAGAGTCCTAGCAGACGCTCTGCTTTGGGGGTAAGTGGGTGGATCCTGCATCCTGGTGTTATACCGCCACTGTTTGACCACAGATGGAGGTACATCGGGGCAGTGTAAGTGGAGGGTGCTGCAGCATGGCTATTGGTGGGTGTGTCAGGTGTGCCAGAGCCTGCTGATATCACCACACTCCTGGGGGGAGGGGTTAAATAAAAGGGTGACAACATTGGAGGATGACACCTACACATGCTTACCACATCCAGTCCAGGCCCCTGCGACCAGCCTCCAGGGATACTCTCAACCACACCTCCACCGTGGGTGGCCAGATAGCAAGGGGAACAGCAAACCTGGGGAGCCAAAGGGCGACCACAGCCTTGAGGTGTAGAGGGGCAGCACAGCGTACCACGCGTGGGGCTGGTAGGGGTCCCGTGGAGACTGGTTGGCATGATCACAGATTGTGTCATTGGTGGTAGGTTGAAGGAGGTCGGAGACCAGCGGAAAAAATTCTGTGTTGCCCTCCCGTGATGATAATCCAGTAAATGTTCATGTAAGACAGAGTCAAAGTGGCCAGCATGGTGGCGCTGATGGTTGAAGCACTGGACATTACACCTCATGCCACACTGGCGACCCAGGTTCGGGATCGGACTCTGGCTGCGGGGGGTCGGTAGGGGAGGGAAGGGACTGAGCATCCGTAGGACTGCTCTCCCTTGCCGGGGAGGGATTTGGGGCTAGTGTCGCTCCTGTGTGGCTCCTGGTGATGGCCGGGGGCAGTGCCGGAACATGCAGCACTCAGTGAATGCAGTGGGTAGAGCATTGGCGGGTGTCGGCATGTTGCACCACTGACACCGTTGCATATCCATGCTCCGAGGGAGAAAACATCCACGGAAAATCCCTGAAGGGACTGGGAGGCGACAAGGGCTCAAGGATCTGGCCGCAGATCCCCAGTGCCGGACCGCTGCTCCGATAGTCCCCAGGCACCACCTACAGGACGGACCCTTCTAACTTCAGAAAGATGCCGCCAAGTTAGGTGAGATGGTCCCTCCTTAGGGGGTGATCTGGGGGACTGGAATGTCCTGATAGGAGGGGTCCATCGGTGGTGGGGTCTTGGTGGGGAATAGCAGGCCTCAGATTGAGTGAGCACCTCCAAGAGATGCCGAAGTCTAAATAAAGTCTACAAAAATAAAAACTATTGTAACCCCAAGGGGCGCTATCCTAAGGGCTACTACCCCTGCCTGCCCTAACTGTAGCAGGATCAGGGGCCCAGATCCGTTGGTGGGTGCCTCCACCCAGAGGTCGGGGTTAGAACAGTCAAGAGTTGACTCGGTCACAGCCCTTTGGGTTGCTGCAACCCCCTTTTCTTCCCACTAGTGACCCACGCAGTTCAATTTCCGTGTCCTTACCATACACACTTACCCCTCAGCTCGAACCAGTCAGCTCACTCCGGGACCCCCTGGAAAGTAAGGTACAGTTACGCCACATTCACTGTGCAGTATTTCACATTAATACACAGGCTAGCCAGAGTACTTTTGCAAACAAGCAATCTGATTTGTTTGAGGGGGAAATAACAAGGGCTGGGGGAAATCAGGTTGATTAGCTTACCACTAGAGTATATGGGAATCTACCTAGGGCTCTGTGCACAGGCCTAACCTACTACTTACCGTCTATGGGTACTCAAGCCCTAATGGCTAGTTTCTTGATGCAGCTGGTTGGGGCCCTGAAACAAATGAGCTTTTAATTCCTGAGCAGATCAGATGGAGCCAGGAAGCTCAATTTGGGCAGTCAGCAGTACAACCAAGCGATTATTGCATTTGTTTATAAGCTTTAACAGGGAGCTACCCTGATCCAGTACTCACAACCCCAGCAGAGAACCACTATCTCACCACTCGGAGGGCTGATCCTGAACTTCAGCGGCCTCCTCACACATTTATATGGAGACAACAGAGGGGTACCATACCAGACAGCTGCTTCCAAGACCCAACCGAACTCACAGCAAATATGGGCGTTTCACTGCAGCTTCAGAACATCCTGACAGACCGAGTGCGATTCAGCAGATTCTCCAGTCCTCTTCAGGTGAAGCCTGGTAGATAGCTGTGCTTGGCACACAGCCTCCTCCGACCACAAGCCTACGGATTTGATTTGTGGGCGCTGGCAGTAAGCAGCCACCTCGGGCTGCAGCGCTTCTCCGCCGAACTCAACAGCGCAGAAGCCTGAGCTCCCTTCTCCTTCACAGTCACAACGCCTGTCTCTAGCAGCACGGGGCAATCCTTACAGCTTGGGCGCTACCCGATCTCATTGGCTGGTTACGCATGCCAGTCACTTATTCTAGCCTTCAGTGGTGCGAAAAGGTGCCATGACCCATAATGCCACATCCAGGAATTACAAGCGGTGCCCCCCATTGGTCATCTGGCTCCATCCAGAGTCCTGATTCCGGGTTGGTCACCTCCACTTTACTTCCATTGCCCCCTAACTACCATTGGACCCCTTTTTACATGGTCCGGGTCCAATATAGAGGAGCACACCACACAGTCCCAGCTGCAATAAAAAGGCGTTAGGCAAACTGCAATTTCACCAACACTATACATGTTTCTATAGGAAACCACTACGCCTTTCAGATGGGTTCCCTTAGCACCCCTAGCGATTGCAGAAATGGAGCAGTCAAACAGCAGTCCAGGGCGGGATTCGAACAGAGAAGCCCAGTCCTCTATTTGAACCACTAACGCCTGCAAGCAGGCAGCTCTTAAGAAGACAGTACTGGAGGCTTTAAAAGCACTCACAACCCCCACATTTAGCGGCCTTATGCCGAACACCAACCAGGCATGGAGCATTTAAACAGGCCCCGGGAAGGCTTCTAGGAACCCCCATTTGTAAGGGGGTTACACCATATTTTAAAATAAGAACAGACAAATCCCGAGGATAAAATTTGGGGGCCTTACACATTTTTCTTTTTAAATACACTTACTGAAGTCAGTTGTAAATCTAGTTTAAAAAGTTGATTGTTACAAAGTTGTTAATCAAACATGCATGAGACCCACACCCCAGGAGAGCTGAGTTGGAAGAATTATTTTGTAAGTCTAAGTCTTTGTTTATAAAAGAAGTACCTGTCTTTACAACAAATATCTGTCACTAGTTATATACACAGCACCACAAAAAAAGGATGGCTTTGGTTTATGTTTGTAAAGATATAATAAGGACAACATTGCTTCCAATGGCAAAGCACTGGGCTTTCCGAGACCAGAAAGGAACACTGCTGTGCAAGTGCATCACACTTGCACATTTTTGAACTCTATACATGCGTGATTTTCTTGGTTTTGATCATGCTGGACCCAGCCATGGCAGTGAAAAATAAGCTTCTTTTAATAAAACCACAGTTTTTAGTGATAGAATCACTCCCCCTTTTTTGTGTAGAAATGTTTTTATTGAGCCAAAAGTAAGGCTGAAGTAACAAAGCTTTGTGGAAACAGTACCAGTGTTTTGTGATCGATTCAACTTTGTTTCCTCATCCTTCTATTCTTATTAAATAAGCATGTTTACTTGGTCTTTTAGACAGACTCCTTCCAGTGTTTTTCCCCTACAGAGAGACTGCAAGGCCACACTGGGATTCGCTGCATAAATTGTTCTTTTGCCATACTGGCTTATAATAGCTGTAAAAACTTCCTCTGGAATGACTGTAGGCGTCTGCAGTAAGCGGGTACATCTTGAAAAAGGGTCTGTGACCTAATGATGAAACAAACCATCTTTACGTGTATAAAAATAAACTTTACTACTACTACTACATAACATCTGCTAGCAAACCGCCAAGTCCCAGAAATAGAAATACTACCACAACCTGCAAAGTGACAACCTTAGAAACCCACATCGCTTTTGGGCCTCCATCGGTTCCTTGCTTAATCCACGGACTTACAGCCCTGTCATCCATCTTAGCTCCCCCTCAGGCCCTTTGACTGATCCCTCAGAAGTTGCCCAGGCCTTCAACATAAAATGTATGTACCTTGCTGCCCACCTCAGAAAACTACCTACCCATCAACCACCTAGGCCTGGACCTAGTCCTGGTGGCCAGCCCAACTACTCCTCTCCCTCTGCCCCCCATCCTTTTTATTTCAGGGCCATCTCCCACAGGGGACACTATCACACTTATTAAGAGTCTCCCCAGCAGGGAGATGGTCTCTTCACTTCATTTCTCAAGCTCATTTCCCCACCATCTCTGAACCCCTCACCTTTATATTCAACTTTGCACTGACCACATCAACCATGCCCGACTCCTGGAAGAATGCCAAGCTGGTACCGATATTTAAGGTTGGGGACCCTCTATTCCAGGCAACTATGGGCAATTTCCATACTCCCCACCTAAGCAAATTCCTGGAAAATTGTCCACGACCAGCTCTCCAAACATTTTTTTTGTTGTTGTTGTTACTTTTTCCCCACGTCCAGGCATCCTCTTTCAGGCTCCGGCCGCCGTCCCAAGAACTCCGCTCCACTTCGGGCCCCAGCATTTACCCCGTGGCTTGTCCCGTGCAGCGAGATGGTGGAGAGCCCCATACTCAGCCACCAGACCAGGATTCAGTATTGCTGCATGCCCTTGGAACTGGCGGAGTCCTCCATGGAGGCAGCCATCCTGCCACCGCGACTGGTGCCCTGTTTTCCCTGTTCTATCCCCCTTGGTGTGTGAGGTGTGCAATGACACCAGTGGACAGGGGCATGCATGCTGCTGCACATATCCCTTCCTGGCGTCGGCCCCAGCATGACCCCGTAGACTACCTGTGCACTGTGATGCCTCCAGCCACCACCAGGGGCCACCAGCACACAGATGGTAGTGCACGCCCCACCCTGGAGAAGGAGAGCAGTCCTCCAGACGCTCAGTCCCTCCCATGCTAATCCCCGATGACCCAGGCTCGTTCCTGATCCCAGGTCGCCAGTGTGGAGCGAGGTGTGGCATCCAGCACCTCAACCCTCGGTGCCAATGGGCTGGCCAGCTCTCCAAACATATTGGGAAATATAACTTGCTGTGCCCTCAACAACACGGGTTCCGTAAACACCACAGCACCTCATCAGCCTTGGCCCACTTTACTAACCATGTCCTGTGGACTTGGGGAAAGCCACAGGTGCAGTATCTGTGGACTTGACAAAGGCCTTCCGACCTTGTTGCCTACTCCCTTCTCTGTGACAAAATCCTTCACCTTAGCTGCTCAACTGAGACCTCCTTGTGGTTCTGGAGCTATCTCACTGGCTGATCCCAAACTGTGAACATTGGTTCAGCCTCTTCCCCTGCCTTGCATGTTTCCACGGCGGTCCCTCAGGGACCCATCCTGGGCCCCCTGCTGTTTTCCATATTTATAAACTCCCTTCCTGCCGAAAGCCTCTCCTGTGAACCACCACTGTAGTGACAATTCCCTAACGAATGTATCCTCCAAACTATCACAAAGTGACGGTGCAGCCGTGCAATTGGTTTCTGTCCAACAGGCTTCTGGTAAATGAGGAAAAAAAAAAAAAACCACTAAAGCAATGCTCCTCTGGTCCAAACCATACCTTTCTAACATCTCCAAATCTAATTCCTCCCTCTCAGTGCTCACACCCGAAGGCTCTGCCCTGCAGAATGTTCCCTGCTTTAAACACTTGGGTGTAACCCTTGATCTCTCCCTTTCATTACGGAACACATGATCATCATCATAGTACTTAGGGTAAACCAGAAACTTGGGGCTGCCTATCGGCTAAAATACTACCTGGCCACTGAGGTGCGCCTAGCCATTGCCCAAGGCAGCCTTCTCCCCATAATAGATTACTGCTCCTCCATTTACTCCCACATGTCCTCTGCCCTTCACTCCAGACTTAACTCATTCTGTAACAGCATCTGTTGGTTCATGCTCCTGTCACTCTACTCCACATCACTGCGACTTATACCTGTCACTAGGGTGGCTTCCACTACAAGGTCCATACAACTATGCTCTTGGCTGCATCATGGATAACACCCTTAGAGGTGGTGAATTGTCACCGTATTCATCCCTCCTAAAGGCCAGAGTAGTGCCCAGGTGTCTCCGAAAGTCCTCTGTCCCCCCATTGCAAGTCCTAGAATCTCCACCGTCATGTGCAGTAAAGCCCTGTCGCTGCCCCCACACTGTGGAACAAAATCCCCGTGTCTCTTCACTGGACTGACTCTCACTGCATCTTCAAAACCCATCTCAAAGCCTGATTGTTGACTGTAGCCAAATACAGAGACACTGGTTTACTGTGATTGAGAAAGGGCAAATTCCATTTTGCACATTGGAAAAACCGGTACTGTCACCTATGTCTTCTAAGCCAAAATCCGTTTTTACCAGTGTATTGTTTTATGTACTTTATTTAAAAATGTTTTACCCTGCTAACATGCATTTTAGCAGTTTTGACCTCCACTATTGTACATCCATCCATCCTTGCACCAATTTAGCTATTTTGAAAGTACAAGATGTGACGTCAGCAGCAGCACTGTGGCTCCCATCCCTCAGGTGTGATGGCAGCAGCCAAAGCACTATGGCCTCCAACCCTCAGGTGTGATGGCAGCATCAGCAATACTGAAGCCCCCACCCCTCAGGTGTGATGGCAGCAGCTGCATCATTGCAGCCCCCACCCCTCGGGTGTGACGGCAGCAGCTGCATCACTGCAGCCCCCACCTCTCAGGTGTGACAGCAGCAGCAGCTGCATCACTGCAGCCCTCACCCCTCAAGTGTAACGGCAGCAGCTGCATCACTGCAGCCCCCACCCCTCAGGTGTGAAGGCTGCAGCTGCATCACTGCAGTCCCCACCCCTCAGGTGTGACTGCAGTAGCTGCATCACTGCAGCTCCCACACCTCAGATGTGATAGCAGCAGGTGCAGCACTGCAGCTCCCACCCCTCCGGGGTGACGGCAGCTTGACTTTCAGAGCTCAGATGTGAACTAAGCTGAACCACCCTACGCCAAGGTGGACTCCCTCGGTTCAGTCCTAACATTTCAATGTCTGAGTTGTTGTCTGTGTAAACAAAGTACATCACACTAAAAAAAATCTGCAAGTGATGATTAGCGAGGATGCAAATGGGGAGACACAAATATCTCCGCAAATATAAAACAATCCAGAATAGCACCCACAGTAAATTGGTCACTTCTTACTTGATCGCCATTAAAAGTGAGCCTCTTAGTTTTCATGTCAGACACGTTAAAAACTCATGTCTGAAAGTTCCTGCACCAACTCAAGCAAACACGGATTGCTTTTTTTTAATTTTTTTTTATTTTTATTCTTTTTGCCTCCGGTCCTCCCCTCAATGCCACTAATAAAGCTCGGCCCCTGCTCCGCATGCAGAACCACCATTCCCAGGCTTACCCCCGGCCCCCGGGTGGGGCTGCCAGGTGGGCACCTCGTCCCAACAGTCCGTGTAGACAAGCCTTGGCTTACCCCCCAGGGTGGGGCCACGGGAGTGGGACCACCCCGGCGTACACTAGTGGCAGTGGGAGTGGCGGCGGAGTGGGGCGTCATGGCCGGGGACCGGAGATTTTTGTGGCTGTGTTCCCCTAGGAGGCAGGGCATGCAGTGATGCCAGCATCTGTCCCACCTCCCACACAGGCAGGTGCTGGCTTTTTCTGACGATTTCCCCGGCCTCTGCCAGAGGTTGCCAACAAGCCAGACACTCCCCCACACCCCCTTCCCCCCCTGGAGAAGGAGAGCCACCCTCAGGTGCTCTGCCTGGCTGGCCCTCAATTCCTGAACCTGGGATGTCAGCGTCACAAGCAGTCGCCTTACTGCTGCACCAACACAGATTGTTTTGTCACCAACACATCAGTCCCACCAGACCACCCAAGAGAACAGGCGTCACAGGAACTAAAATATAATATTACAACCCCAATTTGTGTGACCAACACCTCAAGATACCCATGAATATCGACGCAGGACCCACCCATAAAGATAAGTATTTTCTTTCTTTTTTTGTATATAACCTGTGTCTGTGAGTAGAGGGCCCTGGTGGGCGCCAAGGTTGCTGCTAACACTCCCACCCCCACCAACTACTTCAAAATTATTGACTCTGGTCCTCCTGAGTAGTCACACATAAGTCATACTAATATGAGAACAGCATTTCATGCATACCATTTTTGCATTCTGCATGTTAAAAATAAAATAACCATGAAACAGTTTTTAATGTGACACATGAAAAATGGTTCATTCAGGTTGATGTGGTTCAATAAACAGTTTTTTTTTGCGGGTTTGTGTTTTTATTTTTGCACGGACACACACACACACATGTACCCAGACAAACTTGATAGAATTACATCTTCTATGTCTGAAGGCAGACTGCCTTCAAGTTTATTTTCAAGAACCCCAAGATAGGATTTATTTGGCCCACAAGCACCCCTCAGCCATCAAATATTGCCTCCAGAGCTATTCTCAAAGGCACCCTGCGTCAGCCGCAGGCTGCCTGCCCCAAACAGGGTTTGCTCCACCCATGCAGCCACAAATGGGCTGCAGCTTGGCACAAGGGGGCATGTGGCAGATGCAAGCTGCTACATCTGATATCTGGATTCTTAGATCTCACCCAGAAGGAGAAATTCTAAGTACACAGACCAGCAAGGGCTGGTCTAATGGTACTTTAAATCTCCCTCTGGGAGAAGCCTGTCCATATCTATCTTTAAATTGTGTCCCCTTGTTCTTGCTAGCCTTTTTCTGAAAGATGCTACCCTCTTGGACTTTGTTGATTCCACTGAGGTACTTAAAAGTTTCTATCATGTCCCCCTTTCCCTTCTTTCCTCAAGGGTATACATATTAAGCTCCTTTAGTCTTTCCTCTTCAGACCATTTTGCCTGTTTTTCAAGAACTCTTCTCATTTTGCTCACACCATCTGGATCATCTACTCCATTGCAGATCTTGACGTCATTTGCAAACAGGCAAACCTTACCCTCATGTCCATCTGCAGTGTCACTGATGAAGATACTGAAGAGGACTAGCCTCAGGACTGATCACTGAGGATCCCACTTGTGGCTTACATCTCTTCTGACTGCATACCGTTTACCACCACTCTCTGTTTTCTGCCTGCCAACCAGTTTGCCACCCAGTTGACCAGCTTCTGACCCACCCCGAGCCTACCTAGCCTATTAATCAATCCTCTATGAGGAACAGTATCAAAGCTTTGTTGAAGTCAAGGTAGGTGACAACAACTGCTCCCCATGGTCCAACACTCTGGTTACCCAGTCAAATAAATCAATGTGATTAGCTTGACCGCCCTTCCTTTTGTAAACCCATGCTGTCTTGGATCTTGTGCTTCTATGGATTCCAGGTATTGCACTATCCTTTCTTTATGGAGTGCCTCCATCATCGTGCCCACTACTGAGGTAAGACTGACTGGTTTGTAGTTCCATGCCTCCTCCCTGCTGCCACTCTTATGTAGCGGAATCACATAAACCCTCTCCAGTCTTCTGAGACCTCTCCTGTGCTCAGAAACTCACTAAACAGTTCTGCTAATGGCTAAGCTAGTTTCTCCTTAGCTCCTTAAGTACCCTTGAATGTATGCCATCAGGTCCCATGCCTTGTCCACCCTCAGTTTAGCGAGCTCTTGCAGGACTCTTTCTTTGTGAAGGGACTTATGCACAACTCCTTCCCCTGTGTCCATGGTGTTGAGCTGTGGGCCTCTCTACCTTCTCCTCAGTAAATACTGAGCAGAAGTATCTATTTAGGAAAGATGCTTTTCCTTGGTCCTCCTCCTCCACACACTACCCCGTATCCCCTTTGATCTTGGGAATATCCTCTGGAATTTCTCCTTTCACTAATGTATCTATCTTCTTTTACTGCTCATGCTAGTATTTCTTTGTTTGTGCCTTTGCCTGCCTTACTGCCTTCCCTGCTTCCCTTAGGGAAGTTTAGTATGCCTCCCTATCTTTGTTCCACTGCATTCCTTATATTTCCTAAAGGCCAACCTTTTGGCTCTGACCTTTTCTGCTACTGTTTTAAGAACCAGAGTGGTTTCCTCCTTCTTTGCTCTTGCTTTCTCCCAAACACAATGGGATGTTGCTTCAAGTGTTGCATCCTTAATGCTTGCCCACTTTGCCTGTACCACTCACCTGTATTTCTTCTTGCCAGGGCTAGCTTAACTCTGTTGACCATCTTATCAAAATAAGCTCCTCTGAAGTTCCATATTTTTGCCTTGGTATGGGATTTTTTAGTTCTAGTGGCCAAACTGAACCATACTGTTTTGTGTAGTGCAGCTTTAAGAAATGTTAGACAGTGCAGCTTTAAGAGAACACATTTCCTGTAACTATGGCCCACATGTGACCTTCTACCTGGAGATCTGTGATCCTTTCCCTGTTAGTCAGTAATAGAGCCAGGATAGCCCTGTGTCTTGTGGGTTGTTATACCAATTGTCTGAGACTTCTGCAGGAAATCCACTATGTGCCTAGTTTTGGTGGATGTTCCTGCTGGTGTTGACCAACTCTATCTGGCATGTTGAAGTCTCCCACTATAAGAACCTCACCTTTAGCTGTCAAGTTTTATATATCTTCCAACAGTAAAGTTTCTATGTTCTCCACCTGGTGACAAGGCCTGTAGATAACCCCAGTTCATATGGCTGTCCCATTTCTTGTTTCTAGGGTGACCCACAGTTCTTCTGGATTGTTATGCATTCTAAATTTTGTAACTTTGATATTTTCATTGCCATATAGGGACATCCCCCTTTCATCTCAGTCTCTTCTGAGACAGCACATAGCTGGGTACTGAAGTCTCTCAAGTGTGGCTGCTAGTAAACCATGTCTCATTAATGGCTACTATGTCCAGCCTAGCCTCTGTCATTGTTGCCTCAAGGTCTGGGTCCTTGCTTGCCAGTCTAGTGGACATTTGTGTGCATGATCATGAATAAAAGCTGTCAAGCACTCAAAATGATTACTTTTTAGGAGTATCGACTGTCACATGGCAATCACCAGGGGTTGAGACTGCATCCAGAGTCAGGTTAGAGCCCTTTTAGCTGCTCAAATATAGTCATAGGCCAGAGCTTATCCTCTCAATGTAATACCTGAGAGGATTAGCAAGAAGTGCCATCATAGGAGAGATCAGGTCACTAGGAAGGGATAGGGCCAAAAACTGTATACCCAACTCCAGCAAAAAGAATGCAGCATCAGGCATGACCAAAACATAGGGAATAATCAGCTGAAGAGTGATCACAGAGGTACCAGAATTTATATACTCCAAGTGCATAATTTGAACCAGGACTACAGGGTTCATAAAATTATGTAACTAAACTTCCATGCGAGTTCCCACCACCTAGTTGATATGCAAGCAATTACTTCCAACAGGGTGGTCAGTATTGGGCAATATCAGACTGCCCAGGGGCATAATGATGCCCAACACTGCAGTCAGAGGGCCTCATAGTTCCTGGATGGTCTGGTATTAGTCCTGCTGTCCACCCTGTGCCATTCTTTATAGGGTTACAAAACGCCTACAGTAATTCTATAAAAAATTATTACAATTGTATTTTAGTTCTTTTGCTAAAGTAGTCCCTCTACTGCTGGCAATAGTTCCTCCACTACTCATCACTAGGGGGCTGTTATGTCTCATTACAGTGATGACTCACTGCTTACTGCCAGCCTTGCTTCTTTCTTTCTTTCTTTCTTTACAGTTTCCCAGTCCTCGCTGCCTGCCCTGAGGACCGGGGCCAAACTAAACAGTTTGCTGTATTTTTCCAGTCCCCACTGCCTGCTCTGGGACCAAATCATATGTGATTTCTGTGGAACTTCTGTTTCTCAGTACATTCCTTGGGATTTGAAATAATTGCCTGTTTTTTTCAGTTTCCCATTCCTCATGACTGCCCGAGGACTGGGACTGAGTCATTACTGTTTTCCTTTTTTTCTCTTTTGTTGTTGTTTTATGTGCTCCCAGTCCTTGCTGCCTGCCCTGAGGACTGGGAATGTGAAGAGGAGTGCTGTTTGGAAGAAAAATGAACAGATAGTCACACACAGGTACCAAATTGGAGGAGCTGCAAAGACAGCAGATTTCCAGGAACAAGAACCATTAGGTACTGCTGTCTTTTAAATTTCTTTTCTTCTGTAAGATGGGTGAATAATGAAGTAGTCTATTGGGGCACAGGCTTGATCTCTCACTACTGTGCCCTTGCCACCAGTCTGTTTTCTGTCTGCCACTTCTACCTTGGCTTTTTTTTTTGTCAAATGGACCTAAATTCTTTTCAGAAACCAGGCTGGATTTTAGGGATGGGTTATGTTTTTAAAGAAATGAATGGCAGTGAATTTGCAGGCAGGGTGGTGCGTGCATATGTGTGTGTGTCTGTGTGTGTGTGTGTGTGTGTGTTTGTGTATGTATGTGTGTGGTGGATCTGAATCAGTCTTTCTCTTCCTTAACGAGGGGAAAATGGTGACTACTAAATTTTGAATTCCAAACTGGCACAAAGATAGCAGTTTGTCACTGGGGCATGGAAGGCTCAAACTTTTTATTTCCTGGGCATCTATTGAAAGTTAATGTACCCTCTGTAATGGGTATCAGCCAATCAGAGCTCTGGGAATAAAAGTCAGTTTTCTAATATATAGTAAACTATATATTGTTGTTTGCAAAACCATGTTAATGCACCAGTTATGATGCCTTAATGCCAAAAATCAGGAAACAGGGCTTTAGGGTTTTCAACCTTAACTGCCAACCGCACCCTTCAGGCAGCAACAGGAAAAGCCATTACTGTTTCACATCTCTTGCATCTTGACAAATCAAACATGGGAAGTGCCTTGGGGTTGTTCCATCAGTAAATTAGCTGAGATGGGTACAGTTATGAGGTAGGGTGAGCATTAGGTTGACAACCCCAAGTCCCACCAATGCCTGACCTGTGAAGATGCAAGAGAGTGTAAGTGTGCAAAGTCAACAAATTTTGTTTCGCATAATATTTCACTGAGTTTCAACTTTCTGCAAAATATTACATCTGGCAAAATACTGGTTTTGCTTTTTCAGTGATTTTGTGAAACATGCTACATTGCTGACTTTGCTTTTATTGTGCCACTCTCTGGGTTGTTAGAGTTATGTGAAATGACAATTTTGCCAACAATTTTGCTCTTGATGAGATATTTGCACTATAGTATGTGATAGGATGTCATATGATGCTCTGGGGGTCACATGTTGCTGAAGAGCCTATAGGAAGCGAAGTAGGTCTTATCTGAGTGCAGTGTAGTTGTCAGTCTCTCCAAGAGCACATTTTTACTCTGACTGATCATAAAAATCTGGTAAAACATTAACAAACCATTTTGTTTGAATAACATTTTGATCAAAATGTGTTTGTGAATGCCATGTGCATACACAGTATTGTTTTTTTATTTACTCATAGATTAGATAGTGTAAAGTATGTTTTTCAGTTTCTGCATTTAAGTGGAGGTTTCTGTGGATTGTGTGGGGGAGAAGCAGTATTGTAGGAGGCTAGATTCAAGATCTGGGGCTAGATTCACAAAGAACTGTGATCGAGCAAAGCTGGCACTGAGCAATAGAATGCAATTGCACAACAGCAAAACAGCCCCATTCACAAAGGGTCACTGCTGGTGTGAAACACTTGGTGAGTACTGCACAAAGCAAGCATGGCAATGGAACAGTATTGCACACCACAAACGTGAGCACATAGAAACATAGAAACATAGACTTTGATGGCAGATAAGGACCGCTAGGCCCATCTAGTCTGCCCATTTACCTACCTACAGGATGGCCGCAGATCCTAGTTAACCAACAGCCTATTTCTTCCTACCCCACAAGAATTGCCTTATGTCTGTCCCATGCATTCTTGAATTCTCCTACAGTTTTAGACCCACAACCTCCTCAGGAAGGCTGTTCCATGCATCCACTACCCTCTGTGAAATAATACTTCCTCACATTGCCTCTGTACCGCCCTCCTTCTATCTTTAAATTGTGTCCCCTTGTTCTTGCAAGTCTCTTTTCTGAAAAATGCTACCCTGTTGGACTTTGTTGATTCCACTGAGGTACTTTAAAGTTTCTATCATGTCCCCCTCTCCCTTCTTTCCTCAAGGGTATACATATTAAGCTCCTTTAGTCTCTCCTCATCACGGCTTCTCTTGCAGACCCTGCACCATTTTAGTTGCCCTCCTCTGGACTGCCTCTATCCTGTCTATGTCCTTGTGGAGTGGGGTCTCCAGAACTGGACACAGTACTCAAGATGGGGTCTCACCAACTGTCTGTACAGAGGGATAACAACTTCCTGTTTTCTGCTGCTGATGCCTCTCCCTATACATCCCAGTATACCCCAGCCCGCCCTACTGCCTTCTCACATTGCTTACTAACCTTAAGGTCATCTGATATGATTACCCCAGGTCTCTTTCCTTTTTGTTGTTGTTACTACCTCCCACCCATTGTGTATTCTTCCCTGGGTTCTTGTTTCCCAGGTGCATTATTTTGCACTTCTTTGCATTGAATCCTAGCTGCCATACTTGACCATTCCTCCAACCTTGCCAAGTCCTTTTCATCCTTTCCACGCCTCCTTGTGTATCAACCCTGTTGCAGATTTTGTGTCATCTGCAAAAGGCATACTTTTCCTTCCAGTCCTCTGCAATGTCACTGATGAAGACATTAAAAAGGACTGGACCCAATACTGAACTCCTGCGGTACCCCACTAGTACTCCCTTTCTTCAGAATGGACTCCATTTACAATTACCTCTGTGTCCTGTTGTCCAGCCAATGTTTTACCCAGGCTACCACCCTGGGTCCCACTCCCAGGCTGGTTAATTTGACTATTAATCTTTTGTGGGACTGTGTCAAATGCCTTGCTAAAGTAGAGGTAGGCCATGTCCACAGCCCTCCTGGTCTACTACTTTGGTCACCCAGTCAAAGAAATCTATTAGATTCTGTCTGACATGACCTTCCGCCAGAACCCATGCTGCCTTGGGTCCTGTGCTCCACTGGCCTCTAGGTACTGACTATTCTTTCCTTCAGAAGTGACTCCATCACTTTTCTACCACAGAGGTCAGACTGACAGGTCTGTAGTTTCCTGCCTCTGTCTTGGACCCACTTTTGTGAAGGGAATCACATCCGCCTTCCTCCAGTCCTCGGGTACCACACCATCCTCCCATGATTTATTAAAAAGAGTAGCCAGTGGTTTCACTAGTTCCTCCCTTAATTCTTTTTAGAATTCTGGGGTGAATTCCATCACGTTTGTGAATAGCAGCTGCAGACTAACATTGCACTGATTAACATTGCAATATTGCTAACACAGTGCTGCAGAACAAAGCAGCACGACAGTGGGCAGTACCCATGGATACCTGGAGATGGCTGCACATGTGTGATGTGTGATGCTGCAGAATGGCAGCCAACATGGGTCATGGCTGGCAGTGCCACCAGGAGACAGCCAATAGGAATGGTCAGCATGGAGCACTCACATGTGGGCACTGCAGTGGTGTATGACTTCTGAGGACAGTCCAGGACCCCTGAAAGGGGTAAGCAGAGCATGTGCTACATCAGTAGCATGGACACTGTGTGAAAAACAGACTTGTGGTGTGAAGTGACAAATCCCGAAACCACCAAGACTTCCAACAGCACCAGAAAACAGAAACAGATTGTTAAAAGAGCAAGTGACACTGTTGAGCACTGTCAGCGTGAAAACCAATGCCAGAATAAATGGTGGCCAGTAATGACTCAGAAAGACAACATGGGTAGGCATGTGTAGCCAGAATGGAACACACACCATAGTGTGATGCTGCCATATACCTTCATCTTCATATAGCATCCCACACATTGGGTGTGTGTAACACTCTGCAGACGAACCCACCCATGCATTATTCTATATGTGACTCTCATCCCAGCAATACAAGTGCTATGAAAACAGGAGTGAGCTGCAACATATATACCAGGGGTCACACTGTAGTCAGGTATCAGTCATATCAGTAATATGATGGGTAAGTCAATAAGTGCAGTGACACATACATGAACATGTGCTTAGGGTACCAGTAGTACACATAATATACACCAGGCACACAGTGAGACTGTACAACTGTTGTATAAACAGGTTGTGGTGACACATGATTGCCAACACGTGGCATGTGGTACATGGAGGTGTCCTCCAGCATTGTAGTACTCACACCAAACAATCCCACCAATGACCTGTCCCACAGTATGATGCAGCAGTGCAATCCACAACTGGATGGTATGCAATGGTTTGTGACAGGACTGCATGTTGGGGTATGAGGCAACCAACCCCATGTGTCAAGTGGTATGCAGGTGATAGTGCCACTCAGATGTACCCCACTGAAATGCAAGCCAACCACATGGAACACATGGCAAAATGTGCATATGTTGGTGTGGCACGGTGCCATACCACACCATTTCCCAGAAGTACTGGAGCCAATCCTGGTCCCGCTGGACAAGGTCCCATAACAGTGACAGCATTCCCCTTGTCCATTCCATCCCTTTGTGGCCTCTCAGCTGCCATCCCAAAGAGGCCCAAAAGACTCCACTGGGCCAATCTGTGTCCTCCAAGCTGAATAAATCATCCTCCCGGTGACCACAATGCCTACAAAATGGCCAGCTTCATTGCAGACTTCTGCTGGTTTCTCTGCAGGGTGCCTTCACACTCTTGGGCCTGGACATTGCTGAATAGTGTAAGGCTTAGCACACAGCCTACCACATTGTTACAGTATTGCAAGCTGTATTGTGTGTGTAATTGAACAACATTTGTAGCTGTGCAATATAGCATTGCACCATGCCATCTGTGTGATAGACTAGTGGCAGCAGAGGGCATCTGGATGTGCAAACTGTCATCCTATATTGCATTAAACCATTCACTAACATGTTGCATGGTGCACTACTGTCATGCAAATTTAACATGTGTTTGCCCAATGCAATAAACTGCTATTCACAAAGGATGCATGTAAATGACTGATTAATCAGTCAGGAGGCAAAGCTTACAATTTGCATCTCATTTCAGAGCTATCTGCATACATTTACATTCAACTGTGCTCCAGCACTATTTAGGGGACAAGTTCACGACTTGTAGATGGCTATGGAATTGCAAGCCATGGAGATGGCAGAGACAGCAACTGGAGCCAGTCATACATAGAAACTTAGAAACACAGAAGTTGAT
The DNA here is from genome assembly GCA_016271365.2 of Neoceratodus forsteri. Classification (NCBI taxonomy): domain Eukaryota; kingdom Metazoa; phylum Chordata; order Ceratodontiformes; family Ceratodontidae; genus Neoceratodus; species Neoceratodus forsteri. The sequence goes on from CM028131.1 coordinate 586,997,497, forward strand.
GGCAGAAGGAGAACACCAGGTCCATCTAGTCTGCCCATTGTCTTTAGCCTAGCCTAACTGCCTTTGGGTTTGAGGGCCCCTTGTACCTGTCCCAAACATTCTTAAAACCTACCACTGTGCTTGGGGAACATACTAGACAGCCAGGTATTTGTACAGCTATACAGACTGAAATGACTACATGCCAGCTCATTGCAACTTAATGGCTGTGCAGCTCATCCTGTTGCATAACAGTCATCACTGATGTACAGTATGCTACTTAGCAATCTATGGTATGCTGCTTTACTTGGGAATCTGGTTACTGTGTACTATATGAACATACTACATTCCATATTTGGTAACTAGCACTGTTCAACTGTGCACTATGCATGGTACATGTTCTTCCTGAAATATATTATTTTCTTGAATTTAAATGTTAGGCAATTGTATCCATCATAGAAAGGACTTCATTGTGACTGAGCTTTGCTCAATTGAGCCTCCTGTTTATATGACTGACGTTTTCCCATGCAGTACCTGGGCATGGCATATATGGCACTGAACAGTATGGAACAGGAATGTTTGCCACAGACAAGTAGAGTACAGGACAGTCTCACATAAAGACATTGAACAGCCGGATATTTTGTTACACATTTCACTGGAGTGGTGAGTCATGGTGGCATGGACCACATTTCCAGCTGTTGCAGTTTCCAGTGCTGCACTTTTTCTGTACTGGACAGTCCTGTGGTGAACCCTCCTGTCCCGAGCTGTCCAGTGTCATATTACCTCACATCCACCATACCATAACACACTATGATATGCCTCTGACACTCTGTGGAGCTGCATTCCTCAGAAGTACAGCAGCCTACAGTGGCAGGACACTATAGTGTGGTTGGAAGTGTCGACAGGGGACGTGTGTTCTGAAACCTGCATAGCATATGTGGGACAGCAGACCAGTCCATCTGCCATAACATGTACTGTGCTCTAGATGGTCACATTGGACAGATACTGTGCACTGCCAGGGGGATAGCAGCCACTGTGGAAGTCCTGCCCATGTGTTGGGCACAGTGGTATACAACGCACATTGGCATGAGAAAACACATTTGATGTACCTGTATCTGCTCTTCCTGGAGGGACTCCCCCATCATGTTTAGAAGTGCTGCTGTCCTGTCAGCCATTGTACACCTTACTGCAATTCTTGCTTCTGTCTCTGGGCTTTGTCAGGAATAAGTCGACCTTTTGTAGGTGGTAATTTGCAATGTGCCAAGTGCCTCACAAAGTGTTTTGTGTGGTGCAAATGCTATGTGAATGGCATTATGGCTATATGCAAGGCCACTTCCATTCATTTGCATCATGCATTCATTATGTTTTGCAATCATGCTAACTGGTTTTCCCTTTCAAACAGGCCTTTTATGAATAACATTTCAGTGTAAATGCTGTGCAATTGCGTGCAAACACATTGCATAATTTGCAAAGTTTTGTGAATCTGGCCCCTGTAGTTTCTCATTTTCATCTTAGCTAAGCAGTGATTTTTTTTTTCTTATGTTGTTTGCATTTCTTTTCTTGACATATTTCCTACTGCTAAAGTAAATCCCTATGAATTTGTTGTGTGAAACACAGATCTGGTGTTCAGTTCAGTTTCAGAATGCAAGCCCTGTGCTTTGGGCATATAAAATACTGATTCAGTGTTCAGTTTCACTTGCCAGATTTCCTTTGCTAAAAAAACAAGATCTGTACTTTGGGCATATAAAATACTATTATCCATGTTGTGAGCTATAAAAAAACTTTACCATTAAAACTCAAACAAAACATCAGTGTCTGCGTACATGATATCCACAATTCCTTTGGGCTCAGGGGCAAATAGCAGTGAGAGTACTGGAGTTGCTATCAGTGGTGGCATATCTGTAACAACATTTTTCAATGTTTAATCTGTGGTAGCAATGCTGGTGAATGAGATGACACCTAAGGAGAAAGGTAGCACTGTCGCAAGTACCAGCAGGCAGGAAACAGTGGAAGAGGAAAAGGTAGTCTGGGTACCCATGGGTGGTGTTTATGGTCATGCTTCTGACAGAGACAGTGTTGGGACAGTGGAAAACACTAGAGATGCCAAGAATGTAGTTGAGACTGCACATGTAGAGGTTGAGGAGACTGAGGAGGACATACGTTTTGAAGAGAATGAGAGCCTTGTTGATGGTTATGATGTGCAGTATCCACTTTGGGAGCCTAACAGTAAGAAACATAAGTTATATGATTCAGATGTTGTTGAGGGTGTAGTTGCATCCATTAGTGTCATAGCTAATAAAGAAAGCACACCTAATATTTTGATGGGCTGAAATTAGCTCAAAAAACACTGTCTCCATACCTTCCCCTTTGCTGTCACAGTCCTCCTGGCACCATGGAAAAGAAGGGCACTTACATCCCCTGTGTGGGATTTCTGTGTTCTAGACCCTGCTGATGACTCAGTTGCGATCTGTCAGCCATGTCAAGCATGGGTAAGCAGGGTTAAAATGGAAGCCATCTAGAGTTCCCAGTGTCAGTCCAGATGAGACAGTGGTTGGAGGGTCCACAATGTCAAATGCTGTGGACTACATAGGGAGGAGAATGATTCAATTCTGTCTAGTAGTACAGGGCATAGCAGTAGTGCTACTAGTACCATTTGAGTCATAGAAGCATAGTCACTATATTGCAGAAAACAGCTACAGTTAGTATTGCAGCACCAGCCCATAGCACCCCATCAATGCCACCACAATGATTAAAGTTGTTTACTCCAACTGCACAAAGAAGGGTCCAGCCCACACTCCACACCATGCTTAATCATAATTTAAAATTCCCACTGAATCACATGACTGCAAGAAAGTTCAATGCAGCAGCTGCTGAAATTTTGGCAATTGATCTGTTGCCATACTCCTTTGTTGAGGCTGTAGGTTTCCGACCGTTCATGGCCGTGCATGTCCCAAATGGCAGATACCATCTCAAATGTGCTTTGCAAAACATGCTGTTCTGGAACTGCATGGTAGAGTATCAGATATGTTAAATCATGCCATTATTCAGCAGTTCCTTATATACATCTGAGCATGGATATGTGGAACAGTGACAAACCAGCTGGAAGTTCATATTTGTGCATTACAGCTCACTGGGCACAAATACCTGGGGAACTGTTCAACTTGGGCAGTGGAAAATGTTGCAGCAATGCAAACTGTGGTGGTAGCAACATTCTGGGTCCTTGTCAGCATGCACACTGATGAAGAAAACTATAGCAGGGTCACACATATGTGAGAAGATGCTGGAAGCACTGCTTTCAGAAATTGATTAGTGGCTCCACCCACATTCACTGAAAGCAGGTTTTATTGCCAGTGATAATGGATCTGATGTCATCAAGAGCATAAGTGATGGTGTTTTTTAGGGTGCCATGCCTCGGCACACTGTCTGAATCTCGTCATCCAGCAGTTTTTCACCCATCTAGTCATCAGGAGATTTTGTCTGTTGTGTGTCACATCTGTGTGCACTTTGCCAGGTCCAGAAAGGCACGTGATCTGCTCTGTGAGCTGCAGATTTGCAAAAGCTTGCCTCAGCCCACATGAAATTGGATGTGGTGACAAGATGGAACTCCACCATGTACATGCTGGAATGCTTTTATGAGCAGTACAAGGCAATTTCAAATATATGCTGGTACATACTAGCCAGGACAGTGCTGGTGTCTCACAATGGATCAGTGGCAGCAGATAGATGAATTTATCATGATTCTCAATCCATTCGAACATGCCACTCAGGCCATGAGCACTGGTGGTGCCTGTATGAGTCAGGCAGTTCTACTTCTGCATGTGCTGAGGCAAACACTGTTGAATATCCAGCAACATCTCAAAGCTAGTGTTGACACTGGTACTTGTGACTTGCTGGATAACATGCTGAATGTGTTGCAGTCAAACACACATACTGATAGAATTCTGCATTATGAGGAGTTTGGCATTGCACAATGCTTGATCCATGATATCAATGTGGTGTGGCTTCAGTCATTGAATATGGGTGCCAGCAGGTTAAAGTTCACAGACCTTCTGATAAGAAGGTTACGTGGTGGACAAATGCTAATAAACACAGAGGTGCAGAAGAAGTCAAAACATGATACAGCTGATAGACCCAGTATTGCTACCACCACACAAGCTTTAAATTTGATTGTTGCTTCAAAATATGTACCATGAATGAAAAATTACTAATGCCATTTGGGATGTCTTAAGCCAGGTGGTGTGGTAGACAAGCAAAACAGTGAGGAGGAGGCTGATGATGAGTCTGTATGCAAGCAGTGCAATGCATGCCTGACTAGAATGTATTTTATTTTAATATATATATAATCATGTAATATTTAGTAACTTTAAGGCTTTACTTATCTATTTATTTGTTTTAAAATGTGATTGTACAGCACTTTGATATATGATATTGCACTTTATAAGTACATTTTACTTTACTTCCTTATGTGCATGTGGTGCACACAAGGCACCTAAGCATTGAACATGAGCCCCTGATGTACTGAAGCACAAAGATCTCTGACTGGCCAGCACTGACATTGGTGGCTATGAAGTACCTGAGTTGTCCAGCGCCAAGTGTAAGTGTTGAATGAGTATTTAGTTCAGCTGGTGCCACAGTGTGGAACAGGTGTACCAATCGGTCACCAAACAATTTTAGCTTGCTAACATTTATTAAAATGAATGAAGGACACATACTAACAAAGTCAATAATGCTTGTGTTCAAGCCACATGACGAAAGTAAAGAGGAAGAGAAAGGTATTGTCAGCACACATAGTTTTAGGATCAAAAGTGAGGTGGGAGGAGCAGTATTGAGAGAGAGTTTCATCTGGTTACAGCTAAAGTCTGGAGGAATGTGAGAGCTGCTTCCTTGTAGATGTTGATTAAAATATAGCATGATTTTTCAGTTATTAATCCTCTGCAGTATAATCATTTCATTATGAATCAATTATTCTATTACTTTATTTTCATTCATGTCTTGATATCTTGATAAATAATGTATTTACTTTCATTAATCTCAGAACACTACACATGGAAAATGTTCTGCTGTTTTTGCCTGCCACCAAATTCAGTGTCAGTCTCAGCACGTATTGACATTTCTGCTGCTCCACACTCGCAATATACTGTACAGCACTTAGTCCTCTTTCTCCTCCTCCTTCTCCTCCTCCAGTGGACTATGTTGTTCATATCCAGTGAAATGTCATTTCCAATCCACAGTGATGCAATATTACTAATGGCTACTCACCACCAGTCTCCCTCCTTACATAACTGTGTTTCTGCTGCTACTATTTCTCTTGACGGAGTATTGTCCACCACCACCTGAATGTAATGTCTGCAAGAAATACCTGCTCCATACAGAGGGACATATCACTGCCTCATCACCCTCCTCCTCTACTGTAGCCTATTTGTGTTGCTCCTTCATGATCAGGTACAAACAAGATGGTTTGTCAGCTGCATACAATCTGATGCAGCATAAAGATGCAATTTAAGAATCACAGTAATAAAATAGTTGTGTCGCAGCTGTTATCAAGCTCTGGCATGAAGTGTTCCATCTGCAGCCAGAATGACACCAACACATACGGATAGCGAGATGTACATTTCATCCAGCCAGTCCTTATTAGCTGAGATGGTAACCCTTACAGAAATATAGGTGTGCTGAGTACATGCAGAATGCTTGCCACATGCTTAATTGTGCAATGTTTGCATGCAGTTCGCATACAACATGAACATATGCAAACCAGGTCTAAAAGCAAATCAGGTACACATACTGCAAGCTTGACGTGCGCAGTAGGTGAGCTGGTGTGAACATCTAAAATTATATCAGGTTTGCATGTTGCACACTTGACATGACTGCAGCAGTTGCTGGTGTGAACATCATTTAAACATCACATCAGGTCTACATGATGCATGCTTGCCATGTGTGTAGTAGTTAAGCTGGTGTAAATCTCATCTTAAAACACATCAGTTTCTATTTCTATACTACTGCTAGCAATTAGAGTCAGTAAATGCATTTGTATTTGAATTCCATAAAAAGTAGGTAAACCCATTAATTCTGATCCTTTTGCAAGTTGTTTAATGGATTTTGATTTTGTCATTAAATTACCATTAATGTGTAAAATATTGTTTGCTTACTGCATTAAATGCCTAGAATATAGCCAGTCAACATCCCCATTCCGATGTATGAAGAGGGGCCTTTGTGTTGTGAAGCCTGTCCTTTTGTTTTGGACCATGCAAACTGTTATGCATATTTAGTGCTACAACATGTTTCTCCATGGCTGTTTCATCTAACTTACTTTCCCTTTGTCATTCTGTACTGAGTATATACACTATGGCCATGCTCAGCGCTCTTTGTGTTAAGTAGGGTCTCCAAAGCATGCAACATACTTCTACATTTGTGACTGAAATGAGGGACATGGACTCTCAAAATGAGGGACAATGAGGGACACTAACCCAAATGATGATCAGGACACATCATGAAACATGGAGATACAGTACCTCAGAACACAGTGGGAACCATTACATTAGCAGCTGAGAATGAATTTCTACCATTAAGCAGGGATGCATTTAGGTAGGGGCAGACCCCCATTTGTGCCTAGGTTGTTTTTATGGTGTGGCAATAATAGCTTTATATTTGATTTAATCTTTGTCCAATTAGTGCCAACTGGTCTGTGTGTGCTCACATTGAGGTGCCCTCCAGACTGACTGTGTCTGTATTGTGTTGTCCATTCTCTCTACCTATTAGCAGTGGCAAGATCACATATGATGTGGATGAGCTCCAGCCAAGAAAGAGTGCATGAGTCTTGCAAGTGTGACACTGTCTTTGCCAACACAGAGTAGACAGATTGCACACTACAGCTTGGAGGATCAGTGACCACTGAACTCTCAATAGTGTTGTGGCAGCATATTTTGTTGGCCTACTCTTAGTGAGTCTTTGTTTCCCTAGTGGATGAAGGGGCAGAGGGTTAGCTAGAAGCTAACTCAAGACCAGGCTACCTACTTACTCTACTAAGTGTGCTTTGCAAAAATAAAAGCACAAACCCCCACAGCAGCAAACTAGGCTTAGCAGCAGTGGTGACAGAGGTGTGGGTGGCCTTCATAGGCCTTGATCAGTGCAGTCTAGCAGCAGCCACAGCAGCAACCAAGCAAGAAGCAAGCAACCTTGGTTGGGTTGGTTCGGTGACTTGATTGCGGACCATGTTGAGGACCTGTGATGGTCAGTCCTAGCATCCAGCTTCTGATGGAAGGAGAGATGGGCAGTGGACTGAAAACAGGGCTAGTTGTACACTATGTCAGGCTGCAGGTTCTGGCCACATGACCGGATAAGTAAAAGTAAATGTTTTTTACATGGGGATTGGGGAAGGGAAGAACTGAAATATTGATGTTTTTCATGTTTCTTCACTTTTGGGCAGCTTCACAACTCATTGGGGAAGGGTATTGAATGGAAAGGAGTCGGGTGAAAATTAAGACAAAGTTCTTTTTTGGTGGGGGGAACTTCAGCCAGGAAACAAAATTGGTTACTAACTAGGTGGTTTAAGCCCAAATCTGATACACTGCTCCAGGGTATATACAGATGAATCTTATACAATTTCATTTTTCCTGATTTGCATATCACTTTTCAGCCAAAACAAATATGTTGTACCTTTTAGAGATGTTACAGACATTCTAGAGCTGTCCCTTGCATTCGTGGACAGTTGAGCGGCATGGTATGCACAGACTATTGGAGCCCCATTATATTCAGGCTTATGCCCTCCCCAGTGAAGCTGACCACCACATCCCCATGCTCAGTCACATTATGAAAAGGGCAAAGGAGACTGCAAGGTGTGCACCACTGAAATGAATGGGGTATGTTTTATTACAATTTATACATAATTAATGGAGAGTTGAGATTAATGAAGGCCACCACTGACTAACAAAGGCCTTGTTGTAGAACAGCAGCCTTCATTATTCACCAACTCACCATCATAACATATAAAATAATAATAGAAAATAACTCCATTCATTTCAAAGGGGGTATGTTCCAGCACTCTGACCAATGGTCATCATCTCTTAAAGACTCCTGCCTCTGGCTCCCTTGCACTCATGCAAGAGACATTTTACTTATATCTATACTTGGTGGGTTGTCTGTAACACCATGGCTGTATCTGCCACAGTGTGTGTGCATGGGGCTGGCCATGTGGGTGGGTGGGTGGGTGTGTTGAGTTATTGCTACTTTTGTGTTTGCACCTTAAAGTCTGTTTGTGTGGAAGCATTCACAACTTTAGAGAGAAAATAGTAGAAGTACAAGCCAGAATGAAGTAATTAAGTTGTTTTGTGGGTAAGTTTGTGTATTGGGGATGGGACAAACCACATGTGTTTCCATTGGTATATGTGCTACAGTTCAACTGTGAAAATGAGATGAGGCAGAGAAGAAAACCAAAAAGCACCACAGTGGCTACAAGCATGCTGCATGTGTGCAGATGTACTGCACTCAGATACAGTACATATTGAAATACAGGTGAGCCATATGTGTGCAGACAGTATGGCTTAGTGATTAAAGGCACTGAACTGCAAGCCGGACACTTGGAGGCATAAAGACCTGGGACTGAATCTCATCAACCTCCACTTGTGCATGGTGTGATCCTGACCAAGTTACTTAATGTTTATATATGTAGTTATCAGTGAGCACTTGCTTTTGCAAACATAACACATGCATGGAGTCTTTCCCAATTTAACATAAAAATCATGGTTTCACACTTGCTTGCTGCATGCATGCCATATGCATGCAATCAGTTCAATTTAACATTTAAATCATATTTGCAGCATGCATATCACTTGGGTAGTTTATGTGTGTAGCATGAAAACATTTCATATAATTATTTTTGTAAGGAAGACTTGTTCAGTGTTTACTACAGTTTCTGTTTTAAATTCTGGCATTGTGACCAGCAACTATTACTACTGTGAAAGGTCTGGCTGGTATTATATGGTACAGTACCTCAAAAGGACTGAAGGCATTCAAGTTGCTCAGAAACACATTCACGTGTTTCCTTCTTTCCTTGTGTAACCACGCAGGTTTGCAAAGCATTTTAGAATTATATGCTGTAGTGTATGTCCCTATTCTATGCTTCAGTTTTTGCATAATGCATTTATGTTCTGCTTTTGAACTCAGAGGTTGCTTGGGGCATAATATCATACAGTTCTAAATGATACTTGCCACCATACTGTAAAGCAGAAACATCCACTGAGATTACTAAAACGCCCATACAATGGAAAAATAACATAATGTTAACCAGTACTTTAAAATAAGGTTACGTGGGGAAATGATTTTCAGGTTCAGCACAATTCTCCTTTAAAAGTACAAATTTGCTTCATCCTTATAACATACATCTTATCGTAATCCACCAAAGTCCATTGACTTTCTGAGCAAATATTATCAGTTTGTAGGATGTGTTCCTGATTCTATGTCTCTGTCCCTGATTTACATAGACATGTCCTGGAGTGATACGCTGAGAGATATGTGGGCCTAAACCACAAACAGCAGCATAACCCTTGGCTGTTTTGTGCCCTACATAACATCTTACATGATGTGTTCATAATGACCACATCCCATGGCAGGGCAATGAGTGCCCACAGTTCAGTTTGTACCTGTGTCTTGCTTGGAAGCTCTTTACTGGAGCAGCTCTGCACATTGATACTATTAGACTATGGTACTGGTAAATGACATACTGTACATACTGGGGATAGCATGGAATGACACCATTAAGATGAGTTCTGGCTGTGTGCATATAACTAAAATGGCTCACCCAATGCTGTATGTGTGGTGTGGGGACAGGGCAAAACATCTCATAGCCAGGATCTTCTCTGGGCAGCCAGGGCACTGTTTACAGATCCACAGGATGGTATACGAGCATGCATGGGTGGTGTGGGTCCCATGGACCTGCATGGTGTAATTGCAAAGTCTGCCCACCCTGTTGCATGTTCCCATGTGTCTGGGTGTTTCTGTGTTTTGCATGTTGTGTGACATAGCCCTGCATTCCATGGTGCAGGCCTGGGCCATACAACCTGTCCATCACATCATACTGGTGCCCCTGTCTGTACAGCAGCCTATGACTGCATGCTCAGTGGCTCATACAGAACACACTTCTGATGCAAGGGGATCATCACACTGTTTCTCATACCAGAGACTGACTGCAGGGGATCTCAACATGTGTGGAGTGTGCACATGATAGCTCTGCCTGCAACAGTCTCGCAATGTGCTGACCCCAGCCACACCAGTTCATGTCTGGATGCATCAGCACAGATGCCTATGGCCTGGCACCTAACTGGAGACATGACACCATGGACATGGTCCAACAGCCAGGATCTGTACATACCACTCTTGTGCATTTGGGTACAAGGCAGTGCATGTGTCAGATGTGTGAGGCCATGTCAAACCAGAGGACTGTGTGTGCCAATGAGGCAGTATACAGATTGGCCCATCGCACACTTTGTCCTGGTGCAGCACCACATATGCCACTATGTGTTGGCATGTCCTATGCAGTGTCCCTGTGCGACTCAACATGTGCCACTGGGCACGATGCATGACCCAGGGGTTCAGTGGGAGAATTCTACACATGCACTGCCCACAGCACCCCATTTGTGTACTAGTGGCAGCTGTGCTCCAGGACAATGCTTGTCTAGGTGGTGCAGCCAGTTAGGGCTGAAGCAACACACATAAGTAAATGAGATGTTAGGACTGGGCCCCTAACACCCCTCCACCCAACCCCACCAGCCCACCCACACCCACCTGTAACAGACCAACACACATGAGGATGGGCCTTGGGGTCAAGGCTCAACTCTCACCCCATTCTCCAATATTGTATCATGTCAACTTTCTTACATGAGAATGGGGTGAGAGTTAGGCCCTATGACTCAAGGCCCACCACAATTCATTTTGGTATGTGGAGGTGGGTGTGAGGTGGACTGGTGGGGTTGGGTGGGTGGTTACTGGGGCTCAATCCTAACATCTCATTTCCTATTTTGTCACTTCAACCCTATCTGATGCATTAAGGAAGTGTTTTGCAATTTTCTTATTTTTGAGGTTTTATAATAGTATCCTTATTTCAATGGAGGAGAACAGGGTCTTTCAGAATCTCCACTCTCATCCCTCCACAGATGCAAATGTATCTAGTTGTGTAAACACAGGGTCTCTGGCCCCTGTGCTTCCATACATTAATTTATGAGTATGCATAGCAAAATTGCAACAGATACATAACTGTGCCATCTTTCATCCCATTTTCACCCCCAAATGCTCAACATAAATGTCTTATCACCTCACTGCATGTACCCAGTAAAGAAAATTTTCAAATCACAGTCAAAATGCAATTTTGTACAACTATAATGCCATTCTGTGCCACAAGTGTGGAAAACATTTGTTTGCAGGATTTGAACTATGACAGCTGTTCTATTCATGGCATGGTATGAAATGGCAATGTTGAAAATTTTGAGTGAAAATATACTAAATTGCTAGTTACACACTTGCAAAGAAAAATTCCAATGACAGCATGTAACTCAGGCATTTTAGGTATTTCTACACCATATTTTCAACATGGCCTTTTTGAGACCCCACCTCATGAACACTGGCACTGTTATATTGTTATTCAGTCCCAAAAGGTGATTTTGTTCAGCAATTGCTCCATTCTGCAGCACTGCTGCATAAACACAATTTGGGCAGGCTGTGAGATATGACACCTGTATTGTTCATGAGGTGCTGTGAGAAACTGGCAATGTTTAATATTTATAGTAAAAAATTAAAATTATGGGGTATTTTTGCATTACATTTCAAGATTGCCATTTTGGGACCCCACTTCATGTAAAGTGGCACTGTGATTTTGTTACTCCATCCTGAAAGTTGATTTTGCACAGTGACCGCGGCTACTCTCACCACAGGTGTGAAAACATGTTACGGGCATGATGTGAAAAATTTCAGCTGTACTATTCATGAGGAGGTGTGAATAAATGGCAACACTGAAAATCTGGAGTGAAAATAGTAAAACTTGGCAAAGTTATGATCATCCATAAAAACTGTGCGATGCACGCCCTAACACAGTCATTTGGGGGACTTTCTGCATCACATTTTCAACATAGGTTTTTGGGATCTCCCTCATGAAATTAGCACTGTCATTTTGTTAATCACTCCCAAATGGTGATTCTGTGCAGCAACCAAGAAATCACCTTTCTGGACCAAGTAACAAAATGACAGTGTCAGGGTTCTGGTGGGGTCCCAAGAACCCCATGATGAAAATTCAAGTCAAAATTCCAAAATGGCTGAGATATCAACATAAGTTGAAACCCCATTGACATCCATTATACGGTGTCATAACTTTATCCCTTCAGTTTATGGTTTGGCTTTGAAGAGTGCAGGCATGTCCAGGTCCACATAAGATCACTAAAGCCAACTGTGAAGGAAAGGTATGGGGTAAGGGGTAAGGGAAGTGGATGCACAGAGGGAAGGTCAGGATGGGGGTGAGGGAATGGGAGATGGCAGGGACCTTTTCTTCTTTTCAGAGTTGAAAAGAAAAAGATGCTGGGGATGGTTTACCTTATTAAAGGGAGATATATGTTTGGGGACACTGGGGTGGGCTACCCAGTGTCCCACACTACTGGGGGCAATACATGTCCTGGAATACTGGTAGTGGACTACCCATTGTCCTGTGATGAGGACCATTTTATTTTTTCAGGTTTTATTAATTATTAAAAAAGGGGACTGATTTTGGGACACTGGGAGTGGCTCCCAGTGTCCCACAGTGCTTTGGTGTGTGTATTTGGGGACACTGGGTGGGCTACCCAGTGTACCACACTACTGGGGGACATACATGTATTGGGACACTGGGAGTGGGATCCCCAGTATCCCACAGCAAGGGACAGTTTTCTCCTTTTCAGGCTTAATTAACAATAATAATAATAAGGGGGCTGATTTTGGAACACTGGGAGTGGGCTCCCAGTATCCCACAGGGCAGGGGACCTTCATAATTCCAACATGAGGACTGGGCAACCCAATGTCAGCAGAAGCAGATTGATGCAGAATCCTGCATTGAAAACATCAGTTCGATGCTGGATTCTGCATCTTTACTATCCCTTTGGCAATCCATTTTGCCAGCCAGTCTTGTGAAAATGGATCAGCTGGTGAAAAGAGATTGCAAAAGTAGATTTTAAATGAAAAAACACAGTTGTTTGCAACTTACAAAAAACAAACAAAGGCATTGGCAGGTAGGTTACGCCCCTCACCAAAACTCATGCCTTGGTTTTTACCAAAGACTTCTATGGGGCAAGTTACAGTATAAGGCTTTGTTTTCTCCTCATGCCAAGGCAGAAAACACAATGGCAGCCAATGAACAGGGATTTTCTCATGAAAAGGGATTTTATGAGAATTACCAATCCTTTTCACAATCCCTGTTAGCGAGCCGTTCATGGTTAGGAATCCTTGATCAAAACCATTCATCTATCCCAAAGACTCAACTGAGCATGCTCAGAACCCAACAATTCTAAATTTAATAACTGTAAAACTGATTAGTATCTTTTCTCCAAACCAATGCTGGATTGTTCAATAGGATACCCTCTTTCTGCCTTAAAAGTTCAGGAACAAATTCCAAATGGTGTGCATGCAGCACGATGTTGAATAATGACCCTGACAATTGCCAAAGAAATCAAAAGACATGTTTTTGGATGCTTTGCTGTGCAAAACTGCAATCCAATCAAAACACAACCTGGCAGATCACAAGATATACCACCTGAAACCAGGTATTCCACATTTCATTAAAATCCATTGACAAGTTGACAATTTATTAAAGTGCAAAATTTGAGGCTTAACATTAAACTGCCTACTCAACTATAAATATATGGGATGATAGCACCCTAATAAGATATACATACAAATGCACACATATACTGTATATCTATATATATGTATATATAGATATGTGTGTATATATTATAGAGGCACTGTTGCGCCTCTATAGTTAGGGCTGAGTGTGCTGCTTATTGTTAAACCCCAGATTTTCACCTTAATAATTTTGCAACCCTTCAATGGATTTGCATACAATTTAGTATGCCCTGTCCTGTGGGGAAACTCTCTTGACTTGCCAAGTTTTGTTTTGATTGATGTGTGAATTTTGCAGAACGATATGAAAAAGTGTGTTTTGCCTTTTTTGGCAGTGTTTCATGAATTTTCCTCATTGCCCTGTACTGACACCATTTTGTATTTTAGCTTGAAATTTCCAGGGTAGGAAGAGCTTACCATGAGAAACAGTTCAGCAGAGTCTGGTGAAAAATATTATTTTGATTCAACGTTATTCAGTGTTATAAATTCAGGTTCTGAGCATGCCCAGTGCAGTCTTTTGTTAGATGCACATCTGCAAAAAGGATTTCTGCTCACGAATGGGATCCTGACAGCTCACTAATGGGGATTTATCTAATCTCTGTTCACGAGAAAAGATTCTTGTTTGTGAGACGTCATCTTGTTTTCACTTTTAGCCCAAAACAAAATGTTGTTACTTGTCCCACGGATGCATTTTGTGTAAACAAATGCATGGGTTTTGTGCATGTTGATGCCTCTACAAAACCATGTAGTTGGTTTCATCAGTTTATTTAAAAAATAGCCATTTTTTATTTGTAAATCCTCATTCGTGACTCACTTCCGATCCCGTTTGTGAGGTATACAAATCCTTGTTCATGAGATCAGGATCAGATGACCCTATCTCACCAACAGGGACATGTTACTTAACATGGATTTTGTCACCTCATGAATGGGGATTCAGCTCAAGAATGGGGATTTTGACACCATGCAAATGGAGATCAGAAAAAATCCTTGTTTGTGAACTGTCAAAATCCTGTTCTTGAGCTGAATCCCCATTCACGAGCTGTCAAAATCCATGTCTGTGACCCGATCCCTGTTTGTGAGTTAGCAAATCCCGGTGCCTGAGATGAAGACCAGCTGGCCCTATCTCACAAATGGGGATCACTTGCGAATGGGGATTTTTTCACCTCACGAACAGGATTCAGCTCATGAACAAGGATTTTGACTGCTCACGAACAAAGATTTGTACATTTTGGCAGTTCACTGCTAAGAAACTGTAAGGACTTTTGGCTTGACATTTGCAGGGTGCAGAGGGGTGTCACACAGATGTGATGTATGCTAGTTTGGTGTAAAACATTGCATTGGTTATAGAGTTATTACATTCCAAATGTGAGAAATTTCCAATAGGATAACATTGCAGCACCCATGATGCCTTTAGGTGCCTGTATCTCCAAAACAAAGCAAGATATGGATTTTTCACTACCTGCAGCTTAGAAACAAGTTAGGAAATCATAGATTATGCCAGCAGTGGAATTGTTATCCTAGTTGCTACAGTTATGGAGATATTGGCAATTTAGTGTCACAAGGGTTCCAAGGCTGCCTTTTGAGTGGTTTTCAGTTCCTGTATCTCATAAACAATGTGAGATGCAGATTTGATTGATCTATGTTACGTGAAGGCTTAGCTGTCACAATTACAATGATACTAAAAATTTTTGCTAGCTGCTGCAGTTCCCAAGATATGGACAAATTAGTGTTACAAGGGTTCCTTGCCCTATAAGGCTGCTGTATGGCTCTGTAGCTATACAGAAGTGGAGTGCAGGGCCCAGAGATAGCTACACTCCTCAGCTGTATATCATTATATAGAACTGGACAACTTGTTTGGGGCACCGCACTCCTACCAACAATGTCATTTACTAGTTATATTACACTTTTTCAGACAGTAAGGAAATTCATTGCAAAAACTTCATTTAATGTATCAGTTAGAGTTAAAGTGACAAAGTATGGAAATGAGATGTTAGGATTGAGCCCAAATCCCCCAACCACCCATCTTCCACAGACTGACAGATGAGATTGTGCCATGGTGTCATGAGGCCCAACCTCAGCCCATTCTCCTGTACTGTGAAATGTCAACCTGTTTACACATGGAATGGGGTGACAGTTGGGCCTCATGACCCCATGGCACATCCCAGCATCTGTCAGTCTGTACAGGATGCATGGTGGGGTGGAGGGGTTAAGGGCTCAACCCTAACATCTCATTTCCCACTTTTGTCACTTTAACATTAACTGATGCATTAAACAAAGATTTTGTGCAATGAATATATATATATATATATATATATATATATATATTAAATGCAAAACTTTGTTAATGCATCAGTTAGGGTTATTCTACAGTGACAAAAGTGAGGACATTAGACATTAGGGTTCACACCACTTGCACTCCACTCATGCCCCCACCAACAGGTATAGGGTTTGCTTAGGGTCATTGGCCTAACTCTCACCCCATTCCATGTGCAAAGAAGCTGAGATGGTGCAGTACAGAGAATGGGGTGAGTGTTAGGCCACGACCCCAACACACACTGATACCTGTTGGTGGGGGCATGGGGTGGGGCAAGGGTGAGAACCTATATCAAATTTCTCACTTTTGTCACTGTAGAATAACCTAACTGATGCATTAATTAAGTTTTTGCATTTAATTTCCTTACTTTTCAAGAAAGAATAGAAAAGTAGAAAGTTATAGTTGGTGGGAGCATGGGCCCTTTGGGCCCTGCAATCCCACCATGTGATTTTTTGTGACATTGTAACAGTAAGTGCTATGCAACCACAAGCGCAAACAGATATGCACATGGTGCTCCAAATGTAAATGGTAACACAAACAGAAATAGATATGCAAGTGCAAAGTAACACCAAAGCAAACAGTGACGGAAACAGAGACACAAACAGAATTGCATACAAAATGCAACTGGTACCACACACATTCACAGTACTGCAATTGGAAACCTAAATGCTAACAGTAAAGCAACAATAATACCAAAGGAGACAGAAATGAAACACAAACTCAAGTGCATACGGAAATGCAAACCATAAAGCGCATCGGACATGGTACCCAAATTGCAAATGAAAATTGTAATGGTAACAGCAACAATAACTCCAAACAAAACAGAAACACAAGCATAAACAAAAGCACAAAGTCGTAAGGCACATGGTGGCATAGATGGAATGGTAACGTGAACAGTAACTGAAGTGCAACTGGAACGTTAACTGGCAGAGTAACGAAGGACACACCCTTCTTTTCCTCCAAAACTGCATTGAAAACACAGTGAAAACAAAGAATGTATGCATAATAATGGACCTCGAGCTCAAAATTACGACTTGCAATACTAAATTGCTTATATCTCAGGAACCATAAGACGTAAAAAAATAATTACATTTCGTATGAATTATGACTTTCCTGTGTTTTTTACTTAGCCCTTATTGGGGCTAAGCATTTTGTGATGAAAAGTCTGTATCTTGCACTGTTTCTGACATACGGGCCTGAAAAGTGCGACAGACATCATAATGTTTTCGTAAGGGAAAAGGTGTCAAATTTGGAGTGCTGTCAGTTTGCCACCCTGTAATATTTGTTCACCAAACCACCAAAAGGCACATCTGTGGGATATTGGCTACCTTCCTTCCAAATTTCAGCTCAAAAGACCAAACCATTATTTTGCAGCAGAGCGGCAAAGAATTCCTGTAATGCAGCACTGCCGAAATGTTATCCTATGGGAAAGAGCATCAACTTCATAGTGCTATAAGTTTGCCAACCTGTAATATTTTTTGACCAAACCACCACAAGCCACATCTGCAGGATGTTGCCTTTCTTCCTCCAAATCTCAAGTAAAAGACCAAACCATTTCCAACATATTCAATGTCAAAGATTAGTACAATTTCCTATCTATTCCATTATAAAAATCTGGCCATCTTGTCCTGTCCTCATGATCAAAGATGGTGATCAAAGAATCTCACGATCAAAAATTTGCAGGCTTGCATCAAAAGAATTTGTGGCTCATGAACAAAGAATTAAAACCTTAAAATTAAAAATGAAGGAACTGCAGTGAAACACTACAATGGTTCAACAGAACAATGCCCCTGAGTAAAACCCACCCTCATTTGACTTCTTAGAACACCCCTGTGCTGCAAAAATTCATTTTAAATTGACCATCTCGTCCTCGCTCACGATGCACGATCGCGATCAAAGAATCTCAAGATCAAAGAATTTGCAGGCTCGCAATCAAAGAATTTTCAGGCTCATGAACAAAGAATTAAAAACCTTATAAATAAAAATATTGAAGGAATTGTGGTAAACCACTACCATGGTTCGACAGACCAAAGCCCCTGAGTAAAACCCACCCTCATTTGACTTCCTAGGACACCCTGGGCTGAGAAAATAGATTTTTAAATTTGGCCAGCTCATCCTCGCCTCATGATTTTGATCAAAGAATCTCACGATCAAAGAATTTGCAGGCTCATGAAACAAAGAGTTAAAAATCTTGTAAGTAAAAAATTGAAGAAATTGTGGTAAACCACCACCATGGTTCAACAGAACGAAGTCCCTGAGTAAAGCTGACCTCATTTGACTTCCTAGGACACCTTGGGCTGAGAAAATTGATGTTTAAATTGGGCCATCTCATGCCTCGCTCACGATGCACGATCACAATCAAAGAATCTCATGATCAAAGAATTTGCAGGCTCACGATCAAAGAATTTGCATGGTCATGACCAAAGAATAAAAAGTTGTGTAATTTACAAAATTGACAGAATTACGGTAAACTGCCTCCATGGTTCATCAGAACGAAGCCCCTGAGTAAAGCCCACTCTCATTTGTCTTCCTAGACACCCTGAGTTCAGAAAATTGATTTTACATCTGGCTATCTTGTCCCTTGCTCCTGATGCACTTTCACTATCAAAGAATGTGGCGGTGGAAGAATTTGCAGCCTTGCAATCAAAGATATTCCTGACTCAAACAAAGAGTGAAGGAAGAGATGGCCAGATTTCAAAAAGTTTTCTGTAGCTCAGTGGTGCCTACAAAGTAATTTAAAGGTGGTTTTGCTCAGGGGCCAGGTTCTGCCCCATCTGAATAAAAAAATTAGTTCATTATGTCTGTTTTTTATCCGTGGTAGTCTAGTGGCCCCCCATGTGTGTTTATTAATATTTCTTGCACATATCTCTGGTAGTCTAGTGCCCCACCATCTGTATTTCATTATTATTAATATCCCTGGTAGTTTAGCTGTCCCTCAACCCCATCACAATAAAATAAATAAGCATCTTCAATGTCCTGGTAGTCTAGTGGCCCCCACCCAGCAGTGCCAGCCCACCTAGCATCTCTCACCTTCCAGCCAGTGACTGGCACACCCCTCTCACCTCCATGGCCAGGTGCCCACTGTGTATATTATGAGAGCTAATTCAAACAGACACTCTGAAATTATTTCTGAGTGCATGTTTGAATAAGCACTCGTAATATACACAGTCAGCAGCTGGTTGTGGAGGTGAGAGGTGGCTGTGCCAGTCACCATCTGGGAGGGTGGGGGATGAAGTGGTGCGAAAAATGAATCTTGAATATTTGTAGTGAAAATATAAAATTTTCCAAACTTACATGCATGCATAGCAAAATTTTAACGACCTCGCATAACTCAGGGCGCCTTGGGATATTTTTGCATCAGATTACTAACATTGCCATTTGGGATCCCACCTCATGAACAGTGGCATTGTGATTTTCTTACTCCATCCCAAAAGTTGATGTCGCACAGTGACCACTCCATTCTGTGCCACAGGTGTGAAAACATGTTTCAGGCAGGATGGAAAAATGACAGCTATACTGTTCATGAGGAAGGTGAAAAATGGCAGTGTTGAAAATCTGGAGTGAAAATATTAAAAACTGGAGAAGTTACGAGTGTGAGTTGAAACTGGGCAATACATGCTTGTAACACAGTCATTTTTGGGACTTTCACCAAAATTTCAACATGAGCTTTTTGTCTTCCTCATGAACATCGCCTTTGTCATTTTGTTAATTGGCTCGCAGCGGTGATTCTGCACAGTGACTACAAAATCACCTTTGAGACTGCATAACAAAATAACAGTGCCAGTGTTCATGAGGTGGTGTTCTAAGAACCCCATGTTGAAAATGTGGTGTCAAAATTCCTACAAATGGCTGAGATAGCAACATATGTTGAAAAATCCATTGACATCCATTATACGGTGCTTACCTTGATTCCTTCAAGTTGCAGATTGACTTTGAAGAGTGCAGACATGTCCTGGTCCAAAGAAGACTGCAACTGATGACCACGGAGGGTAAGTATGGGATATGGGTGTGTGTGGAGGTGGGTGCACAGAGGAAGGTTGGTAGGGGCTGGGGAGACAACAAGGAACAGTTTTCTTCTTTTCAAGGTTAAAAAGATGTTGGGGGACAGTTTTATTTATTACAGGGAGATACATGTTTGGGGACATTGGGGTGGACTTCCCAGTTTCCACAGAGATTTCTGGGGACATTTGGGGACACAGGGGTGGGCTCCCCGGTGTACCACACTATCTGGGGGCATGCATGGACCAGTCCAACTCTGTATTGTTCCTTTGGATAACCTATTTCTGCCCTGAACAGTTCAGGCCAAAATTTGAAATGATGTGTGCACACCACGATGTTGAAAATGACCCTGACTGTTCAAAACTGTTGATCGTTGTGAAGTTATTAAAGTGCAAAATTTGGGGTTTAACATTAATCTGCCTACTCAGCCCTAACTATACAGACGCGACCACATGGTAGTGCCAGTATAGTTAGAGTGAAAGGTAGCTTCTATGTTAAACTCAATATTTGAATGTCAATAACTTTGAACTGTTCAACAGATTTTCATGAAATTTGGCATACATAATATCTAGAAGAATGTCTCCTGTCCTGCCAAATTTAATGGAAATCCATTTTTGTGGTTTCTGAGATATAGAGTGTTGTAAACAGAAAAACAAAATTTTTTGACATTTCTTTGTCCACCTGGATCTCAGAAATGGCTTTAGGTTGTGGTCTGAAGTTTTAGTGTACAATGAATTTGCCTCACAGATGTGCCTTTGAAGGTTTGGTGAAGAAACAATAATCTGTTCAAACGTTATTAAACTTTAAGTTTCCCATTATAGCCTATGGGAAAAAAAAGTGAAAACAGGAAAACAGCCCCAAAAACAGTTTCTTTACCACCTCATAGCAAGAAAATGGTTTGGACTTTTGGGCTGAAATTTACAGGGTGACAAGCCCTTGCCCAACAGATGTGCCCTTTCTTGGTTTGGTGAAGACATGAACACCAGTTCCATAGTTACAGCACTACAAATTTGTGAATGTTTCCATTGGATAACATTGTGGCAGCCTTGTGTCTTTCAGTGGCTATATCTCGAAAACAGTTTGAGATATGGATTTTTGCTAAGCACACATGGAGGTGGCCAGCACATGAATACAAATGCACATGAATTTTTTTTCCAGAATTAGAGTGGTTCCTGAGATATTGCAACTTTTACAAGGGTCCTAGGCATGCACTATGTCTCTATACATATGGGTACGGGTTTGGGGTCCAACGTTTGGATTCTATTATGTAATAGTCGGAGGAAGAGTCTTACTGACAGTCCATGTCACCCACTGGTACCTTGCATTCACCATGTATACTTTCCTGTGGTGCCATGAACCTAGACTCATTGACTGCTTCTGTGTTACTGTGGACCATGGTTACTGTCCCTTGGGGCATGTACCATGTACACTGGCATCACCGCATTGGTGTGCCATGCAATATCTAAGTGTTGCTGTACCACACAGTCAACCTGATGCTGCACTACTTTACCATGTTAGACTCACCCTATGTCAGCATGTGGCATGGTGCACCTGGGTAATGTGTTCACAGCCTGTTGTCCAGTGTGCCTCTCAGCCATGCACTGCCACATCATGGTGTACCAGGTCTGCCCAGCTCATGTGATATGGCTACTCTGTACTTTGCACCCCTATGCAGGAACATATTCTCCTTAGGTGTATAGGCCTGCTGTCCTGTTTCATCACCCTGAGGGATAGTATGGTATACATTAGATGAACCTATCCCACATGTGTGTCTGCAACTTGCTGTCATGGCACTGTCCACTGCCTAGTACTTTGGGCACATGGAATCATGTTCTGGCTTATGGTCCCCTGTTGCATGCTTGCATATGCTGTCCCTGTGTCAGGTCCAGGTATATGTTGTTTCATTGTGTGTTGCTGAAGTGCTGTGCATAACTGGTCCACTACCATTGTGTTGTTTTATTGCATTAGTAGATAGTATGCTGTCTTACTGTGACTTGTTGTTCTGTACTCCTGTACATATGTCAGCCACATGTTTGCTTCCTACACATTGTACAGCAGAAATTTCAAGGCATCAAGTTTGTGGAATGCAGGATCAGTCTGTTGTAGGGTTGCAGTGGGGTGTGTGACCACACCATGCATATGCTCTGCCACTGTCCAGGGCCAGGTATTCTGATGTGGTGTCATCACTGTGGAGTGGGCATGTGGGATCCATACATGACATGCCTGCATAACGGTCACAGCGCACTTCACGATCCGGTGTGCCACCTTGTACAGTTGGTGATGCATACTGTGGCCACCAACAAATTGGTCATGGCTGGCCAGGCCATGCTGCTTGCCCACTTTACATAGAATTTTCTGCATCTTTGCTCCCTTTCATCATCTATACAGCACCCACAGTAGCGCTGTGGGGCATGTGTGGTACCCACCCCTGTGACTGCCCATGTGTGTCAGAGTTTCCACAGTCTTCAGGAGCACTGTGCCACACATATCTCACCTGCACCATGCTGATGGCAGTGCTCAGTGGAACTTGACTACTTGTACTTGCTGAGGATACCTTATCCACAGTGTCTGCTCACTGTACTTATATCCACATCTTTCTCCCTTCATTGAACTTGTACACCAGTGAGAGTGTGACACCTGGAGCAGATGGAAAGCTGCAACAACCTGCTCTGCAGGATTTTCAGCAAGTAGAGGCTGATGCTGGAGTGCCAGGCCCCTGGAGACACCAACAGGGTGCATGGTGGAACTACTGGAAGAGCTGGTGCAACTCCACAGGTCAGCAGCTGAGGACTAGAAGCATCCTCCTTCAATTTTCAATTCCCCACCCACCTTCAACATGTTTCCCATCTCACTCTCCTTGCTGTGGTTCTTTTCCCATTTTTATATTTGTTTTGTTGTTTTATATGTTAAAGAACCTTTGTATGTTATGATCCTGGACCTGTGTCTTTTTGGTGCTTTGTTGATATTTTTCACTGGTCTCCTGTGTTGCCCCTACTGCCCACTTGTGCCCCCTTGTGGGTGATGTCCATGCTCATCTAATGGTACAGGATCACAACTGCTGTCCATGTGGATGTCTGTGGCTGTGATGCCACCTGTACAGTGTTCCTGGAGTGGCAGGTGTGTTGACATGGTGGCAGATACATTGTATTCCCTTGTATCCACCCACACATCTCCTGTACATGACAGCCATCATCTTGGTTGTTGCTTTCCACTAGGGAATAGGATTAATAATAGTGTAATACTGGAATTAGATTCTACTATTAGTGTGTGGGGGTTGCTTGAGTGTAGATAATACAACTACATTAAGTGACCCTCAGGCAAGTACAGTATGCCTTGAAAATAATTATATTTGACTTAGCCATCCGGGGCAGGGGTTAGTTATCCATTCATGTTAAGCTGGAATGGCAGGCTTGAGATCTAAAGTAGAGAACAAAGGAGATTTGGAATGGTTAATACAATTCCCAATTTTAATATTCCAGGAAACTAGGATGGGCCAGACAATTATTTATGTTGAGGGATATAATAAGTGGAACATCCCACTATTAAGCAAAGCAGGTTTGGAAGGAATAAGGGTGGACTGGCAATCTTTATTGATAATTCACTTGATAAGGGGTATTGAATCAAGTCTGTAGAATGATTTTTTATGTATATAATTTTGAAGGTTGAAACTAAATGTATTGCACTTTTAATATCTACATTCTTCCACAAGTAAAGCAGAACAATTTTAGAGAATATTTGAGGCTCTGAAAGCTGATATTTATTCTGTCAGAGCAGATATCCAGGTGTTGAACTTATTCTGGCTGGTGATTTGAATGCACTTACAGGAAATCAGATAGAAGAACAAAAAATTAGTGGGATATAGATGATGTTTTTAATATTCCAATTAGACGATCAAAGGACAAAAAGTTACAGGAAATAGCAGGCTTTGATACTGCTTTTAGGAAAGAATAATTTATGATTATTAAACGGTCATTCTAGGAATGATTGGAAGGGTGAAATAACATTTCCATCAGTCAATGGGGATAGTGTAATAGATAACTTTGTAATAGATGCTTCTCTATATCCAACTGTAGACTTTGTTAAAATCCATAGAGTTTACAACAGTGACCATTTTCCTTTAGAATGTGAAAGTAAGATTGCCTGTACAACATTTAATAGAAATAAAAATGTGTGATGAAATAAACCACACAATGTGTATAAAATATAGTAAACAAATTAAATGGAATGCGTATACCAAGTCAACACTGGATACAATTCTGGATTGTTATCAATGCCTAAAAACACTATTAGACTGGAGAGGGAAAATAAGCTAAAAATAAGTTGACTTGCCATAATCTGTTAAGAACTTTTGACCAGTTTATGAAAAACTGTAGTAGTCAATTATGTAATGAAAAGCATCCAATGCATAATAATAATGATGGAATTGATAAACTCTGGTCTGACAATGAATGAAAGAAATTGAAAAAGAAATCAAGAAAGTTGGGAAACTAAAATTGAAATTGACAACCCCTTCAGTAATATGTATTATGAAAAATGTGAAAAGAGAGTATGAGAAATTATTAATAACTAAAGAAAAATCTTTAAACATGAACTGTGGTCTCATTTACAACAAGCTATGTGGAATAAGGCACACAATTATTTTGGACACTTGTTGCCTATGGTTGTGATAAGAAGAATGTGAGATATAACCTGTATGGTATGATAACAGAAAGTACGGTTAAATATTTTGAAAATATATACAATAGTAACTTAAAAGTAGAATGCAGAAGTTTGTGAATACCCTTTAGAAAACAAGTTGTTGTCCCTATATGTTTTCAGATGCCAAGGCTAGATCAGCCATTGTAAACCAAAAGAGGTATAAAGCAGCTGGACATGATGGTCTGTTGGCTGAAATATTTCTCCATAACCCTGATGCATAGGTGAGGCTTCTGGTGCTAATTTTTAATACAATAAGTCAATGTTTGGTACTACCGAAAGACAGGAACCAAGGGTGATTATACCATTACTAAAGAGAGGAGATAAACAAGACTCAAAAAATTATAGACCCATTACACTTCTCACAATAGCACAAAAATTTACACCAGGTTAACTCTAGATAAATTAAATATCTGGGTGGAGGAGAACAAATTGATCTCCAAATGGCAATGTGGATTCAAAAACAATGTAGTACTTTAGATTTAATCTTTATGCTGAATTATATTATAGATATTTATGCAGAAGGGAAGAGGAGCCAATATATATATGTTTCATTGATATAAAAGCAGCCTTCAATACTGTTAATAGGGTTACCCTATGGAGATCCTAAAGAAATTGTATATAGATTCTTATTGCTACATATCCTTAAATATTACATAATAACACGACAGCAATGGTACGCTGTACCAAGGATCGAGCTCTACCAAATAAATAAATATTTCAAGAGGTGTGAAACAAGGGTGCTTGTTAGAGCCAACTTTATTTAATCTATTTAATCTATATATTAAAATTTTAACAAATAGATTAATGGATATTGACACGCTTTGCACATATAGTTGAGAAGGAAGAAATAAAGTTGTTATTCTGTGCAGATGATGCAATACTTTGGTGAAGAACCCTATCAGGTTTGAAAAGAGGGATAATTAATGTAATGTCAACATTAAAAGATTTGGATTTGCAATTGAATGTAGGGAAGACTAAAATTATGTTAAAGGGTCAAACAAATGACAGAAGAAAGTATTGGAAAATAAGAGGCATCGATCTTGAGGTAGTTCAGTCAAAAATATCTTGGGATTATATTTGATAGAAAGCATTTCTGGCATGCACATGTGAGGAAATTAAAATAAATCTCATAAAACAACTAGTGCCATCTTGGCATTTGCAAATAAGTTTGCAGGAAATATTTTAAAGCATTAAAAACAACATTTGAGGCCAAGACAGTCAATTTTGTATGGTGGGGAAATTTGGGGATGTACCCTGATAATTTAGATAATATTGAGGTAGCTCAGAATAGATTTCTCAAACGTATCTTAAATTTACATAGGACTGACCCTCCGCTTTTTGTGGTTGGAGTCTAGTATGTTCCCATTAAACTAAGATTGGTAATGAGGTCAGTTAATTATTGGGGTAAAATTAAAGTTATGAAAGAAAATAGGTTACCAAAACTATATTGGAAAGATTTTATTAACAGAATGAAAGCAAAACTGAAAAACACTTAGTTTTCAAGACTGAATAATAAACTAAAAAGTGTGGGGTTAGAGGAGCTTCTATCGACATCTGCAGAATGTAATGTTGTGCAATATGTGGAGAGTGCTATTATGAGATTAAAAGATATTGCAATTACCGGGATTTTGAGAAAATACATGAAATCAATAAGTTTGGTTCTACCAGCAGCTAAACAACACTGGGGTATAGAAACTTACCTTATGATTTGTGAAAAAGCTTGCATAGAAATAATTTATGTAAATTGAGACTGGATATGTTAGGTGTAGATATTATGAATATTAAGCAAAGTAATGTCCAAGTTAAGTGGTGTAATTGTAATTGTACAAGTAAGTCACTCCTAGGTTGTTACATGCCATGTATAATTGTAAAATGGGATAAAGAGAGAAGTAAATGGTTGACCCTGCTCTCTGATGTCATTAATCTAGATGTTTCTGATGGATCCCAGAAGGAAATGTTAAAGTTAGAAAAATTAATGCACTATTTGGTATTGCACAATTTCTGGCAGTATATAGAATTTAGAAATTGTTGATTGTGAGCTATGTGCAATAGGTTTCTTATTAATGTAAACATATGGATGGCAACACTTTTAGATTATGGAGTGCCATAAATTCTGTGAATTTTATATATTTGTGTGTTAATAAACTTGAACTTAAACTTGTGTGTTGGCATGTTGGTGGACGATTCTGTTCCCCTTGTATCCCTACACATCTCCTGTGCATGAC
This sequence comes from Neoceratodus forsteri, assembly GCA_016271365.2. Taxonomy (NCBI): domain Eukaryota; kingdom Metazoa; phylum Chordata; order Ceratodontiformes; family Ceratodontidae; genus Neoceratodus; species Neoceratodus forsteri. The sequence goes on from CM028131.1 coordinate 587,024,557, forward strand.
GGCCACCATCTGGGTTGTTGCTGTCCACTGTCATGGGACAGTCCCTGTATATTGGGAACCTGCCCTCCTGCATTGCCCAAGGGTGGCCTCTATAGCTGACCTGTCCATGTCTTTGTCCTTGTTGTCATTGCTTTCCATCCCCTGTGTGCCTGCTTGCTGTGTGTCATCCAGTGGGCTGTCTCCTGCTCCATGTCAGGGTTCCATGTGTCCTCATCCTCTGCAATAGGATGCTGTAACTGTTCTCACTGCCCAATTGCTATATTTAGTGCTATATTCTGTGCTGGAAACTCTTTGCACTGCACTCTCTGCTCTGCTTTGCACACCTGTGGGGGCACCTTATATTCAGCAGTGTTTGCCCATGGCTATGCTGTTGAATATTGCATGCAATGGGAAATGGACTTGTGCTAACTGCTAGGCAGTGAAAAATTTGCCTAGGCAATTCTTTGACTATCGGTCCTATGAGTTTTAGCTATGTCACAGTTTCTGTACAGAACTCTAAGCATTATTTTGATACTGTAGGTGAAGAGCTTATGTTTAGCATTTGGTATACAAACTGTGGCATAGTAAACATTCCAAATTACTGGTTCCATGAAGGGACCTGTGAAGAATGTTGTCCATGAATAGTAAATAACTGAAAACACAATTTTAACATCAGTGTTTATTCAGGTATAGTCAATTATGGGTCATTCAGAGGTATGTATTAGGAACATTACAAACTGCTGCCAATTAGCACAAATGCCCTGTTCCATTTAAAACACCTAATAAAGCTTTCTATTACAGTTCACTACACTGCACCATAACTTTTAGATGTGTGTAGCATTTTGTGTCCCAGCTCACCTGAACTAAATCAATTCCTAGCATTTTGTTTGCACTCCCACCCCAACCCCACTCTAAACAAGCTTCTCAACAAACTTCCATATCTCCATTTTAAAATTAAAGCACTTAATAGTGCTTTCTATTATAATTCACATACACTGTAGTGTGCAGTTTATATGATTGTCATAGTTTTTGCACCTCATCAACCTGAACTAATCAATTCCTAGTTCTTTGTTTGGACCAAAACCCCACTCCAAACAAACTTGGGTCCATTTTAAAATTAAAGCATTTAACAGTGCTTTCCATTATAATTCCCATATCCTGCACAGTGCCTATTCTATTTCACATGCCCTGCAGTACCTTTTTTAGTTCACTGCAGAGTTTTGCAGCCTAGCTATCTGAAATAATTTAGCAATTCACTAGCTCTTTCTTTGGACCCCTTCCCAGCCCAAGCTACTCCAAACAAACTTCCTCAGTTTTAAAAATTAAAGTACTTACTAATGCTTTTATTTTAAAATGCACCTGTACGTGTAAGGATTTGTAGTTTGCAGTAGCGCAGTTACTGAACAGCAGAATATCTGAACTGAGCCAGCAACGATCACATTCATGCAGGAGAGGGATTGAAGATGCCACAACTAGTCTGGTATGAGTTGAGTAGTGAAAGGAAGGTCCTGGGAAAGGCATGGGGCTTATAAACTTTTCTATAGATGCTAGTCACAGAACCAACCTGCACTTTTGGTTTGCAATCAGTTGGGTTGCATTCAGGTCTAACAGTTTGGTGTGTCACAGGGGATGCCACAAAGTGGGGGTTAAACTTTTTTGAAAATCTGCAAAGTAGAACTTTTGTGAAAACCAAGACAGCCAAATTGTAGGGGGATATGAAGACTGCAAGCTATGTGGTTATTGTAAAATCTTGCATGTTTAAAATAGGCACAATTGTACACTGCAGGAAAGAGTGTAATTGAGTCATCACACGTCCAGAACATTACCAGGGCTGAAAAAGACCATGAAAATTAAAATATGTGCATCTGCCAACAGTTACAATTTTAGTGAAAAAGAGCCAAGTGGGGTATAAGCAAAGCATGGACATTTTTTTCTTTTCATTAGCACTGTTTGGAATAACAATTCCAGATGTAATGAGCCTCACTTTAGATTGTATATAGTGTGAAACTGTAACTAAAATATTGAAAATGAAAATAACATCAAAACTTCAACAAATGTCCTTATTTGAACTCAAACAACATATTAAAATGACACTGAAGCTTTCCTACAGTAATCTTTCATCAGTTTTGTATTGACAACATGGTCCTCAGGAAGGGTTCAATGGATTCTAGTGAATAGATGGAAGCTCTAACTTCCTGCAGCTTGCCATGCCAACTAGTAAACAATATGTCCTAAATTATATGTTGAGGCAATAAAATACCAAATAGAAAATACAAATGTATCTTACTGTAGACCAGAGCACTTTTAGTTCAGGAAATATTCTTGACATCCTTGTATAAGTTGGCTATCTCTGGTCCAATCTTGATGTCAGTCAATGAGTTCTAGCATTACAGTAAAAATAATAAATATTTAATAATGTTGCAGCAAGTTTGTACTTCATACAGGATGACATTTTATATAATTTATGCCAGCAATACTCTGTTAGTTTAATGTTGTCTCATAAAAACTATGATGTGAATAAAACAGTGTGAATCCTGAAGCATAAACATACAATTCTAGACAGAATTAACACTAGGGATTGCAAAGTGAAATTCCACCAAGTTCTCTTGAATCCCTTCCACATGGTGTAGATTATGTTTATGCCATTTCTATGAAAAATAATCTCTAGGATTAATGAGTCTGGCCTTCATCTAATAGAGCAATGGGTCAATTGTACCCAATAGCTTTGGTTGGTTCCACCTTGGGCTTTCCTTTCACACTTATCCAACATATCTGATGTCTGTTGTCAGAGCTGGAATGTCCAGGAGCTTAACTGTGCAGTGAAATTAAATCAGGTACTGTGCATCTGCACCACCTATATTACTAGCTGGTCCACCTGAAAGAAATGAAACTGCTGGTTCAGAAGCCTGGAAATTGGATAGAAGTTAGGTGATATTGAATTCCACAGTGCCACTGTGGCAAAAAAAGGGGCATCCATTCCAGTGCACAGGGGTTTACACTGAAGCTATCAAAACATCTAGTGGATCCAGATGTATGGTGGGTCCTTGCTCAGGTTAATACTCCTGCCCCTAGTTGTGGGGAACCTGTATGCTCCCAATACCAACTCCCAAATTTCTTCCATGAACTGACTGACAAGATGACATGCTTTAATGATTTCCAAGCCCCTGTCCTGATCGGTGGGAAGGGGATATTAATCTCACTCTAAACCCAGCTATGGACAGCAGACAAAGGAGACAGGAACCCCATGTTAAGGTTGTCCAAGCAGTTGAAAATGGCTTAAGGCCATGGCACTGTCTGTGATATGGCAGCTTTACAACTCTAAGATCCACTACTATATCGCTACTCAGCAGTCCATGTGATGTACAGCCACCTAGGATATGTGGCTAACTTTACAGCAGCTCCCTCAGTGGTCACAGCAGTGAACATTAACCCACTGGTTATCTCAAACCCTGTCCTGGTACAACTTGCATTCCTTTTGGAGCATGGGTAGTAGGCACTCTCCCAGTTGTAGGATACATCCTATTCTGCTCAAGGATCCCCAATTTCAATCATGGCTTCAGTATGAGGCAGAATGCTTTTCTGTTAATGACCCTGGGGGCACCTCTTTGGCCACTATGTGAGAGGCAGTTAATGCAATGGTGGGGTCAGATAATAAGCTACATGGCACACAGGCTCTGGGAGAGAAAACAAGAGCTGGCCCTGCTAGAGTCTACACTCCACCAGAATGAAGAAGCATTTAAAGTATCCTTGCTGCTGATGCTTCGTCCAGCTCCATAGGAATTTCCTGAATCTCCCTGGGAGATAAACTCCCACAAGAACAGGAAGGCGGTGCTGGCTGTTGTCCACTCCAACACAGATACTGGAAGGGAGGGAGGCAAAAGTGTGGCAAGTTGTTGTTGTATTGATTCTGTAAGCAGCAAGCAGAGAGGTGTATAGCTGCACTGGACGATGCTTAAGGGCTCTGTGTACTAAGCAGTTATGTATAAGGACTTTACCTTCAGCTGTACAAGACCCCATGATGGACAATGACTCTCATGAAGAAGAATTTTTTCAAGCTGCAGCTCCCAAGACTTTCTCCTGAACAGGTAGCAGTCCTGGAGGACTCTATTACCATGGGATAAATAGAATTGCATTGAAAAGCCTTAATTCCCACAAATCAGCAGGGAAGAGGGCTTACTGGCAGAGTTTTATGAATGCCTCTGTCCCCTGCTTTGTCCAGTATTACACAGATTTGTTACAGAATTCAGAGTTACATGTCCTTTCCCCACAATGGCCACATCCACCATTACTGTTTTCCCAAAAAGGGCAAGGATGTGACTTCTCCTGCCAGCTATCATTGATTACGTTGGATAGTAAAATCTGTGTGAAAGTTCTGGCTAATTGCCTAAAATATCTCATCTTTCTGTATGTGTATCCCTCCCAGGTAGGTTTTGTTTGTCTGTGTCTCTGTTCACACACATCAGACCCTTGTTAGTGTGACCAGGTGCGTGTCAACCCCTCTCCACAGGCAGTGATTACCATTGATTTTGGAAAAGCTTTTGACTCTGTTGAGTGAGGGTACTCTATGCAGTCATCATATACATGTGATTCAGAAACAGCTTTTAGACAGCATATGCACCATGTAGTCAGGACAAAAGCTCAGAACCTCATGAATGATATACTTTCCCTTTCAACTTGTCCTTGGGATAAGACAGGGACACCCTCTGCGGCCAATTTTATTTATTCTGGGTATAGATTAAAGATGCAGCAAATTTAAATTTCACCTAGGAAGTGAATGTGAAGTGGCACTTCACGTTGTCACCTGCTACATGAAGTGGCCAATACAAAAGGCTCTTCACCTTGTAATATTATTTCATTGTCATTCTGCCTTAACATGAAGTAAGGTGAAGTGACAACAATATAGGCAGCCCCTCATACACACAGTCACCAGAATGAATGTGCATCCCAAAATGCTACAGTCATGTGTCCAGAAAACTCTCCAGTGCTGACGTAGTGAAATGATAGCACAACAAGAAATGCAAAGTCTCCCAAAATTAATGACACACTCAGTCCTGCATGCAGTGGTCATACACAGTCACCAGAATTATTGTGCATCCTCAAATGCTACTGTCTTATGTTCTGAAAATTCCCCATCCCCAGTGCTGATTAAGTAAAATGAGAGGGTAATAAAAATGCAGTGTCTCTGAGAATTAATGGTGCACTCTGTTATACATGCAGTGGTCACACACAGTCACAAGAATTATCTGTATCCCAAAATGCTACTGTCTTGTGTCCAGAAAGCTCCCAACGCTGTCAAAGTGAAATGAGGACACAAGAAGAAATGCAAAGTCTCCCAGAATTAATGGCACACTCAGTCATGCGCAGTGGTCACACACAGACTCAGTCACCAGAATCAATGTGCATCCCCAAAATGCTACTGTTTTGTGTCCAGAAAATCCCCAGAGCTGACACAAAGTGAAATGAGAGCATATAGAGAAATGCAAAGTCTCCCAGAATTAATGGGCACTAGTCATGTGTGTAATGGTCAGACACTGTCACCAGAATTAATCTGCATCCCCAAAATGCTACTGTCTTGTCTCCAGAAAATTTCTAATACAGACAAATGAAATGAGAGGTAACAAAAATGCAAAGTCTCCCAGAATTAATGGTGAACTCCGTCATGCATGCACTGGTCACACACAGTCACCAGAATTAATGTGCATCCCCAAATGCTACTGTCTTGTGTGCAGAAAATTCTCCAGCGCTGACAAATTGAAATGAGAGGGTAACAAAAATGCAAATACTCCTGAATTAATGGTCCACTCCATCATGTGTGCAGTGGTCAGTCACACAGTCACCAGAATTAATGTGCATCCCAAAATGCTATGATCTTGTGTCCACAAAATTCCACAGTGCTGATGAAGTGAAATGAGAGCGTAGCAAGAAATGCAAGGTCTCCGAGAATTAATTAGTACTGCAAATGCACAGACAGATTAAGATTGCTGCACACTCAAGAGATGTAGCTGCAAAGGCAAAACAACTCCAAACCAATGCTTAAGTCAAGATCCACATCTGGAAAAGAATACCTTTACCAGTTTGGGGTAGTAACGGCAGTGACAATCCACTACCAGTAAAGATACCACAAAGCAGTATAAAAATTCATGCAGGTGTGGCGGATAGCAGGTTCACACTGCTGCAATTACTGTGGCACAATAAAAGGTGTCTGATTTAATGGCATGCATCACACACACACTCACACACACCACAAGTAAGGCATAGCAAATTGAAAACCTTTAGTAATATAACCAAATGTTTTAAGCAAACTGAAATTATTCACTGCTGCATCACAACAATCAGCAACAAAATGTCAAGAATTACTGAAAATATTACTGTGTACATAACAGTTATACATGAAAAATATAACCAAAACAGAAAGACTGCCTTTTTCTCCCAGTTAATCTACCTACTCCACAGATACGCCCCTCACCCAGAGCACACTTCACAGTACAAAGACTGACTGTTCTAATTTAACATTCAAAATCCATACACAAACATTAAACACTCGATGATATGAGCACAGGAGGGTTTGCACAATTGATGTACTAAATTTTGAGCAACAAAATGGCTCAAAAGGCTTTTTCAACAGCTTTTAGATGATTTGAATCAGAGAGCTCTGAGAAGAAACTCTCCATCTTCCATTACGCACACTATACAGAACTGAGACTGTGCAGAACAATCTAGAGCCCATGTGACCTGTAATCCCATAAACACTGCAAAATTCGCCTTGCAGCTCAATAACAAGGTGAAGTGATGTGAAGTACCTTGATTTCAAAGTAGTTTGCCTTAAATTTGGTGTAGAAGTGGTATGGGAAGGTGGAATAACATGAAGTCATGGTTTCATGGACTTCTGTTCCTTATCATGACGCGATATGGAATACTTTGCAGTAAATCACTTGCAGAGCAAATTTCAGCCTCTTTGCCCACCACTACCATAAAGTCATTGGTGGCAGTGATTCATGAAGCTCAGGACATCACAGGGATTAAAGTTGATACTTCCCAGTAAAAGGAACTGCTATATGCAAACGATATGCTGGTTCTTCTGGACCATGCCCACACTAGCATTCAACTGCTCATGAGCTTATTTCAGAGAATCTGCAAAGCCTCAGGCCTGTGCATCAACCAAGGAAAACAGAAGTCCTCACTTTTAACAATTACTGTACCCAACAAGCATTCCAGGCCGTTGGTCTGAGGTGGGCACCAGACCATGTCACTATCTTGGTTTGAAGATCACCTTCATATAGGAAATCTGTGTGACAGCAACCTTGGCCCATTGTTTCAGAATATAACAGCACATAGAGGTGGAATCCACTCTGCCTGTCCATGGCAGGAAAATAGAGGCACTGAAATGGTTAAGGCCCCAAAGCTGTTGCACCTTATGTCACACTTTCCAACACACATTCCAAACAGCTGGTTTGACCTTATGGATCAAATGGCTGAGCATTTCTTGTGGAAGGTGGACAGCCCTGTTATAGCAGTAGGAAACTGAGAACCCACAGTGCAAAGGTGGCTGGGTCCTCCCTGGATCAAAGGGTACTACTGGGACTTCAGAGCAGTGCAAACTATGGCATGGTTCTGTGATGAGATCCACCCCTCCCTATATGAAAGGGATTGAAACTATCCTTTGGTGGGGCCATCCTCACTATCTTTCTGTATTCTGCAAGGTGTGCACTTAACTGCCCACCCTACAATCCACACCTCAGTCCAGTCCTGGTGCCAGGAGGTCAAATGGCTGCAGTCTGACCTTACAACATGAACTTTCCCATTATGGAACAACCTGGTTAAACAGGTATGAGGGAATCACTCAAGTGGCCACTGTTAAGTTCCAAAGATATACACAATCTAAAGAACCTATTAGTCCACCAGCAGAAGGTGATGGATTCATTTCAGAACTTGCAGCAGGGTATGGTCTTCAAAACATTCTGGTAATACCTGCAACTGTGGAGCACACTTACTTCTATCACCAGGAAGTTAAGCAAAGTGTTACAGGCATCTGTGGCTCACCCACTCCCTATGGATAGCATGCCCTAAGGAAGAGCTGATAACATATATCTAGCCATCAGCGATCAGATACCAGATCAATCTGCCCTGGCCAGGGCTGCCTGAGCAGCATCCTTGAACTGGTCCATATCAGAAGTTGAGAGGAGCAAGTGCTAGAAAGTGGCACTTACATCGATCAGGAATGCAAATATCAGTTTATTTTAAAACAAGGTGCTCCAGAGGTGGTACCACACGCCACATCTTCTTTTTCTGGATAATAATTGCTGGAGTGTGGTAGGCCTTGGGGAGGAGGGGTCCTGCATATCCTTTAGCCTGGAGCTCCAAAAATTTAGGAAGAAAATTAAGAATGTCTTGGGCAGGATCCAGCAATGACCTATCCCAAATTTCTCTGCACTCTTGGTAGGTTGCAATTGGGAACCGTCATCTTCCCAAAGATCATATGGACTAGTTGTGGGTGTCCAGCAATGAAGATAAATGCCTCATACTGTGAATATGGCACACCATCAATGTCCTCACCCACAAACAATTTCTGGCTGTTCTGGTGCAGGTGACCACTGACTGTTTTAATGAGTGTCACACCAGGCTTCTGGCAGTATGGACAAATATAAGAACACTTGGGCACAGTTTGTAGTGATTATGGACTCCCAGACACATTCAGGGCACACAGCTCATCCTGTCACCCTCCCCCAAATATCAGGGTAGGTAAACCCATACCTCTCATATTACCCCCTCCATACACACATACACACACGCTGGGATCAGTGGTCATGAGAGATGCTAGGAGACTCCTCTTCAGGCAAGGACATTGGGACACTTTCTAATGTACGTGTACCACCTTATATAACTATACCACAGCATGTCACATTTGCTTTCTTTTCCTTGTTTCTTGTTTGTGTAAATAGTTTAGTCTGTAGAAAGCAAGGAGCTATGGAGGATTCCTCTCCTGCAAGTAGGTATACATTACAACCACTGACATTCCACCCTAAAAGGTAAACTTTAGAAAACTTAGAAGACCTGCACTCACCTAGAATATTACCATTTGTTATGCTTGAAGGTGAATCATTGGACAAACCCTCATGTAGAGAAGCAGACTGGTATGCACTAGGTTGGAGGTGCAGCTTAGGAGTGTGACATGGTATGTTTGTTAGGAGCACTCAGCCCTCCAGTAATGCACACAAACAGTTGCAATTCAGGAAGAGTTCTTTATTGCAGCATGCCTCCATGATGGACACCAATGCAGATGAGCAGGTTTTATGTTTCGCCTCTATGGGGCTTCCTCTGAGGTAATATTCTGGAGTGGGCTGGAGGTGTAATGAGATGGACTGCAAGGTGTTTCAAACTAAACTTCTTTTTTCACCATTAATTTTGCAGGCTGGTTCTTTTAAGGAGCAGTTTCTCTCTATATTTGAAACTCCTGCTTTACCATTGTGCTTGGTGGGGAGACAATATGGTGGTTGTATGAATATTTTCGGGGTCCGATGGGTTTCAGGGAGATTCTACATGAGGCTGACCGTGCCTTTCTGTGGTTATAGCTACGATTTACCACAGGTTAAAGGTGCCAGTCTGCTAATCAGGTTACAGAATGATGAGACCCTATTGTATAATATATAAATATTGTGTACTTTGGATTGCAATGTGTCTGTTATGTTATTTTGATGTAGTAACCCCACACATCCTTTATGTCACAACACTAGAACAAAAAAATAAACCCTTATACAACAAGCTGATTTAGAGGCAACTAGTGTTGGCATTTTGCAAACACACACACACACACACACACACACACACACATATATTGTAGCACCTACAGTACTTACAGAGACAAACACCCAAGCATACTCAGATGTGCATAGACAGCATTACACAGACTATGCACAGATGTGCACACAGACTTCACTACCTATACTGATCTGCACATATACAGCATTATATACTTTACAGTAGAGACCCAAGCACACAGACTGCACACAGACACATACTGTATACGTAGATTCACAAACATTAATTACTTCTCAAAAGGTAAACACACACACACACTACCATGTACACAGTTACACATGGATAGCACTACCTGCACAGATGCAAAAGTTCAGCCCTATTTACACAGATGAAGACACAGATAGTAACATGCAGACTACAGTATGGACAATGGCAGTGGAGAGCTGTTCAGGAAAGCCTTGAAACCCAAAAATATCAGTTATACTGGCACGGTAGTGCTAGTATGTAAGGATTGAGGAAGCGCTTCATGTTAAACATCAATTTTGCACTTTTAATAACCCTGCCCCATTCAACTAATTTATTTATTTATAGAAGTGTTTCACCAGGAAAGTTACACTAAGCAAAATGCTCATCTCACGGTACGTCCTGGGGAAGGGAATTGGGACAACAGAAAATACTACAACATGATACATACATACATACAACTAGCTTAACAACTATATATAAAATAGGTATAAAGAGCTACATTACATCTGTTCATAATTATATACTGATATATATATATATATATATATATATATATACATTTAGCATATTGAACAGTTTACAACAGGAATAGGTGGAGGGGTGGGAAGTAGGGAAGTGAGAAAGCACTAAGTTGGGGTAAGTGAGATTGCATGGCTAAAATACTAAGGTGGAAGAAACCAGTAGAGTTTGGCTGGCCTCAGGGGTTAGTGCAGTTGCAGTTTGTCACTAGGTAGTTTGCTAGGGAAGAGGAGACGAGTAGGCTGAGGAGGAGTGGCAGATTTGGGCTGGTAGTTGGTTCCAAAGTTTAGGTAGATGATATGAGAAAGCCAATTGGCCTGAAGTAGTGTTTCTGTAAGGTATATTTAGGGAGCAGGTGTCCTCAGACCACAGGGTGTATTTGGACTGGTGAGGAGCTGATAAGGAGGATACTAGATATGATGGCAGTGAGCCTAACAGAATTTTGTGATGAACTTTGCTGTGTGCAGGGTTCTGCTGTCAGCAAGTGATGGGAAGTTTAGGGAGTGGTGAGGGAACAGTGGTGTGTAAGAGCAGGGGCATCCATGGCATAAGAAAGAGTTGAAGATAGGTTCTAGCCTGGATAATGAGGACTGAGGGCAGCACCATATACTACATCACAGTAGTCGAAGGTAGGCAATATCATTTGTGTACTTGTTACCTCCTGGCAGAGTGAGGGATACTGCCTGCTACGATAGAGGGCCCTAGTTTAGGCAGGAGTTTCTTTAGTATAGCATCAATGTGGATGGAGAGTTTAGGTTTCTGTCAAGCCATACCCAAGATAGCAGAAGGAAGCGGTGTCTTCAAGTACAGTTCCATCCGTGGTGACGAAGGTGGGTAGGGAGGGCAGCCTTGCTAGCTTCTGCCTAGTACCAAACGTCATAGAGACTGTTTTCTTAGGGTTTAGGAAGAGATGGAGTTCCTTAGCCAGCATTGCACCTTTCAAAGTCTGACTGTAGTCTGGTAGTGACATCAGGGACTGAGTTACCTGTTGTAAGCAGCACAGTATCATCTACATACATGTGATATCAGTAGTTGAGCAGCCCTGAGGGAGGTCGTTAGGAAAATAGAAAAAGGAGTGGTCCTAGTACTGATCCCTGGGGACACCCATGGTAATGGGGAGGGGGAGGAGATGGCCTCAGCTATCTGAACAGATTGAGTTCTACCCGACAGATAGGATTTGAACCAGTCAGTAGCATTTGGCGAGAAACCTGCGTCCTAAGGCAGTCTATGAGAATGGGGTGAGAGACAGTGTCAAAGGCCTTGGCCAAGTCGATAAAAATAGCTGAGGTTATGTGGCCTTTGTCCATACCTGAGGCGATTGTGTCAGTCAGGTGTAACTGTGAAGTGGCAGTGGAGTGATGTTTTCTGAAGCTGGCTTGGAAAGGAGTAAGAAAGAAGGAGTCAGTAATGTAGGAGGTGAGTTGTTCAAGGACTAGGTTTCCTGGAGCTTTGCCAGGGTGGGTAGAGAGAAATATGACAGTAGTTGTTAGGGAGGAGGATCACCCCTTTTGGTAGTGGAAGAACGTGGCATGTTTCCAAACTGCAGGGACAGTGGAAGAGGCAAAGGAGAGGTTTAGCAAGATGGATATAGGATAGGCAATGGCAGGAGCAGACAGGAGAGGAGTTTAGGTCCAGACCATCTGGTGAGAAGCCCATAGCAGGATTGATAGACTGAAGGAAGTAGAGCAGCAACAGGGGTGATGTGGGTGAAGGAGAAAGGGTCATTTTGCATGGGAGTCTGCAGAATAGAGGAGAGGAGCAGGGATGGGTCAGGCCTGTGGTGGCATTTGAGTCTGCCTGGGTGCCAGTTGCAGCATAGCATGCAGGACATGAAGTGGGAGTTAAAACAATCGGACTGCCAGTGGCTCAGAGATGGCAGCAAGATTTTGCCAAATGGTAGGAGAGGGAGGCTTGGTAGAAGGAGAGAGAGGAATGGACCACTTTCCAGAATTTGGAGGGATTATTTGTGTTAGCATGGAAGTTTGCCTGGTAGTGTTCCGATTTGACCAACTGGATGGCTGTGGTGCATTTGTTTGAAGCTCCCAGTATCATTGGCGGTCCCTTGGGCATTTGGTAGCCTTATGCTTACACCAGGCAGCATCACAGGCTCTTTGGCAGGACAGAAGTTCAGGGATTACCAGGGAAGATGATTGCCCCAGACTCTGATCTACACAGTGGTGCATGCTGATTCCACACGTGGAGAATTTATCACAGAACAGTTGGAAAGCCGCATCGATAGTGGTGCAGACGGCAAGTGGGGACCAGTCTGTGTAGGAGAGATCATGGTTCAGAGGTAGTGTGTCCAGAGAGAAGTAGGTTGTGTTAAGAGGACTTTAGGTGGAATTTTTGTCTGTGTATTTTATGAACCATGTATACTGGGTGATGGTCACTTATAGCATCCAGTAAGAGGACAGCAGCCCTTATCCTATGAGGGTGGGATGTGAGACTAGGTCCAGGAGGGAGTGGTTATTTGTTCTATGGTTTAGGCGGTAGGTTCCTGTATTAGTTGAGTCAGGTTTAGTGACTTAATGACTGAGCGAGTTTTGGCTAGCGAGTTTGAGATCCAGTTTATGTTAGGGTCGCTTAGTATATATAACTCACCAGAGTGAGCATGGGCTGTTAATTTCGATCAGGTCAGTGACTTGGGAGGAGGGATGACCTGGACGGCAGTATATTCCTGTGATGAAAAGAGGCAGAGGTGAGGAAATTGCAGGCTGAGTAGGATAGCTTTGTGGGAGGAGGAGATGATACCTTCCACATGACTGGGTGTTGTAGGGAGGAAGAGATATAGATCACCACTCAGCCACCTCTATCCTGTCTGTCCATTCTAGTTGTAGTGAATCTAGGATCAGGACTGTGGTCCATGATATGGCCCGATAGCCAAGAATCAGAGACAAGGATGACATCAGGTTTGTACTCGAGTACCATGACCTGCAGTAAGGTTAGTTTGGTAGTGAGGCTGTGGCATTTAGGTGGATAATTTTTAGTCTGTTTGGCAAGGTTAGAGGAGCGGAGGGTGTGCGGGTTGGGTAGGAGATTTTGTAAGAGGGGACCAGGGTTAGGGTGGATATCACCTGCTAGCTGGAGGAGGAGCAGAAGAGCAAGGAATTTGGCTTTGCAGTAGTTGTAAGTTGGTGAGCTGCATCGAAAATGGGGCTTGGTGATTTGACAGTGGAGGGTGCAGTTGATGCTATTTTGAGCAAAGTGATAAAGAAGACAGGCAGGCGAGTAAGGGATGTGGTGGTGTGGGGTAGTGTGGGTGAATACTGTGGCAAAGTGTCAGGGTGTGTGGTAACGTACCTATGTAGCTTTCTGTGTTTGCTTCTGGTTGGCTAACTAGGTAGGTGGGCAGGGAGCAGGCATGCCTGACATTCCTAGGAAGGTGGTAAAACATAACACCCAGAGCAGGTGGCACGGGTAAGGCACATGAATGCAATAGGAATACATTGTGGTCAAAGAGATATAGTGGTGACCGTGTCCCTGTAGTGGTGTGAGAGTACAAGGAGCCAATGGAAAAGCAGACTGTAAATTTTGGGTCAGGTGACTTCAGCAGCTATAAATATAAAAGCCAAGCTAGGTAGGTGGGTGGGGAGCTGGCGTGCAGCACCGGTGGGGCACCAGCTGCCGTACCTCTTCAGTCCTTGTGGCCGGCTTGCAGTCTCAGGCAGCAGCTCCGGGATGCCGTCTGTCCAAGGTCCGGTCCAGGAGAGCGGCAGAGCTGAGCGCCTGGGTCAGGGCAGAGAGGCAGCTGCAGGGGAGAGAGAGCTTTTAAGCTCTGGCTGATAGCTGGGTGGCAGACATTCGCAGCAGGAGGTGTCGGAGAAGACAAGAGGAAAGGCACCAGAGGGTGTTCAGACAGATCAAATAGCCAGAGAAGGGCTGTATCACTTAAACACTTAAAATGGCTTTAAACATGTAAATCCTTAACACAGTTGCTAAAACAAGCAATTACAGGTCACTTAGTACAGGTTCAGTGTAGCAGGCAGGTTAAGAATAGGAAAAAAGGCACCAGGCGGAAAACAGTCGGGAGAGAACTTTGGGCCAATCAGAGCACAGCAGGAGGAAGCACTCAGTTTCTGATTGGCTGGTTCTTAGTGCCGCACCTCTTCAGTCCTTGTGGCTGGGCTTGCCGGTCTCGGGCGGTGGCTCCGGAGATGCCGTCTGTCCGGGGCCGGTCCAGGAGAGCGGTGGAGCTGAGCACCCGGGTCAGGGGCAGAGAGGCATGTCTTCAGTCCTTGCAGCTTGGCTTGCGGGGTATCAGGCAGCAGCTCTGGGGATTCCGCGTCTGTCCAGGGTCCGGTCCAGGAGAGCCAGAAGAGCTGAGCACCCGGTCAGGGGCAAAGAGGCAGCTCTTCAGTCCTTGCAGCCAGGCTTGCGGTCTCAGGTGGCAGCTCTGGGGATGCGTCCATCCGGGGCCAGTCCAGGAGAGCCGGCAGAGCTGAGTGCCTGGGTCAGGGGTAGAGGCAGCTCTTCAGTCCTTGTGGCTGGGCTTGTGATCGATCGCGAGCAGCTCGGGGATGCCGTCCATCTGGGGCCAGTCCAGGAGAGCGGCAGAGCTGAGCACCCAGGTCAGGGGCAGAGAGGCAGCTCAACTGATTTGCCCACAGTTTAGCAGGTAAGGAGTCTGAGACAGTCTCTTGATCCTAAAATATTTGTGTCAATTGCTTTGGGGGCAAAGTTATAGAGGTGCAAATATGCTAAAATTCACCACATTTAAGACTAGTTTGCTAATCTTCAACTACAAAACATTTTTCTTAACCTGAAACTTACAGATTTGGTTGATTCTGGCCCAAAGTACACGCTTTCACAAGTCTGACGTTTTTGCTTCATATAGTTTTAATACATAAGTTAAAAACAGTGCTTCTTTTCTGAGCATGCTGAGTTAAAATAATTGAATATTCTAAGGATATCGGGTAAAACTACATTAGTGATTTCAAAAGCAGTATAAAAGAAATCCTATCGAACACAAAGCATTTACCACCCATCATCTGAAGGTACTAGTATATACCCCATATACATTTATTTCTAAAACTAGGGCAGGAGCCTAATCCCACTGCCATGGTCTCCCATCCTCCCTACCCAAGTTTATTTTTAAAACTGGATGGCAGATGCCCAATCCCACTGCCAGTATCCCTGCTGACTCACTTATGTTAAAAACACACAAGGTGCCCATTCCTCTGCCATTCTACATGTGTTTCCCACTGTGGAGCTCAACCCCTTGCTGGCTAAGAATCACACTCTGAATTGTGACCAACACTGGTGTGCCACCCCAGTGCATCTATGATCCCTCTTCTAAGTAATTAATAGGCTGGGGCCTCCTGGTGGAACCATAGATGATGCCCTCTTCCCTTCAATGAGGCCAGTCCCCTTCCAGTGTGGCCCTCCTGCTTCCTATAAAGGCCTTTTTAATTCTGCTGTCTTTTATGATTGCTTGGGAGTGCAGCATGAAGTGAACATTGTGTCAGGAGTAGGAGGCTCAGAGGCATGTCACTGTACTGTAGCATTCATTGCTGCTCATTCTGCAGGATTCTAATGAGTGACAGCACAGTGAGGAGCAGGCTGACAATGACAGTGTTCAGCCTGGCTCAAGGAGGAAACTTTGTAGTTGAAAGGATAAAACTGCACCTATCAGAGTGTGGCTATATCCTTTCATCTACAAGACACCTGTAAGCAAGAAGCTGAGCACGGCATGCTCAGTCTGCTCCTCATCACCTGGCTCTCCTCTGCTCATGATGCCACTTCTGGCCTTCCATGCCCACCCTGAGTGGGAATATTTAATAAAAAACTGCTCCTCTTAGTCTGAGGCTGTGTGACCCCACTATAAACCCCTTAAAAGCCTGTCCTGGGCTGAGGCTGTGGACCCATTGAGACCACCCTAAAAGCCCATTCTTTACAGAGGCTGCATTACCCACTGAGACCACACCAAAGCCCATCCTGGCTAGAGAGAGACTCACGCAACCTGTTGAGACCTCAAATATCTGATACACATCTCTGCCCTTGTGGCACTGGGTTGCCCAGTCCCAGTGTCTCCCTAGGCCCTCTTTTGTTTGTGCAATTAAAACCTGAAAACAGAAAACTGTTCACTGATGTCTTTGTGGTCTTCCACGCCCTCACACCACCCCTTCCCTCCACTCAGCACTCACCACCCCACACCCTCATACCACCATTCACCTAAAATAAGACCAGTGCCAAAATTCACTCTGCAAGGAAAAACATCCTTCTGCTTCAATGCTGACCAGGAACTGAAGAAACAAGTTAAGTGCAATCAATGTATTTTCAATATGATTTGAACTTTTACTCATAACTTTTCCAATTTTTAATATTTGTTCATCTGATCCTCAACACAGCCTTTTTAGACTCAACCTCATTAATATAGTAGGTGATGCTTTTCAAATATTGCCCGAAGGTGATTTCTCAGTCTTTCAACAAAATTACCTTTCAGGCAGGATCTGAAAAATTTGCTTACCAGGTTCATGAGGGCGTCATAAAAAACTTTGTTGACACTTTGGGGTAAAAAACACCAAAGTAGTGAAGGTAAGTAGAAAATTTGCAACATTCACACAGAACTATAGTATTTTTCTGTATTTTAACCCCAGATTTTCAACATACCCATTTTTCACACCATCTCATGAATGTGACAGGTGTCGTTTTTCAAATTATGCTCAAAAGGTGATTTTGCAGTTGCACCACAAACTCAACTTTTGGGCAGGATTTGAATAATTTCACCACCAGGGCAGGATGCACAAAGATCCCAAAATACCCACAGCTGCGTAAAACATCGGCACCAAAGGGTGACCACTTGCAGAGCCACAGGGTCCAAACAGTGGCAGGTATTCTCAAAGCCAGAGCAGGATTATGACCCGGCTCCATGATATACAGCTGCTTGCAGGGGTGTTGCCCAAGAGATCTCTGCAGCAGTGGCAGATGCTACAGCTGGAAGGAGCAGCTGTAACATCCTCGCAACTGTTGCAGCTGAGACTCACAACCAGCACAGCTGTGGGTGATTTCAGCCTGCAACTGCAGATGTGGGAGGGACTTTGGTCCCAAAAGTTTTGAGAATCCTGCCCTAGGTTCATGAAGTGGGTTCATAAAAAGACTATTGAAAATTTGAGATCAAAAGCTTAAAAAAATCAAACAAACAAAAAAGTTCAGAAGTCATGTTAAAATGTTTTAATGTTCACTTATAACTTTCGTAATTTTCAATGTTTTTATATTTAAAATTTCTATTGAAACATCAGGATTGTCAAAGAATACACATGTGCATTGCAATGAGAAAGCATTTCTCATATAGTTACAGATCAACCAGCTATGACTAAGCAGGAAATCTGAGACATTCCATATTAGGTATGACTTGAATCAAAATAACATGAGGCAAATAACAGTTTACTGGTTAGGTCGCTGAGATGGTGACTGTCACAGCAGCAGTAACAATTAAGCTTAGAACATCAACAGGCCTTCAAATTCTTCCAACTAAGTTCTGATTATGGCACAAAGGCGTCCAGTATCAAGAAGATTCCATATTCATCCTTGCCCTTCAATCAAAATTGCTCGGACTGAAAGAAACATAGAAACATAGAAATATAGAACTTGATGGCAGATAAGGACAGCAAGGCCCATCCACTTTGTGCATTGTTTCTACCTTATGAATGTGTCATAGGCCCTACTGTGTCAATTTACTATTTATTCCTTACTCATCTGTATTGCTCCCTTATGCCTATCCCATACCTGTCTGAAGTCCTGCACTGTATTCATATCCAGCACTTCCTGAAGTAGGCTGTCCCATGCATCCACAACCCTTTCTGTGAAAAGAACTTCCTCACATTAGCCATTAATTGGCTTCCTTCTAATCCCATGCTGTGTCCTCTTGTCCTGCTATTTTTCTTATATTAAAACATGTTAGATGCTTTCACCTTGTTAATATCCTAAGATATTTGAATGTTTTGATCAAAGCACCTCTCCCTCCCTCCTTTGCTCTAGGGCAGGGATGACCGACCTGTTGCTTGCAAGTCACATGTTGCTTTTTAAGCAGTTTGATGTGGCTCTCAAGGTGTCAATTAGTGTCAAGTACATGTCACAGTCTTTTAAACTGGAGAAAAGTCAAAGTACAGAAGCTGAAAAGTACCTAAGTGCTCAACAAGCTACTTTACTAAGCCTGCAAGTGTTTATAGTTCATAGTTTTGCTAATTGATATTTAGTGTATTGTTTATGAGTAATGTTTATATGAAGTGGTATTATTTTATGCTTTTTAATTATTTCTCTGTTTACTGATTTATATCTGAAAATATATTCATTTTATTTGTATAGTGCCCAGAGCCTTCAGAGATTGGGCATCTTTAATCATTTTGCCTTGCCTTGCCTTGCCCTTGTCAAATCTAAAGCTCCAGAGATGCTCTAAATAATTATTTAAAATTACAACTATTTTTAAAAATATTACTATTTACTATGACTGTGTTATAATTCTAACTCCTAAATACAACTGAGTATGAGTAAATATGGGTATGGTAAGGGCTGCATGTTGGGTATGGTACAGACCACATGTTGTTGTAGTGCACATCTTACTCAGAAATGTAAATGTGGCTCACAAACCCAAAGAGTTTGGACACCAGTGTTCTAGTGTATACATATTGAGCTCCATTAATCTGTCCTCATTTATTTTCTGTTGCAGTCCCAGAACCATTTTGGTTGCCCTTCTCTGGACTGCCTCCATTTTGTTACTGTTGTTGTGCAGGTGTGGCCTCCAGTACTGCATGCAGTACTCAGATGGGGCCTAATAAGTGTCTTGTAAAGAGGATGATTTCCTCCCTCTTACGACTTGTGATACCCTACTAATATACCACAACATCCCTCTAGCCTTACCTACTGCTTTAGTGGTCCCCTTGGTACCAGTGACCACAGAACTGTGTGGTTTAGAGTCAATAAGTTGGCAGAAGAAAGGCATTCAAAGATCAAGATCCTAGATTTCCAGAAGGCCAACTTCAGGAGATGGGGAACAACTCAAAATTTCCCTGGCAGTAGAAGATATGGGTGAGGTGTAGAAGAACAGTGGTTTATGTTAGGAGATCCATAGCAGGAGTGACAAGTCAATGTTTCAGATTGCTTAGGAAAAGCAAAAGAAAAAGTGACCACTGTGGTTCTCTAAGTCAGTAGCCGAGAAGTGCAGGAAGAAACTAAGGCATTCAAGAAATACAAAGAGACATAGAAAGAAGAAGACAGCCTGAAGTATCTAGAGAAGCAGAGAGAAGCTGGAAAAGCTTCTCAGAGGGCTAAGGCAAAATGGAGGAAGGAATAGCACAGGCTATTAAGAAAGGTGACAAGACCTTTTTCTGTAATATTAGTGAGAGGAAGAAGACCAGAAATGGAATTGTTAGGCTAATGAAGTGAAAGGGTGGGTGGGTAAAACTGATTAGTATTTTTCACAAAACCAATGCTGGATTGTTCCATAGGATATCCTCTTTCTGCCCTGAAAAATTCAGGACACAATTCCAAATGGTGTGCATGCAGTGCAATTAGAGTTGCAACCTATCGGTTTTGACGGATAATCCATTTTGGGTCCTATCCGGTCATCTGTTTTGATTAAATGCAGTCTGATTTTGGGCCATTTTGACTGCTCATATACTCTTAAAACTGATGTATCAAATCATTCACTGTTTTGGCTGCATTACATGTCCAGGTTACAAAGAATTTCTGGTGTCACAGTCATTCAGACCTACCTTTGTTTGAAAACCAGACTGTCTGAGAGGTGTAAAGTATGGCCATTAAGATCATTAGCAGTAAATTAACCTAGTCTTTTCCACTCTGAATTTTAAGTATGGTCCTTTACTGCTATGACAGGAAACAGCTTTTACACCTTTATATGTGCTTTCATGTGTTTCTTTTTGTTTGTCCTATATTCTGATATGTTTAGATCCATTTTGTTAAATTAATAATCTAACTTATTGCCTTTATCACCACATTTGTTCTAATTTTTGTATTACTGAACATTCCATGATATAAGCTACACTTTTACAGGTCATTCAGATAAACAGCATGGAATGGTGTATCTGAAATTGGGAATGTCTTAGAAATATGAAGAGAAACGGCAGTAGCTGCTGAGGCAAAGGGAACACAGTGCAGTATTAAGGGTACCACAAGCACCAATAATTAAGTTATCAAAAATTGGTCAAAGCATCAGAACACATGACTGACATAGAAAGGAAAATGGGAGAGTGTTTAACAGAGGGCTGACCAATAAGCTGTGGATGAATTTGGCACATATAACAGACCTGAGTTTGATTCCCACAACCTCCACTTACATACTGTGTGACCCAAAGCAAGTCACTTAACCTTCCTCCTGGGTCACTCCTGTAAAATGGGCTATGTGGCCTATGGGAGTTAACCTGGTTGCCAAAAATTAAAATAAATAATGAATAAATCAATCAAATAAATAACAGTATAAAATGATTTCCTGTGGGCGCTGTGGAGCTTTCAACATGGCGGATGCTCTCTTGTAAGCAGCAGATCGAGTAACTAATAAAAGTGAAATTGAGCAGATCATGGGAAAGTAATCTCTCATACTTGGTGGTGAGTAACTGTTTTACATTGCTGTATCGAGTATGGGTCCAAAGAAAGATAAACATGCCGGGCGGACACCTACCTTTCATCATCGCGAGGGCTCAAGAGGTGCTGCAACTGGGCAGTCTAACCCACCAGAGCCATGGCCAACAGAGACACCTAATCCCCAAATTCTTGCAATCTTGGAAAAATTCAGCTACAGGGAAGGCACAAACACGCTCCTGGTGGCAATGGAGTCCCGCTTTACTGAGCTGGAGAATCACATGCAGGCAACGCGTCCCATATCTCTCAAATAAATGCGGAGATGGATCACCAGCAGGAGAAAAATGCAGCCTTTGTTAAAGACTTTAATTTCCTGCCAGCTAAAATAGAGGTGTTGGAGAATGCACACCGACAAGCAAATATCCTCATTGTCTGATTTCCACCATGGCTTGCAGGGAAACCAGAGCTGTTGTTGGCGGTTCATCATCTGATTTTCATAGACTAAAGCCTGCTACCCAAGGACTCAGAGGTCTCAATCATGAAGGCCTTTGCAATCCCTATTTGGGCCAGACCACGGTCCCCTGTTAAGGAGCGCCCTCTTACAGCTATAGTGATGCTCTCTAACCCAGAGACCAGGATTCCATTGCTGCAAGTGGCAAGGCAATGTGGAGATCTTCTCTGGGAGTGAAGTAATATTGCCATATTTCTTGACATATCCTCTCAAACCCAGATGAGGAAAACGCACTGCAGGAGTCAAAGAAACTCCTTCTGGATAACGGCATCTCAGCACAACTTCAATTCCTGCTAGGTTGCAAATTCATATGCCAATAAAACTCTTGTTCTAACATACCCTGAGGCAGCTGCAGCTTTTACTTCAATGATCCTTGAAGAATGACAGCCACCTAAGAAGCGAATGGAGATGATTCAAATTCAGATACTAATGACTGACTGATTAATATCTTATAATGGATTTTGCCTCTCATGTTGGGGCTTTATTAGCCTATTTAAATGTTCTTCATTCACTGTTATAATGCCTTTGAATATAGTACTACTGCTGTAATAGGTTTTGATTATACAATAACCCATGTGAACAAGCTCTTAAGATTTCCTAATGCTGTTTATGCATATTACCATTCTCTCATGTTGAGGTCTATCATATTATGGAGCAAAGTAAGCTCCACTCAATAGGTGGACTGTTTTATAAAAGATCTTGTTGTTACCCTGTATCCCTACCAGTCATCTGGTATGAGCTTAGAGGTAGGGGCAATTTCAACATAGTTGAGTCCAGAACATCTATTGATTTCCTCGTCGACCTCTAACGTGAGAGACCAGTTCCTACCTTAAACTTTCTATCCTCATGAGGGTAATAAACATTGGCTGAGATTCTGCAAGTGATAGAAAAGGTGAGAGTGGACATTTCTACAATATTATCATGCTTAACTTTTGCTCCTCTGAAGACCCTAGTAGAATGGCTGCAATTATGAACATTTAGTTACATCTATAAATTCTGATTAGTACATATCTTGTGTTTTGCTTACCTGGTCTAAAGGTTGTTTACCTTTATTGGTATTTTGTAAATATGGTGTATGCTGTATTTTATTAAATGCTATAAATAAAGAATAAAAAAAAATGATTTCCTATCACTAGTAATATCTATCTCAACATTACAAATGGCTTTGGAGGAAGAGGATATACTTGCCAGTCATAAAAGGGTGGAGCCAGAGGCAGAGTTTTGGGTGTGGTTTCGCATCGTTTTTACCTCATCCAAAGGTAGTGACCCTAAGTGCAATGTCGAATAATGACCCTGACATTTGCCAAAGAAATTGAAAGACGTGTTCTTTGATGCTTTGCTGTGTAAAACCTGCAAATCCAATCAAAACACAACTTGGCAGATCACAAGATCTACCACCCGAGACCAGGTATTCCACATTTCATTAAAATCCATTGAACGGTTGAAAATTTATTAAAGTAAAATTTAGGGTTTAACATTAAACTGCCTACTCAACCATAACTATAAGGGGTGATGGCACCCTTATAAGATATATACACATACATATATATATTTATATATATTAGAGGCAAAAACTCTGTTTAATGCATCAGTTAGGGTTGTTCCACAGTGAACAAAACAAGAAAATTCAATGTTAGGGTTGAAACCCCTTTGCACCCTCAGCCCACCCACAACTAGAATCAGGGTGCGCGTTGAGGTCATCGGCCCTTACTCTCACCCCATCACATGTGGAAGAAGTTGAGGAATTGGAGAATGGGGTAGAGTTAGGACCGATGACCCCAACGCGGCACCCTGATTCCAGTTGGGAGGGCGGGTTGAGGTGCAAAGGGGTTTCAACCCAACATTGAATTCCTCACTTTGTCGCTGTGGAACAACCCTAACTGATGCATTAAACAGAGTTTTTGCCTCTAATTTCCCTTCTTTGAGAATGATAACGATAAATAGTGAATGTATTGCTGCGGCAGGAGCCACGTGATGTCTTGTCACATAGTAACATTGTACCCACAAATGCAAATCT
Organism: Neoceratodus forsteri; assembly: GCA_016271365.2. Taxonomy (NCBI): domain Eukaryota; kingdom Metazoa; phylum Chordata; order Ceratodontiformes; family Ceratodontidae; genus Neoceratodus; species Neoceratodus forsteri. The sequence continues at coordinate 587,048,118 of CM028131.1, forward strand.
TAATGTGCATGGTGACACAAAGCAAAACAGAAGAGAAACAGTACTGTGGACAGAAATGTTAAAACAATCGAAACACAACCTCAAATGAAAGCACAAAGGGTAATGCCATGGTGGCGGAACGTGAATGGTAAGTGAAACAGGTATGGAGCCACAAGCGTAAATAGTAATGGTAACAGTAATGTAAGTGCACAGGCTGGTTTTCCCCAACAGCTGCTAGAGAAAGACAGTGAGTACAAAGAATGTATGCAAAATAATGACTCTGGGAACAGAAAATGAGGACTTGGAATAGTAAATTGCTTATATCTCAGGAACCATATGACATAGAAAAAAATTTAAAAGTCATATGAATTATCACTTTCCTGAGTAGGGGACTAAGCATTTTCTGATGAAAAGTCCATATCTTACACCATTTCTGAGATACGGGCCCTGAAAGGCACTGCAAATGCCGTGATGTTATCCTATGGAAAAAAAGAAGTTCAGAGTGCCATAACTTTGCCTCCCTGTAATATTTTTTCACCAAACCACTGAAAGCACATCTGTGGGCTGTTGGCTGTGCTCCTGCAAATTTCAGCCCAAAAGACCAAACCATTATTTTGCAGCAGGCGTAAACGATTGCTGCAATGCGTCGTGCGCCCGTAATGTTATCCTATGGGAAAAAGTGTAAATTTTGGAGTATCGTAACTTTGCTGCCATGTAATATTTTTTCAATAAGACACTGAAAGGCACATCTGTGAGATGTCAGCTGTGTTCCCTCAAAATTTCATCCCACAACTCCAAACCGTTCTTTTGCAGCGGGGTGCCAAAAATTGCTGTCATTTTCCCACAGCCTGAAAAGTACTATTGCAATTTGCTAAAGCTTTGCAAATTCATTCGACAGTGTCGTGCATGCGAAAGTACTTTGCAAAAGTTCTTTTCCAGAAATGTGAAAAAATATTTCTGGGGTGTTTACCCCACAATAAAGACATGGCTAGCATACTCAGAGTCCGACTAGGTGAATATAAAAAGAATTAGGTTGCTAAAGGGTCCCTAATTTAAATGCCAAACATTTTATGATCACCAACTGAAAAAAATGGTGGATTTGGGACAGTAAAAGGCCATTTGCAAAGTAAAAACTGCATTGCGACACTGTCGAACTTTTTTAACTTTTCCATTGACCTATAATGGGAACTTGTTTTGAATAACTTTTGAACTGCTTAATATGTTTTCATTAAATCTTCAAAAGGCACATCAGGGACATGCTGCATGTTCCTGAAGATTTCAGACTGGACGTGCAAACCGTGCGACCTGTAAGTGACCGTAAAATAATCAAAAAGCGTAAAATGCACATGCAGATCACACTTAATAACTCCGCAGCCATATATCTGACCAGCACAAAACTTGGCCAATCCCAAAGGTGTATGGGACTTGATTGTGTATGCCAAATTTCAGGCAAATCTGTCAAACAGTTGCAAAGTTATTAAGGTGCAAAATTTGGGGTTTAACATGTAAATGGCTCCTCAACCCTAACTATGGTAGCACTACCGTGCTACCATTTTATATATATATATATATTCTTATAAAGGCACTGTTGTGCCTCTATAGTTAGGGTTGAGTGTGCCGTTTACTGTTAAACCCAGAATTAACCTTAATAACTTAACCATCAATGGATTTACATAAAATGTGGTATGGACTGCCCTGTAGAGTAAATCTCTTGACTTGCCCAGTTTGTTTTGATTGGAAGTGTGAATGTTGCATATCGCATATAGAAAAAGTGCATTTGGCCTTTTTGGCTAATTTTCCTAATTTTCCTCGTCACCTGCACCCACACCATTTTGAATTTTAGACTGAAATTTCCAGAGTGGAAAGAGATTAACCTAAGGAAGAACACATGCAGTAGTTTGGTGAACAAATATTATTCTGACCAAAAGTTATTCAATTTTGAAAATTCAGGTTCTGAGCATGCTCAGTGCAGTCTTTGGTTAGATACACATCTGCGAAAAAGGATTTTGGCTCACTAATGGGGATTCATGAAATTTCTGTTCATGAGAAAAAAGTCCTTGTTTGTGAGACGTCATCTTGTTTTCACTTTTAGCCCAAAATAATATGTTGCTACTTGCCCCAAAGATGCATTTTTGTAAACAAATGCATGGGTTGTGTTCATGGTGATGCCCTCTACAAAACCATGTGTTTGTTTCCATCAGTTTATTTAAAAGTGGCAATTTTTATTTGAAAATCCTCATTCATGACTCACTTTTGATCCCCATTTATGAGGCATCTACATCCCTGTTCGTGAGCCAGTCCCCATTTGTGAGGTATCAAAATCCTTGTTCATGAGATCAGCATCAGATGACCCTATATCACAAACAGGGATCGGGTTGCGAACATGAATTTTGACACCTCATGAATGGGGATTCAGATCATGAATGGAGATTTGGACACCTCACTAATGGAGATCAGAAAAACAATCCTTGTTCATGAGCTGTCAAGATCCCGTTCATGAGCGAATCCCCATTCATGAACTGTCAAAATCCATGTCCGTGACCAGATCCCCATTCGTGAGTTAGTAAAAATCCAAGTTCGTGAGATGAAGACCAGCTGGTCCAATCTCAGCAAATGGGGATTGTCTAAGTGAGCGAGTTTTATCACCTCACGAATGGGGATTCAGCTCACGAACAAGGATTTTGACAGCTCACGAACAAGAATTTGTAAATATTTTGTCAGTTCACTGCTAAGAAATGGTAAGGACTTTGGCTTGACATTTGCATGGTGTGGTGGGGTGTCACACAGATGATGTGTGACTAGTTTGGTGTAAAACATTGCATTGATTATAGAGTTATTACATTCCAAATTTGAGAAATTTCCAATTGGATAACATTGTGGCACCCATGATGCCTTTCAGTGCCATATCTTGAAAACAAAGTGAGATATGGATTTTCACTATCTGCAGCTCAGAACCAAGTTAGGAAATCATAGATTACACCAGCAGTGGGATATTTCTCCTACTTGCTACGGTTATGGAGATATTGGTAAATTAGTGTCACAAGGGTTCCAAGGCTGCCTTTTGAGCGGTTTCTCAGTTCCGTATCTTGTAAACAATGTGAGATGCAGATTTGATTGATCTATACTAGATGGAGGACTAGCTGTTACAATTACAATGACACTTGAAATTTTATCCTAGCTGCTAGGGTTTCCCGAGATATGGGCACATTTGTGTTATAAGGGTTCATTGTCCTCATAAGGCTGCTGTATGACTGTAACAATATGGAAGTGGAATGCAGAGCACAGAGGTCCCTACACTCCCACAGCTGCAAATCATTATATAGAAATGGGCAGCTTAGTTTGGACCCCCTCTCCCACCAACACATGTCATTTACTAGTTATATTACACTTTTTCAAAAAAGAGGAAATTCATTGCAAAACTTTATTTAATGCATCAGTTAGGTTAAAGTGACTAAAGTGGGGAAATGAGATGTTACAGTTGAGCCCCTAATCCCCACCACCCATCTTCCACAGACCGACAGATGTTGGGTTGTGCCATTGGGTCATGAGGGACTAATTCTCAACCCATTCTCCATTACTGTGAAATGTCAACCTGTTTACAAATAGAATTGGGTGAGAGTTGAGCCTCATGACTCCATGGCACAACCCAACATCTGTCAGGCTCATGGTGGATGGGTGGTGGGGTGGTGGAGGGCTAAGGGTTCAACCCTAACATCTCATTTCCAAACTTTTGTCACTTTAACCTCTAACTGATACATTAAATGAAGATTTTGTGTAATGAATATGTATATATGTATATGTATATATATATATATATATATATATATATATATATATATAAATATATATATATATATATATATATTTTAGAACAAAAATAGTTTAATGCATCAGTTAGAGTTTGTTCCACAGTGACAAAAGTGAGGAAATTTGTTAGGGTTGAAAGCTACCTTGGCCCCTCAGCCCACCCCCACTGGCATCGGGTGCACATTGGGGTCATGACCCCTATCTCACCCCATCACATGTGTAAAGAAGTAGAAGTATAGGAGAATGGAGTAAGAGTTGGACCGATGACCCCAATGTGCACCCTGATGCCAGTTAGGTGGGCTGAGGGGTTCAAGGGGGCTTTCAACCTAACACCGAATTCTTCACTTTTGTCGCTGTAGAACAACCCTAACTGATGCATTAAACAGAGTTTTTGCCTCTAATTTCTTCTTTGAGAATGATGACGACAAATAGTGAAAGTAATCCACCACGTGATGTCTTGTGACATAGTAATAGGAACAGTAATGCAAACAGAAGTGCCAACAGTTACACACATGGTAACGGAAATGTAAATGGTAAAGGAATCGTTAATAGAAACACAAGTGCAAAGTGATGCCAAAGCGACCAGTGACACAAACGGACATTGACGGTACAAAAATGCAACTGGTAATGGGAACAGTGATGGCAGCTGTATTTTAAATGGAAATGTTAAGTGTCACAGCAAAAAGAACATGAAAGGGAACAGAACGGAAACGCAAATGTAAGCGCATACAAACGCAAACCGTAACATGCACAGACATGGTACCGTAATTGTAAATGCAAATGGTAAAGTTAACATGAAGAATAAAACCAAAGGAAAGAGAAACAGAAACAGGAACAGAAATGCGTATGGAAACGCAAACTGAAATGCGCATCGGCACAGTACCGCAATTGTTAACACAAATGGTAATGGTAACAGCAAAAATAATGCCAAAGGAAAGAGAAATGGAAATGGGAACAGAAGCAAGTGCAGAAACGCAAACCATTACGTGCACGATCATGGTACCGCAATTGTAAAAGCAATTGGTAACAGAAAAAGCAAAAATAATGCCAAGGGAAACAGAAATGAAACAGAAATGCAAGTGTGTATGGAACGCAAACCGTAACGCACGTGCACGGTACCGCAATTGCAAATGAAACAGGTAATGGTAACAGCAACAATAATGCCAAATGACACAGAAACGCAAATGCAAGCGCAAGTGAAAACGCAAACCGTAACGCACACAGTGCGTGCGACAGTAACAGTGCTACAAACGGTAATGGAAACGCAACTGAAATGCTAACTGGCACAGTAACGAAAGGGCACACCTTCTTTTCCCCAAAAATGTATTAGAAAACACAGTGGTTCTGGATATTCAAAAGGGTTGCACCAGCGCAAGTCCGAAAATGTGCCATTCCGTGATATTCAGCGGGATGCAGTTGCACCACTGAAAACATACTGAGCAACAGCGCAATGCAAATGAAGGCATGTGCAACTGAAGGGGTGGATCCATGCATAAAGAGCGAATGCAATATTCAAAGGCTTGCGTAATGCACAACAGTGGAATAGCTGGAAGTTGCGCTATGATGGAAATGAGCCAAAATAAAAAGGCTCAAGGATGAGGCGCAAGAAAGACAGGGAATGCTCATGAGGCAGCAACAGGTAGCAGGCCACAGCAGCAACCAGTGCAGGCCAGGGAGTAGGCAGGACAGAATAGTGGTAGCTCGAAGGCGTGTGGGGCCACAGAGTTTGGAGGCCAGTGAGTGTACCCGGTGCAGTGGAGGTAGCAGTCAGGACAGCGGGGGGAACAGAACGACAACAGCTGGGGGACACAAGCCAGGAGATGGACAGTGCCACCTTCCACATGGAAGCTGTAGTGAGGGGTGAGAAGACATACTGCAGGGGACGTGGCCATGGAATGGTCCATCGGCAATAAGCTCCAACAGGCAGTACCATGCCCACATCAGCTTTGAGCTGTATCACGGATGTTGAGATTGTGGGCTGCCGCCTGAACAGGGCAATACTGAGGCGGCTCTGTGAGCTGTGCAGTGATGTGATGCAGGCACCCTCACGATGGAGTCACGCCTCTGTCAGTGGAGACAAAGGTAACAGCCTACATGTGCTTGCTTGCCACGGGTACCTTTCAGAGGCCAACAGGGGACACCACAGGTGTAACACAGTCGACCATGTCATGCATCCTCACCCAATTCTCAGCGCACTGCTGCCACACGCCTGCGAGTACATCCATTCCCAGCACCGTGGCAGAGTGTACAGCAAACATACAGGAGTTCCATAGGGTAGCACGTATGCCTGGCATGCTAGGGCATTATACTGCACCCATGTGGCTATTTGCATGCCACCTGGCCCCGATGGGGCCGCATATCGCAACCGGAAGAGGTACTTCAGTGTCAACTGCCAGGTGGTGTGTGATGCCACTGGGCACATCATCAATGTCTGTGCCACGCACCCTGGTGGAGCACATGATTTATTCATATGGAACCAGTCTGCACTGTGCCATCGATTCGAGTGGGGACATCCCCACAGGACACCTAGTGGGTGAGTATGCATGTAGGGCGGCAAGTTGGGGGACGGGTGGGCAAGCCACAGGTGCCATAGGGGTGGCATACAGGGCTAGGGACAATATGGACCTGAACATGACACTAACCTACACTATCTCCACACAGGTGATAGTGGATACCCACTCCGTCCCTGGCTGCTTCACACCCTACCCGTGCCCCACGACCCCATCACAGCAACGCTTCAATGAGGCACATGCCGCCACACGCAACATCATCGAGTGGGTGTTTGGGATGCTGAAGGCACACTTCCGATGCCTAGACACCTCGGGCGGTGCCCTACAGTACAGCCCCTCAAAGGCCTGGGATATTCCTGGCCTGTTGTATCCTGCACAACATGGCCAAAGACTGAGGGATAGCTGTACAGGTCGAAGAGAGGGGTCAGCATGGGCCCGGTGACGCCGGGTGATGATGGGATGAGCAGTCCCCTTGACGGCGTGACCCCTACTGATCCGGCAGGCCCAGCTGCACCGGACACCATCACAGAGGAGCATTTCACAACACAGGTAAGTCATGGGGCATGTACAACCAACACTGTCTAGGCGCAACCCACAAACACACAGGGTAACACACCAGGGTGCATGGACGGCAAGGAGTGGAAGGGTACAGGAGCACAAACACACCATCAGGGAGGGTGAATAGTTATACGCTACATGGACACACACACACACACACACACACACACACACACACACACACACCAGGCACACAGTGCACAGGGGAGTTGCACAGCAGAGCAGGAACAGACATGTCAAACACACAGATCCACAGACCACCCCACCACCTGTACTGTCCATGTCGTGTGTCAGATGCTGTTCACCCTTGCACCTTGTGCAGTACAATGAGGCATCATCATGCACACGCACCTGTGGACAGCAGTCGGTGGGTGTGCAGGTGGTCCGGGTGTCAGTGTGTTGGGCAGGGCACCTACCAGTGCAGTGCCCAGCAAGACACACATTGCACACAGGGCAGCACCAGACAGGGCCCACACTGGGAGACAGGTCAGTCAGGTGGCACTGAGCCACGCCACCACAGATACATGGGCAGCCCGCCGTGACCCAGCCACACTGGCAGGCTGACCATGGGCCACATGGGGTGGCACCGATGGACCACCAGGGGACCCACTGCATGAGCATGACCTTGTCTGCACAGGGTCTGCAGCATGCTGAACATACCTGCACCAGGGTGCTTGGGATGCCCACAGCAGAACCTGGTGTCAACAGGCTGGGTGTCACACGATGCTGGGAACATGGAGTGAGAGCGTACTGCATGGGGTGCGTGGTACAGGAGCACCTGACTGTGTGCCCAATCGTGCCATGACAGCGACCAATGCCTGGGTCAGCCTGGTCAATGGCTGTGGTCACATCCATCTGCATTTGGACCATCTCTGCCAGGATCATTGCATTGTCCCTGCTGTGTCACTCCACAGCCACACACAGTGCCTCCACGGACGTTGAAACCCGCATCTGCTGCTGTACTGATGCCCGCAGCAGGCAGGTGTGCTCGCCAAATGGGTCGTCCACCAAATCAGCAACCTGTCCCCAGGGATGGATGGGCCTGATGCTCAACACCCTTGAGTGTGGATGCTGTTCACCAGGACCAGGTATGGGCATGTCAACAGGTGGTGTGCATACGCCACCACTGAACCCTGTACCCCCAGACCCGGTGGGTGACTGCAACTGCTGCCCTCCACCTGCTGTGCCCAGGGACCAGTCCTTCCAATGCTGTGTCCGCAACAGTGCCAGGGACCTGCACAGCCACCGTGCTGCCCCACTGGTGCTGACAGGCACAGCCTGGGACTGTGCTGATGTGCTGGCACACGCTGGAACCCCCAGGTCCATGGGCACGGGCTGTCCTGTTGTGTGTCCAGTCTGTGACACACACACATGTCACTGCCTATAGCGGCCGTTGCATCATCAATGGTGCAGGTTTGTGCCACAGCCTCAGCCACAGCGTGCTGGCATGCTTGCATGCCAGACCGCTGTGACACAGGAAGGGCACCCCCACACCTGACTCACTGACATCAGAGATGGCAGCCAGGCGGCACACTGGTGCAATGCACGCCGGCTACCAGCAGAGGTGGATGGACCTCCTCCAACTCTGGCTGCACGTCCACAGTGCATGGGGCCCACCACCACTGTCCTCTGCAGGCGCACAGGTTCTGTAACAGAAAGTGAGAACATGTTAGTGCATGGGATCAACCTCCCCCACCCCCACCATGTCATACTGTGCGGTGATGGGCTTCCACCTGTCTGGAAGCCACTGCCTGGAAACGCCTCGATGGCACTCGCTGCATGGATGCAGCAAGACGGTCCTCTCGACGGGTCAGCTGTAGCCACCTCGTTGACCCCGCCTGTGGCAGCACGTGCCGCCCTGAGTGCTGCCACCTTCTCCGTAACCCATCTCCTGTCTGTCCCCACCTTCTTCTTATATTCCTGCACGGAGCGCTGGTGGCTTCCATGCAGGTTTACGGCGCGAGATACCCCCTCCCATGCAGCAGCATGGGCCTGAGGGTGCCCCGCTGTCCACTGAGTACTGGCTCTCATCCAGGTAGGCCTCATAGAGGTCCTCTGTTTCAGCCTTTGTGAAGTTGGGCCTCCTCTTCCACCCACCATCATCCTCCTCACCCAGTCTTTGCTCGCCATGTCACGGTCTGTATGGGTGGAAGAGGACACCTGTGACTGTGCAGTTCACAGCATTTTCCCATGACCATAGTCAATAACATCACACAGCATGCAACCCATCCTATCACCTGCAGTAACCGAATATGGCCACTGCAGATCACTGTCGCACATTTATAGCGCAATGCATGCAAATTAGAGTGGAGCAACTTTAATGGATGCAAATCGTGCCGCTGCGCCTTTGAATGGCTGATCTGCTGATTTGCATATGACGTCTGAATATCGCGCTGTTGCGCTTTGTGCAATCGGTTGGGCCGCTGAGCTTATGGCGCAGTTCTGTGACTGCGTAGTACACAGCACCGCACATGCCCAGGTACCTTACGCGGGCGTCTGCAGTGCTGATTATGTGCTGTGTGCGGTCAGCTATTCATGACACGGCCACCATTGTGCGAGTGGTGCTACAGCGCTGGTCACCACATGGGCGCTGTGGCACAACTGCGCAATAGTCCACTGTGGCACTGCACACGCGACCACTGGCGCTGGACATGTAGACGTCCCGATGGCGCTGTTCATGGCCTTGTGCCAGAGACATGACCTTGTGCCTGACCTTTGCCCCTTGGCACTGTACATCTGGCATGTGTGCAGCTCTATCGTGCTGTTCAATAACAGTGCGATAGGCACGAATGCCGCTGCCTGAACAGCATGATAGGGATTTAGCAACATTTCCACATGGGTTTGCCCGTTGCTGTGGAGTGCCATTGCCTACTATCAAGTTGCTAACATGGCATGCAGGAGAGCTCCCAAGTGGAGTAGCTTCGAGGTGGCCAACCTAGTGGCTGTTGTTGAGCCTCACTATGGGCCACTGTTTGAGGGGAACCCCTAGAACTGGCCCGCACCCAAGTGTGGCAGCAGGTGGCCACTGCGCTGGAGCAGGTCACAGGGTGGCGAGGACAGCAGAGCAGTGCAGGCACTGCTACAGTGACTCTGCGAGGAGGGAGCAGGCACTGCTGTCATGCCTCAGGTCCTGTGCCAGGAGGGGCATTGTGCCTAGTCCAGGTGGGTGACCCATCTATGCACCTGTATTGTCCGGAGGGTATGACTGTGTATTGGGGCCAGAGCATGGGGAGGGTTGTTCCATGGTTGGCTGTGTCAGTGTTTGCAGGTGTGTGATGCATGGGTCTGGCTGTGTGGGCAGGCACACTCATTGGTGCAAGCGGCTGTCTGTGTTTGGATCTCACTAATGTGCTTCTCAACATTTGTTTCTCACAGGCGTGGAGGAGCGGAGGAGGGCCCAGGCTGAGTCGCACAGGGTGCTGCAGGGGTGGCCAGTGAAGGAGGCGGTGGTATGAGCCCGCAACAGCAGCAGCAGACCTGCAGCAGCCACAGCAGCAGTGGCTGGATGAGGGTGAGTGTCATTACATCATGGATGCTATTGCGTGCAATGGGGGATAGGGCATGGCCACCATCCATGGACAACACTGCCATGCACGCGACATGTGACAGTCAGCACTGTCCAGTGGCACTGCATCTCTGTGAGTCGTCACTGGTGGTCCATGCATGCACTGGGCACATGGCTGTGGCACTACTTCCACCATGTAGACATGTCACTGTACTGCCTTGGTTGTGCTGTGCTGGGCATGGGGGGTGGTGTGAGCGGCCACATGGCTGTTGCTGCCTGGTTGGGCTTGGCCTGTCACGTCACTGTGGAGTGTGTGCAGTCCATCACAGGGGTAGGGCACATGGCTGCATGCCATGCATACTGGGTGGGCTTCAGGGTTGTGTACAGTCCTAGCCATTGATTCTGTTCCTTGCCCTAGGTGTACGGGTCCTGCGCAGGATAGAGCAGGCCATCCACCGCCTGTTGGAGATTTCACAGGAATCAATCAGCATCCTGAGGAGATGAACCGGAGGGGTGTGCGGCCGGAGAGGGACACGGGTCCGAGCTGTCCTGCAGATCTGCAGCCTGGGGGCAGTAGCTGCCCACATCTACACCCTTTATCCTTCCTCACACCCTGCCTTCCCTCACCAAGTTCTTCACCCTACTCCACACCCACCCCTACCTTGTACCTGTACCCCACCCCGTTTTTGTATATATATGTAAATAGTGTTATTGTTGTTCCTGTTGTTGTTGTTCTTCTTCTGCTTTTCATTGAATATATATATCTATTTTGTGATGAATACTGTGGTGGTCTCTGATTTGCAGCTGGTTATAGGTGCTGAGTTGTAGTGGTGTGCATGGCATCTGGTGTGGTGTTGTCCTGGGATTGTGTGTGTGTCTGCATGGGGGTGTCCCTGGTGGTGGTGGCTGTCAGCCGGTCTGGCTGTGTGCTGCCCACTCCACTGTGGGCTCCTGGTGGGTCTGGCTTGTATGGTTCTGTGGTACACACGGTTGCATTATGCCAGGTGGGGGCATGGTGGTTCTGGCAGTGCCGGTCACAGTCACTGCTCATGGGTGGTGTCTTGGGGTTCCAGAGCATAGTGTGCTGTGCACAGTGGGGCTGTGGTACACCTGGGTTGTCCAGCCCCTTTGTGTGGCAGTATTTGCTTGCCAGTGGGTGTGCTGGGGCACCGTGGCCCTGCTGTGCTTTGTAGTCTTGTCCCCATGGGCCAGTAGATTTTCCATCCCTCCACTGGTGATGCTGTGCTTTGGGTGTGGGGTGTGTTGTTAGTTCTACACTGTGTTCCTGCACCGCTGTGGCATGGGTGGTGGGCCCCGCTCACCTCCCTGGTTGTGCAGTTCCATTGCTCTGCTGCTGGGGGCTCCTGCTTGCGCTATGGCGCATCTCGACTGCTCAGCTCTGCTGGCCTTGTTGCTATGGTGCGACATATGTGCTATCTTCCCCTACCTGGTTGCGCTATGGCGCGGGTTGTGTGATATTCAGTCATTGACAGGTTGCGCAATTTGACTTGCTCCACGTTTGAATATCGCGCCTGTTGCACATGTGCGCAATTGACTTGTGCTTGATCCTGCTGTTGCACACATTTTGGGCACAGTTTGAATATCTGGGCCAGTGAAAACAATGAATATATACATAACAATGGGCCTCGGGCAGAAAATGAGGACTTGGAATATTAAATTGCTTATATCTCAGGAACCGTATGACGTAGAAATTTTTTTTTAATTTCATATGAATTATGACTTTCCTGGTTAGTTTTGCATTAGCCCCAGTTTGGGTGGCTAAGAAGTTTTGCAATAAAAGTCCGTATCTCGCACCGTTTCCGAGATATCGGCCCTGAAAGGCTCGACGGACGCCGTAATGTTATCCAATGGGAAAAAGTGTCAACTTCGAGTGCCGCCGCTGTGCTGCCCTGTAACGTTTTTTCACCAAATCACCAAAAGGCACATCAGTGGATGTTGGTTTCTTCCCTCAAAATTTCAGCCCAAAAGACAAACTGTTATTTTGCAGCAGGGCGCAAAGGATTCCTGCAATGCGGCGGACGCCATAATGTTATCCTATGGAAAAGTGTCAACTTTAGAGTGCCGTAACTTTTCCGCCCCATAATATTTTTCACCCAAATAGTGAAAGGCACATCTGTGAGATGTTGGCTGCGTTCCTCCAATTTCAGCCCAAAAGACCAAACCGTTCTTTTGCAGCAGGGTGGCAAAGAATTGATGTTATTTTGCCATAGCCTGAAAATTACTGTCGAACTTGGCGAAAGCTTTCGCAAATTCATTCGACAGTGTTGCAAGTGTGAAAGTACTTGTGAAGTACTTTCCCAGAAATTGAAAAACATATATCTGGGGTGTTTTACCCCAAAATAAAGACATGCCTAGCATCCTCAGGGTCCGACTAAGTGAATACAAAAGAATTAGGTTGCTAAAGGGTCCCAAATTTAAATGCCAAGCATTTTTCTGATCACCAACTGAAAACAAAATGCCGGATTTGTGAAAGTAGAAAGGCCATTTGCAAAAGTAAACACCGCATTATGCACACTTTCAAACTTTTTAACTTTTCCCATTGACTTATAATGGAAAATTGTTTTTGAATAACTTTTGAACCATTTAATATTTTTTCACAAAATCTTCGAAAGGCACATCGGGCACTCCTGGCCGCCGTTTCCTGAAGTTTTCAGACTGGTCACGCAAAGTGTGCGACCTGTAGGCAAGAGCAAAGAAATCACCAAAAAGTGTAATTGTGCAATCTGTTGTCACGTAATAACTCCACCGCTGTATATCCGACCGGTAAAAATTTGGCAGATCCCAAGATCTGCCATGCCCAATTATGGATACCAAAATTTAGTAAATTCATTGAACAATGGCAGTTATTAAGGTGCAAATTTGACCCTTTAACCTTAAAAGTGCTACTTAACTTTAACTATGGTAGCACTACTGTGCTACCATAATATATATATATATATATCTTTATAAAATGGGTAGGGAAATTGTTACCTTTATTGGATGAGCACCACCACATGACCGTGCATATATCAGAGTACAACCTCACAGCTGCACTTTTACCCCCCCAAAACAATTTTGACATTTTATAAGATAGATAAACCACTCTGAAGTGTTGACTGCGCTGATATACGCAAGCCTTGGGTGGTTGATGACACCAAGGCATGCGATATCAGAGCATGACTGCACACTCAGAGTGGTTTATCTATTACTATATATATATATATATATATATATAAATTATATATATATATGGTAGCATGGTAGTGCAAACCATAGTTAGGTTGGGTAGCCCTTTAATGTTAAAGGATCAAACTTTGCACCTTAATAACTTTGCCATCATTCAATAGATTTGCATGAAATTTGGCAGACTTGGGACATAATCATAGATCTTGGGATCTGCCAACTTTGTACCAGTCAGATATACAGCTGCAGAGTTATTAATCAATGTCCGTGTGCACATTTACGGTTTTTAGCATTCTTTACTGGTTTACAGGTCACACAGTTTGTGTGACTGGTCTGAAAACTTCAGGAATGTGCAGCCAAGGAGCCCAATGTGTCTTTCAAAGATTTCATGAAAAACATTGAATGGTTCAAAAGTTATTCAAAAACAAGTTCCATTATAAGTCAATTGAAAAGTTAAAAAACTGCAAAAGTGTCTCAAATGCACTTTTTAGTGTTGCAGATGGCCCTAGTAGTGTCGCAATCCACCATTTTGTTTTCAGTTGGTGGTCACAGAAATGCTTGGCATGTAAATTTGGGACTCTAGGACACAATAATTTTTGTGTTCACCTAGTCGGACCCTGAGGATGTTAGCTATGTCTTTATTTTGGGGTTAAACACCCAAGAAATATGTTTTTCAAATTTCTGGAGAAAGTAGTGTTAGAAATAGTAAGTGACTTATGACATTTCACAAATTTTGAGAAAGCTTTGCAAATCACTACACTACTTTTCCAGAGAATGGCCAAATGACAGGAGTTCTTTCAATTCTGCTGCAAAGAACCATTTGGTCTTTTGGGCTGAAATTTGAGGGAATGCAGCCAACATCTCACAGATGTGCCTTTTCATGGTTTGGTGAAAAATATTGCATGGCTGCAAAGTTACAGTTCTCCAAAGTTGGCATTTTCCCATAGAATAACATGGAGGCGCACGCTGAGCATTTCGGGCTTTATCTCGAAACGATGCGGATACAGATTTTTGTTGTGAGTTCTATAGCCCTTTGTGCTATGCAATAATAAAAACCTAGCCAGGAAAATCATGATTTCTGTGACATTTAAATTTTTTCCTATCGTCGGTTGCTGAGATATTAGCAATTAAGTACTTCCAATGTTCGTTTAAGCTCGATAGCCATTACAATGCATACATTCTTTGTACACACTGTGTTTCTCTATGCACCTGTTCGGAAAAACAGGGTATGTGATTCTGTTACTGTTTCAGTTACTGTTTCCACTTGCGTTTATGTCCCCGCTTGTGTTACCTGCTCCCATGTACACCACCGTGTCCATTATCCTTTGCTTTCTCATTTGCTCTTCATGCGTTTTGTCACTGTTACCATTTTCATTTCCACTACTGTTTCTGTTTACATTTTGTTTGCATCACCGTGCATATTGCCATTGCATTTCTAGCAGCCCTTTCATTTAGCGTTCTGTTTCTCTTTCGTTTTGCGTCTTTCTTGCTGTTACTGTTACCATTTGCATTTGCAATTGCGTTACTGTGCCTATGTACACATTACGGTTTGCGTTTCCATATCGCTTGTGTTTCCTTTTGCATTTCTGTTTCCTTAGCTGTTATTGTTGCTGTTACCATTACCATTTGCATTTACAATTGCGGTACTGTGCCCATGCGTTTCGGTTTGTGTTTCCGCCGCTCCTGTTCCGCTTCTGTTTCCTTGGCATTATTCTTCATGTTAACTTTACCATTTGCATTTACAACTGTGGTACTGTCCCTGTGCACATTACAGTTTGCATTTACGTGTGCGTTTGCATTTGTGTTTCTGTTTGTTCCTTTAGCGTTCTTTTTGCTGTGACACTTAGCATTTCCATTTGAAATACCACTGTCATCACTGTTCACATTACCAGTTGCATTTCATGCATTCTTCAATGTCCGTTTGCATCACTGTTCGCTTCCGCGCACTTTGCGCTTGCTTCTATTAACGTTTCCTTTACCATTTATGTTTGTGTTACCATGTGCGCCATTGTTGGCACTTCTGTTTGCATTGCTGTTCCAACAACCCTAACTGATGCATTAAATGGAGTTTTTGTCTCTAATATATAGATATAGATATATATTATGGTAGCACGGTAGTACTACCATAGTTAGGTTGAGGAGCTATTTTAAGGTTAAAGTTCAAAGTTTGCACCTTAATAACTTTGCCACTGTTAAATGGATTTGCCTGAAATTTGGTATGCACAATTGGGCATGGTAGATCCTGGGATATGCCAAGTGTTGTACCAGTCAGATATATGGCTGTGGAGTTATTAGGCCCCAACGAAATGTGCATTATGCTTTTTGCAGTATTTTGCTCTCACCTACAGATTGCATGGTTTTGCGCGACTGGTCTGAAAACTTCAGAGAATGTGCAGCCAGGGTCCCCATGTGCCTTTTGAAGATTTAGTTAAAAAATATTAAACAGTTCAAAAGTTATTCAAAACAAGTTCCCATTATAGTCAATGGGAAAAGTTAACAAAAGTAGGAAGTGTGACAAGTCGCTTTAGTGTCACAAATGACCCAGTAGTGTCATGAGTCAGCCATTTTTTTTCAGTTAGTGATCACAGAAATACTTGGCATTTAAATTTGGGACCCTCTAGGGACACAATTATTTTTGTGTTCACCTAGTCTTACCCTGAGGATGGTAGCCATGTCTTTATTTTGGGGTAAAACACCCCAGAAATATGTTTTTCAAGCTTCTGGAAAAGTAGTGTCGCCTCATGACACTTTTGCAAAATTTGCCAAAGGTGTAGCAAATTGTGACACTACTTTTCCAGACTATGGCCAAATGACAGCAGTTCTGCCACCCCTGCTGTAAAAGAATGTTTTAGGCTTTTGAGCTGAAATTTGAAAGAACTCAGCCAACATCTCACAGATATGGCGTTTGGTTGCTTGGTGAAAAATATTGCATGGCTGCAAAGTTATGGTACTCTGAATTTGGCATTTTCCCATAGACTAACATGGTGGCGTGACGCGCATTTTGAGCTCGTATCTCAAAACGATGTGAGATACAGATTTTTGTTGCGAGTTGCATTGCCTATGGGCTATGTAACAGCAAAAACCTAGCCAGGGAAAATCATGATTTTTGTGAAATTTAAATTTTTTTCTACATTGTGAGGTTCCTGAGATATTGGCAATTAAGTACTTCCAATGCTCGCTTTTCAGCTTCGATGCCCTTTACAATGCATACATTCTTTGTACACACTGTGTTTCTCTATGCACCTGTTCAGAAAAACAGGGTGTGCTGCTCGTACTGTTACAGTTACTGTTTCCTCTGCGTTTATGTCCCGTTTGAATTACGCTCCGTGTACTCCACCGTGTGCGTTACCGCTACGTTGTCATTTGCGCTTGCGTTTTCGTTACTGTTACCATTTGCGTTTCCACTACTGTTTCTGTTTGTGTTTTTGTTTGCATCACCGTGCGCATTGCCATTTGCGTTTCGGCAGCCCTTTCTTTGTATTTCCATTTCTTTCGCTTTGCATCTTTCTTGCTGTTATTGTTACCATTTGTGTTTGCAAGTGCCCCTGCGCATTTCATTTTGCATTTCTGTATGCGCTTCTGTTCCCATTTCCATTTCTGTTTCTTTGGCATTATTCTTCAACTTAACTTTACCATTTGCATTTACAATTGCGGTACCATGCCTGTGCACACCGGTTTACGTTATGTGTGCGCTTGCTACTGCTTGTTTTCTGTTCCTTTCATGTTCTTTTGCTGTGACACTTAACATTTCCATCTAAAATGCCACTGCCATCACTGTTCTTGTTACCAGTTGCATTTTCGACATGCTTCAATGTCCGCTTGCATCACTGTTCGCTTCTGCATCACTTTGCACTTGCTTTCTATTAACGCTTCCTTTCCCATTTATGTGCGTTCCCTTGTGTGCCACTGTTGGCACTTCTGTTTGCATTGCTGTTCCTGTTACTATCTCACAAGACATCACGTGGTGGGAGCGGGGCCCTATTCATTCACTATTTATCATCATCATTCTCAAAAGAAAGGAAATTAGATGCAAAAACTCTGTTTAATGCATTAGTTAGGGTTGTTCCAGAGCAACAAAAGTGAGGAAATTAGCTGTTAGGTTGAAAGCTCCCGGACCCTTCCAGCCCACCCCCAACTGGCATTGGGCTGCACATTGAGGGTCGGTCCTAACTAGCTCCCCTGCTCTCCTATTCCTCAGCTTTTTACACAAGTTATGGGTGAGAGTTAGGGCTGATGACCCCAATGCACACCCTGATGCTGGTTGGGGTGTGGGCTGGGAGGGTCCAAGGGGGCTTTCAACCCTAATAGCGAATTTCTACTTTTATCACTGTGGAACAACCCTAACTGATACATTAAACTGAGTTTTTTATGTATACATATATATATATATATATATATATATATATATATATATATAGATATAGTTAATGCATCAGTTAGACTGAAGCAACAAAAGAAGGCAAATGAGTCATTAGGTTTGAGCCCTAATACCCTCCCAACCCCATCAGCCCATCCCACATCCACCGTGCACAGACCAACCCACGTCAGGGTGTGCCTTGGGGTACTTGGCATAACTCTCACCCCATTCCATGTGTAAGAAGTTGACATGCTGCAGATTGGAGAATAGGGTGAGAGTTAGGCTAATGACCCAAAGGCCCACTCTGATGCATGTTTGGACTTTGAGGGTTGGTGGGGTGGACTGGTGGGGTTGGGTGAGAGGGTGTTAAGGGCTGATCCCTAATGTCTCATTTCCTACTTTTGTCACTTCAACCCTAACTGATGCATTAATGAAGTTTGTTGCAATTTATTTACTTATTTGTTGAGATAGTACAATATTTTCTTTATTTCACTGTGGTAGCACAGGGTCCTTTTGACTCTCCACTCCCATCCCTCCACAGATACACATCTGTATCTAGCTGTGAAAACACAGTGATCTCTGGCCTCTGTGCATCCACATATTATGTTACTAACAGGCATAGCGAAATTGCAACAGATAGTCATAACGGTGACATCTTAAATCATTTTCACCTTGAATGCTCAACATAACCTTCTTCTCACCTCACCACATGTACCCAGTACCAAAACTGTTCAAATCCCAGTTGAATGCAATTCTGCACAAATGTAACTCCGTTCTGTGCCATAGTGCAGAAAAACTTTTCACAAGATATGAAAAACAATGGCTGTATTATTCATGAGGTGGTGTGAAAATGACAAAGTTGAAAATTTGGAGTGAAAATTAGATAAATTGCCAAAGTTACAAGCATGCGTAGAAAATTCCAATGACTGCACTTAACTCAAGCATTTATAGATATTTCTGTACCAAATTTTCAACATGCCATTTTTGAGACCCCTACATAAACACTGATACTGTCATTTTGTTACACTGTCCTGACAGGTGATCTCATGCAGCAAATGTGCCATTGTCTGATTCTGCTGCGTAAGCACATTTCAGGCAGGATGAGGGAAATTACATTTGTACTGTTCATGCAGTGTTGTGAAAAAATGAATGTTGAATATTTATAGTGAAATTATTTAAATTTTCCAAGGTTACATGCGTGTGTAGAAAATTTTAATGACCACTCATAACTCGGGAGTTTTGGGGTAATTTTGCCATCAGATTACTAACATTGCCTTTGTGACCCCACCTCATGACCAGTGGCACTGTGATTTTCTTACTCCATCCCAAAATTGATATCGACAGTGACCACGCCATTCTGTGCCGCAGGTGTGACAACATGTTTCAGGCAGGATGTGAAAAATGACAGCTATACTTTTCATGAGGATGTGTGAAAAAATGGCAATGTTGAAAATCTGGAGGAAAATATAAAAAACTTGAGAAGTTATGAGCATGAGTTGAAACTGCACAATGCATGCTAGTAACAGTCATTTTTGGAATTTCTGTACCTAATTTTCAACATGGACTTTTTGGACCTCCCTCATGAACACTGCCACTGTCATTTTGTTACTAGGTCCCAAACAGTGATTCCATGCAGTGACTACAAAATCATCTTTTGAGACAGCATAAATAACAGTGCATGTGTTCATGAGGTGGGGTTCTAAGAACCCCATGTTGAAAATTTGGGGTCAAAATTCCTACAAATGGCTGATATATCAACATATGTTGAAAGCCCCATTGCCATCCATTATACAGTGTTTGCCTTGATTTCTTCAATTTGTGGATTGGCTTTGAAGGGTGCAGACATGTCCTGGTCCAAAGAAGACTGCAATTGATGACCACAGAGGGTAAGTATGGGGTATGGGGTTGTGTGTGGAGGTGCGCAGAGGGAGGGTTGGTAGGGGGCAGGGGAGACAACAAGAATGATTTTCTTCTTTTCAGGGTTAAAAAAGATGTTGGGGACAGCTTTTATTACAGGGAGATACATGTTTGGGGACATTGTGTTGACACCCTGTGTCCCACAGAGCTTTGAGGGACATTTGGGATATTGGGGTGGGTCCTCAGTGTCCCACAGTACTGGGGGCATGTATATTTGACACTGGGAGTGGCTCCCAGTGTCCAATGATGAAGAACCATTTTCTCCTGTTCAGGTGTAATTAATAATAATAAAGTGAGGGACTGATTTCAGGATACTGTGAGTGGGCTCCCCAGTGTTTCAATGTGCTTGGAGGGTTGTGTGTTTGGAAACACTGGGCGTGGCTCCTCAGTGTCCCACAGTGCTGGGGAGGGGTTTAATAATGCTGCCATGGGATTGGGCATCCTGATGTCAACAGAATCAGATTGATGCAGAATCATATATTGAAAATGGCAGTTCGATGCTGGATTCTGCATCTTTACTATCCTTTGCAGTCCCTTTTCCCAGCTGATATTGTGAAAAGGGATTGACTTGCAAAACAGATTGAGAAATGGATTTTAAACTTAAAAAACACAATTTTTTACAAACTTACAAAAAACAAAGACGTGGGCTGGTAGGGATGTCCCTCACTAAAATCCATGCCTTGGTTTTCACCAAAGACTTCAGGGGGCAAGTTATAAGGTTCTGTTTTCCCTTGCTAAGTGAGAAAACAAATTGGCGGTTGACAAACAGAAAGTTTCTCGCTAAAAGGGATTGTCTGAGAGTTACCAATCCCTTTCAAAGTCCCTGTTCTTGAGCTGTTCACATCCAGGAATCCTTGATTGAAACTGTGCATCAGTTCCAAAGACTGAACTGAGCATGCTCAGAACCCAAAATTTCTAAATTTTATAATTTTGGAATGGATTAATATTTTTCACCAGCCCAACTCTGTATTGTTCAGGCCAACATTTTAAACTGTGTGTGCACACCACGATGTCAAAAATGACCCTGACCATTCAAATCTGTTGATCAGTTGTGAGTTGTTAAAGTTCAAAATTTGGGGTTTAACACTAATCTGCTTACTCAGCCCTAACTATAAGTGTGTGACCACATGGTAGTGCCAGTATAGTTAGGTGAAATATTTGAATGTCAATAACTTTGGAACTGTCAACAGATTTGCATGAAATTTGGCATGCATAATGTCTAGGAGAATGTCTCTTGATCTGACAAATTTCATGGGAATCCGTTTTTGTGGTTTCTGAGATATAGAGTGTAGAAAAACAGAAAAATCAGCATTTTTGACATTTCTTTGTTCACCTGGATCTCAGAAACAGCTTTAGGTTGCAGTCTGAAGTTTTCAGTGTACAATGCCTTTGACTCACAGATGTGCCTTTTGAAGGTTTGGTGAAAACAATAATCTGTTCCAATGTTATTAAACTTTAAGTTTCCAGTATAGCCTATGGGAAAAAAATATGATCTGAAAGTGAAGCAGGTAAACAGCCCCAAAAACAGTTTATTTGCCACCTCATAGCAAGAAAATGGTTTGGTATTTTGGGCTGAAAGGTACATGGTGGCAAGCCCTTGCCCAATAGATGTGACCTTTGCTGGTTTGGTGAAGAACTGGACACCTGTTCCATAGTTACAGCACTCCAAATTTGTGAATGTTCCCATTGGATAACATTGTGGCAGTCTTGGTGTCTTTTGGTGGCTATATCTCGAAAACAGTTTGAGATATGTATTTTTGCTAACACACGTGAGGTGGCTAGCCCATGAATACAAATGCACAGGAATCTTTTTCCAGAATTTGTATGGTTCTTGAGATATTGCAACTTTACAGCACAAGGTTTAACTGAAAGGGTTCTAGGCATGCACTATGTCACTATACATATGGGGTACGTGTTTGGTGGTCCCACATTTGGATCCCATTATGCATAATCGGAGGGCAGAGCCCCACATTATGCAGCAGTGGGAGTGCAGGGCCATCTGGGCCCTGATCTCCCACATGGAGATCAGATATTAAAATATCAGTACACTTATGTATAGATGGGGGAGTAGGGCACATGTCATCAGTGAGTCCTGCATGGCCATGCAACCTATGGTCTGTGCATCCCCAAAGGCCTGTGGTTCAACCATACCACACTATGTACATTTCCATGCCTGCTACACTGATACAGTGTGTAGTTACTCCTACACTGTAGGCAGGCCTCCTTCAGGGTCTGGAGGATGGGTCTCTCATTTCCTGTTTCATAGGTTTCATAGAGTAGACTAAATCCATAATGCTTGCCATTTAGAATTACTTAAGATTTAGACAGAATTTAGTTAAATCAGTCATCACCGAATCGAGATTTAAATTAAAGCAGTCTATACTTGGAGTACTTGGACACAGGAATGCACAGGGTCACCTCTATCCTGGTTGGTTGACTTATACCTCAGACTGTGGGGAACACACTGCAACATGCCTATTGTTTTTAAATTTAATTGTATTTATTTATTTGATTTACCAGTAAGGTGGAGTGGGCAAAAGCCCATTTTCAGCCATGCCTGGGGAAAGAGTAACAACAATAGTACTACATACAAAGTTAGTAGCCTGGTTTGCTGGATGGTGGCATCTCTGTCATTGTGTTCTTCCATGTGCTGTAATCACCACACCACCTACCCCATCCAACACCTATTATGTCATGAGCCCTTTCACTTTGTGTTGCACTTGCACAGGTTGTAATGCCTCTGTCTTACACAGACAACATCGATTGCAGCTCCACATTTCAGGCTGTGTGTCATATATAGCTGGGTGCATGGATTACGTTTAGGTTTCTGACAGTCCATGTCACCCACTGGTGTCTTGCAGTCACCGTGTATGCTGTACTGTGGTGCCATGATCCTGGGACACTTGACTGCTTCTGTGTTACTGTGGACCATGCTTACTGTCCCTTGGGTGTGTACCATGTATGTTGGCATCACAGCATTAGTGTACCATGCAACAGCCTACAAGTGTTACTGTATCACACAGTCAACCTGATGCTGCGCTACTTTACCATACTACTTCACCATACACACACCTCTATGTCAGCATGTGGCATGGTGCACCTGGCAAAGTGTTCACAGCCTGTTGTCCTGTTTGCCTCTCAGCCATGCACTGCCACATCACCGTGTACCAGGTCTGCCCAGCTTATGCAATATGGCTACTCTGTGCTTTGCACTCCCTATGCAGGAACATATTCTCCTTAGGCATGCAGGCCTGTTGTCCTGTTTCATCAACCTGAGGATAGTATGGTATAAATTAGATGGACCTGTCCCACATGTTTGTCTGCAACTTGCTGTTGTGCCACTGTCCACTGCCTAGTACTTTGGGCACATGTTATCATGTTCTGGCTTATGGTCCCCTCTGGGACACAGCATATGCTGCCCTGTGTCAGGGCCAGGTCCATGTTGTTTCATTGTGTGTTGCTAAAGTGCTGTGCATAGCTGGTCTGCTACCATTGTACTGTTGTATAATACCAGTAGATAGGATTCTGTCTTACTGTGACTTGTTGTTCTGTACTCCTGTATATATGTCAGTCACATGTTTGATTCCTACACATTGTACAGCAGAAATTTTGATGTCATCATGTTTGTGGAATGCTGGATCAGTGTGCTGTAGGGTTGAGGTGTGGGGAGTGACCACACCATGCATATCTTCTGCCACTGGCCTGGGCCAGGTTATCCTGATGTGGAGTCATCACTGTGGAGTGGGCATGTGGGATCCATACATGACATGTCTGCATAATGGTCTCAGTGCACTTCACCGATCCAGTGTGCCACCTTGTATTGGTGGTGATACATACTGTGGTCACCAGCAAATTGGTCATGGCTGGCCAGGCCATTTCAGTTGCCCACTTTACATAGAATTTGCTACATCTTTGCTCCCATTCACTGATACAGCATGCACAGTACAGTGCTGTGGGGCATGTGTGGTACCCTACACTGTCTGACTGTCCATGTGTGTCAGTGTTCCACAGTCTTCAGGGCACTGTGCCACACTATCTCACCTGCACCATGCTGATGGCAGTGCTCAGTGGAACTTGACTACTTGTACTTGCTGAGGATGCCTTATCCACAGTGTCTGCTCACTGTACTTACATCCACATCTTTCTCCCCATTGTTGAACTTTGTACACCAGTGAGGGCATGACACCTGGAGCAGATAGAAAGCTATGGCAACCTGCTCTGCAGGATTGTCAGACAGCAGAGGCTGATGCTAGAGTGCCAGGCCCCCCTGGAGACACCAAAGGATGCATGGTGGAACTACTGGAAGAGCTGGTGCACCTCCACAGGCCAGCAGCTGAGGACTAGAAGCATCCTTCTTCCATTTTTCATTCCCCACCCACCTTCAACATGTTTCCTCCCACCCTCCTTGCAGTGGCCCTTTTCCCATTTTTATATTTATTTTGTTGTTTTATATGTTAAAGAACTTTTGTTTGTTATGATCCAGTGATCTGTGTCTTTTTGGTGCTTTGTTGATATTATTTTCTGGTCTGCTGTGTTGCCCCTACTGCCCACTTATGCCCCACTTGTGGGTGATATCCATGCTCATCTTATGGTACAGGATCACCACTGCTGTCCATGCAGATATCTGTGGCTGTGATTCCACCTGTACAGTGTTCCTGGTCTGGCAGGTGTGTTGGCATGTTGCAGACACATTTCATTCCTTTGTATCCCCCTACACATCTCCTCTGCATAACAGCCACCATCTGGGTTATTGTTGTCCACTAGGGAATAGGATTAATAATAGTGTGATATTGGAATTAGACTCTACTATTAGTGAGGGATTCCTACAGTGTAGATAATACAACTACATTAAGTGACCCTCAGGCAAGTACAATATCCCTTGAAGATAGCTATAATTGACTTAGCCATCTTGGGGGGCAGGAGAAAGCTATCCATTTATGTTCAGCTGGAATGTGGCAGGCTTGAGATCTGAAGTACAGGACAAAGGAGTTTTGGAATAGTTAATACAATTCCCAATCTTAATATTCCAGAAAACTAGGATGGGTAGCCTGGATGATTATTTAATTGAGGATATAATATGTAGAACATCCCCACTGTTAAGCAAAGCAGGTTTGGAAGGAATAATGGTGGACTGGCCATCTTTGTTGATAATTCACTTGATATGGGGTGCATTGAATTGAGTCTGTATAATGATTTTTTATGTATATAATTTTGAAGGTTGAAACTAAATGTATTGCACTTTTTAATATCTACATTCCTCCACAAGTAAAGCAGAAATATTTTAAAGAATACTTGATACTCTGAAAGGTGATATTGATTCTGTCAGAGTACAATATCCCTGTATTGAACTTATTCTGGCTGGTAATTTGAATTCACATACAGGAAATCTGACAGAAGAACAACAAATGAGTGGGGAATAGATGATGTTTTTAATATTCCAATTAGACAATCAAAGGACAAAAGGTTACCGGAAAAGGCAGGCTTTTGATACAGCTTTTAGGAAAGAATAATTTAGGATTATTAAACGGTAATTCTAGGAATGATTTGGAGGGTGAAATAACATTTCCATCAGTTAATGGGGTAGTGTAATACATTACTTTGTAATGTTGTTCTCTATATCCAAAAGTAGACATTGTTAAAATCCATAGAGTTTGGGACAGTGACCATTTTCCTTTAGACGGTAAAAGTAAGATAGTTTGTATAACATTTAATAGAAATAAGAAATGTGTGATGGAAATAAACCCCACAATGTGTATAAAATATAGTAAAAAATTAGATGGAATGAGTATACCAAGTCAACAGTGGATACAATTCTAGATTGTACTCAATGCCTAAAAACATTATTAGACTGGAGGGAAAATAAGCTGAAAAATAAGCTGAACTGCCATACTATGTTAAAAACTTTTGACCAGTTTATGGAAAACTGTAGTAGTCAATTATGTAATGAAAAGCATCCAATGCATAATAATCATATTAGAACTGATAAACCCTGTTTCAATAACAAATGAATGAAACTGAAAAAAGAAATCAGGAAAGTTGGAAACTAAGATTGAGATTGACTACCCTTCAGTAATATGTGCTATGAAAAATTTGAAAAGAGAGTATAAGAAATTATTAATAACTAAAGAAAAAATGTATAAACATGAACTGTGGTCTCATTTACAACAAGCTATATAGAATAAGGGCACACAATTATTTTGGACACTTGTTGCCTATGGATGTGATGAGAAGAGTGTGAGATATAATCTATATGGTATGATAACAGAAAGTACATGGGTTAAATATTTTGAAAATATATACAATAGTAACTTAAAAGTAGAATGTGCAGAAGTTTGTGAATACCTTTTGGAAAACAAGTTAATTTGTCCCTATGTGTTTTCAGACACTGAGGTTAGATCAGCCATTTTATACTAAAAGTGGAATAAAGCAGCTGGACATGATGGTCTGTCAGCTGAAGTATTTCTCCCAACCCTGATGCTTAGGCAGGCTTCTGGTGCTAATTTTTAATACAATAAGTCAATGTTTGATACTACTGAAAGACTGGAACCAAGGGTGATTATGCCATTACTAAAGGCAGAAGATAAACAAAGCTCAAAAAATTACAGATCCATTACACTTCTCCCAACAGTACAAAACATTTACACCAGGTTAACTCTAGATAAATTAAATATCTGGGTGAAGGAGAACAAATTGATCTCCAAATGGCAATGTGATTCAAAAAACAATGTAGTATAGTACAACTCACATTAAACTGTTTCACCAATGAGTTGGTTTAGCATTGTTTTTTCTACAGTTGACAATGCAGTGGCAGCTCACATTGCATTGTTTTTCAATGCTTAACCAGTTCAAGAGCAATGTTTGTAAAATGTTTTTGCAGTTCAGTCAGAATACATCTGTAGTCCAGTCACAATGCAATGCAAAGCTGAGTTTTAACTCTAAGAAACAGTTTGTGCATGTCTTTGTGCTGGATCCAGCAACACTTAAGCAACTCAGACAGAAATGCTAAAACAACTCATTAGAGGAACAGTTTAATGTGACTTGTACTGTACTTTAGATCTAATCTTTATGTGGAATTATATTGTACACATTTATGTAGAAGGGAAGAAGAGCCGAATATACATATGTTTCATTGATATAAAAGCAGCCTTCGATTCAGTTAATAGGGTTACCCTATGGGAGATCCTAAAGAAATTGCATATAGATTCTCATCCTCTAGATATCCTTAAATATTACATAATAACACTGCAGCAATGGTATGTTATAACAAGGATCGAGCTCTTACCAAAGAAAAATATATTTCAAGACATGTGAAACAAGGGTGCTTGTTAGCACCAACTTTATCTAATCTATATATTGAAACTTTAACAAATAGATTAATGGATATTGATACTTTTGCACCTATACTTGAGAAGGAAGAAATAAAGTTGTTATTCTATGCAGATGATGCAATACTTTGATCAAGAACCCCATTAGGTTTGAAAAGAGGGACTATTAATGTAATGTCAACATTAAAAGATTTGAATTTGGAATTGAAAGTAGGGAAGACTAAAATTATGTTAATGGGTCAAATAAATGATAAAAGAAAGTTCTGGAAAATCAATGGCATCGATCTTGAGGTAGTTTAGTCATAAAATATCTTGGGGTTATGTTTGATTGAAACCATTCCTAGCATGCATATGTAAGGGAAATTAAATGTAAATCTTATAAAACAACTAGCACCGCTGGCATTCGCAAATAGGTTTCCAGGAAATATTTTGAAAGCAATAAAAACAACATTTGAGGCCAAGACAGTTAGTAAATTTTGTACAGTTGGGAAATTTGGTGGCTGTACCTTGATAATTTAGATAATATTGAGGTAGCTCAGAATAGATTTCTCAAATGTTTCTTAAATTTACCTAGGGACTGCCTCTGCTTTTTTGTGGTTGAAGTCTGGTATGCTCCAATTAAACGTAAGATTGGCGATGAGGTCAGTTAATTATTGGGGTAAAATTAAAGTTATGAAAGAAAATAGGTTACTAAAACTATATTGGAAAGATTGTATTAATAGAATGCAAGCAAAAACTGGAAAAAAAAACACTTTGTTTTCAAGATTGAATAATAAACTAAAAAGCGTTAGGTTAGAGGAGCTTCTGTCGACATCTGCAGAATGTAATGTTGTACAATATGTGGAGAGTGCTATTATGAGATTAAAAGATATTGCAATTGTCAGGGATTCTGTGAAAATACATGAAATTGATAGGTTTGGTTTATACTCAGTGGCTAAACAACACTGGTGTTCAGAAACTTACCTTATGATTTCTGAAAAGAGCTTGCACAGAAATAATGAATGTAAATTGAGACTGGATATGTTAGGTATAGATACTATGAATATTAAGCAAAACTATGTACAAATTAAGAGATGTAATTGAAATTGTATAGACAAGTCACTCCTAGGTTGTTACATGCCATGTACAATTGTAAAAAATGGGAGCAAGAGAGAAGTAAATGGTTGACCCCGCCTCTGATGTCATTAATCTAGATGTTATTGATGGATCCCAGAAGGAAATGTTAACGTTAGAGAAAATTATTTGATATTGCAAAATTTCTGGCAGTATGTAGACTTCAGAAATTGTTAAGCTTTGTGAGCTATGTGCAATAGGTTTCTTATTATAGTAAACATATGGATGGTAAAACTTTAGATTATGGAATGTCATAAATTATGTGAATTTTATACATTTGTTTGTTAATAAACTTGAACTTGAACTTGTGTGTTGGCATGTTGGTGGACACATTTTATTCCCCTTGTATCCCCTACACATCTCCTGTGCATGATGGCCACCATCTGGGTTGTTGCTATCCACTGTCATGGGATGGTCACTGTACTTTGGGGACCTGCCCTCCTGCATTACACCTCACAGGGTGGTCTCTATAGCTGACCTGCCCATGTCTTTGTACTTGTTGTCATTGACTTCCATCCCCTGTGTGTCCCTGCTGTTTGTCATCCAGTGTGCTGTCTCCTGCTCCATGTCAGGGTTCCATGTGTCTCCTCCTCTGCATTAGGCTGCGGTAGCCATTTGCTTGCCCAATTGCTATATTCAGTGCTATATTCTGTGCTGGGAACTCATTGCACTGCACTCTCTGCTCTGCTTTGCACACCTGTGTGCACATTATATTCAGTAGTGTTTGCCCATGGCTATGCCAGAGAATATTGCATGCAATGGGAAATGGGCTTGTGCTAACTGCTAGGCAGTGCAAAATTTGCCCAGGCAATTCTTTGAATATCAGTCCCCTGAGTTTTAGCTATGTCACAGTTTCTGTACAGAACTATAAGCATTGTTTTCATATGTTAAGAGTTTCTGTTTAGCATTTAGTATACAAACTGTGGCATGCTAAAAATTCCAAATTATTGGTTCCATGAAGGGACCTGTGAAGAATGTTGTCCATGAATAGTAAATAACTGAAAACACAATTTTAACATCAGTATTTATTCAGGTATAGTCAATTATGGGTCATTCAGAGGTATGTACTAGGAACATTACAGATTTCTGCCAGTTAGCACAAATGCCCTGTTCCTTTAAAACACCTAATAATGCTTTCTATTACAATTCACATACACTGCACCATAACCTTTAGATGTGTGTCAGCATTTTGTGCCCCAGCTCACCAGAACTAAATAAATTCCTAGCATTTTGTTTGGACTCCCACCCCAACCCCACTTTAAACAAGCTTCTCAAACAAACTTTCCTATGTCCATTTAAAAATTAAAGCACTTATTTATTTTATTTTATTTATTAAATTTTAATAACCGGGTAAGCCTGCCAGATAGGGTGTGAGCGAGCCACCTTGTAATAGAGAACTTGTAATCTGTTCATCTCTGTTTGGCAGCTCCTGTTTCACTGGGGCTGCATAGGAGAGGTAGGGAGGAGGACAGTTGTGGCGATGGAGGCACTGGCCGCGGGTATCAACTGGTCTTTCAGCCTATACAAGGTCCTGAGTTTGGCGTAAATATTTTTGTTACCTGGTCGACATGATCCTTGAGGGAGAAGCACTGATCCAGGGTGAGGCCAAGGTATTTTATCGATTCAACCACCTCAAGTTCTTTTCCTGATTTGGTCATCAGCCTGAGATGTGGGCTTCTGTCCCGGCCGAGGGTTCTTGGGCCAAATAGCATGGCCTTGGTCTTGTTAGGGTTAATGATCATTCTGTTGGTGACAAGCCATTGCTCAAGGAAACCCAGGTCTTCCGTAGCCCGTAGCAGAGATCTCCCAGATTAGAGGAGGGGCGTATATGACCGCGGCCATCCACATACTGCACCACTGAGCTACCCCCACAGTGTTTACTGGAGATCATTTGTAAAAAAGAGAAGAGAAGGGGCCAAGGATAGATCCTTGGGGCACCCCATCCATTAGGGGAGAGGCTCCAACAGGAAGTCTTTCCATTTTACCCTCTGTGTCCTCCCTGTGAGGTAGCTGTTGAACCATGATAGGGAATGGCTGTCTAACCTGAACAGGTTCAGTTTTGTAAGGAGCAGGTTGTGGTTTACAAGGTTAAAAGCCTTGGAAAGGTCAATGAAGACTGCCCCAGTAGGGGATCCTTGTCCAGTTCTCTGAGAACATCAGTGGAGAACTTGATAAGTGCAGTGTCAGTCCCATGATTGGTTCTGAAACCGTGCTGGGAGGGGGCAAGTAAATGGTGGAGCTCTAGGTAGTCCTGGAGTTGTCCATAAATTAGTCTCTTGAATCTTACCAAGGCTAGATAGCAGGAGATGGGCCTGTAATTGTTGGTAGTCTCCCTTGAACCACCCTTGTGGATGGGGACTAGATGGGCCAGTTTCCATTGTTCCGGGACGGCACCTGTGATAAGGGATTGATTGAGGAGCCAGGTGAGTGGCCTGGTGAGTGCAGGGCCTTCTCTTAGTATGCAGGGGGATGCCATCGGGTCCCATAGCTCATGACATTTTGAGGGACTTTAGTAATGGGAGGACTTTGGTCTTACAAGCCGGATGTGGAAGGTTGTGTGGTCCAGGCTTTGGGGATGGGATCATTCAAGACTGGGAGGAGGGGTGGTAAGTCTGCTTTGAGTAGGTCCAGGTTTGTGAACTGGCAGTTGAGAGCCATGGCGATGCTAGGGTTGTCATTAGTTAATTGGCCATTGACCTCTATGGGGCAGTGAGCGGTCTTCCCGCCTCCCTTTATAAGTCCGCTTATGTGAGCCCAAAAGAGTCTAGAGTTGCCTAGGTTCTTTTTCTGTAGATCTGTGAGGTAATCTCATTTGGCCACTTTGATGGCCAGTTTGCACTTATTTCTCAGTGACTTGTAGCGGTTTAGTTCAGCTGATAGGGAGAAGAGCTTGTATTTTTCCAAGCAGTGTCCCTAGTTTTCATCAGTGTTTTCACTTGAGGGTGATCCATTTGTAGCAGCTCCCTTGGTGGAATTTCTTCAAAGGGGCCAAGCAGTCAGCCATAATGATGGCTCCCTAGAAGAAGGCCATAGCCTCTTCCAATGTGGGGAGTAGTTTGATTGGGCTCCAATCAATCCTGTTTACGCAGCCAATCAAGTATTCAGGTTGATAGTTTGAGTAGTCCTTGTCACGAGTATTTGCAGGGGACTCTGGGGCCCTGTTTTTCAGGAGCAGAAGATTGGGGAGTGATCACTCAGGGCATCTGCTAGGGTGCCAGCCACCTTTATATTGGTGGGTTTGCTAGTAAGCACCCAATCAATGTGGAATGGTTACCCATTTTGTAGTTCACCCGGTGGGCCTGTGATAACTCATGAAGGTTAGCTTCCTGAACCAGCCCTGTAGGGAGGTATTGTCTTTCGGGGCCCAATTCAGATTGAATTCCACAGGATGATTAGCTCAGAGGTGACCTCATGGAGATGTCCCTTAGGACCACTTCCGAGATGAGCGCATTGGTTGGGATTGTATACACATTCAATGTTGAGATGCTTACATGGGCCAAGGATGATCGAACAAGATCGATTCACCTTCCATACTAGTGGCCTGTAGCAGGTTGACCTGCACTGAGTTAAGTGTGTTTTTGTGTGAGATTAGGACCCCTCCACCCCTTTCCTAAGTTTATCTTGTCTATGGGAGAGGTATCATAGGGCTTCAACCTCGTGGGAGGGTATGTGAAGCTTGAGCCAGGTTTCGATACGGCCAGGATGTCTGGGTTGTGCCGGTCCAGCCAGGCTTGAAGTTCCTGCATCTTGGGTCTCGGGCTACATATATTCATGTGCGCAATCCTCAGGCCCTTATTGGCGCCCAGTGCGTCCACCAGGGAGGAGACCAGAAGATCATAAGGAGAGACCAGGATTTGGTTGGATGTCCCCTGCCATGAGCAGGAGGGTAGCAAAGAGGCAAAGAGAAGGAAGCCGACTGAGGTGTAAGGACTAAGTCTAGAGTCTCCGTTTAGCAGTGAGTAGAGCTGAGTACCGGATGCCTCCTGCAGAATACATGGGCAGTCAGAACCCTCCATGTTATTAAGAGGAGGGTGTAGTGGCCTCAAGAATGTCTGTGGAATGTGCTTTATATTATAATTCACATACACTATAGTGTGCCTTTTATATGATTGTTGCAGTGTTTTGACCTCATCAACCTGAACTAAATCAATTCCCTAGCTCTTTGTTTAGACCCAAACCCAAACCCCAGTCCAAACAAACCTGGGTGCATTTTAAAAATTAAAGTATTTAACAGTGCTTTCTATTATAATTTTCATACCCTGCACAGTGCCTATTCTATTTCACATACGCTGTAGTGTGCCTTTTAAATGTTTGCTGCAGTGTTTTGCACCCCAGCTACCTGAAATAATTCAGCAATTCACTAGATCTTTGTTGGACCCATTCCCCAAGCTACTCCAAACAAACTTCCCTCAGTTTTAAAATTAAAGCACTTGCTGATGCTTTTCTTTAAAAGCACACCTGTATGTGTAAGGATTTGTTGTTTGCAGGAGTGCAGTTGCTGAACAGCAGAATATCTGAACTGAGCCAGCAACGATCACATTCATGCAGGACAGAGACTGAAGATGCCACAACTAGTCTGGTATGAGATGGGTAGTGAAAGGAAGGGCCTGAGAAAGGCATGGGGCTTATAAACTTTTCAATAGATGCCAGTCACAGAACCAACCTGCACTTTTGGTTTGCAATCATTTGGGTTGCATTCAGGACTAACAGTTTGGTGTGTCAGGGGATGCCACAAAGGGGGTTTAAAATTTTTTAGAAAATCTGCAAAGTAGAACTTTTGTGAAAAACCAAGACAGCCAAATTGTAGAGGGGATATGAAGACTGCAAGACAGGAGGTTATTGTAAAAATCTTGCATGTTTAAAATAGGTGTGATTGCACATTGCAGGAAAGACTGTAAGTGAGCCATCACATGTCAAAACGTTACCTGGGCAGAAAAGACCATGACAAATAAAATATATGCATCTGCTAAAAGTTACACTTTTGTGCAACAAAAGGCTAAGTTTGGGGTATAAAGCAAAGCGTGAACATATTTTGTTCTTTTCATTAGCACTGTTTGAAATGGCAATTCCAGGTTTAATGAGCCTCACCTTAGATTGTATATCGTGAAACTGTAACTAAAACACTGAAAATGAAAATAACATCAAAACTTAAACAAATGTCCTTATTTGAACTCAAACAACATATCAAAATGAAACTTTCCTACACTACATCTTTCAACAGTTTTGTATTAACAATAGGGTCCCCAGGAAGGGTTCAATGGATTCTAGTGAATAGATGGAGCTCTAACTTCCTGCAGCTTGCCATGTCAACAAGTGAACAATATGTCCTGAATGATATGTTGTGACAGTGAAACACCAAATGGAAAATACAAATATATCTTACTATCAGACCACAGCACTTTTAGTTCAGTAAATAATCTTGACATCCTTGGTAAGTTGACTATCTCGGTCCAATCTTGATGTCAGTCAGTGAGTTATAGCATTACAATAGAAAGAATAAATATTTACTAATGATGCAGCAAATTTGTACTTCATACAGGATGGCATTTTATATGATTTATGCCAGCAATACTCTATTAGTTTAAAGTTGTTTCATAAAAACTATGATGCAGAATAAAACAGTGTGATCCTGAAGCATAAAACATACAATTGCAGGCAGAATTAACACTTAGGGGTTGTAAAACAAAATTCCACCAAGTTCCCTGGAATCCCCATTCCATATAAGTAGATTCTGTTTGTGCCATTTCTATGAACAAATAAGCTCTAGGGATTAATGAGTCTGGCCCTTCATCTCATAGAGCAATGGGTCAATGTTCCCAATAGCTTTTGTCAGTTCCATCCTGGGCTTTCCTTTTCACACTCATCTGACATGTCTGATGTCTGTTGTCAGAGTTGGAATGTCCAGGAGCTTAAGTGTGCAGTGAAATTAAATCAGGTACTGTGCATCTGCACCACCTATGTTACTAGCAGGTCCGCCTGAAAGAAATTAAACTTGCTGGTTCAGAAGCGTGGAAATCAGATAGAAGTTAGGTGATATTGAATTCCACAGTGCTGCTGTGCAAAAAAAGCGGTGTCCATTCCAGTGCACAGGGGTTTGCACTGAAAGCTATCAAACATCTAGTGGATCCAGATGTATGGTGGGTCCTTGCTCAGGTTAATACTCTGCCCCTAGTGGTGGGGAACCTGAATGCTCCCAATACTGACTCTCACAATTTCTTCTATGAACTGGCAAACAAGATGACATGCTTTAATGATTTCCAAGCCACTGTCCTGATCGGCAGGAAGGGGATATTAACTTACTCTAAACCCTGCCATGGACCACAGACAAAGGAGACAGGAACCCCATGTTAAGGTTGCTGAAGCGTTGAAATTGGCTTAAGGCCATGGCACTGTCTGTGATATGGCAGCTTTACAACTCTAAGATCCGCAACTATATCTGCTACTCAACAGTCCATGGGATGTACAGCCACCTAGGTATGTGGCTAACTTTATAGCAGCTCACCCCAATGGTCACAGCAGTCAACATTAACCCACTGGTTACATCAAACCATGTCCTGGTACAACATGCATTCCTTTTCGGCATGGGTAGTAGGCACTTTCCCAGTTGTATGCTTGATCCTGTTCTGCTCAAAATCCCCAATTTCAATCATGGCTTTGGAATAAGGCAGAATGCTTTTCCATTAATGACTCAGGGACACCTCTTTGGCCACTATGTGAGAGGCAGTTAAGGCATTGGTGGGTCTGATAATATGCTACATGTCACACAGGCACTGGGAGAGAAAACAAGAGCTGGCCCTGTTATAGTCTACATTCCACCAGAAAGAAGAAGCATTTAAAGTATCCCTGCTGCTGATGCTTGCTCCCAGCTCCATAGGAATTTCCTGAATCTCCCGGGAGATAAACTCCCTCAAGAACAGGGAAGGCAGAGCTGGCTATTCTCCACCTCCATCACAGATACTGGGAGGGAGGAGGGAGGCAAAAAGTGTGGCAGGTTGTTGTATTGATTCTGTAAGCAGCAAGTAGAGAGGTGTATAGCTACACTTGACAATGTTTAAGGGGCTCTATGTACTAAACAGTTATGTGTGAGGGCTTTTACATTCAGCTGTACAAGACTCCCATGATGGACAATGACTCTCATGAAGAAGCATTTTTTCCAGCTGCAGCTCCCAAGACTTTCTCCTGGACAGGTAGCAGTCCTGGAGGACTCCATTACTATGGATAAATAGAATCGCATTGAAAAACCTTAATTCCTGCAAATTAGCAGGGAAGAGGGCTTACTGGCAGAGTTTTATGAATGCCTCTGTCCCTGCTTTGTCCAATACTACAAAGACTCTTTACAGAATTCAGAGTTACAGGTTCCTGTCCCCACAATGGCCACATCCACCATTACTGTTTAACCAAAAAGGCAAGGATCTGAATTCTCCTGCCAGCTATCATTGATTATGATGGTTAGTAAAATCTATGTAAAAGTTCTGGCTAATTGCCTAAAATCCCTCATCATTCTGCAGTGTATCCCTCCCAGGTGGGTTTTGTTTGTCTGTGTCTCAGTTCACACCACATCAGAACCCTAGTTAGTGTGACCAGGAGCTTGTCAACCCCTCTCCATAGGCAGTGATTACCACTGATTTTGGAAAAGCTTTGACTCTGTGGAGTGATGGTACCTCTATGCAGTCATCACACACATGTGATTCAGAAACAGCTTCTTAGACAGCATATGCACCATGTAGTTAAGCCAAAAAGCTCAGATCCTCATGAATGATACCCTGTCCCACCTTTCAGCTTACCCATGGCATAAGACAGGGACACCCTCTGTGCCCAATTTTATTTATTCTGGCCATAGAGTAGAGATGCAGCAAATGTAAATTTCATCAATGAAGTGAGCGTTAAGTGGTCACTTCATTGTCACTCCGCTTCGTGGAGTGACCATTACAAAAGGCTCACTTCCCCTTGTAATTATTACTTCATGTTGTCATTCTGCCTTAACACAAAGTAAGAGTGAAGTGAAAACAATATTGGCAGCCCCTCACACACACAGTCACCAGAATGAATGAGCATCCCCAAAATGGTACTGTCTTGTGTCCATAAAACTCCCCATTGCTGACAAAGTAAAATGAGAGCACAATAAGAAATGCAAGTTTCCCAGAATTAGTGGCACACTCAGTCATGTGTGCAGTGGTCACACACAGTCACCAGAATTAATGTGCATCCCCAAAATGCTACTGTCTTGTGTCCAGAAAATTCCCCATCCCCAGTGCTGATGAAGTGAAATGAGAGGGTAACAAAAATGCAAAGTCTCCGAGAATTAATGGTGCATTCCATTACACATGCAGTGGTCACATAGAGTCACGAGAATTAGTGTGCATCCCCGAAATGCTACTGTCTTGTGTCCAGAAAATTCCCAGTGCTGATGAAGTGAAATGAGAGCACAACAAGAAATGCAAAGTTTCCAGAATTAATAGTGTACTGCAAATACACAGAAAGATTAAGATTGCACTGTGCACCCAAGAGATGCAGCTGCAAAGGCACAACACATAACCAGTGCTTACAAGTCACAAATCCACATCTAGAAAAGAATACCTTTGCCAGTTGGGGGCTTAGTGCATGGCAGTAACAGTCCACTACCAGTAAAGGTACCACAAGCAATATAAAAATGCATGCAGGTGTGTTGGATAGCAGGTTCACACTGCTGAAATTACTCTGTGGCAAATAAAAGGTGCCTGATTTAATGGCACGCATCGCCACACATTCACACACGCACCACAAGTAATGCATAGCTTATTGAAAACCTTTAGTAATATAACTAAATGTTTTAAACAAACTGAAATTATACACTGCTGCATCTTAACAATCAGCAACAAATGTCAAGAATTGCTGAAAATATTCCTGTGTGTACATTAACACAGTTATACAACAAAATATAACAAAAACAGAAAGACTGCCTTTTTCTCCCAGTTAATCTACCTACACCACAGATACGTCCCTCCCCAGAGCACACTTCACAGTACAAATACTGACTGTTCTAAGTCATCGTTCAAAATCCACACACAAGCAATAATCACTCGAAGACATGAGCACAGGAGAGTTTCCTAAAACGATGTACAAAATTTTGAGGAAACAAATGGCTCAAAAGGCTTTTTAACAGCTTTTAGAGGATTTTAAACTCAGAGCTCTGAGAAGAAACTCCCTATCTTCCATTACATACACACTACACAGAACTGAGACTGTGCAGAACAATCTAGAGCCCATGTGACCTGCAATCCCATGAAGCACTGCAAAATTCGCCTTGGAGCTCAATAACAAGGTGAAGTGATATGGAGTACATTGATTTCAAAGTACTTTGCCTTGAAATTGGTGGAGAAGTGGTTTGGGAAGGCAGAATAATGTGAAGTCATTGGTTTCGATGGACTTCGAGTTCCTTATCATGACGCTGACACGGAATACTTTAGGATTTCACTTTACACCGCAAATCATTTTGCAGAACAAACTTCAGCCACATCACCCACCACTACCATAGAGCCATTGGTGGCAGTGATTCATCAAGTTCAGGACATCACGGGATTAAAGTTGATAATTCTCAGTAAAAGGCCCTGCTATATGAAGACGATGTTGGTTCTTCTGGACCATTCCCACACTACATTCAACTACTCATGAGCTTACTTCAGGAATTAGCAAAAGCCTCAGGCCTGTGCATCAAGCAAGGAAAACAGAAGTTCTCCTCTTAACAATTACTGTACCCAACAAGCATTCCAGGCAGTTGGTCTGAGGTGGGCACCAGATCATTTCACCTATCTGGGTTTGAAGATCACCCTGCATATAGGAAATCTGAGCGACAGCAACCTTGGCCCATTGTTTCATAATTTAACAGCACAGAGAGGTGGAGGCCACTCCACCTATCCATGGTAGGGAAATAGAGGCACTGATAATGGTTAAGGCCCCAAACTGTTCCACCTTATATTGCACATTCCAACACTCATTCCAAACAGCTTGTTTGACCTTATGGATCAAATGGTTGGGCATTTATTGTGGGAAGGTGGACAGCCCTGTTATAGCAGCAAGAAAAGAGAGCCCATGCTGCAATGGTGGCTTAAGCCTCCCTGATTCAAAGGGTACTACTGGGCCTTCAGAGCAGTGCAAACTATGCCATGGTTCTGTGATGAGACCCACTCCTCTGCCCTATGAAAGGGATTGAAACTATCTTTTGGTGGGGCATCACACTATCTGTCTGTACTCTGCAAAGGGATGCACTTGGCTGTTTAGCCTACAGTCCACACCTCAGTCCAGTACTGGTGCAAGGAGGGCAAATGGCTGCAGTCTGACCTCTTACAAAATGAACTTTCCCCATTATGGCACAACCTGGTTAAACAGGTATGAGAGAAATCATTCAAGTGGCCACTGTTAAGTTCCAAGGGTATAAACACTCTAAAGAACCTACTAGTCCACCAGCAGAAGGTAATGGATTCAGTTCAGAACTTGCAGCAGGGATATGGTCTTCAAACAACAAATTCTGGTAATACCTGCAACTGTGGAGCACACTTACTTCTATCACCAGGAAGTTAAACAAAATGTTACAGGCATCTGTGGCTCACCCCTACCCTATGGGTAGCACACACTAAGGGAAGAGCTGATAACATATATGTAGCCATCAGCAATCAGATACCATATCTAACTGCTCTGGCCAGGGCTGCCTGAGCAGCCTCCTTGGACTGGCCCATATCAGAAGTTGAGCGGAGCAAGTGCTGGAAAGTGGCACTTAATCGATCAGGAATGCACATATCAGTTTATTTCAAAACAAGGTGCTCCAGAGGTGGTAGCACACACCACATCTTCTTCTGGATAATAATTGCTGGAGTTGGTAGGTCTGGGGAGGGGTGCTCCTGCATATCCTTTAGTCTGGAGCTCCCAAAATTTAGGGGCAAATTAAGAATGTCTTGGGAAGGATCCAGCAATGCCCTATCCCAAATTCTTCTGCGCTCATTTTGCAAGGTTACCATTGGGAACCCCATCTCTCCCAAAGATCTATGGACTAGTTGTGGGTGTCCAGCAATTAAGGTAAATGCCTCATACTGTGAATATGGCATGCCATCAACGTCCTCACCCACAAAAATTTCTGGCCATTCTGGTGCAGGTGACCACCGACTGTATTAATGAATGTCACGCGCCTGGATCCACGATTGGTGCGTGAGCAAAAATTTGTCAAATGACCAGACAGCAAAACTGGTCGATAGACTGCTTTTGGTTTTTTACTGCCAGTTTCACACAGTTTACTGTGTTTTCCTTGGGGGCTTCGACCTCCATACCCCCCCAAGCGGGGGTCTGTGCCCCGCACCCCCCACTAAATTTAATCAACTTTGAGTAGAAGCCGATTGGGGGGTGCAAGCCCCTCGACAGGCAGTGCTGGGTTCCAGCATGGATTCTACAGCAAATTGGCACTGTAGTCACTGTAGTGTCATTTGCTGAGCCGGTGTCACTGTAGGGTGGGTATATGCTGCTGCCTTAAGAGTATTGGTGGTAATAGGCCTTTTGTTCCTAAATACTTCATACCTTTCCTCAACAAACCATTCATCACAATTTCAAAACAATTTCATTAAATGCATTTTCAGTTTTCACAATACAAATGATATTTTTTTATTCAACATACTTTATTGTGTTTCCAGCAAACAGGGTACAGAACAGGAATAACATTCACATATTACAATTTGCATTATAAAACAAGTTAAGTAAGAAAAACAAAGATAATAAACCAAAGAAAAGGAAATAAGAGATCAAGTAAGATAAATTTAACTAACTGTTAATCCTACCCTCACCACCCTGAATCACCCCCCAATACCAAGTGTTTTCTTAAAAGGGGAAAGAGAAGGGTACAAACATATCACTCATTAAGAACATTAAATGTGATAGATTTAAGGGCTCCATATGGGTAACAATGCTTCAAGGGGGCCCCATAAATTCAGATATGGTTGAATTATATCAAGCATTGATGCAATATGCTTCTCCAGTTGTAGTGCTAGTAGTACTTCTCTATACCATTCCACAACTGGAGGCAAGGTTGCCTCTGTCCAGTTTTGCATGATAATAAGCTTGGTGACTAAGGCAACTAAAGCTAGGTGAGCTTTCCTGCATTTGGGAGTGCCTGGAGGAAATAAGTTAAGTATGCAGGTGTCTGGAGTAAACAAAGTGTCTATCCCTAATAGTGGATCTAATACATTTTTAATAGAACACCAGAAGGCCTGTGCCACTGAACAGGTCCATATCATGTGGTATAGGGTTCCCGGAGCTTCCCCACACCTGGTACAAGTGGGAGAGGAAAGTTTGCCAATTTGTATAGTTTGACCGGGGTATAATATAGATTATGGAATATGTTATATTGAACTAGCTGAAGTCTATCCTGCTTGATGAGTCAGTAGTTATTTCATAGAGTTCCCTCAAGTTCCTACATTATCAGAGATCAGGAGCTCTTGAGCCCAGTAATAACAGACACCTGAAAACAGGGGTCCAAGGCCTGTAGATGCTTGTAGAGAACTGAAACAGGATGAGGTTGAGTAGCCATCTGCAATGTGACTTCTATCTCTGTACCAGGAGACGATAATATAGGTGTGCTCTTCAGGAATGCAGTAATAGCCTCCCTTATCTGTAGAAACTTAAATTTATGGGATTCTGGGATCCTGTAATGAGTTTGTAATTGTGAAAAGGAATTATTTTCCTATTATAGAGGAAATCAAAGAGTTTACAGGGTCCCAGAGTAGTCCAGAAAGAGGAAGGAATGGGTTTATTGTCAATCTTAAAATTGGGGTTGCCTATGACTGGTTGTTCTGGAGATTGGTAACAATTCACGAGAAGGATTTTGAACCTGTTGCAGGGCTTTTAGGGACCAACCAATCAAGTCCTCTTTAGTGGTTTAGGTATGCCTCCAGGGTTACATAGATAAGGGCTGCTAAAAGCAAGAATATGGAAGCTATACACCTCTCAATTTCCCACCAAGAGGAGTGCAATTGGACATGGTAACAGAGTTTAAATCCCTGAGCCAGTAAGCAAGCTTACTTGGGTGATCGGCACAATAATATATGAAAATGATGGAAGTCTCAAGCTGCCTTGGATTTTAGGAGCTGTTAGTTTGGAGTAGGCTAGCCTAACACCTTCCCTCTCCAAATAAATGCATTTAGCATCTTCTGAAGTTTAATGAACCAGACCTTGGGAGAAACAGCCAACGTACCCATGGGATACAAAATTCGGGGCAGCACATTCATTTTAATTGTGCTGATCCTCCCCCAGAGAGATAGAGGTAGGGCACCCAATCTGT
This sequence comes from Neoceratodus forsteri, assembly GCA_016271365.2. Classification (NCBI taxonomy): domain Eukaryota; kingdom Metazoa; phylum Chordata; order Ceratodontiformes; family Ceratodontidae; genus Neoceratodus; species Neoceratodus forsteri. The sequence continues at coordinate 587,089,669 of CM028131.1, forward strand.
CCATATCCATCTTTAACGTTTTTAGTAAATCTGTTAGATTTTCTCTGATCATGGATGTGAGGTTCCTCGAAACTTTAATACCCAAATAAGTAATGGATTTAGATGCCCAGACTAGATTAGACTTTACCACTACCGCTTTCATGGTTTTATGGTTTAGAGGAAAATCCTGGATCTTGGAGCAGTTTAACTTATAATATGAAACTTTAGAAAAGGCCACCATTTCTTCTACAAGTGCTGGAATGGTATCTTGAGGGTATTCAACATGTAAGAGTAAATCATCTGCGTATGCTGAAAGGGCATATCTAGTGTCACCCATTTTGATACCTAAAATTTCCAGGGAAGCATTGAGTTTGCTAATCAAGGGTTCAAGTTAAAATTTAAATAAGAGTGGGGATAGTGGGCATCCCTGCCTGGTACCATGACCAAGTGTGAAGGGATGTAGAGCAAACCATTACACACCAGACTAGGGCGGATGGTGTAGAGTACAATAAATGTACCCACCTGAGAAATTCACTAGACAAACCAAAATGAGCTAGGGTAAGTATGAAAGTCCCAGGAGACATGGTCAAAAGACTTTTTGGCATCCAGAGAGACGAGTGCAGCGGGCACATCTGAATCCCTGGATACCAAAATCAAGTGTAGTAGTTTCCGCATATGATCTCCTGATGATCTTCCTCTCATGAAGCCTACAGTAGCAGCCACAGACACTGCCAGCTATTTCCCAAAATGTCTGTGATATTTACAGAAATATCTCCTGCTTTCTGCATTTCCACAGTAGGGGCAGCAGAGAGAAACTCTTCAGAAATTTCCCCAGATATCTGGAAATAGCTGGCAATGTCTGTGGCTACCACTGTACCTGCTCATTACTAATAAGATTAGCCATAACAGGGGTGAGCTGGTTGGCTAGTATCTTTGCTAATATTTTAATATCAGAGTTAAGGAGAGATATAGGTTGGTAACTTTCGGGATACAAGGGGTCTTTCCCCGGTTTGGGGATAAGAGTTATGAGTGTATCTAAAAAACTGAACTCAGAAAGTCTCTTTTCATACCAAAAATGATATGTTACCTCAATAGTGGTGCAATGGTAGAGCAACAGGCTTTATACATGTTGTTAGACAGGCCATCAGGACCAGGTGATTTATCTAAGGTCAGTAACTCTTTAGCTTGTCAAATTTCACTAGTGGTAATATATGCTCCTAAAAGGTCGCTTACCAGAAGGGGCCTGAGGAAGGGCTATTGAATCAAGATATTGGATCATCTCTGCTTCTGATGGCTGTGTTAGGGGGTCAATAGTGTAAAGATTCTGAAAAAATACTCGAAAAGCCTCAACTATCTCCTTGGGGTCAATAGTTACGGGGCTCTCCTATGTAGGACAGATACTTGAAATAAATTGTGAGGCTTCTACCTGTTTGATTCTAATTGCAAGCAGCTTGCCCACCCTTTCTCCTAATTCAAGGTACCTATGCTTAGTGCGGTGAAGGGAGAGTTCAGCCTGCTTTGCCATCACTTCAGCATACTGAGCTTTAAGGTTGTATAGTCTGGCCCACTCCATTACAGTGGAAGACTTGCTTAAAGACCCATCCACAACTTGAATGGAGTTAAGGAGTGAGTCTACGTGTGCCCTATGTTGATGAGCTTTAGTCGCCAACAGCCAAATACACTCCCTCCTCAAGGAACATTTCAATGCGGCCCACCAGATCAACTCTGTCCACTGAGCCCATGTTAATCACAAGGAAATTAACAATGAAGTCAGTGATGTGTTGTAGTGTTGCAGGCTTCTGAAGAAGCTGGTTATTTAGATGTCACATAGAATCTCGCCTGAGACCCGGGCCCAGTAAATATGTGAGTCCAATGGGAGAATGGTCTGATATAACTCTGGAGTGGATAATCGAGTTCAGTATACCAGGCATTGCAAAAGAGCTGACCAAAAAATAGTCAATTCTTGAGTATGAATGGTGGGTGGGTGAGAAGAAAGAGTATTGTCATTCTGCTGGGTTCAGTAGTTTCCAGATATCTAAGAGGGCTGCACCATCCATGAGCTCATGCAAGGCACGTTGTGCAGGGGAAAGGCCACGCCTTCTCCTGTCTGACCTATCTAGATCCAGTTGAGGAGTGATGTTTCAGTCACCTCCCAATATTATTCATTTTGATTGTTTAGTGTATATTAATCCCAGCAATTGTATAAAAAATTGAGGGGAATCTGAATTTGGGCCATAGATCGCACCCAGGAGTACCAGGTGGGACTCTAGCAAACCATGTAAAGGATGAATCGGCCATTGAGGTCCCATACCTCTTTAAGTAACCTAAATGGAATAACTTTTGCCACTAAAATTGCCACACCACCAGCGTTAGGGGAAACCCCAGAGCCAAATACCTGCCCAACCCAGTTTCTTCATAAAAGCAGTATATCCTCCCTCCTGAGATGAGTTTCTTGCAGGAAGGCTATCCCCATCTTGAGGTGAGATAGATGCCACAGGATAATATTGTTCTTGCATCTATCTTGGGTCCCTTTAACATTCCAGCTTAAAAAAAATGTATGGTCCCCCATAATCAAATTAATTGGAAAACCTGACTATACAACATTTGAGTGGTTCATAGTTGCTCATGATTAGTCCCACAAGTACCGTAAGAGTGAAGAGATGAACTCATTTGGTATCCTCCTCCAAGAGAAAACATTTATCTTCAGAAAACATTATACACTTGCATTTTGGTTCCCCCCAATCCCAATCTCTATAAGCAAATCCCCAAAACATAATAGACAAATCTATAAACTACTCCCAGTTCTAAACAACCACACTACTGTTGTATTATTGTCCAGTGATGTTACTGCAGCACTAAAGAAGTCAACCAACTGCACCACCCCCATCCCCCCCACAGCAAACATTATTAGCTATAACTCTTAAAATCACACGTGAACGGTTAATAATGAGTCCTGTCCATTTCCATGGAATCTAACATGGAAGACAACTGTTTCTTTGAAATCAAACTAATAGATATATTCCAAACACCTTATCAGGATGTTAAACAAAGTTAAAACATACATCTGAGCATTGCCGTTGGCATATTAATTAAAGGTGGAGGAGTGCCCTTCTGTCAGATAATGCTTTCTTTCCAGATAGGGCAAGAAAACAAACACTCGTAACATTGGCCTCCCGTAACATCATTTAACTTCCCAATAAATGAGTTCAAAAATAAATGAAATGTAAAAATATAAATAAATAAGAGGGGAAGGAAAGCAGTGCTGTACCTATTGAGCAAGCCAAAGGCAATCTTTAAAACGAAGGAATAAGTCTCCTGTAGAATACATCAGCAAACTTTCAGGGACCCCAAAGGACATTCACAGACAAAATCAGAAAGCTTCACCAACATCGTGCAAGGGTGTCCTTGACTACAAAATCACTGAATAAGAAATGGGTTCCTGGTCAGGATTAAGACCCAGATTAGGAATTGTGCCTGTAATCAGTCCTCTCCTTATCGCAATATCCCAAAAAGCAGCCTGATCATGGCATTAGCATTGGAAATTGTGATTATACAGGGCTACAACATCCCAGTCTCTTAAATAGATCTGGCAATAATGATTTGAGTTCATGAGCCGCCTGCTCTGGGGTATCGAAGGATAACTATTTTTCATCATTGTTTTACCTGCAATATTGTGGGGTACTTTACTCAAAAAGGCTTCCAGCAATTATCTTGGTGACCGTAGGGTGTAACTCTTGTCTTTTGAATCGTACAGACTGTGGAAGGTCTTGGGTTATACAAACCGTACGACCCTCCCATTGGATTTCGTGCATGTCCCGAACATTTGCCAAGATGTGCTATTTATCTAAGAAATTAAGCAGCTTAAAAAACAAGGGTCTAGGTGGGGAACCAGAGGGTGGTGGTGGCATAAAGCTTAGTGTGCTCTCTCAATTATGTAGGTTGCCCCATTAGCTGACGGCCCAGTGATCTTTTTGCAGAATTTCTGCAAAAACAGAATCGAGGAGGCGCCTTCTTCCCTCTCTGGAATTCCAATGACTAAAAGGTTGTTGTGCCTACTGCACCCCTCTAGATCTTCGAGTTTGTCTTCTAATTTCTTAATATATCTGATAATGTTAACTGCGTTCAGGTCCACCTTTCCCTGCTTATTTTCTATTGACACAATTCTGGCTTCATTATCACTCACCCTAACTTGTAGCGAGGCAACTAATGTTTTAATTTGTTGGAGATAAACAGACATTGTGGAAATTGTGTCTTGGAGAGGCTGCATGAGTTCGATATATCTTTCCTCCGAAAGAGCTGTCTGTCCGGATGATGTTTTAGACAAAGTTGAGGTCGGCTGCGTGGCCCGTTTAGCTGCTTTGTCCTTTTCTGGAGTAGGAGGCAGCAAGTGTCTTGTAGGAGCCTTCCTCATATATATATCCATAATGGATGATCTTGCTACAATATCATAAGTCTCCGATATGCGGTAAGCTCTTCTGATGCAGAAATTTTGAGTCAGGGATGATTTTATTAGTAAATGTTCACCACATTGGAACAGAGCTATGGAGATGCACTGTCGACTCTTAGGCTACCATCATGTGACCCCCCCATACAAATGAATTTAAGTTATATAATCTGATATGAGCTGCTTTGAAGGGACACTAACATAATTAGTTATAGTGCCACAAGTAATAAGTCAATACATCCAGAAAAACAGACAGTATGCAATGAAGAAAATAAGCAGGAATGTGAAGGTATTTGGTTTACAAACTCAACACCATTTCCCACTCGCCACCAGCCCACGAGTCAGCTCACCCTCCAGATAAAGTCCCATTAGTTCTGTCCAACTCCTGCTAACAATCACTTGGTATGTACCATATAAACTAATCGGAAACAATCCCCATAAAAGCCCTGTTCTGTAACATTACAGTCCATGAACCAAAACAATTCAATTGTCAGGCATTGACTCTTTGTGGACTGGGACAGACTGATTCAGACAAAGACTTGTTACCTAGAAAATATATAAACCTAGAGAAATTCACTGTAAAGAGTTGCTTGCACACACCTAAAAATCTTAAGGTAAGTATCCACTTTGGGCAATTTCTGAGGCTCACATGAATTGTTCCATTCTGACAATTTCAATCAACAGGTAGAGGACTTACATATTAGGATCACTGAGGCAGATAGTCAGCACAGGTTACTAACTATACATGCTACAGGGCAGACAACACCAAGAGAGGATCATTTGAACTCCAAATACAACAATTAGACTTTGTGTTTTACTAACTTGCTTTACATCAATACTTTCTTTACTTCAATCAGCATAAACAAGCAGACAAATGGTCTGATGGAATTGTGCCCATGTGCTGAGCTGGCCTGCAAATCATTGTGAACTCTGCTGCACTGGGCAGCAACCCACAAGTAAATATTAGTTTATTCAGAGGCTTCTGAGGCTATCCATAACTGGTGATTGTATAGATTATTGGACCACCCTGTACCTCTGATATTAGCGCAGTGCTGAAGTTACACTACAGTTGGCCCCTTCGGCACTGTACGCTCTATCCCACATTAGGCTGTCTGTTATTTTTTTTAGTTTATTGGAGTTGGGGGCTTCATTCCCCACACCTTCAGTGCTAAAAAGATACAGGAGATTTGGGGGGCAGATACCCAACACAAATAAACTGACAAGACCTCAGTTATGGTACACTGTACGTTACATTAGACTGCCAGTTATTTTTTATTAGTTTATTTGAGTTGGGGGGCTTTGCCCCCCACACCCTCATGTTAAAACAAACAAAGGGGGTGGGAGCAGATCTACAACTCAAATAAACTGACAAACCTAAATCAACAGCCAGCACATGATGAAAGTAGCCTCACACAGCTAGAGTACAGCACAGCAAGCACGTAACAAAACTATGCTGCATTCTCTGTAACTTGCACTACACTAAAGTGGTGGTCTGATAATAAACACAATCACCTAAATAACTTGCACAATGAAGAAACGCTTTCATGCCTATTAGCACCTCAAATTAAAATGTGCAGCACTAGTGGGCCTTAAAACATGGAGCAAATTGCTAGGAATCCAGGTGGAACCACAGAGTAGTTTCATTGACAATTCACCAATACAAAGTAGAAACTAACAAGATCCTTGTGATTGATTGAGTGATTGATTGATTGTTTGGCCATTGACACAATCAAACTGCTGGACTCACTACAGAGACTTACGACAAGATCGTCAATGAGACATATGGTTCACCAAGACCCCACTAATGTGTGAGAGCTTCCATGTTGACATTTTGATCAGATCTCCAAACACCTTGAGAAGTACAAACTCTGGAATGATTCACAACATGGTTTTACAGTTGGCCACAACACTGGAATAGCCTTGGTGAGGTTCACCAGCTGAACCTACAAAGCCCTCGAGGAGGGTAAGTATGGGGCTTCAACTTTTGTGGACCTCACCAATGCATTTAATTTGGTGGATCACAAGGTGTTGCTGAAGATGCTGCTCAGGGTCTATTTCTCTGTGGAAGTAATTGATTGGATAGGACACTATCTCCAAGATAGGACACAAAAAACCTTGGTTGATGATTCTTTCTCTGAAGAATACCCACTGAGATGTGGAGTTCCTCAGGGAGTCCAGTCTTCGGCCCCTTCTATTTTCACTTTTGTAAATTCACTTCCAGAAATTCACTCCAGAAATTTGTAGAATTAGTGAATTAATATTAAACATGGACAACACTGTTCTGTACTGCTCAGGCTGTGATGTTCAACAGTTACAAAAGGAACTTCTGGGGACTTTGGTGTACTACACTCTTGGTTTGACTCACATAACTTGGTGTTAAATTAACTCAAAACAAAATTTATATTTTTTCTAGCCCTAGGAAAAGTTGTTCATTTGATTTTCTATGACTCGATAATATCGGTTATCCATTGAAAAGGTAACCAAATTTAAGTATCTTGGTTTAATTCTGGACCACCATTTAACAGTTGAACAACATATTGTTAAGTTACTTGGACAATTACATCAGCATCTTGGGATGCTTTACAGGCTTAAAAAACATCTGACATTTGACACCAGGTTAATGCTTACCCATAGTTTTCTATTTTCACTTCTAGATTATGTATCAATATTTTTATTTATTTATTTGAGATTATCAGAAAGACCTTTGCATCAAAGACTCATTTACAAAGGTTCCACGTCATACATATAGAGCAGGGAAACAATACATGTTTTAAAGGATGTTAGCATATAACAAAGATCATGCACAGTAATGGAAAACATTTTTTTTTCTTTTCTACACATGGTGGTACATTTGTTTTAGAGGGTGAGCTACCCTTCTAGGGCAGGTATGATTTAACACAAAAGTCGACAGCCATATAGACAGAGAGTTACCGAGAGGCTGCTTGTCAAAGGAACTTTTGATGGATGGGCCATTATGCTGTAGGTGGTCAGAGACATTGGGGGGTCAACAGGGGGTAGGGTCAGGTGCAGTCACATAGGTTTGAGGCTTGTAGGTGATTCCTTAGTCTGGTTTTGAAAGGGCCGAGTCTGGTTTCTTCTGCGATTTCGCTGGGGAAGGCATTCGACCAAGAAGGGGCTTTGTAGCAGAAAGTTCACTGGAATTGGGCAGTCCAGCCATGTGGTACCCTTAGCAGCAGTTTGTTCAAGCTGCGAGTTGTTCTGCTAGGTGATATTGTGAGGATAATTTGGCTTAGGGCAGGGGGGTGAGGCCAAGGACAATTTCTTTGGTCATGAGGCAGGTGTGATACCTAATTCAATTGTCAAGGTTTAGCCAGTTTGCTGTGCTGTAGAGGAAGCATGTGTGTGTGAGGTGGTCACTTCCTAAGATGAGCTGGCAGGCTTTGTTAAGCACCAGCCAGAGACGATTTAGGGCTGTGGAGGCTGCTGCACTGTAGACGAGGATGCCATAGTCCAGCAGGGAGAGGATAGAGGAGTTTATGGTGAGTTGCAGTGCTTTGGGATGAGGCAGTGTTTGTAACGGTAGAGAACTCCTAGTCTGGAGCTAAGGGCATTAGATAGGTGTTGGATATGCAGGTTAAAGTTGAGGGCAGGGTCAAGTGTGATCCCTAGGTATTTAAAGCTGCTTACTTGTTCTAGGGGTGTCAGTTTAGAGGTGAGAAACTTGGGGCAGTGGTTTTTGAGGGGGGTTCTGTGGATGAGAGAAAATCATGACTTTTGTTTTATTGTAATTTATTGTAAGATGTTGGGTGGTAAGCCATTGTTCGATTTCTTGGAATGACTGTTGGAGATTTTCATGGAGTTTGGAGGGTGCCAGGTCAGAGGTGTACAGGACAGCATTGTCCACGTACCGTAGCAGGTTGCCAGTGCAGGCAGATGGGAGGGAGTTAAGGTACAGACTGAATTGTAAGGGGCCCAGTATGGAGCCTTGCGGGACACTGGATTGGATAGTGAGGCTGGGGGATTGGACAGTGCTAACCTTGACCCTCTGCATTCTATCCGAGAGGTAGCTGGTAAACCAGTTCATAGCATCCTTGGAGACGCCTGTGTAGGCCAGAACATTTAGTAGGACAGCGTGGTTGACGGTGTCGAATGCCTTGGATAGGTCAATGAAGATGGCCCCAGAGAGGTGGCCACGGTCCAAGGCAGAGTGTATGTGGGAGGTAAATTCAAGAAGGGCAGTGGTGGTACTATGATCCTTTTGGAAGCCGTGTTGCTGAGTGGTTAGCAGGTGATATTTATTAAGGTGATCTGTAAGTTGGTCGGCAACTACGCATTCTAGCGCTTTAGATGGGGGTAGAATGGAGATGGGGCGATAGTTGTCGGCGGATGTGTGGTCCCCATTTTTGTGTATGGGCATGATGCAGGCTGATTTCCAGAGGGTGGGAAAAATCCCTTGATAGGGGGAGCAGTTTAGTATGTGGGTGAGGAGTGCTAGGACTTCCTGGAGGGTGAGGCGGAGAAGTCTCAGGTCCAGGGAATCGTGCTAAAGTGATGGTGGCTAATGGCCTTGGTAAAGGTGCGTTTTGCTGTCGAGGGTGAGGGCTCATAGATAGAAATGTGGAGGAGGGGTTGGGGTGTTTTGGCGGCAAGGGTCAAAAGTTTTGGGGAGTACTTGGGAGAGATCTGTGAAGGCCGAGTTTAGGGCTGAGGCGATACTGAGGGTCAGTAGAGAGGCTACCCCAATTAGTATTTAGTCAGGTGGCAGATTAGTGGTTTTGCCACAGAGCTCCTTAATTTTTCCCAAATTTGTGCCCAGAGCCCCAGGTGAGATGTTAAGGTAACTTTATAGTAATCTGCTTTGCCTTGCTTATGACATGTAAGCAAATACATTTATTTCTAACCCCCTATACCGTTACCTATCCCAAGTCTAGTATCATTACTAAATTACCACAAGTCCATTACACTATACATAGGAAACCTAGAGGAAATTAATCTGAAACCAAAGAGCATAATTTCCCTCAATCATAATTTTAGTAAAAGTACAAACATACTCCCACAAACCCATAACGAAAGTAGTAATAAATAAAACCAAAAGCACAATCTAGGCCATAAGTAAGGGAGTCCAGTCCCAGCTCTGAGGTGGCCTTTAGTTGAACTAGTTTCTCAGGCCTAGGTTTGTGCTTTGAGATAAGTTTAGAGAGGCTTTTCCTCTGAGAAAATGTTAAATAAGCTCAAGACTATCTATAACAATATTCTACATTTGCAGCTGGGCTTCCTAGAGTAACTCACCATTGTGCCCTTTATGGTTAATTAGGTTGCTTATCTTGGCAGATTTATTTAACTTTAGATCCTTGATCTTTTTGCATAAAACTTTCCTGGGACTACTACCTACTAGTATTACTAGCTTTTTCCTAATATTATTAATTCTACTGTAGTAGGTCACAGAGCAGAAATTTGTTTAATATAGTGGTGATCATAGAGAAGTTTTGGTAACAAAGTATGATGCAGTGAGCGATTAGCGAGCAGTAGCAGTGGTTGGTGGTATGCGTGTACATTGTAGCAGGCTGAGTGGTATGAGCATTTGGGACTTTATTGAATCAAATGACATTTCATCAGGTGAAAGACATCAAATGTCATTCTGTCATGTATGATTCACCTGCTATTTTCCAATTTGCTGGCAGGTATCTTTCTAGTCCTATACCAGTCAAGGAGCTGCGATATTGGCCGTGAGTATCTTGAATTGTGAATTTACAAATCAGCATTTACTGTAACTATCCTGGTTTATATTTATAACATCTCCTGGTTTTCCTGTGCTTCCTGATCTACACCTATACACTGGAAATACAGGACATACAGTTCAGTGACTGTTTACATGTCTGCTATAAATTAACTATAACCTTCCCCTAGTTTGCCTTTGCATTGCTTTTGCTCTTTGAATAAAAAATTTTTATCTGGGGCATGGTTGCTTGACTGAGACTCAGTTGTAATATACATCTGTGGCATTAACCTTGATGATAGTGTTATTTTTCCTTTTCATGTATTCTACCCACTGCTGCCCATTTTATAAACAACAGAACTGTTAAGTCAATCAACCCCTCCCTTCCTCCTCTAGAAGTTGTTCTTGATTCTGCCTCAGTCTGCCTTTTTTATTTATTTATTTTTAAAAAGAAAAAGATCGAGAGAGAGAGAGAGAGAGAGAGAGAGAGAGATGGACTAAGACCAGACAGAGAGTGAGGGGGAAGAGGGAGAGAGAGAAAACTGTATGTCTGCCTAGTTTTAGGCATTTTCTTTTACTATGTAGTAATACAAACCTGACCAAATAAAAAAAAAAAATTAATCAAGAGAAAAAATGATCCCATTATTAGAATCCCTTTGCATACTGTAACCACAGTTCACATTTTTAGTGTGGTCTTAGTTTTAAGCTTTTAGTAACTATTGTATTTGCTCCTTAAGCCACACTTTGCAGCATCCATACAATAAAACAAAATGCCTCCCACCTACAATTAAATAAATCCCACATGAAACCATCCAGCAATAAATTACGTCAGGCAGCAGCTGTCCCAATAAAAATGAGATAAGGCATCTCCTCAGCTTATCCTAGCTAAATGCAGTATAGAACTGTGTAAAATCAGGACCAGATTAAAATGGCATACTGTATTACATCTCATTAGGTCTATCTTGCTGAAATGCAATATATAGTAAAAAAAAAAACAAGGTAAAAAATATCTTCCAACAAGATCCAGAAGTACAGCTAGTGCTGTATGCTAGTCTGAAAGTCTTAGGCAAAACTTTTAAAGATTAGTGTAAGACTAGTGATGCAAACCCTACTAAAAAAAAAAAATAAAGAGGAAAAAGATCATTTTAATGTTGTCCTAGCTTTAATTTTAGTAGCTACTGTATAGTAATTTGCCTCTTTGCAGCATCCATTCAACAACAACAAAATGCCTCCCCACCAGCAAGATAAATTTCAAAATTAAATAAATCCCACCATTTGACATGGTGAATTTTGGAAATAATATTTTCTATATTTGATTTTAAGAATCTGGAACACAAGCTGCAATTTATGACTCTGCCTATGCATACATACCACAGTAGTCCAAAGTTGATAGGTTTGAATGACATGCATGCAGTCAGACTCCATGAAAACTGACTGAATGATGCCATTCTACCAAATGAAGTTAACTGACCTGCAATCAGTAAGATTGTCCTGTGTGTGTGTGTGTGGGTGGGGGGCTGGCATAATGAATAGGATGACCACTTGCTGGACACTGTACAATGGGTATAAAGGATAGAATCATGCTTGCCCATTCTTATTTGTAAACACATGGGACATAACCCATACAGGTGAGCAACGACAAACAAATGGTCACTTAAACTCACAAGCATACAACCCCATGCCTGCACTAGAAACTAATTAATAAATTAAATGAATAATCAAGGTTAACAATTAAAATATACAGAATTCAGTAATGTAGCATACAGAATGTGAAAACATTGACTTGATCATAATGCATCAGTACAGTACATCTGAATTAATTTAAATAACAAAATAGGCAAATTAGTATTTTTTTTCTTTTAACCTAATACCATAAAAATGTCCCCCACCACGGAAAAAAGTATTGAACCTAAATAACATGGCAAGATGTACAGTTCCTATAACAGTAACAAAACAAGTAAGTAAAATCCTTACTCTTTCTGTTTTAAATGAGAACAGCAGACTGACAAGCACAAAGAGATGCATTTGACAGTCATTTTTTTTACATATTTCATTAAATTTCATTGCTTTCAAATAAAAAAAAACCCTTCTAATTATGAACTGTGATGTTTTTTTCCTGTCTGAATATATATATATATATATATATATATATATATATGTATTTTTAAGTTATGGTCCACCATGCCAACAACCTCCCTCGATGGCAGCGGTTCACACCTATAGACAGGATACAGACCTGACCTTCCACCTCAGGCTAGTAAAAAGTCTAGGGAAGTTAGGGGAGTAAATCAATCTGTTTCCAACCTGGATGAAAAAATGTGCAATTTGAATCTATTTCTCTTTGATAAGTGGAGATGACTTTGTGGCAGCGCCACATTCAAGCCCCTTATAGAGATTCTGAAACGCATTTACTAAAATCTGAAATAAAGCTGCTATGGGATAAAATTGATTATTTAATATGCAGAGGTGGATGAAATACTCAGGTCACTGGAGTCACTGAGGGAGCAGAGGGAAAAAGAAGTCAGTGGATGTATCCACTGGTGATGGAATCCTCTCCCTATTCATCGGTACCCTCCACAAGTTAGGCTCTACCAGATCACTGGCAAAAGATGCAGGGATAATCGCAGAAAAAAAAAAACCTTATAACTACCAGCTCCTTTAACCAAAACTGGCAACATGGCGGTGAAAAAATTTATTCTGTATTAAAAAAAGGCAAGAGCACAGTCCACCATGGGAATTGCCTACAAAAACACCAGTCCAACCACTTAATGAGGGAATGTGCCAAAACACACTGTTGAGGGTCTTGATGTTGTTTAAGGGATCAGTAATAAAACTAGCATTTCAAAATCAATGTCTGTTTCTTTGTTTTTTATGTAGTTTTACCCATTGTTATCTTACTTCAGTTTTTTTCATCAGCGAGTCCAGTGATGGTTCAGTGTCCATGTCACAACTTGATTACAGCACAGCAAGAACAGCCCTTGCACAGACGGCAGTGAGTCCCTTCTGCATTGCATTCTCTGCACTGTCACACAAGTATTAGTGTCTTTTTAATAATCATTCAAGTCATGGATAATTTTTATGAAGATGATATGAATCAGCTTGATAAACACGAGCAGATCCATATCATATTGACCCTATTGCCAGAGATAATAACAAAGAATCTTCTTAGTCTAATGAAAGTCAATAAGAATCTTGTGTATACCTTTGCACCAGCTGTTCTCTTTGCGCCTGTATATTTATGTTGCTTCTGCATTCAGATTATTTGTTAAGTGATAGAGGTGTTTAGATCGAGCCACAGACACCAAGTAATATATTATGGGCCAGATTCTAGAAGATATAGTTGTGGCATGCATAACATATGCAAATGCACAACAATGAGAGGAGAGAGTAAGCATACAGAGAAACAGGAGGGGGGGACACAAAATAAGACATGATAGAAGTGGTGCAGTACAATGGCTGTGGGGCGGCAGTGTTCCGGGAGACATTCTGGAGGCTGCGATGCTGCCCTATTTGCAGGCACCTCTCTGGTCTGAGGGAGGAGGTTGCCTGTCTCCAGGCTGACCTGGCTAGGATTTGTGAAACCTCCTCCCCCACCCAGGGACCACCAGGGCCAATGCCACTACCTCAGAGGTTGCCAAGAAAGAGGAGAGGCTGGACCAGGGTGGGCTCAGGGAGGGAGAGGGTGGTGGAATAGAGCTGCATACCTCCAGCTGTACCTCTCCACAATTTCATACACTCTTTTGGTGGATAGTGGTTCCTCTATGGAGGCTCCTGCAGTGGAGACCAAGGAGGATGCTGGGAACCTTCACAAAGAAGACCCACAGGAGGATGGCATGGCACCCAACAGGGGAAGGAAACAACTCCTGGTGTGGGACTCAATCATTAGGAGGGTAGAAATGGGGGAGGAAGGGAAGATGGAGGTAAGGTGCCTGCCTGGTGCCATGGTTTGTAGGGACAGGAAGTGAATCCTCAGGATCATGGGAGCAGCTGCATGAGGGACTGAGCTGGATGTCATTGTCCACTTAGAGACAAATGACCTGGCTAGGAATGGGATCAGAACAGTGCAAGAGGAGTTTGTAGAGTTGGGAGGGCCTTAGACAAGCAGCGTGATACGGTAACTTTCTCGGAGGTGCTGCCTGTCTATGGCAAGGTGATACTAGGGTACTCCTCACCAAGGAATTCAATGAATGATTGAAAAACTGGTGTGGAGCTCAGGGTTTTGGCTTCATTGGGGATGGGGGAGCCACCTGGAGGGATGCAGACCTATACTGACGTGATGGTCTGCATCTGTCTGGGGGAAACCAGGATCCTAGGTGAGAGGTTTAAATGCTTCATTGGCAAGCATTTAAACTAAGCCAAGGGGAGGCACTGAAAAGGAGCAGGGAAATCCCAGCCTCCCCCAACAAAACATGGTAATTAGTGAGGTAAACATCAAGGTAGAGAAGTCATTAGGAGCAGGACACAGGTAAATGTAAGAAAAGGCAAAGGCAGTAAGACTGGAATGGGGCTAAAAGGAGTAAGGCCATCAAAAGTGGAGGGTGATGAGTATCAATGCCTGTAGTCTGTGTAACAAGCTCCCTGAACTAGTGGCCTTGATGGAAGAGGGTTGCCTGGATATTGTGGCAGTCACAGAAACATGGTACACAGAGAACCATGACTGGAATGTCAACATACCAGGATACATAATCTACAGGGGGCAGGGAGGGTAAAAGAGGAGGAGGAGTAGCTCTCTATGTAAAAAATGGGATCAAAACAACAGAACTAAAGAGTAAACAGGGAGCAGGTGAGGCACTCTGGGTCACCCTGGAGACAAGAAATGGCACCACAATCCTCATGGGGGTTGTATACAGACCCCCATCTCAGGGAGAGGGAATGGACAAAGAAATGATAGAAGGCATCCTTAGAATGGCAGAAAAGGGGAGATATTGTTGATAGGGGACCTGAATATGCCAGATGTTAACTGGAGCACCTTTGCTGTAGGCACTTCCAAGAGCAGGGTCATTCTTGATGCCCTACAAGGGGCATGCCTCAGACAGCTAGTATTGGAACCCACTCAGGAGGGAGCAATCTTAGACCTGGTACTCTCCTGGGCATGCCCCAAAAAAACTGTTCTAACAAAAAAGCATTTTCAATTTTATCTAGAGTTTTGTTCAATTACCTCCTATCAATGTTTTAAACATTGACATTGTTTCATAGCTAGCTCCTCGTAACTCATGTCAGGACTTCTCCTGAGCTTATGGAATTTAGCTCTGTATGCTTCTGCAGTTAAATCAAACTATTTTAACAGGGCAGCTTTAAGTTTGCTTTAATCATTACTGTCCTCACTGTCCATTTGACCCAATGCATCCCGAGCTTTCCCAGTAAGTTGCAGGGATAGCTGGAAGCTCCAGGACCCTCTAGGAATTTTTTCCTGAATACAAACTTGTTCAAAGGAATTTAAAAAGGCATCTATATCCTCCCCCTCTTTAAATTCAGCTACAGTATCAATTTGGGAATTCAATTTGTAACCCAGTCCTGTAGTTCCAGTTAAACCCAAGCCACTTACTTCCTCTGGTACTGGTTGTTGGAGACATAGCTTCTCCAGTTCATGTTGCCTCTGGCACTCTCATTCCTCTCGGTCCATCCCTTGCTGTTCCCGGTCAGCCTCTTGCTGTTCTCACTACCTCTTCTCCTCAGCGGCTCGCTTCTCTCACTTCATTTCTCTCTTTTCTCGCTCCGCTTCTCATCATTCCCGCTCAGCTTCCCTCTCGAACACCAGCTCCATTTTGCTCAACTCAGTCTATAGCCAGATTGCTTCTGGCTCTGAAATGCTGGTGACCTTCCCCTGCAGCTGTGGCCCTTAGCTTGCACTGGCTCTGCTGCCCTCCTCACCAGATCTGGACACTCCACTGGCCTCTAGCCCTCCATACCCAAGGTTTGGTCCTTACAGTCACAGTCTATGACTGATACTCGGGCACCTGCTGCCATCAGGGCATCCATGAGGTACTGCTTGGTGGCTCTCACCTTGTATGGGACTCCTCTGTCCTTGCATAACTGCTTCAAGTAGTCTGCAGTGTTCCCACTGTAGTTTGAAGCCATCTTCTTCCTAACTATGGCTATTGTAACTTGCACTTCACAAAAAATATAAAACAGGTAGGAACTTGACTGTAAGCAAATGATATAGTTCTGTTTCGTTTTTAAATTAAATCACTGCCTTATTTTGCAAGTGAGCTGTACAGTATTAACTGACACACTGACCAGTTAAAGCTTGTGTTACCAAATTTATCCACACTGCTGCCAACCAAATCTGTCACAAACTCACTCTGCAGGTCAGGCCCTCTACTCCCACAGTGCCAACCTCCAAATGCAGTAATGTGAAAAGGTAATAGACAAGGTAACCCTCATGTCTTCTTGTGGGTCCGAATCACCTTTAGTTTCAAGTTCTGGGGGGATTCAAACTGTGAACCTTATGCTAGAATACCCAAATGTACAGACTCAGATAAAATGCTCTTCGGGGGATGCAATATATCTTTCACCTGAGGGCACCTAACCAGGTATCCAAAATAAACCCTTTAAAACTCTTTAAAGACCTTAGGTACATTCTTACCTTTTCCCAGTTTAGTAAAACCATCAAGCTTTTGAACAGTTTTGTCAGTCTTAACCTCTATATGTCACATGCAAAATAACTTGCAGACCCAGGAGTCTTTCAAAATAATATATTTACTAAGAATGGATAAAATATGAAAATGTAAACACAGAACAATATATCAAAGAGCATACATCACTTAAAAGAAAAGCAAAGAAAACTACTGACAAACTCCTACCAACATGCAGTTAGACTTTTTTATCTAATGTATTACTCTATAGTGCTTAAAGTCAAATCTTGTTTCTTAAGAGCCCCAAAAAATGTCACAAAGATCAGACGAGAATAATTTAAACTGTGTCTCCACACCCTTCTGTGTCATCTAGCTCCTCCTTTTGAATACAAAAAATATACAAACAGGATGTCCTATCAGGAGGTATTTTAAATACTGTGACTTCAGCAAAAACTAATTTCCCAAATTATGACAATCTTTAATCAGTCCTTTCCTCTTTGATCTTGAGCAGTTCCTGGTTTCTCAAGCATATTAAAGATTTAATAACATTTAGCACCATGGTGGTATAACATGTTTTTCCTCTAAGACATCATAAAAGTTTATGAGCCCTATATCCTGGCAGCTGGGTCAGTTCTAATTAAGACAGAAAAACAGGAGACCCTTAATCAAGTCTCTAGTCTTTTGATTACCTCCTGGTTTCAGGTCACTTGTCACTGTAACCTGAGGGGCACCCATGGAGCCACAGGATGTCTCCTGTGAGACAATCACATAACACATTCAATATTACAAATATAGAACAATCATAACCAGCTGGCCAAGCATCACAGGCCTTACCCTACAAACTCAGGTGGCATATGCCCTCCCTCACATAGGGGTAGTAATGGTTAACTATATCCTAATAATTAAACCAGTGTCCAACCACATGAATCATGTGAAGCCTCAGCGCAGAAGGTACGAGCCAAATTTAGCGTAAACCTTTCTTCCAAAAGATCATCTTTAAGCTGCTGCCTCTCTGGCAACATTTACTCGAACCCAGGCCCACTCACTCAACAGGCCCTGGTGTTCATAAGGTTAAAGGCCCAAAATAGCCTCACTGAATATCTGCAGTTTAACTGCAAAATTTGACCAACTACAGGCATGGATGGCCTCCATACAGCTGACATCCTATGCCTAATGGAGACCTGGTTGACCAATAGGATTAGAGATAGCAAAGTTGCCCTCAAGGCTTCCAAGCATACAGGATTGATAGAATAGGCAAGAGGGGGGGGATGCCTCATCTATGCCAGGGACTCTCTGCAGTGCACCACCCTCCCTGTAACCAGGGTGGCTGAGGACCATGAGATAATAGTGATAAAGGCACAGGTCATCAGAATAGCAAAACTCTCATCCTTGCCACAATCTACCTACCCCTGAGAAAGCCACAGCAGGCTTTCCCACAATTATTGACGTTATCAGCACCCTTCCAAAGTGGATGGAGCTTGTCATTACTGGGGACTTTAACATAAACTGGGATGGAAAGGAGGCTTCCCTTTCAGGGATCTGATAACCACATCCAACCTCACACAACTTGTCACCTGTCCTATCAGGCAGAACTATAAGACAGGAAACAGTACCTCCTTGACTGGGTCCTAGCAATCTCCCATCATGGATCTTTGAGATCAAGGTTCTCCCAGACATGCTAGTGACCACTCCCCAGTCATCTTCCTGTGGTCTAATAAATTTACCAAAAGCCCACCCATCCTCATTGAAAGCAGGGTCTTGAGGAAGGGTAAACTTGGAGCCCCCAAATCAGCCCTTGCCCTGCATGACTGGACTCCTATCGACCTGGCACCTACCCTTGATCAGGCCCTCAGTTACTTCATTAAGGGCTTTAGCTCCATCTGTGACATCTATGCCCTGCTCACGAAAAGAAAAATCTGGGGCAGGCAAATAGCTGGATTGATGGGGAGCCCTCCCACCTGAAAGAAAGGGACATACACTGGGAGAAGGAGAGAAACACAGGTAGCAAGCATGACTACCAGTGCTACAGAACAGCCAGGAACCACTGCACAGCTAATCCAGCTTGCCAAAGCCAACTGTCATAAGGCCCATTTTGCAATTCTTGGGGTGATGGGAAAAGATTCTGGGATAATATCAAAAGCATCCTTGGAAAGGAGGACAAATAGCACCCTCAGCTGCTCAGTATCAGTAACTCCCCCACTACAGATCCTGTATCACCCCTATTCATTGACACCCTGATGGCAAAACATGGAAAAAGACCATTATGGTGACATTCGTGGTAATGGTCCTTTTTCTGTGTTTTGCCTTCCCCCAGTGTTCCACCCCCTCCCCGGACCAACTCTGACCTGGAGTTGGAATCCTAGAGTCCGGGGTGTGTGGGGGCAGAGACCCCCTTAATGAGGGGTGTGTGGGGGCACAGCTCCCCACAGAAAACACCCATTCAAGAGGCAGCACAATACCTCAAGCGGTACTGTGCCATCGCTGTGGGGAGGTCTTGCACTCGCTATGGAAAAACTTGGTGCTTTCTACAGACCCTCTAGCTATTGCAGAAGCCTTTAATAAGGCCTTCACTGATCTTACCCCAGTGCTACCACCTGCCTATTTTCAACCTGGTTTGAACCACTCCAACAATGTATCTACCAAGTGTTCTCACTCAACCTTCTATTTTAAAGGGTGACGGGAAGGAGGCCCTTACTATGGTCAAGAAAATACTGGATAAGACCAGACTGGGCAGTGATGGGATAAGCATGAAATTTCTATCCCTCACCCTGGACATTCTTATAGTGCCCATTACAACGTGTACAGTAAGTCCCTGGCACTTTCCCAATTCCTGGTAGTTTGAAGCAGGCCCTAATTACGCCAGTGCATAAAAGAGGTGACAAGTCTCTGGTAGCCAACTACAGACCCATCTCAATCCGCTCCCCCCCATCCAAGGCACTGGAAAATATTTTAGTGGGTTAACTCATTGACTGCCTCAATAAATATAATCTGCTATGCCCCAACCAGCATGGCTTCAGATTAAATTACAGTATCACCACTGCCCTGCTGGACTACATGAACTATGCACATTAGGCCCTGGATGAAGGCAAACTGGTGGGGTCTATCTTTATTGACCTCACCAAAGCCTTAGATACAGTCAACCACCCCCTGTTACTGACCCAACTGCTAAACATGGGTGTGGCACCCAATGCCTTTTGCTGGTTCGAAGACTACCTGATATGGAGAAATTAATGTGTCAAAATTGGGCAAACAGTATCTAGTGCAAGAGAGGTATCATTAGGGGTACCCCAGGGAAAATACTTCAGCCTCTTCTTAAATGACCTTCCATGGCCTCGACACCAAACTCATACTATATGCAGATGATGTTGTGCTCCAGAGCAGCAGCATGTCTTAGGCTGCCCTACAATCTGAGCTGCAGAACTCCTCCAAACTCAAGGACTGGTTCTGTATTCATAAGTTTCTACTAAACTACAAGAAGACCAAGGCCATGCTTATGTCCAACCCCCACAAGAAAAATAAGCACCACCCACTCATCATCTCCAACTCATGCAGTGAGCCGCTGGAACAAGTTCAATTGTTCAAGTATCTGGTGGTTATAATAGATGATACCCTCATGTTTGAGCACCATATTGACTCCTGGTCCAGACAGTCAATACTAAGATTGATGTCCGTGCAGGCACAGGCAATACCTCTTTCTGGGGGCCCTCCACCTCTAAGTCCACAGTTCAATTATATCTACTATTGACTATGGACTAGTGATCTATGGGGTGGCAATGAATAGAGCTCTCAAGAGGGTTCAACTGAGCTCAAAAAAGCCTGCAGACTCACCCTGGATGCTGAGCTTGGCACTCACACATGTACTCTGTACAAACGTGCAAATTGGCTGTCATTAAGAAACAGGGTCAAATTCAAGACTTGCATCCAAGGGAAGAAGGCTTTATTGGGTAAAACACCACCTTGTGTAGGCAATTTGATCAAGGCGCCCAACTCATTACAGGTCACCAGAGGGAGGACTAGAGGGGGCCTTGGCTATCCCCTTCTGTCGCACCTCACTTGGGCAATGTGCATTTGCCTGCCGGGCCCTCATATGGATGAATGAACTCCCTGGGCACCTCTTGGCCACCATCTGTCTGGCACAATACAAAATTGACCTCAAACAGCACCTAATTACACTCTCTAAGTGCACCTGCCACATAGTCCAGCCACAGCTGCTCTCTCTGCCCTCCCAGCAAGCACTAGGCAGGTCTCATATACCCCCTCCCTCTGTTCCTTCTAATGATGTGCCTCAGCCATCAGTTTGCATCATGCTCCTTCGGCACTTTGGCACTCACCACCTCCTCCCCCTCTCCCAACTCACAGTCCCATGGATTTCCCCAACAGTCACTACTAATGCAGGCTGCCTGGCCATGCCCCCCTCACACCCCACCATTGTACTCTAGCATGTCCTCTCCACTCAGCCTCTCCTCACCCCACCATTTCTCCCTATACCTTAACGCCCTTCTTCCACCACCCTTCACCTCCACCACAGTACATACCTCTCTCTGTCTCTTACCTCCTTTCTTCACCACACTGCCAGCTTTCCCCGTCCCTCTGCACTACTGACAAGGCACTTTGTGGCTGCTTATTCCCTCCCCACCCTCATAAAGTGTTTTTCTTGTTATTTAACTTGTACCTATGTTTTGAGTTATTCTGTAAGTTCTGAATCCAAGCTGTATCGTTCATTGTAATGTACCTTTGCTTTCTCCTATTGTACTTTGTTTTGCAATCTATGATGTGGAACCTTTGCAAAGAAGCTTGCGCTCAAATGTCTTTTCTGAATCACTAAATAAATAAATAAAAATAAATACATAAATAAAATAAATAAATATGTAAAGTGTGGGGTTTCTGGCATTGAAAGTTTGTGAGTCTGTGATGCCAGAACTGTGTTCCTGCAAGCTACCTGACCTGTTTTGTGTGTGTGTGTGTGTGTGTGTGTGTGTGTGTGGTATATGGGTGTATAGAGGGGAGGGTAAAATTCCATTGCAAAATGTTATGCCAATAC
This sequence comes from Neoceratodus forsteri, assembly GCA_016271365.2. Taxonomy (NCBI): domain Eukaryota; kingdom Metazoa; phylum Chordata; order Ceratodontiformes; family Ceratodontidae; genus Neoceratodus; species Neoceratodus forsteri. Next base: position 587,111,385 of record CM028131.1, read on the forward strand.
ATATTTTGGTAATGTTCATTTATTTTGTTGCTGCTGAGAATCACACTTAAATGCTTACATTTAAATGCACTCAAGTGAATGTCTGTGCATTTGTGTGTGTGTGTGGTGAATGGGAGTTGAGGTGGAGAAACAGGTGAAATAATGAGTGTGAGAGTAATCAGACAGTTATTTCTTATTTATTTATTTATGTATGTATGTATGCATGTATGTCTTTAATAAACAGGTGGGTGCACTGATCCAAAGTATCATTTTTAGGCATGACCTGCGCCATTAACATGTCACAATGAGTAAGGCATACATAGGTAGCATGACAGTATAACAAACATCTCAATTAGGTGAATGAAGCAAGGAACATAGGGATAACACATAAACTGAATTACAGTAAGGTACAAGGTACAGTAAACAAGTCAGCAATCAGTTAAATGCACAGACTACAATCAGGTAATACACAGTTCAGGGTAACAATCAGCAGAAGGTAAGTGCAATGTCATAGATAGAAGAGAGTAGACTACAAAGTCAGGTAGGGGGAGACCGCAGAGCCAGGCAAGGTGACAGTGCATCTAGAGGGGATAGGACCCCGCAAAAGGGGGAAGTTAGGAGGAAGTGGATGCACACTTACCCAAGTGGGCAAGAGCATTTGCTTCTGACAGTAGCCAGGCCTTCAGGTGGGTTTTGAAAGAGGGTGGAGTCAGCTGAGTGGAGTGGCATTGGGGCTTATTCCATAGGGATGGACAGAGAAGGAGGGGCTTTACTGCCCATAGCAGAGGAGACTCTTGGGACTTCCAGAGGGTGGATGGATAACACTCAGAGGCACCTTGATGCCACTCTGCCCATGAGGAGGGATAAGTATTGGGATAGGTGGCCACCTATGGGGATGTTGTCTATTATGCAGCCAAGGGCATAGTCAAACCATCCTTTGAGGGTCAGCCATCCTAGCAAGTGGTACAAGTTGCAGTGATGGGTAGAGTAGGGAGACTGGAGCACAAAATGACAGATACTGCTGTAAACTGAGTTGAGCCTGGAGGGGCAGAGAGGACCTCGTGAGAACAGTTAGGAAACAGTAGTCAATAATGGGAGAAGGTTGCCTTGTGGAATTGCTAGGCATGCCTCCACAGTTATGAACTGTTTTAGGTGGTAGGCAGTCCCTAGTTTCTGGTTTACCCTGCACACAATGTTGTTGACATGTTCCATGAGCATTCACTGCAATCTCCAATTGTATCTGTGTGTCCATACAAATATCATACATGCCTAAAAAGCAAACAAACCACCAAAAAACAAAATGAATATAGATATGTCCTGGGTCCCAATCATCATGCCTACTAAGTACTGTATATTGCGACCCAGATTGTGGAAAATAAAGATTCAATTTATAATTTGAAATACATTATTAAAGAGCATGATTACATTGCAGTTTATGTATATTGTTAGTGGTGGTGATGGTGGGGGTAGTGGCAGGATTAATCCTGCTTGAGACTAGGGTGGGTGGAAGTTGCGATTCCACTTTCTCTGAACTTCCACAGAAATTTCAGAAATTTTGCAGAAATTCGAACTTCGCCATTGGCTTAACTGGGATTTTCTGTGGATTTTCACCAGTTCTGCAGACTTTTTGTGAACTGTGGAAAATTCATATAAACTGCAGAATTTATTCTATCCACAGTTTATGAACTGTCAGTGAATGAACGCCCATGTACAACCATGCGTCATTCACTGACATTGAGTGGTCCACTGGTAGTGGAGGAGAGGAGTGTTGCTCTGCTAGCCCACTTAGGGGCAGGTGGGAGGGAAGTGGGAGTGGCAGATGAACTTTCTGGTGGTGGTTGGGGGTCCAATAGACACCAGGGAATTGGGATTATTTTTATAGGGGATCAGGGATGGGGAGGTCCACTAGACAGCAAAGAATACTAGGAATAGAGGAGGATGAGTTGGTGGACTTCTGGCTGTTTATTTGTGGATTAAGGAATCCAGGATAGGGAGGGTGGTGTGCTAGATATCAGGGAAACAATATGTTTTGGGGGCCATAATCACTGGATGGGGGCCACTAGAAACCAGGAGGGTCCATGAAAGGAATTGAGGGTATTTACTGGGACCCCTGATCAGTTGGGGGTGGATTAATGAATTGAACTGCAGTTAAAAAAGCCTCAGAACTGATCACTGGCAGTAATCCTTTCTGTGGATTTTTTTCCGCAGTTTAATAAATTAACCTGCAGTTTGTATATATTTTTTCCACAGTTTTTTGGCGGAACGTTTCCGTGGAAGTTCTGAAAATGATTTCCAAACTTTCGGGGAAGTGAAATTCGCACTTTTGCTGAAATTCTGCCGGCAGAAATTTTTTTTCGCTTATCTCTTCTTGAGACCTATATACTAATTGTTAATTTTTATACATTCATTTGAAGAAACCAAGTATGCGAAGACATCTTCGTCCACAGTTTGGTCACAGCTGATTGAGTTTAACATGCATGTAGTGTATCATATACATGAGGTGTGTGCACATGTGTTTTGCCTTTGTGTGTGCACCTGGAGGGATGAGTGGTTGCTGGAGTATTGTAATGAAAGTAGAATATAATGAGGTAACATTAAATGGCAATCAATATTCAAGTAGTATGGGTAGTGAATGGGACACTGAATAGCCACAGTATGATCAGATTGTCAAAAGAAATTGATCTGTTTTGAGTCCATAAATTGTTATATTACACTGAATGATTACAACTCTAAAAAAGAAACAGCACTCACTGCACAAGCATTCTGAATATGAGATATGCAGTACTATTTGGTGTTAAGATTTTAAACATATTACTCTGGATAAGCTGTGTACCAACTCTATGAGAGAGGAGCAATCACAGATGATTAAATCCTTCATGTTGTGGATTTGGGATACATACTGTAGATAGGAAATGCAAGCTATATACAATAACAGTTGCAATCTCACCTCAACAATCAGCTTCCACTCCTCCACCAATCAGTCACATACATACTTGCTTTCTCTCAAAAGGAATATATGTGTATATATATATATATATATATATATATATACAAATCAACATTTAGTATACAGGTCTCAAGCAGGTTTGATTCCCGACACCACCCACCCCACCCTATGACTGGCAACATACTTATCTGCAATTTAATTATGCTCTGCAATAATTTATTTCAGATTTGAAAGTGATGCATTATTTGCCAAAATCTAGGTCCCAGTGTGTTTTACAGGCTAGAAGACTGTAACATATTTCATTCCATTTTTATTTACAGGCATTCATGATGTTTGTATGGAGACACAGCTACAACTGGAAGATTGCAGTGAAAAAAGAAATAACTACTTCACCATTCCTGCACTCATTCATTCACCTGTTTAACCACCTTCATCACCTCCAATCCACTACACAAACACACACTTGCTGGAGTTTATTCCTACTGTGCATTTAAATGTAGGTGTTTTAATACCATTATCAGCAGCAGCAAATGAAATAACATTACCAAAAGATGTATTAGCATCAAATTTTGAAATGGAATCCCCCCTCCCCCAAACATACACACACAGTGTGATAGAGACTTGCAGGTCTGTAACTAACACACACACACGCAGGTATGCGTGCACGCGCACACACACACACACACACACACACACACCTTGACAGTTAGCTCACAGGGACACAATTCTGTCATGACTGTCTTACAGACTTTCAATACCAGAAACTCCACACATTATGTAATACACCAAGATACAGCACTTTGCAAATGATTACTACAAATTGAAAAAAAAACAAAACAACTATCTCATACAGTTTAATAGGCCAGTTGTGAACTGAAAAGCAAATGAAGTCTGAACAGTTCATCAGAACAAATGAAAATGAGAGACTAAACAGCTGCTTTACTCAAGAATGTGATTTATTTAGAAGTTTTTTTTGTTTCAAAAGTACACTTTAATTGTGTAAATATGGAGCTGTGTCTGACAGCAGATAAGAGATTTAATGACGCAGCAGCAAGCATATCAGAAACTGCACTATCCCTTGCTTCTCCACCTCCCGGTATAGCTAAAAGAGAAACACGAAGTAGACAGTATGGTGTTTTTTTGGTTTATCATTTCAATTCATTTAATTCCTGAACTGGAGAGAGTCAGTTTGTAGTGTGAAAGGGACACCAGGACAATTTGAGAAATCAAATCAGCTATCTTCTCTGATAGAGCTACGTCTGACAACAAATAAGAGATGGAGCAGGGGAAGCAGCAGCAAGTCCATCTGAAACCGTAGTATCCTTTGGTTCTCCACCTCTCAGTACAGATGACAGAAAAGCACAAAGGAGCCACATTAAACATTAAAAGTAAAAGCAGTGCTTCTAACCTTGAAGTGAACTGAAGGATCATGAGCTTGAAAATAGTGCACGGGGGGTGAACAGCAGTGTTGTGAATGGCCAGGACCACATGTGCTTGTGCTATTCCAATGTGGAAGGACACAGTGTACCTATCAGGTCACATGCTTCCACAGCTTTATTCTGTTATGTGATGCTAGTATGTCAGCATGGTGAGATGACATCACCATGCAGCCTTAAAACTAGTTAAAACTCTGACATTTTTAAAACTGTGCATAACATTACTTCCCGGTGCTGCTGTAGAGTTCCAATGACACAGCACATATTCTCTCAGACATTACTTGCTGTTAAGAAGGTCTTGGCTCTCGATTGCTATGGTCAGGATATGAGCAGGATGGCACAGGACAGGATTTACATGTGAGCATGATGAACCTTTCAGTGGAGGTAGGAGACAAAGAGGAAAGGTTAGCTGAAAATCACATTTTCTAGTGCCTGTTCTGAATTACAGGTGTGAGTTTGCTGTTTTTGGGGGTGAGCTGCAAGCCGGATGGCAATAGAGTGATGTTCTTCTCTGATAAACTGCCACGGTCAGTGCTCCTGACATTGCGGCAGCTGCTACTAAATCACCCCGTAATCCCTCACTGCACTTATGAGCAGCCTGCCCAATAAACATCTTAAAAAAACCAAAAAAAAACAAACACACACTAGTATTTTGCTTGTGTACAGTTGACAGTAGATCACGGTGTGATGACTTTACAGACCAGTGTGGTCATTGCTCAATTACCACACAAGTCTGGAAAGCAGTTGGCCAGTCAAGATGCAGGATTGTACCTGCCCATTTTATAACCACAAATAGTGCAATGTAACACATTTTGACTATGCCATGGCTACCAGGACAAAAACCACATCTGATAACTGGACAGAAAAAGATGGAAATAAGCACAAATAGTACAATGTAAAACATTACAAAGTCATAAACTGAACACACATCCAGCACTAAGGAAGCTGGTACAAGGACTAATACACAGACAGTGAAAAATTAAGGCATTATATAATTGAATATATCATGGCTGCACTGAAAATGTCAGCTTTATTTTCATTTGTACTTTCAAAACCTACTGACCTCACTCATTGGCCACTCATGAGGTCACTGAATTCTGAAAGCACTCCTGAAAAGAAATGTAATATTTTAGTCCAACCATGACATATCCATTTCTGTTATTTGTTTATTATCTATCATGCTGGCTACTGTAAGAACCCAGAAGAGTGGAGAGATCTGTATTGGACAATATTGGACATCGTCAGTGTCTATGATTTGGGTTGAAATACTCTGTCATGTCTGGAAGCTGGAATTGTTGCCACCAGAGTAAAACTGTCCAATCTGAGAACAAGGGCCTGGTATTCATTTGAGTGTACTGCGGTAACTGGTGTGGGTTGCAGGATAGCTCTTATTTACCATCCACTAGATGATGAGATGCTGTTCCTGCAGGAGGTAGCCGACTTCGCTGCCGTCATGGCATTGGAGTCACCCAGACTGATGTTTCTGGGTGACTTCAATGCCTGGGTTGATGACGAATCCTCTCTTTTTGGACAACACTTCCTCCAGGTGATGACATCACTGGGCTTCACAAGGTTGTTTCCGAGTTACTCACAATGGTGGTCACTCTCTGATTTGGTCTTCCTCCTGGGGATCGAGGCCTCTGACTTGGTGGTGGAACCTGTCAGTTGGTCTGATCACTACACCGTTTAGGTTCAATTTTTCTGCCCTGTGGGTAGGTCGGACCCGTGGAGATGGTCAGTTATCGCCTTTTGCAGGATGTGGTCCCTGAAGACCTGGCAGCGGTGATTGACCTCTTGATGGTTGGCGAGATCTGCACAGACCCTAAGCTGTTAGTCATGGTCTATAATGGGACCATTTGTTCAGCTCTCAATCTGATTGCTCCTGTTTGAGTTTGCCCCCTTCTGCTTTGCCCTGGTGCCCCATGATTTGATGGGACTCTGAGGGATGTTCGGAGGTTGGGGTGTAGGTTAGGGTGTCACTGGTGGAGGTCTGCCTTGGATGCTGACCACCTTATTTTGTTAGAGCTTTATAAACTCTATCAAACAGAAATTTCTCATAAGAAGGCAGAATTCCTGTCATGGGGAAATTGCTGTTGCACAGAACCGACCGGCTCAGCTCTTCCGCAGTTCCATCAAGCTTTTTCACAAGTTGAGTGTAATGAGATCACTCAATTCTTTGTGAATAAGGTGGCTGACATCAGGCATGAGTGCTGTCAGCTTCGCTCAATGGGGGATGCTGTTGGTTGGTGCTTGGTCACAGAGCCCAGAGTTTCCTGAAGTACCTTTGATCTGCCGGAGTTTGTTGACATTATGAGGTTCATCCAGAGGATGCATCCCACATGCTGTAGTTTAGATCCGGCCCCATTCCCTGATTTTGGGCTGTAGTAATATCATCGGATGGTCTTAGCTCAGATTGTCCGGTGCTCTTTGGAATTGGGTGAGTTTCCTAGCTCCCTGAAGGAGGCAATGGTAACACCCCTCCTGAAGAAAGCTTCTTTGGACCCAGAAAACCTAACAAACTACAGACCTATCTCTAACCTTACTTTTGTGGGAAAGGTTATCGATAAAGTTGTGGCAGCTCAACTGGAGAACCATTTAAACATCCATAATTTATATGAACCTCTCCAATCGGGTTTTCGTAAGAGGCATAGTACTGAGACTGCTCTGGTTGGGTGCTCAATGATCTCCTGATGGCGGAGATCAGAGAAACCGCTGCATCTTGGTACCTCCTTGATCTGTCATCAGCCTTTGACACTTGAATCATGGGGTTCTGCTCGAGTGCCTGAGGTTCATTTGTAGGGCTCTCGGGACAGTACTCAGATGGTTTACATCTTTCCTCACTGGAAGAACTCAGAAAATTGTCTCTGTAATATTTTCTTCCGAGTCTTTCCTCTGCCTTAGGGTACGTCAGAGCTCGGTGCTGTCCTCCCATGTTATTTGCAGTGTATATGCTGCCCTTTGGAGACATTGTAAGTTGATATGGGCTGAGGTTTCATGCTACGCTGGTGATACCCAGCTCTACCTGTCTTTGCCCCCAACCGGCTACTGCTATCTTGGTAATGAACAGCTGCCTTGTGGAAATCCAAGATTGGATGAGCTCTAGCAGTTTAAAGTTGAATGCAGGAAAGACTGAGGTTTTGGTGGTGGACCCGGTTCATGGACAGAGGGTTGAGGACTGATCTCCTCTGGTTTAGTCTGGGGACTCAGATTCTCACCTCTGAATGGGTGCGTTGACCTGGGAGTGGTGCTTTGATGATGGATGACACTTCAACATCAGATGTCAGCAGTCGTCAAGCGTGGCCTTTTACCATCTTAGGAACATTGCTAGGATTAAGCACCTTGTTTCATCCAGTGACCTGCCTGTCTTGGTCCACGCCTTTGTGACTTCACGCCGTGACTACTGTAACTCCCTTTACCTAGGGTTTCCTGGGGTTGATATCCACTGCTTGCAGCTAGTGCAGAACACTGGACATGTTTTTTGACTGGTGTATCTAGGAGAACTCAAATTACCCCAGTGCTGCGTGATCTGCACTGGCTGCCTGTTCAGTGGTGGATCACCTTTAAGGTAGGTTTATGAACTTACAAAGTCCTACATGGACAGGGTCCCAACTACCTGAAAGAGCTTCTGGTTCCCTACACCCGCTTGTGACAGCTCCGCTCAGCTGACAAGGGGTTGCTGGAGATTCTGAGGGTTAGTTTAAAGTCATCTGGTGCTCGCGCCTTTGGGTTTGTTGCTCCTACCCTCTGGAATTTTCTGCCCCATCAGCTACAGGAGTGCAGGACAGTGGGGTGCTTTAAGCAGGCACTGAAGACTTATTTGTGGGGAAAAGCCTATCCTGAATTTCTTTGATTTTATGGTATTTATTGTATTTTTGATTTTATTGAACTGTGCAGTGCCTTGATATTTGAAAGGCGCTATATTAAATAAAGTTTATTATTATTATTATAAAGCATAGAGACATTTGTGCTGCATTTGCACATGACCCTGAGGTTGCTATATTCAGTCAAAAAGCTCAGTGGCACTTTCTGACTGAATATAGGGCCATACTGGTGCCACGCTAAGTCAAGCAGCACTGCTCTGACATGGATCTGGGCTGTATGCAGCCCACAGGGAACTGCACCCCCAGATATGATAGTGCTGGGAGCCACAGTGAGATATTCATCCTACTTCATGCAAATGTGACCATCGGCACTAAGGGGTCATATGCATGCCCATTACAGGCTCAGTTGCATGGGAAGTGGCAGCAGGTTTGTGCACATCCAGTGGTCAGCCACCATATCATGCATGGTGGTGAGTAGCCCACCCCTTGAATGCCCATCCCCTCAACCTAAATGGAGTACCTGGTGTTTAGTGGCACCCTCCCACAATCTGATCACCTATCTGGGAAGACGAGTGTCACCTGCTGTCTAGTGACACACCCTGCTATTTGATTCCTGGCTCAATATGCTGAGTTAGTCTCTGGTGTCTAGTGGTGCACCCAACCACTGATCACCTGTTCCAGTGCCATCCTTAATCCCTGGAGGCTAGCAACCCCCCGCAGTGCCCACACTGATCACTCCAGCCAGCCTACCCGCCCCCCCATATATATTTTGACAGTGATGCATGTAGGGTCTGATACGGTGAATGGCACATTCCTCCTCCCACCTCCTCGGCCGACCATAATATGGGATAACAAGAAGTGTACGTACAGCATACTTAAGGATTTCTGCTACCGGTGTCCATTATTTTACATTTATTGGCATTATATTTCAGTTACTAAATGCTGAACCTACTTCTCCAGCTTTGCTACATTCCTTCTCCTGCTGCTTATTTCCTCTTCACTATCCCCTCCCTTGCAGAGATTTGCATCTTTTGAAAACAGCCTCAATTTCTCATGAAGCCTCACCCATATATCACTTATCTACATGTTAAAGAGTGCCGACCACAGTACAGAGCCCTGAGGCATCCCGCTAAGTACCTTTCTGACAACAGTTAACTTTCAATTCAGAAACACTCTCTGATTCTTATCCATTAACCAATTGCCAATCATCTACATATCGCTACCCTAGTCCTAGACTCCCTGTCTTCTTCAGTTATCTCCTATCTGCCATTGAATGAAAAGTGTTAATGAAATTAAGGTGCATTACAGGATTTGAACTGCCTGGCCACTATCAATCATTTGATCCAGATGCAAATTGGTAATTTAATGTAATTTTGCCTGTGTTAAACAGGTTTCATAAAACAGTGTTGACTTTACTTGGTAAATGTGACTGTACACTTATTTTATAGCTGACAACAGTCTCTGTATGGGTTGTATGTCATAACAGTGATCACAAAACAGCAATCGCTATTAAGATGAGTGTATATCACTGAAAAGTAAATTGTTGATATACATCCTCGTGACCCGACATCAGGAAAGGAACATCAAAAATAGACTTGTTGGCAAACAAACATTCAGCAACTGGACTTAGTATTTATGTTGGGGATCTGCCCCCACTCCTCAAGTAGATCCTCAACTCCAGGGGTTGCATGTCAGGAGGGGCACAATTCGATTTAAAAAAAACAACAAATAAAGTCCCACAGCTGTAGGCAGTGGCAAAATGTTCACAATCCCATTCCCCAGTCATAAACCCAGTACCTGCTGTGCAGATCTAGCCACTGCACCACCACACCACACAGCTAGCTTGGTTGCCGAGGCACACCAGTCACCTAACACCCTCTATATCCCTCCCCTTCCTAGCTATTTCCCTTCTGGTTGCCTTTCCTCTATGCTTGCTTCCCCTAGGGTTGCTACCCCTTGTATGGTAGCCCAGAATGATAGCTGAAAATGAGTCACTATTTTGTAGTCACTCATTTTGGTCTGTGACATGGTAGGTCTGTGACAGGCCTGTTCCATTTGCTGTGGAGGAAGTGTGTAAATGCAACAATCATTTCTTTTCTGTCTCTTCTCTGTCTGGCTGTGCAACCAAATGTTCCTGTGAGACTTTGGACTTGATCAACCCAACAGGCTTGCAGTTCTTTGCCTCTCACTGTCTTTCAATTTTCTCTTGCTGTCTGTTTTTTTCCCTTGCAAACCTGCTAATATAAAGATATGTGCAAATCATTGTATGGAAATGGAACTGATATTGAGATTCTATTGTTTAGAAAATATATAGTGTTACTGTTAAAATGTATATACTTATATTTTGAGATGATCTGTAGAGAGCTGTAACTAGGGTTACCGAGTTCACATTTTATGCCTTTTGCCACTGTTGTCCAAGGGAGAGAGGAACTCAACAAGCCCAAAATTTCAGATAGTGGGGACTTTTTTTCCTTTCAGTGATTTTGATTTCAGCTTGTTTGGAGCACAGCTCAGGATCCAGAAATCCATGAAAGAAAGACAAAGCCTGAAGAAACTGTGGCAACAAATGACTGATGGACATAAAGGGTTAACTTATGAAAATGCTGAAACTAAATTGATAAGTGATTGTGATTTTCTTTCAGAATAAACTAACAATGTTTCTGTCCAGGGTTATTTTAAGCAACTGGGGGTAAAACCAAAACAGGGTGGCCCAATGTTTAAAAATGTAATGGGTTACTGTACAGAGTTTGGGTTAAACTTCAGACACAGGAACACACAGCACAATTGGTTATACCACAGAAGTATAGAACAGAGCTGTTACATAAGTCATGATAGTCCTATGGCTGGTCACTAGGGATGGATCACACCTTTGCCAGATTGCTGTATAGATTTTACTGGGCTGGAATGTATGAAGATTGTGCTACTATTCTAATTCCTGTGCTGAGTGTCGGAAAGTAACCCAAGTCACTAAAAAAGACAAGGTGCCCTTGGTGCACCTACCCTTGATAGATGTGCCTTTTGAGAGAATTGCAATAGATGTGGTTGGTCCTTTAGACAAAAGCAAAAAAGGATAATAGATTTATCCAGGTAGTATGTGACTATGCTACTCGATACCCAGAAGCAGTTCCAATGCGTACTGTTACAGCCCCAAAGGTTGCAGCAGAGCTTGCAAAAATGTTCAGCAGAGTGGGCATATCTAAAGAAATGATCACTGGTTAGGGTAGTAATTTTGGCACTGCAATGCTTAAGGAGCTGTACAGACTGTTAGGAATCACAGCTATAAGAACCCCCCCATATTGTTTATTTGTGTTACTTGATTTCAAATGGACTGCTTATGTGATATATTTCCCTGGATTGTCTTTTATATTATTTATTTAGTGACTTTGGAGTTTGGATTGGCTTTATTCAGGGATGCTTTAGTGTTACTGGATCTTAATGTGTGTAGGAGGCCTGGTCCCCATGGTTGTGTGCTATTCATCCTCTGCCCTTCATGCCCTCCACCCTTTCTCCCCCCTTCCATTACAGCCATCAACATACCAGTGCTGTAGAGCACTGGGTGTTGTTAGTAGGGGGAGGAGGGGAGTTGGGGGTATGAACAGTGGAGGACAAATGAGCTGGACCATCATATTGGGGTAGTGGGATCCAGAAGACACCCTGGGGTGAAATGGAATCTGGAACATGGTCCTTCTTGTCTGGTTTCCATAGCCATGGGCACCACCAATTTTGGTGGGCAAGTAGCCCGAGCAGCTCCTGAGGCCTGTCCTACCTGAGTGGTGTTGTGTAACACCAGATCCATTAAGAATAAGACCGTAGTTATTGCAGACCTTGTTGGGTCAGTGTATCTGGCGTGCATTAGCGTAGACCTGGTTGGATGAAAATGCAGATACCATTTATAGGCCACTATTCTGGCCAGGTACTCTTGTATTACACTGCCCAAGGTTGGACCACGGGGGAGGGAAGGCAGTCTGTTTCCAAGACCGAACTGGGCCTATTAGTGTTCCAGTTGAGGAGGCTGAGTCATTTGAGTCTACCGTGAGTGGCAGGTGGGTTGTAGGATCGCCTCATCTACCATACTCCAGGCAATGAGAAGCAGTTCTTACAGGAAGTAGCTGACTTCATCAGCCGACATGGCGTTCAAATTCGCCCAGGTTGATGGTCTTGTGTGACTTCAACACCTGGGTCAATGATGAAGTCTCTAACTGGACAATACTTCCTCCAACTGATGATGTCTTTGGCGCTTACACAAGTTGTTACTTGCCACTCATAAAGATGGTCACTCCCTTGACTTAGTTTTCCTCCTGGGGACTCGAGCCTTCAATTGGGGGTGGAACCTGTTGGATAGTCCAATCATTACACTGTGGGTTCAGTTTTTGTGCCCCCCCTTTGTAGGCCTACCTCTGTGGAGATGGTTGGATACCGTCCTTTGCGAGATGCAAGCTCTGAGGGCCTGGAAGCAGTGCTTGACCTATCAGAGCTTTCAGAAGTGAGCAATGACCCAGATGCCTTGGTTTTGGCCTATAATAAAGCCATTTCCTCTGCTCTGGATATCATTGCTCCTGTCCAAGTTTGTCCTCTCCCCTTCGCCCTTGTCCCAATGGTTTTGAAGGGACTTTGAGGATGTGCGGCAAGGACAAAGATTAGAGGCTGCTTGGTGGAGAGCTTCCTTGATGGAGGCCATCTTAGACTGATGGAACATTATCAAGTCTGACTCCGCAATCTCCAGTAAGAAGGCAGAGTTCCTGTCCGGGGAGATTACGGCTGATCAAGCTGACCAACTCAACTCTTTTGAACTGTAGACAGACTGTGCAACCCAGCCTGTCTGCAGGTTCAAAGAGCCTTTTCACAAGTAGAGGTGAAGAACTTGCTTCGCTTCTTTGCGGCTAAGGTGGCTTGATATCAGGCGGCACTCCAACCTGCATCCTGTATTGGAGAAGCTGTACATCGGCACTCAGTCACTGTCCCTAGGCTCTCCTGAAGTTCCTTTGACTGGATGGAGTTCATTGATGTCATGCAGATTGTACAGGGTATGCACCCTACATGCTGTAGTTGGATCCAGCCAACTTCCCATGTAAAGGGTTGCTGTGACACTATTGGCCCAGTCCCTAGCACAGGATAGTTTGGTGCTCTTAGAGATTGGTGAGTTTCTAGCTTCCTGAAGGAGGTGGTGGTGACGCCCCTCCTGATGAAGGCTTCTCTGGATCCAGACTGCCATGCCAATTACAGACCAATCTCTAAACTTCCCTTTGTGGGAAGGTGACTGAGAAAGTAGCGGCCATACAATTGGAGAACCACTGACCATCCATGACATTTGTGAATCATTCCAGTCTGGTTTCTGAAAGAGTATAGTACCGAGACTGCACTGGTCTGGGTGTGCTCATATGATCTTTTGATGGCAAGAGATTAAAGTGCCATTCTATCTTGGTCCTTCTCAATCTCTCTTCAGCTGTTTGACACTGTGGACCATGGAGTACTGAATGCCTGAGGTTCCATCTATGGCCTTGTCTATTACAGTTCTTAGGTGGTTTAGATCTTTCCTTATGGGCAGAACTCAGAGGGTGGTGTCAGGGATTAATTCTTCAGACCCAGTCTCTCTCTCTGTCATGTGGGGTTCCTCAGGGTTCGGTGTTGTCCCCCATGTTGTTCACAGTGTATATGTTGCCCCTCAGAGACATTGTAAGAAAGTATGGGCTGACGTTCCATTTCTATGCTGATGATACCCAGCTCTACCTATCTTTTGCACCCGACCAGGATAGAGCACTCTCGGTATTTAACAACTGCCTCACTGAAATCCAGAACTGGATGAATTTGAGCTGGCGAGTTGAACTTGGAGAAGACAGAAGTGATATTTGTGGACCCGGGTCACTGGATAGAGGGGATGGGAGCTGGTTTTCCCTCAGGACTTTTGCTAGGTGGCTCCCAGCTCCCTACCTCTGAATGGGTGCAGAACCTGGTGGTGATTTTTGATAATGGCTGACACTGCAATCACGGGTGTTGGCAGTTGTCAAATCATCCTTTAACCATCTAAGGAACATCTCCAGGATTAAGCATCCAGTTCCGTCCGATGACCTGTCTACATTGGTCCACGTCTTTGTGACCTCGTGCCATGATTATTGCAACTCTATGTATCTAGGGCTACCAGGGGTTGATATCCACCACTTGCAGCTTGTGCAGAATGCTGCAGCCCAGTTATTGACGAGTACTTCTCATACCTGTCATATTTCTCCGGTGCTACGCAAACAGCACTAAAAGCCAATATAGTGATGGATCACCTTTAAAGTCAGTCTTCTGACTTATAAAGCCTCACTACAGACTGGGCCGGACTACTTGAAAGAGCTCCTAGTACCCTACTGCCCTAGGTGATTGCTCTGCTCTAGACGAGGGGTTGCTAGAAATTCTGAAGGTTTCTTTATAATTTAGGGGGCCCATGCTTTTTATACATGCCCCAACCTTCTAGAATTTCTATCCATCCACTTCGAGTGCACATCCATGGAAGAATTTAAACAGGCATTAAAGACCTATTTATGGTTGAAAGCATTTTACGATGATTTTTATTGTATTTTTATGAATTCAGTATCTATTGTATTTGTGTTTATTTTATTGTTTTTATGTGAAGTTCTGCTGTTAAGGCACCTTGATTTTAGAAAGGCACTTTAAAATAATGAAATTGGGAGATCACGTGGATGCAGAGTGCTGAGTAGAAGCTCCTTCAAGAAACTCCTGCCTCCCAATCACCAAATCGCTCTTTTGGACGTCCGAATTCTTCAATATCCTCTGTTTCGAGATTCAGTGCTGTCTAAGTGGTTTGAGTCTGGTTTGAGTGTGTAGATTTGGCAGATGAGGCTTACATGAAGAAAGCCCCAGAAGCACACCCCCAGCTACTCCCTGAAAAGGCCTCTAAACATCCAGGGCTCCGCGTTGGCCTGAGAGGCCTGATCCTCTGAGTCACTGAGAGCAGGAACCTTAACGCTCACTAGGTTCCTAGAAGAGTTTAAGCCCTTTCATGAGGAAATGAAAGAAATGGAGAGAGATCTGAAGTCTCTCTCTAGAAAATTAGATGAAGTCTCGCTTATCTGTCTCCTCTCAATACAGCCTCGAATAGTCTCAATAGAGAAAAAGTTAGAAAATCTCGATCCTGATCTGGTGTCTATGCATCAGAAATTATCTTGTCTTAGCCAAGCTCCCAAAGATCTAGAGGCTGCAGCTCGCAGAAATAATGTTGTGATACTGGGTTATCGGAGGGAGAAGAAGGCCAAATATGTTGTGGCATTTGTCCAGAAGTTGGTGGAGCGGTTTGCCGGGCCACCTCCCTTTGGCCCTGGCTATATTATAGAGGAGCTCACAGGTTCCTACGGCCTAAACTTCTCCGAGGACCCTGTCCCATTATCTGTCGGTTTTTGAATTACTTGGAGAGGCATTTTGCAGAAAGTGAGAGCTTTGCAAGAGGTTCGCTGGGAGAAGCATATTAAACTGGAGAATTTCACAAGATTTGCCTGGCTCAGTTCGCATGAAGCGGAAAGCTGCCCATCCTTTTGTTTCCAAGATAATTGTGCAGGTTTGAAGTTCAGGATGGGATACCTGGCCAGGTTACAGGTTCTGATCAATGGATCCTGTCCAACTATGACGATCCTGCAGTTGCTCTGATGGAGCCTTCAAGTCTACGCCACCAGACTCATTTAAGGATCCTGAGATGTTGTGCCCACAGGACGGAGAGCTGTGTGAAGCTAAGAATTGGAACTCTCATTTTTCCTTTTGAGAAACCATCAGCGTGTAATGTGAGCGGAAATTTCCTGCTTTGTTTGGACTGGGGGGATCAGCGAGGCCACGCCATACTAGTTTCCTTTGGTCTATTTGCAGAGGTCCCATGCCGCTTAAGGGCAAAGGACACTTAGGGTCCTGGTTTGTTTGTACGGGGGAACAATATTTCAAGTTTTGTGTATTTTTTGTGTGGTAAACATAATAGAGAGGGAGTTGGTTTTGTTGAAATTCAGATTTGGAGATATTTCATCCAGATTGGAATTAGAGTGGTCTTAGGTTTCTCTGTAGCTTGTCTCTCACTCTATCACGACCTGAACTGGCTACTAGAGGCGATTGCCATTAGTATTCTCACGCAGGCTGCAGCCTCAATCTGGAGGGGGATCTCTCTGAACTTTCTCACTAGGACTCGAGTGCAGGACAGTTAACTCTCACACAGAGAGCCAGTGCACTTGCAGGTGGGTTATCTCTGGAAGAAGCTTTTTTCTGCCTTCCTTCCCAAGGATCGTGATTGCTATCTTTTCCCGATTCCTGCTCTCAGTCTGTGGTACTTGCCCTTCACTGGGTTCCTGATCTGGTTTTAGTTCTCCATAATTGCCTCATGAGGCAAGGATGATTTCAACTTTCTCTCAGTTTTGTTTGGATTTCCATGGCTACCTGAGTTGTAAGATGGCTCTCTCTCGCCAGGCCCCTTTTTCAATAATAGGTTCCCAATAGGATTACACTTTTGGTGGTGGTAGTGAAAGCCCAGGACCGTTTTCTTTTTTGGGGATAACCAGCACTGTTTTGTTTTGTATATGAGGATAGCTTAACTGTAAGAGTTTTTGGCTAATGGGAATGCATTATCGGGGTGGAGATGAATGAAAAGCACCAGTACTGGCTGAACATTGCTTTTGTGACAGCTAGAGGGTTGGGGACGGGTTTCGGGTATTGCTGAGGGTAGGGGTGGGTGAGGGAGATGGGATGGACTCTAATTGGGGGTAGGGTGGGGAAGGTGGCTTTACTGCAGTAACTATGGGTGTTTGTTTTGTATGTATCCTGCAGTGTGAGCTGAACACACTGTCTAATTACCATTACTGGATGGCTAATGAGATAACTTTTACATTTGGAATGTTAACGTGGACTGTAGAAAGAAGCACAAAACAACAGGTTTTAAACATTTAAGCCATTTAGCTCCTCAGGATAACTTCTTTGACAGGAAACCCATTTATTAGAAGTAGAAGCTTTACAGTTATGAGACAACAGGTGGGATTGATTTACAAATGCCCAGGGATCTACAAATAGCTTTGGGGGTCAGTGCTCATGATTAACAGGGGTATTCCTTTGTTTCTACACAGGTTATTAAAGATCCCGGGGAGGTTTATTCTTGTTAAAGGTAGTCCTCTGGTCTGTTCCAATATTACTTGGCAGTATTTATGGCCTTTCATAGATGAGCCCGGATTTTTGATGAGACTTATATCTGCTATTCTCCCAATGCTTCCCATCAGGATTATTTTAGGGGAATTTTAACTAAGTACTTGAGCCTAATTTAGACAGATCAGGCAGAGGTATGGAGGGTCACTCTGGGCAGAAGGCTTTTAAAGATCTACTGACCAATGCGGCTTCAGGATATTCATGGTTTTACATCCTGATTCTAGGAGTTTACTTCAGGTCATCGATGCATGGTTTGCAGTCCCGCATTGATTACATACTTATTTCTCAGTGCCTATTACCTGGGGTTAAGACTTCCTTGATTCAACCTGGTCCAATCTCTGACCATTCACTAGTATTATGTAAATTGGTACTGCTTAATTTACTTAACAGGGAAACTAGATGGAAACTTAATGAACAACTCTCAAGGATGTTAAATACTGCAAACTTATCAAGGGAACAAATTTAACTTTTTTCTTTTAACCATTAGATAGTGCAAAGCTGTACATTTTGTAAAGTCTTTAAGACTTTCATGAGAGGGATCCTTATCAGCATGGCGTTGGTAGGTGAGGAGCACAGGAGAAGGAATTATTATCTTACTATCCCAAATTAGATCACTTGAAAATAATTACTTGATTAATCCTCTCAATGAGGAAATGAGGAAACCTATAGTGTTGAAAGATAGATATTTGGAGTTACCTGAGATAAAGCAGAATTAGTTATTATTCGACAAGAGCTAAGCATACTGACCAGGAGAAAAAGGCGGCGCCCCTACTGGCACCAGACACAAACAAGAATCAGTGAGACTATCCCTCCTATCAGGTAAATATGATGGATCTCTAAAAGTGGTCTCCCACTGAAATAGTTCAAGAATTTTCTCCTGCATTATGCAAACTTGTACAGGACATGGAGCATCCACCTGCCCTGGGAGTATGGAGAGTTACCTGAAAGATTATCATTTGCCCTCTCTTGATCAACACAAGGATTTTCTGGTTGCTCCCATTTCTCAGAGGAAATTGCCAATGTTATTAGTGATTTTGACACCATGCAAATGGGGATCAGAAAAAAATCCTTGTTTGTGAACTGTCAAAATCCTGTTCTTGAGCTGAATCCCATTCACGAGCTGTCAAAATCCATGTCTGTGTCCGATCCTGTTTGTGAGTTAGCAAAATCTCAGTGCCTGAGATGAAGGCCAGCTGGCCCTATCTCACAAATGGGGATCACTTGCGAATGGGGATTTTGTCACCTCATGAACAGGATTCAGCTCATGAACAAGGATTTTGACAGCTCACGAACAAAGATTTGTACATTTTGGCAGTTCACTGCTAAGAAACTGTAAGGACTTTTGGCTTGACATTTGCAGGGTGCAGAGGGGGTGTCACACAGATGTGATGTATGCTAGTTTGGTGTAAAACATTGCATTGGTTATAGAGTTATTACATTCCAAATGTGAGAAATTTCCAATAGGATAACATTGCAGCACCCATGATGCCTTTCAGTGCCTGTATCTCCAAAACAAAGCAAGATATGGATTTTTCACTACCTGCAGCTTAGAAACAATTTAGGAAATCATAGATTATGCCAGCAGTGGAATTGTTATCCTAGTTGCTACAGTTATGGAGATATTGGCAATTTAGTGTCACAAGGGTTCCAAGGCTGCCTTTTGAGTGGTTTTCAGTTCCTGTATCTCGTAAACAATGTGAGATGCAGATTTGATTGATCTATGTTACATGAAGGCTTAGCTGTCACAATTACAATGATACTAGAATTTTTTTCCTAGCTGCTACAGTTCCCGAGATATGGACAAATTAGTGTTACAAGGGTTCCTTGCCCTATAAGGCTGCTGTATGGCTCTGTAGCTATACAGAAGTGGGAGTGCAGGGCCCAGAGATAGCTATACTCCCTCAGCTGTATATCATTATATAGAACTGGACAACTTGTTTGGGGCACCGCACTCCTACCAACACATGTCATTTACTAGTTATATTACACTTTTTCAGACAGTAAGGAAATTCATTGCAAAAAACTTCATTTAATGTATCAGTTAGGGTTAAAGTGACAAAAGTATGGAAATGAGATGTTAGGATTGAGCCCCAAAACCCCCCACCACCCATCTTCCACAGACTGACAGATGTAGAGTTGTGCCATGGTGTCATGAGGCCTAACCCTCAGCCCATTCTCCTGTACTGTGAAATGTCAACCTGTTTACACACGGAATGGGGTGACAGTTGGGCCTCGTGACCCCATGGCACAACCCAGCATCTGTCAGTCTGTGCAGGATGCGTGGTGGGGTGGAGGGGGGTTAAGGGCTCAACCCTAACATCTCATTTCCCCACTTTTGTCACTTTAACATTAACTGATGCATTAAACAAAGATTTTGTGCAATGAATATATATATATATATATATATATATATATATATTAAATGCAAAAACTTTGTTAATGCATCAGTTAAGGTTATTCTACAGTGACAAAAGTGAGGACATTCAACATTAGGGTTCCACCACTTGCACTCCACCCCATGCCTCCACCAACAGATATGGGTATGCTTAGGGTCATTGGCCATAACTCTCACCCCATTCCATGTGCAAAGAAGCTGAGATGGTGCAGTACAGGAGAATGGGGTGAGTGTTAGGGCCAACGACCCCCAACACACACTCTGATACCTGTTGGTGGGGGCATGGGGTGGGGTGCAAGGGGTGAGAACCCTAATATAAAATTTCCTCACTTTTGTCACTGTAGAATAACCCTAACTGATGCATTAATGGAGTTTTTTGCATTTAATTTCCTTACTTTTTAAGAAAGAATAGAAAAGTAGATAGTTGCTCAAGTTGGTGGGAACATGGGGCCCTTTGGGCCCTGCAATCCCACCATGTGATTTTGTGTGACATTGTAACAGTAAGTGCTATGCAACCACAAGCGCAAACAGATATGTACATGGTGCTCCAAATGTAAATGGTAACACAAACGGAAATAGATATGCAAGTGCAAAGTAACACCAAAGCAAACAGTGACGGAAACAGAGACACAAACGGAATTGCATACAAAATGCAACTGGTACCACACACATTCACAGTACTGCAATTGGAAACCTAAATGCTAACAGTAAAAGCAACAATAATATCAAAGGAGACAGAAACGGAAACACAAACTCAAGTGCATACGGAAACGCAAACCATAAAGCGCATGGACACGGTACCTCAATTGCAAATGCAAATTGTAATGGTAACAGCAACAATAACTCCAAACAAAACAGAAACACAAGCATAAACAAAAGAGCAAAGTGTAAGGCACATGGTGGCATAGATGGGAATGGTAACGTGAACAGTAACTGAAATGCAACTGGAAGCGTTAACTGGAAGAGTAACGAAAGGACACACCCTTCTTTTCCTCCAAAACTGCATTGAAAAACACAGTGAAAACAAAGAATGTATGCATAATAATGGACCTCGGAGCTCAAAACTACGACTTGCAATATTAAATTGCTTATATCACAGGAACCATAAGACATAAAAAAAATAATTACATTTTCGTATGAATTATGACTTTCCTGGCTAGTTTTTTACTTAGCCCTTATTGGGGGCTAAGCATTTTTGTGATGAAAAGTCTGTATCTTGCACTGTTTCTGACATACGGGCACTGAAAAGTGCGACAGACACCATAATGTTATCGTATGGGAAAAGGTGTCAACTTTGGAGTGCCGTCAGTTTGCCACCCTGTAATATTTGTTCACCAAACCACCAAAAGGCACATCTGTGGGATATTGGCTACCTTCCTTCCAAATTTCAGCCCAAAAGACCAAACCATTATTTTGCAGCAGGGCGGCAAAGAATTCCTGTAATGCAGCACATGCCGAAATGTTATCCAATGGAAAAAGCATCAACTTCATAGTGCTATAAGTTTGCCAACCTGCAATATTTTTACCAAACCACCACAAGCCACATCTGTAGGATGTTGCCTTTCTTCCCTCCAAATCTCAAGTAAAAAGACCAAACCATTTCCAACATATTCAATGTCAAAGATTAGTACAATTTCCCTATCTATTCCATTATAAAAAATCTGGCCATCTTGTCCTGTCCTCATGATCAAAGATGGTGATCAAAGAATCTCACGATCAAAAAATTTGCAGGCTTACGATCAAAGAATTTGTGGCTCATGAACAAAGAATTAAAAACCTTATAAATTAAAAAAATGAAGGAACTGCAGTGAAACACTGCAATGGTTCAACAGAACAATGCCCCCTAAGTAAAACCCACCCTCATTTGACTTCTTAGAACACCCCTGGGCTGCGAAAATTCATTTTTAAATTGGACCATTTTGTCTCTCATTCACGATGCACGATCGCGATCAAAGAATCTCAAGATCAAAGAATTTTCAGGCTCGCAATCAAAAAATTTGCAGGCTCATGAACAAAGAATTAAAAACCTTATAAATAAAAATATTGAAGGAATTGTGACAAACCACTGCCATGGTTTGACAGATCAAAGCCCCCTGAGTAAAACCCACCCTCATTTGACTTCCTAGGACACCCCTGGGCTGAGAAAATAGATTTTTAAATTTGGCCAGCTCATCCCTCGCTCACGATTGCGATCAAAGAATTTGCAGGCTCATGAACAAAGAGTTAAAAATCTTATAAGTAAAAAAATTGAAGAAATTGTGGTAAACCACCACCATGGTTCAACAGAACGAAGTCCCCTGAGTAAAGCTGACCCTCATTTGACTTCCTAGGACACCCTGGGCTGAGAAAATTGATATTTAAATTGGGCCATCTCATGCCTCGCTCACGATGCACGATCACAATCAAAGAATCTCATGATCAAAGAATTTGCAGGCTCACGATCAAAGAATTTGCATGGTCACGACCAAAGAATAAAAAGTTGTGTAATTTACAAAATTGACAGAATTACGGTAAACTGCCTCCATGGTTCATCAGAACGAAGCCCCCTGAGTAAAGCCCACTCTCATTTGTCTTCCTAGGACACCCCTGAGTTCAGAAAATTGATTTTTACATCTGGCTATCTTGTCCCTTGCTCCTGATGCACTTTCACTATCAAAGAATGTGGCGGTGGAAGAATTTGCAGCCTTGCAATCAAAGATATTCCTCACTCGCAAACAAAGAGTGAGGGACGAGATGGCCAGATTTCAAAAAAGTTTTCTGTAGCCCTACAAAGTAATTTAAAGGTGGGTTTTGCTCAGGGGGCCAGGTTCTGCCCCATCTGAATTAAAAAAATTAGTTCATTATGTCTGTTTTTTATCCGTGGTAGTCAAGTGGCCCCCCATGTGTGTTTATTAATATTTCTTGCACATATCCCTGGTAGTCTAGTGCCCCACCATCTGTATTTCATTATTATTAATATCCCTGGTAGTTTAGCTGTCCCTCAACCCCATCACAATAAAATAAATAAGCATCTTCAATGTCCTGGTAGTCTAGTGGCCCCCCACCCAGCAGTGCCAGCCCACCCAGCATCCCCCCACCCTTCCCCAGCCAGTGACTGGCACAGCCCACCTCTCACCTCCATGGCCAGGTGCCCACTGTGTATATTATGAGAGCTAATTCAAACAGACGCTCTGAAATTATTTCTGAGTGCATGTTTGAATAAGCACTCGTAATATACACAGTCAGCAGCTGGTTGTGGAGGTGAGAGGTGGGCTGTGCCGGTCACTGTCTAGGGAAGGGTGGGGGTATGAAGTGGTGTGAAAAAATGAATCTTGAATATTTGTAGTGAAAATATAAAAATTTTCCAAACTTACATGCATGCATAGCAAAATTTTAACGACCTCGCATAACTCAGGCACGTTGGGATATTTTTGCATCAGATTACTAACATTGCCATTTGGGATCCCACCTCATGAACAGTGGCATTGTGATTTTCTTACTCCATCCCAAAAGTTGATGTCGCACAGTGACCACTCCATTCTGTGCCACAGGTGTGAAAACATGTTTCAGGCAGGATGTGAAAAATGACAGCTATACTGTTCATGAGGAAGTGTGAAAAAATGGCAGTGTTGAAAATCTGGAGTGAAAATATTAAAAACTGGAGAAGTTACGAGTGTGAGTTGAAACTGGGCAATGCATGCTTGTAACACAGTCATTTTTGGGACTTTCTGCACCAAAATTTCAACATGAGCTTTTTGGGTCTTCCCTCATGAACACCGCCATTGTCATTTTGTTAATTGGTCGCAAAGGGTGATTCTGCACAGTGACTGCAAAATCACCTTTGAGACTGCATAACAAATAACAGTGCCAGTGTTCATGAGGTGGTGTTCTAAGAACCCCATGTTGAAAATGTGGTGTCAAAATTCCTACAAATGGCTGAGATAGCAACATATGTTGAAAAATCCATTGACATCCATTATACGGTGCTTACCTTGATTCTTTCAATTTGCAGATCGACTTTGAAGAGTGCAGACATGTCCTGGTCCAAAGAAGACTGCAACTGATGACCACGCAGGGTAAGTATGGGATATGGGTTTGTGGAGGTGGGTGCACAGAGGGAAGGTTGGTAGGGGGCTGGGGAGACAACAAGGAACAGTTTTCTTCTTTTCAAGGTTAAAAAAAGATGTTGGGGGACAGTTTTATTTATTACAGGGAGATACATGTTTGGGGACATTGGGGGTGGACTTCCCAGTTTCCCACAGTGCTTTCTGGGGACATTTGGGGACACTAGGGGTGGGCTCCCCAGTGTACCACACTACTGGGGGGGGCATGCATGGACCAGTCCAACTCTGTATTGTTCCTTTGGATAACCTATTTCTGCCCTGAACAGTTCAGGCCAAAATTTGAAACGATGTGTGCACACCACGATGTTGAAAAATGACCCTGACTGTTCAAAACTGTTGATCGGTTGTGAAGTTATTAAAGTGCAAAATTTGGGGTTTAACATTAATCTGCCTACTCAGCCCTAATTATACAGACGCGACCACATGGTAGTGCCAGTATAGTTAGAGTGAAAGGTAGCTTCTATGTTAAACGCGAATATTTGAATGTCAATAACTTTGGAACTGTTCAACAGATTTTCATGAAATTTGGCATACATAATATCTAGGAGAATGTCTCATGACCTGCCAAATTTCATGGAAATCCATTTTTTGTGGTTTCTGAGATATAGAGTGTTGTAAAACAGAAAAAACAAAATTTTTTGACATTTCTTTGTCCACCTGGATCTCAGAAATGGCTTTAGGTTGTGGTCTGAAGTTTTTAGTGTACAATGCCTTTGCCTCACAGATGTGCCATTTGAAGATTTGGTGAAGAAACAATAATCTGTTCAAATGTTATTAAACTTTAAAGTTTCCCATTACAGCCTATGGGGAAAAAAAATATGATATGAAAGTGAAAACAGGAAAACAGCCCCAAAAACAGTTTCTTTACCACCTCATAGCAAGAAAATGGTTTGGACTTTTGGGCTGAAATTTACAGGGTGACAAGCCCTTGCCCAACAGATGTGCCCTTTCTTGGTTTGGTGAAGACATGAACACCAGTTCCATAGTTACAGCACTACAAATTTGTGAATGTTTCCATTGGATAACATTGTGGCAGCCTTGGTGTCTTTCAGTGGCTATATCTCGAAAACAGTTCGAGATATGGATTTTTTGCTAAGCACACATGGAGGTGGCCAGCACATGAAGACTAATGCAGAGGAATTTTTTTTCCAGAATTAGAATGGTTCCTGAGATATTGCAACTTTTACAAGGGTTCTTGGCATGCACTATGTCTCTATACATATGGGTACGGGTTTGGCGGTCCCACGTTTGGATTCTATTATGTAATAATCGGAGGGAAGAGCCCTACATTATGCAGCAGTGGGAGTGCAGGGCCCTCTAGGTCCTGCACTCCTTACGTGGAGATTAAATATTCTGAAAATATCAGTACAGTTATGTATAGATGGGAGAGCAGGCCCCATGTCGTCAGTATGTCCTGAATGGCCATGCAACCTATGGTCTGTGCATCCCCAAAGGCCTGTGGTTCAACCATACCACACTATGCACATTTCCATGCCTGCTACACAGACACAGTGTGTAGTTACTCCTACACTGAAGTCAGGCCTCCTTCAGGGTCTGGAGGATGGGTCCCTCAACTACTGTTGCACACAGGAATGCACAGGGTCACCTCTATTCTGGGTGGTTGACTTATATGTCTGGCTGAGGGGGACACACCGCAACATGCCTATTGTCTATTTAATTTAATTGTATTTATTTATTTGATTTACCAGTAAGGTGGAGTAGGTAAAAGACCATTTTCAGCCATGCCTGGGGAAAGAGAAACAACAATAGTATTATGTACAAAATTAGTAGCCTGGTTTAATGGATGGTGGCATCACTGCCATTGTGTTCTTCCATGTGCTGTAATTACCACACCACCTACCCAACGCAACACTTATTATGTCATGTGAACTTTCACTTTGTGTTGCACTTGCACAGGTTGTAATGCCTCTGTCTTACCCAGACAACATTGATTGCAGCTCCACATTTCAGGCTGTGTATCATATTTAGCTGGGTGCATGGATTATGTTTAGGTTTCTGACAGTCCATGTCACCCACTGGTACCTTGCATTCACCATGTATACTGTCCTGTGGTGCCATGAACCTAGGACTCATTGACTGCTTCTGTGTTACTGTGGACCATGGTTACTGTCCCTTGGGGCATGTACCATGTACACTGGCATCACAGCATTGGTGTGCCATGCAATATCTTACAAGTGTTGCTGTACCACACAGTCAACCTGATGCTGCACTACTTTACTATGTTAGACTCACCCCTATGTCAGCATGTGGCATGGTGCACCTGGGTAATGTGTTCACAGCCTGTTGTCCAGTGTGCCTCTCAGCCATGCACTGCCACATCATGGTGTACCAGGTCTGCCCAGCTCATGTGATATGGCTACTCTGTACTTTGCACTCCCCTATGCAGGAACATATTCTCCTTAGGTGTATAGGCCTGCTGTCCTGTTTCATCACCCTGAGGGATAGTATGGTATACATTAGATGAACCTATCCCACATGTGTGTCTGCAACTTGCTGTCATGGCACTGTCCACTGCCTAGTACTTTGGGCACATGGAATCATGTTC
Organism: Neoceratodus forsteri; assembly: GCA_016271365.2. NCBI lineage: Eukaryota > Metazoa > Chordata > Ceratodontiformes > Ceratodontidae > Neoceratodus > Neoceratodus forsteri. The sequence continues at coordinate 587,137,797 of CM028131.1, forward strand.
TGGCTTATGGTCCCCTGTTGGATGCTTGCATATGCTGTCCCTGTGTCAGGTCCAGGTATATGTTGTTTCATTGTGTGTTGCTGAAGTGCTGTGCATAACTGGTCCACTACCATTGTGTTGTTTTATTACATAAGTAGATAGTATGCTGTCTTACTGTGACTTGTTGTTCTGTACTCCTGTACATATGTCAGCCACATGTTTGCTTCCTACACATTGTACAGCAGAAATTTCAAGGGCATCAAGTTTGTGGAATGCTGGATCAGTGTATTGTAGGGTTGCAGTGGGGGTGTGTGTGACCACACCATGCATATGCTCTGCCACTGTCCTGGGCTGGGGTATCCTGATGTGGTGTCATCACTGTGGAGTGGGCATATGGGATCCATACATGACATGCCTGCATAATGGTCTCAGCGCGCTTCACGATCCGGTGTGCCACCTTGTACCATTGGTGATGCATACTGTGGCCACCAACAAATTGGTCATGGCTGGCCAGGCCATGCTGCTTGCCCACTTTACATAGAATTTTCTGCATCTTTGCTCCCTTTCATCTATACAGCACCCACAGTACAGTGCTGTGGGACATGTGTGGTACCCACCCCATGTGACTGTCCATGTGTGTCAGAGTTTCCACAGTCTTCAGGAGCACTGTGCCACACATATCTCACCTGCACCATGTTGATGGCAGTGCTCAGTGGAACTTGACTACTTGTACTTGCTGAGGATGCCTTATCCACAGAGTCTGCTCACTGTACTTATATCCACATCTTTCTCCCCATCATTGAACTTCGTACACCAGTGAGGGTGTGACACCTGGAGTAGATGGAAAGCTGCAACAACCTGCTCTGCAGGATTTTCAAAAAGTAGAGGCTGATGCTGGAGTGCCAGACCCCCCTGGAGACACCAACAGGGTGCATGGTGGAACTACTGGAAGAGCTGGTGCAACTCCACAGGTCAGCAGCTGAGGACTAGAAGCATCCTCCTTCAATTTTCCATTCCCCCACCCACCTTCAACATGTTTCCCATCTCACCCTCCTTGCTGTGGTTCTTTTCCCATTTTTATATTTGTTTTGTTGTTTTATATGTTAAAGAACCTTTGTATGTTATGATCCTGGACCTGTGTCTTTTTTGGTGCTTTGTTGATATTTTTCACTGGTCTGCTGTGTTGCCCCTACTGCCCAATTATGCCCCCCTTGTGGGTGATGTCCATGCTCATCTAATGGTACAGGATCACAACTGCTGTCCATGTGGATGTCTGTGGCTGTGATGCCACCTGTACAGTGTTCCTGGAGTGGCAGGTGTGTTGACATGGTGGCAGATACATTGTATTCCTCTTGTATCCACCTACACATCTCCTGTACATGATGGCCATCATCTTGGTTGTTGCTTTCCACTAGGGAATAGGATTAATAATAGTGTAATACTGGAATTAGACTTCACTATTAGTGTGGGGGTTGCTTGATGTAGATAATACATCTACATTAAGACCCTCAGGCAAGTACAGTATGCCTTGAAAATAACTATATTTGACTTAGCTATCCGGGGAGGGGTTAAGTTATCCATTCATGTTAAGCTGCAATGTGGCAGGCTTGAGATCTAAAGTAGAGAACAAAGGAGACTTGGAATGGTTAATACAATTCCCAATTTTAATATTCCAGGAAACTAGGATGGGCCAGACAATTATTTTTCTTGAGGGATATAATAAGTGGAACATCCCCACTATTAAGCAAAGCAGGTTTGGAAGGAATAAGGGTGGACTGGCAATCTTTATTGATAATTCACTTGATATGGGGTGCATTGAATCAAGTCTGTAGAATGATTTTTTTATGTATATAATTTTGAAGGTTGAAACTAAATGTATTGCACTTTTTAATATCTACATTCTTCCACAAGTAAAGCAGAACGATTTTAGAGAATATTTGAGGCTCTGAAAGCTGATATTTATTCTGTCAGAGTACGATATCCAGGTGTTGAACTTATTCTGGCTGGTGATTTGAATGCACTTACAGGAAATCAGATAGAAGAACAAAAAAATGAGTGGGATATAGATGATGTTTTTAATATTCCAATTAGACGATCAAAGGACAAAAAAGTTACAGGAAATAGCAGTCTTTGATACTGCTTTTAGGAAAGAATAATTTATGATTATTAAACGGTCATTCTAGGAATGATTGGAAGGGTGAAATAACATTTCCATCAGTCAATGGGGATAGTGTAATAGATAACTTTGTAATAGATGCTTCTCATATCCAACTGTAGACTTTGTTAAAATCCATAGAGTTTACAACAGTGACCATTTTCCTTTAGAATGTGAAAGTAAGATTGCCTGTACAACATTTAATAGAAATAAAAATGTGTGATGGAAATAAACCACACAATGTGTATAAAATATAGTAAACAAATTAAATGGAATGAGTATACCAAGTCAACAGTGGATACAATTCTAGATTGTTATCAATGCCTAAAAACACTATTAGACTGGAGTGGGGAAAATAAGCTAAAAAATAAGTTGACTTGCCATAATCTGTTAAGAACTTTTGACCAGTTTATGAAAAACTGTAGTAGACAATCATGTAATGAAAAGCATCCAATGCATAATAATAATGATGGAATTGATAAACTCTGGTTCGACAATGAATGAAAGAAATTGAAAAGAAATCAAGAAAGTTGGGAAACTAAAATTGAAATTGACAACCCTTCAGTAATATGTGTTATGAAAATGTGAAAGAGAGTATGAGAAATTATTAATAACTAAAGAAAAAATGTTTAAACATGAACTGTGGTCTCATTTACAACAAGCTATGTGGAATAAGGGCACACAATTATTTTGGACACTTGTTGCCTATGGTTGTGATAAGAAGAATGTGAGATATAACCTGTATGGTATGATAACAGAAAGTACGTTGGTTAAATATTTTGAAAATATATACAATAGTAACTTAAAAGTAGAATGTGCAGAAGTTTGTGAATACCCTTTAGAAAACAAGTTAAGTTGTCCCTATATGTTTTCAGATGCCAAGGCTAGATCAGCCATTGTAAACCAAAAGAGGAATAAAGCAGCTGGACATGATGGTCTGTTGGCTGAAATATTTCTCCATAACCCTGATGCATAGGTGAGGCTTCTGGTGCTAATTTTTAATACAATAAGTCAATGTTTGGTACTACTAAAGACAGGAACCAAGGGTGATTATACCATTACTAAAGAGAGGAGATAAACAAGACTCAAAAATTATAGACCCATTACACTTCTCACAATAGCACAAAAATTTACACCAGGTTAACTCTAGATAAATTAAATATCTGGGTGGAGGAGAACAAATTGATCTCCAAATGGCAATGTGGATTCAAAAACAATGTAGTACTTTAGATTTAATCTTTATGCTGAATTATATTATAGATATTTATGCAGAAGGAAGAGGAGCCAATATATATATGTTTCATTGATATAAAAGCAGCCTTCAATACTGTTAATAGGGTTACCCTAAGGGAGATTCTAAAGAAACTGTATATAGATTCTTATCTGCTACATATCCTTAACATATTACATAATAACACCACAGCAATGGTATGCTGTACCAAGGATCAAGCTCTTACCAAATAAATAAATATTTCAGGAGGTGTGAAACAAGGGTGCTTGTTAGAGCCAACTTTATTTAATCTATTTAATCTATATATTAAAATTTTAACAAATAGATTAATGGATATTGACACGTTTGCACATATAGTTGAGAAGGAAGAAATAAAGTTGTTATTCTGTGCAGATGATGCAATACTTTGGTCAAGAACCCTATCAGGTTTGAAAAGAGGGATAATTAATGTAATGTCAACATTAAAAGATTTGGATTTGCAATTGAATGTAGGGAAGACTAAAATTATGTTAAAGGGTCAAACAAATGACAGAAGAAAGTATTGGAAAATAAGAGGCATCGATCTTGAGGTAGTTCAGTCATAAAAATATCTTGGGATTATATTTGATAGAAAGCATTTCTGGCATGCACATGTGAGGGAAATTAAAAATAAATCTCATAAAACAACTAGTGCCATCTTGGCATTTGCAAATAAGTTTGCAGGAAATATTTTTAAAGCATTAAAAACAACATTTGAGGCCAAGACAGTCAATTTTTGTATGGTGGGGAAATTTGGGGGATGTACCCTGATAATTTAGATAATATTGAGGTAGCTCAGAATAGATTTCTCAAACGTATTTTAAATTTACCTAGGGACTGACCCTCCGCTTTTTTGTGGTTGGAGTCTAGTATGTTCCCATTAAACTAAGATTGGTAATGAGGTCAGTTAATTATTGGGGTAAAATTAAAGTTATGAAAGAAAATAGGTTACCAAAACTATATTGGAAAGATTTTATTAACAGAATGAAAGCAAAAACTGAAAAAAACACTTAGTTTTCAAGACTGAATAATAAACTAAAAAGTGTGGGGTTAGAGGAGCTTCTATCGACATCTGCAGAATGTAATGTTGTGCAATATGTGGAGAGTGCTATTATGAGATTAAAAGATATTGCAATTACCAGGGATTTTGAGAAAATACATGAAATCAATAAGTTTGGTTTCTACTCAGCAGCTAAACAACACTGGGGTATAGAAACTACCTTATGATTTGTGAAAAAAGCTTGCATAGAAATAATTTATGTAAATTGAGACTGGATATGTTAGGTATAGATATTATGAATATTAAGCAAAGTAATGTCCAAGTTAAGTGGTGTAATTGTAATTGTATAAGTAAGTCACTCCCTAGGTTGTTACATGCCATGTATAATTGTAAAAAATGGGATAAAGAGAGAAGTAAATGGTTGACCCTGCTCTCTGATGTCATTAATCTAGATGTTTCTGATGGATCCCAGAAGGAAATGTTAAAGTTAGAAAAATTAATGCACTATTTGGTATTGCACAATTTCTGGCAGTATATAGAATTTAGAAATTGTTAAGCTTGTGAGCTATGTGCAATAGGTTTCTTATTAATGTAAACATATGGATGGCAACACTTTTAGATTATGGAGTGCCATAAATTCTGTGAATTTTATGTATTTGTGTGTTAATAAACTTGAACTTAAACTTGTGTGTTGGCATGTTGGTGGACGCATTCTGTTCCCCTTGTATCCTCCTACACATCTCCTGTGCACGACGGCCACCATCTGGGTTGTTGCTGTCCACTGTCATGGGACAGTCCCTGTATATTGGGGACCTGCCCTCCTGCATTGCCCCGCAGGGTGGCCTCTATAGCCGACCAGTTCATGTCTTTGTCCTTGTTGTCATTGCTTTCATTCCCCCCATGTGCCTGTGTGCTGTGTGTCATCCAGTGGGCTGTCTCCTGCTCCATGTCAGGGTTCCATGTGTCCTCATCCTCTGCATTAGGATGCTGTAACTGTTTTCACTGCCCAATTGCTATATTTAGTGCTATATTCTGTGCTGGGAACTCTTTGCACTGCACTCTCTGCTCTGCTTTGCACACCTGTGGGGGCACCTTATATTCAGCAGTGTTTGCCCATGGGCTATGCTGTTGAATATTGCATGCAATGGGAAATGGACTTGTGCTAACTGCTAGGCAGTGAAAAATTTGCCCTAGGCAATTCTTTGACTATCGGTCCCATGGAGTTTTAGCTATGTCAGGGTTTCTGTACAGAACTCTAAGCATTATTTTGATACTGTAGGTGAAGAGCTTATGTTTAGCATTTGGTATACAAACTGTGGCATAGTAAACATTCCAAATTACTGGTTCCATGAAGGGACCTGTGAAGAATGTTGTCCATGAATAGTAAATAACTGAAAACACAATTTTAACATCAGTGTTTATTCAGGTATAGTCAATTATGGGTCATTCAGAGGTATGTATTAGGAACATTACAAACTGCTGCCAATTAGCACAAATGCCCTGTTCCATTTAAAACACCTAATAAAGCTTTCTATTACAGTTCACTACACTGCACCATAACTTTTAGATGTGTGTGTAGCATTTTGTGTCCCAGCTCACCTGAACTAAATCAATTCCCTAGCATTTTGTTTGCACTCCCCACCCCAACCCCCACTCTAAACAAGCTTCTCAAACAAACTTCCATATCTCCATTTTAAAATTAAAGCACTTAATAGTGCTTTCTATTATAATTCACATACACTGTAGTGTGCAGTTTATATGATTGTCATAGTTTTTTGCACCTCATCAACCTGAACTAATCAATTCCCTAGTTCTTTGTTTGGACCAAAACCCCACTCCAAACAAACTTGGGTCCATTTTAAAAATTAAAGCATTTAACAGTGCTTTCTATTATAATTCACATATCCTGCACAGTGCCTATTCTATTTCACATGCCCTGCAGTGTACCTTTTATTAGTTCACTGCAGAGTTTTGCAGCCTAGCTACCTGAAATAATTTAGCAATTCACTAGCTCTTTCTTTGGACCCCCTCCCCCAGCCCAAGCTACTCCAAACAAACTTCCCTCAGTTTTAAAAATTAAAGTACTTACTAATGCTTTTCTTTTAAAATGCACCTGTACGTGTAAGGATTTGTTGTTTGCAGTAGCGCAGTTACTGAACAGCAGAATATCTGAACTGAGCCAGCAACAATCACATTCATGCAGGAGAGGGATTGAAGATGCCACAACTAGTCTGGTATGAGATGAGTAGTGAAAGGAAGGTCCTGGGAAAGGCATGGGGCTTATAAACTTTTCTATAGATGCCAGTCACAGAACCAACCTGCACTTTTGGTTTGCAATCAGTTGGGTTGCATTCAGGTCTAACAGTTTGGTGTGTTCAGGGGATGCCACGGGGGTTAAACTTTTAGAAAATCTGCAAAGTAGAACTTTGTGAAAACCAAGACAGCCAAATTGTAGGGGGATATGAAGACTGCAAGCTAGGTGGTTATTGTAAAATCTTGCATGTTTAAAATAGGCACAATTGTACACTGCAGGGAAGAGTGTAATTGAGCCATCACACGTCCAGAACATTACCAGGGCTGAAAAGACCATGAAAAATAAAATATGGGCATCTGCCAACAGTTACAATTTTGTGTGAAAAAGAGCCAAGTGGGGTATAAGCAAAGCATGGACATTTTTTTTTTCATTAGCACTGTTTGGAATAACAATTCCAGATGTAATGAGCCTCACTTTAGATTGTATATAGTGAAACTGTAACTAAAATATTGAAAATGAAAATAACATCAAAACTTCAACAAATGTCCTTATTTGAACTCAAACAACATATTAAATGACACTGAAGCTTTCCTACAGTACATCTTTCATCAGTTTTGTATTGACAACATGGTCCTCAGGAAGGGTTCAATGGATTCTAGTGAATAGATGGAAGCTCTAACTTCCTGCAGCTTGCCATGCCAACTAGTAAACAATATGTCCTAAATTATATGTTGGGGCAATAAAATACCAAATAGAAAATACAAATGTATCTTACTTCGTAGACCAGAGCACTTTTAGTTCAGGAAATATTCTTGACATCCTTGTATAAGTTGGCTATCTCTGGTCCAATCTTGATGTCAGTCAATGAGTTCTAGCATTACAGTAGAAATAATAAATATTTAATAATGTTGCAGCAAGTTTGTACTTCAACAGGATGACATTTTATATAATTTATGCCAGCAATACTCTGTTAGTTTAATTGTCTCATAAAAACTATGATGTGGAATAAAACAGTGTGAATCCTGAAGCATAAACATACAATTCTAGACAGAATTAACACTAGGGATTGCAAAGTGAAATTCCACCAAGTTCTTGAACCTCGTTCCACATGGTGTAGATTATGTTTATGCCATTTCTATGAAAAAATAAGCTCTAGGGATTAATGAGTCTGGCCCTTCATCTAATAGAGCAATGGGTCAATTGTACCCGATAGCTTTGGTTGTTTCCACTTTGGGCTTTCCTTTTAAACTTATCCAACATATCTGATGTCTGTTGTCAGAGCTGGAATGTCCAGGAGCTTTACTTTGTAGTGAAATTAAATCAGGTACTGTGCATCTGCACCACCTATATTACTAGCTGGTCCGCCTGAAAGAAATTAAACTTGCTGGTTCAGAAGCCTGGAAATTGGATAGAAGTTAGGTGATATTGAATTCCACAGTGCCACTGTGGCAAAAAAAGAGGGGTGTCAATTCCAGTGCACAGGGGTTTACACTGGAAGCTATCAAAACATCTAGTGGATCCAGATGTATGGTGGGTCCTTGCTCAGGTTAATACTCCTGCCCCTAGTTGTGGGAACCTGTATGCTCCCAATACCAACTCCCCAAATTTCTTCCATGAACTGACTGACAAGATGACATGCTTTAATGATTTCCAAGCCCCTGTCCTGATCGGCGGGAAGGGGGATATTAATCTCACTCTAAACCCAGCTATGGACAGCAGACAAAGGAGACAGGAACACCATGTTAAGGTTGTCCAAGCAGTTGAAAATGGCTTAAGGCCATGGCACTGTCTGTGATATGGCAGCTTTACAACTCTAAGATCCACAACTATATCTGCTACTCAGCAGTCCATGGGATGTACAGCCACCTAGGTATGTGGCTAACTTTACAGCAGCTCCCCTCAGTGGTCACAGCAGTCAACATTAACCCACTGGTTATCTCAAACCCTGTCCGGTACAACTTGCATTCCTTTTGGGCATGGGTAGTAGGCACTCTCCCAGTTGTAGGCTTACTCCTATTCTGCTCAAGGATCCCCAATTTCAATCATAGCTTCGGTATGAGGCAGAATGCTTTTCTGTTAATGACCCTGGGGCACCTCTTTGGCCACTATGTGAGAGGCAGTTAATGCAATGGTGGGGCAGATAATAAGCTGACATGGCACACAGGCTCTGGGAGAGAAAACAAGAGCTGGCCCTGCTAGAGTCTACACTCCACCAGAATGAAGAAGCATTTAAAGTATCCTTGCTGCTGATGCTTGCTCCCAGCTCCATAGGAATTTCCTGAATCTCCCCTGGGAGATAAACTCCCACAAGAACAGGAAGGCGGTGCTGGCTATTGTCCACCTCCAACACAGATACTGGAAGGGAGGGAGGCAAAAGTGTGGCAAGTTGTTGTTGTATTGATTCTGTAAGCAGCAAGCAGAGAGGTGTATAGCTGCACTGGATGATGCTTAAGAGGCTCTGTGTACTAAGCAGTTATGTATAAGGGACTTTTACCTTCAGCTGTACAAGACTCCCATGATGGACAATGACTCTCATGAAGAAGCATTTTTTTCCAAGCTGCAGCTCCCAAGACTTTCTCCTGAACAGGTAGCAGTCCTGGAGGACTCCATTACCATGGGATAAATAGAATTGCATTGAAAAGCCTTAATTCCACAAATCAGCAGGGAAGAGGGCTTACTGGCAGAGCTTTATGAATGCCTCTGTCCCTGCTTGTCCAGTATTACACAGATTTGTTACAGAATTCAGAGTTACATGCCCTTTCCCCACAATGGCCACATCCACCATTACTGTTTTCCCAAAAAGGGCAAGGATGTGACTCTCCTGCCAGCTATCATTGATTACGTTGGATAGTAAAATCTGTGTGAAAGTTCTGGCTAATTGCCTAAAATATCTCATCTTTCTGTATGTGTATCCCTCCCAGGTAGGTTTTGTTTGTCTGTGTCTCTGTTCACACTACATCAGACCCTTGTTAGTGTGACCAGGTGCGTCAACCCCTCTCACAGGCAGTGATTACCATTGATTTGGAAAAGCTTTGACTCTGTGAGTGAGGGTACCTCTATGCAGTCATCATATACATGTGATTCAGAAACAGCTTTAGACAGCATATGCACCATGTAGTCAGGACAAAAGCTCAGAACCTCATGAATGATATACTTTCCCCTTTCAACTTGTCCTGGGATAAGACAGGGACACCATCTGTGGCCAATTTTCTTTATTCTGGGTATAGATTAAAGATGCAGCAAATTTAAATTTCACCTAGGAAGTGAATGTGAAGTGGCACTTCACGTTGTCACTCTGCTACATGAAGTGGCCAATACAAAAGGCTTTCACCTTGTATTATTACTTCATTGTCATTCTGCCTTAACATGAAGTAAGGTGAAGTGACAACAATATAGGCAGCCCCTACACACAGTCACCAGAATGAATGTGCATCCCAAAATGCTACAGTCATGTGTCCAGAAAACTCTCCAGTGCTGACGAAGGAAATGATAGCACAACAAGAAATGAAAGTCTCCCAAAATTAATGACACACTAGTCCTGCATGCAGTGGTCATACACAGTCACCAGAATTATTGTGCATCCTCAAAATGCTACTGTCTTATGTTCTGAAAATTCCCCATCCCCAGTGCTGATTAAGTAAAATGAGAGGGTAATAAAAATGCAGTGTCTCTGAGAATTAATGGTGCACTCTGTTATACATGCAGTGGTCACACACAGTCACAAGAATTACTGTATCCCAAAAAGCTACTGTCTTGTGTCCAGAAAACTCCCAACGCTGTCAAGTGAAATGAGGACACAAGAAGAAATGCAAAGTCTCCAGAATTAATGGCACACTCAGTCAAGCTGCAGTGGTCACACACAGACTCAGTCACCAGAATCAATGTGCATCCCCAAAATGCTACTGTTTTGTGTCCAGAAAATTCCTGCAGTGCTGACAGTGAAATGAGAGCATATAGAGAAATGCAAAGTCTCCCAGAATTAATGGGGCACTCAGTCATGTGTGTAATGGTCAGACACTGTCACCAGAGTTAATCTGCATCCCCAAAATGCTACTGTCTTGTCTCCAGAAAATTCTCTAATACAGACAAAATGAAATGAGAGGGTAACAAAAAATGCAAAGTCTCCCAGAATTAATGGTGAACTCCGTCATGCATGCAGTGGTCACACACAGTCACCAGAATTAATGTGCATCCCCAAAATGCTACTGTCTTGTGTGCAGAAAATTCTCCAGCGCTGACAAATTGAAATGAGAGGGTAACAAAAAATGCAAATACTCCCTGAATTAATGGTCCACTCCATCATGTGTGCAGTGGTCAGTCACACACAGTCACCAGAATTAATGTGCATCCCCAAAATGCTATGATCTTGTGTCCACAAAATTCCACAGTGCTGATGAAGTGAAATGAGAGCGTAGCAAGAAATGCAAGGTCTCCGAGAATTAATTGTGTACTGCAAATGCACAGACAGATTAAGATTGCGCTGCACACTCAAGAGATGTGGCTGCAAAGGCAAAACAACTCCAAACCAATGCTTACAAGTCACAGATCCACATCTGGAAAAGAATACCTTTTGCCAGTTTGGGGTAGTAAGCAGTGACAATCCACTACCAGTAAAGATACCACAAAGCAGTATAAAAAATTCATGCAGGTGTGGCGGATAGCAGGTTCACACTGCTGCAATTACTCTGTGGCACAATAAAAGGTGTCTGATTTAATGGCATGCATCACACACACACTCACACACACCACAAGTAAGGCATAGCAAATTGAAAACCTTTAGTAATATAACCAAATGTTTTAAGCAACTGAAATTATTCACTGCTGCATCACAACAATCAGCAACAAAATGTCAAGAATTACTAAAAATATTACTGCGTACATTAACAGTTATACATGAAAAATATAACCAAAACAGAAAGACTGCCTTTTTCTCCCAGTTAATCTACCTACTCCACAGATACACCCCTCACCCAGAGCACACTTCACAGTACAAAGACTGACTGTTCTAATTTAACATTCAAAATCCATACACAGAGATTAAACACTCGATGATATGAGCACAGGAGGGTTTGCTACAATCGATGTACTAAATTTTGAGCAACAAAATGGCTCAAAAAGGCTTTTTCAACAGCTTTTAGATGATTTGAATCACAGAGCTCTGAGAAGAAACTCTCTCCATCTTCCATTACGCACACTATACAGAACTGAGACTGTGCAGAACAATCTAAAGCCCATGTGACCTGCAATCCCATGAAACACTGCAAAATTCACCTTGCAGCTCAATAACAAGGTGAAGTGATGTGAAGTACCTTGATTTCAAAGTAGTTTGCCTTAAATTTGGTGTAGAAGTGGTATGGGGAAGGTGGAATAACATGAAGTCATTGGTTTCAATGGACTTCCTGTTCCTTATCATGACGCGATATGGAATACTTTGCAGACTCACATCAGATCACTAGAACAAATTTCAGCCTTGCCCACCACTACCATAAAGTCATTGGTGGCAGTGATTCATGAAGCCTCAGGACATCACAGGGATTAAAGTTGATACTTCCCAGTAAAAAGAACTGCTATATGCAAACGATATGCTGGTTCTTCTGGACCATGCCCACACTAGCATTCAACTGCTCATGAGCTTATTTCAGGAATCTGCAAAAGCCTCAGGCCTGTGCATCAACCAAGGGAAAACAGAAGTCCTCACTTTTAACAATTACTGTACCCAACAAGCATTCCAGGCCGTTGGTCTGAGGTGGGCACCAGACCATGTCACTATCTTGGTTTGAAGATCACCCTTCATATAGGAAATCTGTGTGACAGCAACCTTGGCCCATTGTTTCAGAATATAACAGCACATAGAGGTGGAATCCACTCTGCCTGTCCATGGCAGGAAAATAGAGGCACTGAAAATGGTTAAGGCCCCAAAGCTGTTGCACCTTATGTCACACTTTCCAACACACATTCCAAACAGCTGGTTTGACCTTATGGATCAAATGGCTGAGCATTTCTTGTGGGAAGGTGGACAGCCCTGTTATAGCAGTAGGAAACTGAGAACCCACAGTGCAAAGGTGGCTGGGTCCTCCCCTGGATCAAAGGGTACTACTGGGACTTCAGAGCAGTGCAAACTATGGCATGGTTCTGTGATGAGATCCACCCCTCCTATATGAAAGGGATTGAAACTATCCTTTGGTGGGGCCATCCTCACTATCTTTCTGTATTCTGCAAAGGTGTGCTCTAACTGCCCACCCTACAATCCACACTCAGTCCAGTCCTGGTGCCAGGAGGTCAAATGGCTGCAGTCTGACCTCTTACAACATGAACTTTCCCATTATGGAACAACCTGGTTAAACAGGTATGAGGGAATGCACTCAAGTGGCCACTGTTAAGTTCCAAAGATATACACAATCTAAAGAACCTATTAGTCCACCAGCAGAAGGTGATGGATTCATTTCAGAACTTGCAGCAGGGTATGGTCTTCAAAAACATTCTGGTAATACCTGCAACTGTGGAGCACACTTACTTCTATCACCAGGAAGTTAAGCAAAGTGTTACAGGCATCTGTGGCTCACCCACTGCCCTATGGATAGCATGCCCTAAGGGAAGAGCTGATAACATATATCTAGCCATCAGCAATTAGATATCAGATCAATCTGCCCTGGCCAGGGCTGCCTGAGCAGCATCCTTGAACTGGTCCATATCAGAAGTTGAGAGGAGCAAGTGCTAGAAAGTGGCACTTACATCGATCAGGAATGCAAATATCAGTTTATTTTAAAACAAGGTGCTCCAGAGGTAGTACCACATGCCACATCTTCTTTTTCTGGATAATAATTGCTGGAGGTGTGGTAGGCCTTGAGGGAGGAGGGGCTCCTGCATATCCTTTAGCCTGGAGCTCCAAAAATTTAGGAAGAAAATTAAGAATGTCTTGGGCAGGATCCAGCAATGACCTATCCCAAATTTCTCTGCACTCTTGGTAGGTTGCAATTGGGAACCCCATCTCTCCCCAAAGATCATATGGACTAGTTGTGGGTGTCCAGCAATGAAGATAAATGCCTCATACTGTGAATATGGCACACCATCAATGTCCTCACCCACAAACAATTTCTGGCTGTTCTGGTGCAGGTGACCACTGACTGTTTTAATGAGTGTCACACCAGGCTTCTGGCAGTATGGACAAATATAAGAACACTTGGGCACAGTTTGTAGTGATTATGGACTCCCAGACACATTCAGGGCACACAGCTCATCCTGTCACCCCTCCCCCCAAATATCAGGGGTAGGCTAAACCCATACCTCGTCATTACCCCCTCCATACACACATACACACACGCTGGGATCAGTGGTCATGAGAGATGCTAGGAGACTCCTCCTCAGGCAAGGACATTGGGACACTTCTCTAATGTAACGTGTACCACCTTATATAACTATACCGCAGCATGTCACATTTGCTTTCTTTTCCTTGTTTCTTGTTTGTGTAAATAGTTTAGTCTGTAGAAAGCAAGGAGCTATGGAGGGATTCCCTCTCCTGCAAGTAGGTATACATTACAACCACTGACATTCCACCATAAAAGGTAAACTTTAGAAAACTTAGAAGACCTGCACTCACCTAGAATATTACCATTTGTTATGCTTGAAGGTGAATCATTGGACAAACCCTCATGTAGAGAAGTAGACTGGTACACACTAGGCTGGTGGTGCAGCTTAGGAGTGTGACACGGTATGTTTGTTAGGAGCACTCAGCCTCCAGTAATGCACACAAACAGTTGCAATTCAGGAAGAGTTCTTTATTGCAGCATGCCTCCATGATGGACACCAATGCAGATGAGCAGGTTTTATGTTTCGCCTCATGGGGCTTCCTCTGAGGTAATATTCTGGAGTGGCTGGAGGTGTAATGAGCATGGACTGCAAGGTGTTTCAAACTAAACTTCTTTTTTCACCATTAATTTTGCAGGCTGGTTCTTTTAAGGGAGCAGTTTCCCCTTCTCTATATTTGAAACTCCTGCTTTACCATTGTGCTTGGTGGGGAGACAATATGGTGGTTGTATGAATATTTTCGGGGTCCGATGGGTTTCAGAATGGGAGATTCTACATGAGGCTGACCGGTGCCTTTTCTGTGGTTATAGCTTACGATTTACCACAGGTTAAAGGTGCCAGTCTGCTAATCAGGTTACAGAATGATGAGACCCTATTGTATAATATATAAATATTGTGTACTTTGGATTGCAATGTGTCTGTTATGTTATTTTGATGTAGTAACCCCACACATCCTTTATGTCACAACACTAGAACAAAAAAATAAACCCTTATACAACAAGCTGATTTAGAGGCAACTAGTGTTGGCATTTGCAAACACACACAACACACACACACACACACACACACACACACACACACACATATATTGTAGCACCTACAGTACTTACAGAGACAAACACCAAGCATACTCAGATGTGCATAGACAGCATTACACAGACTATGCACAGATGTGCACACAGACTTCACTACCTATACTGATCTGCACATATACAGCATTATATACTTTACAGTAGAGACCCAAGCACACAGACTGCACACAGACACATACTGTATACGGTAGATTCACAAACATTAATTACTTCTCAAAAAGGTACACACACACACACACTACCATGTACACAGTTACACATGGATAGCACTACCTGCACAGATGCAAAAGTTCAGCCCTATTTACACAGATGAAGACACACAGATAGTACACATGCAGACTACAGTATGGACAATGGCAGTGGAGAGCTGTTCAGGAAAGCCTTGAAACCCAAAAATATCAGTTATACTGGCACGGTAGTGCTAGTATGTAAGGATTGAGGAAGCACTTCTATGTTAAACATCAATTTTTGCACTTTTAATAACCCTGCCCCCATTCAACTAATTTATTTATTTATTTATTTATTGAAGTGTTTCACCAGGAAAGTTACACTAAGCAAAATGCTCATGTCATGGTACGTCCTGGGGGAAGGGGAATTGGGACAACAGAAAATACTACAACATGATACATACATAGCCACTAGCTTAACAACTATATATAAAATAGGTATAAACAGTTACATTACACCTGTTCATAATTATATACTGCTATACATATATATATATATATATATATATACATTTAGCATATTGAACAGTTTACAATAACAGAAATAGGTGCGAGGGGTGGGAAGTAGGGAAGGAGAAAGCACTAAGTTGGGGTAAGTGCAGAGTTGCATGGGCTAAAATACTAAGGTGGAAGAAAACCAGTAGAGTTTGGCTGGCCTCAGGGGTTAGTGCAGTTGCAGTTTGTCACTAGGTAGTTTGCTAGGGAAGAGGAGAGCAGTAGGCTGAGGAGGAGTGGCAGATTTGGGCTGGTAGTTGGTTCCAAAGTTTAGGTAGATGATATGAGAAAGCCAATTGGCCTGAAGTAGTGTTTCTGTAAGGTATATTTAGGAGCAGGTGTCCTCAGACCAGAGGGTGTATTTGGACTGGTGAGGAGCTGATAAGGAGGATACTAGATATGATGGCAGTGAGCCTAACCAGAATTTTGTGATGAACTTTGCTGTGTGCAGGGTTCTGCTGTCAGCAAGTGATGGGAAGTTTAGGGAGTGGTAGAGGGAACAGTGGTGTGTAAGAGCAGGGGCATCCAAGGCATAATGGCAAAAAGAGTTGAAGATAGGTTCTAGCCTGGATAATGAGGACTGAGGGGCAGCACCATATACTACATCACAGTAGTCGAAGGTAGGCAATATCATTTTGTGTACTTGTTACCTCCTGGCAGAGTGAGGGATACTTCGCCTGCTACGATAGAGGGCCCCTAGTTTAGGCAGGAGTTTCTTTAGTATAGCATCAATGTGGATGGAGAAGTTTAGGTTTCTGTCAAGCCATACTCCAAGATAGCAGAAGGAAGCGTGTCTTCAAGTACAGTTCCATCCGTGGTGACGAGTGGGTAGGGAGGGCAGCCTTGCTAGCTTCTGCCTAGTACCAAACGTCATAGAGACTGTTTTCTTAGGGTTTAGGAAGAGATGGTGTTCCTTAGCCAGCATTGCACCTTTTCAAAGTCTGACTGTAGTCTGGTAGTGACATCAGGGACTGAGTTACCTGTTGTAAGCAGCACAGTATCATCTACATACATGTGATATCAGTAGTTGAGCAGCCCTGAGGGAGGTCGTTTAGGAAAATAGAAAAAAGGAGTGGTCCTAGTACCGATCCCTGGGGGACACCCATGGTAATGGGGAGGGGGGAGGAGATGGCCTCAGCTATCTGAACAGATTGAGTTCTACCCGACAGATAGGATTTGAACCAGTCAGTAGCATTTGGTGAGAAACCTGCGGTCCTAAGGCAGTCTATGAGAATGGGGTGAGAGACAGTGTCAAAGGCCTTGGCCAAGTCGATAAAAATAGTTGAGGTTATGTGGCCTTTGTCCACACCCGAGGTGATTGTGTCAGTCAGGTGTAACAGCGAAGTGGCAGTGGAGTGATGTTTTCTGAAGCTGGCTTGGAAAGGAGTAAGAAAGAAGGAGTCAGTAATGTAGGAGGTGAGTTGTTCAAGGACTAGGTTTTCCTGGAGCTTTGCCAGTGTGGGTAGGAGAGAAATATGACAGTAGTTGTTAGGGGAGGAGGGATCACCCCCTTTTGGTAGTGGAAGAACCGTGGCATGTTTCCAAACTGCAGGGACAGTGGAAGAGGCAAAGGAGAGGTTTAGCAAGATGGATATAGGATAGGCAATGGCAGGAGCAGACAGGGAGGAGTTTAGGGTCCAGACCATCTGGTGAGAAGCCCATAGCAGGATTGATAGACTGAAGGCAAGTAGAGCAGCAACAGGGGTGATGTGGGTGAAGGAGAAAGGGTCATTTTGCATGGGAGTCTGCAGAATAGAGGAGAGGGAGCAGGAGGGGTCAGGCCTGTGGTGGCATTTGAGTCTGCCTGGGTGCCAGTTGCAGCATAGCAGTGCAGGACATGAAGTGGCAGTTAAAACAATCAGCGACTGCCAGTGGCTCAGAGATGTCAGCAAGATTTTGCCAAATGGTAGGAGAGGGAGGCTTGGTAGAAGGAGAGAAGAGGGAATGGACCACTTTCCAGAATTTGGAGGGATTATTTGTGTTAGCATGGAAGTTTGCCTGTAGTGTTCCGATTGGCCAACCGGACGGCTATGGTGCATTTGTTTCAAGCTCCCTGTATCATTAGAGGTCCCTAGGGCATTTGGTAGCCTTATGCTTACACCAGGCAGCATCACAGGCTCTTTGGCAGGACAGAAGTTCAGGGATTACCCAGGGAAGATGATTGCCCCAGACTCTGATCTACAGTGGTGCATGCTGATTCCACACGGGAGAAACTTATCACAGAACAGTTGGAAAGCCAGATCGTGGTGCAGACGGCAAGGGGGACCAGTCTGTGTAGGTGAGATCATGGTTCAGAGGTAGTGTGTCCAGAGAGAAGTAGGTGTGTGTTAAGAGGACTTTAGGTGGAATTTTTGTCTGTGTATTTTATGAACCATGTATACTGGGTGATGGTCACTTATAGCATCCAGTAAGAGGACAGCAGCCCTTATCCTATGAGGGTGGATGTGAGGACTAGGTCCAGGAGGGAGTGGTTATTTGTTCTATGGTTTAGGCGGGTAGGTTCCGTATTAGTTGAGTCAGGTTTAGTGACTTAATGACAGAGCGAGTTTTGGCTAGCGAGTTTGAGATCCAGTTTATGTTAGGGTCGCCTAGTATATATAACTCACCAGAGTGAGCATGGGCTGTTAATTTCTCAATCAGGTCAGTGACTTGGGAGGAGGGATGACCTGGACGGCAGTATATTCCTGTGATGAAAAGAGGGCAGAGGTGAGGAAATTGCAGGCTGAGTAGGATAGCTTTGTGGGAGGAGGGAGATGATACCTTCCACATGACTGGGTGTTGTAGGGAGGAAGTGATATAGATCACCACTCAGCCACCTCTATCCTGTCTGTCCATTCTAGTTGTAGTGAATCTAGGGATCAGGACTGTGGTCCATGATATGGCCCGATAGCCAAGAATCAGAGACAAGGATGACATCAGGTTTGTACTCGAGTACCATGACCTGCAGTAAGGTTAGTTTGGTAGTGAGGCTGTGGCATTTAGGTGGATAATTTTTAGTCTGTTTGGTAAGGTTAGAGGAGCGGAGGGTGTGCCGGGTTGGGTAGGAGATTTTGTAAGAGGGGGCCAGGGTTAGGTGGATATCACCTGCTAGCTGGAGGAGGAGCAGAAAGCAAGGAATTTGGCTTTGCAGTAGTTGTAAGTTGGTGAGCTGCATCGAAAATGGGGCTTGGTGATTTGACAGTGGAGGGTGCAGTTGATGCTATTTTGAGCAAAGTGATAAAGAAGACAGGCAGGTAGTAAGGGATGCACGTGGTCGTAGGGGTAGTGTGGGTGAATACTGTGGCAAAGTGTCAGGGTGTGTGGTAATGTACCATGTAGCTTTCTGTGTTTGCTTCTGGTTGGCTAACTAGGTAGGTGGGCAGGGAGCAGGCATGCCTGACATTCCTAGGAAGGTAGTAAAACATAACACCCAGAGCAGGTGGCACTGGTAAGGCACATGAATGCAATAGGAATGCATTATGCCAAAGAGATATAGTGGTGACCGTGTCCCTGTAGTGGTGTGAGAGTACAAGGAGCCAATGGAAAAGCAGACTGTAAATTTTGGGTCAGGTGACTTCAGCAGCTATAAATATAAAAGCCAAGCTAGGGTAGGTGGGTGGGGAGCTGGCGTGCAGCACAGTGGGGCACCAGCTGCCGTCTCTTCAGTCCTTGTGGCCGAGCTTGCAGTCTCAGGCAGTGGCTCTGGGGATGCTGTCCGTCCAGGGTCCGGTCCAGGAGAGCCAGCGGAGCTGAGAGCCTGGGTCAGGGCAGAGAGGAAGCTGCAGGGAGGAGAGAGATGAGAGCTTTTAAGCTCTGGCTGATGGCTGGGTGGCAGACAGTCGCATCAGGAGGTGTCGGAGAAGACAAGAGGGAAAGGCACCAGAGGGGTGTTCAGACAGATCAAATAGCCAGAGAAGGGCTGTATCACTTAAACACTTAAAATGGCTTTAAACATGTAAATCCTTAACACAGTTGCTAAAACAAGCAATTACAGGTCACTTAGTACAGGTTCAGTGTAGCAGGCAGGTTAAGAATAGGGAAAAAAGGCACCAGACGGAAAACAGTAGAGGAGAGAACTTTGGGCCAATCAGAGCACAGCAGGAGGAAGCACTCAGTTTCTGATTGGCTGGTTCTCAGTGCCGTACCTCTTCAGTCCTTGTGGCTGGGCTTGCGGTCTCAGGCGGTGGCTCCGGGGATGACGTCTGTCCAGGGGCCGGTCCAGGAGAGCCGGTGGAGCTGAGCACCCGGGTCAGGGGCAGAGAGGCATGTCTTCAGTCCTTGCAGCTGGGCTTGCGGTATAGGGCGGCAGCTCTGGGGATGCCGTCCATCCGGGGCCAGTCCAGGAGAGCCGTGGAGCTGAGTGCCTGGGAGGGTAGCAGAGGCAGCTCTTCAGTCCTTGTGGCTGGGCTTAGGATCTCGGGCGGCAGCTCTGGGATGCGCCCATCCGGGGCCAGTCCAGGAGAGCGGCAGAGCTGAGCACCCAGGTCAGGGGCAGAGAGGCAGCTCAACTGATTTGCCCACAGTTTAGCAGGTAAGGAGTCTGAGACAGGGTCTCTTGATCCTAAAATATTTGTGTCAATTGCTTGGGGTCAAAGTTATAGAGGTGCAAATATGCTAAAATTCACCACATTTAAGACTAGTTTGCTTATCTTCAACTACAAAACATTTTTCTTAACCTGAAACTTACAGATTTGGTTGATTCTGGCCCAAAGTACACGCTTCACAAGTCTGACGTTTTGCTTCATAGTAGTTTTTAATACATAAGTTAAAAACAGTGCTTCTTTTCTGAGCATGCTGAGTTAAAATAATTGAATATTCTAAGGATATCGGGTAAAACTACATTAGTGATTTCCAAAGCAGTATAAAAGAAATCCTATCGAACACAAAGCATTTACCATCCATCATCTGAAGGTACTAGTATCTACCCCCATATACATTTATTTCTAAAACTGGGCAGGAGCCTAATCCCACTGCCAAGGTCTCCCATCCTTCCCTACCCAAGTTTATTTTTAAAACTGGATGGCAGATGCCCAATCCACTGCCAGTATCCCCTCTGACTCACTTATGTTAAAAACACACACAAGGTGCCCATTCTCTGCAATTCTCTAATGTGTTTCCCACACTGTGGAGCTCAACCCCATGCTGGTAAGAATCACACTCTGAATTGGGACCAACACTGGTGTGCCCACCCCAGTGCATCTATGATCCCCTTCTAAGTAATTAATAGGCTGTGGGCCCACTCCTGGTGGAACCATAGATGATGCCTCTTCCCTTCAATGAGGCCAGTCCCCTTCCAGTGTGGCCTACCCTGCTTCCTATAAAGGCCTTTTTAATTCTGCTGTCTTTTATGATTGCTTGGGAGTGCAGCATGAAGTGAACATTGTGTCAGGAGAGTAGGGGCTTCAGAGGCATGTCACTGTACTGTAGCATTCATTGCTGCTCATTCTGCAGGATTCTAATGAGTGACAGCACAGTGAGGAGCAGGCTGACAATGACAGTGTTCAGCCTGGCTCAAGGAGGAAACTTTGTGTAGTTGATAGGATAAAACTGCCCTATCAGAGTGTGGCTATATCCTTTCATCTACAAGACACCTGTAAGCAGAAGCTGAGCATCGGCATGCTCAGTCTGCCCTCATCACCTGGCTCTCCTCTGCTCATGATGCCACTTCTGGCCTTCCATGCCCACCCTGAGTGGGAATATTTAATAAGAAAACTGCTCCTCTTAGTCTGAGGCTGTGTGACCCCACTATAAACCCCTTAAAAGCCTGTCCTGGGCTGAGGCTGTGTGACCCATTGAGACCACCCTAAAAGCCCATTCTTTACAGAGGCTGCATTACCCACTGAGACCACACCAAAAGCCCATCCTGGCTAGAGAGAGACTACGCAACCCGTTGAGACCTCAAATATCTGATACACATCTCTGCCCTTGTGGCACTGGGTTGCCCAGTCCCCAGAGTCTCCCTAGGCCCTCTTTTGTTTGTGCAATTAAAACCTGAAAAACAGAAAACTGTTCACTGATGTCTTTTGTGGTCTTCCCACGCCCTCACACCACCCCTTCCCTCCACTCAGCACTCACCACCCCACACCCCTCATACCACTCATTCACCTAAAATAAGACCAGTGCCAAAAATTCACTCTGCAATGAAAAACATCCTTCTGCTTCAATGCTGACCAGCAACTGAAGAAACAAGTTAAGTGCAATCATTATATTATCAATGTGATTTGAACTTTTACTCATAACTTTGCCAATTTTTAATATTTGTTCACCTGATTTTCAACACAGCCTTTTTTAGACTCAGCCTCATTAATATGGTAGGTGATGCTTTTCAAATATTGCCCCGAAGGTGATTTCTCAGTCTTTCAACAAAATTACCTTTCAGGCAGGATCTGAAAAATTTGCTTACCAGGTTCATGAGGTGCGTCATAAAAAAAACTTTGTTGACACCTTTGGGGTAAAAACACCAAAGTAGTGAAGGTATGTAGAAATTTGCAACATTCACACAGAACTATAGTATTTTTCTGTATTTTAACCCCAGATTTTCAACATACCCATTTTTCACACCATCTCATGAATGTGACAGGTGTCGTTTTTCAAATTATGCTCAAAAAGGTGATTTTGCAGTTGCACCACAAACTCAACTTTTGGGCAGGATTTGAAAAATTTCACCTACCAGGGGCAGGATGCACAAAGATCCCAAAATACCCACAGCTGCGTCAAAACTTCGGCACCAAAGGGTGACCACTTTCGGAGCCGCAGGGGTCCAAACAGTGGCAGGTATTCTCAAAGTCGGAGCAGGATTACGACTGGCTCCATGATATACAGCTGCTTGCAGGAGTTGTTGCCCAAGAGATCTCTGCAGCAGGGCAAGATGCTACAGCTGGAAGGAGCAGCTGTAACATCCTCTGCAACTGTTGCAGCTGAGACTCACAACACACAGCTTTGGGTGATTTCAGCCTGCAACTGCAGATGTGGGAGGACTTTGGTCCCAAAAGTTTTGAGAATCCTGCCCTAGGTTCATGAAGTGGGTTCATAAAAGACTGTTGAAAATTTGAGATCAAAGCTTAGAAAAAATCAAACAAACAAAAAAGTTCAGAAGTTATGTTAAAATATTTTAATGTTCACTTATAACTTTGTAATTTTCATTGTTTTTATATTTAAAATTTCTATTGAAACATCAGGATTGTCAAAGAATACACGAGTGCATTGCAATGAGAAAGCATTTCTCATATAGTTACAGATCAACCAGCTATGACTAAGCAGGAAATCTAAAGGAGACATTCCATATTAGGTATGACTTGAATCAAAATAACATGAGGCAAATAACAGTTTCCTGGTTAGGTCGCCGAGATGGTGACTGTCACAGCAGCAGTAACAATTAAGCTTAGAACATCAACAGGCCTTCAAATTCTTCCAACTAAGTTCTGATTATGGCACAAAGGAGCGTCTAGTATCAAGAAGATTCTGTATTCATCCTTGCCGCTTCAATCAAAATTGCTCGGACTGAAAGAAACATAGAAACATAGAAATATAGAACTTGACGGCAGATAAGGACAGCAAGGCCCATCCACTTTGTGCATTGTTTCTACCTTATGAATGTGTCATAGGCCTTTACTGTGTCAATTTACTATTTATTCCTTACTCATCTGTATTGCTCCCTTATGCCTATCCCATGCCTGTCTGAAGTCCTGCACTGTATTCATATCCAGCACTTCCTGAAGTAGGCTGTCCCATGCATCCACAACCCTTTCTGTGAAAAAGAACTTCCTCACATTAGCCATTAATTGGCTTCCTTCTAATCCCATGCTGTGTCCTCTTGTCCTGCTATTTTTTCTTATATTAAAACATGTTAGATGCTTTCACCTTGTTAATATCCTTAAGATATTTGAATGTTTTGATCAAAGCACCTCTCCCTCCCTCCTTTGCTCTAGGGCAGGGATGACCGACCTGTTGCTTGCAAGTCACATGTTGCTTTTTAAGCAGTTTGATGTGGCTCTCAAGGGGTTTGTCAATTATGTGTCAAGTACATGTCACAATCTTTTAAACTGAAGAAAAGACAAAGTACAGAAGCTGAAAAGTACCCTAAGTGCTCAACAAGCTACTTTTACTAAGCCTGCAAGTGTTTATAGTTCATAGTTTTGCTAATTGATATTTAGTGTATTGTTTATGAGTAATGTTTACATGAAGTGGTATTATTTTATGTTTTTTAATAATTTCTGTGTTTACTGATTTATATCTGAAAATGTATTCATTTTATTTGTACAGTGCCCACAGCCTCCAAGATTGGGCATCTTTAAATACATTTTGCCTTGCCTTGCCTTGCCCTTGTCTAATCTAAAGCTCCAGAGATGCTCTAAATAATTATTTTAAAATTACAACTATTTTTAAAAAATTATTATTTACTATTTACTATGACTATGTTATAATTCTAACTCCTAAATACAACTGAGTATGAGTAAATATGGGTATGGTAAGGGCTGCATGTTGGGTATGGTACAGGCCATTGTTGTTGTAGTACATCTTACTCAGAAATTTAAATGTGGCTCACAAACCCAAAGAGTTTGGACACCAGTGTTCTAGTGTATACATATTGAGCTCCGTTAATCTGTCCTCATTTATTTTCTGTTGCAGTCCCAGGACCATTTTGGTTGCCCTTCTCTGACTGCCTCCATTTTGTTACTGTTGTTGTGCAGGTGCGGCTCCAGTACTGCATGCAGTACTCAGATGGGTCCTAATAAGTGTCTTGTAAAGAGGATTATTTCCTCCCTTATGACTTGTGATACCCCTACTAATATACCACAACATCCCTCTAGCCTTACCTACTGCTTTAGTGGTCCCTTGGTACCAGTGACCACAGAACTGTGTGGTTTAGAGTCAATAAGTTGGCAGAAGAAAGGCATTCAAAGATCAAGATCCTAGATTTCCAGAAGGCCAACTTCAGGAGAGTGGGGAACAACTCAAAATTTCCCTGGCAGTAGAAGATATGGGGAGGTGTAGAAGAACAGTGGTTTATGTTTAGGAGATCCATAGCAGGAGTGACAAGTCAATATTTCAGATTGCTTAGGAAAAGCAAAAGAAAGAAGTGGCCACTGTGGTTCTCTAAGTCAGTAGACGAGAAAGAGCAGGAAGAAACTAAGGCATTCAAGAAATACAAAGAGACATAGAAAGAAGAAGACAGCCTGAAGTATCTAGAGAAGCAGAGAGAAGCTGGAAAAGCTTCTCAGAGGGGCTAAGGCAAAAATGGAGGAAGGAATAGCACAGGCTATTAAGAAAGGGGACAAGACCTTTTTCTGTTATATTAGTGAGAGGAAGAAGACCAGAAATGGAATTGTTAGGCTAATGAAGCGAAAGGGTGGGTGGGTGGTAAAACTGATTAGTATTTTTCACAAAACCAATGCTGGATTGTTCCATAGGATATCCTCTTTCTGCCCTGAAAAATTCAGGACACAATTCCAAATGGTGTGCATGCAGCATAATTAGAGTTGCAACCTATCCGGTTTTTGACCGGATAATCCATTTTGGGTCCTTATCCGTCATCTGGTTTTGATTAAATGCAGTCCGATTTTTGGGCCATTTTGACTGCTCATATACTCTTAAAACTGATGTATCAAATCATTCACTGTTTTGGCTGCATTACATGTCCAGGTTACAAAGAATTTCTGGTGTCACAGTCATTCAGACCTACCTTTGTTTGTAAACCAGACTGTCTGAGAGGTGTAAAGTATGGCCATTAAGATCATTAGCAGTAAATTAACCTAGTCTTTCCACTCTGAATTTTAAGTATGGTCTTTTACTGCTATGACAGGAAACAGCTTTTACACCTTTATGTGCTTTCATGTGTTTCTTTTGTTTTCTCCTATATTCTGGTATGTTTAGATCCATTTTGTTAAATTAATAATCTAACTTATTGCCTTTATCACCACATTTGTTCTAATTTTGTATTACATGAACATTCCATGATATAAGGTACACTTTACAGGTCATTCAGATAAACAGCATGGAATGGTGTGTCTGAAATTGTGGAATGTCTTAGAAATATGAAGAGAAACGGCAGTAGCTGCTGAGGCAAAGGGAACACAGTGCAGTATTAAGGGTACCACAAGCACCAATAATTAAGTTATCAAAAATTGGTCAAAGCATCAGAACACATGACTGACATAGAAAGGAAAATGGGAGAGTGTTTAACAGAGGGCTGACCAATAAGCTGTGGATGAACTTGGCACATATAACAGACCTGAGTTTGATTCCCACAACCTCCACTTACATACTGTGTGACCCAAAGCAAGTCACTTAACCTTCCTGTGCTCCTGGGTCACTCCTGTAAAATGGGCTATGTGGCCTATGGAGTTAACCTGGTTGCAAAGAATTAAAATAAATAATGAATAAATCAATCAAATAAATAACAGTATAAAAATGATTTCCTGGCGCTGTGGAGCTTCAACATGGCGGATGCTCTTGTAAGCAGCAGATCGAGTAACTAATAAAAGTGAAATTGAGCAGATCATGGGAAAGTAACTGTACTTGGTGGTGAGTAACTGTTTTACACATTGCCATATCTAGTATGGGTCTCAAAGCAAGATAAACATGCCGGGCGGACACCCTACCTTTCATCATCGACGGGCTCAAGAGGTGCTGCAACTGGGCAGTCTAACCCACCAGAGCCATGGCCAACAGAGACACCTAATCCCCAAATTCTTGCAATCTTGGAAAAATTCAGGCTACAGGAGAAGGCACAAACACGCATCTGGTGGCAATGGAGTCCCGCTTACTGAGCTGGAGAATCACATGCAGGCAAATGCGTCCCATATCTCTCAAATAAATGCGGAGATGGATCACCAGCAGGAGAAAAATGCAGCCTTTGTTAAAGACTTTAATTTCCTGCCAGCTAAAATAGAGGTGTTGGAGAATGCACACCAACAAGCAAATATCCTCATTGTCTGATTTCCACCATGGCTTGCAGGGAAAACAGAGCTGTTGTCGACGGTTCATCATCTGATTTTCATAGACTAAAGCCTGCTACCCAAGGACTCAGGGGTCTCAATCATGAAGGCCTTTGCAATCCCTATTTGGGCCAGACCACGGTCCCCTGTTAAGGAGCGCCTCTTACAGCTATAGTGACGCCTTCAACCCAGAGACCAGGATTCCATTGCTGCAAGTGGCAAGGCAATGTGGAGATCTTCTGGGAGTGAAGTAATATAGCCATATTTCTTGACATATCCTCTCAAACCCAGACAAGGAAAAAGCACTGCAGGAGTCAAGGAAACCTCCTTCTGGATAATGGCATCTCAGCACAACTTCAATTCTGCTAGGTTGCAAATTGTTATGCCAATAAAACTCTTGTTCTAACATACCCTGAGGCAGCTGCAGCTTTACTTCAATGATCCTTGAAGAATGACAGCCACCTAAGAAGCGAATGGAAGAAGATGATTCAAATTCAGATACTAATGACTGACTGATTAATATCTTATAAGGGATTTTGCCTCTCATGTTGGGGGCTTTATTAGCCTATTTAAATGTTCTTCATTCACTGTTATAATGCCTTTGAATATAGTACTACTGCTGTAATAGGTTTTGATTATACAATAACCCATGTGAACAAGCTCTTAAGATTTCCCTAATGCTGTTTATGCATATTACCATTCTCTCATGTTGAGGTCTATCATATTATGGAGCAAAGTAAGCTCCACTCAATAGGTGGACTGTTTTATAAAAGATCTTGTTGTTACCCTGTATCCCTACCAGTCATCTGGTATGAGCTTAGAGGTAGGGGAGCAATTTCAACATAGTTGAGTCCAGAACATCTATTGATTTCCCTCGTCGACCTCTAACGTGAGAAGACCAGTTTCCCACCTTAAACTTTCTATCCTACGAGGGGCAATAAACATTGGCTGAGATTCTGCAAGTGATAGAAAAGGTGAGAGTGGACATTTCTACAATATTATCATGCTTAACTTTTACTCCTCTGAAGACCCTAGTAGACTGGCTGCAATTACGAACATTTAGTTACATCTATAAATTCTGATTAGTACATATCTTGTGTTTTCCTTACCTGGTCTAAAGGTTGTTTACCTTTATTGGTATTTTGTAAATATCGTGTATGCTGTATTTTATTAAATGCTATAAATAAAGAATAAAAAAAAAGAATGATTTCCTATCACTAGTAATGTCTATCTCAACATTACAAATGGCTTTGGAGGAAGAGGATATACTGCCAGTCATAAAAGAGGGTGGAGCCAGAGGCAGAGTTTGGGGTGTGGTTTCGCATCCGCTTTTTACCTCATCCAAAGGTAGTGACCCTAAGTAATGTCGAATAATGACCCTGTCATTTGCCAAAGAAATTGAAAGATGTGTTCTTTGATGCTTTGCTGTGTAAAACCTGCAAATCCAATCAAACACAACTTGGCAGATCACAAGATCTACCACCCGAGACCAGGTATTCCACATTTCATTAAAATCCATTGAACGGTAGAAAATTTATTAAAGTGTAAAATTTGGGTTTAACATTAAACTGCCTACTCAACCATAACTATAAGGGGGTGATGGTACCTTTATAAGATATATAAACATATATATATATTATATAGGGTAAAATTTGTTTATCGCATTGTTTAGGCAGTGCGTTCCACAGCAAGGCATGTTAGCACTCCCTTGCACCTCCAGCCCACCCCATAACCAGAATCGCGCTAGTCATCGGCCCTACTCTCACCCCATCACATGTGGAAAGAAGTTGAGGAATAGGAGAATGGGGTGAGATTTAGGACCGATGACCCAACGTGCACCCTGATGCCAGTTGGGAGGGGGCTTGAGGGAGCAAAGGGGTTTCAACCCTAACATTGAATTTCCTCACTTTTGTCGCTGTGGAACAACCCTAACTGATGCATTAAACAGAGTTTTTTGCCTCTAATTTCCCTTCTTTTTGAGAATGATAACGAGAAATAGTGAATGTATTGCTGCAGCAGGAGCCACGTGATGTCTTGTCACATAGTAACATTGTACCCACAAATGCAAATCTTAATGCGCATGGTGACAC
Source organism: Neoceratodus forsteri (assembly GCA_016271365.2). Taxonomy (NCBI): domain Eukaryota; kingdom Metazoa; phylum Chordata; order Ceratodontiformes; family Ceratodontidae; genus Neoceratodus; species Neoceratodus forsteri. The sequence continues at coordinate 587,166,558 of CM028131.1, forward strand.
AAAGCAAAACAGAAAGAGAAACAGTACTGTGGACAGAAATGTTAAAAACAACGCAAACACAACCGCAAATGAAAACGCAAAGGGTAATGCACATGGTGGCGGAAACGTGAACGGTAAGTGAAACGGGTATGGAGCCACAAGCGTAAATGGTAATGGTAACAGTAATGTAAGTGCACAGGCTGGTTTTCCCCAACAGCTGCATAGAGAAAGACAGTGAGTACAAAGAATGTATGCAAAATAATGACTCTGGGAACAGAAAATGAGGACTTGGAATAGTAAATTGCTTATATCTCAGGAACCGTATGACATAGAAAAAAAATTTAAAAGTCATATGAATTATCACTTTCCTGAGTAGGGGAGGAAGCATTTTTCTGATGAAAAGTCTATATCTTGCACCATTTCTGAGATACGGGCCTGAAAGGCATGGCAAATGCCGTGATGTTATTCTATGGAAAAAAAGAAGTTCAGAGTGCCATAACTTGCCTCCCTGTAATAATTTTTCACCAAACCACTGAAAGGCACATCTGTGGGCTGTTGGCTGTGTTCCCTGCAAATTTCAGCCCAAAAGACCAAACATTATTTTCAGCAGGGCGCCAAATGATTGCTGCAATGCGTCATACGCTGTAATGTTATCCTTTGGGAAAAGCGAAATTTTGGAGTACCGCAACTTTGCCGCAGTGTAATATTTTTTCAACAAGACACTGAAAGGCACATCTGTGAGATGTCGCTCATGCTCCCTCAAAATTTCATCCCACAACTCCAAACCGTTCTTTTGCAGTGTGCCAAAAACTGCTGTCATTTTCCCACAGCCTGGAAAAGTACTGTTGCACTTCTAAAGCTTGAAATCTATCCGACAGTGTTGCATGCGTAAGTACTTTATGAAAGTTCTTTTCCAGAAATGTGAAAATATTTCTGGGGTGTATTACCCCAAAATAAAGACATGGCTAGCATCCTCATAGTCCGACTAGATGAATACAAAAAGAATTAGGTTGCTAAAGGGTCCCTAATTTAAATGCCAAGCATTTTTCTGATCACCAACTGAAAAAAAAATGGTGGATTTGCGACAGTAAAAGGGCCATTTGCATAAGTAAAAACTGCATTTGCAAAACTGTCGAACTTTTTAATTTTTCCCTTTGACTTATAATGGGAACTTGTTTTTTGAATAACTTTTGAACCGTTTAATATGTTTTCATGAAATCTTCAAAAGGCACATCAGGAACCCCGGCTGCATGTTCCCTGAAGATTTCAGACCGGTCGTGCAAACTGTGCGACCTGTAGGCGCGACCGTAAAATAATCAAAAAAGTGTAAAATGCACACACAGATCACACTTAATAACTCCACAGCCATATATCTTACCAGCACAAAACTTGGCCAATCCCAAGGTATATGGGTCTTGATTGTGTATACCAAATTTCAGGCAAATTAACAATAGTTGCAAAGTTATTAAGGTGTAATTTGGGTTTAATATGTAAATGGTTCCTCAACCTAACTATGGTAGCACTACCGTGCTACCATTATATATATATATATATATATATCTTATAAAGGCACTGTTGTGCCTCTATCATTAGGGTTGAGTGTGCCGTTTACTGTTAAACCCCAGAATTTGTACCTTAATAACTTTGCAACCCTTCAATGGATTTACATAAAATGTGGTATGGACTGTCCTGTGGGAGTAAATCTCTTGACTTGCCCAGTTTTGTTTTGATTGGAAGTGTGAATGTTGCATATCGCATATAGAAAAAAGTGCGTTTTGGCCTTTTTTTGGCTAATTT